>OX388169.1:47500-2447500 GCA_947579745.1 Apocheima hispidaria
CATCCATCCATCCATCCATCCATCCATCCATCCATCCATCCATCCATCCATCCATCCATCCATCCATCCATCCATCCATCCATCCATCCATCCATCCATCCATCCATCCATCCATCCATCCATCCATCCATCCATCCATCCATCCATCCATCCATCCATCCATCCATCCATCCATCCATCCATCCATCCATCCATCCATCCATCCATCCATCCATCCATCCATCCATCCATCCATCCATCCATCCATCCATCCATCCATCCATCCATCCATCCATCCATCCATCCATCCATCCATCCATCCATCCATCCATCCATCCATCCATCCATCCATCCATCCATCCATCCATCCATCCATCCATCCATCCATCCATCCATCCATCCATCCATCCATCCATCCATCCATCCATCCATCCATCCATCCATCCATCCATCCATCCATCCATCCATCCATCCATCCATCCATCCATCCATCCATCCATCCATCCATCCATCCATCCATCCATCCATCCATCCATCCATCCATCCATCCATCCATCCATCCATCCATCCATCCATCCATCCATCCATCCATCCATCCATCCATCCATCCATCCATCCATCCATCCATCCATCCATCCATCCATCCATCCATCCATCCATCCATCCATCCATCCATCCATCCATCCATCCATCCATCCATCCATCCATCCATCCATCCATCCATCCATCCATCCATCCATCCATCCATCCATCCATCCATCCATCCATCCATCCATCCATCCATCCATCCATCCATCCATCCATCCATCCATCCATCCATCCATCCATCCATCCATCCATCCATCCATCCATCCATCCATCCATCCATCCATCCATCCATCCATCCATCCATCCATCCATCCATCCATCCATCCATCCATCCATCCATCCATCCATCCATCCATCCATCCATCCATCCATCCATCCATCCATCCATCCATCCATCCATCCATCCATCCATCCATCCATCCATCCATCCATCCATCCATCCATCCATCCATCCATCCATCCATCCATCCATCCATCCATCCATCCATCCATCCATCCATCCATCCATCCATCCATCCATCCATCCATCCATCCATCCATCCATCCATCCATCCATCCATCCATCCATCCATCCATCCATCCATCCATCCATCCATCCATCCATCCATCCATCCATCCATCCATCCATCCATCCATCCATCCATCCATCCATCCATCCATCCATCCATCCATCCATCCATCCATCCATCCATCCATCCATCCATCCATCCATCCATCCATCCATCCATCCATCCATCCATCCATCCATCCATCCATCCATCCATCCATCCATCCATCCATCCATCCATCCATCCATCCATCCATCCATCCATCCATCCATCCATCCATCCATCCATCCATCCATCCATCCATCCATCCATCCATCCATCCATCCATCCATCCATCCATCCATCCATCCATCCATCCATCCATCCATCCATCCATCCATCCATACTATTGGCACAATTAGAACATGTCGGCATAAGAAGACTAGCTCTCAACTTGCTAGCATCATACTTACAAAACAGAACACAGGCTACTTTGATAGAAACATACTTACAATAAAAAATATAAAACATTTGAGAAAATCTATTCTGAATTTAAAAATATAATACTCGGTGTACCCCAAGAGAGTATTCATGGTCCATTACTGTTTTTAATATAACGAACTGCCGCTTATAACTAAACATTTATGTGTAATGTTTGCTGATTACACGACAATATATATTCCTAAAGAAAAACAGAGCCTAGAAGTCTTTGAAAGAGATATTATTGATACACTAGAAAATATTATGAGTTGGTTAGAAAACTTAAATCTTAAAGTGAACATTGATAAAACCAAATTAATAGAGTTTCGAAATTATAAACGACAACCACTTCAGCTAAATGTAAAAAATAGAGGAGTTAATGTAAAACTAGTTAATGAAGCTAATTTATTAGGTGTAACAATAGATGCTAACTTGAACTGGAAAGCACACATCTGTAAAATAAACAATAAGATAAATAAATATATACATTCCCTATACATATTAACAAAAGTTTCTTCACAAAAGATAGCAATAAACGCATATTACGGTTACATTTATCCTCTATTAAGTTATGGTGTCATATTTTGGGGCAATTCTGTCGAAGTAGGATCGACATTCATACTACAAAAAAAATGTCTTCATGCAATATTTAATATGAGTGGTCTTGATACTCTCCGTAATATATTTATAGAACAGAGGTTCTTAACGCTCACTTGTATATTTATTTACGAGATTTGCCTGTTTGTGAAGCATAATCCTAGTGATTTCTTTAACTCCTCAAGCAGAATTGACGTTCTTCGATCTAATTATAAAAACAACATTTTCGTTCCTCTAGCAAATAACGCCTTATATCACAAAAACTCATATTTTACAGCTAGGTGCAACGTTTAGCTAAGCGCGCGACATTCAAATTTTCTTACGTTTTTTGTCAGTTACAGCGTAATTACTCACTGTAGGTTCATGAAAACTAATTTTGCGACAATAAATAAGTCGTATCAAGAAATTACAACAACCAAAAATTCAAGTTGAAAGCTAGTATAAGTATATTTCTCACTAAACCAAAGACCAAGATGAAAATCAGCTTATTGAGATTTGTAGCTAAACCAATGTTATCTAGGTGATAATTTTACCCGTAATTTCTTAAAACAACTTATTTATTGGCGCAAAATTGGTTTCAATCAATCCACGATGAGTAATTAAGCTGTAATTGACAAAAAAAAACGCAACAAAATTTGAATTTCGCGCGATGAGCGAAACGTTGCACCTTAAAATATTTAACAATTTACCACAGATGAATAGAATGTGCATCTGTGCAATTTACCTTCTGATATAAAGCTTTTAAATGGACCACTGTTTAACAGGAGAAAAAATAAAATGGATGTTGACCAAAGGATTTTACGACATGAAACAATACTTTAATAATGGTAATATCCATTATCTACTGTTTTATTAGTCTTTGTTTATTTAAATACTATTTTGTTATCTAGTTTTAAATTTATTACAACCATTTTGTTTTCAACAGTTCCTACCTCGTAAATAAGTAGGTAAAAATAATATATTGCACACCCGATATGGGTCCACTGTTGGAACATTAATCTCTTTTTTAAGAACATCTTTGTACACAGTATAGCAATAAAATAATTCTTATTCTTATTCTATTCTTATTCTCGGACGAAGCATCATACGCTAAATCCATGGTTCCTACTAATGTAAAAAATATTTAATGAAGAACATAACTATTTCATTAAGTAGGTAATAATATATTGCACACCCAATATGGGTCCACTGTTGGAACATTAATCCATATTTTAAGAACATCTTTGTACACAGTATTGCAATAAAATAATTCTTATTCTTATTCAAACTTTGTTGCAGTTACAATAAAAACCCAAATCGATCTGCACTGAGAAGTCCACTCGTGCTGCCATAGAGTAATCCTATTTTATGGTGAGCAAAGTGAACAAAACAAGGTAGGCAGTGTTGTTCTCCATACGGCAATTGCCCTATTATACGGCTTTTAGGCACGCTGCGCATCAAATATACGGCATACGGCAGCACTTCCAAAGCCGAATAATATCTGTATGAAATATATGGCAATCCACGAAAGAGCCATTACTAATTTTTCGTGTAACGTAACGCACCGAGTACCCGCCAAAGAGAATATAAATACTAGTACCAGGAATAAGGCGTTTTCAAAAAAAAAAAAAAAAAGTTCTAAAATACTTACTAGATGGCGTAATAGTCCTATTGGTTTCGAAATATTGTATATTTATTTTTTAAATCTAAAATTTTGGCTCCACACTTTGTGTATTTAGCCAGTGTCAACTATTGTAATATTTCAAATGAAGTCAAATATATAGTGACATGACTTGAAATGAGGCGTATTCCAAAAAAAAAAAGTAGTTCTAAAATACTTACTAGATAGCGTAACAGACTTATCGTTTTACCTGTCATTGTCATTTCTGTCGAAATATTTTATGTTTATTTTTTAAATCGTAAATTTTGACTCCACACGTTGTGTATTTAGCCAGTGTCAACTAGTGTAATATTTCAAATGAAGTCAAATACATAGTTACGTTACTTGAAATTGTCTAAATACACATGACGAGCCAAAAAACACGAGAAAAAAAAGGCACACGTACTTTTTTTGTCTTTCATGTCTTGACAGTGACAGCAAAAACTCAAGGTACATCTAACGCCATCTATTGGGTACTTTTATAATCAGGATTTCTTATTTTATTGAAAACGCCTCATTGTCTGAGTACACACGTGGAGCCAAAAAATACGAGAAAAGAAACGGCACACATACATTTTTTTGTCTTTCATGTCTTGACAGTGACAGAAAAACCTCAAGTTACATCTAACGCCATCTATTGGGTACTTTTATTACCAGTTTTTTTCTTCCTTAAAACGCCTCATTACGCTCTGACTTTTTAGCTCAATGCTATTACGCCATTTAGTAAGTATTAAAACTCTATTATTTTTTTTGTTTGAAAACGCCTCATTGCTCGTTTATTTGAGTTGTCATGTTGTGTCAGTCGGTAAACTGACGTTTGGACTGGCTGATCAACAAAAATCTATTTTTATTTTTTAGTAATTTTACATTTTTATGCAACAAATTATAAGAATTTCAATAAAATTTACTTTCATGTGAAGAAAATACTATGTGTTTGTAAATTCGATGTTCCAGACCTCTTTTTACAGCAGAAATCTGAACAATTTACTGCCATACTACTGGTAGTACCACGGGTAACAAACAGCAGATAAATAAATCCGCTGCCGGTGACCGGCAGCACCGCCAGCACTGAAAATTTTTCAATTTATTTTTTGTCTAGTAGCAACATTGGTGATCGTCCGATTTGACGTCACGTCATGTCACGACATATTTGTAAACGGCGGCGTAATATCGCGTAAATATTATCATTGATTTATTTTTATTCACGAAAACAATATTTCGTCAAGCCAAGGTTTTGTACAAAAACGTATATGTCGGGTGGCGTGATCGTGCGATGCGGTGAAGGGGACACACAACACACAGTCGTGGGTGCGTAAGGAACCACAACGAGCGCTCGTTCGACTATTTAGAAAAATACTTTACCTTGTATCGGTATTTATTCCCTTCGCGTGTTGTGTGGCTGTTATATTATTGTGTAGTGTGGTGCAGTGCAGTGGTGCTGGTGCAACCGCGATGTCCGCGGGCGGCCAGTGGCGGATGCTACGGCACTATTTGTCCCAGAGCAACTTGCATGCCGAGGTGGAAAAGTTACTCCAGCGCGTCAGGCTAGCCGCCTCGCCCCAGCAATGGGACAGTACGTATACCAATATAATTAATATTCACTCAAGTTTTACACTTTCCTGCATTCACTGTCTAGGAGTTTCTAAGCTGGATCTAGAGTCAAGTGGGTCCGTATAACCACCGCGCCTGTGGCATATATTTACTCCCGCGATGTAGGTACCTAGAATGGTCGATAATGGGGAATACGTCTAAAATGGAGTGTTTAGAACTTTTGGACGGTTAGTGCCATGCCTCTAACGACCCCCGAGCCTAGAGGTCCCCTCTAAGTAGGCTTGTGCCGTATTGTATATTAAAGCTACGGCATCTGGGCGGACCCCACAAGGCCTAGCATGTGTTTTGTGTAGGTAATTATATAATTGCATAGTGCATGCATAGTGCTAATTTATTCCGCTTGACGACAATCAGGAGTCAAAAAGTTTCTACCTAAACAAATTCTGGATAGTACCAAAAGTTGTGTGTTTGTTCCCACTCAACTATAGATAGATAGATGGGGTGGAGCTAGTCCTTTACAAACCTGTGGGGTGGAGCTATTACTTTCTCAGTAATGGAATACATAAACTACTTGTGTATCTATAGATGTTTGGTGTCATATTATCACGGACTGGTGTGAAATATTAATACAATTATGCATACATTTGTAAGAAAACAATTGGCACACAAGATATTATCTCTAAACTTACAGACAACTTTTTACATTAGTAGACATTCAATGTGGACTGTGAACAAACCATCAAATAACATTCACATAAAGGAGAGTCCACTTTGGGGTACCAACATTACGTTTTTACATTTCAGACCTGATTCAAAGGTTTGAAAAGGCCATATCTGTGCGGCTGATGCATGATAGCAAAGAACTTGAGGTGAACAAGTCCACCTTGACCACGGCTTCCGTCGAGCCGACCGCCGCCCCCACACCGACACAAGTCGAAAAGAAGGAAGAGAAGAGGCCCGAGGATGCTTCCCTCTCCGAGCCTTCTGCGAAGCGAGAGTTGAGCGTGGGTTCAGATGCGAAAGATATCACAATGGAAGGGTTGCTGCAAGGGCTGCGGCGTAAGAAAGACTTGCACTTCGGGAACATTTCACAACCCAGCTGGAAGAGCAACAAGCCCGTGGTTAACAAGGTAGCCATCATTACCGTTCCAACTGAGTGTGCTTTAGTTGGTAGGGCAAATGAATAATGATAATACAGTGTAAACTCTATATAGCGATACTGAAGAGACTGTGCATTTTATGGCGTTTTTTAGACTTGTTGTTAAATGGGAAAATATCAGCGTCCCGAGGTAAATTTACATGCAATGTAATCACAATAAACAAATAAACGAGTTTCTTAGAATCTTGTTTGTGTATGATGCCTACAGTCGAAGAAAATACAGTAGACAATAAAGCAACAAATAAAAAACAAATGTACAAACAGCTGCAGTTCTTATTAATTTTGGCATCTTAGAAGGTCATTATTAAGAGTGGGTGTGATGCTCCATAGAATGTATAATTGTATGGACAACAAGGTAAACCAACTAAAGTCAAGTAATTACATTTTAAGAAGTTTGTCATTAAATTGAGTGACGTTAAATGGAGTTTACACTGAATTATAATCTCCTAATCAGTATGACCGTATGTATGTATGTCAATTGCCAATCTTGTTGATAAGACGAACTTTCTAGCATGTGATGCGGCTGTCTCAGTACTGTAACATGCAGGTTACAGTACCTACTGGGATAGCTGTGTTGGAGGTATATTGTAACCTCGCCTTTATGGACCGAGTGACGAACTAAGTCACTGCTTCAGCTGGCAAAATTTGCTTTCGTCTGTTCATATGTTGGTACTCGTGTACACTTCGAATTTTTCTACTAATCTTCATGAAACTTGGTATACAGGTTTTACAATTTTTATAGATTCGTCATTTACCGGCCGATTTTGACAATATTTGGTAGAAACTCAATTCTAAACAAGAATTTTCAATATGAGCAAAATCGGTCAAGAGGTTGTCCAGATATAAGGTCGTGAGTTCTCAGCTCGATGTCCCAAACCGAGATTTCAACTTCACCACCTTATCTTGGAATTAATCAAATTCCATCATTTTGGGGGAAATACTCCACCAATCAAAAATCGCCGATGATAAAAAAAGCTATGAAATTACAGAATAGAGGTTGTGCAAAAAAATTAGTGGTCGCGAGGTGTACCGATCGCATAACTACTACTGGCCAGTAAGTAGCTCCTGTACCTAGTTGCGCCCAGCGGCTGCACCTACCACCATATGAGAAAGAAAGAGTTTGGAAGGATGTAAGATGTAACGCAGACTAAATATTTATATAATATACCTACCTACTTGCGCATTTGGGTATTTATTTGTATAAACTAGAGTGTTGAGTGAAGTTATCTCGCGGGCGCGCGCTATCGTGTCGAGGCCTCGGGAGGCGAGCCGCACAAACAACTCTATTTACCTTATCATCCGATTGATACTGCTCGAACTGTGCAAGAAACAAGTTGGCAGCTTCTACACCGGCTGGCAGCGAGCCGTGCGGCGCGCCACTACTACACCCCACGGAAAATACAATGTTTCTCAAACCCGTTGATTGTTACGAAATATATCAAATAATGAAGGACCTAAAAAATAAAAAAGCCACGGTATACCGTGGCCGGTGTGCGTCTATAGCGCGGATCAACTCGCGTTACCTCTATGTATATTAATAAATCAATCTTTTTCAGATGGAATCTTCCCAAATTCTCTAAAGCAGACAGTAATAAAACCCATTCATAAAAAAACACATAATCAGATCCCAATAACTATCGTCCAACTGCTGTTTTGCCCACTAAGTATTTCAAAATTTTTCGAAAAAACGATGGACAACCGCGTTTATAGATTCTGTGAAAAATATTTATTTATTTATAGTCGACAACTATAGCCATTTATAAATGCGAAACTTATTTTTTTAATTGCTGAAACAATGTTTAATAAATAAAGTATATTACACCATAGATGAGTACCTAACAGATAAGGATATTACAATAGTACTCCTAACTAAAACATTATAGTTACTGCTGTCCCTCTCTCTCTAGCTCTTCTTTAGCTGTACCCGACGGGGTCCTCAATTGTGACCAAAATGTAAAACTACCATCTAAGTAGGTACCAACACATCGTGGGATGCTGAAATAAATAGGAATACGGGGCAGAGCCACGTGTCGTGACGTGCGACGACAACACAACGCACCACTCGCTAACTGTAAACAAAATGTGTTGTTGTTTGTTTACAGTTTGGGGTAATTCGTTGTTAGCTGTAAATATAAAACTACCATCTAAGTAGGTACCAACACATCGTGGGATGCTGAAATAAATAGGAATACGGGGCAGAGCCACGTGTCGTGACGTGGGACGACAACACAACGCACCACTCGCTAACTGTAAACAAAACGTGTTGTTGTTTGTTTACAGTTTGGGGTAATTCGTTGTTAGCTGTAAATATAAAACTACCATCTAAGTAGGTACCAACACATCGTGGGATGCTGAAATAAATAGGAATACGGGGCAGAGCCACGTGTCGTGACGTGGGACGACAACACAACGCACCACTCGCTAACTGTAAACAAAACGTGTTGTTGTTTGTTTACAGTTTGGGGTAATTCGTTGTTAGCTGTTTATAAAATATTGTAAATAGTCTCGAAATTAAGCAGACGACAGACTCTCTTTCTCTCTTATTTTATTCAATTTTTGACGGCGGCCTCTTCTTTTTTTTCTTTCGACTGCGATATAGTACAAGGTACGATCGCTTCTTATCTTTCCTCGTATTGGTCCCGCGGCGGTGGCGGCCTGCCTCGCCTCGCGATGTCATGATTATGTATTATCTTGAAGGCACGAGTCGCGCGGTCACGTCGATCCTGTAGATACTCTGCACTGCGCGTTAGTATATATGTTACGGCTAAAACCAGAAATGGGGCTACACCTAGTTTTAACCGGTTAGAACTAGGTGTAGCCCCTTACTCTTGGTTAAATCTAGTTTTTGTCGATCTTTTTCGGGTAAAACTAGGTTTAGCCGTTGTAATTCCTGCTAGAAATAGGTCCAACCAAGCCCTAGTGGCTGATACTAGGTCTAGCCGATATCATGCTGGCTACAACTAGATCTAACCAATCCCTGTTGGATAAAACTAGGTGCAAACAAGTTCAAACGTGTAATAGGTGACGAGACCGCGCGAGCCGCGCGCCCCTGCCGCCTGCCCCCGTACATCCGCGTTCGCCCTTCGGACCCTATTCCTGTGCGCTCCAGATTATCTCGGTCACTGTCTCTCTAATTTAGAATTTAATGGGAGTGAGAGTGACCGAGATAATCTCGAGCGCACAGGAACTGGGTCCCTTAGCTTGATGTTTTATATGCACCGCGCCGTTGTACAAAACAGAGGGTGTCGATAATGTACAGCCCAATAATGTACGGCCGGGAATGTATGACCGATAATTGGCGTACCGGGCTGCCAATTATCAGGTCGTACATTACCTGTCGTACATGTACGGGCTGTACATTATCAGCACGTGCTGATAATGCACGACCAGGAATGTACAGCCGATAATGTAGAGCCAACAATGCGCGTACCTGAGAAAAGTACACGTTTTATCGGGTCGTACATTATATAAAACCGCGCAGATAAAGTACGACCAGGAATGTACAGCCAATAATGTACAGCCCAATAATGTACGACCCGATAAAAAGTGTACACCTATTACACGTTTGAACTTGTTTGCACCTAGTTTTATCCAACAGGGATTGATTAGATCTAGTTGTAGCGAGCATGATATCGGCTAGACCTAGTATCAGCCACTAGGGTTTGGTTGGACCTAGTGGCTGATACTAGATGATAACGGCTAAACCTAATTTTACCCGAAAACAGAAATACAGAAAATTTTATTCGTGACAAAAATACATATTAAAAAAATAAAAAAATAAAAACACACAGTATAAAGAATTACGCTATTTTTGTCACAAACCCGATCCCAACTCAGCATAATGCTGATTGTGAACAATCAGCGCTGGTATTCTGTTGGGACCGGCAGGTGACGTCACGTACGATACGGGCTAGTGCGGGTACACGGTCAACAATAACATAGCAAATTGAAAACAATCGGCTAATACTAGATTAAACCAAGAGTAAGTGGCTACACTTAGTTCTAACCGGTTAAAACTAGGTGTAGCCGCACTTCGGGCTTTAGCCGTAACATATATATCTCGGACGCAGATAGAAGAGCGCGGCGCACTTCACGACGCAGATCATTTTAGTTCTGTCTGAATATTTTAGTTAATACAATGTTTCATTTTATTTTTTTATGGAACTTTGCAACGAGACGAGCGGGTCGCTCGCCCATATCGATTCAGTGCCACCCAGAATTTTGAACTTCAACAGTTCGAAACCATGCGCGGCAACGCACCGCGTTCGTCATCCTGTAATCTTTTTATGCCCAGTAATTTTACGCTGGAAAAATTACCCTCCAATACGGAAAACAGTAATGTTTCACAGTACCGCTCGCCGGTCGAATAACCGGCAAAGGTGCGGTACTTCCCCGGGGCGGACTCAGCAGAAGAGCCCCGCCACTACTATCCGCATACATATCGACACCATTTTATGGGGAATGCGTCATTATTCGGGGACGGCGATGCAATAATTATCAGTATCAGACTCCATTTTAAATAAAATAAAACGGTGTGTAGCGCACAGACAGCGGTGTGTGATCAGTATCGTGTGTCGTTCCAGTCGTCGATCCACTCGCGCACGGCGTACGTGATCAGCGCGCTCGTGGGCGCGCAGTCGGCCGCGTGCCGCGCCAAGCGCGCCGCCGACTTCATCCACCACATCAACCAGTACCCCGAGGCGCGGGACTACGCCATCAAGGTAACGCGACGACACGACACACGACACACGACACACGACCACCTCGCCTACTGTTTTTTTTTTTTTTTTTTCTCTTTCCTCCTAAGAGGATTTTGGCGTCGCACGTCTTATGCATTTGCCAGTGTCAAGTATACACAATATATTCTCAAGTTTTGTTAGATATTATCAAACAAGTCATAGTCACGGTCAAAGTCAAGAAAAGAAAGTCACGGTCAAGTCCAAGTCGTGCCCCAGTAAAGTGGTGAAAACTTTACTATAGAGCCTTCTATGGAGTTTTGGAAACAACACGAAAATTCACGTTTCACGACATTATACCATTCACCAACACTCGTGCATGTTCACGAACACTTAACGGATAAAAATTCACCGTTTTTACACATTAACACTCGAAATAACACAAGTTTTGGAAAATAATAAAAAGCCGCGACATGGTTTCTTCACGTTCCCGCCAAAACTCCTACTAATGTTCGTACGTGGTGTGCACGGCAGGAGGGCGCGGTGCGCGCGCTGCTGCGCGTGCGGCAGGCGGCGCGCGCGGACGACCCCGCCGCCGAGGACGTGCGCGGGAACGTCAACGAGGTGGGTGCGCTTCCTGTACTCCCAGTACCTACACTACACTACACTACACTACACTACATCTAGTGCTAACTTACTTATTACCTTCGTGCTATCAACTCCTAATACACGGATGCTGGATCCGCGGTTTTTGATTTCTCCCAGGATATAACGGGTCCGATGTCGGTTACCGTGATGTATCACACTATCAGACTAATATTGTAACCGCGAAAGTTTGTGCGTAAGTGTGAAAGTATCTTTGTTCCCGTTCAACTCTGTAACGACTGAACGGATGTGGACGAAGGTAGCTTATACTGTACCCTGGATTAACACATAGGCTACTTTTTGACCCGAAACAATATTCGGTTCCAGCAGAATAGCGGGTGAAACCCGGGGCACTGCCAGTATTGAATATTTAGCAGCCATTTTTCCGTCACTCGTCGTCGGGTTTAGCAACGATGGGCCTATTGCGAGTAAAGGCCGAACTGGCATCCACCGAGTTACTGCGCGTACGTCTAGTCCAGTGGCCGCTGTGAGCTGTGACCTACATGCTTATATTAGAACGTGAGCGCTCGCTGTCTGTAAATAAATAATGAAGTAACGTTTCATATTCTTTATTCTAACCCATTCTTCAAAAGTTATTTGCAAGCAAAAACGCGCCGTGAGTCGGCGCGAGGACGTACTCAGTCGGGTTCCAGTTTTACCACCTATGTCTCGTCTCAAACGAGGTCGGATAAGCGTCGGATAGATACCCCTAAGGAATCCCGGCCCGTAGTCGAAGGACTTATGTAAATAATATGAGCTCGGACCGGGTGGATTATGTCACATCCGCCCGATTGTAATCGACTGAGTGACGAGGCAGCGGGTAAATAGGAAAAATAATAAAAAAAGAACATTAAATAGATCGATGTAGAGAAACTCTTTATCATGCACACCAAAAATTACAAACGGGACACCTCACAAATAAGTGCCACGAACTACGGCGTTATCGCTATAAGCTAAACATGTGTTCCCAGTAGAAGTGTACGTGTACGACGTTACAGGCGCTGGCGCTGATGGGATACACGGGCCCCACGCGTGGGCCGGGACCCAACATCCTGTCGCTGGACGGCGGCGGCATCCGCGGCCTCATCGCCATCGAGATCCTGCGGCACCTGGAGCGGCTGACGGGCCGCCCCGTCAACCAGATCTTCGACTACATCATCGGCGTCTCCACCGGCGCCATCATAGCCGCCGTACTCGGTAACTAGCCCGCGCTCGCGCTCCCCTCGACCTCTCGCGACCCTCCCGGGGCCCTCCTCCATCGTCCGCCGTACTCGGTAACTAGCCCGCGCTCGCGCTCCCCTCGACCTCTCGCGACCCTCCCGGGGCCCTCCTCCATCGTCCGCCGTACTCGGTAACTAGCCCGCGCTCGCGCTCCCCTCGACCTCTCGCGACCCTCCCGGGGCCCTCCTCCATCGTCCGCCGTACTCGGTAACCGGTTTCGAACATAGCAATTTTTCGCTATATCTATCTATCTATATACTGAAATGTAAATATTTTCCCACGAATTCTGAGAATACCAGAAAGTTTTCCCGTATTTATTTACCGATTTTACATTTCTGAACCGGAAACCCGTTTCGGTTCGTCGAATGTCCCGCGGTTATTCTCCTCCGACTTCGACGGGAGTAGTAATATTGGAGTAGTACCGCAGTAACGCGCCGCCTCCGCAGGCAGCGGCGTGGGCACGCTGGAGACGGCCAGCAACATGTACCACACGCTGTCCCGCGAGATGTTCGGCAACACGTCGCTGCTGGGCGGCACCTCGCGCCTCGTGTGGACGCACTCCTACTACGACACGGCGCAGTGGGAGCGCATGCTGCGCGACAACCTCGGCGACATCACGCTCACGCAGTGCAACAGGAAGGACAACCCCAAGGTATACGGGCGGGTGTCGGGTGTCGCGTGTCGGGTGTCGCGTGTCGCGTGTCGCACCACACTCGTGACGTCGTTGTCGGTGCAGATGGCGCTGGTGTCGTGCGTGGTGAACTCGGGGTCGCGGCTGTCCCCGTTCCTGTTCCGCACGTACAGCATCGGGTTCCGGCGGCGCGGCGCCGTGCGCGGGTCGTGCTCGGCGCGCGTGTGGCACGCCGTGCGCGCCTCGGCCGCCGCGCCCACATACTTCGCCGACTTCAAGCTGGACGGCGACGTGCACCAGGTTCGTGTGCGTGTGTGTGTGTGTGTGTAGTGTGTACCTCGCCGTCGACAGATTCCTCGACCTGCTGCTGAAATATATTAATTTGTGTTTAATAATCGCAGGTGTTTTCTTTTCTTTGTTTCTTAATTAAAAATATTATATATATTCTTAATTGATATAACAATTAATATTATATTATATTAATAATGATTCCGTTCGAATCGTGGCCGGCCTACACGAAATAATACCAGATTTACGGTAACGATATTTGTCCTACAGTGGCAACACCGAACATTAACATGGGTTTATGTAAAATGGCGGTGGACTAAATCTTGCTGTTTTTTAACGTATATCACTACGAAACTCGGCGATCGAGCGTTCTATCTTTGGTGGTAGAATATAGAAGCGAATCCTTCCCGTCCATGGATGTGGCATCTCATTAGCCGGGCGAGCGACGTATTACGTTCGGTCGTCCCGCTAGGGTTTATTACATTCCAACTAGAAAGGCAGAAAGGGCTAATGATGGTGGCTCTTGCTCTGCTCGTTTTTATAGCAAGCGGCGTGTCCCTTTCGGGTAGGAGTTCCATGACCGATTGTCATGAAATTTGACAATGAAATATAATTTTGTACCGTGTAAATATAGTAAAATACATTTTATCTCCGTAAACTTCAATATAAAAGGTAAATACGCATTTGCGAGAGTAGTATCATAATAATATAAAGTGTATGTTATGTATATGTTGCGGGTGACGCGACATGACATGTATTGTGTGTTTGTGTGGTCGGTGCGGTCAGGACGGCGGTATAATGGTGAACAACCCGTGCGGGGTCGGGCTCCACGAGGCGCGGCTGCTGTTCGGGGCGGAGGCCCTCGCCCGCGGCACCGTCGTGTCCGTCGGCACCGGCCAGCCGCTCGCGAGCACGCGCGCGCCCGCGCCCGCCGACACCACCTCCTGGCGGGACAAGTTCAACAAGGTGACCTCTCTCTCACACACACACACACACCTGGACACCACCTCCTGGCGGGACAAGTTCAACAAGGTGACCTCTCTCTCACACACACACACACACACACCTGGACACGAACCCGCGCCCCCCGACACCACCTCCTGGCGGGACAAGTCCAACAAGTTGTATGTAAGTACTTTCTGTATTATGAAGAGCCTGGAGACCACGACACAGGTCACCCTAGTGTGGAATCCAGTGCACACTGTTTATCTTTAGATCCTAGTTTTTTTGTTCAAATAAACATTATTATTATTATTATCTCTCACACACACACTTGTACACGAACCCGCGCCCGCCGACACCACCTCCTCGTGGGACATGGTTCCAGGTTCATGTACACATTCCTGTACATGAACCTCGCTGTAAACTATAGTCAATATCGGAATGAACTGTCCAGATCCTGGACTCGGCGACGGACACGGAAGGCGTTCACCTTCTGCTGAACGACCTGCTCCCGGCGGGCAACTACTACCGGTTCAACCCGCCGCTCATGGAGCCCTGCAACATGGACGAGATAGACCCCAACAAGCTGCAGAACATGCTCACCGACACTAACGCGTACATCAGGTACTAGAGCGTACGGTACACGTACACGTACACGTACACGTACAGTGTACCTCCCGACCGTACACATAGATGATGTGTGTGTGTGTGTGTGTGACAGACGCAACCAGCACAAGTTCGAGCAGGCGGCGGCGCGCCTCGTGCGGCCGCGCGGCGTGCTGCAGCGCGTCGGCGACACGCTGCGACACCGCGCGCTGCTGCTCGGCCTCACCGCGCACGACTGACGGCCGCGCGGCGTGCTGCAGCGCGTCGGCGACACGCTGCGACACCGCGCGCTGCTGCTCGGCCTCACCGCGCACGACTGACGGCCGCGCGGCGTGCTGCAGCGCGTCGGCGACACGCTGCGACACCGCGCGCTGCTGCTCGGCCTCACCGCGCACGACTGACGGCCGCGCGGCGTGCTGCAGCGCGTCGGCGACACGCTGCGACACCGCGCGGCGTGCTGCAGCGCGTCGGCGACACGCTGCGACACCGCGCGCTGCTGCTCGGCCTCACCGCGCACGACTGACGGCCGCGCGGCGTGCTGCAGCGCGTCGGCGACACGCTGCGACACCGCGCGCTGCTGCTCGGCCTCACCGCGCACGACTGACGGCCGCGCGGCGTGCTGCAGCGCGTCGGCGACACGCTGCGACACCGCGCGCTGCTGCTCGGCCTCACCGCGCACGACTGACGGCCGCGCGGCGTGCTGCAGCGCGTCGGCGACACGCTGCGACACCGCGCGCTGCTGCTCGGCCTCACCGCGCACGACTGACGGCCGCGCGGCGTGCTGCAGCGCGTCGGCGACACGCTGCGACACCGCGCGGCGTGCTGCAGCGCGTCGGCGACACGCTGCGACACCGCGCGCTGCTGCTCGGCCTCACCGCGCACGACTGACGGCCGCGCGGCGTGCTGCAGCGCGTCGGCGACACGCTGCGACACCGCGCGGCGTGCTGCAGCGCGTCGGCGACACGCTGCGACACCGCGCGCTGCTGCTCGGCCTCACCGCGCACGACTGACGGCCGCGCGGCGTGCTGCAGCGCGTCGGCGACACGCTGCGACACCGCGCGCTGCTGCTCGGCCTCACCGCGCACGACTGACGGCCGCGCGGCGTGCTGCAGCGCGTCGGCGACACGCTGCGACACCGCGCGCTGCTGCTCGGCCTCACCGCGCACGACTGACGGCCGCGCGGCGTGCTGCAGCGCGTCGGCGACACGCTGCGACACCGCGCGGCGTGCTGCAGCGCGTCGGCGACACGCTGCGACACCGCGCGCTGCTGCTCGGCCTCACCGCGCACGACTGACGGCCGCGCGGCGTGCTGCAGCGCGTCGGCGACACGCTGCGACACCGCGCGCTGCTGCTCGGCCTCACCGCGCACGACTGACGGCCGCGCGGCGTGCTGCAGCGCGTCGGCGACACGCTGCGACACCGCGCGGCGTGCTGCAGGCGACACGCAGAACGGCGTATCGGATTGTTCAGAGTAATGACTCTGAACAATCCGATACGCCGTGTCGACCGCCTTACTTGGTCCTGAACGACGATCTTTAAAACTATTAGCTTAGATATAATATAAGATTAACGCGATAGTGTTGTTACGTTCGCCCTCGGTGATCGGTCAAAGTCGGTGATCGGTCAAAGTTGGTGATCGGTCAAAGTCGGTGATCGGTCAAAGTTGGTGATCGGTCAAAGTTGGTGATCGGTCAAAGTTGGTGATCGCTCAAAGTCGGTGATCGGTCAAAGTCGGTGATCGGTCAAAGTCGGTGATCGGTCAAAGTTGGTGATCGCTCAAAGTCGGTGATCGGTAAAAGTCGGTGATAGGTCAAAGTCGGTGATCGGTCAAAGTCGGTGATAGGTCAAAGTTGGTGATCGCTCAAAGTCGGTGATCGGTCAAAGTCGGTGATCGGTCAAAGCAATAATACTCTAGATACATTTTATTGTATATATTATTTATGTATATAGAGGCGAACTGCAGAGGTTGATGTGGGTATATAGCACACGATTTTGAAAATTTATAATTATCAGTCAAGATATCTTCTCCTTAATTATCGAACTGTCTACATCACAAGACACGTCGCTGTCTCCGGACACAGACACGGACACGGACACCGCTTCAAGAGGGCTTTCACAGATTTAGCGATCAATTCAATACTTAGCACATTCAATACTGACGTAAGATGTAAACTGACTTGAGAGTGTTCTGCAAATTGCTGCCCGAGGGGCCCTCAGCCCTCAGCCCTCAGCCCTCAGCACTAAGCACTCAGCCCGCGAGCGACGTGTTCGCAGCGACCGCGGAGGTAGTGAGGGTACATTACATCAAGAGAATGTTTATTATCATTATACGTAGTTTAATAATAGTTTGATATTAATAATGTTAAAATTACAAATTTTATTTTACTAATTATAAATATTTGATGTAGGTTATGTAGATAGTAGGCGCTTTGTTCTTAGAGATAATGTTAAACGTACGTTTGTTGTAAAGTATGATGTTATTGTTGAATCTAGTCACCAACCGTGTGTCGGGTACCGGGTACCGGGTATCGTGTGCCGGGTACCGGGTACCGTGTGCCGGGTACCGGGTACCGGGTACCAGGTACCGTGTGCCGGGTACCGTGTGCCGGGTAGCCGGCTATCCGTTCGGCGATACAATGTTGTGTACGCTTCCAACAAACGACCAATTTCATACCGAAAACAATCGCACGGTAAGTTCTGCATCGTCCAGCCGCGAGCGTGCGACGGGCGGCGGAGGACGGAGGACGGAGGACGGTCTGAACTGCCATTTCAATACTAGGCAGTCGTATAATTGTTGCCGTCCTTTTCTCTGATATTATAATGAAAAGAGAGTCGGTTCATTTTAGAACTGTGTGAATAGTTCGTTTGGAAGATGTTGCAACGGAACGGGCCGGGGCTCGTGACCGTGTCGCGTGTCGTGGCACGGCGACGCGGGACACGGTCGGCACGGACTGTTCGATCTCGATACTTCTCGTAGATAGATAAATACCGTACGCTAGGCTAGTATCCGAGCTATGTGATAGCTGATTTTAAGAAAATCTTGTAATTTGTATAGCTTTTACATAATTTCTTAACCTCGATTGTGATATAACTACTTAAGTAAATAAATAGTTTAAAAAATTGTAATGCTTTCTTTCATTGTAACCGAGACGACAGGATACATTCGGAGATGAGCGAGCGAGAGGGATACACTATAGGAACGTGCCGCGTGCGATAGGGATGGCAGGCACTCTGGAGTGTAGCATGCTCTCACTCGGCGCGACCTCTAGCGCACCCGCGCGCACTTGATACTTGGAATGTAATCAATGGAATGTTCGGCGCTAGTAGCGATCGCTTTGCTTATAAACAAATACTAATATACTTTACTATCTAACTTTGTAATTGCAGTTTATTCCTAGATACGTGCTCTTGTATAAGTATACTTACTTACAAACACAGTATGTAAGTATGTATACATACTTATGGTATGTATACAAACTTTCGCATTTATAATATTAGTGTGACTATTCTCAAGACAGAGTTAACTTTAATTTCTTTTGCTAGGTTACCTTTCTGTTATTTTAGTTTGTGATAGAGTTGGCATTTACTGATGGTAAGTGTACCTGATGTGTTAGGGAGCAGGGCCAGCTCGTACTGCTACTATTTACCGGCCGATATTCATAATATTTGGCATAAACATTTAACAGCACTTGATTCTCAACAAGAATTTCGAATATGAGCAAAATCTATGAAGAGACTAATTATATCTCGACAACTTCACGACCGATTTTGCTCATATTCAATATTATTCTTAAAAGTTGAGTAAAGAAAGAGAAAAATTGCGATTATGCAAAAAAGTTTGTTGTCGCGAGTTCTACCGCTCGCAGAACTACTAGTATTATAAAATAAACTAGTAGTTCGCGCCGATCTGAGACCTTGCGAACCCTATTACTTCGCAACCCCTAAGCCGATTATGCTTATATTCGAACTTAATTTTTTTTTTTAATGAAATTAAATATTTGCTTACAAAACTTTATAAAGATCGGATCATCGGTTCGTACAATCATACAAACACATATAAACGCTGATTTGTTCCCGTAGACTGAGACCTTCGCTTCGTTCGTCAATTATATACAGGACAGAAAACTGAAGCTGGAAAACGGAGGATCAAGATCGTTCGATCGCGCTAACATCGCGAGGCCGGCGTCATGTCATGTGTCATCATAGTGAAGTAACTCGCGACCGCAACTATACGATTACGTTTCAAACGAAGAATGCTGTAATGACACCTTTGAACCTAATTAACAATTAGGTTCTATGCGCAGAGACCGACTAAAGTATAAAATTGGCCAAATGGCGGAAGTAACAATCGGTCGCGGGACCGTGACGTCGAAGGTGAAAGTTTCGTGCAGTAGGTACGATGATGGCTCCCTCGATCGAGCGTGCGGACGAGTGACGAGGCGGTCGCATTATATTACATTGGCGTCGTTAACATTCTGGTCGGGCTTTCGCTTCCACCACCACTACGACAGGTACGATACGAGTAGGGAGGGTACGGTAACGGTACAGTCGTCCGTCGTCAGTGCTGCGCTTGAATCCTCCGCCCGCGTACGTTCGCCTTCGAAACATTTTACATCGAAAAAACGAAAGTTTGACCTACTTTCGGTGGGAAAATATTTAAAAAGATGGCGTTCATCAAATATCTTGTCGTTATGGTTAGTAAAGTTACTAAGTCGGTAGTGTAATGTTGTTTCGTGAATTTAGTGCGAGTGTCTGTGACTGGGTCAGTCACACGCGTGACATCACTTGGCTTTGTTTCTTGGAATTCTAAAAACTTAAGTACACGAGTCGGATTGTTAGAAAAACAAATTTCTGCACACCTAAGTACTTACCTATAATTATTCACAAATATTTGAAAGTATTAATAATGAGGGAGGTAGACTGATGGTACCCTACCTATAGCTTAGCTTCGACACAAAAGCACTACAATGTAACTGATTGCCGTTATTAGTTCCGTTGCGGTGCCACTAACTTATAGCTCTATGAGACGTCGGCCAGTCGGTGCGATGTTCCTATCTAAGTGATGTAAGCCGCTCGTACCTTACCCGCGTTAGCAGGACCTCGTTCTAATACCGGTTCGCGACGATGATGTGGTCGAAGTTGAACCTACACCTAGAGAAACCCAAACTATCTCTGTACATTTTACACATGCGTCGGACCACCCGCTGCGGGCGTTCCATTCCTTGGGTGAGCTCGTGTAATACCTACCTTACCTAGTTAGGTATAAATAATAGTTTGGATCGTTCTGCGCGCGTGTGCAGATGGCGCTGGTGCTGGCCGCGCTGCCGCCGCACGCGGGGAGCACGGTGCAGCCTCGCGCACCCAACTTCCAGTACTTCGAGAGGTCAGTATTACCACTATTACCTTAGAGAAATAACGACATAGTAGATATTACCAAGTTTGTACTTATTAAGTATATAACATTAATTTAAAAAAATATAGAGGCGATAACTATTTACTGTTTTACTTATAATAAATAGGTAGTACTAGGCTAGTTCTCGAAGTGCGGCCACTCAGTGGCTGCTATCTCCGCCCGCTTTATGCAACGTAAGTAGGTATATATAAATAATTAGGTGCGCCCCGCGGTTTTACCCGCTATTCTACAGGAACGGTTAAATTTTTCGGGATAAAAATTAGGATACTTATGTGTTAATCCAGGGAATAACCGCCACACCGAATATCATCCAAATCCGTTCAGCCGTTACAGAGTTAAACGGGCTCAAACACACTTACTACCTACTTACACACAAACTTTCGCATTTATCATAAGTATATCGTGTGATGTCAGCTCATGAATAAGTAGGTAGTATTTTTTAATGACCTCCAATTCGTCCGTTGGTTAGCGACGATGTTGCCGAAGAAGTAGCACGCAGACTTAGAAGACGACTCTGGCCTTAAAAACCGTAGATTATATCTCTTAGGAAACAAAGGAGGCCGGCAGTTTGTTCCACTCCTTGGCCTCGGCTGTACGGATTCAAAAGGTCGATTTAGATGTTTTGTACGTTCCTAGGTATCAAAGGGAAATCAACCTAGTAAGGATGGTACCTAGTGGCGCATCCTTCTACTTTCCTGAAGTAAAAGGGCTATGGTAGGATAAGGTGGCTTACCTTTCGGTAGGGTACACATATTATTTTCTGAAATCAATCTTGTTAAAGATCGTCTGTCGATCTGTACCACGATTCCAGCTAGCTACCTTACGGCAATGCTGTTCCTGGCTAATGCATTTTGATCGACGTCGCCAGTGGTGACGGAGCCAGCGGCGACCACTGGAAATGTACGGATACAACGTCCTCATTAGACTTGAAAGAGATCGGTTTCTGCGAGAGAAGTCGGAACATCAGTTGAGCGCTCTAGAAGGATCAGGTTTTGTTGCTAAATCGGGAGTTGTGATGGTAAGTGTTCGTAAGATCGAGTCGTGTGGTGTATTTTTGCAGACCCAACTACCGGTACCCGTACTACGACGACAGCGGCAAGGGCAAGCTGCTGTACGGGTACGGCGGGCCTGACCTCTACCAGTACCGCTCCTACTCGCCGCTCGAGGGCATCCACTGAACCGAACACGCGCAGAACGACGAAATAACATATTCACTCTACTATATATTAATATTTACCTACCTGTAGTTCACCAAACGGGCCCTTCCCATGATCCACGTGGAGATCGCCTCACCAGTGGGCATATTTTTCATGCATGGGGACTACAGGAATTATATTTTTCGACTTGATTTGGATTAACGGGTTGGCCCGTAAGGAATTAAACTTTTCCACGAGAGCACAACTTAGTAAGCCGTGACGAGAAGCTCAACCGATCTCCCCCACGAAATAATCAAACTAGAGAGAGAGAGTGTGTAGATAGTAGGTATTATATAGGTACGTACTCGAGTAATTGTTCTCCAAGTCATACATTACCCCTACCTAGGAATACCTACCTACTAATCCGGATAGTACCTATGTAGGTACTTAGGTACCTATCGTAACGCGAATGGAGCAAGTCTGTCTCTCTCAAGTTTGTCAAGTTACTGATTATAAGAAACGTGGTATTTCGAAATGTGCGTATGTTCAATAACATTATTAGGTATCTAGATCTAAATGATAATTAATTTTGTAAGGTTTTTTTTTGTGATGGCACATAATCATAGTGTGATTTCTAGTGATACCCTATTTATAAGTAGGTACCTACCTACTTTGTATAACATTTTTTGTAATAAAAAAAATCTAGCGCCTTGTTTAACTACATAATGGTTTTTATTGTACTTAGATAACTATAGGTATATACCCAATATCTACTATTAAATGTCTATAATAAGATTATATTTCCTATTTATATTATACGTCCGTGTCCTCGTCCGCGTCCAGCGAGCTTTTATGGTACTCATTCGATATTAAATCAGATATTCAATGGCCTCTTAAAGTTAAGGCCAATCACATACAACTAAGAGTAGAGCCTAAAACAAAATAAAAAGTTTCCATAAAAATAACTGTAAAAAAACCTTCAAGGAGGCGTTTGATGGACGGACAAGACTATATTATAACTTACATAATAATAATAATAGTCACCCGAAGAAATCGAAGGTACCTCCGACAGGAAAGAAAATTATTTATCAACAGCCTAACGACGTCCACCGCTGAACAAAGGCCACGCCCTTACACCGCCACACTGAACATCAATTGGCAACTTGCATCCACGGTTACCCGCGACCCGATAAAAATCCGGAACGAGGATATTCGTCGACGAACCAAATTCACCGACATAGCTCTCCGAGTTTGCAAGCTGAAGCTGTTTGTCGCGTTATAACGGCGAAACGGCTGAACGGATCGAGCTGAATTTTTCCATAGATATAGCTTCACGGTTAGAGATGGACATAGGCTACTTTTATTTTTGTAGGTTCAGGCGAACGAAGTCGCGGGTATCACCTAGTATCCCATATATATCTGAACGCGCCTTAATAAAGATCACGGGCGCGTCATAATCCTTGAGTGGTTAGCACTGGGGCTCCGCAAACAGATCTATTTGTTCATAAACCGTACACACTGTAGTGTCTACAGCTCGGCCGACTTAACGGTACAGACGACCAATTAACGAAACTGAACATGTTCTACGGCCGGGTGTCAGTTTCGTTCAGAAAAGGCGATGGTGGCTCCCCCACTCGACTCTACAAATAAGTCAGTCGCATTGTAAATGATTATGACCATCTTCATCGTACACAATGTTTATAGGTTTCAATGTGCTTCCTACTGTCAACGGCGGCTCTCGTCTGCCGCGGACGCGACAAATACAAATAAATTCCTTACGCGGTTTACAGCGAGGTTTCGCGTTAAGAAAGAAGACAAACAAAGACGTTGACGTGAGCTTATAGTGTAGTCCTGTACCAACGTCAGGTAATAGCGGGGTGAGTGGGCTGGTTGATGTTCCAACAGTTATCTACACTGTAACAACTGAGTTGTAATAATAATAACATAAACTACGGTGTTAACCCCTTAAATGTATGGTTGACAGGCTAGGCGTGTGACCACAGATCATCTTATCAGATAACAATATAGTGCAGAACGGAGGCAAAAAAACTGTAAAATAATTCGATTAAAAAATTCGACACCAAAAACAGCAATGATTTCTAAACTACTACTTGTACTATCGATCGTAGCGTGGTGCGAGTGCGTGTACATATACTCGAGTTTCTACGCGCCGCTGGTGGACCCCCGCCTCCTGGGCTACCGAATCGACGCCAGGTATGATATAGATCGTAGCGTGGTGCGAGTGCGTGTACATATACTCGAGTTTCTACGCGCCGCTGGTGGACCCCCGCCTCCTGGGCTACCGAATCGACGCCAGGTATGATATGATATAGCTATAAAACTGCCCTCATAAATCATGTTTTTTAATGAATGATTCAAAACTCCAACCATAGTCACTGGTTTCAAAATGCACCATAGGTAGGTACGTACTGGCTTAGAAACCCCAACAATAGTCAATTGTTTGGAATCTCAACCCAATGTTCTAGTCAATTGGTTGAGATGCCGACTATAGTCAAAAGTTCAAACCACAACCATAGTCACTGGTTTAAAACACCGACCATTATACTTACTTATACTTATATCAGCCTTTAAACATCCCACTGCTGGGATATCAGCCTACCCTCTAAGGGTGATTAGGCCATATCCACCACGCGGGCCCAGTGCGGGTTGGCGGATTCACATACGCCATCGAATTTCTTCTCCGGAGATATGCAGGTTTCCTCACGATGTTTTCCTTCACCGTAAAGCCAGTGGTATATCCGTACGTAAGTTTCAAAGAACTCATTGGTACGGGCCCGCCCGGGTTCGAACCCGCTACCTCAGGAAGGTGAGGCGAGCGTTCTCCCACTGAGCTACCACGACTTTTTACTACAACCTTAGTCAATGGTTTAAAATCTCATCCATAGTCGCTCCACAGTCAAAAACCTGTAACAAAATATTTGGTACTAACACCAATTTTTTGATCTGAACAGTTTGTTTGAATTCTTATCATATACATATAGGTTTGATGAAGAGTCCGGGCCACGTGCGAGAGAGGCCTATCAGAGGATGTATGGGACTAGAGGGCGGGACCTCATCGAACACCTGGGCAATGGGAGGGGACCCGGTCAACTCCAGAGAGATAATACGGTGGGTTATTGTCATATTTAAGGTTTATCTTTTTTAAAGTCCTTGCAAAACTCCAAAAAAAAAAACAAAAAAAAACTTTATAGATTTTTATTTAGTAACAATAAAGTGTGGAGTTTTGGGGGGAACGTGAAGAATTCATGTCGCGTCATTTTATCATTTTCCAAAACTTGTGTTATTTCGAGTGTTAATATGTAAAAATGGTGAATTTTTACCCCTTAAGTGTTCGTGAACATGCACGAGTGTTGGTGAATGGTATAACGTCGTGAATTTTCGTGTGGTTTCCAAAACTCCATAGAAGGCCCTGGTATAGTTTTCACCACTTTAGTGGGGCTCGACCGTGACTTGCTTTGCTCGCCTTTGACCGTGACTATGACTTGTTTAATAATATTTAACAAAACTTGAAAATATATAAGTATACTTACACTGGCAAATGCATAAGACGTGTTACGCCAAAATCCTCTTAGAAGGAAAGAGAAAAAAAAAGAACAATGTACTAAGTGATATCAAGTATTGTGTCAATCCTGCAGTGCACTCCTTACTGCACTCCTCTGACCACCGGTACCTTTACTATGAGAAGCGACATGGGAATACTCGTTATTCCGACTATCGTATCGATCACATTCGGTGACCTTTATCAACCGAAACGATGTGATCGAAGTCGGAATAACTGACTCAATTTAATGTGAATATTCCCGTTTTATTAAAACAAAATGATAAACCTTTTTTTTTTTGTTGTTTATAGTTTTTTTATCAAAGTTTATTTTGTCAACATTCTCTAGTTTTCTGTCAAATTTTCAAAAGAGTAGAGTTATAAATATTTATGATGTATAGTGTCGTATTGTATTTTCAGGTGTACAGCGACGTGAGGCTCTACTACACGTACCCCGGAGCCGGAGCCCGAGCCAACAACAATCAACTGCAATAAATATTACTAAAGTATTTTACACTTTCATTCTATTTTATTGAATATCTTACCATAAACCTTAATCTAGTACAGTTTATTGTATATCATCATCAACCATAAGACATCCACTGCTGATCATAGGCCTCCCCCTTGGAGTGCCATTATTATATAATTACCTAATAATTACACAATATACATAGCATATCATGTATTATTTCGTTCACTTTAAATATGATGACATTCAAAAGTTAGGCAAAAGCATGAATCTAACATGTAAGGAGAGTTGGATAAAAACTTTTATTTTAAAGAATCTACATAACACCGGCGATATAGCTGAATGTTAGAAAAACTTGTAAAATGGATCAAACTATTGAGCTACCTATCTATATTCTACACGGGGAGTTACTGTAAGGTGCAAGGATATTAAAAAATCAGTCGTTCCATACATTTCGTCCATTGCCATTGATATTTTACTAGGAACTGCTGATTTTTTATCAAACCGCTTATGATAGGGATGTTAAATTAGAACCCGACTACTTCTCAAATGGTCTTTATAGATGAACAATAAAAAATGAAGAAAGGCATGTCTCAGGATTTTTGGAAAATCAACCTCTAAAGAGGTGAAGAGGGGGTTATATTTACTGTGGTGGATGCGAGTGAAGCCATGCAGGCGAGAGACTGCATTGTGATGCTATTTGGTACATGCGCCACACCTAACTCAGTCACACACTGGAGCGCTCTGTGATATCTGATTACCCAGATCATTATGCCGCGGTGTATATGACTTCACAGTTCAGTCCAGGAACAGGAGTATCAATTGAGTGATGTGTCTTGTCTAGTACATGGTACACATAATAGTTCAATGTCCAAAACTCATAAATTTCACGAATTTTGGCAGTAGAATATAGTCGAGTTCATATTGGATGAAGTATAGTAAAGATCGGTAATGTAAGGAAAAATACTTCTCATAGAATGTTTATTATACAAATGATCCCACCTGGCTCATTACAGCAAGATTTTGTCTCTTTGACTCTGCACTGGTCACAGAGTGAACAACTTTTTACCCAAAAGCCCAAGAAGGAGGGTAATGTTTTTGAAGAATCAAGAGAACTTTCTGAACGAAACTGACAGCCATCCGCAGAAAATTATTAGTTCCAAAATTTGGCAACCTCTCCAGATAAGTTGGTCGGTCTGTCAGGCAGGATAGTCCATTACCTAAGTCTGTGTCAAAATCAGAAAATTGTCACATGCAGTGACAATTATTACTTAATTTGTGCTGTTTAATATGTTATATGTTTTATGCCTTATCCATAGGATAGCCCTCAAAGTGATGTGAGTAAATTGCTATATCCTGCGTTTCTGTGTAGAGATGTATAGCACGTTGTTTCCGCGGAGGAATGCATCCCCGTACTTGTTCTTGAGTTGCCCGTTGACATACTCCTCTGTCTGCTCGAGAGCAATGTTCATGTACCCGTCCAGGCATGCCAGCACTCCTGTAACGAGTAAAGTGATTCTAACTTATCTATATGGAGCTTGGCATGTGCGATTCACAGCCGCTGATCAAACCTTACCAAATCAATAGGAAAAAATTTAAATATGTGTATGTGGAATATGTGTGTGTTGTGTTATGTGTTTAATATAGGTAGATAGGGATTTTGTACATAGGTAGGTACCATACCAACATAATTCTCCAAATTGTTTGGGTAATTAAAATCTATTTATAAAAGAAAACAATAAACGTATAACAAAGCATATTCATTCTGTGGGCAGATTGAAGCATTTTTTTTTCTAAATAGAGAATGTAAAGAGACAAACTAACCTCGGTAATCAACGCCACTATTGAGTTTCACGACGACAGGACGCCCGTGGATTTGTTGGATAAACGAAGATAAGGCTTCCTTGCGGCTCATATTGAAAATTATAATAAAATTTGGTAATGTAACCTAAACTTAAGTTTAATAATATCTAGGTAGTTTTTTTTTTTTTTTTTTTCTCTTTCCTCCTCAGAGGATTATGGCGTCGCACGTCTTATGCATTTGCCAGTGTCAAGTATACTCATATTTTTTCAAGTTTTGGTGAATATTGTCAAATAAGTCATAGTCACAGTCACAGTCGAGCAAAGCAAGTCACGGTCAAGTCCAAGTCATGCCCCAGTAAAGTGGTGAAAACTTTACTATAGCCTTATATGGAGTTTTGGAAACAACACGAAAATTCACGTTTCACGACATTATACCATTCACCAACACTCGTGCATATTCACGAACACTTAACTGGTAAAACTTCACCGTTTTTACACATTAACACTCCAAATAACACAAGTTTTGGAAAATAATAAAATGACGCGACATTAATTTCACGTTCCTTAATTGAATTTATTATGATTATGAATTTATGAAAGTGAATTTATTCTTCACGTTCCCGCCAAAACTCAATATCTAGGTAGATATTTTTTTATATCAGGTTAAGCAGGAGACAATAATGCACGACCCGATAATGTACAGCCTGATAATTGGTGTACCGGTACATGGAATATCAGGCTGTGCATTATCGGGTCGTGAAATATCGGCAGTACATTATCGATACGGGCCCATAATGTACAGGCTGATATTTCATGTACTGGTACATCAATTATCGGGCTGTACAATATCATGCCGTACATTATTGACACGGGCCGATAATGTACGACCCGATAATGCACAGCCTGATAAAAGACAACCCATCCCTCGTTGGCTGAGAGCCTCTTTGTCTATGACATCTAAGGATTTCGTGCTTCGTTTGAACGCGACAGTAAAAATAAACACAGACACAGAATAAAAATATAAGGATTAGTAGGTTACAGTTTTTTTTTTATGACAACTCGATATCTTTGCTGTATCAAAACTGGTTAGATTATTAGTTTTTTTTATAAAAGCCCGGAAACCTTCTGTTTTGTCTTGTAACATGACAGCTGGTTAAAGTTATTGTTAATCTGTGTCCTATTTACACTATCGCGTCCAAACGAAGCATGGAATCCTCATCAGGAAACAGATCATACACACATCGACCAATAGGAGTAGAGTCTTTCAGCCAATACGGGCTGGGTCACCTTTTATCAGGCTGTACATTATCAGCACTTGCCGATAATGTACGACCAGGAATGTACAGCCCAATAATTAACGGCCCCATGAAACGAGTAGTTTTCTCAGGTACGCGGATTAACGGCTGTACCTTAGGGCTGTACATTCCTGGTCGTGCATTACATTATTGGCACGTGCTGATAATGTACGGCATGATAATTGGCAGCCTGGTACATATTGGTCGTACATTCCAGGCTGTATCTTATCGGGTCGTACATTATTGGGCTGTACATTATCGACACCCAGAACTTGAGCATGACATTCCTACAAGCTTCTTGCATTTCTCCATGCATCCCACTGAATAGGTTTTCTTTTCATCGTGTTAAAAAATATTATGTTCTGTTGTTTATATTTAAAAAAAAAAAACTTTATTATTATTATTTTTTTTTTAATTTGAATACCAAATCAAACAACGCTAATGCTTAGAATGTAATACAATTAGGTAAAAGTATACATGACTTGAACTGACAGCGTGCGAAAGGGACAGCTAGACTTGAATTTCACAGGAGCAAAAGAAACAAACTATTAGGGTTATAGCTTCTCCCGTAGCTCCTCGAAAACTCATATATAGCCTTCTCTTTCACACGATGTCAGGTCAGGTCATCGTTTGAAAGAGATGGCTATATATACGTTTCTCGGGGAGCGAAAGGGAGAAGCTATAACCTTAATAGTTTGTTTCTTTTGCTCCCGTGAAATTCAAATCTAGCTGTCCCTTTCAAACGATGTCAGGTCAGGCCATGTGTAGACACCCTAATGCCGGCGTCATGGTACTTACCACGTGTAAGACGCGACCCCCCACTACCCCACTAACACTAGGACCGCGCAGCCATTGTGTACGAGAGTGAGCCGAGCGGCGCGCTTTTTTGTGCCTTTGGTTTTTAATCTGGATAATATGTCTTTAAGGTGAAACGTTTCGCTCGGCGCGCGAAATTCAAATTTTCTTGCGTTTTTTTATCAATTACAGCTTAATTACTCATCGTAGGTTCATGAAACCAAATTTTGCGATAATAAATAGATTGTTTCAAGAAATTACACCAACCAAAAATTCAAGTTGAAAGCTAGTATAAGTACATTTCTCACGAAACCAAAAACCGAGATAAAAATCAGCTTATTGAGATTTGTAGCTACCCCAATGTTATCTAGGTGATCATTTTAACCGTAGTTTCTTAAGACAACTTATTTATTGTCGCAAAATTGGTTTCAATAAATCCACGATGAGTAATTAAGCTGTAATTGCACCGTTGCACGTTGCACCTTAAAACCAAATAATGATCTCGAGGTTAACAACATTGAAAAACGTGCAGTCGCGACATAACGGCCTGCGCAGACGACGGACTAGCATAGCGTGAGGGCGGCGCATTCCGCATGGTGCATGGCGCATGGTGCATGGTTTCTGAAGTAAGCCAAAATACACTATAAACCTTCGTGAGGCGCACAGTTTATAAATTACTATCTGTTACACGCGACTTTGTTCGCGTGGACCAATTAAGAAAAGTAGCTTACATCCGACTCCTATCCTTAAGCCATATCTATGAAAAATTTCAGGTCGATCCTTTCAGCAGAGAGACAGAGTTACTTTCGCATTTATAATATTAGTTAGGATGTACCATGTACCGCATATTAGAGATGACACCGTGTTACATTACGATGTCTGATGTCAATTTTGTGGTGACTTTGCTAAACTTCACAGAGTCACTCAAGCGATCTCTTCCAGGCAACTTTAGCATGAAGATGATTATGAAATAAGATTTTAAAAAAATGTAAAATTATTAGTGTATATGGAAAGTATTGTATTGTGTAATAATATAAATGTAATGTATACAATGTTAATTTTATCCGTTTGGCTTAATATATAACTTAGTGTGAATAAGGTTTTTTTTTGTCCAGCGAGTGATTGTCTTATGTTTGGAAAAGTGATCACAATTAAATTGGACATTGCAATGTACTGCAATCTCGCCTCTAGTACTTACGTAGTAGATAATGGCAATGGTCGAGACATGACACGGCAATTAATTTACTAGCCAGGAACTACTTACTCCTGTCTTATTTATTCGTTATAGTTCCATATAAAGTTCGCGAACTAGTTAGCCGTCTGCGCGGGCTTTACAGAATACGAAATCCGTTCATTAGGATCCACGGAGGTCCATATAAAGTCCGCGAACTAGTTAGCCGTCTGCGCGGGCTTTACAGAATACTAAGTCCTTTCTTTGGGCTCCATGGAGGTCCATATGAAGCCGCTGTAGTCGTGCAGCGCGGACTCCGTGGGCGGGAAGGGAGTAGTACTGGACTTGTAGTAGTCTGAGGGAGCGTGCATCACGAACTCCATGTAGTCCAGCTTGCGGGGCAGCTCCTCCTCCGGACCTAAAGATCAATATGCAGCTTTAAGGAGAGTTATCCTAAGAAGGTCCTAATAGTAAAAAAAATAGCTAACTGCGTGTCGGAATACGATCCCAGTAAGGTTTCGTAGCTCTGTTAAAACTAAGTAATCATTATCATCAACCAAAGTTTGTTGCGTGATATTTCCGAAACATTTTGTTTGACTTCATGATATCTAGTCAAATATTAGATTTCATTTCAGTTAATTGTACAAGGAATCTCGACTTCAGCACGGTTGTAATAGTTATTCTTGAACTCTTCAGATTATTCGAAAATGCCTTTACATTTTAATTTTAACAGGAATGTGCAGAGTTGAATATAAGCTACTTTAAAATTTGATGTGATTTTGAAAAAAAGTTTTTGAATAAAACGAATTAAATTGAAAAATAATAATGTTTTTTAATGATACGTCCCTCGATCGGGAAGTTAACGTTTGTTTTTTCATCTATTCTTTTCCTGTAAGCTAACCCTAGAAACAATGTAGGTATAATTATCTACACCTGTACCAAACACTATCTAAACTTTGACATAATTATTTATAGACAGACGGACACGGCGAAAGGGTCCTTAGTTCTTTACGGAACCCTAAGAAAGATATTTAGTAGTTGTGGTCGTACCGATGATGTAAGTGGCGGGATCGAAGCACTGTTCGGGCGGTGGGCTCGCCTTGGTGGGCAGCAGCCAGGTGAGCACGGCGCTCTTCTCGCAGTACTGGTCGGTGAGGAAGCCCCGGATCTGCGCGTAGTAGGTGCCGCCGCGCATGTCCAGCAGCGACACCACGTCGCCCACCTGCATGTACGAGCCCTGCGGACCACACGCGACGTGTTGGGTGCTTGCTCACACAGTCCAAGTTCGAGTTGGGCCTAAACATTTGGAGTAATACTGGGCGACACCTGTACACCTCTAGGTTTGGACTCATAAAGAGTCTAAAAGAGAGAGCCGTTGGGACGATCACATAATTATGAACATGTTCGAAAACTAAACAGGTGAATACAAGATAAGTAGCACCATCCCTTCAGTTTGTATTTGGCCGTCTGCTCAGACGCAAACTGTAGTAATAACTTTTTGATATGGGATTGACCGAGGAGACGAGCGTGTCGCTCACCTGTTAAGCATCACGCTTGCCCATAACAATTCAGTGCCGCCCAAAATTTTGAACATTAACAGTTCCTAGCTCTGCATGGCAACACTGACCGTACTGAGCTTGTCACTATCAGAAATTAGGTGTTAAATCTCTTTATGCCCAGTAATTTCGCAGGAGACATTGCCCTTCAATCCGGAACAAAGTACTGCTTGGTGGTTGAATAACTGGCAAAGGTGTGGTACTTCCCCATTATGACTCTGCCCATGAGTCCTACCACTACAACATTTATAAGAATATTACAAGAATACTAGTTAAACCATGCAGTTCTGCCCACAAATTTCAAGTTTTTATGCATCTTCTGGGATTGTCAATATTATTCAATATCCTTGTGATATGATGCAAATCAATTCCTTTCTAAATGTGAAGATGGATTCAATTGTGAAAAGATAACAAACAAAAGGTTTCCTTTATATGTAATAATCATTGTTGTTAACACTACACGGGGGCATTTTGAATCATGTCGACGTAAACAGGGAGCTATGTCAGATTGTTCAATGTCTAACAAATTATTAAAATAAAAACAAAATACCCTAGTGCGTCATGTACCCAACGTCACTCCGGGCGCAAAGAGGAATGCTACGACACCTCACTCGGCAAAATCGGTCAAGTCATTTAGGCTACCGCAGGTACTATACGAACACACAAACATAATTACATACACAACTAAAACATTCCTTTCCTTCTTGGGCAGTCAGATAAAAAAAAAGTGTTTCCATTAAGCTTTTTGCTACCTAGTGCAGGTGTCAGAGATAGTCTCAGCATCGACTGAGTACAGGTGCACCCGTCTGATAGACTTGCCAGCTATCGTGCAGGAAACGAACATGTCTGGGATCAGAGGGATATTGACAGCAACACACAGGTCATCTTACAAATGAAACTAAAAGGTGGTGAATAAATCATGTATCAAAAACTGGTTCTAAGTATCAGAAATACTTACTTGATGTGATGTCTTGTGTTTTGTATCAGACACAAATGGTATACTTAATAGACATTTACAATTGTCTATTTTTCTATTAATATTGCATTGTCAAGTAAATTCTATATTTTATTTATCGTCTAGTAAGCAACGGCTGGTAAGTTAGAATATTTTATAATGAGTGGAGTCGACTTTATCTACCTTATAAAATATAGAATCACTCGAGACAACGGTGGCGGTGGCCGTCGGCGCCTTCAGTGGCGGTCGCTTGAAGATGGAGCGGCGCCCGCGGCCGCGCGGAGCCGCCGCCCTCGGCGGGGCCGCAGCCGCTGGCGTCTTGGGCTTGTAGCGAGTAGCGCGCGTACTCTTCCTTGTTCCTTTCCCTGTCGCTTTCGCCGGGGTTGTTTCTCCACCGTTCCTGCTATCTTCGTCTTCTTTTACCTCGATATCGCTCTTAACATCGCCTTTCGCCTCTTTGGTGACAGTGTTCGCGAGGTAGCATTCATTGCATATTTGCCCGCTCTCCTGGTTCCGCCAGAGGAGGGAGTCATTGGTGCTGCATTGGATGCAGATCGGTTTTGGCATTTTGGTCAAGATTTTTGTAGGAATTATGAATTATTTAGAATTTTAATAAATTCATTTGTAAACATCGCACAAGCGTACAAGAAATCAACGGCAACCACAAAGCAACAACAAACAAAACAAGAAAATTTCGTCGATTGTCGTCACTCGTCACTTTCATCAGACGTCATATTTTTTTTTTGTTTATTCGGCCATTTCTGGGCAGGCTAAAGCCATTAAGGCCATGCCGCCTTGTCTTCCGTATTTTTTTTCCCAACTTTTTTTTTGCCTCATTAAAGTGGTAGAGACTTTGAGTGCGGTTTAAAATGTGCACATAGTTACCATTTGCACTGTGAGCGTACAAACAGTCGGTTTAAGATGCGCATTTATAGGCTTTATAGGACGTCATGAGTGACGTCATTAATAGCGTGCTCACGGTGCTCACAACAACGAGGTAGTCCACTGTGTGCGTTAATATCAAATTCAAATTGAAATCTGTGAATTCCGTTATTCTCTGTTTTTTTATAGAAAAAAAATGGATTTAATGCAGGCCCAAGCCTTCTGTTAAGACAGAAATTAAACTGTGTGAGGAGTTTTCAAAAAAAAAAAGAAATCCTGGTAATAAAAGTACCCAATAGATGGCGTTCGATGTACCTTGAGGTTTTTCTGTCACTGTCAATCACAGATGAATGATTCTATTCATCTGTGCTGTCAATACATGAAAGACATGTACGTGTGCCTTTTTTTTCTCGTGTTTTTTGGCTCCACATGTGTATTTAGACAATTTCAGTCGTTTGCATTCCAGGCAGTCCAGTTGTGGAACGCATTACCTGTGCATATTAGACTTGCGCCCTCTGTCGCTGTTTTCAAGGAGCATGTTAAGAAGTATTATCTTTCACATTTGCCACCTCGTTGACACTGTTATGGTTTCCTATATTATTTTATTGATGTTATTTATTATTATATTTTAGTTACCTATCATTAGTTATTTATGTATTAGTATGTATTACTATTAGTTTGTAATATGTTTATATGAGTATTTAGTGTAGTTTAGAGTATATTTGTGTCACATAATTTCCATTATTGCACACCCCGTCATGTACTACTTCTACAATCCTTTCCATCCTAAGATTGCCTGGAAGAGATCGCTTTCAGCGATAAGGCCGCCATTTGTTACACTAGCTAAAATGTTTTGTATTCTGTCCTACTATGTACAATCTGGTGTGAACAATAAAGAGTTTATCTATCTATCTATCTATCTATTTAACTTCATTTGAAATATTACAATAGTTGGCCCGGCTAAATACATAACGTATGGAGCCAAAATTTACGATTTAAAAAATAAACATAAAATATTTCGACAGAAATGACAATGACAGGTAAAACGATAGGTCTATTACGCCATCTAGTAAGTATTTTAGATCTATTTATTATTTGGAAAACGCCTCATTATGAGACACTGAGACAAATAACCTGAAAAATGAAATTATCTGACACACATCTGACATAAGCACGCTAATGATCGGTTTAATTCTTGGACAAAACATCATACTGGACAGAGCCATGAGACGTTGCCGCTCCGACGTTCACATTGTCAAGTTTCTCTTTTTATTACACGGATCGTCGCATAGAGTAAGCGAGAGAGCTATTGTAAGATTGGCAACCTCGCACTCGGTGTCCATTTTTGACCGACTTGTAGGTCATAACATTGCGACCCGTCTTACTCAAAAGTGAAATTAGATAAATATATCGCTGTGAAGACTTAATATTGTCATACTTAGTGATATTATGGCGTGTTGTGCTGAGTTTTGTCCATCGAGAACAACGAAAGGAGGAGTAAAACACCCAGAATTATCATTTCACACGTAAGTCTTTTGTAGCGTTTATTACCTAAAATAATCAGTATCAAAGCTAAATATTCGTTTCACTTAAAGAATATACTTGTTTGATGTCATACAACTATCACGCAGTGTTATTTAGTAAAGAATTTAAGCTTTAATTTAAGATAAATAAATGTATTGTTTTAAGTGTTCAGCAGGAACAGTGAAGTATATAACATGATTACACCTCTTGATTGTACAAATAATTAAATTTTTCAAGACATTTCACTATACTTTTTTTTTTCTTTTTCCTCCTAAGAGGATTTTGGCGTCGCACGTCTTATGCATTTGCCAGTGTCAAGTATACATATATATTCTCAAGTTTTGTTAGATATTATCAAATAAGTCATAGTCACGGTCAAAGTCGAGCAAAGCAAGTCACGGTCAAGTCCAAGTCATGCCCCAGTAAAGTGGTGAAAACTTTACTAGAGCCTTCTATGGAGTTTTGGAAACAACACGAAAATTCACGTTTTACGACATTATACAATTTACCAACACTCGTGCATGTACACGAACACTTAACGGGTAGAAATTCACCGTTTTTACACATTAACACTCGAAATAACACAAGTTTTGGAAAATAATAAAATGATGCGACATGAATTCTTCACGTTCCCGCCAAAACCCCAAAAATTGTCTTCACTATACTTTTTTTTTTTTTCTCTTTCCTCCTAAGAGAATTTTGGCGTCGCACGTCTTATGCATTTGCCAGTGTCAAGTATACATATATATTCTCAAGTTTTGTTAGATATTATCAAACAAGTCATAGTCACGGTCAAAGGCGAGCCCCAGTAAAGTGGTGAAAACTTCACTAGAGCCTTTTATGGAGTTTTGGAAACAACACGAAAATTCACGTTTCCCGACATTATACCATTCACCAACACTCGTGCATGTTCACGAACACTTAACGGGTAAAAATTCACCGTTTTTACACATTAACACTCGAAATAACACAAGTTTTGGAAAATAATAAAATGACTCGACATGAATTCTTCACGTTCCCGCCAAAACTCTTCACTATACTTCTGATACGTCCTCTTCTTTCTGTGTTGCCACCACTCCGTTTTAAAATAACAACTAATCAAAATAAGTATCACTCATGTTTGAGGGATAAGGCGGTTTCGGCGGTTTAAAGTCAATAAACTCCCAAGTACGAATACAGTAGATTTGCTGAATTCAATACTTATAAATAAATAATCACATTGTAGTGGTACTAAAATAGCACTATTCCTAACACATAATACAAGCATACTTTTTCTCGGTGTAGATAACGTATAAAAAAATCATCGAAATCGGATAACATTTAGGGGTGGGTATCAGACACTACGCTTTTTGTAAGGACGAGATGGCGAGTATTATGTTCCTTGGCGTTTCCAGTTTTTGTGTTATGTTTACACTACTATTTAGTAAATATGTAATTTATGTTGTTTTTACTTTTATTTTCGGAAAGCTACTACTACTAAACCCCTCCGTTATCCACGAGTGGTAGAAAATAGAACTAGTAACTAGTTTTCCCGCGGCATTTTGCAAACGGAGTTATATTCAACAATGGTTACTCATGGACTCTTACAGAATAACGAGGCATTTTACAAACCGTTTTACAATATACCGACGACATATCTACCACGTTATGTAGGTAGTCGGTCGGTACTAGCAGTTGAACTGGTAAGCGGCTGTATCAATCATTAAAACGCCTCGAATTAGCATGCGGACGTCGTTTCAGTGAGTTACAGTCACAGTATCTGGTATCGAGTTGCGTTGCGTGTGACCGCGCAACCTACCTACATTAGTCCGCGGTCGGGCGGCTGGGCGCGGATAAACCACGATTTATTGTACACACCGACCGACATAACTGCACTGTTCGACAAATTATGGAACTAGACATGTCGCTTATACCGTTGATAGGTTTCAACGCGTCTCCGAGCGGACGTAAGGCGTTACGGTCGCTTATGGAAACTTCAATAATGTAGCTGTAACATAAATAATATAATGAATGTACTTTACTTGACACACCTTTTGTAGAACCTCGTGCTGGGAATGTGCTACGTCTGTTCTGTCGTGTTAAGAGAACACGATGGTACCGGCATTATTCCACCGTAGAGATAAATTGGTCGCAATGTAGCATGGAGATAATGTGTGTAAACGCGGGCCTACTGAGCCGGCCGGCCGCTTATAACAAATTGCTGATTTATTTGATGACTATTGATGTGGACTGAAACCGAACAGAATTGTTGCGACTGCAAATCAAAATTTTGCAATAGAGAAAAAAAACGAATATTGCTAAGCCAAGTAGCACACGATCGCTGGTTTATTGCCGATTTACTTAGTAGTCACTATGCCGCCGGCGTGGACGGCCGCCGGCCGGGCTTACCGCCGGCATCAAAAGGCCCGGCGGCCATACTACGGCACATTTCGGCAGACCGCCAGCATACCAACCTATTACGTAGGTACATACTTCGAAATGTCCGCCCGCGGCGCTCTTACTCCGTCTCAATGTGATTCCTCCCCATCCAAGCCGCGCCCGACGCCCGCGGCGCTGTCATTCCGTTGAGCTTGAAAACGCAACCAAAATCACTGCACGGTCGGTTGTCTGAAAGGGCCGTAGCGGACTTGTAATAGTCAGTACGCAGCTATGGAGTATACCTATAGACGCGCGTTTAAGCTGGAGAAACATAAACTCGTTCGTCTGCGGCAGCGGGGTCCCTAAAGTAGATATATCTAATAGGGTGTCGCGGCAGAACGTTGTTTGCGGCATCCTTCAACGTCAAGCATCGTACTCGGGACCGCGGCGTCGTGTTACACCCGGCGCGGCGACCTACCGACCAGTTCAATGGGGGAGCCACCGTTTCATTTTCTCAACAAATGAAAAGTCTTATTAGGATAATTTTAGTTTCCTCGTTTTACCGAGTTTGAGATAAGTTGTTTGTCTGTACTCTTAAGTTTAAACAGGATAAAGTTACACGACAAGTGCTCGGGTCTACGAGCATGTTCAGTTTCAGCCGGCGACGCGGATGGCGTTCTCTCTAGTTGACCTGATGTATGGGACCCTTGCGACCAGGTAGGTACCAGTTCTGAGTTGTAAGTACATTCCTAGCTATTTACCTGATGTATGAGACAGTTTACTGTAGCTATAATTATAGGTATAGCGTTTGTTCTGTTGTTTTGTATGGTGCGAGGAGGTGCGGTGTTACAGTTTTCATCATCATCAACAGCCTGAAGACGTCCACTGCTGAACAAAGGCCTTTAGACCGCTACACTGAACGAAAATTTGCAACTTGCATCCACCGGTTACCTGCGACCTTCAAAATGTCAGTCCACCTAGTGGGAGGCCTACCTGCGCTGCAACTTCCAGCTCGTGATTGCCACACAAGAACCTTTCTTTATTATTCTTAATTCTTTCTTTCTTTATTGGTTATTGGTTCTTCGAGCGATGTGCCCTGTCCATTGCCACTTCAGCTTGCAAAACCTGAGAGCTATGCTGGTAACTTTGGTTCTTCGGCGAATATCTTCGTTCCGATTACAGTATAGTATTATCTAGGCTACTACTGAACGACGTAACGTCGACGTCGGCGTCGCCAGACGTTTCAGTACCTTGCCCGTGGATTCTCACCTGACCTCTGATCTTCTACCTGATGTATCCACTTCAGCTTGCAAGCCCTGAGAGCTAAGTCGGTGACTTTGGTTCTTCGGCGAATATATTCGACTAGCCTTGTAGCCCAGTGGGAGGATTTCCACCTTCTGAGTTGTAGGTATATTTATGTGAAGTTTGTTCTTTGTTTGGGTGTTTCTAGGTATTCTATGTACGTATTTTCCCGTCCCTTACCTCTTCTTATAAATCCTATCCATGCTAAGGTTGCCTGGAAGAGATCGATTTAAGGCCGCCAATTGTTACACTAGTTTTAGGTAGATTTTTGTATTATATATGTAATTTCTGGTGTTAACAATAAAGAGTTATCGATATTTACAGCAACAAAAAAACAGCTATCTGGTTTCTATAGTACAATTGTACCTATATAGTGTGTGTGTGAAAACATCCACCAATATTCATATTTAAACATACAAATAAGTGCCAATTTGCCATTTGCAATCTGCGGTTACGACGACGTCTGTACCGAGGTAGTGAAGTCTACTGCCAAAGTAATAGCGCCAGTACTGTCTCACATCATTAATACTTAGTGGCATTGTACATATTGTTTTTCCTGATAAGCTCAAGACTTTCGTCCTCTCTTTAAAAAAGAAGACAAAGGAGATATTCGTTTTCAAAGTTAAAGCTATTTTCTAAAATTTTTGAAAAAGATTTCCCAAGCGTGTTGTCGGTGATTTTGTGAGTAATAACATGTTCGCACCTGAACAATGCGCCTTTCGAAGCCGATATTTACATTTCCAACATTCGCATTCACGAATGTTGGAAATGCATGCATTCGTTACATCAGAACTGAAGTCCTAATAGATACATGAAATTTAGACCCAATACTCTTTAAATGGTCTAGGTAGACAATAAGAACCGATTTTGCCAAAATTCCGCCTCTAATTCAGTGGCGAACGAGACCCGCAAAGTTTGTATGGAAATAAAATATTTTTTAATGCTAAGTACTAGGCTGAGACTAAAGTTTGCTTTAAACATTTATACCTCATTAAATCTCCTGTCCATTGTCACGTTAATAATATTTGCCTGAAAATGGTAGGCTCTAGAACAAATAGATACCTAGGTATTTATATTTTGTTTTGTAGTTTGTGACGTATCACAAGCTGCCGCCAGTCGATTCATTTTAAGTTCTGAACAGGTATAGATTACTTTTAGGTTATTTTGTAACGTAACGTCCACGCGAGCCAAGCCGTTAACCTAGTTAAGCGGTAAAGCTAAACCATGGAGCGAGCAAAATTTTACTACCTACTACTTAAAGTTAATTGCTCCTTTTGCAAAATGATCTAATGTAGAGAGTGGTGCCGCTGGAGGTATGTTAATGGTAGCCATTAGAGTTTTCTTCATAGAACGTTTATTATTGACTGCCCCGGTGGCTCAGTTGGTAGTGAACCTACGTTCTGTGCTTGGGGGCGTGGGTTCGATTCCCATCTAGGACAAACATTTATGTGATGAATATTTGTGTTTGTTCTATGTCTGGGTGTTAATATCTATATAAGTATGTATTTAAAAAATATCTATGTACGTATATCAGTCTCTGGCAGCCATATTACAAGCTTTGCTTAGTTTGGGGTCAGATGACCGTGTGTGCAATAATGTCCCAGATTTATTTATTTATTTATTTATTGACCGAGCGAAGAGAAGACCTCAGAGTCTACATTAAATTTGTTTGTATGTTTGTCCGTCGATAACATGCCGACTGTTCATCCGATTTGTAGGCGAGTAAATTAAGAGCGAAATCGGTCAAGAGTTTGTGAAGTTACAGGAGTTGCGACTTTCGAGGTCTAGCCGAGTTTTAAGGGACCAACTAGAATTACAATAAATATGTAGTTTTAGTTGTTAGTTTGCACGGGAGTAAACTCTTTCAGTTACAAGTTACAAAACCGATTGTGAAAATTCCTTCATTGGTAGAAGAAAGCTACACTATCTCTGGGTGAGATTATTTTTGCTTACTGCGTGGGCGTAGTCGTGGCAAAAGTATTGTATATAGGATCAGAGCATTTTAATTGGCAGAGGGCCAATTAAAAGTTTCGCCCATTGCAAGCTTCTCTGGCCCGCACATTCACCTATCGTATAAGCTGTGCTGAGGCTCTGTATCCGGAGCGGCGCGAGGGTCCATGTTCGCCCTCAGTGTCTTATATTTACAACTTTTAATGATGCCTTCCGTTTAACTTTTAATAGGCTACGGCACACGTATGTTTCGCGGAGATTTTAATGATATCTTGTCTATTGCAACGTTTTTTTTTGGTTGTTGTCAACTTGCATTGTAACTCGATTACCATTGTATCATACTTTGTCATAAAATTATAGCGAACATATCAGTAAAAAATTCAACAATTTAATAGATAGCATGGCCAATAAATAAGTACGTTCCGTTTCGATACTGCCTACCTTAGTCAGCTTTTGATTCAAGGTTGATGGGAGGCGTCGTAGAGGGACAATTCAACGGAAGATAATCTGCCTACTTATATAACCTACGAGTACTCGTAGTACTCGTTCTGCGAACAGCCGGCCCATTCTGGCAGCCGAGTAAACGCGCAAGTGAGGTCATAAGCTAAGTAAATGTCCATTTTTATATATCTATTTCTACAGTCAAAGGTTAAAATATAGCAATGAAAAGGATCTACAGCCTGTTGCAATAACTCGATATTTTGATATTTCTGTACAGTAGTCTGTAAGAAAATTCTCTCACGTTACTTGGCGTCACGTAGCTACGGGTTTCGGGTTCCAGTCACTGCCAACTGTCTCCGAACACTGACGCTACGCTACGCTCCTACGCTACGTTTACAGAATCTACATTCGATTACAAAATGTCTAGGACTTTTACCCCGTGGCCTTGACCACCATCAATCACAATTTGTTCTCGATTTTCTATCAGTCTAGAGGGAGGTGTTGCTCGACTCTCTGACCACATCATGGACTAACTGAAGCCGAACACCGTTTGACAAACTGAACGTATAGCCTCCGCCTTAAGAATAGAGTAAACCGCCGTCTTGTCCATACAAAAAGCGTAGTCTGATACCCACCCTAAATGTTATCCGATTTCTATGTTTTTTTATATGTTATCTAGACCGAGAAAAACTATGCTTGTGTGTTTGTTTTTTTTCGCAATATCTTCGTTGCTATAGGCACTTAGTGTCAATTTATTTTTGCGTCGAAAATAAGACGAAGAAAAGTACTTAGTTGTTATTAGAATAAAAAAATAAAAAAATAGTAAAAAACAAACCATAGATTATAGTATATCTAAGCCATTGACACCAAAAAAAAAGATTTTGGAGATTTAGGGGGTGATAACAGACTACCCCCGAAACGTTAATTACTTCGAACAGTTAGGACAATTTACTTACTCTCTCTATCACACGCACGAGAAACAGAGCGACAGCTATATAATTTCAAATATCGATTACGCCAAAGCCTCGCAGCAGGACTATCCTCTTAATATTAAAAATAAAATAAAGTACTTGCATTGTGAAAATTTTATTCAAAAACAGCGTTCGTGTAGACGTGAATAAGTTAAATTAATAAACTATAAACGGAATGTCGGCACATCGGTTGGTTATTTAGAGTTTGCCAGACAGCGGCACTCTCCTAGCGTGAGTGCAATAATTAACGTCGAAACACGTCATTCAAATTGATCATCAAGAACGTCGTCTACAATGACGTCGCTAAATCACTTTAATGCTAACAAAGATCATGCGAAAACGTCACGAAGACATCATTTTGAGACAATTCTATGACAACTACATCATTTTTAAACTAAAATGTTTAATGTTGAACGTTTTAAGTTTTTTTTTTTTTTTCATTCGACATTAATATTGTTTCGTTTCATTGTGACATTAAATTCCATTATAACCATGTAATTATTACACAGTGTAGGTAGTGCGGGTACTCGTATGGACTTATACCGAGAAACAAACGGCGCTATGTGAGGTCACTTCTATCCTGGGAAACCCTAGCTTATGTTAAGTACTACACTAACATTAATACTTTTTAAAGCCTTGCTCTTACATTAAATGCATCTTATTGCTATTCATTAGTATATTTAGGCTTACAGAGACATCGTATTTACAGAAATTTGAAATGAGCTCAGCTAGTGCACGTCCAGTCGGCGATCGGTTCTCTCGGCCAGCGATGAGATTACAAACTGTTTTTATTACCTACAATAGAGAACGAGACGAGGCAGTTGGCTGCCTCGCTTGCACATGACAGCGCCGAATATAATTTTGAACTGATATATCGTTGGGATACTGTAATTCACTCTCTACGTCAATATTTTTGTTCAATTTAATTTGCACTGTATAAGTATCTCCTCAGGGATCCAACCGTCGAGTGCACAAGTGCACGCCTGCACAAGAGTTCGATAATGACTAAGTTTTAAAATTAAATCTAATAATCTAATCATTTGTAATTTACAAAAGTGGAATAAAATTAAGTACAACTTCGCGCGTCAGGAATGTGAGAGTACAATACATTAATTATTTTACAGTGCGTAAATTAAGTAAAATGTGACAAAAAAATTCAACACTGTGTGTTTGGTGGTCACAAGTGGCCGAGCGGGCTCAGCGCGCTGATGTCGTGATTAGGTGGCATCACTTACTAAAATTATATAGGTATAATTATCTGGCTGGTGTTTAATCAATAACTGAAGAAAAATAATTTGACATCAGCGCAGATGCATATTATGCAGGTACTACTTGTAGGTAATATTTACACTTCACTTCACTTCACATGTATCGTGATACATAATTGAAGCATTCTTCTCATAGATATGATAAACTTTTTGATATCGGAGAGTTTAAACAGAGATTAATATAATTACGTAGTATACGACTTTCAATTGTCAAACTTTAGTCAACGGACTTTAAAGTCATAGTAATTTGCCTTTTTTTAAGTCACTTACAATTCATCATCGCTACTTTCGTAGACTATTTTCTGGAATTAAGAAGCCTGTTTTTTATTTGGATTATAGAGAACGCGTATAATTCGTTTATTGTGATGGCCTATCGGTGAACGGCAGTGTGCGTATGCGTCATTACGACAGATGGTCACTTGAACTGGGTTCTACTGCTAAGTACGTCTCCGTTTGCAGGGCTGGGGCTGCGTGAAGTACAGCCTTAGTTGCAGAGATGTTGCTCGGTGCGAGTAAGGCAGGTGTCACACCGCACGCGGCAGCACCACTGGAACTGACAGCGGCACTGGACGCGCTCGGCGCGCCGCACCGTGCTGTAGCCGCGCCCGCAGCACAGGCTCTCGCACCCGTCCTCACCTGGAGACACACGCAATCATAAATACATACGTCACCCAAAAACGGATACATAGAAAGAGTTTCAGTATTGAAATCTGAGTTGATATTAAAACAAACGAACTTAAGATAACATATTTAATAAAATATTTCGCCTCTTTACGAGTTGATTGTCGCAAAATCCTGAGACACGTGTTTCTTTATTTCTTGTACTCAGTATACGAATCGAGTTTCATCAGCGTGGTATAAAAAAAGTTTTTATTTTCATACAAAATTTGAGGGTCCATTTTACCCCCTTAGATTCGAAACCATTTGACGTGAAATTTGAACTCAAGATATACATAAGCTTACGTATCCTTTTATCTGTTCATAGACATACGCGGTTTGGTTTGTACGTTGATTCTTAGAAAAGGGCTTGTTTGTTTGTATAGTATATAGATAGATACAGATTTTAAACCTGATATAATTTATAAGAGCTCCCTAGCGAGCTACATTCAAAAGCCCATCAGTTTTAATAACAACAAACTACTCTCCTAGCTTTGTAGAAACACGTACACTTGATATTGTACTAAGTATGTTAATTTTTTTATGTTAAATAAATAATTTTAATACTGAAATCTCTCATTACAATGCTTCATGGTTTAGTTGTTAAGAGCAGATCATATACTATTATGTCCATTTCCGGCATGATTATGAATTATGTAAAGAAGTAAATTACAGTCGAAGAAGTCGCGAACGAAGTGCGTGTAAGAGTACACAGCTACTTAAAAGTGGTGAATTCATATACTGTAACAAATAATAATTAACGCAATAAGCGTAAAGCTGGTTGGTAATGCTGTGTATGTGTGAGATAAGAGTACAATGATGGCTATCCGAACCTCTGGAGGTGTTGTTGCAGTGCCTGCCGTGCGTGCCGACGGAGCCCGCGGCGGGCTCGGGCTCGCAGTACGTCGGCGAGGGCGCCAGGAACACCAGCTCGTTCTTACGAGCCGCGCGCCCGGGCCCGCCCTGCCGGGGCCTACAACAACACATTGCCTATATAACTACCTACTTATCATAGTAAAATCATACGACAAGAATGACAATATCATACAAAAATTTGCGAAAAATTAGCATAACTAGGTGGCACTTACGTAGTTTGAAGGGCAATCTTTCCAGCAAAATTACTGGGCACTAAGTAATTTAACATCTAATATCTCACGAGCACAGTGTATTGCCGCGCTAGAGTTTTGTACTGTTGTAATTGAAAATGTTTGGTGTGGCACTAACTATTATGGGCTCACTATTATGGCAACAACCCTTAACGTCAGGTGACTGACTTTAAGGGTTTAGTTCAAATGAGATTGCAATATACGACGTAAAAAATATACATTTTCAAAAATAATGTTTTCAACGTCTTATCTTGATAACCTAGCGTGTGTTGCAAATATATATAAAAATTTACGAATGGGTTATCTTGGGTTTCTATTTTAAGTCAAGCAGAAATTGTGACGATCACGTCACAGCTTAAAGCGATATCTTACGCCCAGTAACTACAATCGGGTTACGCAACTTTATATGGCCATTGGCACTCTTCTCTATATAACTTTTCTATGCTACTTAAACAGGCTAATTAAAGATATGGCAATATTGACAGACGTATGTATGTACTTTTACAATGGCACCAACCCAAAATCGAGTAAAAAAACAACTGTTCCGCACGTTTTGTAGAGCTGTTTTTTTTCCCGATTTCGTGTTCAGCCCCATAGTAACAGTTGTTCATAATGATGAGTACTTACATACATAACTTTCATTATTGTCAAACCTTTCAGTAACAATTTGTATAGTTTTCAGTGATATGTCCTTTTTATTTTGCTGACCACAATATGATAGAATATACTTTAAAGCTGACCAAAGCTATACAATTTTACTGACTGTCATAACTCAATGCTGTGCTAAAAATATAATTATTGAGTGTTGTCAAATGTGGCTGATGACGCCAAAAGATGTGACTTAAGTAGGTCGTCATTTTTTGCCCGATTTTAAACATAGTTATGTTTTATGTTGGTGAACAGCGGGTCGTTCAATAATATTACCTTTTTACAACTAACTGTATATTGAGTCGTCCGTCGACGGCCGCGCCGCGCTCTACCGGGGACACCTGAAATTACATTTCGCGAATTCCAATTGAAATCGTATGTCGGTAAAGAACTGTAGCGAAAATAGAGTCGGTACAAAATATGTTTAACACAACGTAACTAAGTCTCTCTGTGATCTTCCTGGCGCCATGGAGGTGGTACAACCTCGCAGCACTACAAACACTAATGATCCTTTGTTCCTATTGTACTAGACGCCATATTGCAGCGGAAAGACATCACAGATTGGTTATTATAGACTCAGTTTAAAAATGAACTTGCGCAAGTAACGGCCGAGTCAGTCGACTCGGTTTTACATGTTTCCTTTATCCATTTCGCTCTATCAGACCTTTGCGGTCACACCTCTCAGTCACAGTATCGTCGATTATAGTAATGTGTGAGTATAACGAGTAACGAGTGCGTAGGTATGTACGTACCATCTTGGCTCGGTGGTACTTGTCCCGGAGCGCAGCGCCGAGCGCGTGGAAGGGCGGCAGCGCGCGCCAGCACGTCCTGACGGCGCACGAGCCCGACACGCCGTGGCACTTGCACTCGCGCCGGACCAGCTCCTTCACCATCTGGACACAATACACACGACACTTCTTCAGTAATAGGTCTGGGTGTTACAGTATTACCGCCTGAAAGCCTTCCACATGCATTAACGATGCGACTTCGTACCACGTGCGCGTGCCTTCGTCCTTGCTCAACGTCTAATTTTCCCATAACAATTCATACAAAAATAAAAACACAAATCTGAATTTCATTTTTTCATAATTTTTATTTAACATTACATCCAAAAAAACACTTAAAACTAACACTACTCTAATAAACCGCTACCAGCAGGCATCGTGCCCAAAATACTGGCCGGATTGCCGCTTTGGATTGCGATTGCAATCCTTTGAGCAAGGTCAGCATTTAGGTCACGAGATGGTTTGGAATACTTTGGTATATTTATTATTTTGTATATTAATATTTTGGTTTGTTGTCTTTTAATTTCACATAACTGAGGACATGCTTTTAACTCATCCTAATCCTAACTCAATAATAATAATACCTATACTTCAGTCAATATCAATATCCGCAGTCGTATCAGGACCAATAAAGCTTTGAGGTATGAAAATGACTAGACCGTAGACAATTGGCTCGATTTATTTTTAAGAGAACTCAAAATCACGTTTATGGAAGCCGTCCGGATTGGATTGTGCGGAATTACATTGCGTGCAAGTGATGATTACTAAAAAATAAACAAAAACCAAAGCTAGCGGCGGACGCGCGGTAAAACGAAATGTTAAAGTGTCCGGTAATGAGACGGTTGTCCGTTCCCAGGCGACCGGAGACCGGAGCACCGGAGTACCGGAGCAGACTAGCAAGGCAGCAATTATAATCTGCGACTGTGTTTATTGCATTTCGATCGTTTGCTTTATGGTTCTGTAGATTACAAAATGGGACAAATTTCACTTATTGATACCATAAAGAAAGTACTTGCTGATAATGAACAACGCTGTACCGGCCCGACGCATCAGGTCAGCCGAAGCTGCCGTTGCATAAGACTGATAAATAACCAAATTTGATGGTACCGGCACGCACTGCCCATGGAAGAATAATTCTGTTATTGCAAATGGTAAGCGAAAGCAAGTGGACAGTGTCTTCGCACGAAGGTCATCTTGGCGAAATACGTTCCACAAGAAGGTAATGTTGATTGAAGGAAATCTTTTTGAAAACCTCAACCGTAAACGCCAAAATATAAAGACTACTTAGTTGAATGATGCATTTCTGTTTTGGGTCTAACTTGTGTGTATCTGTGACCGTGTTCTGACATTTCTGAGAGAGAATAAACCTAGAGGAGGACCACAGAATTATCCTTATATGCCTTCTCTGTCAAGTGTTCGGAGGCCATAATACGTACTTCAAAGATCATTGGATAAATAGGTACCACATTTTAAAATTACATCATCATTATCATTCGCAAGATGTCCATTGCTGAACATAGGCCTCCCCCTGAGAGCGCCACACCGAACGATAGCCTGCCAGTTGTATCCACCGCTTGCCCGCAACTTTCACAATGTCATTGGTCCACCTACGTGAAGCCTACCTACGCTGCGTCTTCTTGTTTGCGGTAGATTCAAGGCTCAAGGTAGTCTTCTTTCCCATCGATTGTCAGTTCTTCGAGTTATGTGGCCTGCCCATTGCCACATCAACTTGCAAACCCTGAAAGCTATATCGGTGACTGTGGTTATAGGTTAAAATTACATTTATGGAAAGTTAGAATAATTGTCAAACACGCTGTACCACGGAACTCTGAAACTTCCAAGGGCGTAGTTTTTAAGGCAGTTGAGTTTTACCTCTTTTTATTGTTTATAGTATATGAAAACATCAACACATCATTTTATATTAATAGGTGCCGCATGAAAACAATATTTACATTTATATACCTTTCTGCGAGATGATCGTTAAAATAAACTCGTTTCTCCGAAGAATGTCCAAATTGCCCAAATCTGAACATCATAATAAGCAAAAAATATCTCATTACCGAGTCGAGGTTTTTCCTCAGCACTCCACAGTAATTACGATACAAATCTAATTTCTATACACTCGGGGCATCAGTAGGCGAACTTTGTAAGTTTTTAAAAAGTATTCGTAACGTAAAAATTCGTTGTGACGTCACACCGAGTCCTGTTGAGATCTAACTCCGCTGTGAGTGCGATAAAAGACGTCGTCACACTGCATGCAATCCGCGTGCATTACGCGTGCAGTACACGTGCAGTCTGGGTGCATTCCTCGTACTGAACGAAATATGAGGCCTTTCGAAGAGTTTAATACGTTACTGCACCCGCCATGGGAATTGATTGCGACTGGATTTGGTGAGGCCGGGCTATTTAATTTAAATTCTTTATCATTGGCAGCTGACTCTGTCCACTTGAATGCACAGCATAACTCTCTTTTTACATTCTTCCCTATTTTGTGCCAATCATATCCAATCATTTGTGCCGCAAAGTTTTTGAATGTCTTCTTGCCAACGCTGTACTGGTCATTAGATTACTAATAGAAAAAGTTAACAATAAAGTCAAAAAGTTGACACAAATAAACCAGAGCTGAATGTCAGAATAATGACAGGTGAAGACTGCATGCAATGAACTTTCACATTCTCATGATTATGAACTTCGAAGTGAATCGGTGTGACCAGGGGCGTACCTATTAGGAAATCCGCCCCTCGGTGTGATTCAAACTGAAGCTTTCGAGAAAGCGTAGGTATGTAATGTAGCCTCTCACAACAAATAATGGGCGTTGTTCAAATTAATAACTTAAACTGAACCCTAAAATTTCAAGAGATACGTCAAAAGTAACGTTTTGCCCTTGTTCACTCACATCTTGACATGCTTAAGATTACTTAAGCTCAAGTTTCTTTACAATAGAGTATAATATCGAAGTCTTGTAAGTAGATATGGGAAACTGGGAAATAAATAAAATAAGCATGACATAAAAATTTGCTCTATGTAGTGTGCGATATAATGCTATATTGTTTGGTGTAAGGGGGTATGGAAACTGATAATTTAGTACAATACGTAATGAGGCGGCCGCGCCGCATCGCGCTGCAGCCCGCGGCGGCAAAACGACGGAAATATTAGCCGATGATTGCCGATGTCCGATTGCCGACGAGCGACGAGCGGTAACTACCACCACCGAGAAGGAAATTTACAGAGAACCAACACAAGTTTCATGTAGCTAAGAGAAGCTTAGGAAATCGCGTCGAAGTTAACTCTTAATCGACCGTCGACAATTTTGGTTAATTTTTTTCTCGATTCAATATTAATTGGATGCTACTCGAATTAATATCATACATTACGTACCTATCTATAAACATTCTGTAATGCGATCGGCAATATACAGTCTGCAAATTACGAACTACTTACTTGAAGTAATGTTCTTATTTCGAGTTTGATCAAAAACAAAATAAATTACAAAATAATGATGTTCTTGCACGACGTATTCGATGGATGACGGTATGTCTGGTAAAAACGGCGTTAATATTGCTATAGTCGCGTAGCAGAGGTCCAACGTGCGCGTGACGCGCAAGCTCGGTGGAACCTGCGTCGTTGGTTACCTGTATGGTGATCTTCACCGAGCGATCTGTGACCTGGATCACGATAGCGAGCGTGCGCGAGCGAGACCGCGCATAGTGCGAGCTACTTGCTACGAGCGGGATGGTATGCTATCGCAATCAGAATCACGAAAGTTCATAATAAGGGGCTGTTTGGATGGCCTTTTAGTTTGCAAAGGGTCATCCAAACAGCAGTACAAAACAATATTCGCAAAACGCAGTTTTTTGACGGCTGGAAAACCTGCCTCGATATCTCAATTCCTACTTGGTTCCTACAAACTACTACTAATTGTTAGTGGCTACTTACTACTCGGAATTTTAAGTACAGTTCTCTTTAACTGTGAATTATTATTTTAATTATTATGATTTGAATGCTAAACGTTTTCAAGTTAGTAAGTTATTAACTTTTAAGGTAACTACGTACGTAGGTTAGGTAACTTAGTAAATGAGTAATTTTAAACAAGAAAAATAAAAATAGCTCATACAATAAATTAAATTTGACAATTAGTTTCTTAAAGCTACCGAAAAAAAACCTTATTCAATTAAGACAGACCAGAAACGTCACCAGGATCGGAAGCGGAAGCGGAAGCGGTCGGTGGAATTCACAAAACTTGGCTCATCGTTTCACGATTGTAAACGCTTACAAGTTGCAACGTGTACAATGTTCCGCTCGTATTTCATTTCTACTGTTACACAATTTGTCCAAACAGAACTTAAAAAAAACTTTAAGCTGTTCCTTTTAGTTTTACATAAATCAAAATAAAATCTGTTCTAAACTTTTTCAATGCAACTCTAAAGATAACGCGTGTTCAATTTGTGTTTTTTTACTTTAAATAGTTGAGATTTGAGAGATCAAAGTGACTTGTTCTAAAAAATGAGGTACTATTGTATGTGATACACTAACCTTCCTCCCGAGGCGGTTATTGTGCAGATTCATAACAGCGCGCGCGTCTCGCTCCAGCTCCCTCGCGTCGAGGAAGCGCCTCGCGAGCCGCGCGCCGTACGCCGCCTCCCCGCAGCGCGCCGCGCCGGCGCCGCTCCACTCCCACTGCTCTCCTGGTACCGAGCGCCGTCTGGAACGGCATCGTAAAGTTGGTATATTCCCAACGTACCTACCAACGCCCCCACCAGTGGGGACGTAGTTTAGTTCAACGACGGTCAAAGTCTCGGCTGCAATACTCAGAGCATCGACGTGAGGTTGCATTTGTATCTATTTATTGGATACATTTCGCACAGTGTCCTGGTAATGCACGAATTGATTCCGCCCGGCCCATCCTATTGTCGGACGGCCAGACAATCATGACCAAAGCGCCACCCGTACTCGGTGGAAATTCCCCACGTCCGCACCGAGCGCTTTGATGACACATTATTTATACCCACAGCGAGGACTCTCTACCGGAGTCTACGTTTCCCGAGAAATATACAATATGGGTGTTTTCTGAACATCATGTAGGTACCTACCTACAATAAGGGTATTCTGGGGGTCAAATCTAGAGTAAGCAGGTACTATTTAAACAAGCGTGCTCCATTCTAGAACACATCATTGCTTAACATCGAGCAGGATGTGGTCAAAAGCAAATATTTCAAATATTTTGAATTTATTTATTTATTTTTATTTATTTAGATGCACAAAATATTGATTTGTTGTTAGACGAACCCTATGCCCCACACTAGGATGAGTCCTGTGTCGTGGGATCCAGTGCCTTCCACTCAAAAAATAGAAAAGTGATATTAGTAGACTTAGTTATATCAGTTATATCTAAATGATTAAAGAGCTTATGACATTTCCCCCATGCAGGCCGCCCAGTGGTGAAACCTTTACCAATGCGCCGCCTGCATCAGGTCGAAATGTACATAAACTTACTAGGGCATATAAAACAAAACAAAATATTATATATAGAGCATAAACAATTACGATACTAAACAAGAATCTCAAGTTTAAACAGGATTTACTTATTTTACTATGAAAACTGACGTGGTTTTGATACATTTTGTTTTAATAAAAGGATTTACTTATATGTGTAGTGTGTAGTGTAGTACTTGTGATGTAGGTAATAATAATGTTGGTGTGTGTCTGAGTGTGTTATTAGAGTGTGAATGTTAGTGTATTTGTGCGTATTACCGTAGTATTTACTATTCCTGCGTATTGGTGAGTATAAAAAAATATATTCATATTATAGATCTCGTTGTATATTTTTTCTGTCTCTTTTAATTTCACACAAAAATAGAAAGGATAACAGAAGGTTACGAAGAAAGAAGTGGGTAAAGAAAAATAAAGAGGATATCTAGAGGAACTAAAAAAGAACAAATAGAAAATAGATTTATATAAAAACGAAGGCACGTCAAGAATGACGCAGAAAGAGAGACCTTGAGCGGGTGAAAACGAGACAAATAAATATAGAGAAATGACTACAAAATAGAAGAAGGGGTTAGTTTCTAGCTTCTTTAGCCTCTAGCTGGAGAACAAAAGAGGATAATGAGAGAACATAACAAAGGTAGCCGACCTGTGCGTGCAGCCGCAGGCGGGCAGGTCCCCACGCGCGCACGCCGCGCTCAGCGCGTGCGTCACGCCCGCTGACGTTATAGCGTACGTGAACGCGGCCTCGCGTGTCGCTGTAACAACATTACTTTGTAATACAATATTAAAACAATATTTACATAATGTATATGAAACGCAAGGAAGCTCGTTATATTTATTCAAATTTGAATTGTGTATATTTTTTAAAATAATATCTGCATATTACCACGTCACTTTTTACCGCAATTTACCACATTCAATTGATATTTAGTTCAAAGACAATTAATGATTTATTGACAAAAAAATACATACAGTACAGGCTACCCAAATCAATTAGCCTACTACACAAAATTTAGGATTTGAGTAAAAAAATAATTCATACATTCAAAAATATCCCCTCCTAACTCCCTGAGTACGTCCCTCATCCAAACTGCATAGAATGAATATATAACTTGACTTATTTGTGATGAATTCTTCAACGCCAGTAGTATCGCGATACCTACGGAGATGGAATGACCGGTCGCTTGTGATCAGATAATTGGAAACTCGACGATAACTTAACACACGGTTACCGGCTGCCAACAACACGCAGCGCGCTGGCGTACGTGAGGATCAATTAAATAATGCAACCACCATTAACCTCAACACTTTATTATAATTATTCGAAACCTTTGACTATTTGTTACTTGTGACGTAACTACCACAACTGGCTCTTAAAAAATCACCAAACCCAACCAAACCCATTAATACTTCTGCCGGGTGATCGTAGATTGGCAATAAGACCTAGTTGTATAATTGACGCGTTGTTTACAAGGCTCCGATCGTTTGTTGTAGTCATCGGTGACCGTTCCGACGCTCTGTCATCCGGATATTTTAAATGCTGGCGTTTTCACGATCCGTTGTTTTGCTATTACAGAGTTTGCTCCGAAGGCAGTCATCGATTTCGACAGTATGATATGCCAAGACTTTCGATTCCTTTGAGCGGCCTAAAAACTCTGTCACTGTAGGGCTTACCACCCGGCATACAGCTTAGTACAACTGTCTTACTACCTTTAAATAACAATTAATCAAACTGTCGCAAGTTATCTACAGAGATAACTCGATATAGTTTAGAATATCACACCACTTAACAAGTTAATTCTCTCGACAAACTAATTAAAATTCAACAGTTAATGACTCACTTCCGGTTTGATTTCTAGTCGTAAATAGTAGTATTAGTCGTTAAATGAGTATTGAGTATTGATACGTTCGTCTCCGTGATACGGAAGTGGCATGTTGCACAGTTAACGTCATCTTCGGTCGGTGGTACGCGATATCGTACTACGTACGACATGAGAAGTGCGACGTAAAGCGTACGACTACGGCAGGCATCTTACATTCAGAACCAAAATTGATAAGTGTAAAGTGATTAGTGACATATTATTTAGGATATCATTCTACTCATTATAATGAACATCTTTTGTTACGGGACCAAACCTGAAAATATCGCGAGAAAATAAAACAGCTGTTTCATCGAGGGTGAAAGACATTTTTGTAAAGTACAGCAGATTTTTTTCGCGACTTAGTCCCTGGTAAAACTTGTTCATAATGACGAATACAACGATATCCTAGAATAACCACACTAATTACGAATTTCTGACGCCTAACCGCACAGTATATCACTCTAATATTATAAATGCGTAAGTTTGTGCATAAGTATGTAAGTGTGTTTAAGTGTATGTGTGTGTGGTCTAAGGGGGAGGCCTTCATTCAGCAGTGGACGTCTTCCGGCTGATCATGATGATGATGATGTAAGTAACTAAGTATGTAAGTGTGTTTGTAACTTCTCAACGGATTTGAATGAATTTCGGTATGGTGCTAGCTTATAATATTCTGGATTAACATGTAGGGTACTTTTTAGCCCGGTAAGTTTAGCTACACTTCCAGGAAGGCGGGTGAAACCGCGGGACTTTGCTAGTGGGTAAATCGCTCATATTCGAATTGCTTGTTTAAAATTTTGTATTAAATACTTCTGCCAAATATTATCAATAACAGCCGATAAATGGCGATGCAGCAAACTTCCCCTTTGTTTGAGGAAAATCCCAAAAAAAGTCACCGATGCTAAAAAAACTATGATATGTAATTGTAGAAATTGTATATCAATCTGTATTCCAAGCTTCATCAAGGTTAGTTGAAACATACGACCTTTACGCGAGTATCAACATCCATACGGACAGACGAAAGCAATAAATGACAGTTGTTGCAAAGACTTCGCTTGCTCGGTCAATTCACGCGTACCACGTGACGTGCAACAATATTTAAGCGTCACGGCATTCAAACAGTAATAACAGTAAAACTACGAAAAATATGGCTACGTCAAGAGTTCTATAATAAACTGACATGCCTTTGTTAAATTTACGAGCTGTCAAAATTTAAGAATGCATCCCTAATTCGAATAGTGTTGTAAAATGCGTCCAATCAGCGCTCGTCGTAAAGAAACACCAACATAGTTGTATAGCTAGTTGATCAGAAGATTAAACTAAAAAAGTTCTACGGGCGGTAGCTCTCGTTGTTTCGTATTAACGATAGTGGCTCCTTTATTCGACTCTGCAGGTACGTTGGTCGGAGTGTCAACATCGCGGTGGCTTGTCTAAGTGACAGTGACATTGACAGGTGACAGCTGTGGCGACGGATTAACACGAACTCAGCGAGACGTTTCGACACCTCGAGGCACTACTGAGTGCGGGGCTCACGACTGTATTAATTAACTAGTGTTGGATTAATTTACAAAAGTCTATTAATTAATAAGACTTTTTTTTTTTAGATTATTTAAACTAAAAAAAGTTGAAGTAAGAAGGTTCGTAAGATAGCAAGTATTGGAACGAAATCTATTGTGTAGGCAGTGCTATCATCACAAGCAATTCTGAAGCAAAACAGATAACCATAAAAAATAGGGTCACGGTGGCCATACATTTCGACGGTTCAAAGAGTGAGGTTTTTTTTTGTTGTGATGGGAAAGAAAATCAGCTCTTACAGTAAACATTATATTATGAGGTCTCTGTGAGTTTTAGACTTTGAATCATCCTCATAACCCAGTATTTACAAACCGTCCACCGTATCCGTATCCGATTATCATTACTGGTCTTTCATATCAGAAACAGAGTAGGACCTAAAATACTTCCTTGGGGAACGCCAATGTAAGTATTTTTCCAGACCAGCGCTGAGAACATTACCTATTTCAATTTAGGTCAAAAACGTCTCGAGTGTGGAATTCTGAAGTTTATCAGCTAAATTTTGATGGTACTGACAGGTAAAAACTTACCTTTCGTGAATTATTGATGAGGCATTCCGATAATTACTACTCTAGGCTTTCGATTGTAAGGCCTGAGCTCGTCAACTGTACTCATTGTTTCAGCTTCTCGATGTCTCGCCCTTATTTGTGCTGATTATGACTCCGCCGTTGCGAAGCTTCTCACTTTCAGTTTCAAAGTTTCATTTTTTCTGGGCGTATAATTTTTTGGACAAGCGATTTTGTCTCCCTTAGCTTAATTTTATCGCCTGAACAAAGTTGTTAGTACCTCTATTAACAATATCAGCAAAAGAATTTCCCGGGGCAGGTTTTGCCGAGTCTTCAATACTCCGCTTCAGGTCATTTAGCCGTTGAGATAAGTTAGATTGGTGTTGGAGGGTTCGGATAGAGGAAGGTGCTTGGATAGTTTTCTCCGTTTCACTGCCACCTGAGACGTACCGGCACTCACTTTCCGGCATAATATTGTGTTGATGCGTAATTTCTGTTCCGAGTTCAATTTCCCTTCAGCTGCAGTATTGCACACCTCATCTAGCCACTGCTCAATACACGACATCCAGCTCTGAATTTCTGGAAACGACTTTAACAGCATCTTCTTCTTTCCTAGGCGCTTGTGGACGAGGTGCGGGAGAGGGCGTAGGAGGTGGGGAGTGAGCACTTCTTCTCCGGTTGAAGGGGGGTGTTATTCATTTTGAATTATACCGGACATACACTTAACATATCCACAAATGTATACTAAACATTATAGGTAGGTGAGCGACTTGCTCGTCTCGTCAACGAGTAACATAAAAAAAAAGTAATCGTTCTGGCTGATGATGATGATGACACGTATAAGCAGCAGGATATTCGTTTGTTGGTGTTACCCTTAGCCATACCGAAGGCGGATTTCAATTACGTTTAGAGGAAATTGCAGTAGAATTGATTGAAAACTTAAGTTGCTGTACAGTTTTCAAAGTAAAACCCAGCTTGTCGCTATGGCCGTGTTTTCGAGCTGCGCGCCGTACGTAGTAGCTGTGACACAACCTGCGGTAGTCACGCTTCCGACGGAACGTCCGACCTCTCGGCGGAGATCTCGAGGGGGCCGTCCATTAATAAGCCCGTCGTGGGTCGAGACGCGACCGAGGAATGTTTCACATTACAATATTCGAAAGCAAATAATTATACAGTCTAGTTCTAAAGATTAATTGTTTGTTTGTTTGTTTCATGAACTGACTCAATTAAAATAGAATACTTTATTTGGTTCGGTTTGTTTATTTTAGTAAAAACATGAGTCATGAAGTAATAACGATATAAAAAAAATGTTTGAATTATGTATTAAATGTCCACAAAATAATGTATGCTCATTATTTATGTGTGTTTGTGTGTATTATTTATGTGTAATGTGTTATATTTATGCTTACATGGAGTAATATGAAAATTAGGTTTGGATTATTTTAAAACCTTAAACTCAGTTGTTTTGTGTAAGTAAGTAAGTAGGCTAAGATGATTAGGTATTTTATTTAAATTCATATGTTCAGTTAAAAAAGGTATTTCATCATCATCATCAGCCAGAAGCCGGAAGACTTCCACCGCTGACCAATATAATGTAACCATAATCCCCACGCTTGGCAGGCGGGTTGTGGTTCATAGAACGCTCAGCCAAAAGCCCAGCCAAAAATCTTTAAGAATTAAATTTTATTAGTTCAAAACTTAGGATGAGACTGAACTGTTCGGCAAGCGTAAGGCTTACCATCAGACGAGCGGCTTGCTCATCTCCTCACTCAATTGTATGAATTTGAAGTCTACTTGTTTCATAAAGGTACTATTTAGTACAAACACACGGAACCACGTCGTATAATTACAATAATAGAATGAAGCCGCGGTCTCTCGGTGGCTCATTTGAATAACAAACAAGTGAAAAGCAAATATCAATTATTTTACATTTTTATTGCGGCGTTAATTTTATGCGTTTATTTTTGTTTTGATGTCAGAATTATAGTTAAATAACGGTATCTTATGTATGTTAGTTGGCTTGTGTTTTGTTTCATACTAAAGACTTCAACGCGCGCCTGAATTTTCACGGGTCACTGACATATTTTTATGATACTGAGTGAAGAGACGAGCGAGTCGCTCACCTGATGGTAAGCGTCACGCTTGCCCATAACATAATATACGCACAGTTTTGACAAGAGGTCTCTCATGTCACAAACAACAAATAATTAACAATAATTATTGTGTTGGTTTGGTTATTATATTTTATATAATTACTAGCGACCCGCTCCGGCTTCGCACGGGTGTAATTTAGAAAAATTATATGTATAAACGTTTTCTTTTAATACACAAAATCGTTTCATGAAAAACTGATGGTGAGAAACTGCATCAAAATCCGTTGCGTTCAGGACGAGTAGCGGATGTACAGACACACAGACAGACAGATAGACGCAGAAAGCAACTTTGTTTTATACTAGGGAGAGATGTATAAAAACAATCGAGACCTACAGTTTATCGTGCAATCAAAAACACGGCAGCGCTCGGTTGGAAATGTTACTCGCGGCTTAACAAAGGTGATCTGATAGGACCTGCTACTCAAAATACTTCGTTGCTAGAACGGCAGTGTTTACAATGTGACATGGTCACCCATCCAAATACTGACCGGATTAAAGTTTGCTTAACTTCGGTGATCAGTTTACGAACAGGATCTGCATCTAGTCTCACCGTGGCCTCCGTTAAGTCCCGACTAGCTTGTATAGAGGCCACAATGCTGTCGTTTATCTGGCCCTACATAATACTAGCTCTGCTATTCACCGTGGTGATGACGCCAGCATGCTGGGTACGCTGCCAGCCGGTCTGCCGCTGAAACGGTCCCTACCTAGTTTGTTTTATTTAGTTCAATTTGTGTAGTTGGCTAAGTAATGTAGGCAGGTTGTAAATATATAGTGATAAGTGTATAGTAACCGAGCGGCATGACGTGTCCAAAGTGCGTCCCGTCTCCGACTCCTGAGCAGTTCCAGCGGCGGCCGCTCAGCTGCGAGCGACACTCCGCGTACGCCATCCTGCAACGACAACCGACAACACAATGTAGGTATATACCTACTGGTTCATGTACTGTTACTGCTTCGTAAAGACTCCTCGGTGTTATTATGATATTTCCAATCTAAATACATAAATAATTTTGACAAAAAAAAAACCGACATAAAAATATTCTGTAAAAAATGAACTATCGAGATGTTTTTAGCACCACCCGTGAAATACTTATCATTGAGGAGTTTCGGTGCCCATCTCTGGTATTCTTCATCAGTTCCACTTCACCGTTATGGTACTTTCTGAATGCAAATGGTTGGCTTGTTGATGAAGATACCATAACCGCTGTTTGCCGCTAATATTCGAGGAGTTCCCTCAATTCCTCATGAATCCCAATATCAGAACTGGATTTTGATATGAACGAGACCAATTTGGAAGTATTTCATTTCAAATAAAATAAAAAAAATCGGTTTATAAATAACGGAGTCAGAGAGTCAGGAAAACAAACATTAAAAAAAGGCGGACTTGCGAACCTCGTACTTTTTTTGGAATTCGTTAAAAAAATAAAAATTACAAATATTGACTCAGATGAACACAAGTAATGTTTGCTGTTGATGTATTTTTATAAATTTGAGAAAGCACTATGATATTAACGCAGATATTCAGGATAGCATAAGCATTATAAAGATATTAACGCAGATATTCAGGTTAGAATAAGCATTAATATATTATTTATATTACAAGCGTTAATTCAAATTTCGGTTTCACGTACAATCTCTGATAAAGAAGAAGTAAAGAGTTGATGGTAATGATGACGACTTCGCTCAGGTCGCTCCGCCAGGCTGTAGGGTGATGCTCGGACACTCAGGCCGATCACTTTGAATTCAGTAGTAGGTACCTGAGTCCGGTAGCGATGGCGGCCATGGCGGCGGGCGAGGCGCGGCACAGCGCGCGCTGCTTCTCGGTGAGCGGCGCGCGCGCGCACACGAGCTGCGCGCCCAGGGAGGCGGACCCGCTGCTGCCCCTGCAATACACGATATCATTACTTACTGGTCAGTTGTTGATGAATTACAGTTTCTGACTCTGAGACGATAATGTCGGGAGTACTTGTAGTACGAGGAGAAACCCTATATACGGCTTACGGCTGATGGTGATGATGATGAAGTACAAAAAATCCATCAGCAGATGTCCCAAAACCATAAAAAACATACTTCAGTAAACAAGCTAGATAGGCCTATACCCCTATAAATCATATTAATAATTAAAAGTTTACGTCTCTCAGCGAACAATGCGGTCTCGGTAATGATCTCGGTGATTTCTCTAATTGCTTATGTAAATTAGCGCGTGGGCGGGACTCGACGATCTACCGTTTATTTATATCACAGGGAGAATGCTCCGTTTGTTTGTTTCGCTGTTCTCTATTAGGTATCTAGTTATTCTGCCGGAGAAGTCACTAAAGAGTTTTTTAAAGAAAATGACTGTGAAAACGACGCCACATTTTTCATTGGAAAATAGTTTTACACATAAAAATAAAATATGAAATAAGGAATAAAACATTTTATTGCGTATTCGAAATACTGAACGCGCATCAAACATTCGTTTGCAGATCAAAATTTGATAGTTAGAAAGAGGCGAGGGTGAAGCGAAATGAATATTCGAGGAAACGGGGACAAAGCAGGAACAGCCGCGGATGGCGAGTAGTGTCACCTAAGTAAGCAATCGATATTATTTATTTAGTTTGGTTAGTTTATAGCTTCCATATTTCATAATTAACTAGCGGCTGCCCGCGGCGGCGACCACTAATCACGGATTCAATTAATACCTACTTTCTAAACTTTATTACAAATAGTTGTGGCTTTGTCTCTTTTAAAAATGTTTTATTAGAAGTTTAAGAAAGAGATCATGAAAGAAAACATTTTGTTTAAAAATTATAATGACTTAGCAGAGCATGTATGAAGTTTGCAATTTTGGCTATTACTAAATCGGCCAACTCGGAACTGGCTAGACAAATAAACGAATCTTGCTTGTTTTTATTATGTAATGCACCTTATACGCTGTTTTATCAACGAAGGAAGATAAATATAGTGTAATGTATAATTATAATGTAATAACACTAAACAATGAGCTAAATATTTCTCAACTACATCCTGGCTCAGGAGGTGGCGCGTCGGAGCGAGTGCCTCCAAGGCAGCCCGAGCCACGTTTACACTCAGGACGGAAACGTACCGTGTCCACCTGTGCGTCTAGGAAATAGCATATCACCTCACAGCGACTCCGTTAACTACTCGGGTATGCGCCTGGATCGCCGGCAGTCGTGGAAAAAACACATCACAGCAAACAGAGAACATCTCAACCTTAAATGCAAAGGGCTCTACAGGCTACTAGGCAGAAACTCAAAACTGTTTATTGACAAAAAATAGCCGATATACAAGACAATACTAAAACCAATTTGGACATATGGCATCCGACTACGGGGCTCTGGTTGCATCTCAACCCAAAACATTATATTCAAATATCATAAAACGGAATATCAAAGAACATAATATCAAACGCGCCATGGTTTTTTAAAAGCACAGAGTTTCATGACATCCTCAAGTCAGTACAGTGGCAGAAGAAATAAAGCGCCAGTGAACACCACCTCTAGAGGTCTACTTTAGTGTTCACACTTGTACCTACTCATCTTTATACTACATTTATATACCTATATATCTTAAAATAAGTAAAAATAAGTAACTTTTGTACTTATTAGTTTTTAAGCCTCTTTTTTCTTTTTTAAACTGTTTGTAATGTTGTGTGAACAATAAAGAGTTATCTTATCTTATCTTATTAGCGACTATTAACAACGACTAGCAAAGAACCAATAAAAGTTAGTTATCATAGGTGTGTTTTAACCGATACGTGATGCGCTTGTAAAATCTATAATCTGTGTTTATTCTTTACCGTAATAAAAAATCTAAAACTAATTTATTTGTCCATATTGTATATATATTAGGCTAGGTCTCTATATGACAGTAGAGTGGTAAAGTGTGTGAGGGTGTATATGTGTGTGTGAACGTGTCGCGTCTCGCACACTCGCGATAATTGCGAGCCTCATTAACGGGCTTGTATTAATGAACCTGCGCTGGTGGGATATATACATACATCATACATGTAGGTAGGCTCATTGTCTTGAGTTTTTCATTCGGGCATTCTTTATTTGGGCTGGGTATAGATGCATGCGTTACTCGAGTTCAGTTCACGTAGTATTGCTTCAGTTACTTCAGCCGTCACCGTATACATGGATGCCGTTATTATTATTTTGTCCCACAGCTGGGCAAACGCATCCCTATCCTCGTTTAGCTCTTCTTGGCTTAAATTTTTTTAACGTGTATATATTAAATAATAATTAAATGCCATCTGTAGAGAAGATAATCAGCGCAGTTTTACACCATTTTTGAATGCTCCTATAACCAAAAGTCGCATGTTTTGTTTAAGTAGGACAAAATAGTAAGTAAAAAGGTTGAGTCAGTTTTAAAACGTACTATAGAAGTATTTTGGTACCTGAACTAAAAAAAAAAAATGAAGTAAATTAAACAAGGCATCAAACAAGAAGAATGCAACGTATGACAGATAACTGCCGCTAATATTCACCCATCTCTGTGTAACCAACTATTATTCATTCCGCGGTCTATCGAATTTGGACAGGTTAACAATTACCTGTTCACGATAGAATGAAGTAAAGCCATAATTCCGGTTTGCACCATGCTGGCGGGCAAATGCTGCCAATATGACAATGTCACTTCCGGTCACTGATTCGTTCTGGTTCTAGCGGTTCTGCTGTAAATAATATCATGTTTTGCGTTGTATTGTGTTGCGTCGTATTGTATCCTCGTCTGATGTTACTGTAATGCCTGTTGCATTATTTTAGCTCGATTTTCGTTTCAGAGTATTATGGGATTAGGCCATAATATCCACGACGCGGGCCCACTGCGGGATGGCGGATTCACATACGCCATCGAATTTCTTCTCCGGAAATAATATGCAGGTTTCGTCACGATGTTTTCCTTCACCGAAAAGCAAGTAGTAGTATGTTAGTTCCAAAGAACTCATTGGTACGGGCCCGTCCGGGTTCGAACCCGCGACCCCACGAATGTGAGGCGAGCGAGCTCTTACTGAGCTATGATGACTTCGGTATCGGAATGCGGCCGTAGCTTAAGTTCCGTTCAATTGGAGAGAGCATCTCTGGGATGTAATCTGTAAGCCCGGTCGGTCGAAATCCTTCAGGTCGACAAATTTATGTTTTCTAAGTTATTTTATTTAATCCCAAGAGTCAAATCTCTACTTAAATGATACTAGTACAAGAACTTGAGTGTGAAATTAATCGTCAAGGAAAAATATCTCTCTTTAAACCCCTGGAAAATTACGGAAAAATACTAGAAAACTCGTGACATTGGAGAGTAGAAACGTTATTCTATTTAAATACCTAGATATATATATTTCCCATGCGGGGGCGTCACCCGACTACAAACAAAGATAAACTAACCCGCCCGATATTTGATTAGATTCGAGACAGCTTTATGTATCGTATCTGAAAGTAAGTCATGTTCCGGAGTATCGAGTCGAGTGATCTTCGTCCGGAGACGTAAGTCGCGATCGTCTGCACGCACCGATCTCACGATACGTACCACAGCTATACAACTCTACTGTGGGGTTCATTTGTATGTTTGTTTGGAGTCTATTTTTTTTTGGTAATTCTTGTCCGTCTGTATTACAGCACAGCAGATTTAAAAAATTATGAAACGTCATTAACTGTACAAAATATCGTTTTGTACAAATATAGATTAGCATCGGCTCGACAAAAATCTCCAAGTGGATAAAATAAATGTTCGTCTAAACATTTGCGTCCAAAAGTCTCAGTATATGTATCTAGCTGGTACATTACAAATTAACGCCATCTGTCGAAAATAATACTATATAATTTAGTCGCATTGTTCTGTAACACCTTCGTCGCATCGCTTTTAAGTATAACGACCAGTTACCAACGAAATCAGTTTGCGACAGAGTTCACACTACACAACTTTGAAAAAGTTTCCTTGGCCGAATCCTAACGAAGTAATATGCAAGTCACACATTTTGCAGTGATTTTTTGTTTATGATGAAAATAAGCCGACCGAAAACTTACTCAAACGTAGTTTAACAATATATATGATGTTATATTTTATTATTCCGAAAAATTATTGTAGAGTGAACGCGGAAGTGGCCCCACTCACCTCCACTATATTTCCTTCATAGTACCGAGCATGCCCACTCAATGTTCGATTTGTCCGTCTCTCTGTTCGCTATAATAGCACGATTTATGTTATCTGTGGTAGGGTAGGAGGACCGGCTCGATTTGGAATAAAAGTTGCCTTTACCTAGCTGAATTGAAGACAATATACAGATGGGTGGCCGCTGGCCGGTGAGTACATGTAAGTACATGAGAGGTTTGGTTTTATGCTCATTTTTTAAAAAAAAACTTCTCTTCGTTACAGGTCGATTTGTCCAGGAAAAGAGCACCTAGTTTTTATTAGTGATGGGGCATAAGACATTTAACCGACTACAAAAAAGGAGGACGTTCTGAATGCCGACTTAATTTTAATGTCAATGTACAGTTTGTGCAGCGATATTTGCTTCTCTTGGAACATATTTTTTCGTTTTGTTTTTTTTTAATTTATTTTGTTTGTTTATGGTATCACGATCAAAGAGAATGAATGTCGTTCATCATTATGTTACGTTTTACTTTTTTTTTATGTTACTCGGTGACGAGACGAGCAAGTCGCTCACCTGATGTTAAGCGTCACGCTTGCCCATAACAGTTCAGTGTCACCCAGAATTAATTTGATGACTAGCTGATGGCAGTGACTTCGAGTGCTGTTCGGTCTTCGGTCTCGCAGGTGTAGAGGCCACAGGGTGAAAGTGACAAACTTCCATACCAACTTTCAAACCTTTATTTAAATCCTTTAGGGTATACATTTGAAAAAATCGTTTCTCAGTGCTCACCAATACTATGTTAACATCATACCATATATCTTTTGTAAAAGTTTGTGTTTCTAGAGTCATCGGTTTAGGCTGGAGTTGTCTGTTTGTCCGTCAGTCATTTTGGATTTTCATCGAGTAGATTCTATACGGTACGGGAAAAACTTATTCATCTATTTTTATTTTAGTATGTGGTGAAAGGATGTAAATATTTTAGAGCTGTCAAATTCAGGTGTACAAATAGTAAACAGAATCAACGTCAATACTAAGCTAATAATATAATTGCAAAAGTTGTTTGCTTCCCACTTAACTCCGTAACGGCTGAATTGATTTAAACGGGAATGCAGGTAGCAAGCCACTAACACATGGGCTATTTTTGCAGCCGGAATGACTCCTGTAAGATAGTAGTAGATAATGAGGACGATAATCATACAGCGAAGCTCTCTCGAGCTACAAGCTGCAATGTCTAAGTTTTACAAAGAAATTTAAAATGAGTAAATACGATCGAAGCACATTGAAACTTTATTTCATATAAACAATCACACAAGCTGTGCATAAGCCTTTTAAAATCTTACTGCTGGAGTATAGGCGTATCCTCGAAGGGTAACCGCGCCATATCCACTACGCTGGCCCAGTGCAGGTTGACGGATTCACATACGCCATTGAATTTGTTCTCCGGAAATATGCAGGTTTCCTCACGATCGTTTCCTTCATCGAAAAGCCAGTGGTATATATATCCGTACGAATATTCCAAATAATTAATTGGGAGCGACCCTATGAATATGAGGTGAGCGCGGCCCCACTGAGCCACCACGACACGTACGTGAAACGCAAAGTTCCATGTACTCGTAGCTTAGGTCGGTGGATTTCTGCCCATACTGCGAGGCTTAACTAATCTTAAACATGTTCGGTTCGGACGGACGGACATATTTTAGGATATCATTATACTCTTCATTATAAACAACTTCTACTATGAAATATCAGGAAAAAAAAAAACGCCCCATAGTACAAGTTGTTCATAACAACGAGAACAATGGAATTAAATAAGAAAATAATGTTGAAGCCGTTTTACCAACGCATTTCGTGCGGTGCCACGTATTACTAAAGATATATTTATTTGCATCCCCATTGTTATGAAATCTAATATTTACTCTGCGGCCATTTAATTTATTGTCATATCTTTTTAATAAAGTATGCAATTAATAAATCACGTTAATGATGACAGAGTCCGGCGCAGGTCGCAGTTGCCGCCGCCGGAGTCCGGCGTCTCCTACGCGATTCCGGTGCGTCAATTAATTTATATTTATTTACTACCTTAGATAAACTACTGTTTGATTTCTACTTCTTCTTGTTTATTTCTCAAGGAATTTAATAAAGCCGTAGCCAAGCCCAAGCCACAGTGTTAATGGTGCCCGAAGGTTATTGATTGGCAAACGACCGCTGTTTAGTATACGCCGGGGGCCTTTTTTGTCGACGAGGACTCTTTGCGAGGTACAAGGTGGCTTTAGGGTGTAGCCGGGTTATGCGGGATTATAACAACTAAAACCCCTCCGTTGACCTGCCTTGGTGCTTTATATGAAGAGGACGCTGTCTTCTTCCCCAGGCTCGCTTAGGTAGATGGTTAGAGCCCCACCTCTTACCAGCCCCGAGCCCAGAGGTCCCCTTTTGGTAGGCTCTTACTACGGGCAGGGGATACCGATGTCGTATTCTAGTACCCCGGCATCAGGGCGAACATTAGGGATGTACAAATTGACGGTAACTTAGTAATTCACACCGAGAGTAGTACAAAGAATTGAAAAGATTAAGAAACTGCAATTTTTTTTTTTTTTTTAACGTAAGCAGATGAGATGAGATATATAATACTAGTTGTTACCCGCGATTTCGTAGGCGTGGACGTAAAAAAGTATCCTATGTCCGTCTTTGTGATATACAGTAACTTCTTATCAAATTTTATAAAGATCTGTTTAGCCGTTTAGCTGTGATAACGTGACAAACATCCAGCAAAGAGAGAAACAAAGAGAAACAAAGAGAAACAAAGAGACAAAGTTACTTCCTATATTTCGCTAGATGGCGTTGATGAATTTCTGTGCATTTTTTGACGTTTTGTATGGACTGACAGTTGTAATGTAGATAGACAGTTGTTCCGAATCGCGCAAGTAAAGTTTTTTTTTCGAGACTAAGGTATTAATTTTTATAAATCGAAGCTTTATTGGTCCTGATACGACTGCGGCTATATTCCTCTGAATTATAATATTAGTTAGGCCCGAAAATTGATGAAAAAAGGCTAAAGAAATAGAAGTGGAAGACACCGAGGGTGACACGTAGATGATTTGAATGCCTCTAGTAGAAATATATACCTTACTCTTATGTAACTGAGTGACAGGACGAGCAAGCCTCTCATCTGATGGCGTGATGTTAAGCGTGGCGCTTACCATCAGCCTTGCCTGTAATACTTCCGTGCTATCTATAATTTAGAACTTAAACTGTTTGAGCTCTAAATTGCGCTCGTTTGTTTCTTCCGTTGGTAATACGAGTGATTTGTTGAGGCCAGCCCCGTGAAGACATACGTTTTCGGAAAATTGTTGAACTGTCACGTGACATGAAGAAGGAAGCTCAGAAACCAACGACAGACAGATAGTTCGTATTATGGTGGTATAGTAGTTACCTACAGATAAGAGCAATGTAAGGTCTTGATTGTTGTGTGTGTGTTACCTCCAATTGAACACATATGGGGTCGTGTGAATCTGCGTGGGCGCATGTTCTGTAGCTTCCACACAACACGCTCAGGTATACAGAATGTTCGGTTCGAGACATCACTTATTTTGGTCAGTAAAGACGACTTTCAGGACATGATAGTAAAATATTGAAAAATAAATTGTAATTTTTTTTTTTGTCATAGACAGGAAAACTATTTTTTTTTTAAAACATAGGAAGTAGCCTTTTTTTGGTATCGCTATTTGTTAATGTTCTTCCGAATACTGTACAAAGTAAACGTCAATATCACAGACCTGACAGCTTTATAGAGACGACGCGACAAGTCACGAGTCGCGACAGTTTTGATTTTAAACAGTTTTTCGGCAAAAAATATTGTTCCTCATCTTTAAGTATTTTTGGAAGGAGAGGGTATCAGATGGCGGACACATGCAAAGGTCACAAAAGAAAGCACTATCAACGTATATATATACGGGACATCAATAATTACCAGAACCGATCTGAGACAATCCGCATACAGATGCTGCCAGTTGTTGAAAAAAATAATTACGGTATTATAAATCCGTATATCTTAAATATATCCGTAGTTTATTCGAACACCCTGTATAATTACCGTCTACAGAGGTTAGCGATTCTCGCCAATTGTCTAATTTGTTTCAATTAAACCGCCCGTACAGAACTACCAATTCATATTTAAAAGCGGCCTGTTGAGAAAATTAAGGTTTTGACGGCGGCTCTAATTTTTCTTCAGGTAATGCCGCGGTGGTTCTCTCTCTCAACTGTACAGATAAGTAGAGCGTCTGTCACCTTTCACTTTGCACTGTCAGTTAGCAAGAGATGTGTAATTGGCAGAAAATCTGTATTTGGGAACTATTTATACGCAGACTTTAAGTATTATTCCATGTTTTTGCCTTCCTTTGTGTGTCAACTTTGTCGTATTGTTATATTTTTATCTTCGATTTTAACTCGACACAGTCATGTGTACCACCTACTACTACTACTTAGCCAGTGTCAAGTTTTTTATTATTTCAACTGAAGTACAGTATTTCACAATGAAAACAAATTCATAGTCTAAATCAACAATTTCACTCGAGATTTAGTCCAGGGACCCTATTCCTGTGCGCGTGAGATTATCTCGGTCACTCTCTCTCCCATTAAATTCTAAATTAGAGAGACAGTGACCGAGATAATCTCGAGCGCACAGGAATAGGGTCCCAGGTCATGTTCCAGTAAAGTGGTGACTTGAGTAAGGTTAAATTATTGACGCATTTCAGCAGGAGAGAGACAACTATACACGAGATGGCGTATCTAGTAAATGCTCTTACATTAATTTTCCTGCATCGAGGCAAATATCTGGACAAAAAGTTTGGAGCAAAATTTTGGTATAATTTTCGTTCGCATTCTCTTTGTTTTTGTTGTTTGCAAATGAAAACGTTAAGGGCCGGCTCCCCTGATTCTCGCTATCTCGTTCGCACTTTTTCATTATTTATTTTTTATATAAAAATTACAGAGAGGAAATTTGAGAAAAATCTTGGAACATGTTTCGAATACCATCGCCAACGTTTTATAACAATTTTTATGTTTAATTTGGTGAAGGTTAATAAGTAAAGTTATTCAGGGAACAGGAGAATTCGTTTGTATGGAATTGTTCCGAATTTTTGTATTCTCCTTCGCCAAATTAAAAAATCATCATATAAAAATTGCTATAAATCATTGGCAACGTCATTCTAAAGATACAATAAAATATAATCAATATGTAAATAATAATCAATCGATCCTAACTAATATTATAAATGCGAAAGTAACTCTGCCTCTCTTTCTATCTGTCTCTCTGTCTGGGTGTTTGTCGCGTTATAACGGCTAAACGGCTGAACGGATTGACCTGAATAGGACATAATATGCTACTTTTTTTTAATTGCCACGCGAACGATGTCGCCGGTATCAGCTAGTAAAAAATAAATATTACATGTTTTTATTTTTTATTTCCTCTCTGTAATTTTATATTAAAAATCTTGAAAAATGCGAACTAGAAAGCTTAATCAGGGGAGGCGATGTCTGGCAGAACTTTCTTACTTGTGGTGTAACATTACCGCGAATGCTCGTTACGAGTGAACGCTCAAAGTTATCAGCACTTTGTTTTGTTTAGTCAAAATTAGTTGAAGCTTCAAGTCCCGTTACTATTACCGTAAGGTCCTGCTCGGTGCACTCGGAGTGGAGTAATAAAATCACAGTTCGGAGGTTATCGAGACGACACTACACAATGCTCTCACGAACGGGAAGGGTATGGGTGTAGATATGAGCGTAGCGGGGACGATCCCTCCATGTCGTTGTCATTCTTAAACGTCATGCTTACTGGCTAGTTATCGGGTGGGATTGGGTGCTATCGGGTGGGATCGGGCGGCTAGATTTGGGTATCTGACCTTCCATTCAAGTGAGTCCTGCGCAACGGTGCGCACTCTTGTCTACACAGAAAGAAAGGGAAACGTGCTAGAGGGTACATATGTATTATGGTCGTATGGAGATTACAGTTCCTTCCATCAGACACAGAGGTAGACCACCGAGGGGTTTGTATCAGGTATAGTCCCACTAAACCGGGCTGAATGCCCTTAGCAGTCGAAATCCTTTTGAAGAAGACCTCCAAACCAAAGGTGGAGGTGGTGTCCTTCCGACACCAAAGGTGTGTTACCGGACCATCACGACGAGTACTCAGACCAATACTGATGAAAATGGGCATCTCCCAAGGGACTGTGCTGCGATATTTTTCGGTCAGATTAGTTTGGTTTAGTTATTAGTAACACAGAAACCATTCCTTCGTATATTGCTTTACGTTTACTATCAGGCCATAGAGGTGCAGGGATGAGTTTAAAAAAAAAGTCACAAAGAAGCAGTTGATTTATCTAGTTTGGATGAAATAAAAGACACTTCAATAATATCAGATCAGGAAACACGTTGTACTTGCCCTTTGTATAAGGGAAATGTAATCTGTAGATAATGGCGTATGAGATCCACGTGCTTCGCCATATTTCAGAAATCCTCGTCCAATTAACACACTCCCTTCCTTAAGGTCACCCGTTGTCCTCCTCAGAATCTCAGCTATAATTTAATATGTATCCCCGCGAGTGTGGCACGGCCCTTATCGCGCATTACCGTGTAGATACTGCCTTATTCATGTTCCGGGCCGAGTATTACTCGCTATGACTATCTTATTAATGGACGCTGTTTACTAAATCGGTATATTTATTGAAGTTTAATAGTTTAACGAGCGAACTGTAGGTGGTTATTGCCATAGAGTTAAACTTACTTTGTTATGTACTTAGTTAGTTATTATATCCTGTTTTTTTCAATGATACTCGGTGATGAAAAGAGCAAGTCGCTCATCTGATGTTAAGCGTAACCCATACCCCATAACAGTTAGCCACTCAGAATTTTGAACTTCAACAGTTCAAAACCATGCGCGGCAATGCTCTGCGCTCATCACCCTGAGATGTTAGATGTTAAATCTCTGTATTCCCAGTAATTACGCTGGAAACATTGCCCTTCAATCCCGAAGACAGTAAAGTTCGCACACTACTGCTTGGCGGTTAATTCAATTTACTATCTCTATAAATAGACTATTGTTTATCTGATAATTTTACTGGAAATTATAAAGACGGGATGTACGTTTGTCCACCACCTCGCCTGACGGAGAGCGATGATGTGGCTGAGGATGGAGCACGCCCGTCTAGAAGAAATTATTCACTCGGATTACGGATTTCGGATACGGATTCTTCACGGTATTGTATTTCTTACGTTTTAAAGTTTGTAATGGAATTCTCGGTCACTCTAATGTTTAGAAACAGGTCGAGTCAAGTTCAAGGTGTGTTTTAAGTATTTACTTTATGATGTAAATTTTTACCAACCGTATTATTTTGAAACACAGTAATGCAATTAAAACCATGTCAAGAAGCGTAAAGGCTAATAAAATGAACAATAAACACGTTGTTTAATGACCTCGGTATGTTTGTTATAAACATAAAGCTAACAGTAATGTTCATGTAATATGTCATTACAGATTAGCTTTATTACCTCCAAGGGCTCCGAGGCATCTGTCTCACCCCGAGCGGAGGTAGCTATCGGCTATTTTCTAGCTCAAGAAACTTATGGCAGCCGCACAAATACTTGTGATGGAAAGATACTGGCTGTTGTAATTATTAAACTATTTATGTTCGGCTGTTACTCCTCCGGCAAAGGTCGGCAACAAAGTTCACCAAAATAATGTTGTATCACCCTTTTTCTGTGATGGATGGCATTGCCTATTCCCGCTCGCGCTAAATAATTGCTCAAGGTACTCAAAGGCACAAGCGAAAAAGAATATGTCTGAGCTTGTGTAGCCGAGTTATTACCGCTGATAGGTAAGGTAACACTCTCGGTACGAAACGTAATTTTTTTTTACTAGACGAGTGACCGGAGCGATTCGCACGGGCGCATCAGCTCCTGGCTCAGTCACAATGCTGTCACTCTCCGGCTTCTTTGCTCTTTCTCGCCTGCAGCGTCTATAGCTCAGTTGGCGGTCGTGGTGGGACAGGCACCTCAGCATGAACAGCGTCGGTAAAAGTTCATTGAAAGCATTTCGAACAAACAGATAAATTGTTTATTTATGTGCATGTTTGGACAAATTGATTCGGATATTTTAATGGGTTTTGTATTCTATATTTGTTTGTTCAGAGATTTTACTCGGCACATTGACTTCGAGTCTTGAAAATCGTACTTATTTAGTAAACCAATGAGACACATTTTCATAATAATTATGAGCTTTGCAGTATTTGTTAGGCGGATCAAACTTTTGAGTTTTTTACATTGATTGTTTTATAATTTGAAATATACCTACAGATATATATATATATATATATATAGTATACGGCCAGATTGCATAATCTTATATTTTGACGATTTAGTAAATAATATGTGTGAAGGAAAAAACCGAATACAACTAGTGTAATACCACCTACCGTATCCTGTTCGAGTCACAGTGGCGGCTGGACCGAAACCGGTGAAACTCTACACTAGACGCTCTTCGCATATCAGACAGCAGCACTCGTTACAATACAAAAACTGTAATTAAAGCCGCGGTGAGAAGAGGACGCGGTTATCAAGTTAGCGGTTTCTTCAAGTAGATTGTTCTCAATTACATTTTAGTTACACTTTATTGGTTTTGTTATAGAAATTTTAAGCCCACTGCAAACAAAGGAAAGTTTAGGCAAAATAATATACGAGTAACAGAAATGAGTGTGGCGTAGCCACGGGTCTCTCTCTCTCGTATTATCTGTTGCGGCGACTAGCCAAGACACTGGCACTAGAGTATTATCGAGATCTGTTGCCACAAACGCACGACGGACGCACTTCGACGCTGACAGGTATCTTGTGAAAATTTCCCTCACGCAGCTAAAAACTACTTATGTTTCTTGTTCGTCAGCAAAATTACAAACAACGTAAAGGATGAGTGGCCTACTCACATTGTTCTAGAACAAACAACCGGGACCCACGATACTACATAACATTCGAGGTTCGGCAGCGTTCTCGGTTGGAAATGCTTCTCGCGGTCACCCATCCGAGTGACCTGTCCGTCCGTTACTTCCCAAGCACCAGTAAGTAGTATATAGAGTAGGTATCGGTAGGTACGCTACAGTAGCCGACATCGCCTGCCGCCTGTCGCCTGCGTCCGGTCGCACAATGGTCCACGGTCTGCCGCGCGCGACACATTGTCTACTCGCTGATATTATGTCGGCTTCTATGTCGGTCTATATGTGCTTTGTCGAGGACAATCGAACTGATTATCTTAGTTGAGTGCGTTTGGAGGTCGCGAGGTAATGGCATCATTATGACCGGTAACCAGCAAGCCTCGTCACGTTACCGGTCACTTTGTCACCCACCGGCGGTTGTGTGGTTTTATCCGCCATTTTACAGTTTTCCTATGTATTTTACCGGGATCAACTGTGCTGTAGGCAAATATTTATTTCGATAAGTGATATTTGCTATGAGGCACCAAAATATATTTTTCTCCATACAAACTTTAACACCCCTTTTTACCCCTTTAGAGGAGGAATGTCGCAATATCCTTTTTTATTGGGTAGTTAAATAGTAATGAAAAAACTACTGTTCAAATTTCACATCTCTGGTAGTATGTGCGTTGATCTACCTCTCGGGATCAGGACATTCACTTTTATATAATATAATATATATATATAAATACAATCAAAAACAACCTAGACAGTTGGATAAATATCGCCTATAAATAAATAAATAATATAATTATATATATACCAAATGCAATAAATCTATACATCCATATAAAATAGACACGGCACGGGACAAGCTTATATGACATTTATAACTACTTTATTAACTCCACGTGTACAGGTCGGCCGTCGGCACAACCACAATAAATATGTGAACCGTCTTGAAACAACCTTATTAGTTGTAGTATCTGTTACAATATATTAATTACACTAATCGAAAAGCCAGTGGTATATCCGTATGACAGTTCCAAATAACTCATTGGTATGGGCCCGCCCGGGTTCGAACCCGCGTCCCGACGAATACGAGGCGAGCGTGCTCCCACTGAGCTACGACGACTTTAAACATAAGCTACTTTTATTGCGAAAATTGCCAGTTTCTTGTATATTGCGATCAAAACAGCGGAGAACTCTTAGTTATCCACGATATTCCAATTAGTAATACATTATATCCATAAGTATCCTACTTATAAGTTTATTTAGTGACATGATTACCTTAGCACGGTCATGACCCGCGGTAATCTTGACTTATCATCTCCACTCCGATAGAGACGTACCTGAGCATACGTACGTACGTTCCAATGTAAAGGGAAGCCGACTGCTCGAGCGCACGGCCGAGAGACAGGCTTTCCTTTACATTGGAACGTATTTATTGTCATGGGATCATCATGGAGATATTACACTATTAGTGATATAGTATTACGGAGATACTATCGTGCTCAGGGTTGCCAATTAAAAGTACCATTTTGGTCCGATTTCTTGACAACATTTTCTTATGCTTTTATATGTTTTTGTTTTTTTATCGATAACTAATGTAGTGATGTAGTAATGAAGTAAATGTATATTCATTATGTGAAAAATTAAGTCAATAAATTACTGAAATTTATTAATTACTAGTTGTTACCCGCGTCTTCGATTGCGTGGAAATAGAAACAATATCCTATGTCCGTCTTTGTGATATAAAATAGCTTCTTATCAAATTTTATCAAAATCCGTTCAGCCGCTTAGACGTGTAAACGTGATAAACACCCAGCCAGAGAGACAAAGTTGCTTCCTATAGTTTGCTAGATGGCGTTGATCCATTTTTTGACGTTTTGTATGGACTGACAGTTGTAATGTAGACAGACAGTTGTTCTGAATCGCGCAAGTAAAGATTTTTCTTCGAGACTAACGTATTAATTGTTATAAATCGAAGCTTTATTGTTCCTGATACGACTGCGGCTATATTCCTCTGAATTATAATATTAGTTAGGATTAGGATTTATTATCGTAACATAAAATACTGGTTTTAAAAACGCTAACGCTGTCTTTAGTAAATAAAATAAAAAAGGTGTGTAGTAAAATGTATTTTTTAACGATATTTCGTGTATATTTTTTTCATAAATTGTCCAGCAATGAATTTTTTGAAAGTATGGTAACCGATAACCCTAACTATGTTAATCCCAGAGTAGATGATACTGATAATCAGTAAATTATCACATCATTAAGAGAATTACTCGGTAATTTGTGTAAGATTATATCGACAACAATAGAACATGTGATGGTAAAAGTCCAGGTCACTTGTTCTAATGAATTTGAAATAAGTTTTGTGGAAAAACATAACTTTCCAGACAAGCTTTTATAAAATCCGTTATTGGTACTGTACGCTGATCAAAATGAGTCCAAACTGCATCGATCTACTGCTAGTTAATGAGGAGTTCTGTTTTCCAGCTTCCGTATCTATCATCAGATCAGCTCGCTGTCATAATATTGTATTGCCATAGGAATTTGACAGGCATGCAAAATTTCAACTCATTTGAACAAGGGGAATTGGTCTAAAATTGAGTTGCAAGATTTGACCTTAACATACATACATACATACAGATATTGCAAGTTAAAAAAAAACATGCTTTTCCAGGATTTTTGAGTTGATTTAAAATAAAAAGTGTTCCGTGCGTGACCTACCTATCAGTAGATATATACTACTTCCTTGTTTTTTATCAAGATCGATTCAATTATGAAACGATAACAAACACACACGAAGACAGATAGTTCACATTCGCATTTATAATTCCTACTACAGAAAATGATTTTGGTATATTTTGAGATGTTTTTATACGACAATCCGTGGACGGTACTAACGTTCAGCGCCTGGTTTGATGGGTCAGCTTATAAACGTTCAAATAAACACTTTCTTACTGGGAACCGGGTGCCATCCTCGTCGCAACACCAACACACGTGCACAAAATGTTAGCGCACTTGTGGCTCCCGACTGGCCTTATTTAGCCACAAGCTCAGTTGTATTGTATCGGACGCACTCACCAATACTACAAATTTTGTACACCACTTAGCAAATTTATCGTAGTCCTACATTTAAATACTTAAGTGTATTACGACAACACGTTGTGCGTCTTACTTGTAATTTGCAGTTTGTTATAAGTAGGTTATATCAATTGCATTCCGACTGAGGCAAGCATCCTGTCCATCCCGTCCACCGGCTTGACCTCATCATCGCCTAACACAGGTGAGATACGACCGAGACAAACATCGGAAAAAATACTTACATTTTTAACTGCACTATTGTCTTACTTGTGTTCTATCTGTTTTCGAAATATCATAGCAACATATATTGCAGCGAGAAGACCTCCCAGCTCTCGACAGGACGCCATACTGGACCAGCAAACATTATTAGCCAAATGATATATAAATCACGATTGCAATGTTAACGATGGGCAGTTATTTGAATTTGGAATACTTTCCTTGGCCAGACGCAAGACGGCTGGCTCTATTCTAAAGATGGGTATCCACGAAAGCTGTGTCGAGCGACACGACGCTTCAGTTTCACTTCAGCTTAAGTTTCAGTTTCTATTGGTATCAGACAATAGTTACGTGACAACAAGATTACGATCAGTTAAAGTTTTTACTTATATTATAACATTAAAAAATAACAAATAATAAAATACAGTGTACGATTATATTATAAATTAAGGTAGACAAAACAACAGAAATCGATCACAATTAGATTTCAAGTTGATCTTGATTTTACTCATTTCGCCATACTTGTATACCTTTACAACGCGTCGTGATGACCTAAAGAAATAGGTACGTAGCGTTCTATTACTATGCACTTCTATGGTCAACATCTCATCTCCACATAAACTGTTTAGTGGCCCGAGCTGTAGAACACTCGCTCACCAGACATCCCCGATAGCGCGGTTACACCACCGGAATGTGATATATTTGCGAGTGATTGGAGAGATATAATGGCAGAATGCTTAGCGAATTGTGAAGAAAACGTCATAATTATAGACAGTCCAACACGTACAATAAAGTAAGTGAAGTACAAGTACAATAAACAAATAAATCCACTGCGCTGTTACTTTAGTGGACACCGGGCCTTATATCGAATGTCGGTATAGTTTATTTAATCTGTAGATGTAGGGATGGAATGCCCATCAGGATGTCTGACGATCGGAATATGGGTGTAATTATTGTCAAATTCTCAGCCAGTGAGGCAACGGTTGTCTGTTATTAGCCACCCTGAGTTTTGACGTATGATTATTTAGTTTATCAGTTTTAATTGTGATTTAGTATTTCTAGAGGATCGCATAGACAACAAAGTAATTAAGTGTTACCGCACCTTAGCTCAACGCCCTTTTCAAGCTTGTCGTGTGCCGCCGCTGGTCCTATCTACCGGTGCGATGACAGTGACTCACAATGTTTACACCCTAAGTATAAAATGCGCACTCGGGAAAATCGAAGCGCACGTTTGAAGCGCGAATCGGCCAAAAACCACTATAAAACTCACTCTCATTGGTTCATTTCTAGGCATGGCTAGACGTAACCTCGAGATAGCCAATGGGAACGGTTGGTCGAAATTCCCGCAAGCCGCCTTTTCCTCCGAGTTTAGTGCCTTTTTACGCAAGAAAGATCTCCTAGTGCGGTATCTATTTCCGCATTACAACAATAGCAGCCTATTGTGACTGCAATAATAACTACCTACTATCCACTACTTCCTATCAAAACTAATATCAATTGAATACTTTACGCAATTACATTAGTATTTTAACCAAGTAGATCGTATTACGGCGACCTCCACGGTCTATAATATAATTCATTTTCCATAATGTAATAATAGTTAATAGAGTTAATAAATAACGACATAATGCTTGCGAGCATTATTATAATGTAAGAACATGTACTCGTACGCACGGGTTGGGTACTGCTGGCAGGCGGCCGGCGGCCGGCGGCGCGGGCTATCTCTGATGGGTAATGGATGTCTTTATACCGCCCGTCTCTAGGAATGGATAGTTCCGAATCGGTACTAACCTAACCTAACCTTGTAAGTGAACTAGAAAGTTTGCACAACTCTTATACTCGTCTCTTTTAATATCTTTAATAATTATTTAGCCCGATACAGTATCTTGAGTTTTTAGACTTTTTCGAAAAAAAAAACCCGGATTAAAACGTTTTCTGTGTATTGAAACTTCACATGTAATAAAGCTGAATTTAGCACAAATATTTTTACATCATATTGCATAATTGGTTAGTAAAATAAAAAAGAGCATCTAAAGTCCTAAGTTTGGCCTTTTTTCATTTTTTTTAATGGAATCTGCGTTTGCCGCGCTTACATACGCGGCGTCTCATATTTATGGGCTTGATGGTTTTATTTCACCAATCATTTACTTGTATAATGTGTATTACACAGTGCCTGTTCACTGCACGTCTCTTCTTTTCCTCCAACGGCTGTGATTGCATGTATTATATACTTTAGGCAATGCTCCAACTGATGTCGTCGCCAATGATTATTATGAAAATTGGTCGTCTCTCACTCATTGAGCGAACCATACGCAATATTGTATGTACCCCGACCATGCACTCTGATGTGACCGATTATTTACAAGAAAGAGAGAAAGGCGCGCCTTTGAGAATATATTTTTGTAAATTAGACTTGCTCAGTGCTCAGTGTAACTACCGATCCGTGTAACTAACGTGTGTTATAAAGGCAATAAATATTTCTATTCTATAACGTTCTCGACATAAATTCGATAATTTAATAATATCAATTTATGATTTTGTCGTCTTGATAACGACGCATACCTCGTCAGCATCAGTATAGAGGTACCAGGTGCTCATAATTTGTTGGAGGTGCGACCGAGCACTTAAACCACAGCTTAAAACACAGTTAGTACGTGAACTAAACATTAAACTCTACACATAATGTAACAAGTATATTCAAACGAGGCAGTTTAAGGAGATTCGTTTAACGCTGCTCTTCATTTTGGACAGAATGAATCGTAAAAAGGAAATTGGAAATGTCCATTGACATACGATGTTGTAGGTACCTACATGACCTCGCGCTCGCGCACTATTTCAGTACCGCTTCCAAAAAAAAAAACAATTTTCATCAGACAGAGGAGACATATTTGGCCCAACTTCCGCATTTTACAATAATCTGTTACTAGCAGCGCCCCGCGGCCCCGCATGGAAATTTATTTTTTCCAGAACACCCCAGTCGAACGGTTGAGGCCAAAAAAACAACAAAAAAAAAAAATTCAAGTCGGTCGAGCAATTTTTTTTTTGCTAGGCTAACGCACGGCAATTGATTTATATATATATATAGATGATATAATCTATATTACGACATTTGTCATTTGACATTTGTGACATTTGATATTGTCTGTATTCTGTATTATATTCCGTAAATCTGGTCACGATGCATAACATAGCGTTGCAGTGGACACGAACCAAGACCAAAAACGCTCAAACTATATTATCAAAAAACGTTTTAACGACCAAAAAACCCTTTTACGTAAGGATTTATTATAATCAGTTCGCAGAAAGGAATCTTTGAAATAGCTTTGGCAAATCGCTCACCAAAATATAGCCTTTAGACTGGTATCTAGCCGTGCGAATTTTTTTTAGTTCATTATTAGCACTGAGAAGTCTACTTATAGAGAGTTAACCCTAGAAAGCCTAAATATTTACTATATGCGCAGCTATTTGTGTGTGCAGCGTTCACACAGACAGTTCATTTTCAGGCTAACTATTAAGTAATGTGAACTATGAAGTAAGGCGCCTGCTGCACAGAGATATCGCTGTGCATGTACGAGAACGTACAGGTACTTGTGAAGTATGAAGTACGTTTTACTGTATTCTATTAGATGCTGAGCAGCTGGTGGCGCATTGTAATCACTAGCCCTTTCTCGTTCCGGCTCCAAGTACTGCTTTTTCTCTCTCTGTCATTCTCGGAGAGTTGTTTGTCTGATCATTTTCTGCTCTATGCTATTAGAGACTAATAAATCACTATCTAAGAGCTCGTTTTTTTATCTCGTTTCAAAGATAAATAAAACTAGTCTATATTTTCTAATACAGGGTTCTGGTGCAACTAGTATTTAATCTGTGGTCAGTGGTCGTTGAACCTGACGTTTTTTGATAAAACAGTTCGAATCTAAACGCCAAATTACATTCACTGTTGTTAATTGGCGTTGGGTTTTTAATTGACCGTTTTGCCATTAGTAAAATTATTACGCTAATTAGAAATGCAAATGTTTGTGAGTCTGTTTGTGCCATTTGTGTCGAAGTAACTTATGTATACTTTGGATTAGCACTGGAGGTCAGTATTTGATGTGTTAGGTAAGTTTTACGAAAATCTATGGGTAATACTTAGGTATATTTGGATGTATGGCAGCGCTTTAATTGAAATTCGACCAAGTAGTTTGTCGAATTCACCAACTCCAGGCTATGGTTGTTAACGACCTTTGACCACATTACTAAAACGTCACCTGTCAGCCACACAGAATATGTCCTCGTAAAAATTATGTGACGACTATGAAATCAACTGATTGCCTACTTTTTGTCTCAATAAAACGCATTTGTCAAATAAGTAGCGAGCAATACCAAAAACTGCTAACAGTTATCTACTAGTTAGTTAATGTTCTCTCAACGATATTGAGTAATGACGTTTGAAACGTAACGAAGTATGCACGGATTGTAAACGTCAATCTCATTGTAATCTCAGCGTCCGTCCACAACAGAGTCTCGAACGTCGACTCGTTTTCACACGTGTGTTACGTAACAGACGTACCTACTAGTCGAATAATAACTGACCGTGACTCGACCGTACGTCATCTACTCGCAACAGACGTGACGTGAGTGACGGCACTCGGGCCAGGAGCATATTGGATCCCAACTGCCCTCAGTGATCTGCGCTACCCGGGAATGTCTGCAGTGCCTACCTTGTCGTAGACGGCGACGGGAGGTTGGACGTGAAGCGGAAGCGCCGACATCACGAAACTAGACTGGCACATAACGAAATGAAAAAAAAAATGCTTATAGCGTAGCGTTGCGTAGTACAAGGTGCGAAGAATAATTGCCACGCGCCACTGCTGAACATAGGCCTCCCACTTAGAGCGCCACACCGACCGGCAACGTGCCACTTGCATCCACCGGTTGCACTTTCACAATGTCGTCGGTCCACCTATAGTGGGAGGCCTGCCTACGCTAGCAGAACATTATCTACTTATTATTATTAAGCTATTCGAGAAACAGGGTACGCCGCGCGCGTCTATGTATATTATTTTTATCTCTGTCACTGGCAAATTTAAATCTACTCGAAAATGCTATAGCCATTTGTAGAACTAAACGTTAACGACGACGTTATTTCAGAAGGAATATTCGAAGAGTGGGCGAAAAGGCGGGGCGTATTGACACCAAAATGATCGACTGTCGTAGCCTTCTCTGACTCTTTATACTTACAATAATTGAATTTGAATTTTATGAACTTGTATAACAGGGTTTATTTCGATGTGTATTAGAGATTTTACAGTGTCCCTTCGCTTTGTTGTCAGTCAGAGTATTGGCAGTAATGATAGGGCCGCGTCTTCTGAGAACTCATACGAATGATGTGCAAATGAGTTTTGAGGAAGCGTGACTAACGTAGGTTCATCACCTGAACCTGACCAAAAACATGAGCTGAATTTATGGTTCATTTAACTCCGTACTGTTGATCTCGTATCTTGTTCTGTGTATGTCAAGATGTAAGTGTAAGTGAGTACATTTACTAGTTGTTACCCGCGACTTCGTTCGCGCGTGATCTACAGTAATTCTTTATCAAGATTTATCAAGATCCGTTCAGCCGTTTAGCCGTGATAACGCGACAAACATCCAGACAGAGAGATAAAGTTACTTCCTATAGTTCGCTAGATGGCGTTGATCCATTTTTGTGCATTTTTGACGTTTTGTATGGACTAACAGTTGTAGTTGTTCTGAATCGCGCAAGCGAAATTTTTTCCTCGAGACGAACTCATTCCTTTTCATACCTCGAAGCTTTATTGGTCCTGCTACGACTGCGATTCCTCTAAATTATAATATGAGGATAAGATAAGATTTTATTACTAACCTCTCTCCGAATTGAAAAAAAACACATTTATAAACTGCAACGAAGTAAACTCGCAGTGTAAATCTCTCTGAATTTTAACCACCTGACCGTATCTACAAGAGAAGAGAGCGATCAAGTCTACAATGACGAGAGATATCCAAACTCATTCAGAGAATAACGGTTATAATAATCCCACCTCGAGCACCCGAGAGCAGCGTTACGTACTACGTACAATAAAACAGTTTTTTTGAATTATAAGACGGTTTTTATAATAAAGCGGATGCCTCACAATGCATACAAGTGGGAGCTTAAACTTTAACAAGCGACTATTCTTTCCACAAACTTCATAATTGGCTGCCGAGCATCTCCGAATGCTTGAGTTTGAAAGAACCATTTCTTTATTATGATGTTTTAAGGATATAAACACAAAGATTTACAAAAAAAAAGCTTTACTATAAACTTACTATTAGAACGTTACTACTAACTATACAACATACTATTACTTTTTATTACAACACAGTTTAAGAACCAATGAGTCGGTACCGATTCAAGTATATTAGAATATTTGTTTTATTACACGATCGTTTGAATACCACTCGCCGACCTCACTACGGCTAATAATAATTTAAAAAACTACTGACGTATTGCGATTTTATTAGCGTGTGATCGTTTATTTGTTTTATTGTAATCGGCCGCGAATTATCTCGGATTTATAGTGCGTAATGACTGGGTAGCGCACTTCGAGAAGTTAACCAGGTAGCGCATATTACGGAGCTGCGGGTTTTTTACTTCAATCTCGTGTCGATGCCTTAATGGGGACCTGATGTATGGTCCAATAATACACACACCAATTAGAAGCCTAGTCGATAGTAGGTACTAATCTCCGTATCTGTTTTTATATACTTTGTGTTTTTAATGAAGACTTGTATTATATGTACCACACTAGCATATAGGCAAAAGCTTGAGTGCGTGAGAATGTTGGCTTAGTTATCTGAATAGATTTTGATAAAAATACAGTTTGTATCTTAAATCAACACTTGGGAAGGTGCGATGGTGCTGGTTGTGGTCTTTTCGGGAGCTCCACCTGAGGGAGTCCTAGTTATCCATATGATAATCGATCGTCAAGCAGAAGTGTGCATCTGTTATGTATATCTGTGTGCATAGTTTTTAGTATTTTTTTGTCAACTCAAATATTTTTAAGCGATGATTTTATTTGGAAATGTTACATATTTGTTGGAAACTAGACGTAGGCGTGTCCTTTTACGTTCTACGTATTCACTTGACACCAGCTGCATTTACAGGTCCACGCTGGCCGAAAGATGTCTTTAGTTGTACTGCGGGCTAATTCTAAAGCAACCGACTTTCTATTTATTCCCGTCACTCTCATGTTCATTAAGAGGAGTGACAGACAAGGGCAATAATAACTATGTATAGCCTGAGAATTCGCTCGATGAACTCGCTCGGACACAGCCAAAATCATCATCATTATCAGGCTCAAAAAATTGAATTTGAATTTGAAGCATACGTCATCATCATCAGCCTACATCAATCTACTGTTCGACTTGGGTCTGATCCAAAGCTGACCGCTGAACTCACCTTCGGCGTTTTACTTTCAGTCCCTGTCAACTGTTTCTACGAATACTTACTAAGTATATAAATATTTCTACATTATTCAATATCCGAGTTAAAAGCAGTGGCTAGTCCTTAAATAGCCGATGTAACGGTATCCTCTCTATTCATACAGTCTCGGCAACCTGTTCCGCGTTAATCCAATCACCATGAAGCTGCGTCTGCGCAAATAAACATCGCAGCGACGCGACGATTCCATGTGAAATGGTCGAGACTCGACATCGTTACTGACTTATGGATAAATTGAAATCAATTGATATAGTAACTTACAGAAATTATAGTACATATACTGTAAGCTGCGCGCCCTTCACTAAGCTACATATTATGTTCTACGTTGACGCTGCATTACATTGCGATGTCCCATTTAATTGAGGCCACTGCGACATATCCTCAGTCCTTCAGTCAATGACTACACGTTTACAGAAACACGCGCTTTTAGCTTAGAAGATCTCTATTACTTTTGCCTCGGACAAAAAAGGAGTAGGACGGACAAAATCAAAAATGCCAAAGCGGAGTCGAGAGAAATACACGTAACATGAGCCCATATCTACCTAATTACTACCTAAATTTGTGTATAACTTCACCTAACCTAATTAAATTTGTTTTTAGTTTTGATGTATAATAAGTTCAATTTGTATTTTCAGTATAAATAAAATAAATATACATAATTATATCTAAAAATAATCTAATTATCACAAAAAAAAAGGTAGTCATTAATTACCAGGTAATAAATTGCATTTTAATTTGAAGCATACATCATCACCTACTAAATAACAAATATCTTAGCATGTAATAAAAATAAACGCATAAAACATAATATGTTTGCATAAATCGCAATGAGAGAATTTACAGAAAGCCCAGTAGAGTGAATAAGTAATATCTTCTAGGTCTACCTGCTCTGTCTTCGGCCGCAAGGTCGTTTTCCATTAGGCTAGGTCGTGGACAAACGTAGACATATCTATTCCTTATATACATATACAATTCGGTGTGTATCTATGTATGTTCTGCGAAGTGTGGTGTTAAAAAAAATATTTACCTGAGTGATAGTAGTAGAAGCACACACAGCAATATGGCCCCTCCACGAGTCCTCCGTGGCAGTATGGCTTCTCTGCTGTGCCTCAATATGGCCTCTCCACTGTGTCTCGATATGGTCTCTCCGCTGCGCCTCAGTATGGCCTCTCCGCTGCGCCTCAGTATGGCCTCTCCACTGTGCCTCGGTCTGCCCCCTCCGCAGAGTTCGTGAGCCGGCGCGCGGTCCCCTGAGCCCGCGCCGCGCTCGCATCCCCGCATCCTTCACATCCTACTCACGGGAAACGCACACATCACACACACACTATACCCTAATCACTAAGCGACACATTTGTGGCTTTCTTTGCATCACTGTCCAGTTTTAGTTCACGGTTTTTCTTAACCATACATTTGTAGATACAACTTTGAACCGCTGTGATTTTTCTTCACAATTTTACAACAAAAAAAAAACTTATCTTAGTTCTTGAATGAATGTTTTTGCACACTTTGTAGTGAATATCAATATTTTACGGTTTACGTGTTACTTCTGAAACAATAAAAAAAAATATATAATAACTGTTACCAGCTGAAGAAAAGTAAATTCGGTCCATACCATTAGAAAAAAAAAACATATTTTCTACTCGACTTTTCCTACGATCTGAACGATCTAAAATCAATAACAGTGATAGAAATCGTACATGGCCAGTATACTTACACACAGAGCAACTATCGACTACAGCGATGAAGTGACGCATCGCAGGAAACCTGACTGAAGGCACACCTGTGCGAGAATGTTTGTCAAACTTTTTAAAGTAGGTTCGCGAGATGCAAGGTCACAGGAAAACTTCAATGATGATTAAAAAGTAAATAAAGTTAATACGTGGATATATAAGCTAACCTATAAATATACTATTCAAGACGACGAAGACCTATTCATAACACTTTTTTAAAGTTTTGTTTCTAATAACTATATACTGCTATTATATATTTAGAGCTGCTGTCCGTAAGTTAGTGAAGGAATGCCAGAGCAATATTTCATGCACTGGTTTAGGCTGAGCTTTGTCTTTCAGTCAGTTGTTAGGTTTTTATCAGAATAGAAGAGAAGAATATAATTATTTATTGGCCTTATAACATTGGTAGTTACAGTGGGCAAGTCACATTTACAAAAATCTTTTTCTGTTAATAACTACATAACTCGTACATAATTTCAAATATAAATCAAGAGATCTTATCAAAAGCTATAACAAAGAAATAGTAAAAATAGTAACTAATTTAATGAATAAAAAATAATTATTAAAATATCCAATATATTAATTATTATAAAATTAATGTTATTAATCTTATGGTTACCTAGTTCATAACAGGTCGGTACCAATCACATTTTCATTCTATTCATAAGAGAACGAAAACTATACGAATTGCATTTTAATAAACACGTTTTTGAATAGAACGTGACAACTTCGAAGAACTGCTTGAGCTTTCTTTTAAGTAATTCGCGGGTAATTCTCTAAGAATGCTACTCGGTCATTTGTGGACCAAACAGATCTTATTAAGAATATCCGGCATTTCTATACTTGTACCAATCTTGTACTGGGTTTAATAAGGAATGTAGATGAATGAAGGATATTGCGGTCATGATCTTATTATTTTTTGTTGTCTGACTGATGTAAGTTTTCTTAGGCCGGGCATTATTCTTAAGTACATGCTTATAAAAGAATTTAAAAAATTGCAAAAAAAAAAATACTTTTATTTTTTCGGTATACATTAATGTTGATACGTTAATGTGATCATTTTGGTATTTTTTCACTATGGTATTTTTTCACTACGTTACTAAGTAGTAACGTAAGTTGTGGAATTTTTATAAAAAAAATATTTTGGCAAAAGAGTATGTATAAATATTCAAGTATATCACAGTTTAATTAGAATTTTCGTATGTAACCAACTTTAACCTTTAAAGTATTATAGTATTATTTAAAGTATTTGGTTCAAACTGTAGGGTGAAGAGTGTAGAGTAAGAAAAGCCAATTCGTTCAAGTTCTAACTATTTATTATTAATTGATATTTATAATTTAACCATAATTATACGAATTTTCAGCCCGCACAGGAGGCGTCTATCGGCGGCCTGTGTGGTCCATGGTTATCGGAGTTTGACGCGTTGATTAGCATCATGTAGTTACTATGTAAATATTACGTTTCACGCCAGCCTAGAAAGTGTATCACCTAGTTAAACCCTAGACGGGCCAACTAGACGGACTTAACAAACCCATACAGTTGAGTAACTTGTGCTCTGGTCAGATAGTATCATTAAGTTTTCAATGCTCTTGCACATGCACTCGCGGGCACCCATCCAAATAGGATGGGATTGAGAGGAGGCCTATACTCGGCAGTGAGTCGATACAGGCTGCCCATAATGTAAAATTATCACTATGTAAATAACAACCAACCTCAAAATAATCATGCCAAAACAAGTTGTATGTGGCGGACTTGGGATAAAAGAAGTTGAAGACATAATAAGGATCAAATGATTGTGTTGTATCTTGATCGTAGATTCGTAGATTCGCTGACGGCACCACCCGGCAACCACGGGGCTTGAGATAATTCTACCGTCAAATAGTTACTAGCAAATGTCACTTTTTGTTGTTAACCAACTGCCCTGAAATTAAATTAAGTAACAATAAATCAAGTTGCAAGCTTTATACAATTTTCACTTGACGATAATAATTTTCGAATAAATATTTTACCTAGTAATATAAATTCTATACTATTAATATACTCAGATTTTGTAACTATCAGTTGAAAGGGCACTAACTTTAGGAAATAATAATAATTTGTATATGAGTAGCTTTTTATTAATTTAACCTTCGACGAGTTATTTTAACAACAATTAATAATGGAACTCTTATTCTAGGCACCTAATGATAATATAACTTTGATGACATATATTGGACCAACCTTAGTTCACTCTAGGAGGAACCGTCACACTTCGCTACCATTAAATATCGCCTTTTTAATCAGAAAATAGCTGCCGGAGCGTCCGTCACTTTCACGTAACAAAAACCAACTGAACTAGACGACGGTGGCGCACCATACTGGTCGGCTAGTGACTTACGAAGTATAATTGATTTAGTACTTTTAAGTTATATTATGTAAGTAACATGAGACACAGTTAGTTTAAATAATTATCTATATATTTATAATATTACTAAAAACATTATACATATATGCATAATGCGGTAAGTTCCCTAACACAGTTGTGCCTCATACCTCATTTTTAGGGTTCAGTAGTACTACAAGGAACCATTATAAGTTCGTCATGTCCATCTGCCTGCCTGAATCCTTTACAGCCTTATAACTTCCAAAGCTATATACCTACAAGCATCAAATTTTGCTCAACGATGGCTAAGTATAAAACCTCCAGTTAAAAAAAAAAAGAAAAACTTTTTGTGTAATAAGGGTAGCTCCTGTTGAAATATAGGACGCAAGTGCCTTACAAACTTAATAGAGCATTTCACCTGTTTAGCGTATTGCTCTCGTTCATAGTTCTATCTCTCTCTTGTATAATGTCACTTTATAAGTACCAGCCACAATATTTGTTGTTTCTAAAATCTTAATTAAAACTCGTATTATATCTTCAAAGTCTTTATTATTTCATTAGGTTATGGGCCGTCCCATACCTACGCGTTAAATAGTTTCAATAAACAAAAAGTATTTACAGTGTAATAAGGAATAAAAAAAATTCATAACCTCAAAGGCACGCGGTCGCGCATCAAGTAGGGAAAAATAGGTTCTCTTTCAGCATTTTCAACTTCATAACATTGAAATGTCGACAAACAACAACCAAAATGGTTTCATGAACATAGAAAAATTGTCTGGTAGAGACAATTTTGCAACATGGAGTTTTGCAGTGAAAGCCTATTTGCTACTTGAAGATCTATGGGATTGTATAGAAGTCAGCCAAGGTAAAACCGTAGATCCTAAGAAGGATACCAAAGCAAAATCAAGGCTAATTCTTCTGCTTGATCCTGTTATTTACGTGCACATAAGAGAAGCAATCACAGCGAAGGAGGTGTGGGACAATTTAACAAGAGCATTTGAAGATTCCGGATTAACCAGGAAAGTTGGATTGCTAAAAAATTTAATTAATACAACATTAGAAACTAGTACATGTGTAGAAGATTATGTAAATAAAATAATGTCATCTGCACACCGATTAAGAAACATAGGTTTCAAAGTAGATGATGAGTGGCTCGGTACTCTGATGTTGGCGGGCTTGCCGGAATTTTACAAGCCCATGATTATGGCCTTAGAGAGCTCCGGTGTCACAATCTGTGCCGATTTAATCAAAAGTAAATTACTACAGGAAGTTCAAACAAGCGACACAAATGCTTTCTATTCTAAAACAAGGTTTCAAAAAAACAGTAGTTATCAACAAGGCAAGGCAAGCGCTAGTGAGCAAGCGAGAAAGGGCAACCATGAACAGGGACAATCTAAGGGGCCAAGATGTTATAATTGTAATAAACATGGCCATTTAAGCAAAAATTGTTGGTCCAAGAAAAACAAAACAGATAATAAAAATAATGGTTTCATTGCGGCTTTTTCAGCAACCACACATAACGACAGTTTGAGCTGGTACATTGACTCCGGTGCGTCGATGCACATGACGACACACAAGGATTGGCTTGAGGAAATAAATGCTCCACCTGTAAGGAATATCAGGATCGCCGACGATAAAATGCTCCGTGTAGAGTGTTGCGGTAATGTAACTATCTTAGTACCGGACGCACAAGGACACAGCAATAAAATACAGGTGAGAGATGTTCTCTATGTACCAGACTTATCTACAAATTTAATATCAGTCAGTAAAATGATAAAAAGTGGTTGCAAAGTTGAATTTAATGAAAAAGGATGCAAAATATTAAATCAAAACGGACAAAAACTTGCATGTGGTAACTTAGAAAATAGCATGTATCGTTTAAATGCCACAAAAACAAATGAAGTAGCTCAAGCCATGCCCGCTGCAACTGATGATGATACCTACTTGTGGCACCAACGTATGGGCCACCTGAACCTCACTGATGTAATGAGAATTCCAAATTGTACTACTGGTGTTAAATTGTCTCCGCTAAAAGAAGATATAACTTGTATAAGTTGTATAGAAGGTAAACAGACTAGGCAGTCATTTCCAACTGAAGGCTCCCGAGCAACAGAGTTGCTAGAAGTCATCCACTCCGATTTATGTGGACCGTTTCAGACTTGGACTTCGAGGGGACTTCGAGGGCGTCACTTGGAGGGGCCAAGTACTTTGTCACCTTTACAGACGATTTCTCACGTAAAGTATTTGTTTATCCAATCAAAAATAAATCAGAGGCACTGGAAAAGTTCATGGAATTTAAAAATAGAGTTGAAAATGAATTGGATAAAAAAATCAAAAAATTTAGGACTGACAATGGTATGGAATACATGAACAAAAACTTTCAAATTTTTTTAAAACGTTTTGGCATATTGCACCAGCATTCCAACCCTTACACACCCGAACAAAACGGATTAAGTGAACGTATGAACAGAACACTGATAGAAAGGTCAAAATGTATGATTTTAAACGCTGAATTACAGAATAACTATTGGGGAGAAGCGGTCATCACAGCAGCGCACATCATTAACCGCTCACCGACGAGGGCTCTCTCCTATATGACTCCACAAGAAGTATGGACAGGCAAGAAACCAGACTTAAGTCATATTAAGGTATTTGGATGCAAAGCGATGGTGCATATACCAAAAGAACGTCGTAGGAAGCTGGATGCTAAATCACGTGAGCTGATTTTTGTCGGTTACAGTGACGGTGTAAAGGGCTACCGTTTTATAGACCCTAAAAGCAAGCTGGCAATAATGAGCAGAGATGTAGTATTCCTCGAGGCTACCGTAAATCGAAATTTGATGAAACAGCCATCAGTTCCTGAAAAAGAAAAAATAATTAATTATAAAAACAAAGCTGAGAAAAATAACGAAAATATACATGAAATAGAAGAAAAAATAAATAAAAATGAACCAAAAATTTTTAACATACCATTATTTTCTGAAGACTGTGTTGATGAAGAAGTCCAGGTTTGTGATAATGATAATGATGATAGTGAAGAGTCAGACTCAACTTTGACATATAATACTCCATCTTCGTCACCTGTATCATCACATTTCTCCGATCCTAATAATGAAACATACGTACCTGATGTAAGTATCGAAACACCACTGTCTCGGAATGTTCTCCGACCAGCAAGAAGGAATGAATTTTTCGTGTCAGACTCATCCAGTACTGAAACACGCGATAGCACTGATGCATCCTTTGTTTGTATGAATGGCGAGTCTGCTATGGTTATGTTAGACAAAGATCCACAAAGTCTTTCCGAAGCACTTGAAAGTGAAAAGGCAGATAAATGGAAAGAAGCAATGCAAGAAGAATACAAATCTCTACAGCAGAATAATACATGGAATCTGGTCGATACACCAAAAAACAAGAAAGTTATACCATGTAAGTGGGTATTTAAAACAAAATCAGATGAGAATGGCAATGTCATGAGATACAAGGCGCGACTTGTTGTTAAAGGCTACCAACAAAAGAAAGGCATAGATTATCATGAAATTTATGCTCCAGTGGTAAGATACACCTCGCTCAGATATATGTTTGGTTTAGCTGCAAAACATAACATGACAATTCACCAAATGGACGCCGTGACCGCATTTTTGCAGGGAGAAATAGAGGAAGATATATATATATCTCAACCTCCATATTTTGAAGAAAGCAACCAAGTGTGTAAGCTTAATAAATCTATTTATGGCCTAAAACAAGCAAGTAGACAATGGAACAAAAAGCTAAATTCTATTCTACTGGAAATTGGAATGACACGTTCAAAAATAGACCCATGTATTTATTATCGAATAATTAATGAACAAGATATATTGTTTATAACAGTATATGTAGATGATATATTATATTTTTTCAATAATGAACAAACTGCCATGATGATAAAGAAGAAGTTAAATGAAAAATTTCACATGAAGGACTTTGGCGAAGCAAAACACTGCATTGGTTTCAGGATTAATCGGAACACTGCAAAGAATGAAATATCACTAGACCAATCTTTATACATCGAAAAAATACTTACTCGCTTCAACATGAGTGACTGCAAGCCTCTGTACACACCATGCGAGGCAAATTTGCAATTTAAGAAAGCAGAAAATGAAGAGGAAGTATTAGCGAACATCCCATATCAAGAAGTAATAGGATGTCTATTATATCTATCACAAGGAACCCGGCCTGATATATCTTATATTGTGAACCAGCTAAGTCGATTTAATAATAAACCGACAACACAGCACTGGACAGCTGTGAAAAGAGTACTGAGGTACTTGAAAGGCACAAAGAATACAAAACTGACGTTCAAGAAAAACTGCGCCAATATTGTTGGTTACTGCGATGCGGACTGGGCAACTGACACTGAAGACAGAAGATCATGCTCGGGATACATTTTTATGTTTCAGGGAGCTGCCATCAGCTGGTGTTCTAGGAGGCAACCTACTATAGCCTTATCTAGCACCGAGGCTGAATTCATGTCATTAGCCTCATCTGTACAAGAAGCTATTTGGCTAAAACAACTAGAAGAAGATTTTTGGCCGACTCTGTCAGGTGCTCCAATTTTAATTTTCTGTGATAATCAAAGTGCCATCAGAATTTCAGGTAACGACATCTATCACGCTCGAAGCAAGCACATCGACGTACGCTACCACTTTGTGAGGGAGCGGATTGCAAATAATCAGATCACCGTCGGCTACAAAAGCACACAAAACATGGTCGCTGACGCTCTAACAAAAGGGCTGCACCGGCCTAAGCACGAAGATTTCACAAAGTCTATGGGCTTGCGTCCAGAGGAGCATGTTGAAATATAGGACGCAAGTGCCTTACAAACTTAATAGAGCATTTCACCTGTTTAGCGTATTGCTCTCGTTCATAGTTCTATCTCTCTCTTGTATAATGTCACTTTATAAGTACCAGCCACAATATTTGTTGTTTCTAAAATCTTAATTAAAACTCGTATTATATCTTCAAAGTCTTTATTATTTCATTAGCTCCCATACATATAAATTGGGGATATAAAAATAAACGTAAGGTTTCCTAAATCAGTTTTTTTATCAAATGAACCGATTGCGAAATATGAGCCGACAAAGTTGCTTGCAATGTATCCCCTCCCCTCTGCTATTTCTAAACTTTACATGTCAATCCGAAACTTATTATCATCCAAGTTATAGATGTAAAATAGATAGATCTTAGTAAAAACTTTATTTTAAACTTATTTCGGGCAACGTGTGATAACTGTTTGAAATAAGCGGAAAAGCCTGTTAATTACTTCAAACGTCCTACGCATCTACAGAACCCTACTAAGCGTGGCTCGACATGCTCTTTGACAAGGTGCGATGATTTTTTATTAGTAATTGATATTTATTATTAGCTACTATAGAGTAGTACGTTTTTATTAATTATTTATTAAACGAGAATTTTTATATATTTATGGTAACTGAATATCGTAGTCAGCTTCTTACGATAGAGAATTTTTTTTTAGAGCTATTTTAATTTCAAAGAATGTTTCGACAGTCTTCATGAAGTACATTTTTTTTCTCTTCTGTGGTCTTCATCCATGAAACAGCAGTTTCTAATAACTTGGACCAAACCTATGTGTAGTTTCTAGACCCAATGATTACCTGTAACTAATCTATATTTAATTTGTAATCGGTTGCTTATTACAAACACGTCATTTAGAGCGATGGTTGGTATTTATCTGTCAAACTGTAATTCGTTTCGGTGACACAGATTGGATGGAGACAAAAACTAATGAGCGTCTATTGGGATAATATTACATTAGGTTGCTATCGTTATTTCAAAATTCAAAAATTCAAAATACATTTACATATTTCGGCTATAGTGCAAGGCGAGGTGGCGCTTGCGTCACGCTTTTAACATTCCTTGAAAAAGATCACCGGCTGTGATTGTACCTGTAGTCGTAATAACCGAATCAAATTATGGTAAATATGTATATCGAACCCTAATCAAGTTTCATAGTTAGATATGACTATTTTCACATTTATTTTTTCATACTGCGGCAACCTCCTTTGTTAGTAGGACTAAAAGTATTTATAGGACCAACCACAGATATTTATCCCACTAGCAACCAGATAGATTATCTGTGGAACCAAGTTATCCATTTAAAATGTACAACGATTATTGCTCCAAGCAATACACAAAATGTCCATTGAGCTGTTAGTGAGAAGTTTAAGAACAAGCCTGTACTAGTTCCATGTGTCACCCAACTATACACTTGTATTTCTACAAGTCATTGTAATCCAGGCTTTCTCTTGCTTTCTTATTATGTATGTTGAGTGTCTAGCCCTAGTGTCATTGGATGAACATTTTAATTTCAATTTTCACAGATCGCGAATAGCTTTACGTCGTCCGATACCTGCTATACGACGCTATGTGACGTATGCGCTCCAAGCGCCGGTTATTGTGCCGGAAGCTGTTAAACGCACTTATGAGGTTAGTGCAGTTTTATAATGACATTTGTCAATAAGTCACGTAGTTTATTTTATAAAATGTTAGGGTAGATTTTCTATTTTGCACATATAAGACTAACAGTAACAGTTACGTGATTTATCTATGGACTGCGAAGCTTAGAGCGGTGGCGCACTGGACCATCTGGCAGCCTGCCTAGTAAATGCCGATTCAAGTCATCATTATCATCATCAGCCGGAAGACGTCCATTGCTGAACAAAGACCCCCTTAGACCGCCACACAGACTGACAACTTGCCACTTGCATCCTCTGGTTGCCCGCGACTTTCACAATGTTGTCGGTCCACCTCGTGGAAGGCCTGCGTCTTCCATTTCGTGGTCGCCACTCAAGAAGCTTTCTTCCCCATGGGTTATCGGTTCTTCGAGTATGTGGCCTGCCCATTGTCACTTGCAAACTCTGAGAGCTATGTCGGTGACTTTGGTTCTTCGGCGAATATCTTCGTTCCGGATTTTATCGTGCGAAGAAACTCTGAGCATAACTCTCTCCATTTCCCGCTGTGCGCTGTGCGATTCAAGTAATTTTACCAAATTCGAAAAAGGCGCGCTTCGAGCTCCCCCAAAGTTGTGAAGCGATGGACTGGTCCGTGCGAGTTATAACCATTCCCGCACCATCCGCATGGATGGACCGCGCGTATAGCTAGCATGAAGAAAATATAACTTGAATTTCTTTTTAGCAATTTTCGCGTTCACAACTTCAGCGCATATTGGCGCGAGAGCAGCGGTACCGGAATCAGTGTCGCCGAGAACAGTTCCATACAATTAAATATTTTCCTATGTTTTCTGAAAGGCCCTGCGCCCGAGAACGCGGCCTTACTGCTACTTAATCTTTAACATCCTTTATTTTTAGAGGACAACGCAAACTTGGAAAGCAATCATATTCTAGAACAAAAAGTAGCCCATCTCACTCTGCAGCTTTTCGTATCTTAATGTGGAACTAAGACGTACAGTCACTCCTCTCATATTTATGCTATTAGATAGTTGGTATTTAGTTGAATGAGAGCAGCTCGTGCTGCCAGCAGTGTATGTATTTCCAGCATTCGGCCGCACCGGTCCAGTTCCCCAGATTATTTTGATGTGCATCCGCCGCGCCTGCGCCAGATTAGACAGATTCCGCGTATAGTCAACCGCTGGGTTTGCGCTCACATTATTACAACGGCTTTCTCCAGCTTGCCTAATCTACTGTTATAATATTGAAGAAATGTAGATTTCGTCGTCAAATGAACAGCAAACAAAATAAACAAAAAAAGGTAAGACTAAAAAAACATTGAAAAACAATGACCGCATCTGCTGACAATGTTTCCGCTAACTGTTAACGCGAATTTTGTGAATTTTTCTTTGTATATTTTTTTGATATTATACTTGTTGCTCGAAGATTTAATAATACTTACGATCATAATAATTATTTCGTCTTATTATACTATCGAAACGACTCTATAAGAGTACAATTATGGCGTCATATATAATTATATAGCCATGGCTTTTGATCACAGCCCAAAATGCGAGAATAGGTCAGAAACAAAAATGATTGAAGTCGGTATTGTTTCATTTTTTTGTTTACCTAATTCTTTTCAAACGCTTATTAGAGCTAATGGTTTCATATGAAAAATATTAAGCGATTTTTTGATTCTATTAAAACGAAGAAATAATTAATTCGAAACTCTGATGTACGACGCTAGAACATTCGTGACTTTTGTTTAGTATTTTGCTTAATTCGAGTGTTGTTATATAAATCCGTCGATAGATCGAGACATTGTTTCAGGAAACTTCGTCCATCTGTGTTGACTCACACCGCACTCACACTCACGCCACTATACGAGATAATTGTAGTGCAAATATTATGCAATTTGCGCCAGTTCTATGTTTAGCGGCAGACGTTCGACGATTCCTGTGAGACCATTCAACCAATTGAGCGTTCTACTTCCGACGCAAAACGACCTACCAACTTATTGACCGAGTGAGCGAAGCAAACGAAAGGTTTCAGTTTAAATTTCCAAAATTTGCTTTCATCTATCCATATGTTGGTAATCACGTACAGGTCGTATTTTTTAACAAATCTTGACGAAACTTGGTATACAAGTTCTACGGGTTTTTAGAATTTTTTAATCGTCGTCGATTTTTGATTAGTGGGGTATTTCCCACAAAAAGAGGGGAAAGTTGATGCGGCGCCATATACCAGCTAATTTTGATAATGTTTGGCATAAACATTTGATACTCAATCCTAAACAAGATTTTTGAATATGAGCAAAATCGGTCAAGAGGCTGTCAAGATATAAGGTCGTGAGTTCTCAGGATGATGTCCCGAACTGAGACCTCAGCGACTTAAATGATCAGATACTTATCGGTCAGTATGCTGTTATGCACTATGCTGTGGCGACACCGCAGTAAAGTACGATGGTCTATTTAATTGTGGTCACTTCACCAAACTTCAGTCAGTAATACGCTAGAAAAAAAAACTTATTCACATAAAAATGCCTCAGAGTGTCAAATAATACAACACAACGCGTGAGCGCAAAGCGCTTTAGTGACTGAGTGAAGTTTAGAAAAAATTACCACAATGAAATGGGACATCGTAATGTAATGCGGAGTCACCTCTAGTACGTATACGTAGTACATAATACCTCAATGGAAACGATATGAAAAAATTCAACACTTCAAATGTTTCTTGCAACGTCCCAAGTAAGCACTGACCATCATAAGGCAGACCGTCTGTCTGTTTGCTAAAAATAAAACGCGGTCCAATTGAGAGTAAAGTTGGTTGTCTATTAGAGTTGCCCTTGACTCGTCGGTAACGTTGTTAATTGCCAGTTCCGCGGATTACTCATCGTTTCTTGGAAGAGCTTAATCGTTGCGAGTGATGGATAGGTCGCGGGCTCTATACTAGTAGTTCGCCCCGAACTACTAGTATACCGAACCTAGTACGAACCTAGTACTAGTATTCGTTACTAGTGAGTAACGAATACTAGTAGAAACTTTGGACCGATTCTGCTCATTATTGTAATATAATCGGATCAATGGTGCACAAGCTATTGACAGAAAACGAACAAATACAGATAGAAATATACAAAAATGCATCCAAATGCTAACTCGTTCTCGTACACCCTGAGACTTTCGCTTCGCTCGGTTAACTAGGATAACAGTTGTTTTTTGTATGTTTGTGTACCTATTTGTCCGATTTGTTTGTTGTTTGTAGGAGCAGATGGTCGGATCTTAAAGAAATTCTTCTTCTTTATGCAAGTACTTCATTTTTTTACAATTTCAAGTTGAAATAAATGTGCATGGGATGTGAAGTAGGAGCAGACACGAGGCCGGGGCGAACTACCAGTATCATTATTTATGTCTACTTTAACGTATAGAATATCGATGTTTCAGTCCAACACGTCTGCAAAGTGAATTATACGAGGCATGAGCTGTTAGTGTGTGGGATTTGTTATTTAAAACATAACAACCTATCTACGTCTATTGTCTATAATATACACAGAGCAGCCTCATACAAGGCCGTCCGTACACGAGACCATCAAAGTATCGGACACTCGTCGACTAGAGTAGCGACGCGATACTCGTAGTGTACTTGAATGGTGCATCGTAAGTTCGTGCACGAATCGATAAAAATGTGACAGACGACGAAATTTTAGCAGACGGGCCCTAAAACTACGAGATTGAGAGCAAAATAAGGCAAACTCTGCGCAAAAGCGAGAAGGAGAGACTTTCCACCTATTACCGTATGCGATCGCTCCAACACCAGCGTCGTGATGTTATTTAATTACCTAACCCACATCGCCTCGTGCATGAACGCCTGAATCTAAGAATATTTATTTATTTATTTATTTATTCATGCAAATTACAACTATCATTACAGGAAATTCCTAATTCAATAGTGTAAGTCAACAACATTAAAAAATATAAATCTTATCTAGGTCAATTACGTATAAAGTCATTACATAATTAAATTAAATTAAATAATTAAATTCATTACATAATTAAATTTCCCTATAACATAATTCAAATAACATTAATAAACTGAAATCTTTAATTGAGCAAACGAACAGGTCACTATTTTCGGCAACTCGATTTAATCTTTGCAACATGCGTGTCAAAGGAGCCCTGGCTAGTAATTGAGTCCTCGATCGAGGCACCGCGAACAGTCGCGGCCGGATCCGACGCTTCACGTACCCGTCCGGCACGCACAACCCCAAAATCGCCAGTATTTCCGGATTCGAGATGCTGCCTCGGAATACTTTCATCAAATAACATCCCAGTGCCAAATCTCTTCTGGTTTCCAATTTGTTGTATCCAACCATACCCAAAACGAATAGAGTTGGATACATCAACGGATAGAACGGGTATACACCGTATAACTTTAGGTACAAGTACCTTGTATATTTATTTTGTATGCGCTCCAACATGAGACTATACTTCGCTTCATGCGGAGCCCACACCGCGGCGTTGCACTCGAGTTGGCTTCGTACAAGGGCATTGTACAGAGCTGATATTGCTCTTACATTTGTGAAGCCTCTGGCTCGACGCAATACAAAACCCAATGTCCTATAAGGCTTTTTACAGGTCTTTATAATGTGATCTCTGAAAGTCAAATCGGCACTCATACTAACACCAAGATCTCTGACTGCAACTACACGCTTCAGGCTTTCGCCATCTATTTTGTAGTCAAAGTGGAGTGGAGATTTTGCCCTACTAAAAGATAATACCGAGTATTTAGTGACATTAAACTGCAATTTATTCTTTTGACTCCATTCTACCACCCTGTCCACGTCCTCTTGCATGCGTTGGCAGTCCCTTTCGTCCTTAATCGCTAACATCAACTTGAGGTCGTCCGCAAACAGACATACAAATATATCACAATCCGTCACTATAAGCAGCATTTAATTGTAAAATCTTAATAAGACAACATATCTCTTGTAATTGAACAAGATATCAAACTATACAACAGCTTTATATCTCCATTAATAATTACATGCAGATTACTCGCTTCCGACGAGTGGGAGTTCTCGATTACACCATCATTTAGTTGCGGCATTTATACTCAAAATACAAAAGAGTTTCACTTCGCCCATAAAACTCTTCCGAAGTCGGCTGGAGTCGGCGGCCGCGGCTCGAAGTCGGCCTGCGCTGCGTATTGCGCCGTGCGCTCCGTACTTCTTTGTTATTATTTTTCTAAATATACAAATTTTAGGGAAAAAAACAACGAGGTATATTTTTGACAGTTTTCACGCGCAATAAGACTGACGAGTAGGAGCTCGCGCGTGTGCTCTGTCGTTAGAAATTGATCAGAATGACAGTTTTAAAAATGTAAATCCAACGAAGTGTGTTTGTTTGCTTGTCTCTTATAAAACATGAAGTCCTCAGAATAAATTGTTTTGAAATTATTTTCTGGTTGAATGCACGGTCTGCGTGCTGAGTGGTTTATACTAGTAAGTAGTGTATTTTGCTAAGAAATTAGATAAGATGGGTTGAATTTATTTTGTTAGTTAATAAATATAATCATTTATTTAATTTAATTCAGACAGCTAGGTCCATCACAAATATATCATATTTAGCAGGCGAACATAATGGTCGTTGATTGTATTAATAATCGCATTACCAGATTTAGAAAGTGTAGTTCAACGTCTGGCGATGCTTTGTCTCCTCAGCCCATCGAGAGCCGGCACGCGGGCCTCCGCGGACATCGTGGAAGCGCTGCACCACCGCGGGAGGCTGAACATAATGCGGAACGAGTCATTGTACTGCACTTTAAACCACAGAAGTTAAAATAAATGTTCTTTCTCCTTTCTGTGTTTTAAACGTACGGTAGCTCTCCACCTTATACGCCGACCATAACTGTGGTGTGTACACTTCACCATCAACTGAAGCTGGAGTCCCAGGTCTAGTTATACTCAGCTTAGATGCTTCTTTCCAAAATTGATAGAACTTTTTGTTGGAACATGAATTGCTAACATTATCGAGCGAGATCTGATTCGCATTTTTCTGACACCATTAAAAGATAGATCTAGTTAACTCTTTACATCGAACAGTGGCCCGGAAGTGGGAGCTCCAGCTTCGAGCCTTGCAAAGTATTTCAAAGTAGTTTCATCATGTGCAGTCTTAACGTGCTGGTTCTAACCCGGCACCGCTTAAGGTCGCTGCAATTTATTTTTACGTCGTGCAGAATACTTATAAATTATCTATAGAACTTATCAATCAGCTTGCTTTTTATTCGATTTACTCGCACAGTTATCACACGTACTCAGACGCCGGCAAGTCCCAATCTAGAGAGTATAAGTCAATGCTGCAGAGTGACTCGTAAAGCTCGATCTCTGCATGATAAAGATTTACGCGGTAAAAAAGTGTCAAGCCCCTTTTCAGATTTTCCCGCAAAACTGATTCTGGTAGTTTTTGTAGGTACCAATATCTTTATGAAAGATGTGAACAGTGACCTGCTAGGCATAAGCCTTAACTACGTGCCCTTATGGCGTAAGGCTTAGCTATATAACTCTCGTTCGGAGTAATATGAGCTCGGACGCGACTTCCCCCGTATTGTATTCTGATAGACGTCTTGTTAACATTTACAACTCTGACTAGTCGATGCTTCCATTCGACATTCGTTAGCTAAAGTTGAAGGCGGCTTGGACAAATTAACTAGAGGACACGATACAGCCGGTGAATAGAGGTAAAAAAAAATCTCTTCTGTGGTGAATACATTGAAATCACGTTAAGCTTATATTTTTGAGAAAAAAATATGAAAGGTGATCGGTAGATATTGCTGATTCTTCGGCTTAAGCTTGTACCAATGTAATACGAATTTTCTCTGGTAAATGTTCAGTAAATATAGCTTATCACTATTGTTGCCGTCTTTTGTCACATTTTGAATCATAAACGAGAAACAAATAATTTTTAGCGTATTTTAATAACTCTTAATTCACTTTTAGAATAAGTATGAATTTACACAATGTTGGCGGTGACGAGAGGAGATTTAATTTTAATTTTCATCGTATCTGGTGCTACTTTACGGAAATATTTAAATCTAAAATAAACGAGCGCATTTTTTTTTAGTATAATTCTAGTACAGCAATGTCACAAGTTGAACAAAAGAAACAAACCGGTTACCGTGAGCCAGTTTTAACGGTTGTCTTAGTTTTTAGTTCTCTAGGTACTTTTGAAAATAAAACCAAAAACGCACTGCGCCATTCCGAGACATAACACTGAACGTGGCAAAAAAAATATACCTCGAAATTATGTGGGCTAGTTACGTGTCCAGAGGCTTATTGTTTCAAGTCTTCCGGTCCCGTAAAGTCGTAAATTGGCCGCGAATCAATCAGTTTGATATAGACCTCTGAAGGTTTACTAGCGACAGCGCGCGGCGTTTACTGCACTAATAATATATACCGTCTTACATTACAGTATTGGCGTTGAGTTATTGCCGGTGGCAAAATTGAATTATGGGACCAGGGAGAAGAGGCGTCATTCGAAAATCATGTGTTTAAACATCTCTAGAATTTCAACGATCTCTTATCCAGATACCGTTGAATCCATCTAAAGAAAATCTGAAGATTTTATGTACAATGTGATTAATTTATATTAATATACTAGTCGCGCCCCGCGGTTTCACCTACGTTAAAAAATCCTCAGGTAACGTAAATTTTTCCGGGATACAAAGTAGCTCATGTCACTGGCGGACTCTTAAACTATATCCGTCCAAAAAATCAGCTCGATCCGTTGGTTCCATGCAGCGTGAAAGAGGAATATACAAACCAACAAACACTTTCGTATTTATAATAGTAATCTCTGTCGTTTGTCAGACGGAAGTCGGAGCCGACCAAGTTGTTAAATGTGTTAATGCTGTTAGACAAACATAAACAAATAAATAATTTTATTACGACTTGACAAATTTAATATCCGAGAATGGTTCAGATGTCTGAGAAGTATTAAAAAATAATAATGTTGTGTAGTATGTTTCTTTGTACCTACCTAATGGCTAGAATCTGAAGAATATATATTTTACTGGATATATATATACACTTGTTGTGGCCGATGATGTATAATGTCGTTCTGGAAGAGATATTGCCTAGATTGTTAGTTCTCAGGAAACAATACAGACAGCAGGAAGTTACATTCTTGGGTAGTACGTATAAAGAACCTGGAACCAAATCTTTGCATACGAACTTTTGTAATATGCACGGGGAAGGTGGTGGTGTGAGTTTAAATGCCAACAAAACCATAGACTACTTTTTAACCGGGAAAAATTTAACATATATTGGCTGCAAAATAACGTCAGTGATGAAATAAAATATCAAAAGAATTGAGCAATAAATAAATAAAAAAGCGTGAAGCAACTTTCACCTGCATTTTATTTTATACGTTACGTACATTCCGAGCTTGTTTACGCCACGGTTTTTGTTTTGACATGTTGTCGAGACGGCGACCGACAGCCTGCATCACAACCTGCTGACCACAAAACTTGCTTGAGCTATACTGTACTACGTGTTTAGAGGTGACACCTACACTACACAGCGATCTGTAATTTATTGTGGCACGCGTGCTTCACTCAGTCTGTACGGTCTCCTTGACATGCAGCTTATAATTATACGTACGTGCCTCAACCACGGAACTAAGTTTATGTAGTTGACCTTAAATAACTACACTAGCACGCGTACGCGGCGAACTGTACACATACACTAGAAAAAAACTTATTCCCATAAATGAAGCTCGAGGTATCTCGTAGTATATTTACAGTATTGACTCGGTATATTTATTCGAATAATACAACACAACATGAGATCACACGCGAGCTCCAACGAGCTCGAGAGAGTGACGTCTGCCAAACTGATCACACTGGGGCATCGCAAAGCACTGTGGTGCTTCTATTCTAGTAAGTAGTACATATTTGCTTCATGGTCTACGGTTTATGGTCATACTAACTGGGTCGTTCATCTAGATTTTTTGATGCAAAAAGTTGCTCAGTATATTTTCTGTTTGATTTTATTTCAATAGAATTAGAAGTTAAATAATTGCCGATGTCTAATTTAATAAAGCTTTAATTAATAAAAATGTTGATATAAGCTGCAGCGCCCACCGAAGTGGCATGTCATGTGATCTAGCAAGTGCTACTCGTCTCAACATTCAATGTAAATGTTTGGAGCAGCGCTTATTCCCGTGACGTGACGTGACGTGACGTGACGTGACGTGACGTGACGTGGCACGACCTGACGTGCTACTCGGCGTGCTACTACGTACTGATGAGGCATTGAAGCAAGACAATTGGCATTGATTGCGACACGTAGCTTGTAAGGAGTTTTGGCATCACTTTGAAAATATCATCTAGGCACTAGCACATCTGAAGTTTTGGAGGGTAAGGAAGAAAAGTCAAATAACTACTCGCATAGTTGGGTAATTTATTTTTCCTTGTCTTCACTAACCCGTAGCGTGAATCTTTATCTATAAAAAAACACGTTAGTTCTTACTTATTAGTCATCACATTGTCGTGTACATGAGAAGGCTGTTTGTCCGCTTTTAAACTCGAGATTTAACTTGACTTTAAAGTTGTAAGAAAATAAACTACAGAGCGACCGCCTTAATATGTATCCAAGTGGCTAAATGATGGAACTGAAATCTTTAACAGGATTCTCTAGGTTATGTTCATAGAACACGATTGTGGCTCCTCCACTCAAGTCTACATAACAAAGTGGTCGTATAAACACTTTTTCTTATAAAAGTACGTATTTATGGCGAGTCACAGAGCTTGCCACAGGTCAGGCTTAGTGGCGAATTTGTTTATAAATTGTTACATTTAAAACTTTAAAGTCTTCTATTTACTGCGTATACTGTATACCTACATCAATCTATTGACGTAGAATCCGGTTATGACGACTTTGTTAATAACTGTGTATAACGACATGTTTGGTTAATAAACAAATTGTATACAAAGTGTTACTGAAAGGTGCAACAATATTGAAAGGTATTTATGTACTCATCATCATTAACAACTTTTACTATGGGACCAACCATAAAATCGTGAAAATGGTAAGCCCCCATTGCGGCTACGCGGAGGATACCGCACAGCTCGTGCTGGAGGTGTGGTCGACGACGACCGCTCGTCGCGGATGGGCAGCGATGGTCTCTTTCTTCGAGGTCGTGATGTCGCAGAGGGATACCGAGGAGCGGGAGAAAGAGAGAGAGAGTAGATAACCTCTCGCTCACCGCTCCGAGAGCGCTGACACGGAGGCGAGCTAGCCGGGCTCGTACTCCGCCTCCGCTTGGATGGCCTGGAGCGACAGATGCGGGGCCTTCCTCACCTAGGGCCCTCCAGAGTGGATAGACAATTATCTCTGCTCGAGCCGGACGGAGAGACGTTCCCCTGAGGTGGGCCCACCCTGGTACAATGCGGGTAGACATCGGCAAATTAGGGCTGCGGAGAGTTCGCGAGCGATCCCGCGGATGTTTGTATTCCGATGCCGACGGAACATTGTGGCGTTTTTAGTCGTTTTCCATAACGTGTAATATTTGAAGTATAGAACGTACAGAATTTAGTATATTGAATCTGAATATCATGAAACTTGTTTGGTACACGCTTGAAACCTTCGAGGTCCATATATTTAATCTGTACACTCAGTTTGACAGCTTTAACTTTTTACTAGACAGATTTATCGAAATAACTCTCAATAGTGATAGTACTTGTCGTACTGCGATCTGCGATCAATTAAACAATATTTTACTGTGACAGCATTCAAAAGTTTAATTTCGTGTTTAGGCCAAGTTTGACCAAGTGAGTTAAAGATACGTGGATTTGTAATACATCCCTACTAATAATTATTATAAATGCGAAAATGTGTTTGTTGGCTTTTTTAAATTCTTCTGAGAAAGTCGCTTGCCTGATAGTAAGTGTCTCGCTCACCCATAAAGGCTCAATGCCGCTTTTGAATTTTGAACTACAAAAGTTCCAATACATGCGCGGCAATTCATTGCGCTCGTCACTTTGAGATATATTATGAGACGTTAAATCTATTTATCCCCAGTTATTTCACTGGAAACATTGCCCTTCAATCCGTACAACAGTATTGTTTCCACACTACTGCTTGACTGTTGAATGTCGGGCAAAGGTGTGGTACATCCCCGGGCCTTGTTTTCCTTTCACGAAGTAACACAGCAATGGATCGACATGATTGGTGATCAGCTATAGGTTTAAGCCCGGGGAGTGACATAGGCTATTGATAAAATTAATTCAAGTACTAGTAAGAATAGCGGGTAAAGCCGCGGGTCGCAGCCATTTTTCAAATAATCCAAACACGTATCTAAGCCGTGTTGTACTTCTGGGGACAGATCGAACTTCTTTGAATTTACAAATTCCTATTTGTCCCCATACGGGAAGGACCACAATAGAATTCCGAACTGTCCCCGTTTGGGAACAAACTTGTTCAAGCTGATTTTGATTTTTAATAAGATCTTTGTTTATCATAAAAACTTATAACTTTATTTTATATAATAACAGATAGAAAATATTTTGACTTATCAGGCTAGGGTCGTAGGTAAGTTAAATAATTAATTAACATTTTAAACATGTTAGTGAAAATACAAGTACGCTCGCAGCAGCGGAGCACGCTCAGCATAGCGCTGAGCGTACCCCTGCTGCCAAACTAGTTACTGCTTATGCTGCCATGTCCATTTTTATTATTTTTTTTGTTTTGTTTTTGGCAATAAATATATTCTTATTATTCTATAACTAATTATCCAATTTACTGTTATGAGCTTTTTGTACACATTTTAAACTATTTAAATGAATACTGGATGTGGATACTGATACGAATAAACTGAGTTTTGTTGTTTGTATCATAGAATACTAACTGCACCCCCCGGTTTTATATGATATTCTAAAGGAATCTTAGTTTTAATTATATATTTTTTTGGGGTAAAATTAATGTGTTAGTGGTACGAGTGTTTAGTACCGTGGGACTTTTTGTCAGAGAGACTGACAAACAGATAGACAGACAAACTATACATTTATAAAATTAAGCGGATGATTAATGTTGAATAAGTAGTTTCAAAAGTCCATAACTACAACGTAATTATAATTTTTAATTGATTTCAATCTAAAATGAACCGTCCGGGCCACACCCATCTCACATTAACTACATCCATATAAACGAAGCTTCACCCACGTAACTCCGCGCGATTGGCCGTTACACAACGTTCATTAGATACCTTTTAAATAACTATAAAATAACAATAAAACAAATTCCTGTGCGTAGTTTGTTACGTGTATCGGGACAAAGACATTTTTGAACTAGTAATTTTATTAATTTGTGATGTTCTTTTGTTCGCGAAGGGCATATCTTTAATTGCTCACACTATGGAAGTAGCGATAGCATCAGGAATTATATACCGAGCAATACTTAAATTACATTGGTATTTATATCTAGCAATTAGTCGAAAGCAAACAAACGAAAAATCGAAATATTACAATTATGACGTCATCGTCGTCACCTATCAGCAGGGTGACGCACACCGCGGAACGACAACCTGCCATTTGCATCCACACCTTGGCCGCGACTTTCCCTATATCGTCGGTCCTCCTAAAGGGAGGCCTGCCTACGCAGCGTTTTCCGGTTCGTGGTCGCCACTCACAAGAACCTTTCTTCCCCTCCGGTTATCGGTTGTATGACATCACACTAATATTATACATGCAAAAGTTTTTCTGTTTATTTGTCATCGTTTTGTCTGTATTTTTAGTTGTAACAGATCCGCGCCTGCTAACACTTGGCAGTGAAGTAGTGTGCGCCTCGAGGAAGAATATTTTATTTTACCTCGAATATTAGTAAAAGCTTTAAAATAGAAGATAAAAGTTAGCTGCTTTCCGATTAATGCTGATTGGCGAGTAGAAGCCCCGAGTAACGTTAGTCTTTGTTCAGTTTATGTGATGGTTAGCGCTACTCCGATATATTTTGGAACTAGTACAACGGTTACTTGCCACTTTAAACGGGAGTAGCTTACTTGGAGGTGCACCGAGGGTATTCTAAATCAGTTGTGTCCGAGTGTTGCAGGTCTCCAGGAACCATAATTATGCACGAGAAGAATAATAAGTAGCCCACGAATTTGCTGTATATGTATATCTAAACTGCATAAAAAAATTTATTCAGCTGGTAAAAACACACACTTGCAAAATTTGGCATTTATATTTATAATCTGCAATAATGTAAAACCTATAATGCGACCTCTATGTTACTTGTTATACACAAATCCGTTTCATTCGCCGAATGTCCCAATTATCGCGTTATAAAACTATAAACACGGTGTTGTTCATTCGACGCGACATATTTGGACATAATTAGGCTATGTCGGACACAATTACACTTCAACTGTTGGTAATTTGGACCCATTCCTACTCCTACATTATTTTAATGCAAACACATATGTACCGGTACGAGTAAACACATTTGGATAATTATGTTTTTCTTTGCCAAAGTTTCATAATATTATACTGTATTATCCTCAACAGGTAATTTTATTATTGGTTTTTTTGGCATTTGGGGCTCATTAATAATATTAAAGAGGACAAACTACTGACTAGCCTTGTGTTCAGTGGGATTATTTCCGCCTTCTGAGCTGTAGGTTATAGGTTTGATTCCCACCCAAGACAAACATTTGTTTGTAATGAACATGGATGTTTGCTCTTTGTCTGGGTGTTTCTATGTATTCTATGTATGTATTTCCAAAAAAAAGTAATTATGTATTCTATCAGTTATCTTTTTCCCAAGAAGTAAATATTTTTTCTCTGTGTGTGGGTTCCCTTAGTACAAGCTTGCTTAGTTTGGGGCTAGATAGCGCTGTGTGACAAAATACATATATATGAATACTCTCTACCCGGGGCCCCTATTCGGAGATATGACAAATTGCTGTCGATTTCGAGATTCCAATCTCGCTGGTCTCTCGTCTCGACTCGATGTATCTCGAACGCCAGCCATCGAGAATATCTCGAAAGATAGTGTTGAGAATAAGAAATCCCGAAGTTCGACAATTTTGTCAGAAGCTTTCAGAATGCCTGAAAACTCTGACCTTCACCCGGAAAACTAGGAGATTGTGTAAGTTAAATGAAAATATATACATACCAAAGCAGTAGTGTACAAACATTAATGTGTTCCAGTTAAAGCGGCCATGTTTTCAGTAAAATTACGGGCAGAAACCCAGGTTCACTAACGCAGTAGGTAGGCTGAACTGTTATAGACAAGAGTGGGCTTACCATCAGGCGAGCGACTTGCTCGTGCCATCTCTGAGTACCATACAAATAAAACAGAAAAATTACCTAATGTTTGGCAATTATACGGCAATATCAACTTTTTCTAAAATTGAAAAATACCAAAAAATACTTAAAACTTAACTTAGCTTTCAGCCTTTGTTAGTTATTTGTTCCTTATGCTAGAGTATAATTATATACCTTAGAAAAAGTATACGTAGGTATAGAACGACGGTAAGCGTGGTCGCACACGAGACAAAATATCATTTATATCAACCAATCACGATTACCATTACCAATTTTCGACCAATCAGGATCCAGTAATCATTTCAGGCACCAATTTTCGACTAATCAAGATGCATTCATAATAGACGACCCTTGGAAATTTTTCATTCTTTTCCATCCTTTTTTCTGTTGGAAAGAGACACGAATCCAGCTCTCTCTGTCTACGATATAGACAGATATCGACCAGAGAGTAATATTAATTTAATTAGTTATTAATTTAAGCGTCGTAAAAGTTAACGTCCACGATGAAGGTTTTATTACTAGTTTAAAGTTAATCATTTGTTAGTAAAACTTTTTCGATACAAATCTTGTTTTGAAGCTTTTCGTAACCTTTTGAAAATGTTGTAATTATTACAATTTGAGAAAATTTGAACAACATGTAGAAATTAGTAATATCTTGTAACCTTTTTTTTACTATTACAAGCTTTGTAGTTGGAGAAATGACCGTGCTTGCATCGGTGTATGGGAGATATAACTTTTTCAGCTACAAAGTTAAGCTTATAAGGAAGCCTCAAATGCGCAAGTCAGTCTCGCACTTGTCCAGTTTTTATTTTACTGCATTAAGCAAAATGTTGTTTACCCAAGATACAGTTAAGGCATTGGTCGAGGCTGTACGCTAACAGGCCATCTTTCTCTTCATTATAATACAGTACGAGCTCGATAATATGGCAACAACAAATATGTAGAGATTTTAGTCATTTCTTGGTGTAGACATTCACTTCAATATTTTTTTTGTGTTAGACACTAACACAAAATTTAATCTTTATTCCAGAGCTAGTCTACAAGGCATGGTTTCTAGTATTGCATCACCAACAGTGTTATAGAATATTGTGACACGAAAATATGTATTATTAGTGACACGGTAATAATACATATTTTATTATTCCAAGCAAAGGATCAAATTAATAGTCAATCAACGACTAGTGGCTCTTAAAACACTCGTAAATAAAGTTTTAGAACGACACAAATTGATTTCCTACGTTTTACGAGCTATCAATATTTAATTTTTTTAAGTTTTTTACTATGTTCTTATTTTGTTGCAATTTTAACATCTGTTCTGTTGATGGTTATTGGTAATTAAAAGTTGAATGACTTTTAAATATTTTGATATATACAGTAAATGTAGTGTTTCGTTGGCCTCGGCTACGTCATTTAGAGTTATTATTATTTATTTGGGATTATACAAGAACTGCTGAGCCACAGATAACTTCTGCTCAAAGAGTTTTATTAGTTCATTTCGTTATAAATGTTGTACGGTTAATAGAGGAAATATTATAGGATATATAATTGTACTAATTATAATAACTTCTACAATGGGACCAACCCTAAAATCGCCTAAAAAATCAGCGGTTCCGTAGAAAAACGTGATTCGTCAGAATCAGAATTATTTATTTTATCGACGAAATATATGGAACAGTTTTTTTTCCATGATTTGAGTATTTATTTATTTATTTTTCCAATGCTTACTGGGCTTACAGTTGCCAGAAAGCCAAAAACACAAAAAAAAGCACTAAAGTACCTAGTGTGACTTAAAGATACTAGTTACTTAAAAAACCTATCGCAGAATACAAAAATAATAATATTTTTCCAATAAATAATTATATCTATCTCTGGATCACGAGCCAGCAGATTATTGAGCAGTTTAGTTGCTTGGGTCGTGGGTATTGGTTGCATAGTAATAGTTGTTCATAATTATGAGTACAATTAAATCCCATAATATGTCTATAATGTAACCGAATACGCTGTAGAGTTAAATACGTACAAATATAATATAATTCGCTATTTATGCAAAACTGCTCGCGTCCAGTGGCTCCGGCCTCTGGTGTTTCTTCACCTACACTATGTTTTATTGTTTCTTTTCTCTTATTTTTAACAGAATATTATAATTATCGCAATAATCGTAGCATTCGGCTAAAACAAACTAATTAAAACATTTCAAACAATATTTTATCTTTAAAAGTAATAAAAGTCGAACAAAAATTGTGTTCTAAAATGTATGTCCAAAATATTAAAATAACTGTCAGACAGGACATTATTATAATATCCACGTCGTCGTTGTTCATTATAAAAGTCAAGTCTCATTATAAACACGATTTATACACAGATATTATAAATGTTAGCTGCGGTCCGCGGGTTTACTCTACGCAGATCTTCATGCGGGTCCTATAGAGTCATCCTACATTTTCCGGGATAGTGTGGTATATTACTAGTAGTTCGCGCCGAACTGTGACCTTGTCACCCGTATTGCTATTACTTCAATACACTTGAACCGGTTTTGCTAAATTTATAAATTATATTAATATGAACTATTTGCGTACAAAATAAAGTTCTAATTATTCTATTTTCTAGTTAAATAACGTTCGGTATTTATCGTAGGACAAAATAATATTCACACTCATGTATAAATATGCATATGTACATAAATATGCGGTCAATAATTATCGGATACTAGTGGAATAATCAATTTTCAAGTATGGTTTCATCAATATACATTACAGAGTTATTGTTTTTTTAGGGATATTATAATATTTTGGCTTTACCATAAGGCAAATCCCGTAACGAAACGGACCCGGGTATTTCCTAAAACAGCGACCAGAATCACAGGAGGATAAGTATCAGCGTCCTCCTAATAAACGGTAAGCATTCTGAGATCCCCAAGCCACCTGCCAAGGAAGTTGCCACCAGCCAAGTTGGGATTATGACAATCCGGGGGTGGCTTAAGGGGGATGTCTTTGTTCAGCGGTGGACATCTTCTGGCTGATGATGATGAATAGGCGAAAGATTTGGTCGTCTCGTAACTTAATTGGACAAAATCCGTTCAGAATTAATTGGAAACAAAGACTCTCGCGTTTAAAATATTAGTGTCACAATAAAAATAATAAAAGACACGTAAAAGGCCAGTGTGTGTGTATTATATTAATTGGAAATATTGTATTTTGTCTCATAAATATTCATAAAGTAATTTTCGCCATTATTCTAAAACGAGCTTTTGCCTTTGGATTTGCATTCTGAGTCATTTAACAGCCTCGCTCAGTGTTACTTTACGATCATTTCTGTTTTTACTTCCATTAAGTATAATTAAATTATGAGCTAACAGGCGGCGTTTCCTCTTATGTAAATCACAATAACTCATAACCTCCCCTTTTCGTAATCGGGTAAAAAAGGATCCAACTTCTGTCATCAGTTTTGTATATATTTAATAGTTTAGCAAAAACTGCAGTTTGCTAAACTATTAAGTCCATTCATATTGAATATATGATCTTACGTTTTTTGGACCATTGCTACCATTGCCACCATTGCACTGCGCCCCGCGGATAGTCTCAATTGTTATTTTACAGCTTTCATTCTTCGGAAAATCATCAGTTTGACAAACTTTTCGCACCGTGAGAAAAAAATATATTACAAAAAAACAGACAGATTTCCCCTTACTTGTTTACGTGTGACGAGAGCTGTGTATTACATATTCTGTAATAGATGAGTAGGTAAAGATAACGATTTATTGCATTCTACGATGCTGTCGAATTATTTTACTGAACGTAAATATGCAGAAGGTATGTGTGCGTTGCATCGGCGGAATTTTATTGCGTTTTTAACATTTTTCTGAATTTTATTGACATTTTATTGATACATGTTTAAACACAATAAAAGTTATTGCTGCAAACTTGTGAAAAAACACTTTTACATTATGTTTGTTTTTTGTTTAAATTTATTTGTCTCTTTAGATCTTTAAAATATAATTGTACTATATATATAGTAACAGTGTAGTTAAGTGTAGTATGTAGTTATTTTATATTATAGATGCACCTTTTTGGATCTATAATATGTTTTTGGATACATCTAGGAATAATAGTAAAATAAATTTATATTTTATAGATATAAAATAAAGAAAAATAAATTAAAAAACGAATTTGCTTATTTGATTGATAAACTGGAGTTCAAAAATCGTCTATTTTATAAATTAACTAATACGACTTACCTTATCAATGAATTTATATTAACAATATAATATAATATAACATATTTTAACAGGTACTGAAAACTTTTTTACAGTGCTCAGCTATCATCAAAATATAAACAAAACTTTACCTAGGCATATTATTTATTACTTACACGAAAAACACAATTTTGTCACTGGAAACGTTAAATAGATCAAACACTGGCACAAAAACAAAAATTATCAAACTCGATATTTGGAAAAGTTTTTCTCACACGAGCTATCGAATCCGAAGTACGAAAATAAAAGCTTAGAGAGACGTGCGTCCGGATGCAGCCCTCAGCATCAACTGATGTAGTGGACCGGCAGCGTAGCTCCAGCCGGTCTCTGCAGATCTGCGAAGCAACCTTCGACCCGGTCAGTTTTTGGATGGGTGACCGCGAGCTGCGTTTTACCCGTGCTTACCGTTGCCGAAGCAAGTTTAGACGCGATCAAGTTTACTTTTCCTTGAGGTGGCATCCCTTACGGAGGCCGGCTGTCATTAGAGCTGGTCGTGTAGTCGATCTCTGTTCGAATAAAGTCTATTTATTTGTACATTATGTGCAGTCATTGTACCAATATAAATACCTTAAATTCTATATCTATAGATTCACTGGACGGCTTTTACTGAATTCCGAGATACGTACGAGTTAGAGCATTTCCTGAGTGAGCGAGTGGTTTATTTCCACAATATCTCACAGTGGCGAGTAATCTGCAACAGTCAGGCTGACAAACAGACCCGACTCAACCATCGACAGACTTATCGACAGACTTGTAGACTAACTGCGTCCACTAGTTTTGCCTACTATCTTATGTCGGTGAATTTTTTGGAAGAAACAGTATCTTACTTACTGAGGTAAGGGCTATCCACTTTGAGTTAGCTCCAAAGTGGACCTTGGCCTTCGGCAATAAACATACATTCTTATGGCATGAAAGAAGTTAAGTAAATCAGTAGCTTATGTACTGTGTTAATACAAGCCAGATAAACGATTCCAGCGACTTATATCAAGCGCAGCTCAATGCAAACAATGTTGATGTCAAAAATGATGTCTATCACTGGAGCTGCACACACAGACCTGATATGTATGACTTATGTAATGGAAAAAATAACACCAAGTCACATACATAAAAACTTTCTCGTACTTACACAAAACATTCGCATTTATAATATGAGTGTGATATAAACCCGTCGCATGACAAAAACACCTGTCGCGCAATCGCGAGTCTCCTGATATGGAAGGATTGCAGTCGGACTGCTTCAACAGAAGAGAATCGGTTTCCGCTCAGTTATGTTGCACTAAAGAAAAACCGAGTGGGCTTGGTGTTTCTTACGAGAGATATGTCTAGGACTGGACTGTGATTGGACGGCTGTGGCCTGCAGTAGCTAGGCAAATAACTGTTTATTAAAATCAAATTGCGCACAATTTTACTTCTGAAGTGGTAGTCATCATCATCAGCCGGATGACGTCCACTGCTGAATACAGGCCTCCCCTTAGACCGCTTCACCGAACAATACCTGCCACTCGCACCCACCCGTAGCCCGCGACTTTCGCAATGTCGTCGATCCACCTAGGAGGCCTGCCTACGCTGCGATTTTGGTTCGTAGTGGCCACTCAATAAACTTTTCGTACTTAGTAGTATTATTATATGTTCTGTGACTTGGTTGCATAAAACAATATATTTATAAAAAAGAAGTGCTATATTTAGTATGAAGTAGATCGAATCCTGTATGTAGTCCTGTTTTTAAGTCTCAAAAACTCCTGCCCAGTATTTATATTGACGAAGTGGCTAAATTTGTAAACAGCAACCCATCATTGTTCACTGCTTTCGATTACATTAACAAAAGAACAGACAATTACTTGCCTCTTACTAGTTACTTTACAGACTCCGCATGCCGAATGTGAGATTGGAATTGTTCAGGAACAACTGCATTTACATGGCGCCTCTGATTTTTAATTCCCTGCCAAATGATTTGGTGGACTTGCCTTTTAATAAATTTTGTACGGAGCTACAAAAGTAGTTAGTGAGCGAAACCTTTTATACAATTAAATATTTTTTGGACAAGACATCATGTCGCTTATGTGTTTATCATACAAAATATTAAACTGTTGAGTTAATTTCTTTTGACATATTATGTATTTAAATAATTTTGGAATAGTTAATTTGCATACCTAATTTGAGGTTGTTATTGGCTGTACAAACTTAATTTAAAATCTATGCTACCCATTAACGAGCAAATAAAGAATTGAATTGAATAAGAATCGCGTGTCGACCCACAACTCAAGGGTTACGGTGATATTATTGATTTTTCACTATTGTATAATTACATGTAACCACAACTTTATTCTAATTTTGATACTTTAGATTACAATTAATAAAATAAAACAATCTTTCAGATCAATTAATTTAAGTAAATTATCTATTACAGATAAAAGTGTGTCAGTTTGAGAAATAATACATATTTAGTTTGCTCAGTTTAATTTAGTTTTGAAACCTAAAACTAGTCTCTTAATTTTTCCCGTTTTCTCATTTCAGTTTCAGTTTAATTTCATCAAACCATTAGTGTAAAATTCAATTTTGGGATATTTAAATCTTTTTTATTGTTTGTTGTTTTTATTTTAATTTTATTATTATTGATTTCTTGAATATTGATCGAATGTAATTGAATGAATATTGTGATGTTTATTCTAATTTTAGTAAACTAAATTGAATTTTATTTTAAATTATAATCAAAATTTGCATGCATTTTAAATATACCATTACTTAGTATGTATACCACACTCTAAAATTAAACGCTTAAGTATTCTAATTTCGTACACGCACCTCCAATTATTTTCTATTTATCTTTTAAATGTATAACATTCTATGTATTTACAAACATGTATTGTGTTCTGTTAATGTGTACGACGTCAAAGCGCAAAAATGTTTAAAAATTAATCTCGTTCGTAAATCCTCGGGTGCCCAAGATACAGGCCTAGCCTAGTTTGGGGCCCACCGCAACAACCTTACCTCTTTATTTTGTTAATGAATGTACCTATATCTATTTTCTGAGTGTGTTTTTTTTTTTATGGAAAAAAAAAAAAAAAAAAAAAAAAATTATAAAGTCAAGCCATGCAATATGGCTTTCTTGAAATAATTTCACGCAATTGCAACATTGACATTGTTACACGTACAATTAGGACGTGCGACTTAATAAACGCTGCTTTTGTAACCGTACACATATAAATATAGTTTTTTTAATTATAAAACGGAAATCGCACACGCACACATACAGGATAATAATAAAGTCGAAGCAATAAAATGTCCGAGTACAACCAGTAGATTATATTTTACTAAGTGCAGCCAACGCGAGGGAAGCCAGAGCAGGTAGCTAGTACATATTAACGTGTTTCACCTACTTATAGTTTTGTCTTTGTAGTTAGACGGTGAGTTTTCAGAAAACGCAAACAAAATAATAATTCACCCTGTAGTTAACAACAGAAAAATTCGAGAAGTTTAGTTGGCTTGGCAAAAACTTGGTTGGCTCCGACCGCCGTCTAACAAGAAATATACTACAAAGAAAGAGAGAGAAATATATTTTCTTCTTATTTTCTAGCTTCGGTCTGTGGGCCGTGATTGTATAAATAAACAAACAACATAAACATATATTATATGTTTAGTTCGACAATGTTCGAGAAAGTACATTTCACTTGAGGAACCCGTTGAAGTCTTCTGTAGTAAAGTTCCGACGCTCTACTTGCAGTAAGTTTGAGGCACGGACAAACTGATGAAGTTAATATTACTAAGACTATAATTTTTATATGTAAAATATAATAAAGCAGCGCCCTGCGGTCTCACCCGCTATCCTACAGGGACGCATTTGTCCAGGATACAAAGTATAGTCTAATTAAATTAATATAATCCAGGATATAAGATACCTTCATACCTAAACGGATCCTTCCAGTTGTTACTTATTTGAACGGGAACAAACACACTTACGCATTTACATACACATAAGCTTTCAAATTTTTAATATTAGTGTAAATGTGATGTAATAGTTTTCATACTGAAAAGATGCGGAGAAATTATAAAAATCGCGGATAAAATCGCAAAACGCAGCTACGACTAGTATGATAATGTATTCAAAATAGCGAAAGAAACCGCGGCGGTCGCAGCTCCGACTACACGCGGGGATTAGCGGCGGCTTATCAGTTATCAGTATTCGAATAGTTCGTATCGAGAATGCATATTTATATTCATTTTATAGTGAAATTATGAAAACAGAAACGATGTGGCGGTTGCGACAGCAAGTCTAATGGTAGGCGTAACGTGATGCAGAGATAACACAAACCTACCTTGGATATATTGAATCCAGGGAAAACATTACTTAGAGGCCACTTTTTAGTGTGCAAGCGGGAGAACGAAAGCAAATGTATTCCTTAATAACGTCATCACTATTATCATCATCAGCCAGAAGACGGTCCACTGCTGAAGATAAGCGTTCCCCTTAGAGCGCCACACCGACCGACAACGTGCCACTTGCAGCCACCGGTTGCCCGCGACTTTCTCAATGTCGTCTAGTGTCGTCGGTCCATCTAGTGGGAGGCCTGCCTAATTACCAGTGAAACAAAACATCATGAGTAAATATATCCAAAATGGAGTCAAAATCTGTCACTATCATGTAACGGTATCTTCTGGCAGCTTCATTTGAGACCACAGAAAAGATCTAGAAGTTAAAAAAAAATCTCTTTTGTTTCAGACTATGTTCAACCAAATAGTCAAATTTGCCACATAGCTAATGGACTCGGGAATCGTGGAAATCGTGGGAATTATGGTACCCCCTTCACCAAGAGGGGAGGCCTTTGTTTAGCAGTAGACGTCTGCTCGCTGATGATAATGAGTCAAACTAGATAAGATATGGTCAAGCGCCTAGCCCGACAGTTTAAATATTTAAAGCTATCCCTATTTTTAAACGGAATTAATGTAATAGTGATATATTATTCACATTGACAAAATGGTAATCGCGCAACAAAACTATAATATAATATACATAATTAAAATAACTTATAATTGAGTAATAACATGTGACAGATACATGCGGATCAAGTGGCGAGAGTGAGCGGCTCCCGGCGCCGGCGGTGCGGGTTCGATTACACGTGGACTAGATGCGGTACCAACATACGTACTGATGGCATGTATCTTTCTACTATTGCGTTTTAAAGGTTTAACTAGCACGATAGACATGATTTAAGTCTATCGAATTCTATAAATTGACAAACGTAGAACAGGAAGCCTCGAACCGGAAGACGCAGCGTAGGCATACCTCCCACTAGGTGGACTGACGATATTGTGAAAGTCGCGGGCGAACGGTGGCACGTGTCGGTCGGTGTGGCGCTCCAAGGGCGAGGCCTATGTTTAGCAGTGGACGTGTTCTGGCTGATGATTATGATGAGAATAGGAAGTCCTGCGACTCAATGGAGTGACAATATATGGAGTATAATCGAGTGCGCGTGGTAGCGGCGGGGCTAGGTGACGTCATTTGGGAGATGCATAATGACTAGCAGTGGGCTGATGTAGGCTGATGATAATGATGATGAACTGTAGATGTAAGTAGCGATGTATTTCAATAAGGATTTGATACGAACCTGTGACCTCGCCTGCAGCCCGTTTCAAATATACTCCATTATAAATATCTGGGACATTATTATCATTATCATTATTAATTATATAACTAGCTTTTGCTACTAGTGAAAGAATTTTCAGAATCAGTTCAATAGTTCCAGAGACCACCCATTATAAACAAACAACATTACAAAATTTACCTCTTTTTCATTTAAATTACAATACAATAATACTGTATAAATTACACACCAAAAAAACAATACATAAACACTAATAAAAAGAATCCGGAAAGTTTAGATAAAAACAAAGTATAGCTATAGGTAAGGTTTAATTCAGATACTATTTACCTAGATACATTTACTGACAAGTGTATGGCCGTATTCGTGTTGAAGGCGCACCTGTATTTATCACAACCTACCGTACTGCCGACAACATCACTCATAAATAATCCATTTCAATTAAAACACTCAACAAATCTCAGTTAACTTGATGCTCCATCGATACAGACTTATTTGCGAAAGCGATCTGCGGCTGCAATAGGAACTTTAAGGGCCAACGCCCACTGAAGAGTCAAGGCGAGGCACGGCGAACGAGCGGCCCACCGTTTTTACCCGCGTCGACATTTATTAATTATGATTTATGTCTGTCTATCTGGAATTTTAACAACAAAACTGATCTTGCCCAAAGTTAATACAGTAGCGAATATCATATAATATTTTGATCTCGAAAAAACCTTAAATATCTTGGTTATAACTACGTCTATACGTTCCATATTTATAAATAATCGATCACAGACCATGACGCTACACACTCATGGCTCACCAGTAGGTGTCTCTGTGTCGGGGATGCCAACAACTAACACCAAGACCCAGAGCAGATATTTAAATTCATTATTCATACATCTGCAAGGCGGGGAATCGAACCCGGGACCTGCTCCTCATTATGCAGACCAGCCGCGCTAAGCCACTATGCCAGGGGGGTCGTCACAATCAACATAATGTACATACATTTCAGCATCAATATTTGGCCTAGCAGTTATCTATCGAGGCACACGCAAGACTAGCTCGCGCCCGCGGCGCCGCTCGTTACGGTCCCATTATCGTGTCATCTTGTCTGTCTGTAATAAGCGGTAATGAGGCACACACGACTGTGATATATGGCTGAACATAGCACGTATGTAATTGTATTTGTTTGTATGATTTAGTAATAAAAAGTATAATTCTATTTTATTTATGAGCAAAATAATTTAAAAAAAAAATGTCTGAAGGTTCCGTTTTTTCATTTGGGCACGGAACCTTAAAAAAAGATAAACTTGGCGTTAGACTTAAGCTAATCTAGAATGTAGTGACAGTGTAGTATAACATCACTAAACTTAACCTCAGAACTGTTCTGTCTCAGATCTTATAGCCAGCGGCTGTTCTCTAGCCCAAGCGCAGTACATACATCAAATAAAACATTATGCCAATATACCTACGCACCTTCACAAATAAACACTATCACTATTTTTGTTTTAACAAAACGGGAATACTCACGTTAAATTGAGTCGGTTGTTCCGACTATAGTGCAAGGCAAGACGAGGTCGCGCGAGTGCCACGTCTAGCATTCCTTGATAAAGGTCACCGAATGTGATCGAAACTATAGTAGGAATAACAGACTAAATTTAATGTGAGTATTCCCGTTTTATTAAAACAAAATGTGTCAAAACCACGTCAGTTTTCATACTTTCACTATTGCTACAACAACGCCTATATCTCAAAATATCACCGTTAATTGACATAGTGCTACCATCATCATCTATCTCCTTAAAATTCTCCATTTAACGACGTCCATCAGAAATAACAGCGGGATCCGGGTAGAGAAGTAGGTTTACTGTCCGTTTACTGTCGCTCGATACAAATTAAACATTTGTAACAATTCGTATAGGGCTAGTTATTGCGACTATACATACAGCTTTATTGGAAAATCTAGCTGAATAAATCGAGAAAATGACGGTACAACCGGTACATCAGTCTTATAACATCCCATTTCTGGTATTTTGGCCTACCCTCGAAGGGTGATTGGGTTATTGGGTAATCACCACGCTGGGCCAGTGCGGGTTAGCGAATTGGCGGACAGACGCAGCACGGAGGTTCTTAGTAAAAACTAATTTAATTTATAAAAAGGTTAGTATATATTTTCTGATTCCACAAAAGTTCTTAACATTATCTTATTACACTACTGCCCGTCTGCACTAATCATTAACAGCTTCTAAGTTCATACTTAACTCTCTAGGACGTACCTAACAATGAACATTCTATGAATCTATCTATTGAATTTTTGTAACAAAAAAAAACAACGTCATTATGATAAAGCCATATCGGGCTAGTTCAGGCCAAACCCGAGACTCGTGCTTCCGCATTTATAATGCCATGTCGCAGGTCATCCTACACAATGTTCGCTGATTCACATTCAATATAGAACACATATGTATACGTGCGCTCACGACACAAAATTCTCCCTATTCTTGGGCTCGCGATTACAATCAAAGCAATAAAAAGACAATGAGCTGTACTTAAAAACAAGAAACCTATTAAACGACCCAAACTTCACACTCCAATTTGTATCGAAGACAATCAAGTAGTTTGTTATCTGGCATCGTTTGTCCGCTACCTCGGTCGACGCAATTAATTCGGGAACTAATGTCGCCAGCGACTGACAAAAACTGGAACATATGCTTTTGTTTTATCACGTGTCGTGTCGTACGGGAAGCGACAAGGTTCCGTTGGGAATTTGAAACTACTCAACAATTATCCTACTCCATTTTTAACTGCACATTAAAAATGAGTAGGATTGTTTTATGCGTCTTATCTATAACCTATCAAGAGGGAGAGCACCAAAATATTTGGATTATTCCATGTTCGCCCCAGCGTGTCCCCATTTATTGAGTCGTCCCAAACGCGTATTACCAGCTCATTGTGACTAGACTTTTCACTAGGTATTGTGTATTAAGCAATCTTGTCTAATTTAATTAATATGATTATAATTATTATGATCGTGTATTTTGTGCTATTTTATGATGTGTATTTTGAAAGTCAAAATAATGTCATTGTCTAAAGAAATATAAATATGATAGGTCAATATTTTAATTAACTACCTACCTGCATCTGAAATACATTTTAATGTACTAAACATTATAATGTATTATATTATAGGTATATAGTAAAATAGTATTTATTAAGTTGCTACTGGTACTTATTTAATACAGAATTATCTCGATTTTGTTCCAGTCATAAATTTTCCATATTATGACATAAATCAATTAATAAAATACATGTTTATAAGAATATGTCGCTCGGATTAATTTATATCGAACTGGATCTATTAATCACACTGTAATTAGTTATTACATAACTTACAATTAAGCTATCGTAAAACGTTCAAAATTAATATCTTGTCAAAGTTAGACGTTAAAAAATATAATAATAATTTAAAAGTTGCTGACAGAATCTGTCACAAAAGTTGTTACCAAAATTGTTATTGGAAAAATATGTTTGTTTGTCTTTTCGTTTACTTTAAAACAACGACGCGATTTTTTTCGTATTGATGTTTGTCCCGTGTGAATGAAACCATAGGATTTTAAAACAATAATTACAAGATTGAAAAAAAGAATTCTCATTATAAAATTTTGATCACAAACATTTGCTATTTGGTATGTTTTGTATAAACTCATCAAAATTGTTGAGATACATATTATTTAATTAACGAATTCGAAATACTCTAGAGCGAGATATTATTTGAAATATTTTAACTAATTTAGTACCGATTAATTTAATTGATCAAGATTAAATTTAGTGTTTTATTTTTTAATAATAACGCAGATCACACTGTCACATCACTACAATTCACACTAATAATACACTTCATAAATAATAATCGTTTGAACACCGCCAGTTGGTAGTCACCGACTTTGACGTTTAGAATCGACTAAATTAAGTTTTGTCTCCTGTCGACGAAAAATGCCAAATGCGACGTTTAGAATCTACAAAACTGATTTCAAATGTCAAATTTGTCAATCGATTTAGATCTGTACTTGCACTGCTGATAAATTATGTAAAAATTTAGCGCGCAGAGTGAGCACGTAAATAGCATTTCATCCTGGGTAATGCGGGATAACTACAATAAACACTGTGTGTCCTGTGCTGTGGTACCCCAAAACCAGGGTGCCATTGTCCCCCGGTAGCGATTCGTCAGCGAGTTTACTGCGAGCGATAGCGCAGTGACGGGTTTATCGCGCCGTGTCGCGCCGACACACTCGCCGCTAATTCCTGGGACTTAGTTTCACGTTAAGGATACTTCGATGGATATCGTTCTCTTACTCGCACAATCTATCAATTAAAAAAAAAAAAAAATATTACTTATAACGTATTATTGAAATACGTTTTTCTTTGTTATGATAAGACTTTAGAGTGTTTAACACTATTTTCGATTTTCGCGATTGTTGTACTACATTAATTTATTCTAACTAATCCTAAACATTACATTTTTATTTATTAATATTAAAGAAAAATATTTATAATTTTACATTTATACAACTATTAGTACCCTCGGGGTATTTATCACGGCTTTTTGTCTCTAAGACTAAGAAAGGGGATCTACTAGATCGGTTTTTCTGCTCCTATATTGTGAACTTTTCATCCACCCTCATTCTTCAGACTATCCGAGAACACGCTGCATGCGCCTGTGCCAAATATCAGGAACTCAAAAACAATAAAAATCGTGGTAAATATCCCGTGAGTACTAATATAAAATAGTTTTGTATAGTTATTTGTTTTTCGAGAGTACTTGCTTTTTAATTTATAGTCAACCTATAAATTTTCCGAATTAAGTACAAAACACGTACAGTAGTGTCGCTCCGAGATGACAAATAAATATAGAATCTCGCTACGTCGCAATAAAAACAAATTAAGCTCGTACATCGAATCGTAACTACCCGCGATAAATAACTACAGGTTCTCAACGCGTGCGAGTAGGTGATAGTGATCATTGTCACTTTCGCACTGGTAAGATTAGATGTAAAAGCGGCCCTCTTGCGGGGTTCACGGTTGAACGCTTCGAGCTCGCTGTAAGATTACTTGCATTTTCTACGATTACCAAATATAATAAAGTACAGATTTGTAGGCTTGAAAGAAATCGATTTAAGCAATGAAATTAGGTCTATAACAACGTATACATATACAAAAAGTGACGACTAGCGAACCACAACCTGACGGGCAGCAGTGGCCCATATTAAAAAGTAAGTGTTCTGCGATCCCTAAGCTGTTTGCCAAGCATGAAGATTATGGCAACCTCCCTTACGCAAGGGGAGGCCATTGTTCAGCATTTTTATGGCTGATGATGATAGATATAGTTCGTAAGTTCTCTCAGTAAAAGAGCACTGACTAACACTGATTCTGGAGAGTATCTATTCATTAATTAGTTTCCCACGTTTCAGCTGCGCCGACCGCCAGCCGCCAGCCAGGTACACATGCCCGGTCGGCCCGCTTTGCGCTCCGCTCGTCGCCCGCTCGTGCACTCTCCTCTCTAGTGGCACAGGACGGTGTTGCAACGCTAATGGAGCGCCAAACGCCCATTAATTAGTTTTTACAGACAGACAAGCGCCTTGTTCGTTGACGACTTTAATGGGTTATTCAGTTAATTGGCGCTTTTGCGATAAACGGAGACTATTTCTGTTTGGGTGGATACTACCTGGACAAGATTGATTAGGAAGCTGATAAATAAAGTTTCGTTTTAGAGGTTATCAACGCAATTGGTTAAGGGTGGACTATTTTGCGGCCTATATGCCGATTCAACAAGTCAATACCCGACTGCAAAATGTAGACTACGTCTCTCCGGGCGTAAAGAGAAAAACCTCACCTCACTCGTCAAAATCGGTCAAGCTCTTTAGGCTACAAGATATATTATAGGTACACACAAACATACTCATATAACACTATATACAGCTCAAAAACATTACCCACCATCTTGGGCAGTCGGGTAAAAATATCACGTACGCAGCGAGCTGCAGCACGTATGCAACTGTTCAAAGCTGGCAAGGTTAAATAATTTTAGCTAATTCTTCGCGCTTCGAGCTCTGTATAAGTATGGCGCAACCTTCATGAATAGGTAGTGTGAGCCGTATGTTTTACAATTTTAAAATAGAACCCTAAACAAGAATGCAGAAGTAAGTTTTTCTTGTGGTTTTTACTTCGCTAATGTGTTTATTAGAATTTAATTTCTTTTCCTACAGTTTCGGTAAAGATATCTGCTACGCGGACGTCCTGGATTTTACAAACTATTACCCAATTTCGAATGCTATCAAAGTTTAATCAAACTAGATTCATCAAGAACACATACTCATTAAAAAAAAAAGATTATTTTATGTTTATTATTTAATGACTAGTGGATATTTTGGGTACTGCGATATCTCATACCACATGTAGCTCGGACCACGGTGCGAATCGCTCAACTGATCTAAATTAATTGGGTCTTTCGCATCGCGGTTACGGGCCTTTATCAAATGCTACTGAAAATTGACAGCTTTCAGAATCGAGATGTGCGATAACACAGAACAGAAAGAAAAAAAAAACTTTCTCTTTTCTGTGTGCCATAAAATCGCTTGACACACAGGATAAAAACGAATTAAACAGTCGTTTAAAAAAATATGACACAATGTCACAAAAACCATATATCCTAAAGCTGTAATCGAGCAAGCAAAATATGACCTTCCTTATTGCCAAAAACGTTCTTCTAGGTCAGCTAGGTCTTCTAGGTCTTCTGGGTCAGCTAAGGATGACTGAGTCATTTGATTTCACCCTCTTATTGAGACAACCTCATACTAGATACTAGATATGATCTCAACACTTTCAGTTTTAACTCAAATTAAACAGATTAAATTATAGTGACGTACATTAACCATCAACGATCTACGTATATAACCGTCGGAGTACGATCAAGAGAAATAGCGCTACCTATTAGCGTTATCTCTTAGTTAGATAAGAGAGCCATCATCGTATTTTCGGATCAAAACTGACAGCCATCCGAAGGATATTATGTAGTTCCATCTTTTGTCCACCTGCACAGACAAGTTGGTAGTTCTAATACGATCTGACAGATACCATGACTAGTGACGTAATATTTTGACATTTAACTGTCGAAGTAACAGCGATAGAGATAAGGTATGAGATGATTTTTCATTGATATACAACGAAAGTAACGTATTTTTTTTTTTTTCGTCTTGTATACGACTTGTTTAACTTGTTAGTTGTGACGTTTGAGTTTTGCTTAATAAAAGGAAAAATGCGATACGTTAATAGGTAATGTTTGTGATGAGACGAGAAAGCTATTTGCCTACTGGTATGCGTTACGTTCTGCGTTACACACGTAACGAATATTTATAATAATTATAGTACCATTCGAGTTTCAGAATTTAGAAACAGTAAATTCAAATACTAACACGTGCACGTCACGCTGAGATAGAGCACAATCATTTGGAGTTTAAATCAGTTTTGGGTGACTACCTTAGGGAATACTGCACATATTTATTGTTAGTTTTTAATAAGATTACAAATATAGAAGCAACTCGGTGTACCTCCGATCGCAAACAACAAAACAAATAATTCAGAGATACGAAAAAGTAACAATTTAATAAATAACAAACATCACGACACTCCACCCCAGAACCCAAACTTAGTCAAACAAGGCTTCCAGTGATATCAATGAGGATCCCGATTATAGGGATCGGGTGGAGCAGAGGGAAGGAGGGGGAAAGGATTGGATGCGGCAGTCCCCGCGCCGAGGGCCGGGGTGCCGCGTATGTGAGTCAGGAGTGGGGCAAGGGGGGCAACAGAAGGTGTGAGCACTGGGGAGGCGATCCATCAATGATTTGCTTCTGGCCGTGTCCAGCCCCTTCTGGCTCGGCAGACATTTTGAGAGGTGCGCGTAGGCCGCCTCAACATTATTCCAGGCTCCCTCCAGCTCCGCACTCCAGCCCCTTACTTGGGCGATCTGCTTCCGGGCACGGACCAGCCAGTCCTTTAAGATCTTCAGTTCACTGCGAGCGGCCCTGGGTTCACAGTGAGCGTTAATGCGTCATTGGCGAGAAATGTACCCAAAACGTAAAAAATAGACCTCACACTTACTATGATACGTTGATGTCATTACCTGAATTTATTTCGTGTTATCATATTCCATACAATTAATGTTTCAGTAAGTTGTACAACTAGTTACACGCAAGCAAAAACCACGCGGCCTTCAATAAAAAACTTACTATCATCATCATCATCAGCCCACATTAGTCCACTGATGGACATGGATCACAAAGCACTCTGTCCGATCTTCGGCTTTTCGCTTCCAGTCACTGCCAACTCTGATGATGCTGGAGAGGCTTTTTAGTTTTAATATCTCTACCGCAGAGAATTCTTCCCATTATATGTATGTAGAAAGTGGATCCCTACCTGTAACTAACCTGAACCTGCAAGGTCCTTGCGAAATCGCATAAACCCATGTTGTAAGAGCCTTAAATCGTACATTCACGACAATGCACCGTCCGCGGCCATTCACGACCATACAATACAATGTGGCCGACCAATGCAAATACTGTGAAACCGACCGTTCGCAATAAATTCTTGGATTACGTGGATATTCACGGACGGATTTGCTTGATACGATATATATCTCATGACACCTAACTAATAATAATTTCGATGTAAATCCTCCTCCATTTTTGTATCTATGTCTATTTGTTACCTTTTTGAGACAAACGGCTGTATTGATTTTGAAATTTGGTCTTAACTTAACTTTTTAGTCTGAGTTCCAATAGGTATTTAAAATAGCAACCAAGCAAGCTCAGAATAAATAATATTATTTACAAGAAAAAAGGAACAACTTGGACAGAGAATAAGTTAGAAACCTGTCAATGATACGCAATGTCATTGACAGCGATTCTAACTCTACATTATCTAATTATCTATATATAATCTAAACCAATCAATCAATCTCAATCTAATTTATTCATAACCATTGGTCACACGTCAGTTTCTATTTGTTATACATGTTAAACAAATTAATAATAATAGCAAATATAAGTCAGTATATTGGTAAATTCATTTCAAATCAAATAAAATAAAAAACAAAGAAGAGAAAATACATAACTCAATAAAAAGTAATTAATAAAAATAAAAACATATGTCAACAATAAACAATTAATAAAGTAAAATAATAATAATAAGAAACATGTCAAAAACTTATAAGCTCTATACTTCTGCAAAATAAATATCGCCGTAAATCTAAGCTAACTTTTCCAGCGAACTTGTCCGTGTGCTCGTACATGAGTGGCCCTGCTTAATGCTATTCCTGCCATCGACGCAGAGTTGAAAGCTGATATTAATAAGCAGTTACAGTCGCCATTATCGAGAGTTATCGTCAATTTAAGCCTTATTACAACCGCGAAGGAATCAATTACGTACTTTCTGCCTTGATAATAAGCCGGTACTTCAGTACATTTCCTATCGACTAGGTAGAAGTTGAAGGGATGATAGATCAGTTGTTAGCGCAGTTGGCTATCACGCCACAGTGAGTGGATTAAAATCCAAACGTTCAGAGAGCTTGACAAAACCGAACAAGCCAAGAAAGACGAAGAAAGAGGAATAAAAGAAAGAAGAATAAGAAACCTGGTGTGAACTATGAAGAGCTTATCTAACATTCTATTACTAATCTGGTAACCTTATCGCTAGGCGATGCAATTTTGCCTATTGATAATTTTGATGTATCTTAATTATTTATGTACCTTCTGCTATTACATTGATTAATTTAATTAAAGCTTAGCTTCAAAGCTAGCAGAATCAACACTTGATAGACATTGAATGGCAAAAATGTATCTGAAGAATTTTGATCGATAGGATAGCCGTGCATAAGTCACCCAAAAAAATTTCGCTTTTTCTTCATGGCATATTTTTTGTTTTGCGAATAGAATGGTTAGCGTAACTGAGTTTGATAATTCATTTCGAATTATTTTTAAACGTTGGACTAAGTTAATTATAAGTAAGAGTATGAGTAACTCGAGGGTATATAGACCAATATCCCAGCAGTGGGATGTTTAACGGCTGAGTAATTTTTATTTTTATTTATTATTATTATTTTTATAATCTAACACGTCTAGCCTTGAACGACAATGTACCTGATTCCTGCTATACCAAACGTAGTGCTATTGCTGTATTTTACTAATAGAAACACAAGAAAAAGATAGCATGCATTTTAGTTCTGTCAAACGAGTTTATCGATTAAAACCGCGAAGAAAAACGTACACACTAGCGACACTTGAAACTTGTCTAAATAGGCACCCGCTACGGTCTCGTCTAAATTTGTATGGAAAACTAAGATCGGACTAATTTGACAGCACTATAATTCATGCCATCTCTATCTTGTGTTTCTATTTAGTAAAAGAAAGCGATAGCTTAATTACGTTTAGTGAGTGCACGGTGGAATTGCGGCCATTGTCCTTATTATATCAGACTATTATTATGAATACGAAAATTTGTGAATCTTCAAATATGTGATTGCCGAATGGATTTGAAATTAATTTTGTATGTAGTTAGATAAATTAACTTGGTAGAATTAATATAAACCAAGTACTTTTATTCCGGAGAAGTAACTTTTTCCAGTATGTGTAAACTGCTGATTTAACTTCAAAGAGAGAAAGTTATTAGGTTTTCCTCGACACGTTTTGGATCGTCCGACCAGCCAGATACTCGTATCACATAATATATTCACGTGGGCTCGTACTTAAATAAAAAAAACATAATTTAGCACAAACAGACCACTAAATGCGCGTAGACCCTACTTAAATGTACCATTCTAATCGCCATTATTTACTAAACCTAGTTAACTAATCCTCTATTTACGTAAATAGCTGTTATTTTCAATAGAACTGGCGGCCATTTGCAATAAACGTTGGGCAGAAGTATGTTAATCCCTAATGGAATCACCGCAATCAATACACGATACTGGTTAGAATATTCATAGAAAATAGTATAGAAGTAAAAATAGGTACATAGAAGGTTTTGTTCAAGAAACTTAACAAATGCTGTTGGAACTTGGAACACGAACAGTGGAGACTTTTATCGATGTGCTCCATTTTTGGTCACAACGTCGCTTACCATCAGGCGAGTTGGCAGCGAAGCGTGGGTCTATATTTCCAATAGAAAAAAAATATAAATAATAAGTTCCAAACTTAGGAGTTCCGTAGTATTATCAAAAAAATATACGTACGGTAATGCTAGTTAGGTATTTTATGAATTTACGACAAAGAAGTTGGGATTAAACTGGACTTTTCCTCCACGATTTAGCATGACGTCATGGCCATACACCCTTCCTTTCCTAGTTACGGATTTCGCTTTCATGAAACCGGACTCTACTCCTATAGCTGATCACGAAATCGGATAAATCATAATGGTGAAAATAAAATACTTTATTAATCACATTTATACAAGTATTATTTTTCATTGTGTGTTTTAATTTATCTCAGTTAATATGTACAGCTTTGAATTAAATTTGATAATTTGATAGGTCGCGGAATATGAATATCAGAATATCGGGTATGAAAAATATCGCAGGTCTTTGAAGAATTGGCCTATGTAAAAAAAAAAAACTGAAATAATTTATAAGAACATTATTAACATGTATTATTGCAAATAAATGATTGATTGATTGATTTTATAAAAACAGTCAAAAGAGGCTAAGACGGAGAAAATAATAGGTGGTTTGGTAGTCGGTACGGACCACTCTACGGGTTCGTACAGACCCTACATCTCAATAACCTCTACACTCATAAATAATAGTAATTCCGTCGTCTTATTCCACTCATAGCAAGTCTTCACGATATTTCTCTTGATGGATGGCAGTCTGGACTGAACTGGATATTTCTCCCACGCTTACTTACAAACTGACTAAGTTAAGACTTAAGTTCTGTTTTACTACGTGAGAGCTATGAAGTTTTATGTTAACAAGTATTATTATTCAAGAAATCTAAATAATCCGACTGCAAAATGACAATGACATTATATTACCAGATATTAAGACGAGTCTAACGTCAGGTCGCAAATTGGTATCAGTCAGACAGTTTAGGGTAGGACTAAAATAAGAATAGACAAACATACGTAGATGGATAGACAGACATAATTGTTCACTCTATAGCAATAATATACATGAGACAGTAAAACGACTGACATAACGGCCTTATCGCTTAAAGCGATCTCTTCCAGGAAACCTTATTATGAGGGATTATGTGGCACGTACGTACGTATGCACATACGTAGTTACTTAGGTATACACGACAACTTAACTCTCCCTGTGAGCTGTCGGGTAAAAACCTTTTAATCAGTAACAGCGTCAACATTGAGTCTACACTGAATGCGGTACGACAGTGTGTTTTTAACCATCTCCCTACGAAGGAGGGCGATGTTTTCGGGTATTTGTAAGGGTGTTTGTTTGTATATACATATGTGAACTCTTGTAACCTATACCGCATTTTTTTAACATCTATAAGTCGGCGTCCGACCACCAGCGCGCCTGTTGGTACGCGACGGCTGCATGGGTTTCAAGAGCGAGACCTCGACAGATTCGTTATATTTACGTTTGAAGTGTCATATATGTATTATTAATATTTTATTTTATTATATTATTGTACTTTTTTCCTAATTAGTACAATCTGGGCGTTGTTCGAGTCACTACTGAATCGGTTTTCTATTCGGAAACGTGTTCCATCCTAGACCGTAACATATCTCACCATTAAACGAGATCGCTTTCCAACGCAAGCCTAAATATTAATTAAAAAACACGTAAATCCTAATCCTAACTAATATTATAAATGCGAATGTAACTCTGTCTATCTGTCTATCTGTGTCTCTGTCTCTCTGTCTCTTTGTCTGAGTGTTTGTCATGGCTAAATGGCTGAACGGATCGACCTGAATTTTTGCATAGATATAGCTTAAAGGTAGGAGACGGACATAGGCTACTTTTTTTTATTGCCACGCAAACTAAGTCGCGGGTAACAGCCAGTATCATATATAGGTACGAATCATTTCGATTTGCGATCATTTGATTCAAAACCCACACAAAAATGTCAAAGTACAAAAAAATATAAAAGACAATACTATAAATCCGATCAAAGAACCAACAATACCGACTATCAAACAGAAATAAATCAAAATAGGTGCCTTATAATACTTCTAGCCCGTCGGCGGCGTCGCGGCTCCGAGACCCGCGGACTGACTATCACGTAACGGACCTTACTATGATACCTCACAATTACAAGTGTGTCTGTCGCTTCCTAGGAAACATCCCGTTTGATGAGATTGAACAGAGAAAGAGAATAATGGTGCGACGGAGAGGATCTTTCCATGGAACTAACCCTAACAGTGATTCGTATTTTTTTTATAAAACTGTGTGAAGAGCCGAGCAAGTCGCTCGTCTGACGGTAAGCGTCACGCTTGCACGAAATAGATCAATGCTCTCCGGGCACAGATGTCTCCGGGATATTGAACTTCAAGAGTTCAAAACCATGCGCGGCAATGCACTGCGCTCTTCATTCTGTGACATCAGATGTTAAATATCTTTATGCCCAGTAATTTCACTAGTTATTGTTTGTAATTATCAAGCGATGGGAAAATATATGAGCTAAGGAATACAAGTCTACGGGAACATGTCGATGTTTGTTGCTTTTTTTTCGACGTTAACAGTAACTTGCGAATTGTTGAGCGATGTACATGAAATTTTGTTGGCTAGTAGTTAATTACATAAACGATTTTTAACTTCAAATATATGCAAAATCGTTCCCATGGTTGTGAAGAGATATATATATATATATATATAGGTTCCTGAAGTCTCAGTAAGGTGCGAATGACTACTTATGTAACGATTCGTTCAAGAATGATTTTCCGAAAAAAATGTTATCGAAGAACTATTTTTTACACCCAAACGTTTTTAAGTACACGTAAAAGCACTGTAGAGAATCTCAGGTAAACCCACAGAAAACAGATAGTTATGACCCATCGAGTCTCGGCGAGCCCGGCGCGGCCCGTCCCGGCGGGCCGCGCCGGTCGTTCCACGCCACAATCGCACCGATGACATGTTTATTGCCTTCCCCCGCGGGATGTTGGTAATGTGCCCACTTTGTTCAGAAAAAACGAATAGTCTTGTACAAAAAGTGTGGAATTCGATGCTACGGATTTTTATGTACAATGATTCTAAAACAAACAAATCATGAAACATTAAAAAATAATACAGGAGAATCTGGTTCAAAGTTATACTTTTGCCTCCCTAGAAAGGTGAGATCTGTATTTTAATGCCAATTTTGACGGACTAAAGTAATAAGCACACTACCCAGTTAACACCTGGCCTATAGAACAAAAGCTTAAAATGTATTTGTACGCTCAACTACAATTTCGTGATAACTTGACAACTAAATTTAAGGGTTTACATTTATGCTAATACCAGCTGAAAAAGTATTATTTTTTCAGGATAAACCGGAAAAAAAACGGAGACTCCATAAGGAGCCATGGACGTGTGAACTAAGCAGTGGGTGCGTCGTTTGTATGTTATGTTAATTGAGGAGTATGCACATGTCTTGTATATTTGAAGAATGGTACTCTCATGTTTCCATGTCTGTGGTATTTCGTTCAAACGAGTTTTGTTTTATATGGATAATGTTCGGTCAAGCGTTGGTATTACTGCTGAATGATCGGGATTTCGTATTTCGACCTTACTGAAGTTTAGTTATATAGTACAATAAAATAGTTATATAGTACATACAAAGCTTAAGAATTTGTAGTTTAGATACCACGGAGTCCAGCCGTAGTAAGCGTACCTAGTTCTTACTTTTTACTTATTTGACAACAATATACATATTAAACATTAACTAAGGGGTAATACTTTGAATACCTACTGTAGTTGTGATATGTATACCACTAACAGGTGTCTACAACATTCACCGTTAAAAGAGTGGTAAGATAATTTGATATACTATATACCTATATATTACAGCTAAAACCCGTTTTCAGTTAAACGCGTTTACACTTGAACACCCCTACGTACAAAAATTTCATTTAAAACATCAGTATCATTACAAAATACTTACTTATAACATACCTAATACAAAATGTACCACACAATACACACATGAGCGGTGTCATAACAGCAAGTAACCTAATCTCCAAGTTCCTTCTATTGACCAACCACATGCTAGGTTAATTTACATTCCAACCAAAGGGTGAAATAATAATTAAAGAAGGATAATCGGATCACCTTCTTGTCTCGTTACCATGTCCGTTTGTATGGACCATTGTATGTGTGTGCGGTTCCATTTTACAACGATTTTGACGGTACAAAAGATCGACGACGCTTTGGAATGTGCTGAGCCGCTCCGGTTTCGAGTCAGCGTTCGTTTGACGCCGATAAGGTGAGGCGATGCCGAGCCGGTGCCGGACCAGTACGAGCACTGTGGTTATTGTACATTTGCTTATCTTTTGGTAGAACGCGACCGCGCCCACCTCTCCCGTCCGCCGTAACTATTATGTTTTTGACATTTAATACTTCCTCCGCTTGAATAATGCCTCCACGGGATGAGTGAGTTACCGAGGTACTTTGTTATTAGAGTTTGGGGTTCCGTGCTCGAACTTTTTGATGTCTAGCTGCCCCATTTTCGATTTAATCAAGATATAACACGCGTTTAATAGTGAAAAGGTATATTATGACAGACTTTCGTGCTTATAATATTAGTGTGAAGCACAAAATATTCGGGAACGTAATGTATCATCATCATCATCATGAACATTACAGAAACGTAATGTTATTTCGTTAATACATATTCCGAATCTGATAAGCCTTAAGAATTAGGCATTGATAGATCCACGTTATGTTTGCCTAGGCTTCATAGCTTACATTTTTACATTTCCATCGATGTTTGATTTGCTGGTATATATTGTAGTCTTTTAATAAAGCTACAGAACCTTATTAAAGTCACGACAATCTACTTGACCTGTTTTTATTAGTTCACGTGTTTTTGTATGTTTTTGGTCCCTTCTGATATTAATGATATTTTAATAGGCGCCCCCTAGGATTAACGATTTAAAGATATTTCAATAGACAGGGCGTCTTTTAGGGGTTGATTGACGATATCATAATTAACTTACACAAAGAGATTCGATTTTAATGTGTTATGAGTTATTTTAATGTATTTTTGAGTATAAGTTTGAATTCACTTTAAGTTATTTATGGATGTTTTTGTGACACTTTGAGTTTGCTTAGTACCTAGTGTACAATTTTGACGGTTTAGTGGATAGTTGAGGGTGGAGAGTGATATGCTGACAGATCTAAAGGACTCATCTTGACATCAATTTAAGATAATGAAATCAGGCATTAATTCGGGGGGTTCATCATCGAATTAGGAATTTATTATTTTAAATGCAGATTCCGCAGTGGTATATAGATACAATTAGTATAAGAACAAGTAATATAGGATATGGTATATTTTTGTTTTGTACTTCAGAAAATAGTATTCATGTTTTCATGTTATGTTACGTTATATTGTTAAATGCAGGCCGATCCGTTCAGCCGTTTAGCTATAACGCGACAAACATCCAGACAGAGTTACTTTCGCATTTATAATATTAGTTATAATGAATTATTGATTTTATTTTCTCTGTAATTAGATATGATATATCTAATTATTATCTATTAGATACACACATATATATATATATATATATATATATATATATGTATATATATATATATATATATATATACATATTTGGTATTGAAAGACGAGGTGACCAAGTTCTTCACCTGATGTTAAGCGTAAGGCATGCCCAAGCCCATAACACTTCAGTGCCACCTAGAATTTTGAACTTCAACAGTTCGAAACCACGCGCTGTAAGATGTACACCGGATTTCGGTTCCCAGAGTTGGCACCAATTGGCACTTCGCGCCGGAACATGGCACATAAAGCACCACGAGACAGGGTAATGAGGATAATGGCGTAAGTATGGGAACTATGACGCCGAGCGAGATGCACAAACTTGGCCATGGGCGCCGGCAGGTTTGTTGTCAGGGGCTGTTTCTTCATCTACTTGTCAACATTGCCGATACCAAAAGATAACAAAATTACACCCTGCAATTTCATAAAGGGGAGTGATAGAAACAAAACTGGGGCTCCACTTTTGAATCCATCGAATGATATTTCGCACGAAAATCAACCAACAACGGAATATGGTTAATCATGTTAATTCCACCTTGTATACCCATATACGCAATAAATGAATTATCAAATCAAATCAAATCAAATCAAATCAAATATTTATTTATTCATCCAAAAAGACCATTTCTATTATTACAAACAACCAAGACACAGATACGCAAGTACACAGAAACAAGTAATAAGTAAATTTAATTATGAAAATGTTTTGAGCCATTCGAATTTGCTTCAATCAATAGAAAATCTATAATTTCGTAAGATATTTTCGTGCGATATATCATACAAGCGATTCAAAAATAGAGCCCCTGTAGCGAAGCGCGAGCACAAATCACAATCAAGCAAATGACGAGTTTATGGGGCTTTATTTTTAAATCGCTCGCCTGAGTATTTCATGCGAAATTGCACGACCGTGCACCTTATCACGCGGCGATAAGATTCGTTAGCGTTAGTAAATTCGCATGAAATACTCAGTCGAGCCATTCAAAAATAGAGGGCCTGAATGAATGTACTGAACTGGCACGAACTAACTGTATATAACGTAGAAATGTGCGAGCGTATACATTTTAGTTGGTAGTAGTCTGATCTGCATTGGACGGCTTGAACGATTTTGCTTAAAATACTACTAAAAGTAATATAAATAAAAATTTGATTTATTGTCCGTTTACTGTTAAAAAGTCTGAAGGATAAAAAAAAAGCCGTGGCGTACCCGGTTCTACCACTAGATTTTTTATTTCTCGAAAAATAAAAACATTCGAAAAAGTAGGTAATGTTTCCAATCCACGAAGAGGCAACCAATTTTCTCCTAAACGTCTGAAGGTGAGCAATATAAGCCAAGTAAAACATTAAAATTGGTTCACAATTGATATATGTGGAGCAAAATACCAAATATCGTATTCAAAACCTAGATTTGGATGTCGCAACATCCTAAAGAGTTTTGAAATGTACGTCCGCTGTACAAGTGCCTTCTCAAAACAGAATAGCAACCGCTCGTTATTAACTTCCCAACTTCCAAGTAAAAATTACAATGGGAAATGATAGTTCTCGAAGACGAACCGTAATCCATAACTCTTATCTGTTTAGCCTGAGCTCTGAGGTAATGATGGTACTAGTACAGGAGCGGACTAAGGTAGGGGGCAATGGGGGCCAGGTCATCCTCTAGTTATGGATTGCACTTTCTATTCCCTATGACTCTACAAAAACTCTCCTATCCCTACAAAAACTCTCCTATCCTAGGGATAGGAAAACAAACTCTCCCTACAAAAACTCTCCTATCCCTAGGATAGGAGAGTTAAACAGTTAGTACAAAAACTCTCCTATCCCTGGGATAGGAGAGTTTTTGTAGCTCTCGTCACCAAGCCGACTCAATTTAACGTGAGTATTCCCGTTTTATTAGAATAATATATGTCACAAATTATTACAGAATTATATTTATATGCAGTCAAGTACCTTCCTCATATATTGGCATCATTGTCATACTTAGCCTTGATCCGTCCCACCGTACTTACTTACAAGATGTCAGGCACAATGTGCAATTTATATCCAGCATCCAGGCAGCATTAGGAGCTGCGCATGACCTCGATGCGATCCATCGTGATTGGCTGATGATGGATGATCGGTGACACTCGACTACGAACTTCACCAAGATGACGACTGTAAACTAAATCCGCCGATTTAGAATACTTGCGTATCGAAGGCTTCATACATTTTGTATTTTAAAAGACCACGAACCTCAAAATTGGTTTTAGGGCAAACGATCAACAACACAAATACGTGAGATTAAAAAAATTACTTTCGTCACGCGTGAACCGAGCCGAGTGTCCCCGGCTTGGCCCCAGGCAGGCATTGCCATCAGCTAGCTAGACAGGCCATGGGACCAGCGTAAAGATTATATGTTTTTTTCCCTTGAGTGTCGAGACACCATATTATGGCGTGCGATGTTTTTGAATAAGTGGCAGAACGCCATATTATATGCATTATCAGAATAGTTGCCGCCAAAAAATGTTGTCGGGGTTTTTTTAGTTCTTTTTTTCTCTTTATCTAATCGTTATAGCGATATCGCAGAATAGGAACATGTAATCATTGTTTAATCAGTAATTATATACTAAGACTATACGTGCGATACGGTTTCACTTTTTTACTTTTTTTGCAAGCTTTTGCTTGCTTTTATTCAACTTGCAATGTTTGTATGTACGTTAAGTGAGCTGATCTGAAGATGGATACGGTAGATGGAAAACGGAACTCCTGAGAAACGATTAGTAGATTGGTGGAGTTTGGACTCATTTTGATCAGCTTACAGTACCAATCACGGTTTTTATAGAAGCTTCTTTGAAAACATTTTTTCTCCACGAAATTTTTTTTTATTTTTTTTTCTGTGGTCAATAACCGGCCAACATTGTATGGTGCGGTGCTAGGTAGCGGTGAAGACCTGATAGATATCAATGTGTTTCGTTCGTGTCTATTGTGTCTTGTTTATTATTAATTTCGTTGGAACCATTATTACATTTAAACCAAGCCTAATTCTATCTCAAAAAATCAGAAGTGAAAGTGGTGGTACAGCTCCTACAGCTTCCTCTCTGCCAAGTTTCACGCCATCTGTTCTAAATTATAATATTTGTGCAAATAAACACGAGTAGAGCGGCATTTGTTGTTTTATTGGTTTGGGTGTAGCCTTTTTTGCAGACTGCGATATTAGAGACGTTTTGATTCCTTTGCATGATGCAATACTTGTTCATCATGCCCCCAATCACTGTCACGTGAAGTGGTGTAACACTCTCGGAGTACCCCTGGTTTTGATGCGGAGCGACACCTTTGTTGATAACAATTTGGAGCCAAGTAAGAAGTGTTAGCGTGAATAGCATCAGCTTCGCGGGCGAAATTGTACTGCTGAGTCCGACTGTGAGGGCCCTCGGAGATATGTTACAGGTCTATAAAGAAAAAAAAAAGTAATAATTGTTAGTTTAGGCATTTCGTGCAGAAGATGGTCTGAAAGGAGACGACGAAACGATGCAATTTGAAATCGTCTGCATGATTTCAACTGTTTCTTCGTTAATAAAAATAAAAATAAATATTTATGCCTGTAATAAATACATTTTGGATTAAGCATTAGTCGAGAGTATACAACGTACAGACAGACAGATTGATAAAGACAGGGTTACTCTTACATTATTAATATAATAATTGTATAAAATTGTTACATTAAGGTGTCAGTGCATGAAGTATGATAGTGTGATGATTATCGTACACAGTGGTTTTAGATTAACACGAATCTGTTCAATGGAACCGTATTTCATCAATATAAAATAATTGTATCGTAATACGTTTTGTTAAATTTTAAACATGAGTAAACGTAAGATTGGTAAGTTTACAGATTTAAAACGAATCATGCTCTAGTTTACAGAATTGCACATTCACAATTTTTATTGATTTAGGTTTTTGTTATATACGTGTACGTATATGTTATACATGTGTACCTACCAGCTGCTGTAGCTGTCACTTGCCTGCACCCGTCCACATACCTAACAGTTTTAGTAATAGAACACACATATGGAGGTATAATAGATGGAGCTAATTTACCATCAGCCAAGCGACCTGTACGTCGCGTCACTCAACTGCATATTTTGTTGACTATGTGGTTTAATCACACAATTCTCCTTAATAAATAGTTTAATTTACTGCTAAGCAGAGTATTAGGACGAAATTGTAACAAGTGTTATCTCAAGGTATGAGGGCGGCGGCTGCGCAGTTTATACGGACTCCAGTTATTTATTGTGTGATTGTGTTTAGCCCACACCAATGGAACTAGGGTTCACGACAAAAAATTGTACATACCTATAAATATCTATTATAATGTTTTTTTTATTTGTTACTTTTAATTTTTGCGGGAACATCTGGAGGAGATTGGCAGAAAACATGGAAGATTCGTGAAAGAGGGAGGAGGCTTTTGCTCTCCAGTGGGCTGAATGAGCTGCAGATGATGATGGTGATGATGTTATTTGTCGTACTCACTGTGTTCAAGGTAAGACGCCTTGACAGCAACAGCCGGCGCACGACTCTTACAATCCATTGAAATTGAAAACTGATAAATTATTATTATTTATAAATTTTCAGGTGATAACAGGTACAAGTTTACATTCTCCCGAAAAGAAACCTTTAATGCGAAAGCATTCTTCGAAATGTATAAAACTGCAGATTTTCTGGATAATCCTAAAAATATAACAAAAATACTATCCCAAGGCCATGAACTACGAGATTGCGTGGAATCAGTGAGTCCCTGGGACCAGGTCACCATCGAAGGCATGTTTTTAAAACCAAGGTTCGTATTTGTTTCAAAGCGCTTGCTTCGTGCCTTTATGAGGCGTAAGGTATTCGTATGGACCTTGCGCTTGCTAATTAAAAAAATTGTGCTTTAATTTGGATTACAAAACGTCTATAATTCCATCGCTTGCGCTTAACAATAGAAAGTTTGAAAATAATGTAGGTAGGTATCTATTTTGGTAAAAATATTTTAGAACCGCACTATTTTCCCGCCTCATTATTTCGCCTTTATTCAAGAAAAAGCATCAACTACTTGCTTTAATCATCTGTTATATTTTGTGTTCCATTCGCTTGAACGTTTCATTTCTTTCAGTCAGATTAGACTTTTTACTTCGTCCTGATGTCGGGACACTTGAATACGGCACCGTTATCTATTCCCTGCCTTTAATAAGAGCCTACTGCAAAGGAGCGCTGGGCAAAGTCAAAGTTATTTATTGGTAAATATTCATCTACAAGTCAAAAATAATAAAAAGCAAGGCAAGGGAGTATCGTCGGAGGTGGAGCTCTGGGAGGACAAGAACGTCGAGTAGCGCACCTTGTCATATGCGCAGGTGTTGTGGGGCCACACGCAGCTGTTCCGGGAGAAGCCGGAGCGCAGTGCTGAGGGTCCGGGTAGGTTCTACTTGAGATCTCGGGGCCCACCGAGGCAGGCGACCGGAGGGATTTTAGTGGGGCAAGAATCCTACAGAAAACTCCCAGCCTACAGCCAGAATCCTACAGCCCAGCCGGGTTGTATCGGTTCTTACAAGTCAAGCAATATGGTCTTGTTGATTGGTTTGATTTGTGTTTTTTTTTATCCACACCTTTCAAAGATATAAAACAATAAAATTATGTATTAAAAATTTTAATAAACTAATCAAATAAGTGTTTTTTGCTCGTTACAGCATCCCATTGGTAATTAAAAAAAGCTGTCGCCAAGACGAGAGCGATATATCTGAACAAGAATTCACCTTCCGGCGTCTGTCGGGGCTGGCGGCCGCCGTGGCCTTCACGGAGGGCTTCCACTGTCGCCGGGTCCCCGAGGCTGAAGCCCTAGGCCTCGAGTCTAACAAGGATATGACTAGCTTCAAGCTATATCTGTCAGCCGTTTCGGGAGCGGAGCTTTTTGTTGATCATTTCGATGTATTTCCCTTTATCTGCGCCTTGCGGAAGTTCCAATTGAAGAAAATATCCGCAGAAGCGATTCAACATATCGCAGACATTCCAAACGTGGACGGAGAACTAACTCTGAAGCGGTTACGGAGAAAACTGCACACTGATGAGGAAATGAAGGAGTATGAGAAGAAATTCTCTGACGTCACATTCAATATTTCAAGCAGTTTAATTCAGTACAACTTACAATTGAGCCGTTCGAAAATTTCTATTTGGTGCTATCTCCTTGAACTGTTATTATATGCATTCATCTTTGTTTTTGTAATCAGTGCGTTTTCAAGAATCGTGCCGTGGTGGATGTCGAATTAACTGTGAAGGGTTATTTTATTATTATTGCTTTTTTTTATTATAAAACTTATGTAATGAGATGAAAATTCAATGTTGATTAAAGTATTTAATTACATTTTTCATTTTTTTATTTAGTACATGAACTGTACACTTACGTTTGTTACGTCGCAAGTTTACTGTTACGCAAATCGTTAGCATCGTTATAGTAGAAAAAAAAACCGACATGCTTTTATGGAATCCGTTAGAGCAACTGTAAGTTGATCAAAATGAGTCCAAAATCCATCAAACTACTGTTAGTTAATGAAGAGTTCCGTTTTCCATCTTCCGTATCCATCATCAGATCAGTTCGCTGTCATATTGTATTGTCACGGAACTTGACAGGCATGCAAAATTTCAACTCAATTGAACAAGGGGAACTGGTCTAAAATTGAGTTGTAAGATTTGACCTTAACATACATACATACAAACATTGCAAATTAAATGAAAGCTAATTACGAAAGCCGCAGTCGGAGGATCAAAATAAACCAAAAAAAGTTAAACTACATTTAATTTCTATAATTAAAATTATAACTAAATGTACAAGTGAGTGCAAACGATGCTAGGTATACACTAATTGCAATACATAGTATATAAATCTATCTAATGGAGTAGGTCACACGGGCCTAGTGTCTTCTGCTGACGCTGAGGCTGCGGCTGCGGCGGCGGCGGCGGCGGCGGCGGCGGCGGCACGAAGCAGCGAAGTTGCTAGGTCGCGCTCTACTGCAGGCTCGATGACGTAACAAGCTTGTCAAAATATAAACAAAGCAATAGCGTATGTTTTACTTAGTTGTAATAGTGTTGTTCGTGGTTTATTTGTTGTTTTTGTCTATTTTTTTTTGTTAGATGGAGCCGAGCACGCTGTGCTACTGGAGTTAATATTAAATTTTTTTTTTCTGAGCTCAAGCAACGCGAAGCTGGATAGCCGCTAGAAAGAAGTCATTCTTCATGATGTTTCCCTTCAGGCATATTTCAAAAAAATCCTAATTTTGTAAACAAGCCGAATAATTTGTCGCATCGAATTTCCCTTATCCGTTAAACTGTTTACAAACACAAACAAACAACCTGTCGTGTATTTAAACGTAATTTAACGCTCATTACCGCACGTGTCGTTTGGAAATATAAACGTGATTCGTCCATAATTAACGTTATTAATTAGTGCTGTAGTTTATTAATGGCTAGAGTTATGGTGGAGCTGGTTTACTGGTTTTTCTTTATTGTGGTGCTGAAAGGTAAGAATTAAAAAAAAAACAATATTAGGGAGCTGATTCGAAGAAAATATAGCGCTGTCACTTTCGCATGCTAATGAAAAGAGGTGGCTTTACCGCGCGCTAGTTCAAATATAATATATAAAAAAACAGATAATTGCTAATTCAGCTAACCCAGGGAATCAATCACAATTATGTACTTTGCTATTCTAGGAATTATTACCCCGCGCGTAATGATTACTTGAATATACAATAGAGGTTCGTTAAAAAGTATTATAATTTATTAAACAGGACACTCAGGACGTAAAGAGGAATCGAAAGACACATATCGCTTGTCAAAATTGGTCAAGCCGTTTAGGCACATAAACATACTTACATACTCACATACTACTATGAAATTTGGACATCCACAGTTAGTAACCACGCGCGGCAATACACTGCGCTCATCACCCTTAGATATTAGATGTTAAATCTCTTTTGTGCCCAGTGATTGTCCTAAAATCCGGAACACAGTAATTTTTGCACACTACTGCTTGGCGTTTGAATAAATGGCAAAGATGAGTTTCATTTCCAAGCAGACTCTGCAAAATGGTCCTACCAGCCTACTGCTACCAAAAACTTGTAAAAGTGGTCAAAATCTTGAGCTCATAAATATAACTCGGTTAGTAGTTTCTGGAAACTTTGTCATGTTCATGATGGTCGCAGACAGCGGGGTGAGGCTGCAGCCGGCGGCGTGCGACCACTCACGCCGCGGCGCCTCCACGGAGGGCGTGCTGGGAAGCGTCCGCTCCTTCCCTTGGGTCGGCGTGCTGCGAGTGCACTTACGTAAGGATCACGCTATTCTGATCACGCACCATATGAAAAATAAAATAAAATGTCTCGTCTGTTCGAAAAGACTCATTGCAGACTGGAAAAAAAATCAAAAACAGTTAAAAAAAAAAATGATTTATATTGACGACAACTGGAACGGGGCCAGACCCGGCTAGTGTGGGCACAAGAAAGTTCTATTTAAAACAGGGTCCTCGGTTAGACAACACACATATTTCTAGGATATCATTCTACTCGTCATTATATCTCCTTTCCCAGGATACCATGCACGGAGGGTATCCTGGATAAATCTAAAGTTGTAGTTGTTAAAAGTTGAATATGAATGTTACAGATCATGAGACGTCATTGAAGATAGCTCTCACGGGCATCGTGCTGGTGAAGGAGAAATACGCCATCGGGAACGCGGACGATATCGCCAGGATCCCCAAACGAGTCTTCCAGTAACTACAAAACGGCATTATCAAAGCATTCACTGTACAGTATCTATAACAAACCGCTAGTATTTTACTGATGCAATAAAAAAACATAACATACATACAGAGGAAAAGCACTAAAGATATATTTTGTTAAAGGTATTCAGAGAACTTCGGCAAAGTAACGCCTGATTCAATCAACTTTATGGTAAAATAAGTAAAATAATAAAAAAATTAAATGAAAACTAAAAAACTATGCCATTTAGAATCGACAAAGCTGATTTTTTTGACGGCAAATTTCAAAGTCGATGGATAAAAATCCTACTTATAGCAATAACTTTTTGGGGAAAAAAATATTTTTCTAGACAAGCTTTTATGAAATCCGTTATCAGCATGCAGTACGCTGATCAAAATGAGTCCAAACACCATCAATTTACTATTAGCTACTGAGGATTTCTATTGACCATCTTCCGTAACCATCATCAGATCAGCTCGCTGTCATAATATTGTATTGTCATCGGAACTTGACAGACATGAAAAGTTTCAACTCAATTGAACAAGTTACCCTTGTTCAATTTAGTTGAAACTTTGCATGTCTGTAAAATTCAGTTGCAACATTTTTAACATACATATATAATTATATATATATATATAATTAAAAGGTTGTAAACTATAACGGTTGGGGTATATTTGTGTAAAACCAACGAGGACAGCGAGTACGATGGTTTTTGCACGACAAATTAGATATTTAGATTCGACTAAATTGATTCTTGTTACCAAAAAATTACAAATATGACTTTTAGAATCTATGAAACTGATTTATCTATCGACAAATTTAACATTTGCCATATCGACGATTTCAGTTTCGTCATAAGTATTTGGTATTTTACGACAGCGATTACATTCGTTACTTTACGTTCAATTTTATCGAATGTTAAATTGTGCAATTACAGGAAAACATACTCTAAACGGGCCTTGATATATTAAATAAATATACGTTGTTCCAGAGAAGACAGCCGCGCCATGTTCATCCCCGCGGACCGCGCGCCGTGGTTCTGCCGCGCGGTGGACTACATGACCCATCCGGAGTACGAGCTCGAAACCCTCAACTCGGTCGCACTCATCGAGCTTGAACCGCCGCCGGAAACCAACTGTACTGTATCGATACAGGGTGTTCGGCCAGATGACAGACATATTCTACAGTATCATCGTACTCATTTGTACTCATTATTATGTAAAAGTTCATAATGACGTGTGTAAATAAGAAAAAATCGCTTATTAAAAGTTAATCATATGTAATGATGATCAATGCGGTCATAGAATTTGTCTGTCGTCTAACCGAACAGCTTGTATAGGCCTATGCTTTTTATGGGTGGGCTTTTGAGCCCAACTCACTTGATTTTAAACGAATTTAAGATGTTGTATATACCTGCCCTATTACCACGGTGTGTTTTCCCTACAATTTCAGCGGTAGCTGAAGCTCAGTTCACCGATAACAATCTTCAACCTAAGCGGTACCAAGCTCAATAGACATTCCTTAGATAATATAGCCTAATACGACGCCACTATGGCTGGCAACTCGGCCTACCCAGACTTATAGTTTACTTCACAAGTTTACGCATAACTGAATTATTTTATAGGTAGGAAATTATGAGTGCGATCATTTATGTGAATATTGTTCAACTTGCAGTTCCGATGAAGCCGGTGTGCTGGCCTCCGTATTCTTATAATACTTCCAACAATATCTACGTTGTTGGATACACAGACGGTAAGGACATCACTAGCTCGACGCTGGTAACTATTGCTGTGTAAACTAAGTTTACGTGATTTTAAGTAAGATTGACTGATGGTATGTATGTTTGTCTGGTGTTAAGTAAGTATAAGTTTAAGAACGTACACTTTATTTTAAGTAAGAATACCTAAAGTTGGATATGTCGGTAAGTTTATGAACTCCATCAGCGGCGACAGAGCTCGTCAGCTAAGGCGTATCTTGGTCCTTAAAAACTACATAATATGTATTCATTACATATTTCTTCGTATGTGACGTCTGCTTAATGTGTATTACAGATAATCAATTGCTAGAGAAGTTCATACACAAACTCCAACACGTGGACCAGGGTTTGTGTAAAGAATTCTACAGCAGAGCGGGAGTAAGTACAATTATAAAAAAAAAAAAGTTTTTCTTAGCAACTTAAAGCAATGTATATACTTAAATAAAATCTTTTGAAAATCTTTGCTTAGTGCCAGTTCAAGTAATCATTAAACGTCTCTGAGTGCGGCCGTAAGACTTTCATGTGAATTATAGTAAGAAAGTTATTACGCGAAAGATTATGTTCTTATATTATATTTTATATATGTATGTATAAAAAGAATTTCAAATACGGGAGCGAGATGACAGATGAACTGATTGAACTGAATGCAAGTGGGACTGAAAACGGATCGGCAATGATCAAAAACACGGATTATTGCAATTGTTTTCCACCATCTGCTCGTTCTTTCAGCTGACAGAAGGTAATATGGCGCCGTCACACTACGAATGTGGATTTGCGCAGAACAATAAAGATAGCTGCGTGTGGGACAACGGCATGGCACTCGTTTCCAACACATCGGGACATTGGGTGCTGGTCAGTCATTACCATTTCAATTTCAAAATATCTTTATTAAGTCATTAATATAAGTCAAACTTGCACAATCGCTATAATGTATATAGGATCCTAGTAGTACAACCAGTGTTAACTATATTGCATTGTTTTGCGAGCGGTAACCTCACACAAAACTCATGAAAAGGAGAATAAACTGATAAAATTTAGGGAAGCATTAATTTTAAAATTATTTTGAACACTAGGACTGATATTATATTCATTTTAGGTAATGTATTATAAATTTAAGTCAGTCATAAAATCAAGTAAGTTCATGTTAGTAAGTCAGTTATTAATTCATACCATAATGACTTAGTTGACAGAGTTCGATTCCTGGGCAGATCATCAACATACATAATAATCAATTTATCACTAAGCCATCTCAAAAAATATCGCACTCGTCTCGTGTCCAATTCCTATAGCCAGCGAAGAAGGCAGACGAACTAACAACTAAGCCTGCTGTTCCGAATGTAGAACCTGTGAATACTAGCCGAATTTGGAACCGCATCGAGTGACCGTGTCGCCTGCGGTCGGCATCCTAATGAATGCCACAATATTGTTCCACGCAGAACTCAAAAATGTTTTTGCAGATCCGAATAATGCCTGCCGTCGATTATTTTATATTTGGACACCTTACACAGAGGCTGGTATACAGTAAAGTACAATACGATACGTACGCACGATATTGCTATACCCAATCAGAGTCATTATTGTGTTATCTACCTAAAATACGCTTATCAAGATCTGCATGTAAATATCATGTTTGCAATATTATGTAATGAGTTTTGAAGTCGAGAAAGGCTTTTGCCCAACATTGGGAATCAACAGGCTAAGCTTATAATAATTCAAAAATATCTCTGATGTTATAATTTCCCTCCAGCTAGGGCTAGGTCTCCAAGGCCCAGGATGCGCTGCGCCGGCACGTTTCATTTCCCTCTCACACTACTACTCGTGGATCGAATCTGCCACAGACGTGCAAGAGATAGAAGATCAGGGCAACTACAGAAAGTCAGCTTTTAATGAAGGTAAAGGTAGCACTCATGGCGTAGCTTTTAATTCAAGTGTTGATTTGAAACATTCATGTCTATTTAATTAGTGTCAAGTACATAATATATCAGTTCAGTGTGGCGCTCTAGGGCTCTCCTTACTTCAGCAGTGGACGTCTTTTGGCTGATTATGATTATGATGATAATATATATCATGCAGTTGATAGTTTCAAAATATTCGTAAATATCGTCAAACTATTTTAAAGTCAAAGTCAAACAAAGGGAATGGAATACTATTCCCATTAATTATTATTAATATACTGGTTACCGCAATAAATATTAGGGACTTTATATCAATGTTTTTTAAGGGAAGCAATTACAAAGGCTATTTTATTTTACATTTTATTTCATACGTCAAATGCAACTACTGAGTTTTTCAAAATGTTGCTTGTCCGCTTCACTCTCATTCCTCTTCTAATAGAGTAAAGTGAGCAACTCGCATGCTCTAGGCTAGTGTAAGAGTATCATTAAAAATCACGTTAAGATTTATGCTAATAAGAATGCTATAATCTTCTTTCCACCTTAGCTGATCAAAATTATTGTTATGTACATTACAAATGATCGATATTAAAATGATTATAAATAATTGTTATGTACACTCTTGCGTTTATATTAGCAAATCAATAACTTGGTCTTATGTCTATTTACAGGCTTCAAAAAGTCAAAAAACTTTGTGGAGTACATTCCAGCACATGAGCTTCTACGGTCTAATAGCAGTGGTTTAGATACCAGGAAACAAGGCGGAGGTCATCAGAAGCATGCATTCGCTCATTACTACCCCTTCGATATACATACTGAAGACCCGTTGCATATTAAGAGGGTCAGCGGGACGGAAATTCAAATAAGTCTTTCCAAACGTAGGAAACTTTACATTATTTATTTGCCTTTTTATACGCCAATTTCATATCCAAGATTATGGAGATGACGCCTGCAAAGAAGCTAATGACTATTAATATAAGAATCTGAAGGACTGATACAATGTACACATTATGTTTTATATACGGCTTAAATTTGTACCTGAAAACAGGTCTTACCTTGAGGTCTGAGGTGGCCTATGTGGTGCTATGATAAAGGAAAGAGATCATGCATTGGAGTCCTTAGAGCAACGCAGCGTCCGGACCGATCGTTAGTTGGTCGGCTAGGCGCTCGGGTTGCTCTAAGATGGAACCATAGATGTTAAAAACTTTGAAAGCTTTCCTTCCGTTCAACAGCCAATCATTGTACCTTTGCGGCACCTACGCTTATATTTTTGGTGCTTAATAAGCACCAAAGTTCATACATCGCCCGTACCATGACGTAGCCGCCGACGCTATGATACCGCGTATTGACCATACACCTTATCGCGCGGAGATACGCTACGTGGTCGCGCAGCGTCAACGGCTGAACCTAAAAAGCACATCACGGTACGGCACGGTACGGGTCCTTGTATTATCAAACTGCCGCTGGCACGCGTTTAGATTGACATCAAGCTACAATATTATAAACAAATTCGCTGATAAAACGTTTCATTAAACGTTACAATTCAAAATGAACGAGATGTAAGAAACACATATATATCGTTAAAGTGAAATCTGTGGTGAAGCAACCATTCGTGAAGTAGTGACTCAGGTTGTTAAATAATTTGCCGCAAACGCAAGATTATTATTATCACAGATTTGGTTTGTTCTATCTTCCTATTACTTTTTTTTAATTCATACTTAATATTTTCTTAGTATAAACTTCATTAATTTAAGGCTTTCCTAACATTTTATATAATTCAGGAGATGAAACCCATTACTTATTTAATATGTAACGGATATCTTAACTCTGCAGGTTCTACTTACTTGCTGAAAAGTAATTGACGTTTACAAAAGTTTAGTAAACATGAGTATTTTGTATTTTTAGGTACTAATGACAGAGACAATGTTATCTACTCAACTATTGATTCGATACGGTCTAATAGCATAGGTACAACCAATCAAACATATGTCAACATGGCGGAAGTTCAAACCAGAAAGACGAATGTTTTCATCAATGTTGACTTGTTTCAAAACATTTCAGCGTTAGATCAATATTCATCAGATTTTCCCGATCACAGTACAAAAATAAACGTCAATTCTGCTAAAGAATGGAACAAAATACTTAAAGAAGGAATGATTGTAGAAGAAAGAGAACACCTCCTTCAAAAATATCTTATACCATACAATTGTGAGTTTTTGCAAGCACCAAAACTAAATCAAGAAATATCTGATACTTTGCCAGCTATACCAAAAACTCGTGACAAAATATTAGGAAGAACTCAACAGCAACTGGGTATAGGACTTACCGCAGTGAATAGGGGTCTGGATGCACTACTGAAGAAAGTAAACATACAGAAAGCTATCCGGCACATTAGTAACGCCTGTCGTATCTTAGCAGATATGCATTATCAATTGACGCAGCTGCGCATAAAACTTATAAAACCCAGCATGAAAAAAGTAATTTTCAATATAATTCATCACAAAGAAAGAGAAAAACTGCTATTTGGGAACATAGCGAGAAAAATTATGTTTGCGAAGGCTTTCGAGAAACAAAGAATTCCTTTAGAAGAGGCCCAAAGGATGTATCGGACCTTTTTCTTGATTACTGCGGTTGATTACCAAATTAAATCTACAATGATGGACGCTATAGATGCTTCCACGACGAGAAGTTCAATAAAGGAGCATTGGTGATAAATATTAAAATTAGAAATAATAAGTCTTATTCTATTCCTACCAGCGAATCCAAATGAACGTGAGCAGACATTATGCAAGGTACAAAAAAAAAAGTTTCATTTAACACAAAACGCATCACAATATGACTATTTACGTTGCAATAAGTGAAGTACGTGAGTCAATAAACTGTTATAATATCAATAATTAGTAAAAGTTTTGGATTTTAGAACACAAAGAATCCGTCATGTTTCTACCTCCGCTACACTTCTGAACTAAATGATTAATTACGTAGATTTTGGTTCGTCGTAGTAGTTGTGTTTAGTTTTAAGTTGATTAAGAGACAAGTCTATTATTAGTTAGTTCTGAGTTTGATGAATAGTAGTTAACACTATTAACTATCTTCTTTTTCATTTCAAGATATAAGTTTTTATTTTCTACTTAATGATTAGAGCTGTTATGTAACTGCTTATTAAGCTAGTCAGTGGAATGCTCAAATGCTTATGACACCTAACTAATCTTGTACCTGTTACTAAAACGTCCGATTTTTTTGCATTTCACACCTTTGTCTCTCTACTTAAATAATTCTACAATTAATCATCGGAAATAAACTATATTCTTTTTTATGGCTTACGCAAAATAGCTCCATCATTTGCTAAAAAGTGAAATGTTTGCTTCACATTCAATCAATGTCAATGTTTATTGACAGAGTCTACTGGCACGAACTACGGTACACAACTGCACAACTACAAAAAAACATGTTCTAATTGTATGTTCTCTTTGTTTAATTCAGGTCTATCCTAGCGATCAAACTCACTTCAATTCATCACCTTCATCATTAGAAAACGTTGCTCGTTTTTGTTGGACTAACTTCCAGCCTTAACGGTTTAAGTCCTTGTACAACGACATGCCATTTGCCTTCTCTTTTATTTGGTCTGGTACTCTTCTTGGTTTGCCTGATCTTTTGATCTTTGGTAATGACCTATTTTCATATTTCAGATCTACCGTACAGAATGGGCAGTTACGGTAACTGCAGCGACAAGAACATCCGACTAATCTACAAAGAATTTATCGATGTGAACGCGACGACAGGCAGTAATTTCTCGCCCAAGAAGAGTGGCATTGTACGATACTTGGTTAGAAACTAACTTTATTATTACAAAAGCTTGATAAGCTCCATGCAAAAATATAAAGCATGAGTGTGTAATGTGTAAAGCATGAGAGTGAGACTAAGATTTTCATATAGCGTATGGCATACATTAAAAAACACCCTATTTCTTAAACATCCAGTATTCATATTCCCTAAATATCAATTTCCAAAATGTCAATCTACCAAAACATTTTCTTCTTCGAAATGTCTTTCTGAAATTTACTAAGTTAACGTAAACGCGATCCAAAGTAAACATACTTGGAGAACTAACAGTCCTCATGTCATTTGGAAAAATCACAACTCGGTATTCTTCAGTCTCAGATTTTATTAATAACAAATTACGTTACATGTAAAAAAAACACTAATAATACAATTTCTAAATAAATGATGGTATCAGAGTACCAGTTATACCTACGGAATCTAGTGCGGCGGCATAGTGTCGTACCACAGACAGTGTGTCGTACCCATAGGCTACAACTAAATAATTTTTTAGCATCAGGCGGCTTGAATGATAATTACATAAATAACGCTTCGCACTAGTCACTAGGTTTCCTTGTATCGAGGTTGCAAACGAACTCATACAAATAATGATACAGAAAATTTAACACCCAGACCCAGAGCTGATTTTTAAATTCATCATTTACTCGGGACCCGGTTTCTTATAAGGCAGCCGCCCACCTAGTCCAGGAGGATCGTCAATAACTAAGTGTTAAATTAAAATATTAACATAAAAACATTTTTCAGATGTCGTTGCATGATTCTCTATTTTTGAACTACACCTGTGTAACTATAAAGGTAAGAATTTTGTATGTGGAAAATAATAATCAATAATTCATTATATATGAATTTTGTTTATATATTGTAATATATCTTAAGTACATATATACTTACCTATGCCAAGTCAGGCGTATCTTCGATGCATTTGTCCTTGAAACTCGCAGTCAGGGCCGCTTCACGTGTTAGTTCAGTAGTGGACGTCTTCTAGCTGATAAAGAATGAAGATAAAAGATATGCCGCAGTGGAGGCCACCAAATGGTCTGCCCTTAAAATAATACAAAAGTGTAGCTCAAATTGGCTGCATACCTCTTTTTAGTGTAATTTTCTTTCACATTTTTTTAAATCTGTCTATCCTTGTTTCAGTTACAGGTAAGGAAAGCGAGCCCTGCGTACCTGTACTACGACGACATGATGACTGATGACGACATGTTCCTCGAGAACCCAGACGAGATAATCAGGATCTACCCATTCCACACTCAGACTAAACTAGTAGAAAAAGGGCCATACGATCACTTGAAACCTGAACCTATAAAATCGCACGGAAAAAACATTACCGGATACAATATCAACTTGTATTTAAGGGCAGTTTTTGTGGGTAAATGTCGATTGGAGATGAGGTTCTTCGGACCGCCGGCTGACGTCGTGCATATAACCCGAGGAGCTACTACTACGACTACTACAAAACCGACCGTGCCTACCGAGGACCCTTACGCAGACTTAAGGAAAAATATCCCGCTCGAGTTTGTGGAACCTGAACCAGAGAATAGCGATTTTTCGTTCGAACAAGAGCCTGTCTATAATAATGCACGCTCTATCAACAACTTCAGGGTTTTGTTTTGGCTGGCAGTTACTTTTATTTTTTTGTAAAATTATGCCCATCATAATAATGACGACACGTCGATACAGGGAACCCTAGTGGACATGGAAATGCATGTGAATCGTTATATACCATGGGGTCATTATACGGCCTTCACTATTACCGATTCGAACAACGTGCACTCCATACTCAAAAATGTATAGTGACAAATGTAGTTTTTACTAAAATTATGCACCTTGGATTTTTTCCATTAAACCTGATTAAATAAACATGATTGTGCCATAGCCATACATGCCATAAAAACTCGTAAGTGAATGTAGTATACGTACTAATTATTATGTTTATTAACTGAGTACATTCATATGACTGTACTTCAAGGTACAATTTATAAATACAATCGCAAAAATGTACTACCGCTGGGATTGGAACAACAATACAATATCTGGGTTGATGTTCCCTTTATTTACAAGTGTTCACAAACATTACTTGATTAAATAGCGGAAAACTTTTGCTAACTTAAATGACTTAAATTATTTTATGGACCAGCAGGGCTAGCAGGGCACCGCGACAAAATCTTTTTGTTATGCAAGAACAAGACACGGCTACGACTATGTATACGTTTGTCTCATTTTTCAAGACATGCAGAGTAGAGAAGATTTTGTTTTAAGGTTTGTGGTAACTAGATGTAGACCACGTTCACAGCCAATGCTCATGAACCAAAATCACAGGCTGATGATAATAATGAGAAATTTACTAAACATAAATCTGCATACTTATACAAAATAGCAAACAATGTTACGATAGTTGCTTTCAAATAATCTATCTGGTATGCAGTAAGTATATTTACTAAACAAACTTTAAACTAAAACTTCTCAGATACATATTTTGAAGTTTATACACGATATAATTATATTAACTATACCAAAAAAAAATTTTTTCTTTACTGTCCAAAAACTGTAGTTCTATTGTAACTGCGGATTTCATAAGTTTGTCACGGACACGCACTTGACTGATTTTGTCTTCATGATAAACCTAAGGTGGAGCTCGGCAGGACACGTGGAGTAATGTGAGAGGAGCGCCGGTCATCCGGCAGCGAGGCGGGAACGATTCGAACGCGATTAGCGTGTGTTGTACTGTAGTATACAGTAACTCTGTATCTAAACAGCCGAACTGCCGACAGCACGAACAGCGACTGCATGCAGTTGGCCGCAGCACGGATGTTTTATAAGTATTTCTATGAAATTACTTCCGAGCGCCACGGCAGCAGCACGTGCAGTCGGCGGAAGTAGTACCCGCGAATGCATCTGGTCACTGCACGTGCTGTTTGCAGTTGCAGTTGGCAGCTCGGTTCGGAATAGTACCTTCATTGAGGATAGTGACTGGCGCCACTACCACGACAGAGCACCGTCCTGGTAGTGGCTCCTCCGCTGCCGTTTCACCGATTACGGCGACAATTACTGTCTGTAATGAAATTCATGCAGCAGTTAGGTAAGGAAACCTGTGGATGAAAATGATGCAATTGTACAATTTATCTTACGTACTGAGGTATATTGTTTTTCTCAGTTACAATAACAATAAAAAATATGCATGAAATGAAATGGTATATGATAATGAGTGTCATAATAGTATTTTGTTTTCGCATGGGTATTTAACAAAAAAATAAAAATTATAATACATACACGAAAACCCTTCTATTTGCGTCTAGTTACAAAAAAAAAAAAAGATAATTATAAAGAGAGCTAAAAAGCTACCCAACAGCGAAATAATTTTTCAAATCGGTTCAGTAGTTTCGGAGGAAAAAAAAACAAACAAACAAATCTTTCCTCTTTATTATATTGGTATAGATTATTGGAAGTTTTACGGTGGCTGTATCACAAGCGATACGGGTATTATGTATCCCAGCGATTTATTCGTCATTGGGATGCTAGACTACAACAACCTGGAGGTGAGACGAGCACTTTTCCTGATACGATACGTGTGGCGCATTTTAACGGGCCGTATGAGTGTCCCATCAGTGCTTGAGCGGTTAAGTTTGACTGTACCGACCAAATATTTAGCAGCTCGTCAGCACAATTTATTTCGGGTGCCCTGGTGCAGGACGGAGTACGGCAGGCTGGCGCCAGTGCCGAGAGCACTGAGTACGCTCAATGTCTTACTGGCCAGGAACTGGGATCTTGACTTGTTTAATTGTACGGAGGCAGAGGTTCGCAGAATGACAATAGATTTTTATGACACCATTAAGATGCTAGTGATGAAACCAGTGAAATAAGTAAGTAAAATAAATTAGTGTTAGTTAGTATGTTACTTTTTATAAATTATTATTTGTTTGTTGTTGTTTTAAGTTAGTTTTTACTTAGATTATGGTCCATGTGTGGGCGAATTGGAGTAACCTGTAATGCCCACCCAATGGAAAAGAATTGAATTGATAAATAAATAAATAAATAAATATTCTATCATCATCAATAGTTTTCGCAGCGCACGCGATGAAAGAATATTTTAGGTATTTTTTTTACATCTTGGGTTACATTATTGGAGTTTTAGTAAGGATCCCTAATTTTTTTGAAAATATAATATAGCCTATGTCACCCGGGGATAGTGTAGCTTCCCAAAAGCGAAAGAATTTTTCAAATCGGTTCAGTAGTTTCGGAGCCTATTCAATGCAAACAAACAAACAATCAAATCTTTCCTCTTTATTATATTGGTATAGATAGATATAGATAGACAATAGTTTTCGCAGCGCACGCGATGAAAGAATATTTTAGGTATTTTTTTTACATCTTGGGTTACATTATTGGAGTTTTAGTAAGGATCCCTAATTTTTTCGAAAATATAATAAAGCCTATGTCACCCGGGGATAGTGTAGCTTCCCAGCAGCAAAAGAATTTTTCAAATCGGTTCAGTAGTTTCGGAGCCTATTAAATGCAAACAAACAAACAATCAAACAATCAAATCTTTCCTCTTTATTATATTGGTATAGATAGATAAATACTGAGACAATGCTATTATGATTTCTTGTTTATTATTTATCATAAATAACGTTAACAATCGTTAGATCGGTATATATATGATTTACTTCAGTTAGATTACTTTACTTGTTCTTTTATTATATATCACATACATAATATAACATAACATTATCAATTTTAAAATAAAATTATTGTAGTTATTATTTCGGAACTTTCAAATAATGATGTGTCATAATGTTAATGTTTTAGCATTAACTTGTTATTTACTTTCTATACATGGTAAGTGATTTAGATAATTATGAAGAGACGATGATCAAATATACGTTACATTTATATTTAAATCTTAGATCAGTGCCAGTTATTTACCAAAACATAAAATTATGGATGATACTTTATACGATATGAATAGGCTCTTACTCTCAGGTAAATTTATTGCTTGTATTTTGTTTTAATTTTTATTAAATTATCTCCCCCGCACATTTTACTTACAAAAACTTTAAAATGTGCGAGCGAGATAATACATTTATTATTGTAATAGGTTTTCGCTAGTTACATAAGCCGCAGTTCACAAAAAATAGGTTGCTCTATTTTACTTCAAATATTTTATTTTAGGTGTGATAAGTGTGTCTGTACTCGAGCCACCTCACACATGCGACCGGTCCTCGTTTCGATCACACATCACGCCAGAGGGCGCGATCGGACAAACTGCTCTGTTCCCTTGGTTTGGTTTACTAAAGGTTTATTTACGTAAGTATTCACCTTTTACTATTTCATTAACAAAACAAAAAAACTCACCAAAGTTTCACCGTGTTTATCTGTCTGTCCAACCGTACGTCAGTCTGCAGAAGCTAGTTATATATATAATGCTTCCGGAATAAAAACTGTTAATCCTAACTCTCCACAAAATGTCATTCGAGCCCGTTCAGCTGTTACGGAATGAGTAGGAACAAACAAACTTACGCAATTCCTTACATACTTGTACATTTATAATGTTCGTTGATTCATTTCGTTCAGAGAAAGATTAAATCTTTTGAAGACCATCGAAGGCGTGACCACGATAAGAGAAGAGATCAGCTCAAAAACAAACCGCTTCCTAACATAACATACAACGATGTAAACGGCGTCCTCACGTGTAGCAACTGTTCATTAAATTTTACTGCTAAAATGGTTATTATCAGTCATGTGAGGACGCACCAAATAATCTAATCTCTTCGAAGCAGTCGTCTTGGCTGAAAACGGCCTGGAATGCATCATCAGTATTACGTGTGATTTCATTTGTTTGAAATATTGAATGTGCGAGCAACAGAAAACAAAAATCGTGTATCTTCTTATATGATTCCAGATGATATAGATTCCGTGACAGTGGCAGTAACTGGTATAGTGCTGATAAAGGATCACTACGCCATCGCCAGCGCCGATGACGTCGCTAAAATACCAGAAAAGGTTTTTATGTAAGGTTTTCTATAGTAGAATAGTATTAAATTACTGCAGCGGCCGCAAATTGACAGTATATATTGGCACAAATTAAAAAGAGGATCGTAACGAAGTCAAGCACACACACGTGACAGTGAAACGAAACAGTGGGCGTGGCATTCGAGCCAGGCATACCCACAGAAGAGAGAGGTAAAAAAAAAATCTTCTGTGGGTATACCAGTGAACATTTTTATTTACGTCAACGCACCGTATTTCGCTTGACAGTCCTAAACTGATTTCGAAGACGTATAAATGCAGCCTAACATTTTAAAAGAATGGTCATTCCCACAGATTAGCCACAATTACTCACGGTGCTAGTGCCATCCTTTTCACTTTCATACAATTGCGTGAGAGAGAACGATTAGACATTATCCGTAAATAGACTTATAGGTGCTTTACGACTGCAATATGACAATGAACAACGTAAAGAAAATCGCAATGGTATTAAGGAGAGGTTGAGGATAGCCTAGGATGAAGATGTTATCAATGTATTCTTGTTATATATATCATTGTTGTTGAATAATGATGTTATTATAACATCATCCGAGGTTACCAACCAATCCATCAACTGGCCTCAAAACTAATACTGGGTTACAGGCAAGGGTTGGTCTTTGTATCTATACGTATCCTTTAATGGCAGGGAGAGGAGTGAAGCAATGTTCGTGCCGAAGAATGATAAAGAACAATACTACAGCCTCCGAGGGTACGTCACTCATCCTGAGTACCCTGCAGTCAGCACCATAGCACTCATCGACCTGCATCCGGGCGACAGCAAGCCTTGTGAGTATACAACAACCTCTGCTCTCTCTCTCTCCTCCGAGGGTACATTACTCATCTAGAGTACCTTACTCTCAATACTATAGCGCGTACAACCAGAAACCCAGAAAACTAGAAACCTTATGCGTGCCTATAAATAAAACAAGTCTCTCTCTCTCTTTAACTGACTCTAATTTTATCAGTTTTTTTAATCCTTTTTTCTGTGCAAAAATCTATAACATCATTATCAATCCATTAGTACTGACATAAAAGATTCAAGATTAATTTATTTGTCAAACGTTTGAAAGTGTGTGTGTGTGTGTGTGTTTTAAAGTTTGTTGTATACACACACAAAAAGTAGCATACAGGTCTTAATAATGAAAAAGAACTCATGTCATATAAAACTGGTCGTCTCTCTCTCTGTCGCTTATTTCATTAACGTAGGGTTCAAATTTCGGTGCGATTTTTTGTCGTCGTCACCGCCTAAAAGCTGAAACCATGTTCGAGATAATTAGTTATTTGGTTTCAGTTCCAATATTACCCGTCTGCCAGCCGCGGTCTCAGTTCAATTCGTTAAGCGAACTATACACCCTCGGCTTCACTGACAGTAAGTACACGTTGTATAGTGAACACTAGGTCCTCTGCACACGAGCATATTCTGATTTTTATGAAAAGTTGTAAACTGAAGTTGAACGTAACAACCTAGTTTGTTTCTTTCACTCCTATGAAAATCATGTCAAGCTTCTTTTTCTAATATATCAGACCAGCTGAGTGTGTAGAGGGTATGAAGTTATCGCATACTACAGTTTTTTAGTCACTGAAGACTCTCTTACTCAATTTGGTTCTGACTCTAATTTTCGTCCGGTATTTTTTACTTTCATTGAGTTTCTGTGCCTCCCATAAGCCCTTTGTTTTCAGTTGCTTATAACAACAGTAGCAACGTTATAACTTTACTAGGGTTTTAATTTAAAATATTATGCTCATTGCACATAATTATATTTTTTTTAGATAACGGCCCCTTGGAGAAATTTTTATACAAAATGGAATTTGTAGATCCGAAGATTTGTAAGCATTATTATGAATTGGCCGGAGTAAGTATATTATAGTAAAAAATATTTTTAAACCAACAAATAATTCCGCAGAGAAAGTATCTCAAGTCTTCTGTCAAGTTTTTTTTATCCCGGACAATTAACGTCACTTACACAAACAAACTGAAACAATCTACCTAAATTATCGATTACACAAAACCTCAGAGCAACACAGGGCTCCGGCCGACCCTGCTGGTACCGAGTTTCTCAATGCACAAAACGAACAGTTGGTTTACCCATAGAGACCATTAAAGGTATAGAGATAATCCAAATAAGTACTCAAACCTACACCTGTCTTTAGCGTGCCCAACGTTCAATTTTCAATTTAAAACATTTAGTAATCGAAATATAATTATAACCTATATATATTTATACTAGCTGCACACCGCGGTTTCATCCGCTATTCTACAGAAACCGAACATTTTTCCGGGATAAAAAGAAGGGTGTATATCCAGGGTGTAAGCTACCTCCATACCATAGCTTATTCAAATTTGTTCAGCCGTTGAATTGAACGGGAACAAACACACTTAATACATACTTACACACAAACTATCGCAATTATAATATTAGTGTGATGTATATGAATTAAGTTTGTTCTGCTTTTGACTAAAGATTAAAATGTAAATAAAAATTGCCGGCATTACCAAGCTAAGCGATAATGCGTTTGCGTTATCCAGAAATAACTCATTTGCATTTCCAGCTCACATACGACAACTTGAATCCCCAAAACTCTGAGTGCGCTTCGGCCAAAAACCTGAAGCAGGCGTGCGTGTGGGACACGGGCACGGCGCTCGTCTCCAACGTCACTGGCAACTGGGCTCTCGTATGTATTCCTAGCGACAGCAGGAGTGGCTGGCGCGAGCTACTTCCACGCCGCAGGTGTATCTCAACAGTGAGCTTGAGCTACAGGTAAAGGAAAACATCATGATGACACCCTGGCACAGTGATACGTATACTAGTCAGTACTCTCTAGTATTCAGCTGGCTAGTTACTATCTTCAACATAAAATCCTTAGAGATGTGTTCAGGCAGCTTGTCCATTCCCTATTCTAGGCTGGGTGTGTTTGCCATATTCAACCATACAGGTCATTCCACCAATCCACTCCACTCCACTTCACATTCCACCAGGAAAATATAAAAAATATATAATTTTATGATATTTTGTTTTTACCAATAAATTATAATTTCTATAAATACATTTTTCTAAAGAGACTTCATCTTGAATTGTTTTAGAGTCTAGACATAAATTAGGAAAAAGTTTTACATTTGCAGGTAGGTTTCGGTATCCGAGGCCCGGGCTGCGCGGCGCCAGCTCGCTCTATCGTCCTGACAACGTACTGGCCCTGGATACTGTCGCACACCGGCCTGACACGCGAACAGGAACATTACATATTCAAACAAGGTACACAATTCAAAATGACCTACACTGACATTGCGGTAAGACTCTTTACTACACCTATGCCAGTAATACCGTGTTACGGATTAAAACGTGTTTCCAGGTAAATTACTGAGCATACTTTTTTGACAATGTTTTTATACGCTTTTTTTAATAGTATATAGATACAAAAAAATAGTAACTTTTGTAACGTTTTTGTAATAGTAATTTTTGTAACAAAGATACAAAAAAGGAACAACATTTTAAATATGCACTGGTTCAAGGATATATGTGAGTACGATATCTATTTGATACAATCAGTCCTCCCACAATACTGAGATTTAATAATATCCAATCAAATCCAATAATATCAGGTCAACGAGTGCAGTGCATTACCACAGATGGTCTTGAGTTGTTAGAGTTCTAAATTCTTGTTGGCACTCACTGAACATATTTGGGCAGTGACGATACTATCAGGCGAGCGAACGACTTGTTTCGTCACTCAGTAGCATGAAAAAACATGATCCCTACACCCCTACAGCGTGTAACATATTATTTTCGAGTTTTTCCTTCTCTTTTGCAATGGTGTTAAAGAATACTTATTTTTTTAATTCTCATATTCATAAATATCAAGCTCTAAGACAGCTCTGCTGGACTGCTACTGCTGGACGTAGCCTCCCCCAGCTGGCTTGGAGATCGTCGCAAAATGTTCACTATTTCTTAAGAGGACGCTGCTGCCCGGGCACTGGTCGTTCTAGTCGCAGTTTTAGGAAATACCTACCATTTAGCTATTTTTAATTATTCCAAATGTTGAAAATTTGTGAAAGAAATAGCTCTGACTAGGAGCGCGGCCTGACTGGTTTAGAGTATGTGCTACTACAAAGTAGTTGAAATCACTGCAATTGTTTATGCGGTTGGAAAAGATAGCAAAAAACAAATATGATACGCATTATATGTCCTTAAACATGCTTACATAAAGATTATTTTTCCCTGGCCAGGTTTTAAGGAGCACCGACGTCGTTACGGGGGCCCAGTTTACTATAACGATCTCACGGAATCTCGCTACGACCCTCTCATGCACGCCAAGCCAAGTAAGTCATCGGGCTCGCGCGAGTGTCCATTTATTTTATAAATTCCTGCACGACGCTTTGATAACGTTTTATTACCAATATGATCATATTTTCCTATGCTGTATCAGTTGTTTCTACAAACAACCTGTTTGAGCCCATAAAAGATAATTTTAGTCGTAGTATTAAAACAAGTTTGCAGTTTCAGGTTTCGACGCGCCCGCACCGGAAATGAAATACGTTCCATTACACGCGATTCTGCGGCAACCGCCACCAGAAGCTCAACCACAAGCCCCACCAGAAGCCCCCGCAAATACTCCCTTGCCTGTCGACATCCAGCAGTATGAGTACATATCTCAATACTACCAGAAATGGATGGAAGATGACATGTTCCTGATAGACAGGATTAACGAAACGGAGATACATATCAGACCTGGTGAGATAACAAGTCAACAAAACAAACAGTTAATAGACAAGTCAAATAGAATTAATAAATAACTCTTCCCACTCATAGTTCCATACTAGTATTCCCTGTGTCGAGGATGCCGTGGATGGAACACAAACACATGGGCAACTAACGCACAGACCCAGAGCCAGTTTTTTAAACGCGAAGGCAAGGTTAGGCCTGGGTTAGTTCTAAAACTGCGACAAGAACTACCGGAGGATGAGCAGCAATATCCTCTAAGTAAACGGTGAATGTTCTGCGATCCCCAAGCCGTCCTTTATAGTGGAGGTCTTTGTTTAGCAGTGGAGGTTTTCTGTCTGATGATGAAACGAAGGTCTCAGAGCCTAAGTCTAACAAGTCTGCGTTTGTATGTATATTGATTGCGTTTAAACTCGTCATTCAAATGTCCTGCACGGCCGCGTTGTTCCTCCTCATTGCAGCGCAGTGTTACCAGACTAACAGATTAAGATTCCTCGCACATACGGCGTACTCCAAAAATCCCCTTAGACAATTCTCTGCGAAGGCATTGTCATCACATTTGAGATGCGGAAGCGAACTAATGGACAAAAAGTCCAAAAAACCCTTTCGCAGTTGAATGCTAAGAGGATTTCTGGAGTAAGTCGCACATATTGCATAGGCGCTTTTTGCAAAAAAGAATTTTGAACCGCCCAATGGGAAGCGCGTGGTAATTTGTGTTTTAAAAAAAATCTGCTTGCTCTGTTTCATTATTTTTGTTGTGTTTTATTATTTGCTCTGTGGTTGTGTGTAAAGTAAAACGTTTACTGATTTGTTTCAGCCACAGGAACGGGCTGGGGCCGCTGGGGGAACTGCACCGACCCGAGTCTCAAGCTCGTGTACAAGGACTACATCAACGTGACGACGCAGCGCTCCAACCCGGGCAACGTGGCTTCTATCCAATACAAGGTTAGGTTGGTTTGTACCAAGCTTGTGTCATTCATTTAGCATAATTGAAATACTTACCTACGTGTACCTGTAACTTGTGGAATGGCTTACCACCTTCGGTTTCTCGGAAAAGTTATCAAAGGTAGACGATCTACTGCGTAGTGTGCATCGTGCAGGCCGAGACAATGTCGTGCAGATTGATAATACTTACTTATGATTAATAATAATTATGATTTTCGTAAGTGTGATCAGGAATTGTATTTCGTTATATTTGTTTCAGATATCTTTGTTCGATCTGTGGTATAGTAACTACACATGCGTTATAATAAAGGTATCTATTTACATGTAGTTATTTGGCTTAGTAGCTGTACTTTACGGTTGACTGTACCAGCTGTCCTACAGATTCGTTAGACGAGTTATCGTCACACAAACATACAAACAAGTGAAAACGGCAATTTGTTCCAGTAAATTCTGTGAACCCTCCCAGTTCGGTGTATTATTTAACAACAGCGTGAAGTATGATTATAGCTACATTCCGATTAAACTATGAATGGTTTTGACAGCTGCAGAAAATTATAAGATCTTGAATGAAAATATTTTTTTAATATTTTAAATTGGCTTCAGGATATCGGCTATTTGTCGTCATCACCATCATTATCTTAAGTAATGATAAAATTAATTCTTTGGATAAAATCATAAAATTTATTTCAAGTAACTTATATGATCAAGTCCTTTCTAGAAATTAGTGTCAAAATACAACTCGTTCGTAGCCGAATCGTTGACCGAGCGAAGCGAAGTTCTCAGATTTTACGAAAACAAGTTGGTGTTTGTATGTAAATGTGTACAGCGATGACTTGTGAATTGTTGATTTGATCTTCATTTAATTTTGTAACCAAGTAGTTTTTTCAATACATTTTTTTTTGTTCAAAGATTATGATTAAAATCTACCCAAAGGTTGTGAAGTTAACAAGTCAAATCCTAATACCTATAATACTGACGACCCTCTCATAATATCGCCACAAGTAGTGTAGGAACATGATTTCCTTCCGTCATCTTCCAAGTCATCAGCGAACATGTCACACGTTTGTTCGAACATTCCTAGTTTGGTTCGAGTACATAAAAATAAAGACTATACACCGTGGCTTAAGATTACATAATTATTTTGTTTCAGGTGAAGACCCTGCGAGCAGTACATGCGTACCTCCAATACACCATAGGAATGTACGACGGTGGAGACATATTCCCATGGACCCCGGAAGAAATCCTCAAATATAACACCCTGGTCGACCCTTTAGCAGAAACAAAAAACCCCAACGCCAAGATGAACAAATACGTCATAACAAACCCAATTAACGATGATTCTGTCCGTAGTATGATGTTGTACTTAAAAGTACTATTTGCGAAGGAGTCCAGGTTGGAGATCAGAGTCTATGGCCCACCTATTGAACGAGCTACGGAGGAATCGGAAACTACGCCACCGACGTTTATTTATAACCCTATAGATACAAAATAAATAACTTCGCGGTCTGATCACGATTTGAAATCGAGCTTTGCACCCGCTTCAACCTCTTGATTTAATATCATACTATTTATTTATGATTTAATATGTATGTAGTTCCTATGGCAATACAATATGGTACAATGAGGCTGGTCTGATGATGGAGTAGGAAGGTAGCTAGTAAGCCCATCGACTTTCTTTAATTAGATTTGTTTTTTACCAAGACATTTTCATTTCTAAGTGTGTTTTGAGTGTGATCCCACTTATAACCTTATCAAAGTTCTCCCTTAATAATTTTATTTAATAATTAATTTTCATATTACTATTGGAAATATGTAGTTAAGTTTGGTCATCTCAACTCATCTGAAACGGTGAGCGGTCGAGGATGGAGCACGTCTAGAAGAAATTATATTCACTCGAGCCTTGAATATGCCTAGATAGATTGTTAACCGACGAGTTTATAAATAGAACCATCCTTGTTACAAGTTGTTATAAGTGAACACTTAAAATTCATCGAATTATCAATTTGTGTCGACACTTTATTCCCATGGACGACGTTATCGATAATGTACTTATTCTGGACATGCAGTAATTTTGAATTAATTATACTCTTGAGCAAAGTTGAGGCCAGTCCTTGTATTCTGAAGCCATTCCGAAGGGCTAAGATTCGAAATCTACATACAATCTCGCTTTCACTCTCTGTCATTATGCATATAGATGGCCCAGAAGGAGAGTGAAGATGGAATCGAACTTTTCAGCGGCATCTGGAAAACGCAAAACCTCGTGAAACTGATTTTGAGAGTTTTGGCAGAAATGTGAACAAGTCATGTCGGGTTGTATTATTTTCCAAAACTCGTGTTATTTCGAGTGTGGAAAAGTGTTCGTGAACGTATTCGTACACGAGTGTTGGTGAATATTAAACTCCACAGAAACCACTAGTAAAGTATCCATCACGTTGCTGGGGCATGACTTGGACTTGACCATGACTTACTTTGCTTCACATAGACTACGAATTGTTTCAATTGAGAAATCTTTTACTTCATTTGTAATTTACATTTGACATGGCTATATACACTTTGTGGGCAGACAAAACGTAAGAGAAAAACTGATTTTCTCAAGCACACGACAATTAAAATTGTAATAGTCCCGGGGAATTATAGTCGAAATTAAAGGGCGAGTAATGAAGACACCGTGTTTGTGTACATCCTGCCTGCGAGGATGTCGCCCGACACTCGGCAGCGCTGACTGCCTCATTCTAATCGAATCGACAAAAAATCGCTAAGTATGAATTTTCAAAAAGTAAAATATGACTGTTAATCATAAGATTATAACCATTGTTTAACTAAAGTTTCGAACGACGAGGTCAATGAAGTACGAAGAAGAAGAGACGAGAAACACGAAAATTTATATTTTTTTTATATCTTCCATCATAAATTCAATGATATCAAAAGACTAAAGAAAATTACTAAAGAAAACGGTTAATAAATCTAAACGAAACCAATACATACGAGAAATGAATAACTCTGAAAACAAAACTAAATGCATGTGGAAAATAATAAAAGAGCGTACCAATAAATTCATTATAAAAACAAAAACAAGTATGAAACTTAAAATTAATAATAACTTAATCTCTGACCCGCGCCAGGTAGCAAATGCTTTCAACCTGCACTTTGCGTCTGTAGGTGCACAAAGTGCGAGCGGTTGGGGGGCTGGGGCCGGGGGGCCGGCGGCGGTACGCGCACGCGCACGCCCTCCGCTCAAACGCTCTGATAACACAATGTTTCTTAGCCCAGCAGAACCGCGCGAAATATACCTTATTATAAAAAACCTCAAAAGTAAATATAGCTACGGTGTGGACGAACTACCACCAATATTAATAAAAAAATGCGCTGATGAATTAACCTTACCTTACTACCTACTAATTAACCAATCATTTATTGAAGGAACGTTTCCAGACCTATTAAAGACCTCCATAATCAAACCAGTGCATAAAAAATCTTCTAAACTCAACCCTGATAATTATAGACCAATCGCGCTTTTGCCTACTTCCTCAAAAATATTTGAGAAGGTAATGCAAAAGCGACTTAACTCATTCTGCGAAAAATTCCAGTTATTTGATAATTCTCAATATGGGTTCCGTAAGAACCGTTCCACAGTCTTAGCGGTCTATAAATACGTCCAAGAAATCTTAAATATAATTGATAGCAAAAAATACGCAGTGGGAATTTTATTAGACATGACTAAAGCCTACGATAAAGTTCAATATAATATACTTTTAGAGAAATTATATGACTTAGGAATACGGGGAAATGCACATGAATGGTTCAAATCATACTTCAGTAACCGTAACCAGTATGTGGATGTTGAAAACTTTGATTACGATTCCAATATAATAGAAATAATAAGATCGACACCTATTCAAATGAACAATTCGATCCCTCAAGGAAGTGTCGTTGGGTGTATCCTATTTTTGTTTTATATAAATGAACTCCCTCAAATTATTAAAGACTCTTGTGTTCTCTTCGCCGATGACATTTCAATTTTGACATCTTGCAATAATAATTTAAACCTAAATAATAATTTAACTGACATTTTTAATAATATAATTAATTGGATGACGGACCATAACCTTGAATTGAACTTCGCAAAAACTAAAATAATTCAATTTAGGCCCTATCAAAAACCCCCTATTGACATTGCTTTTTCCTACAATAATAATAAAGTAGAATGCGTTGACGCGGCAACACTATTAGGCTTAGAACTTGATAAGCACATAAATTGGAAAGCCCATATACTTAAAATAAAAGCTAAAATGAGTAGTTTCGCTTATGCACTAAGAGAACTAAGACTAGCTGCCGACCTGAACACAGCTATAACTGCTTATTATGCATATGCCTTCTCGTGGCTCAGATACGGCATCATACTCTGGGGAAACAGTGTAAACGTAGAAGATCTCTTTACCGCTCAGAAGAAATGTATTCGTATCCTAGCCAATATAAAATCCCCTGACATTTCAATACCAAATTTCCACAAACCTTATTTTATTAAATTAAAATTTTTATCGTTAGTGTGTATTTACATATTTGAAATCGCTAAATTTGTTAAAAAGTACCCTCATTTCTTTCATAAAGTAACAGATCAAGCACGCAAAACTAGATACCAATATAGGCATAAACTCGTTGAACCGAAGTCAAATCTAGAAATGCACAGCTCTGGACCTAACTCAATGGCTGTAAAGATATATAATAAATTGCCGAACAAACTAAAAGATTTAGAAAACTACGATTGTTTTATTAAGAATCTAAAGTGCATCCTGGAATCCAAATGCTATTACACTATTGAAGAGTTTTTTAATGATAATTTTGACAATATACAAATGGACCGCTCCGCACCAATTGCCATACCCTAATAGGGTCATATGTGTCACTAAACCCAAATCATGTTATTTAAGACCTACATATATGTCGCAATAAATCATTGAGTATTGAGTATTGAGTATTGAACAACTCTTTTTTTAAATTATATTATGTTGTATATATATTATACATTTAATAGAGTAACGCGGCTCGCATTTTGGGCACTTATTCAGAAATTAGAGATCGATTAAACTATCTATAGTTGCTAAGGATTTGATTGTTTTAACGATTTCTAATTACTTTTAGGTTATAGTAAAGTTATAGTTTATATGTTGTTACAACACATGTGAATTTACTATAATTAGATTCCAATTATACATCTAGGTATTTTTTGGAAGTTCATATCCCTACAGGTGTCGGTGTAACGGTCTAAGAGAGAGGCCTATGTTCAGCAGTCGACGTCTAAGAGCTGATAGGAAGGATATTCTATCCACAAAAACTTGCAAATGCGCGAGTGAGATATGACTGTGACTGTGATATGACTGTAGCATGACTATATTTTTTTATATTATACTTACTTACAAACTTACGTAACCGAGGCAGGGATCACATTCCACTCCATAGCAGTTCAAACTAAAAAGAGTTTTGAAAACGTGGCGTCCGGACTTTTTCAAAGTTGACGACGTAAGGATGGAACGACCGCCTCGATGACTTAAGACGGAAATTGGATGATGGATGACTATTGGGTATATATCCTTTAATCACAATTCCAGAATAAGTGTACGTCTGATGGTAGCAATAAGATAATTATCACCCGTGTCTCCTCCCCTGAGTGAGTAAAATAATAAAACAACATCGTCTTGCATTCTTCTGTCATGTTACCTCGGTACTTCGCGTTAAGGATAATATATTTATAATCATGTAGAGAAAAACTTGCACTTGTATTGTATTGTATTTATTTTTTACACTTCCGTTTAATTGCTAGAAACAACGCCCTTATTCCGCATAAAACAATGCCCGCGCGGGGTGTCCCGTCTCGTAGTACACGCTCTACCATAGTTATGCGAATACGTTTTGTTTTTAATCAGTACACAAGCGAGCGTCTAGCGACTGACTGAGTGCAAGCTGTTAAGTAAGGTAGTTCAATTTAAATGGAACATTTGATTGTGGTGAAGCTTGAGAGCAACTCTAGGCGGTTAGAAGGACCTCTTCGCACAATTCGGAGCAAACACGACAATGAACGACGCTGAATGTATCATCATAAACGGGAGTGCATGAGGACTACGAGCCCGAGGGTACATTATTCCAAGTATAATAGTTTGATCTCGATGTAGAGTGACTAGTTGCCGACAGTAAACACGAAAATATCTTCCAAGTGTTAAAATACTGCATTTCTGTCACTAGCCGGTCCATGAGTGCCCAAAAAAAACACTATATATACGTACTTGTACTGAAATAGTAAAGCGTACAGTATAGCAGATTTGAAATAAATATGAAATTGCTATAGCAAAAAAAAAAAAACACAGCTGTCGCTGCATGCACAAAACGCACGTGATTTACAGGTAAGGAAAACCGACTGCAAAATGTAGCCTACAACATTCCGGACGTGACGATGAATCTAACGACACCTCGCACATTAAAATCTGTCAAGCCGTTTAGGCTGCACGAGAAACAATCAACCGCAACGAAGAGATTCAATGTTCAGTCATTGCCGAGTGCCGACTGAGCCGAGCCTGCTGAGCGGGTCCTCGTGAGAGACGATGGTCCGCTATTGTTCAGCCTTTGACACTTCAAAACCATGTTTTTCATACTCACATATTTTTGTTCAATTTTTATAGTAAGTAGGCTTGTAATTTATTATTTGTAATCTTCAATTTATATCCCTCTACACAACACACACTTTTTTCAAATTAATCTGTGCTTAAACATGTGTGCGTTCTCCATTTCAAAGAGTTACTTAGTACCTACCAAGTGATTCATTATTTAAGCGCACATCCTGCCATTTTTGTAAAACAAAAACCAGTCGCAAGACGCAAGCCTGTCTCCAAAGATATTCCCCTCATGTTTACAGATTGGTTTAGTGATTCACTGCGCCGTCTCGCCAGTTTGAAGGTGCTCTTTAATTACTGGTCATATTTTTACTTGCACTTGAGGTGTGAACCAGGTTCAAGCTATCTGAAAAAGAAAAAAATATATTAATAAATATAATAAATATTCTAGGTCTCATAAGCTATATCATTTGCAACAGTTTTGTGCCGTTTAAAAAAAAAAAAAAAAAAAAATATTCTTGTTACGTCAAGCTAGACTAGGTTGATATAGAAACTAATAATCAGTCATCATGAAACGAGATTTATCTCTTGTCTTCCGCTTATCAGATTATCTGAAATTCTCTCACTGATGATTTTTTACGACACTATTCTTTATACTTCAAAAGATAAGTGATAAAATTGTACAACACTAAGGTAAGAAGATTACAGTACATAAATAAACTCTATGTATGGAGTTTTCCAGCTACAGTTTTCGTGACACTGTGTCTCAAATTAACTAAATATTTTACAGTATATTTATTTGTACAATATATTTTTGCTAAACTTTGAAAGTAGTTATTTTGAAACCTTATTGTACCTTCCATTTTGAATAAAAACTCACGTATTTTTCCGTAACCACTAAAATGTCTATCGAAGCGCTAGCACAGTGTTTTTAACTGACGTTTTTCCAGTAGATTATCTCCAATCCATCTCCTTCATTGACAGTTTATATTTCTAACGATTGTTTGAACTAACCTTCACTATCGTTATCAAACATTGTTATTATTCCACAGTTTACGCCAAAAACTGTAAGAACTTGAAACTGCGAAAAATTTAAAAAGAAACTAAACAATATGAAGTGACTTTAAACTGTGTTTGAAATTGTGACATAAGAGTGATTTGTAACAAATAGTCGGAACATGTTTCTGAATCAGAAAGAAGTGGTGTTTTTGTTTTTTGTTGTGGTGATGTTGTTTTTAGTGCTTCTGTACCTGCAGATGTGCGATATTATTGTCGGGAGATATGTCTTCAGAGTTTTTAGTGAGTATTACACTATTATATTATGTAATTCATTACTGTTTTGTACCCGCTTCTTCCATTAACGTCCAGCAGTGGACGTCTAAGAGCTGATAAGATGTACCAAGTTCAAGAGAAGTTACAAGAACAATATTATTTTACTTAGCTATAGTTTAAGACTCAGTTTTTTATTTCGCTGTTCTAAGTTTCCCCAAAAATTACCAGGAAATAAAGTAACTTATGGCCGTCCTCATGTCGCCTCCGTGCTGAATTTAGATTAGAATTGAGTTTCTTTTAAGATTAGTTTAACTGATTAGTGAAAAGTATAGAAAGAGTTCCTTTTTACGTTCATAATATTAGTGTCAAGTACGATGATTGCAACAACAGTGTTTTCAGCCACTGAAAGTCCCTCAGTGGCCTGCTTCTATGCTCGATGGAAGGCACCTGTTATTTTGTACTTAAAACTTTTAGCAATTTAGCATTTTTGTACTATGAATAATTATCATAATCGGAACGATACGTTTTTCTTTACAATGTATACTTTTCAATAATTTTGGAAAAAATACAAAATCCGAAGTTAGACTTCGCGCTATCTTGTGCCACATTTTTGCGTAGCTAAATACAACTTTATAGCATACAGTATAAGCTTTATAATATATGACGCTTAAAAAATTTTAGTCATAAGACAGAACTGTTGGCTTTTCCCCCACTTAAACGTAAATTAGTCACTCGCACTAACCATTTTTTAGAGTTCCGCAGCAGATTAAGAACCCATATAGTTCGCCACGTCCTTCTATCCGTCTGTATAATTATCACTGTTTTTTTATTATTATTCAGAAACTAAAAATTAGCTGCACGTTGTAGATCATTCTCATTACTACCTTATAAAGCATAATTGAAATATGAAATATTAATTTTCAGGAGTTAGCGCCACACATGGAAATCGAAAAAAATAATATGAATGAATATTATTTATTGTCATATACTTGCATTCATAATAATTACACAATTAAAATATTAGGAACGCTGTTATGGAATCGTCAACTTTCTATAATGTTTCACAATGTTATTGGTATTTCGTGTTTCCCTAAAGAAACGACAATATTTTTAGAATTTATAAGCGAAATTGTTATTTCTTGTTGAGAAAATAAATTCTTTTACCCGAATTTATTTTATTATTGAGCAAATGACAAATTCAGTTGATAAGTAATCACGTCAGCCATATAGGGGGTCCGAAAAAAAAATAGGGAACAAATATAATGAGCACCAAAAAATACATCGATACCCTAAGCTTGTTAACCAAAAAAAAAACTACACTAAAAAACGAATCATGTACAAAAACAAGAAAGTCTAAAATTACAATGGTTCTAGATGTTTTAGTGTTGACTGCATTTTATTTGACCAAAACATATAGTAAATGGTCGCGAGTAAATTAATGAGCTATTACTACCTGAATAAACCACAAAATGATAGATTGATTGACAAAACATGTAGGCATAGTAATCATCATCATCATCATCAGCCATAAGACGTCCAATGCTGAACATAGGCCTCCCCCTGTATGAAAGTATAATGACGGTAACCTATCGAAGTTTCGACATTTTTGAATTTCTATTTTAAATTGGCCGAACACGGTTCTCAGAATTACATACGAAATATCGAAAAATTATAATTGTTTTATTTATTAATTTTGATACGCTTCTGTATTGTATGTGTTTTAGTGTATGGGTTCCTATTTTAGTTTATTGAAAAGCGTTGCTTTATGTGGTTCTACAGCCAAGGAGTGGAATAAACTGCCGGAATAGATTGTAACCCTTGTTACAATCTAGAGCTTTTCAAGGTCAGAGTGAATAGGTATCTTCTAAGTCTGCGTGCATCATCTTCGGCCACATCGTCGCTTACCAACAGGCGAGTTGATGGTCAGACGCAGACTAAAGTCTGCGTCAAAAAAAGAATTGAACTACAAAAAACAAAGCGTGAGCCGAGCGAGAGAAGCGAGCGTGCCACGGCTGCGGCCGCTAAGGCGCTAAAAATTAAAAGTCCTAAAAAGCTAAACTAAGCTACTAAAGTATACATTTTACAATAGTATAGTAAAAGTAATTGTATGATATGTTGTTAGTCGCTACCTAGACGTTTTCATCATAACCTCCGTAATCTAGGTATTTTAGGCAAAGCCTTAATGACTGCCTCTCACTGCGACATGCGCTAATCAATCTATTACTGATATATACTAGATACAGGTGTTCTTATCTATCGAATTTTTGATAAGTAAGTACCTATTCGTAATATTTTTGTTTCTGGTTTGTGCAAAAGAGCAAAGCGTGCGAAGTAACGCCAACAATGGAGTACGCAGCTCTGTTTTTGCCATTTTTCGTGCTAGTGTCGGTGTACGCCATCACTTGTGTGTGTTTGCACTGCTGTCAACTATGCAGTAAGTTATATTTTTGAGTTTTGTTTTATACAATTCGACTAACTACATCTGTAAATATATCCAAATGAGGGAACTTAAAAAATTTGAAGTGAATGCCAGATTTGTTCAGAAAATACGACAGTGGCTCCCCCAGTCAAAGTAAGCTTATGAAGTTAGTCGCAATGTCCTGCTTTTGTAAAAGTATAATTCAGTTTTGAGCGCAGGGACCTCACACATAAACATATAAACACATTAATTATTAGATGATCCTAGCATGATTTGGTTAAGTAGATATATTAATTTATACTTAAGTACCTGCGTAATCATTGTTTCCCCTCGTTATAACATCAAAAATGGATTAAAAAATATAATTATTATACAAAATATATAAAGCACGACAACCAAAGTAATTGTTGTTTCTGCTTTTGTTATACATTGAATTACTAAACTAGTAATTGAATGAAAGTTAGTAATTTCTAACTACTATACATTTCTTCATTTGATTTAGTTTTTAATAAATAAATAAAAGGGAACTCTATAAAAACAATTTGATTTTTAGTGCCGCCATCTGCTGACGAGTTACATAACTGCATTAGACAATTTACACTGCCATCTACTGATCAGTAGCATTTTAATATTATTGTAAGTCGTATGGCATAGATGGCAGCACACATTCAATTTAAAAAGAAACAGAACACCTAACACTACGCTAAAAGTTGAGTGAAAACTAAAAAAAATATGTGTTCAATTATTTTCTTTCTCATTATTTATTCATAATTCATTTATCGCGTAGGTATATTATGCTTACACAGCGTCCATTCGGTTTGCAAATAATAGGTTGCAAGAATACAACTGAGCAAATTGTTTACTGCATTATAACATGGGATGCATAATCAGTCCATTTTTCATTTATTTAGATGGTTAATTCTAAGTTTACAATTTTTAATAAATTAAAACCTTCGATACCAAGCTAATTATCCGGTTCGATAATATCTATGATAATAATTAAAAATGCGAGTAATTATTACTCGCATTTTTAATTTAACTATTTGCGCGAAAGTATAAGTACCCGCATACGTATAATTATTATGCAACAGGTACAAGCGGTTACTCAACGAATGTTAATGTCAACGAAATGTTGAATCAGGTCTTATCAGTTCCCTCGTTGCACTGATAACGGAAATATTGTGAGATGCGTTGGAGTACCAATCTAAATACTAGAGCAATAGTGATTATTTATAGCAACCCAAAATGTAGAATTAATTTCTAATTTTGTCGGTCCTCATTTTTACCCGACTACCCAAGAAGGAGTTAATGTTTTTGCGGTTGAGATTTTTGGGATGTTTTGTGGTATTTGTGTTCAAATGTTACCTCCGGTAGCCAAAACGACTTTACCGATTTTGACGTGTGAGCTGGCGTCGGCTTCCTGGAACATGGGGTGTTCTACTGTGCAGTCGGGTATTTTATAAATCCTTTTGACTTCTGGCTCACGCAAACTTTTCTGCAATAAATAACTGCCCAAAGATAAACATCCGTATACTGTACTGTCGCTCTTGGCCTGTCTCGTCGGTAGTCTGTAGCCGACGTAAAGTAGCCTATTAACTGTTTCGCTACGGTCACGAATACGTTTTAGCATTCTTAATAATTAAAAGTATAAGTAACTGACAGCTCGTCAAAGTTTTATTATAATTTTGCAACGTAAAGGAACTATATTTTGTGCTCACGTTTATATAAGAAACAAAAGCTTAGTTTAGTCGCGGCTGTCTGTTTGACAAGCATAACTAAAGTTTAGTTCACAGCATTCATTAGTTCACTACAACATCCTGCGGTGTTACACACGAATTACCTGAAACTCCGTAAATTAGTAGGAAGAAATATACTCTTAATATGCATCCACAAAGTGCACTCTAATAATACTAACAGACCTGACATGACCATGACATCTCTTTCTTTCTCATTTTGTTAGATAACGGTTGGCGTCAACCAAGTTGTTAAGTTGTCCAAATGATGACGTGAATCCGAAAAATTTAGGTTCGTCTCACCTGTGCTCTCGCCTCAATTTTCTACGATTTTTCGTAATTGAGGAGATATGATTTTTATTATTTTCCAATGGTGGCCTTAAAAATATTCTAACTTTGTTTGGTTAGATTTTTCGAAGACGGACGAAGGAGAGTCCGAAAAACACCATCGAAAAACATGAAAGTTATATATTTTTCTAATTTTTATTTTTGAATGCCTGCTGGCTCGATCAAGTTTGTAGTGAAAATCTAACGAATATATGTTATTAACAGACAGATATAATTATCCATATCTTTTTTCTGGCAACTTGAACGAATTCATACTCTTTTTTTTTTACAGTTTTATATTACTTCTTTTGGCTAATTAGCCAATGTGTTTACTGGGTTTGCGTTTATTAGTGGCCCTTTTTTTTATAAGCAACTGTTTTATTACTACTCTCTTGGCTTAGGTCCTAGCGCGTCTGATTTATAAGCAGGATGTCTCAGGTTCGATTCTCGGCCGGGCAAATGTTTGAATTATGCATTTAAGTATCTGCTCTGGGTGTGTTATCCGTGATATCCACGACACAGGGACGCATACAAAAAATGTAATTCGTTAGGTATTCGGTATGGATTATTGACCGACTGAGCAAAGCGAACGAAAGGTCTCAGTTTTTGCTTTCTATGTTGGTACTGCATACAGGTCGCATTTCTCAACCAATCTTGACGAAACTTGATACACAGGTTCTCCGATTTTTTAGAATTTTTTAATCGCAGCCGATTTTTCATTGGTGGGGTATTTCCCCCAAAAAGAGGGAAATTTGCTGCGGTCGATGTCCCGAACTGAGACCTCACGACCATATATCTTAATAAGTTTGTAGTGGTAGGGCTCTCTTGCAGAGTCCGCCTGGGGAAGTACCACACCTTTGCCAGTTATTCAACCGCCAAACAGTAGTGTGTAAGCATTACTGTGTTTCGGATTGAAGGGCAATGTTTTCAGCGTAATTACTGGGCATACAGAGATTTAACATCTAACATCTCAGGGCGACGAGCGCATTGCATTGCCGCGCATAGTTTTGAACTGTTAAGTTCAAAATTCTGGGTGGCACTGAACTGTTATGGGCAAGCGTGACGCTTAACATCAGGTGAGCGACTGGCTCGTCTCGTCACCGAGTAACATAAAAAACTCTTGAACAGTTTTGCTCATATTCAAAATTCTGGTGTAGAATTGAGTACCGAATATTCAAAATCGGCCGGTGAATGGCGCCGCAGAAAATTTCTCCCCTTTTTGGGGGAAATTAAATACCAATAAAAAATCGCCGACGACAAAAAAAACGATGAAATTGTCGAACTGAGGTTGTGCAAAAAAGTATGTACTGTTCGCAGAACTACTGGTATAACTAATTATTACAAATTAGTGAATGATTATTAAATCATTCACTCAGGCGGCCTTCAGGTCAACTGATCCCATTCAGCGCATACGAACGTATACTAACTGATTTCGTCAAGTATCTTCTAATCACTTTTATTTATTTACCCACAAAAAATATATGTTTACTCTATGCTGTGACTCTATGCCTCTAAGTAACAATAGGTGTTACTATAATGTTGTAAGAAAACGCAGTTAATACTTAAGTTATTATTAGTATTTGTTTACCGATCTAACCGTAACATTTTTCATATTCACAAATAGACAAAAAAGTTCAAAATATGAGGAAATGATGTTTGTATCTACTTCCTTCATAAACTATTATAATCCTTCCGGAAAGAAGTATCACACTAAATTTATAAATGCAAAACTTTGTGCGTAATTGTGTAAGTATGTAAATTTGTGTTTGTTCCCGTTCAACTCTGTAACGGCTGAACGGATTTGGATGAAATTTGTTATGGAAGGAGCTTATACTTTGGATACATAAGTAACTATATTAAATTTGTAGAATAGCGAGTAACACCGCGAGGTGCTGCTAGTATTATAATAACTCTAGAACTCATTTAACCTCAATAAAACGTCTATTCTCACTAGAGTTTTACATAATTTTAGGGAAATACATTATTTTGTTATCGTTATCATAATCTCTTGAAGATAATATTATGTTTGAAGATTTTCCTCATTATCTTATTAGGATGTCGTGCCACAGATTACATAATAGTACGTGTATGACATGTGTAGTAAAGGTGACTGTAGTAGTAGGTCCTTACAATACGAAAAATGTATCGATATACTTATGGTTAATTTCATTTAATAAAAAATACTAGCTGCGCCCCGCGGTTTCACCCGCTATCCTACAGGAATGGTAAAATTTTACGGGATAAAAAGTAGCCTATGTGACACGGGAGATATAAAAATCCTATAAGACTTATGCTGGTTGTTCCAAGCAGTAGTGTCACGGGGATAAACGCTTCACACAGAGGTCCCCACTATATAGGTATGTTTAATTTTGTCTGACCGATTTTTGTTTTCAATACAGTACTGATTTTAAATAATTATACTTTAATCTTTTAATTCTAAATTGAGCATCATAGCCCAAAAGTTAAGTTACATTGTATAAGAATCAACATTGAAAAATAAATATTTTCATAAACAAGCTAAAGCAACGTGAGATATAAAATATATGGCTATCTTTTTTAACTTATTGTAAAATAAAACTACTGTTTTTAATCGACATCAAAATACTCCGTACAATTGTCCGCTTATAAAGTAGTGTTATCAACGATTGCAACCTGCTCTATGTTTCCGAGCGCCGCCCGCGCCGCGCCGGTTCGTGGTGAAGTATTTCTCAAACTGCATTCTACGCGTTCGGCCCACGCGCGTTGGTCCTCACATCGGCTCACTAAATACGCACCTAAGACGTACAGAGCCGTAACTAACAAAACTATCAACTATGTTTCAAATCAATGACGTGAAAATTACGAGTGGTGTTTCTGACTGAAAGTTAAAAGTAACGATAAAATAGATAACTGTACTTTTTACAACTACTACTTTTAAAGTGGTAAATGAAGTGAAATAAATTATGTCATAGAAGTGGTCGGATTTTTTATTTTTTTTGTTGAAATATTATGATAAAATATAAATGAGTTGTAAACAAAATATACTACTTTTAATGGACTTTAAATTTGTACGCTAAAACACAGTGACTATTAAACCGATTCTTAAGTGTTGGGCGAATATAAATAAACTATACATAAAAACATAAATGGAGGTATCAATAGAAATAATACAAGAAATCCGCAACATGACAGAGGCTGTGGTAGAAGTAAAAGAAGAACACACAGCCCCGGAGAGAGATAGCAGAAACTTATTAGGACTCTTCCCCGTGTTCTTCATACTGCTAATGGTGGTATTAAGGGTGTCTTGGAGTCTATATAAAAATTTTGGTAAGTTACTGGGACATTTTAATTTCAATAATCAAGAGCCAGCCGAGAGAGGCGTGTAGGATGCTTCCGAAAACTTCCACTGAATACAACTTATTTTATGATAAATACCGATTTTCCTCGCATGTGAAAAGACAATTTAACTAACCTGCTAACTGCTAACTAGCTGGGCTCTAAAAACATTTGAAAGCCGTCAATTTATGCCATTTGTAAATCTTACCCGAATCAGTTCCAGGGATCTAACTAAAACTCTGCAAAAAACGTACATAGGTTTTTAAAAATTGAAATTGAAATTCTTAATTGAAAAAGAGAGATACAGAATTGCCTAGAGAAATAAGGCGAGAAAAGCAGGGAGTCCGTAATGCAGCTCATAATTCAAGTGCAAACTATTACTCGAAAACCTTTTTCATTTTAGAAGTTGTGTTCTGTAGATACCCTCCATATTTACAGCATCTAAGTACCACAAACACCAAACTCCATTGGATATTCAATGGAGCGCGCAGGGCTTGTAAAAAGCCACAGTGTGGCCCTGCGTGTGTGTGTTCTAAATACAGCGACATACTCACGTTCATTGTAAAGAAGGCTTTACAATCATATGTATTTTTTGCTAAATGTAATCTAAAAATACTTATTTAATTGAAGTAAAATTATAGTAACAATAAAGGTTTTCCCAGCTGTAGAGGTAGATAGGTATTCCATCTCAAGTAACCGGTCCATCGATCTTTACCTACCAGCTCGACGCTGGTCCGGGCCGTATTTCTAAAACTTGTATAACAAGTATGCTGTTGCTATTTCTTAAAATAGATGAAACCACATAGTTACAGATAATTTAAACCTACATACATAATTATACACATAATAATAATTGGTGTTTATGTATGTATGTAAGTAAAACTGACTATCTACGAAAGTACATAGATACTCAATGCAGCCATCGCTTGCTTGTTTAAAGGCTTTCAACACATCTTCTTGGCGTTATTGCTATCGAACTGCAAATGATACTTCACACTGCTTCCATTATAATTATTTTTTCATGATAATAGCATTATGTCAAAAGTCGTTAGAAAACTTAAACTAAAAAAGCCTATATGATAAAAAAGTAATTCACTAAACCACCGAGACGTACAGCTTACCGGTAGGAACTCCGCTCGGAGGGCAGGGAATATCTATATAAGTGCCGCTCATTTGTATGATACCCGTATGTGATCAGTTGATCAGCTACTATACAGATCGATTTAACCTCAGATCAGAGAACAAAGGAGATGTGGCAAGGGGGCGTGGCAAGTGCGACCGCATCTGCCCTAAAATGGGCAGCTGCCTAAGTAATTTATAGTCGAACTCACCTTAGGGAAGGAGTCGCATCTTTAGATTCTTGACAAACTGCTTCTTTGTTCGGTAACTATTTGCAAAAATACCAGCTATGATGTAAATTACTTAAAAAATGGCATCTCATTTCACACGTAAGTACCAAAATATTATCGTTTAGGTACCTATCAAATTATGTGGGAGAACTAATCAGACGATCAACACATCAGAAGAATCAGACATTCGAACACGAACAATACCTAGTTCTCGAAAAACACATCTCCCTTCTTTTTTGATCAGATGATTTGCATGATAGGTCGTAACCTCTTTCTAGGTTAGACCTCAACCTTACCGTCGTAACATAAAGCTGATGTGCTGTGAAGACACGTCCAGTCTATCAGTAGCAAGACTCATCACATTAGACAATTATACATATACTTTCTTCTACAAGAGCATAACTAAATTGACGATAAACTTGAATTTTCATCAAACTTAGGTATTAGGTAATAGGTATAGATTCCATTCAATCTCGTTGATTGACGATTGTCTTATGATTTCCTAAATGGCCTGTTTTGCGGTTTGTGACAGCCATCAGATTGATAAGATCTGATATAATATCTGACGAGAAGTGGCCTGCTATTACCAGTAGATGTTTGATGGTAATCACTCACGGCTTCCGGTGCTGTTCAGCCAGATTCTCACTACATTTTCATACGTACAATAATTATAAATGCAGAGTTTTTATAATCCACGTTAATGCGTTATTTTTTTTTTCATTAGCTTTTGGTGTAAGAGTGCTAATGTTTTGTCACATATTTCGGGAATGGTTTACGACTAATTCTTGAGCTGCCTTCCGTTAAATTATATTTTTAAGCATAATACGTTTTCATGCTCTATTTTTCTCCGTTGGAAAAAGCTGACAGATTGGGCTGGATGGAATTTTCAATTTGCAAAATCTTGCAGTAGGTCGGGACCAGTGGCCAAAATCCACAGGAAATGGCGTTAAAATCCACAAATAGCGTGGCTGGACGTGCTAGCCCTAAAATGTGCACGTACGTGACAGAGCAAATATCTCAGCGCCTGTGCAAATACCCACCCACCACCATATAAAATATAATGCGGTGCAGATTCTGAATTGGCCTAAGATCAGTCACGAGCGCAAGTACTCTATAGAAACTTCTGCTAAGGTTCTCCAACAACAGAATATAAATTAAAAAAAAAAGTAAATACAAATACAGTTTAAAACTCAACATGCAGTAAGCTACAGAAACAGACTAAGGCAAGGCACAAGCGTGATGATGTCAAGTCCACTTGTATTTTACTTCCGACGTGGTCTGAATTGAAAATCGACGATCAGCGCATTATCATTCAATGGTAATAACAAACAACAAACATCGACTGCAGCACTCGTGGTTTTATTCCTGGCAGATTTACGTAACCTTAGTACTGAGAAACTTTTGGGTATGAACACTATTTTAGACTTTGGTGGTTTGAATATGATCTCTCATATCAGCTCTTAAACGTCCTCTGCTTGACGAAACCTCCTCACTATTGAGGGGGCCATAACCCCCGTGGCAGCGTCTTCGAGATCGCAGAATGCTGCCTGTCCCCTGGTGGCTTGGTAGCAGTTTTAGGACATGCCCGAGTTCGTAATCTGTCATATTGATGCCTTATTTTAATTGTACTTGATTGTATTCTATTAACTTTTAATTGATATTGTATATTGCAGCGGAAACACACTAGAGATATATTAGACAAAGTTTTAGTTAAAACTTTAACAGATACCATATAATGTAGAAAAAAACAAGTTTTATTGAATTGCAGCAGACAAACTTTTGGATTATACACAACTTAATTCGAAATATCTGTGTTATTTTATTTGTGTTATTAATAAGCTAGCTAAGATAACACTGTTTGTTTTCCGAAAATAAATAAATAAATTGTCGCCACTCGTCGACAAGTCAAATAACAATCGTGTAAGATTAGGATCCTGGAATCACAGGAAAATTCGACATTTACAGCGTAGAAATCAACGAATGTATGTACATTGTACATAGATGATACGCACCATTCAAACGAGCAAATATTACGTTGACATTGATTTGTTTCCTATGACCGTTCTTATACACGGCACTAAATAGGACTCAGCGATTTGGGATTCTCTTTTACATGGTTATGAATCATAGTTCTGGCTAATACTAGGACCTGCCTATGAAAATACGAAACAAGTCACTTTGAATTCAAAGTCTTGAATTACTTGGAATTGCAAAGTCAAATGTCAAATTAAAGGTTAGACTCCTTTTAAGGGTTCCGTAGTACTACAAGGAACCCTTAAAGTTTTAAGCGTTTACGCATGAAATTTTGCACAACTCCAGTTTCAAAAAACAAAAATAGGTCCCATAAAAACGTAGTGGCGAAGAAAAAAAAATCGCTGTACTCCATCATGTGGGATATCGTTGAACAGGTACTTGTAAGGTGACAATTTTAAAAGAATTAAAAAATCATAATTTCATATTAAAAGCAAAGTAAAGGAATAAAAAAAAAATCACCTGTTCTCCACATGTTGATATCATTGAAATAGGTCTTTGAAAATTAAGTTAAGGTTTCTTTCAACATTTTTTTATCAAACGTACCGCTTGCGAAATAACATTTCTAAAGTATGTATTTCAGAAACTTCTTATCTTCCATGTTTATAGATCTTACTAAAGTAACATCTTTTGTTTAGCATTATTTCGAGCAACATCTGATAATTTAATTACTTTTTGAGATAAGCGGAAAAAACTTATAAATACTTCAAACGTCCTACCCACCTACGGAACCTTACTAAGCATGGCCCTAATCCGTCATATTTTTTATTGTCCTATCCTTCTCGACGAAGTTGAAAAGTCTCTTTATTTTTGGAAGTGAGGTCTACAGACGGAACGCAAGATATTTTAATTCAAAATAATTAATAGTTTTGAAAATTGGTAATTTCAAAGGTAACCAATATGAAACGAATATGCATTAAACATTACATATAAATGCAAGTTGTTTACCTTTTTTTTCATTTGTTTTTCTAATTCGCATTATTTTTGTTATTACGTACGTATATAATTAAAACAAACAGCGCTCTTGCTGAATATAAAGTTAAATGATTAGTTAGGTAGTTGTAAATGAACCTATTATATGTATATATGAATAGCACACTGTTGGCCGACCCCACGGCCTTTCTTCAAATGTCAGGGCCGGAACTCGTGAGTAGAACATCACTTCGCTATGCAGGTATTTGGCCCTCGAACACTCGGAAACTTCTGGACCGTCTCTGATCCAATGACATAGTGACAGCTGGTCATCTAATCAGTCATAATTAATGCTGATGAAATGTATATCACTATAACAACATTAAAATGTAGTGGTACATAACAGATATTAATAAAAATATGGGCGAATCATAAAAATTAACTTCAGCATAAGCTTTTTTAAAATATCTTTCGTTTAGAGAAATAGAAAATAAATTTCACAATACATTTCATACAATTCATACATTTATCATTCATACATTCTGGTGTTGCTGTGCCAGACGGGGTCCATATAAACTTTGTACTAATGTTACCACCTTGGAGCAATAAACCATCTGAATCTAAACCAAGTTCCATACATTTCTACCCATTGTCCTTAGTGTGTTACAATTTCGATGAAAAAGTGCAGGTACTCATTTATTATCAATACAAAAAATGTCATTAGATGTTTGAGCAAAACAAAATTAATATTATTTTTTTTAAGCTCAATATCATTATAGCATTTTTTTTACAGTACACGTACGCAACACACACACACACAGCCATGGTATTGAGGCCATGGCTCTTAAATTTTAAGTGAATATCGCAATTAAAGTATCTATACTTTAATTGCGATACACCGGAAATTGTGTAATCTCAGCAATAACGGTTGTAACGTAAAACACAAAATGTGGAAGATAGTGCGAGTATTATGAATTCAAACCTTATTCAAATCTTGTAGCCATGTCACCTCAGGGATTAGCGGAGTCGGATCACACTCCGCAGGGCGTGGGTCCAAATCTCAAAACGAAGGAAAACATAGCAATGAAACTATAGCATGGTGACAGGGTTTTCTAGTACTCGGCTACTATCGTCGTTTCTAGTACTCGGCATCTTTCTATCTCAAGATTAAATTCTGTCGCCATTACCTAGTTGTGTACTCCAGCAGCCTCACTTAAGAGCCAGTTCTAATTCCATTTCCAAACCTCGACCACACCATACCTATTAAATATGTTACGTGAGCGTGTCTCCATTGATGGACCGGCAGCAGGTCAATGTCACAGATTAATTAACAACTACTATGGTATTGTACTCTGGGTAATTTTAGGCCACCATTTTGTTTTGGTAGGGTACCATTGTATTTTATCTAAAAAGATTATTGTCTCGTTAGAATGAGGTTCTAAGATTCTAAGATTGTCTCTTGATAGATGCCGCGTAAAAACCATCTACAATTACCTAATTTACCATTCAAGCAATGAAGAAAAACAGGTGACAAAGCCAGCTTGCACAAATACACAATACACACGATATTGTAGATATGTGACATAATGTGTACCTAACCTAACCGGTATTGGCAATAACCACAGAATAAATAATACTGCAATAGGTATGCACATCTCCGAGCACGTACACACAATTACATGTTTTTGTACTCAATGGCGTCGATTCTCACTAAACTCAACTAATCTGACAGGACTAAGATTATTTGCGTCTCTTTTCACCTTTCGAGGGTAGGCCAAAATCTCAGCCGTGGCATTTTTAAAGGCTGATGCAGAAGCAGAAGAATTACTACGTAAAGCACGAAGTGACTCTTCGATATTAGTCGTGGAGCTGGGAAAATAGGATGGGATATTTATTTATTTTATTAGGTACACACAACAGATCACCGGTCATACATGACATAACATTTTAAAAAGTTCTGTTCGAATCCGTGATCCAAAACTGTGAGCACACAACATGGTTACAACAGCGATTATTTGCTAAACTAATTGCGTTATAAAATATATAAAAATTATACGAATACTTACTTACTTTGAAATTATATATGTAATTAATTAGTTATTAAATATGTAGTAGATAGTGGGGATAAGTTCGTATCACTTGCCCCCGAATACTGAAACGTTTGTTAACTTTGACGATAGATTAAGTCTGCTGCTGCCTTTGTCATTTGCTTAGTGCCAGACAAAGGCAGCATTAGAATTAATCTGTTGTCAAAGTAAACAAACGTTTCAGTATTCGGAGGTTGGTCTAGCTAGGTATCTCAGGCAAGCGCGTCAAGCGCGTGTCTCGTCTCCATATCTCTTCTTCAGCGTTCATCGCGGCGGTACGTTTCAGTCGTCTCTCATTTTGAAGACACTCCCAGTTTTGTTTAGTAGCTCCTGATGTTGGTAGTCCATCTGCTTTATGAACAGGTATGAACAGCAGGTTCCTGGTTCGGTTCCCGGCTGAGCAGATGCTTGTGATGAATAGAAATATGTATTTTATGTGTGGGTGTGATGTCTTTATCTCTGTTTGTGTGTTCCATGGCATCCCCGATAAAGGTAATCCCCATCCCCAGGAGCTATGAGTGTTAAGCGTTTTAATCTAACTACTCCCAAAAAACACAAAGTACTTAACTATATAAATACGTTTATTTTTGTACCATATTGTGTAGGAACTGAAATTATTGATACTATCTTTTGTGAACATACCAATAATATTTTGCAGGCGCTTGTCTTAACAATAACTATATGACTCTAAAAGGTATTACTATTAATTACTCTTGTATAAAATGTGGGTCGTACGTACATATTAATTACACAACCTAGAACACTCGGAAACAATCCGCTCAACTTCTTGACATTCTCTATGGGCGGAGACTAATAAAACATAACGCCAAGGGCAATCCACCACCGGCAGGGCTACCATGCGCACCGCGACAAGATCTTGCCTGCTCTTCAAGTCTTGAATAATGAGAGAAACGAATACATAATCGTAGCTGTGTCCTGTTCTTGCATAACAAAAAGATTTTGTCGCGGTGCGCATGCTAGCCCTGCTGGGCAATGCCAACCTGAGCGAACTATTAAACAACTGAATAGCTATTATCTGGCGTAATGCATCAACATTGCCATTCTCGATGGTAATGCCGGCAAGTACTGCCAACTGGCAGTTGGCGTCATTATGTGTGTCCTAAGACCTTCAATGTTCTCTTTGGGTAATCCAGCTGAAAATGTTGTGTAGAAGTTTAAGAGCTCGCTGGGCCACGTTTTTTCCATACAAAAGTATTCCTCCTGTTTCCTCGCTTGTTTTAGTTCATAGGGTAAATATTTTTTTGAGTTGTCTTTTTCATTTCTGGCAATAAAAAAAATTATGACAAAGTATATAAGATTAATTTCTAAACTCACAAAACGGAACTTTTTGTCGAAACTTTTAATTTGGTATTCCAGAACAATCAGGTCTCCAAATTATGGTATAGAATTTCAAACAGGACAAAAACAGTTAATGTCAGTTAAATTCTTTTGGAATGGTCTGACCAAAACTGATTCAGAACTTTGAAAATTCGCGTAAAACGCAGAAGTATGTATGTAGATGGCGAAAACCCTATATAATATATACATCGAGTATAGCTGTAGTATATAGATATAATTGTTTACAAGATACCGCCGACCTTCAAAGCCTATAAAGCTTTAAAGGTCTGCAGTCTATAGGCTTATCACATACCAGCTACTGGGCCCTGCAGCAAGCATGTCCCGACATGCTCATGGCCGCCAGGAGTTAGGGTGCGTTTCCAACAGGTATTTTTGAGGAGATACGCGGCGCTCGAGGAAAAATCCACCGATAGGATTACTAGGCTAGAAAAAATATGTAATTCTATTGGTATTTTTTTCTCGTGCACCGCTTAGCTACCTCACCCAATAACTCTAGTGGGAAAGCACCTTTATACTATAAGTACATAAGTTTGAACAGTACGTTGCCTGAGGCAGGCTGCTCGTTGCTCAATTGAATAATTTTCGTGAGCAAAGCAGAGCAGAGTCTTGGGTAGGACGTCATAAATGAAAATCACGTGTTTTGATTTTGCAATACTCAAGATATTGGTATTTTGATGTATTCGTGAAAATTGTTGTGTACAGTTGGTGTATGCATTTGAACTAATAATCTCAATACCAAACTATTATTCAGAGAGATATACAGAAAGACAGAGAGAAATACATAATTTATATTACTAATTCTAGTCCATTCATTCATAATGATTTGAACCTATGTTCAAATCATTCATAAAGCACACGATGAAGGTCTTTAAAAAATCTACTAATTTACTGGGATATAATAATTAAATTTTAAAAAATCTACCGCTTACAGGTATCTTTCTTACAACTTAACAAATTTGTTCAGTGTCTTCTCACAAAATAGAAATTAAAAAAAAAAAAATGTGAATATTTTTTATCTTTGTATCTCTTTGGTGATAATATCAGGATCCTAAGCTTCGCCCAGTTCCACGGTCGTTCTAACATGAAACCGCGAAATGTTTTGTCATTTAGAGCACTAATGCCAATGTTTCGCGATAGATTTCTGGCGAATTAAAAATGACTGCATAAAGTTCGTAAAAGAAGTAATGCTAAGTTATCTTCAACAGTCGGGCTGAGATACTGACAGGTTCTAGCAATTATTATTGTTGGTGCTAGAACAACAATTGTTATGTCATGTCAAAAGCCTTAGAGTGACCTTAAAACTGCGCGCTAGACGGCTCTTACGTCAACTGGTCCCACCTCAAACTGGTCCCGCAGGATCAGTAGACACTCAATACCATCTGTATCTAAAAAACGCACAGTTTTAGGATTCCGTAAAGGCCAATCCCATATTCCATTAATCATTCCATTATTCTTTTATTGTCCATATCAATGTACAATAAATTACCTAATTCTATAACCGAACTAAATCGTAGCAAATTCAAACAAATTCTTAAGCATTTCTTTGAAAATAATCCTTTCTACAAATTAAGTGAATATTTATGTCAATGAAATTCTCGGAATCCTCATTTTTGTGTAATGAACAAAGCATAATAAATACCTACCTGTCATAATATTATTAAATTATTGATTAATTTGCCGAATTTAACTCTAAACATACTTTAATTTGTAAAAGTGACTTGCCTGTAATATTCAATGTTACATTTTATGGCCAATAAATATTTTTGATTCTGATTCCCCGCTCCTCGCCAGTTTGTTTGCTTTTGTTTCCACGATGCAAATAGTTATCAATCGCCACTCGAGTCGAGTTAAGTAGCCGAGTGCGTTAAGCTAACGTAATCTCTAAGGAGCATGTGGAACCCAGTTGGCATTAGCAGTGGGAGGCATCCATAATTGCATGGGAGGCATTCACGTATGCGCAATACAGAAGTATTGCTTACGAATGTATGTAGGTGGTGCTAGCATTCGTATTGTTAGGTGTGCTACTACTGAGCCTGTGCGGCGCGACTGTTTGTTTTACCTATTTTGATAAACCTATTTTAAGTAACCAGTTGTAACTTTTACAGAATATAAGTTATAGTAACAAATAATACAAAATTAAAGAGTTACAAATAACTCTTGTTGTTTTCCCTACAACAAAATTGTTTTTGTAATAACGATGACACATAGAATATTTCAAACCACATTCTAAACTAAAACAAGAAATAATAAAAACTGGCCAAGTGCGAGACAGACTTGCGCTAAGTGTTTCATCCATTAACAGCCGCACTCAGAGTCGTTTAATGATTACTTAAAATAGAAAATAACAAGAAATATTTATTTAGAACCGTAAAAAGTAATAATTGAACGTATTACAATACTAAGTCTTCGCCAGATGAAAATGTATATTTTATTTTTTTGAGACTACACAAAAATACTTTGTGGCAGTACGGAACTCTCGGTGCGCGAGTCCGACTGACTTGCCTGGTTTTATTTAATATAATTGCTACCACGACAAATAAGGGAGCAATATAACATTACAATACATAAATTATCTCGTCAGGTTTCATTGATCACAGTCTGTTCCGTGCTTGTCGTCAGCTCAGAAACAACTTGTCATTTGAGTTTATTGTAATTAACGCGTGAGCAACTGAACACGCAAACGACTTGTTATAAGTTATTAGTCACGAATAATTTGTTATTATTGTTATAAGTGGTGTAAGTCATGACTTTGTTTGTTTACTAATATGTGGTGAAATTAGTGCACTTAATGTAATAAGTCTAACGACTATGCTACCATATTATATACTATTTTGTACTTGTTAGCAACGTTTGAATTGCCTTAATAATTAGGGTTGTATACAGGGTGTCCTTGAAACAAAGCAAAATCTCTCGCAGACAGCTTCCTTACAACAAACTCATACATTATTTTGAAGTGAACAATGGCGAACTCCCTCCCATACATGGTTTTATGTCAGATATCGCTAGTAGTCAGCGGCTCTGGGGGAGGCCTATGTTCAGCAGTGGACGTCTTATGGCTGATGATGACGATGATGATGATAAATATTATTGGCATTTAAATGTTTTTCTTTTGAAAGAAAAATATGACGAAATATTAGAAGTCGTAGAACAAAAGTTGCTTAGTATGATGTAGAGAAGGTGCCTGCGACTGGTTTACGTTACTTGAACAGCACGTTGTATATTCCTGTTGGTACCAAATACATCTCGTATCGATAGATAAAAACATTGCTGACTTGATGTTGTTTACTTGTTGACATTACAACAGAAATGCTAACAATACATTATTTTACTAAAGAAGTTATAAAGTGCTAATTACATGTTAAAATTACACTATCATCAGATATACAAGAATAAATAGAAAATATGCATTACATTAGTATATTATAACAGTAATTAGCGTCATTACGGATGAGGTTATGTAACATGAGTTCAAACTCAGTCAAGGTAGTGGAGCTGTAGCGACTAAGTCATGGAAATTATTCTATGACGTTATTGTAATTGTAAATGTAATGAACTAATATGGCAATAACTTTGTACTTATAATCAAAATCAGAACGATACCTATTTATACAATCTAATGATATTCAATTATACTTAAGGTGCAATGTTTCGCTCAGCGCAACATAATTTTATTTTTTCATTTTTTTTAAGTCAATAAGTTTTACAGCTCATTTACTTATCGTGGGTTAGTGAAAACTAATTTAGCGCTAGTAAAATAGGTTGTATAACGAAATTACCAACCAAAAAATCAAGGTGAAAACTAGTATAAGTACATTTGCCAGTAAGCCCAAAAATAAAAACTAAGATGGAAATCAGCTTAATGACATAAATGTAACTAAACCAATGTTATCCTTTTAGCCGAAATTTCTGGATACAGCTTAATAGTGAAAAATTGCTCATAAATTCACGATCAGTAATGTAATCTGTAATTGACAAAAAAACGCAAGAAAACTTGACGCGCTCAGCAAAACGTTGCCCTTAAAGTATTCGAAACAGAAATCATTTATTTAGACATCAGGGAATTGCTATTCTCGATTTAGTAGTTGGTAGATACAAAAAAAATATACAAGTTAAAAAATAAGAGCAAACAGAAACGCTTCCAACATAATCTAATAGCTCAGATTAGTATTTTAACATTGAGAGTGTAAATTATAAAAACCGAACAGACACGAGAAATCTAAACTACACTCTAGACTACATTAGATACGAACTCATGTGTTACACACACTGTTATCGACTTATTCTAAGAATAATCTAACAATAGGTAACCAAATTTATCCGCTTGTTAAAAATAGTATCTAAATCAATATAAAATGCCGATAATCTGATCACATGACCCCGAGTCACGCTGCACCCGATATCACAAAACACTCAAGACGATGATCGCATTTCTTTTGATCTCGTACTTGATCTGACAATAATGTGTCACTTTACTACGAAAATATGTTATTTTTATCGAGAAAGAGAAGATACCGAGATTGAGTTGTTTTTTATTTATTTTTTATGGATGACTAAGGTTTTGGTCCTAACGGCGATTTTGGCGAACGCAAAAGGCATTGAGCCCTAAAACTATTTTTACGGCGCGAGGGTGACTAGCGCAAGAGCACCGCTACGGTGCGAACCTCGGCTAAAAGAACCCCAAAAGAGGTGTGCCCTGGGGTCCTAGCGGTTTGGTTAGTACCTGTTTGATTATTTGGAGAGAAACTAATCGATCTTCGGACAGATCCTGGGATTCGGAGAGGTCACCGGCGAGGTCGGTATATGATTGTTTGGCTTTTGGTGACCGGCGCCTTTACCAAATACTGAATACTTCCTGTTTACGGGAGCTGTCGGATCGACCGAGATTGAGTTTTGTTGGTCCTGCACTTACAGCAACACAGGCCTCCAGCCGACCCGGCGGCCCCGTACCTTTCAATAGCCCTGCACAACAGATTATACACATTTGAATCCGTAGTATGCTGCTAACGTTTGACCTGAAGGGCAAATTACTTTCTAAGCCTTAGGTAGGTTGTAATACGTCAAAGTGACGAAAATGGTAATTCGAACCCCAAGTTTGCACATTGTTTTTGTTGTGTGTGGTTTTGTGTGTTCTCGTTGTTATTATGTTGTTATGGTTGCCTCGAAAAGATAAGGCCGACAGTAGTTTTAAGACAATTTTTGTCTTATGTATATTATTTGTGGCGACCATGAACTGGAAGACGCAGAGGCCTCCCACAAGGAGGACCGACGACATTGTGAAAGTCGCGGGCAACTGGTGGATGCTAGTGGCAAATTGTCGGTCGGTGTGGCGCTCTAAGGCGGAGGCCTTTGTTCAGCAGTGGACGTCTTCCGGCTGATGATAATGATGATGATGATATCATTTCTGTGAACAATAAAGAATTTTTTTCTTCTTATCTATGTCTTGTTCATCTCGACACTTTAAAGTTAATACACTTTAAGACATTTTGTTATGACACTGGACAAACGCTTAAATTATAATAGGTCTGTACAATATTGTACGTTATTTTTAAACTTTTAATTTTAACGTCATCAATAACTAGATTATGATTAATCACTATGATTTATCATTATTTTATTAGTACGTTGTTTGTGCGCACTATTTAGGCAACCAAATAGTTTTAAGAGAAGTTATAATCGAGTATCTCAGAGTGACGAGCGCAGTGCATTGCTGCGCTTGGTTTTTAACTATTGAAGTTCAATACTCTATTCCGCCGGCAACCGGCAAAACCCGCCGGTATTCAACTGTTTTGGGTAAGCGTGATGCTTACCATCGGGCGAGAAACTTGCTCGTCTTGCCACTTATTTGTTTAGATAGTTGGCTGATGGCATTTCGCATGGCTTTGTTTATGAGAGAAAATAACACAATTATGATTAACATCAGATAGATAGTAGATACTGAAATATTAACCTGTTTCGTAATCAGCCTTCACAGTATTTTGTGTCTTATACTTTTTTTTCATGTTATTTATTTTGTCTTAGTCAATTTTATCACACGCGATTATGTAGATATTGTTAGCACAACGAATAATTATTTTAATAATTACTCGACTTTATCATAATTTCTGAGCGTTGAAGTTAGATACCTAATTTTTTTAATTAATTCTACTAATTTACGACGACATTTTTAGTGCTGTCAATAGTTCATAATTGAAAACTTTACAATATCACCAAAACTTTTTATTTTGGTAATTATAATATTTAGGAACAAAAGTAATACAGAGCAAATCCGTTTCCCAAAATAGTTCATCAGAAATGTTATCACCATAAATATCTACTAAAAGATAATCTGCTATCATAGCGCTGGTCATTTGCTAAACAAACATTCTGATTAGACATTGGCACTTTGATTACCGATAAAAAAATCTGTTCGGCGCGAAAATTTAGACACAAAGCATGTTAGAATAAAGTTGTCATGAATAACTTAATACAAACCCGTTAAAAAGTTTTATTTAATTTCTATAATATGGATTCCAAAGAGCATCTAGATGATAAATCTGAGATAGTGGTATCAGTGTGGCTCAGACTGGTTTTGGTTCCCTTGTTTATTTCAGGTTGTATATTAATTTGGCTAGCTTGGAGTTGCTACAGGACTAACAAGGAAATGTGAGTAGATATTATTCGCAAATAATGTTTTTCACTGACTTAAAATAAAACTACTTAAGTTTTATCCAAAAAACGATTGATTAAATTATAGATATTGAATAATTATAAAATATGTCATTTATTAATTTGATTACGTAGTATAAGTATTATCTACGGCATAATGTTTTACACAAAAGCATTATAAATTATAATGTATTCGTATATCTGTTTGTCACGCGTGCTACATCTACAAGTATCTTATCAATGTTTTTAGACTTTATTATACTTTGAGCAGTTAAGAGTTTTAATCTTCTGCAAATATACGCTATCTTCCGTATCTCGGAGAAATACTAATACAAATTTATTTTTCTCTGTTATTTTTTACAAAACAGGTTTATTCCTTCGGTTACGATCGCAAAACCAAGTGCTTTTTAGAATTTTACATATATTATTCGCGTTATATATATTAATATTTTCCAGAATTCATATTTTACTTGCATAACTAGAATTAGTTAAATAATTATATAGATTTCAGTAAGATGATGTCTCTAGAGTCGATTGGTATTATCTGTGTGATGTTGGTGCCAATTTTCAGTTATATAATCTACCTCATATTTTTGTTCCTGGTCTATTTTGCGAAATGTTTTTCTTCAGGTGAGTTGTATAATAATTATTAAATACTTACAATAAGGCTTCATCTGCTCCAAATAGAAATGACAATTGTGTACATATTTTTACAATTATTATGCAATATGGTTCTAAAGTTCTTCCTCTATATTAAAAAAAAAAGGTTTTGATTGGTTACTAATTAGCAACCAATTAAAATCGACAATACGTCTGTCAAGTGTGTGACTCGTTCATGGTAGATTTCCGAGGTTCACGTATACTTACAAATAAAAATGACCACCTAAAACTACAAACTCGCATCCTCTATGTATCGCGCGATGAATTTTCAAAGTTCTTTCTTATAGTTCAGCTAGGAATGTTATGTATGTTTATGGAATGCAGGGAGACGCTACTGTGCACAATGTGTAGGTTAGATCAACCGCGCACCCGTTTATAAAATAAAAAAATAAAAAAAATATTGCTGGACGTTTTTCAGCAAGCCATCTAGCCCCAAACTAAGCAAGCTTGTACTATGGGAACCAGATAACTGATATACTATTTTTTTTTTTGTAAATACATACAAATAATACATAGAAACACCCAGACAAAGAACAAACATCCATGTTTATCACACAAATGTTTGATCGCGGACGACGATCGAACCCACGACCTATAGATCAGAAGGCTGAAATCCACCCACTGAGCCACACGGCTATTTAACGCGCAGTTTATGTAACGCGCTGTCTGTATGTCAGTGTTAGAGTATTGTTCGCGGCCTACACTGCCGATTACATTCCGATAGCGTGACGTTCTGACATAATATTATAACTTTAGCAAATTCGAAAAAATATATTGGACAAAAATCCAGAAATACCCTTAACGGATTTGAATGAAGTTTGGTATGAAGGTAGCTTATACGCCGGAACTTTTTATCCCGGAAAAATATTCGGTTTCTTTAGAATAACGGGTACAAACGCGGGGCGCAGCTAGTAGACTATAAATGCTTACTTTTTGATACAATTGAAATTAGTAAACAATATCCAAATAACTTGTTCAAGAGCATGTCGGGCCATGCTTAGTAGGGATCCCGTAGGCGCGTAGGTTTGAAGTATTTGAAGTATTTAAATTTAAAGTTACTATATTTATTGAATAATGAAAATAGAGTTTTTACTAAGATCTATCAACATGGAAGATAACAAGTTTCTGAGGTGTATAGTTTAGAAATGGCGGGACACATTGCAAGCAACTTTGTCGGCACATATTTCGGAAACGGTACGTTTGATAAAAAAATAGTAACATTGAATTTCTTACATGTACGTTTATAACTATTGTAGTTATAAGGCGGTAGGCGATTCAGACAGACAAACAGAGGGACATAACAAACTTATAAGGGTTCCTTGTAGTACTACGGAAACCTAAAAACACGAATTATCAAAAGTTGATAAATATGATGTAGGGAAGCTGTCTGTGAGAGGTTTTAAACACTGCTTAGTATAGATAGTACATACAGATAAAATACTATAGATATGAAAGAAAAGGATTGCTTTTAGAGCTGCCAATTTTAGTTAATGTTCAGAAAATTACACAAGAATCGACACCAATTTTATCTATAGGTTCTATTCAAAAATCTAGAGATTAAAAGTACGTATTATCTGTTCGTTACGTAGGCATTCTAACTATAATTATGGCTCACCAGAATTACTCATCAGAATAATTTATAGCACATCAGAATTACTTATTTACTTCTAGGATATCATTGTCCTCATCATTATGAACAACTTTTACTCTCGGAACATAGTACTAGAAAACGCGAGAAAAAAATTACAATTCAATATGAATAGAAGAATATGCCATTCACCATTGACGAATTCTTTTTTTAGCGGTTTTTGGTTTGTTGCTGTAGTAAAAGTAGTTTTTAAGATGACGTGTACAATAATATTCTCGATTATGTCCGGTGTCTAAAGGAACAGTAGATAACAATTGGATCGATAGTAACTTAATTGGGTTTATCTTCTGCCACAGTTTTTTTAAAATTTTTTTTCGAAATGGATCACGGAAGACTTGTGGTTCAATGTCACAAGAATTTGATATGGAGTTCTGTCTGCAAACAATCAATTTGATGGATAAATATTAATGCGCATTAATTAATTCTGATGTACCATTAATTAGGTACCTTTTGACAACAACAACACATATCTTATCGCAAATTACTAAATTATCAGAAACATGGCGTACCTCCCTAGTACAGAACTTAGTGCCTATTTTGATTCGTGCAAAAAGTAATGTCCCCACAAATGATCGTGTTTATAATTATTATTTTATTTATAACTATACTGAATATTCTACGACTAGCATGGTGGAGCAGTAAGTGCCTAGTTTTAATTTGTACTTGATCATAACTTGAACTAGGTGGACCGACGAGCCGACGACATTGTGAAAGTCACGGGCAACAAATGGCACATTGTCGATCAATGTGGTGTTCTAAGGGGAGGCCTTTGTTCAGCAGTGGACGTCTTCTGGCGGATGATGACGATGTATTACTTCAATATTATTTATAAACGTTCATAAAGAGAAATGTGTCTTCGCCCTTCAGTTAGTGTAGTGTAAATATTTACAATCGAAAGTGGTCAAAAGTGGAACTACAAGGCGCGGCGGTCGTCTTCATTTTCTTTGTGCTAAGGACAATCACACTAATATTATAAATGCGAAAGTTTGTGTGTAAGTATGTAAGTGTGTTTGTTCCCGTTCAATTCTGCAACAGCTGATCGAATTTGCATGAAATTTGGTGTGGAGGTAGCTTATTCCCTGGAATAACACAAAGGCTACTTTTCATCCTGAAAAATTTAACCGTTCCTGTAGAATGGCGGGTCAAACCGCGGGGCGCAGCTAGTGAGAATATATATACCTTCGGGCTAGGGACGGACCCAAAGAGTAATTTTATTATATTATTTTATTTTATTTATTTATTTGTATACAATATTGGACGGACAATTTTGCGGCTTTCATTGCCGTTATGTGGTTACGCTCAGCGCGCCAAAATTAAATTTTCTTGCGTGTTTTTTTGTTAATTACCGCTTAATTACTCATCTTGGATTTATTGAAATCAATTTGTACAGTATAATACAATACAATAGATACATATTATATTGTGCGTAGCTGTGTACAAGAAAGAATCAGATAAAAGTATTTTTATCTGGATTATATACATATATTTTTTATATCAACGATTTGATGATCCGTTGCCACAAGAATATTACTATTCTACTAGGTTCTTGAGTTCCACAGCCTCGCACGACTCAGCAATATTTTATTATTTTACAAAACATACATATTTTATTTTTTTATATTGTTACAAACGTACTTAGTCGGGTAATAAATAGGCAGGTAAGTATACCTAAACAAACAAATGTGCACATGTTTCAAATCACGACGAAAATTGATTTATCTTATCGATAGAGACATTTTTGTTATTTTTCAATAATTAGGTTAATTTTGATACCAATTTATTTAGTCAGTAAGCCTTAAGTGCTAAGTGCGTGGAAATGTCCGGACAATATTATTTTTTTCTGAGTCTTCTTGTGATGGCTGGTATTCTAATGGGTTTGGATTATGTTATCAAGAGAAGTAAGTTTTTGATAAACCTTTTTCATAATAAGTACTAGCTGGTACTAGAAATAAAAGTAATATACAAAATAATTATGTGTATGCGTTCTTTTCAAATTCAACTTTTAGCAAATCAGAATCACAGTTCGGATGTGGATTATGTCCAAAAATTTATCCTAAATTAGTCAAATATTTTGTTGTAATCTAATTGATAAAAAATCGACGCTGTGTAGGAAAACTTGTGCCATCTAGCGGCGAGTAGCATTACTACGACGACAACAAACCCTTTAAATACTTTATTTTTTATTTATTTACAATATTGCTCCACGGACTCCGGGGTCCGTGCCATTTATCAAGTTTTACAAATATTTTATCAACTAAAACGGATTATAAAAACTAAAGACTTTACAAAAGGAATATACCAACGAATATGCTAATAAAGAGCTAAGTGCTATTATAGATTTGCGTATATCCTCCGAGCAGTCCTTTAAATACTTTTTATAGTTTTGTTTTAAAATATTAGGTAGATGGCGCTTAAAAATAAATTCATTTACTTAGTGTTTCCTTACTCATTCGTAGATTAGTGTAGATATGGCGTAGAGTTCACAGAATTGTTCATAATAGTAAAGCAAAAAAGAAATGGCAAAATCGTAGGATAAGTTTTAACAACATAGTTCCTGTTAATTTTTACTGAAATATTACTTGACCTAAGACCTAAAACACGCCAACAAGCAACCTGTCTTTTATGTGATCGTACGCCATAATATTGACAGCATACTGACATCAAATACGACACCTACTAATAATTTTCAAAACGCTTCAATGATGATTATTTTACTGTATAATTAGATATTATTTTAAAAAAATACTTACATTTAGGTTCGTGTAAACTAATCTTAAGATAACGATAACAACAATTACGTACCGATGATAATAATAGGTGCCAGCCATAATATTTAGAATTACAACAGAATTAAAAGAGTTGCATTATACATTATATTATTACAGTACTAGTAAAAAAAAACAATAATGTTGTATTTCCTCTCGTTACTTCTGATAGTCAGACGCACATTTTTTAAATTAAGATTCGTATAAAACTTTGTTGTGTTGTGTTCTGGTTCGGTTCCAATATGGAGCTAACCACGTTTGGTATTGTTTTGGTGTCAGTTTGCGGTGTTTCTATATTTATGTGTTTTATAATGTTCGGTTGGTCAATTTACAAAGGTAAGTTTATAAATTTTATTATATTTATACTTAACATAGGTACTTATAATAGTAAATATAGGTACTACCCATACCTACAGCATCTGATACGCCATAAAAGCATCTTTTTCTGAATATTATTGCTAAAGGTGATGTCGGATGAAATTTTTATCATAGCGAATGAAATATTCGTTTTTGCATCATTATTTCAACAGGTTTTGAGCGCACTGCATTATGCGCGCGCCGCAGCGCTTCAGGCAAGCCGTGCCGTGGCTGAAATGAGAACTAAGCTTTTGAATAAAACTGGTAGCGCTGGTGTCGCTATGATCGAATTTGCCCCAAACAACACTAGATGGCACTACGTATAACGGTTTCCGATTCTTGTTTTGTTAATGTTGGACACAAAGAAATATCATGCGTGATCCTTTTTGAATAAATAAATAAAAATTATAATGTACTACATAACACAACGAGGGCATTTCGTGGGGACGATTAAAAATAAAATCACCGATAGGCCTAAAATGGCGTTAGTTGGAAGGACATAGCCTTCCGGGACGGCTTAAAAAATAATATTGTATCGCCTTAGCGACGTCTTCCTGACCTCATCTAGTGAAGTTTTTTTCCCCTGGTGATCTTTTATCGGTATCGCTGTGTAGTTATGAATTCCAGCAATAAATTAATTTTAAATTGAAATACCAAAAACATAACAGCATCAATAACTCCCCTGGCCAATTTGCTAGGTAACGTAATAATCTGATAATTATTATTTAATTTCAATGGAAAAAACTTATATTTGATTTGATTCATTTGCACCCATAAAGTAGGTTCATAATATGATACAGACTAATTAATTCAATCGTAAACATTTGTTACTAATTGTATCACTTTCATTATTGATTGTGGTGGTGAGGTATGCTCTTATCTCTCTGATCCAAATTATCTTGAAATTATCGACGCGATAAACAAAACGACCTCTTTTACTCGTCAAAATAACATTAGTTATTACAACTTTCCAGGTCCTTCATTGTTTTTATAGTTTAATAGAATATTTAACTTTCGAGTGTTAGTGCTTGTATTTAGTCTGACCCGAATTTACCGTGTAGCACTTTATTTACTAGCGACTACCAATTTGTGACAGTGTGACAGTTGCTCGTCGTTTATGCCATATATTTTGGCTACTCAAATCTTTCTCTCATGTTAAAGGACATAATCGTTTTTTAGAACAGACCACCGGGTCCTGATCCAAACCAAGCGATGTAAATACCACTTTTATCTTTTGGATTACCTATCTAAAATACTGACACAGTAATTTGTTGGGGCCAGCTAGTCAAGCTGTCCTACCAATACTCTAGCTCTAGCCAGGCAAGCAAACAAGCACTGAAATATATATTTAACCTACTTTTGAATGTGGAACTTTTCTTTTGTCTGTAAAATTGTCACTTATCTCTGTGTAATTGTTACTTTTGAGAGTGCGTTTGTTACTGTCGACTGTGCAGCGTTATTTTTGACTGTTTTCAAAGACTGTGGTACACTCGACGGCCTCGATTAGAACAATGAGTGAGTGGAAATTCCCAGCTGTGTTGACCATCATCAACGTAGCGTTTGGTTTGTTTGTGTGGATGTCCGTTATGCTGGTGTGCTGCATCACTCGAAAAATACTCGAGAGTAAGTAGTATACCATTACTAACTAGATTTTTATAAAAATGTTTATATTACAATTACTAAATTGGCTGATTAGCTGTTTGTGAAACAAATATGTACATAGAGTCGAATCTGTTGTCCCATTTTCTAAATTAAACAAAACTGACGGGTATTTTATTGTTGTCATCCTCACACATAGAAATGATTAGATATTTTTTTTCCTGTCGTAACAGCTTAGTCTCCAATACTTGGGCCGTATCACACTAATGTTATAAATGCCAAAGTTTATGCGTTAGTGTGTAAATTTGTTCCCGTTCAACTCCGAATTTTTTCCATGAAATTCCTCATTGTAATCTTGTAGTGCGGTGCCATAATAATAACTATTAGTGATTTTACTGACCACAAAGTTATAATGAGTACCCATAATAATCGTCACATCTAATAATTATTAACTGTGAATTGTTTGACTTACTGCCAGTCTTCGTATTTTATTTTGTTTGTCCAAAAGTAATTCAGACCAATACATTAGGATTATGATATGATATGCTATCATAGATGGTTTTTTTTTTTTAGTTAATGCATGTATTATATGAAAAGTTTAAAGTTTTGGTAACGTCCGATAACGACATACATTCAAAATGGCACTAGATTATATTTTTTCTTTGTGCTGTTATAGCTTAACAATGATTTTGATGACTATCTGTGTATGCTCTACTATACGGTTTGCAATTAGTATGTAAGTCTTTATTCAATAATTCGTTCTCTTTTTTTCTTAGTTATTATTGTTTACTCATTCGAAGATTGTCTTAAAGATATCGCTTTTAGCCATAAGACCGCCCTATTATACCTTGCTGTAATATATTTTTCTTGTTATGTCCTTTTTTGGTGTCAATAAAGTGTTATTGTATTGTATATTTTAAACATTTATATTATTGCTATCAACGCTTCCTTTTGCATTGAATATTATGGCAGTTGTAACGGTTTGCCCTAACGACATTTTGGAGAAATTACACTGTACAAAACACAGTATTGAGTTTTTATCTCGATCGCATGTTTTATGACACTGCTGCCGCAGCGCTAACTGTTGATTTTATATCTCATGTGTTTATTTCATCTAACTAGTGTTTATTTTAATTTGTGTGTCTTTTTTGTGTAAGCTAGAAAAATCCACAATGTTAATATGTTAATGTCTTTGAGATTTTGCCTTATGTTTCTCCTTATTCAAAAATTGCTAAGACACAAATAAATATGTCAATAAAAATAAAAAAAACATAGCCTACGTCATTTGTTAAGTCATGCTATCACTTAATCTATCATGTATCTTTTTATCAACGAGATAAACAATAAGTAAAAACGATTTTTGCTGATCAAAATTAATCCTCAATTATATTTTGCTTTTTCAAACGTATAGCGTTCAGAACAACTCAAGTCGATCGGTTAAATATAAAGTTTTGCTTATTTGAAAAAAATATTTTGTAAATATCTACTTAATTCTAGTGTAGAAGTTCTATTTAGCCCCGAAACGGCGACCAACTCCAGCCTTATTCCTGTTTCTAAAAAAATCGTCCTAAAACTTTTTTAGGTGTTTGAGTTTTGTTTTAGTGGCCTTTTTCATGAATAATAAAATGATTCAAGTGTACTTTATTTTCGGGCAAGTAGTGATTTACGCAACTTTTATACTAATGTTCATATTTTTAGTGTATTCAATTACTTGGCTGATAATAAACAGTAAGTGCTTCTCTTCTTTTTACGTTGCAGGATTATTATCTACTTATTATAAACTCATAACAAAATGACAAAAACGGCATTTATGGAAACGCTATCATACAAGGGATAGAATATTGGTGGTGGATCCATTAATTCGTATTTAGAAATGTTTCTGTAACACTTATTGGACTACACTAAATATTTAAATTGGTTTTCATGTTTCTGTTGCGTTTCATCATTTAAAAGATGGCCAGTTTATTTAAATTGTATTAGTATAATGCCACGAATTAGATAATTTTTTTATTGGATTGCAAATTAACGACGCTAAAAGTATATTTCTATAAGTAATGACATTAGCGCCATACCTTCAAAACCAAGCAGAGGACCATCCACCCTAATCAGAAATCGTCTAAAGCAACGCCATCTAGTGAGTTGTTGATAATCGAACATACCATCTTTAATTGGGGGTACCGAACGTTGATCGTCGGTATCACCAGATGGTACTAAAAATACAAATGTTATGTGATTGTGAATAACAACGCCATCTTGTGAAATCTAACAACACTTGACGCGCTTTAGCTTATATTTTGTTTTATTCATACCTGACAGATAACATATATATCGATAAACATTTGATGTAGTAGGTAATTAATAATTACACAATCGATCATAGCTAGTGAAATTGATTAGGAATTATTATCCAGCCCTGCTCCAATACTTAACAATCGATAACAATAGTTTATTTTTTATCAATTCTTTATTTTTCTCACCAGAAATGATATACATAAGAAAAAAATCAACTTAAAACTAGTGTAACAACTGGCTGCCCTATAGCTTTAAGCGATCTCCTCCAGACAACCTTAGGTATTTAATAGTCTTTCTCTTTCACTCACAGCTATTTTACCTCTGACATCTGTGAATTTTCTTACAAGTGGTATTACTTGCTGAGAAGTATTTCAGTTGTGTTGAAAAGATTCTTGAGTTTTTCTGTAATATCGGATATCAGTAGCGGTAGGAAAATCTTGAGATATATAGCTAGAAGTAATATAACTGCATTTTTTATTATTTTTTTGTTATTATTAATGGGTAATTAATTTTTTTTATTTTTTTATTTTTAGTGGGTAATTAATTTGTGCTCAATAAAATACTAATATGTTTGTATTTTTTTTTTTGTATAACGTTATATCAAGGCAAAACTATGAACAGCAAAATAAAATTCCAACGACATAAACTAATAACTAACTAGTACTAACTATAACCTAAAAGTAATTAAGAGATCTTTTAAACCATATAAGTCCGCTTAAACTAACTATGCCTATGGATAGCTTAATATTATTAACGCAGTGTACGGTACACTGCGCAACCGACTCCGAGTCCCGCAGCCACCCTGAGAGAGTTGTTGTCCGGCAGCGTGCCCTAATGAGGGAATAGAGCATGCAGCCAGGCAGCGGGCTCCGGCTTTGAGTCGATTGATTGGCTCGATTATTACGTATCGATATAGGCGTAATACAAATTTCTTACAAATAACTTGAATTTATTATAGAACGTTGAGATAAATGATAGTTTTTCGAAAACCCGGAAATCCTGCCGTTGACTGAATTTGATGGCAGTAGGTTGAGTTATTTTTAATGTCACCCGAAAACTATATAATGTATAATATTATTATATATTAAAATATCCATTTTTATTATTCATTCAACTAAGTTTAGTATTAATGTATTTATGTAATGTAACAAAATATTGGCTTGCTATCAGACAGAGCTGCTCAGTGCTCAGCACGATTTGACCTCAAGAAACGGGCAAAAAACATTTTTAATAATTGCTGAATTTTGTTGCTGATTTAGCGGATCTCCCAAATCAGACTAGTACTGGACGTAGGACGTAGTCTGGTGACTCCCGCTCCGGCTCGTACCCAGTGCAAAAGTTAGCCATTCCTATTCAACGCGGCATTTTGCGCCGAATACAGGTAGGAGTGGGTATTTGTAATTGAATTGACTATGTTATTATAGAAAGCTATTTGTTATAATAATTAATATATATTGTACCTACCTGTATAATTGCAATGAATCAGCAACATTATGAATAATAGCAATTATTATTAAATAACCGTTGACATTGCATGTATTTAATATTCTGGACTAATTTCTTATATATTTAAAATGTTGACATAACTACACTATTGTATTAGGTGCTATCCTGTAAAAATATATATATATTATTATTAGATTAATTTATATTATGTTTTTATAATCTAATCCCTACGTAGTTACATATAATATAATCCTACTTAGTTACAGTTATCAATCGAAAAATTATTTATAAGTACATATACTACAGACGTCTAAACATCCCAGACTTGAGTGATAATCACACAAAAGATTGAATATAAAATTTAAATCAAGATTAATTTTACAACAGCCGAATTATCTGATAAAATGTTTAAATATAAATTGACTCTCGATCCATTGTTCTTATTCCAAATAAATGACGTTAGACTGTAGCCGACACTGATTTGTAAAAATATCAACAATTGATATTTATATTAAGTAACTTGTAAAAGTGAACAAAAATACGCAAGGAAGCGCGACGATACGTTGATCTTCAAAGTTAGGTGATTATAATAACTGTGGAGGAGCAGACAAACAAAAAGTGTTAGTAACCCTTCAAAGAGGCGTTGGAAGAATAGCAGAATCTCGTGTTTTATTAAATTAGCAGTACTTTTAGATTCAGTTAAAAATTAATTAATCATAATGCTAAACGCAAAAGATATGCTATTAGCAGCGATCACCGTGCCCGTGCTCTCTATCCTCGGATTCACATTTTGCTGTATTGTCTGGAATATGTGGCTATTGATAAGTAAGTTAATTTTATGTTATTCTTTATTTTTAATAACAGCCTTGAGCGCGGAGAGGTTTGAACCTGCTTTTTTAAACGTAATAGGTCTATAAAAGTTCTAAGTTTGCGTAGAATAACGGAATAACATCGCGCCGTCGCGTCGATGCAAGAGAATGTCGCGAGGAGTTAATGGAACCGGCGTTTCTGATCTGCGTTCGCAAAATTTATACATTATTTGAAATTCTCCATCCTAATCTTTAGCGGGTTTGTTTAGGCACAACAGCTGTGCTGTGTCTGAATAGTCCATCCCACAGATAGTAATATAATAACTACACATATAGATTGCATATAAATATTGTGCCGTCTTGGGGGTACCCATCTGTAAGCTAGTTGCTTTACGGATGGGTACTTTCATCACGTTCGTCTCATTATTTTACTTTTCTGTGTACACATGTTTTGGATTACAATCCAGTTCAGATTTTTACTTAAAATTTTGTATACTAATTAAGAAAATGATTGATATCTGTTTTGTGTACCTAAATAAATAAATGAATAAATTAAAAAATCCCATAATGAGAATAAAATTACAAATAATTTATCCTTAGAATGATATCGCCACAGGTTGAGAGCAACTACAACATTTCATTTAGACGGTGGAAAAGGAAAAAAATATGTTATGAAGATTTGACAAAATAGAAAATATCAACATGAAATACAACTGAGATAAATGTGTTCATATATGTTCATTCAAATGTGTACAATGCAAATACAAATATTTTTTAATTCCCACAATAAGATGTGATGTGATTGCAATAAGTATTTAGAGTACTTTGTAAGACACTGCGCTGTCGCAGCGACAGCGTAACTGACTCATCTCCGTAACGACGAATGGAATTTCGATGAAATTTGGCATTAGTAAAGTGAATACCCTGTTTACACATGGAATTCTCTTCGTCTTAGAAACACAACGATTCTTACTTTAGCAAGTGAAACCACAGGACGCAACTAGTGTTATAATATTATTTAAAAAAAAAAACTGCAAATGCAAAATATAACCTCTAGGAGGATAAGACGAATTTAACAACTCTTTGCAACCCAAAGTCTGTCAAGTCGTTTTGGCAAAAATAGAAATAAACATAAAATACATACTCCCGAAAAATATTACCATTCTTCTAGGGCAGTCTCGTAAAAACATCTAATGCTCAAATGTTCAGTGTTTGAGTAAATGCTATGCTTAGGACTTAGGTCTATCGGCGTCTTTACCGTGCGTTACGCCACCGGATAAACTCAATTATTCATTGAACCCTGACCCGCAGTACTTGATATAAATTTCGTTCCTTCTTATTTGAGCTTTGTATTCGTTCATTCAATTTGTTCTCTAGGGAAGGCAGATTGTTACATAATATTTTCTGTTGTTAATATTATTAACTTTTGTGTTAATATTTTTACTCTCCGTGACATATTTTTTTATGCAGATCTTTCTTTTAAGCTAGTTGTTTGTTGCTGTTGATTGTTTGTTTTTGTTCCTAATCTTTTACAGTGCTGTGGCAATGTCTAAACTTCTACTAGACCGTTTTTAGTGACATAGTTACAACGTTAATTAAATTATCTGTGAACGTACTCATTACTCAGTACCTATATTTATGTACACAGATAAAGTCATCCTTTATTATTTCTTAGTTTATTCGCTTATAGACGGGTACAGTGTGATACCAAGCTACTTTTTCTTTGCTCTTTTACATGTATCTTTATTGTATTTAGATCGGAAACTTGGTTTAGTTGTAAGTATTCTTTGCAAATACTTCAGGGTAGTTTTCTATAGTAATTGGCATAAGATCACAACAGAAGAAAAGTGATTATACTGAGTAGACTGACAGAAAAGCAGATGGGTCGAAGGGCTGAGTGACATACTGACAGAGGATGGACACATTATTTTACATTACATTATCAGCCAGAAGACGTCCACTGCTGAACATAGGCCTCGCGTTTAGACCGACACACCGACCGACAATGTGCCATGTGCTAGTGTGGCATCTACCGGTTGCCAACGACTTTCACAATGTTGTCACTCCAACTAGTGGGAGGCCTGCTTATGGTTCGTCTTCCGGTTCGTGGTCTTCCCCATCGGTTTTCGGTTCTTCGAGTGATGTGGCCTGCCCATTACCACTTCAGCTTGCAAACTCTGAGAGCTATGGTTCTTCGGCGAATATCCTCGTTTCGGATTTTATCGCGCAAAGAAACTCCGACCTTAGCTCTCTCCATTGCCCGCTGTGTGAGTCTGAGTTTCTCCGAAACGCCAGTAGTCAAGGACCACGTTTCAGTTCCATATGTCATCACTGGCAATACACATTGGTTGAAGACCATTGTCTTCAGGCACTGCGGGATTTTGGACGAGAAGATGTTATGCAATTTCCCGAACGCTGCCCATCCGAGTTGGATTCTTCGGGCGACCTCTTTGTCGAAGTCGGACTTACCTAACTGGACAGTCTGTCCTAGGCAGTTATAATTGTCAACAAATTCAAGCGCATCGCTCCCAACGACCACCGGTACGAGTACAACATGGGCATTTGACATGATTTTCGTCTTATCCATGTTCATTTTAAGACCCACCTGTTCAGAGACGCTACTGAGGTCGTTGAGCATATTATAGAGGGCCTCTAGCGACTCTGCCATGATTACTATATTATCGGCAAAACGAAGGTGAGTGATGTATTCGCCATTAATGTTGATGCCGTATCCGTTCTAGTCCAAGAGCTTAAAAACATCCTGCAATGTGTTCGTGAACGGTTTCAGAGAAATAACGTCTCCCTGTCTCACGCTTTTCTGCAATCGTATTGGTGTCGTGCTCTCGTCCTGCAACTGCACTGACATGGTAGCGTTATACAATCGTACAGTATATATAGTCGATATGACATCGCTGAAGGCACTGAAATGCCGCCCAGGTCTCGATGGATTTGAAAGCTTTTTCATAGTCCAGAAAAACCAGTCATAATGGCCGATTATACTCTTCGGTCTTCTGTATAATCTGGCGGGGCGTGTGTATGTGGTCCATGATGATTGATTCTTCCATGATGAGTTACAAGCGGCCGTGGGAAAGTCAGCTTTTTCCTAAACACAATTTTTTACACTATTACTATTAATGTAGTAGATATTAAAACATGCATTTTTCTCAAGTTGCGCAGACGAGATACTTGCGTGTCTAGCCGTGTCGTGTGCACACGAGCACGGCCACGGGCAACCTCGAGTAATATGAAAATTTGGTGCATCACAAATCAGTTTGACTACGTTTCAGTTTCCGTACGGTAGTGTTAACGTTTGGTGAAGTGGTTACCTACTTGGATTTGTGACTACGGGTGACATATTTTATTGATGAATGTGACCGTGATTGTGGTGTTTGTATTTGTGAAGTATTATGGTGTGTGTTGTGTTTGCATTGAGGATCTCAATAGTTTTTTTTTTATTCCATGTTAGAGAGAAAAAAAGAGTCTTAAAAGTTTTACTCTAGGACTAGCGACTTAGTCCAAGCAAGTCCAAGTAAATATAGTATTGCAACGTGACTCTAATTTCACTTATTTATGTACCTATTTTTTGGTGATAAGCCGCGATAAGATATCTGTATGACTATGTAGTGTACTTACTATTAAAAATTGCTTAGTGCTCGCGCCAAAATGAAAATGGACACAGTGTCTATTGTTTTAGCGATATTGGCTGTTTTTATGTGTTTTTGTTTGTTTTGGTGTTGGTTCTGTTTTGGAAACTGCGTTAAGAGGAGTAAGTTTTAAATTTTTATTTTATGTTCCGATTATTCAATCTGTACATGATCTGTACATTCGTTCATGACTATCACACTAATATTATAAATGCAAAAGTTTGTAAGTATGTAAGTTCCCGTTTAACTCTGTAACGGCTGAACGGATTTATATGAAATTTGGCATGGAGGTAGCTTATACACCGGATTAGCACGTCTAACTTGAAACCTTGGCGCGTAGCTAGTTTATAATAATTATTTTAAAACTTTAACAAACAAAAAAATCGATTACACTTAAAATAAAAATTATCTCTGACTTGTGGCTCCACCTAGCCACGTAGCGGTAAAACATTTCAGTGTACACATTTTGAAACATCGTTTGAGACGTTGTGCTTTGAGTATGATAAGCCTAGATGGCGTCGGTGACGCACACAATCTAGATTTAAAATCTATATATATATTTATACTATTAATAATAGTACTACTTTTTGTTCTGGAAAAATAAATACGTGATGAAAACGGATGAAAATCCCGGTACTTATATTCTTAAAATATTTACTAGTATACTAATTATAAAGCATAAAAATCCTATAACGCTTAAAATTATTGTACCTTTAACAATAACCAAAAATCTTAGATACTTACATTAAGAAGCAGGTAAAAATAATAATTATAACTAACAAATGGCAATCAAAATACGGGGAGGCTTCGTCCGGCTGCAGCAGTGGACGCCTCGGAGCTTGCCTCGGAGGACGTTGATAGGAGGACAAATTAACTACAATATTTCGTTTAATGTACATAATTCATTAATAATATCTAAGCAGTCTAATTAGTTTTAATTTGTGTGTACTTAAGGCACAGGCCAGTTTTTTTATCACATATATTATAATTGTTAATCTTATCTACGTAATATTCAAAGTATTTATCAAAACGGCTACATTTAAAAAAAAAAAACAATCCAAATATAAAATGCGAACATCTTAGTGATAATTAGATATCTAAACTATTGATCTGCTTAGGGCCCCAATATTTTAATCAAATCATCGATAAATATAACCCGGTTTCCATCGCAAAAATAATTATATCCTTATCGATACTAGGATATGCTCTTTTATCAGGTATTTATCGATTAGTTGTGTGACGTAGAGAAACACTGATTAAACTGATTAAATAGATAACTATGGATCAGTTTTTCCGTTAATGCTCTTTTTGTACGCTCGCTTACATTTTCGTTGTTTTCCCACAAAAAATGTAGCTATTTATATTTTTTCGTCATTTACAAGTTTTGGTTCATTTTGACGGTTATTTTTTTAATTCAGCTAGGTTTTTTTTGTTTCGAAAATGAATTTGCAGGGGGCATTAACTTTTATGGTCATAAATATTGCTGTGTTTTGGTTAATTTACTATGGATTTGTGAAATATTTTGGTGAGTTTTTTTTTACCAGGGTTTTTACTAGTTACGTGTAGACCATCGGTTTGATGCGATGCGCAGAATACATTCCGACACGCACTGGAATAAATTGGACGAGACAGGCAACAATAACACGTTTACTGTACACAATAAGGGAGAAGAGAGATAGCAGCTTAAATCATCAGTGTTATAATCATGAATGAATTTGAGTACAATTTAGTTTAATGCTCTGTAACGTTATATCCAAACATAGAAGCCTAATTTAGGAATGAGGAAACGCTCAAACCTTAAAGACACCGTGATACAATTAATATTTTCAGCTTTTAGACGTTCACTACTGGGCTAAGCTTCCCATTATTGACGGTGATAGCCATAATCCCCACGATTTGCAGGCGGCTTGAAGATCGCAGAATGTCCCCCGCTTACACTGTAGCGCGGCCTCCGGTGGTTCTGGTTGTAGTTTTAGGACATACATATAATTTAATTGTATCATGGGATCCATGTTAAGTACAATTAAATTATGAGTATATTTTGATTTCTCAAGTAAATCGAAAAAAATTACATCGCTGAGTCACTCGCTTGATGAAAAAATAACATAATAAAAGAATAATAAATATAAATAATATAAGGAAGAAAGTAACGAAGAGCTTGCCTTTGTTAATCTACTCTACTAAACTTACTACTGCTAAAGTACTTACTACTAAACTAGTAGGTAAACCCAGGAAAATCCTTATCTACTGGTGTTGCTAAGGCTAAGGAAGTGTTTTTTTTTTACACAAGTTGTGCAATGAAAACAAGTACTGCGTTGTTTTATCTCTTTTCTAATTATAAGCCGTTCACTAGCTGCGTCTCACTTTTTTTAGGGTTCCGCAGTACTACAAGGAACCTTTACCTATAAGTTCGTCATGTCCGTTTGTCTGAATCCTTTACAGCCTTATATAATTTCTAAAGTTGTAAACGTACATACATTTAGGACAACGACATTATAAGAATAGACGTCGAGTTTATTTTTTCTTTGTTTAATAAGCGTAGCAACATTAAATGAAAAAATATATATGATTTTATATTAAAGTGCTGGCTGTTATTATACATATGAAGACGGTTTAAAAATATATTTCGCCGGTCCCCCAAATGTGGGGTATCATTGAATAGGTCTTTTAAAACGAACTTAAGGTCTCCTACAGCAATATTTTATCGGAGGTGCTGCTTGCGAAACATGGGCCAACAAAGTTGCTTGCAATGTGCCCCTCCCCCTGCCATTTCTAAACTATGCATCTCAGAAAGTTATAACCTTCCCAGATGATAGATCTTACTAAAAACCTTCTTTTGAAATTATTTAGAACAACATGTGATAATAACTTTATGAGATAGTGGAAAAAACTGTTAAATACTTCAAACCTCCTACGCGTCAAGCATATAGATAAATAACTAGGGATCCCTACTTAGAATGATCCGACATGCTCTTGATAAGTAATTACCTGTTAAGTATTTTAACAAAATCTATTTCGGCCGTTGAGCGGACAAAGACACAATATAATTAAGCCACACATTAGTGTAAAGTTTGATGTGATTTGAGGATTAATCCTCAAATATATATTTTTTGCATAGAATTTCTCATGACTCACAAAGAAAGCTAATTTAATTTTTAAGCCCTGGAATGTGGCGTCTTTGGAGTCAGTATCAGTAGATGCAGCCGACGCTAAATACTGACACTGATAATAGCGGCTTTTATCGATAAAGCACTAAAGCCCACGTATCTATTTGATAAAATGCTTATCAATATCAGACATTATAATTAATATCTAAATCAGTAACATTTTGCCCTTTGTTTGCCCGTACGTTTTGAAATTACTTATTTATTTATTTTATCAAGTAAAACTTTTTTGAAATTGTTTGGAACAAACATTAAAATATAATGTCATACACGGTGTACGTTTCGCCGGCGTTCTTCTTTTGGATGGTGTTTTTGTTTTGTATTATGGTGGTGTATGGAATAAAAGCTTGCCGTGAGTTTTTTTTTTAAGCTATATAATACTTATTTTAACAGTATTGTCATTCTATATGTTTATGTTATCTATGGTCGGAAATATAGATTCATTCGCTGTCTGGCAAACGGCATATCATTACACTAAGATTCGAGCCCTATGAAATAGAGCTCCATAAACCCAAACTACAATAACGCATTTTTCATAGTTTGAATAACGTTAATTAAACGAATATAATTTTTAAATTATTGTATAACCAGCAGCACCCCGCGGTTTCACCCGCTATCTTAGAAACCACGTATTTTTCCGGGATTAAAAGTAGCCTGTGTGTTATCCAGAGCTTAAGCTACCTTCATACCTAACGTCATCCAAAGCTGCTCAGCCATTACAGAGTTGAACGGCAACAAACATACGCATTAAGATTCGCATTTATAATATTAGTGTGATAAAGCTATTTGCTAATTTGAAAATGCTAACTATTTGACGTCACTTTTATATTTTATTTTATCGTAAATAATTTCACTATGATTCATTCAACAGAATAAGGCGTTTTAAAAAAAAAAAAACAAAACCAGATGGCGTAATAGTCATAGAACTTTACCTGTCATTGTCAATTCTGTCGAAAAATTTATTGTTTTTTTTAAATCTAATATTTTGGCTCCACACGTTGTGTATTTAGCCAGTGCCAACTATTGTAATATTTCAAATGAAGGCAAATATTTCACTTTTTTTTTTGTTGTTTTAGTTTGCTTATTTAAGTTTAGATTATAATCTAGTTTATATAATATTTTTAAGTTTTCAGTTATTGGCTAAATACACATGTGGAGCCAAAAAATACGAGAAAAAAAAGGCCCACAAACATATTTTTGTCTTTCATGTCTTGACAGTGACAAGAAAAGTTCAAGTTACATCTAACGCCATCTATTGTGTACTTCTATTACTAGGTTTTTTTTTTTAGAAAACGCCTCTCTGTTTTTGGAGGTAGTGCTGCTCTCTTGATAATTATATCAATATTGGTTATTGTGCTGCCATCTATCTTTACAGATTTCATTTTATACAAGTTGAATTTTCCAAGTAGGATAGATGTCATCACTTGTACCAAGAAAGGACAGTGGGCGAATGTTTCTTGTGTCTTTGGTTTGTAAGTTAATATTGATTTCCATATTTCGTGGATTCACCATTATCTACGTTATCAATATCGATTGATGATATCATGATTATTATTGTTTTACTAAAACATATAAACAAGAAGAAGGCAAAGGACCAATTTATTTTTGATTTCTTATAATAACTATCTGCTCTGACTCCGTATCGCTGCACCGCATCTAGCTAACTCTTTCCAAAATTCCAACCCACTTTGAGCACGGCGCCGTCATTTTGATGACGAGCGCGACTGACGCAGTCTTTTACTATCCTTTGTTGATTTTTGTTCTGAAAGTGCTGAGTAATCAAATACTATTACTCGAAACCACTCGGATAGATTTTTAAGCCCATCTGCGTACTCGAAGACTTCATTACCCTTTCATTTGGCATTATGTATTAAACGAGGTGGTTCTTGGACCAACTCTCACATAAAGTTGGCCGCTATCCTTTGGTTAATAATAAACCTATTTTTATCTTACGAGTCTTATCTTACATGATACTAATATGAAGTTTTTTCGATACATATTTTCAAATCTTTAGTACCTACTACATAAGATAATCCTTTTGATAAAAATGTTTCCCTAAGTTTTTACTACTAGAAATATACGGATACTCTTTATTACATTCGCATAGAGTATGAAATGCTTTGCTTTTTATAAATCGATATGTGGATATTTTATGGTTTTTCTGTCATCATTCTTCATCATCTAAAATCATGTGTTTAGGTTTAGAGTCAGCCTTTCATACATTTTTATCATAGTCTTAAAAGATTTGTATCGAGATGTAAATCATGAACTAGTGCTGTGAATGGAACAATAAATAGTTGATGAATTTATAAAGATCAAATAAAACCCGTTTGTTGAATAGATTATTAAAAAATATATAATCTTCTATATAAAGAAATTCAATGAATCTTAACTGAATCAATAAATTAAATAATACTTCACATTTTTGTTTAATATTTTAAACAATTATTTTGTGACCAAAAAACCTTTTCATAAAAACATAAATAACTGTATGTAAACAAGTTAATTGTTGTCAATATAAAAAAAAAAAAAAACTTAAATTTTCCTTGCGAAAGTTGAAAGTTTTAAACTAAAATGACACCATGGGATGAATCTTGGGAAGAAACAATGGACCAAGGCCCTCGGCCTCCTGTGTTGTTGTCTCCGGCCAAAGTGGCGTACTTGTCAATATTTATGACAGTGTTGATGATGTCTTTTGTAATAATGTGTATGAAGATGATGCATATACGTATGTACCTTGCTTTTAAAATTATTTTAATGAGTATTGCCATTTTAATGTTCATTTTCTTCTTTCTTTATTCTTGCCGTGTACTTGTTCATTGAGTACATCAAGCTCATTTTAATCTTTATATAACAAGATGAAGCTTACTGTTTCTTTTATTTTATCTGTTTTTGCTTTTCTTGATTTTATGTTTTCCCAAAAAAAAAACATTTTTTTTTTTCAATTTTGTCCATATATTTAATTTTAATATAGTTAATGATCTTTTTTTATTTTATTTTATTTATTACCTTGTACAGGTGAGTTTGGAACTATACTGTAGGGAATCGATAAAGCATTCTTTACCAGAAAACTTTATTTTTCGTACATCGTTCGTTATGTATGTACTACTAATTCCAAAAATAATATTTTATTCATTATGTACATAGCATTTCGTTTTTGGTAGATTACCAAAATGTTGTAACAATGAAATTTTAAAATTTCCTAATCTTGGAATGATACTGTCAGCCAATCAAAGATAAAGATATCGTAAGAGTCAGAGAATTTAACTCAAATATTTTCAAATTCTATCTGAGATGTGTCTGCTGCAAACGGAATGATCTTTTATTCAAAATGTTTTCAATAATTAAGCGTAAAGTTCAGAAATTTAGTGTTTAGTGAAATTTGGAGTGGTTAGTTAAATAAGATTTATAAAGACATTCCAATAATTTGTGAAATCAAATTGTTTGTGAGTGATAAAGCCGGAAAATACTCCGCTAGTTTGTTCGTTAAAAGCAAATTAATTGTGAGTTCTGAGCAAGTTTATATCACTTTGAGTTATTGATCCTGAAGTCTATGAACATAAACATAGAAAGACAGAGCATCGATGAAACAGAATCGAAACTAACTTGAGTGGAAAAAATTGTGTGAAATATACAGCACAAATACAAAAGACATTCCTCAAACGAATTGCAACTGCTATATGTAAGCTGCAGAAAACATAAAGAAAGGAAAGAAACGAAAAACTGCAAAAACTAGGTCACTTTACAGCAGCCGAAAACAAAACAATAAAGATGCCACCTATGTACGGAGCTCCAAACTACGACTTCCAAGATATTTCTATCGAATACCATGAAGACTGGAGTGGGGAAACTGAGGATGAAGGCAAGCGGCCTGCAGGATTGACAGAAATGACTTTTTGGTACATGATAGTCTTGATAGGAATGCTGGTCCTGTGGCTCTTCATGTTTTTTATCCTGAGGATCATATCACTGAGTATGTTATTTGTTATCATATCACATGATGGGTTTATCATATTGAAATGATAACGTGTGAAAAGTTGTTTTATATTTTTTCTGTATTCTATTTTATGATCAATCTATATGAACATTATTGATCTTTTGTTGTTTTTAATCATGGTTTTTTTTTTATCTCGGATTTTTGTTCTTATCAAACGAATTATTCGAATGTTTTTGATTTTTCACCTTGATTTGATTAGGTTCTTGCAGTTGACGTAATAATGTAGGTATGATGCTCTTTAGATTAGGTCATTTTCGTTGATTGATCGTATTATTTTGTCATATTTGGTCCCGAAATTTCAATTAATAAACTTTTTTGTTATCTAGATCAGAAATAGAAGATTGTGAACTTCACTGCCGCATAATAATTATACTGCATAATTGTTATTTATCTAATTTACACTTTTTTCTACACTCAGAAAAATGATCAAAGGATTATACATTTCTGTCCGTACGAGATGCTCTATACACTCGTGTTACACTAAGAACTACAAACAAATTGTACTTCCAGTGCTTTATTCCATAACTAACTAGATTTATCGGTATGAGAAATATTTACTACCCACTGGACATTTATATGACTTAGAGGATACATTGAAACCAACCAATAAAGATAAAACACTACCTATCTAACAAATTTAAGTACATGTCATTAAAATTCAATTAATAAGAAAACCGTCCAAACGTCGAGTAAATAGGTAAATTTAAAGCAAACCAGTCTCCTGACGTCTTTGTATCACAAAAGAGTGTTATAAATTATAGTACAATAATCTGCATAAATATAATCCCTTTGAAGATAACTTGTCGAGGGGGTATAAATGTATCAATGTTGTTTTATACGTTAACAACGCTTTTATCTCAAAGATAAGGTGTTTGCTTAATTTGTTCATTCCATTTTCGCAATGTTCGATTGATAATACTATTGTTCAGTCGTCGTTGCAAATAACTTGCAGCAAAAAAATGCTGTATTTAACGTGCTCTTAATAAAAGCTATGACATATTTACAACAGTTTATGTGTTAAAACGTGAAGTGTTAACAAACGACAACTTATACATAACAATTATTCTGAATATTGACTTTAAATTTAACTAACTGCCTAACTTCTAATCAACACAAGTAAAAATTTCAGTATGACAGTGTGTATGCTAAGCCATAAAAAGTGATACAATAAAAGTTAAAAAAAATGTTCAAAACCTGAACAAAAGTGCTGTTTGAAATTAATAGTTTTTTTAGAAAAAGTTAAAGTATAAAATTAAGTAATGTACTTGTTAGTTGAAATAGAAGAAAATATTAAGATGGAATCTCACGAAACGACGACGGAGTCTAGTTCTATAGATCAACACGCGTTTACGAACGAAGCTCTGGCCCAAGTGGTCTGGACAGTGCTCAGTACGAGCACAGCGTTCGTTATATTGATTTTTATTGTGACGTGTATACGGGTACTTGTTATAGGTAAATATTTTGTGACATACATGTATCATATTGGAATTTATAACATCGTAATTGTACAATGTATAATCTAGAAAGGGGTTAGATGCTTTATGACTAGGTACATCTCGATATGACTATATAGCGGGACTAGATCGCTTTAAGTTTAAATATCGATATGAATCGATATGAATAGACTAGATCGCCAGAAGGCCAGATAACGTAACGACTTTATTCTCATTTGTTTTATACAGTACAGTTTTAGGTAATCGACATAAGATCCAGTATTAGTTGAGACCTGTCTTAAGCATTAAAGTAAAACATTTATCTGACCGATTTTTAACTTGCCCGCGACATAATTATTTGTTAGGTCTTTTTTGAACGTCTGTGTTTGACCTACTACTGGACATAACACTCTTTTTTGGCAATCTTCGCAGTCTTGTGCCAAACTCTTCCATTAACGTCTTGCTCAAAGCCCTGACAACTTTACCCACTCATCTGACCGATGGAATCGCTTGTATGATATTTCTCACGAAAATATCGTGCGAATTTAAAGATTTTATATTGATAGAACCAAATTCGAATGGATCAAAGCGTTAAAGTTTATATTCTTGTCAAACTTACCTCGTGATTATGAAACAAATCTTTTCTGGTTGATACGGCTAACTGCAGCAAATTACCAAATTCAGCGTTTTCGCAAACGCAACCACGCGCAGTTCTAGATTGTATAAAATCTATCTACTCACTTCAGTACTACCCTATATTCTACGACCTATGCTATTTACTTAAGGTGCTATTACATGCTACTACTTTCACATTTAATTGGGGTACATTACCACAACTTAACACACTATAGAAAAAATATATATAATGACGATCGGATGTGTCCTGTTAGGACACAAGTTATCATCGAACACACATGATTATATAAATATAAAAAAGGAACGTCTTTTTGTTTTCTCAGACTCTTAAACCTCTGCTTCGCTCGGTCAATTGTATGGTTGACAGATGTTTTTATAAAGTTTGCCACGCTATCTATTTTGAATGAAAGAATTTGAATTTACTTTTCATGGTCTACAAAAAGCTATGAAATCAATGTTTATTTTATGCTATAGATGACTATCTAAAATTAATAGTTATGTGTTTATTCATTAACTTATTACAAATTTAACGTTGAAATGAATTAATAACTTACCAGACATGTCTCATGTACGTCGATATGTATTTGAACAAAACATTACTAATTTTTAGCTCTTTCTCAGTAAAAACTAGTTTGTATCCCGTTGTTTTTGCTAAAGCTAGCACCTGCTAAATAGCATTTATTATTTGTCAACAGGACAGAAAACGCGCAATCCGCCGCCGAGGCGAATGTACGTGGGGACCCGGCAACGACCATCTCTTACGCCTCAGGAACCCACTATCTACCTCAGCCCTTCCAATATGCCGCCGCCGCCAAAATATGGTAAGGAAAATGGTAAACTTATATAATTATATAATATAATTTCCAGCAAGTAGTTCAGGCAATTATAAAGTAAACTAGTTGTTCACATCAAACTGGAACCTTGCGACCTCTGTTACTTTGCAATCCCTAGACCAATGTTTGAACTAAGTTTTTTTATTATTTATATTTTTTTAATGACCACAAACATACAAAAAATCACACTACGTATTGCATTTAAGTCAAATTAAATTTCCTCGTTTTTTTTCTTTTTGTATATGCATAAACTAATTGTCTGCAAAATTTATAAAGATAGGACCAACAGTACTCAAATTTTCATCGTCCTTGCAACAGGACTATTAAGAGTAAATTTGGGTTTGCGAGCCACATTCGTGCTCATAGCCGGAGCTGGCCGAGTTCGTCTTTGACGGATAAGTCAAAGAGGACGAAAAACAAAAAAAAAACAGGCAATAAAGCCCGTACAGGAACACATAGAATGAAATAAATAAAATAAACAACAGCACAATCCAAACACATAAGTCAGAAAATCATAATGCATTCATTGCATTCGCTACGCCGGTCTAAAAAAAATTGATGATGAAGATGGTGATGATGATGATGATGAATCAAAATTGTAGTATAACATGCTAGTACCTACATTGTAATCATAATGATAAGTGCCATAAATGGTATTTCAAGAGCGCCTGCAGTTGTCTTGTCAAGTCGTACCAAACCCCGTGTCTGTGTTGAAGAAGAGACTTATGGCCAGCAGTAAGCTGAAATGATGTTAATGTTAAGTAATTTACGCTCCCATGCCAATATTCAATACAATTATTTTTGTCAATATTAGCTAAATTAGCGACTTAATTGTTGTCGTTTCTAAATTTCAGAATGCATGGCTCCTCCAAGCTACGAGGAAGTCGTCGGCATTCACTACCCCAACTACCAGATCCAGCCGATCACTCAGCCAATTAACGCAGCTTTAGCACAAGGCTCTTCAAACACAACGACGACAACAGAAAACGTTGTTGTAACAACAGTCAACGAAAATACGCCCGTGTCTGTTACTGTTGCATCCGAACCGAGACGAACATCCGTCACTGTAACGCGATCATGAGCTGATGCTAAAAATAGCAGTAATTTTAATGAGCTAATGATAAAAGTAGCAATTATTTTAGTGAGCTAACGCTAAAATAACAGCTATTTTTGATAAATCCAGTTGAACTGGCAAGTTTATAAATATTTATTAACGTTATGACTAGACTATCATAGTTATAACAGTACGACTATAACGTGAAAACTGCATTTATAGCTTACATTTGCCAAAGTGCTATGTCACAAGTAAACGGCTATTCGTTGTAAATAATAATAGTTATTTAGTTTTTTGTAAGTTTAAACAACAAAAATGACTTTTATTCTGTGTTCAACGATGGACAAAGTTGTTATATTTTTTTAACTATTATAATTTGGGCACAACTTCGACCTTAATCATAATGTTTGTGATGCAAATAAGTTTAAAACATACATTTTTTTTACAAATGCCGTAAATAATGACAGGAAAAAGTATTCTTTAAAATCTTTGGCCCATTAAAAAGTGGTTTTATGAGGACGTAAGACTGATTCTTTACTGGGCAATGTTTATTTTTCCCTCGAGGCTCTTGACTCACTTCAATGCTTTGAATTTTTATAAAATAGTTTTCGAAGCATTGTTGTTTTGTGAAGTATTTTTCCTTTCTAAATTGTCAAACACTTGTACAGTTTTAGTAATAAATGTACCTTTAAGTACAAATTGTACAATATTTTACACAATTATAAGAAATTGTATGCAACGAAATTACCAAAAAGCCGAAGAAAAATAAATAAATTTTATTAAGAAATTCGACTAAGTATTATCTGTTTTATTTGAGTTTATATTTATTATTAGTTAGTAACTATTTTGATAGACTCAAATCGTCGCTTGCCAACAGGCGGGTAGGTGGTCAAACGCAGACGAGCAAAAAAAACGCATACGTGATTAAAAAAAAAAAAAAAATAGGTTTCCGAATAGCTGACATTTATTTATAATAGATCCGCCATTATTATTGAAAACCACTGATTATAAGGTTGTCCAACGAATCCACAAATGTAAAAACAATGAATGACAGAATCAGTGCATAATGCTTACACTAGAATTTCATGCGATCTAAACATTTTCTATTTTAACGAAGAAGAAGGAAAAAAACAATATTTTCGAGTGTTATCCTTCTTCGACAAAATTAAAAAAATACCTTGAAAATGGCTATAAAATATTTACGAATGTATTCTAAAATTAACGTTTTTTTAAAATGTCCACTCAGTAATTCTTATATTAAAAAAATTCGAACGGAATAGTTGAATTAGGGGAGCGAGCCCTGAAAATAATTGTCTTTCTATATCTAGGACGACTACGTCTTTTGGCAAAACATCTCGACTGCCACCACTGCAGGTGGCGATCAAGAACGAAAGCATTCGCCATTGTCACCAGTGGCGGCGAATGGAATATTTTTTCTCAAGTGACACTAATGGCGGCGTTTATGGTGATGGCAGCCAAAAATATAATAAACCAAAGAAGTACTGGCACTACAAGTAACAAGCCTTTTTACTACAGGAAGTCTCTCAGGTTAGAAACATCCTAAAATGCATGTTCACCCAAAAATTGTTAGGTTGAGCCGACAACGCTACGCGACGATACGCGGTTCTTGGTCGCTGTACCCAACAAACCACCTCACGGTATGGGCCCTGAGCGGGAGTAGGTACCATCATACGGTAGGATGACAGCAATTCCCCACCAATCAAAAACCCAGGTCGCAGTTTTACCTCATACCCGGGTCATACCACCGAAATACTATAGAAAAATAAGAGGTAAATAATAAGAATCTTGATGTATTTATTTACATGTTCAGGTAGATACCCTTTGCTGTGCGTGTCAAAATTAACTTTATTGCGATGTCGCGGGATCAGACGGAGCTTAATGTATGCTAAACTAACCTACAGCTTACTTTAATAATAAACCAACTCGATATATTTAATATCTATTAACTCCGAGGACCTTTTTTCTGCTTCAAACTTTACCCACCTCAGCTATCTTAATCAGATCTCAAAGAGATTTATGTTAGATCCATATTTACCGAGCTAACCAATTACCAACTTACCTCTAACTATTCCAAAATCTTATATCGCTCTTATGAAAAAAGGGGTACAGTCTAAGTCGCGTCGTTTCTAGATTTAGCGATTGTATAATGTAAGTTGCGTTCATGTATATCGAACGCTCGCTGGTAATTTATGGAAGGTGTTATTTTCTTGCATTTGGAGCGGTTGATATCTCGTTGATAGATCTAGAACTCAATCAGAGCTCAATGTCAACTTCATCGGATAATTGAACAACACCGTATTTACACTTTCCATTTATTTATATACTCCACTGCGACGCGGCCAACCCTATTCCTATCCCTACTAATATTAGTGTATTTGTCGGTTTGTTTGTTCCTCTTTCACGCTGCAACAGATTTTTCGTTTGGGTAAGTTCAAGGGCTAGCGAGTGATAGGTTACTTTTAATTTAGGAGATACGTTCGATTCCCGAGAGATTGCTCATTTAAAGGGTAGGCTACCCTTTAACCGCAGTCTGATGCCAAGTGCTTAAAGAATTCCCACGGTGTCCCACGGTTTCACCCGCATGAGCATGAGCAATCAAAAGGGTAGCTACCCTTTAACCGCAGTCTGATGCCAACTCAAAGCATTAGACTACGGAGAAACGGACTTTAAATATCATTGGAAAAATATTATTTATTCGAATAATATTTTGTTGTGTCATACTTTTACTTAGGCGGGTTTTCGTTTTTTAAACTTATATTTTTTGATTTTTTATAAGAATTCCAGCCGGTGCGCGCGGCATTGCTCTAGACCCGCCGCCGGTAGACCATCTGGTGGTGTCTACCCACGGCTCGGAGGTGCTGAGCTGATAATATAATGTTACGAAAAATGTACCCATATCACTTAAAATCATACTATTGCTGTTTTCATAACAAACTCGTCACATAATAATATATATAGCTAATTTAGTAAAATATTCAAATTAAATTCAATTAATCACTTTAAAATTAGCATCCATGACTAATTTGTTTATTAGAACTAACAACAAATCTAAAATACGATCTATTACATTTTTATCGTTTTAGACAGTTGTCACCTTCGATCAGCACACGATCGCATTACAAATAGTTCAGTCACATGGTGTGCAGTCAACTGTTTGTAATTGGTGTGAAGGCTGTCGCTCGCGGTGTGGTTCGACTAGACGATCTCAGCGGATCAGCAAATAATTCCAGTGCTGGTCGTATGACTAAAGTCTAGAATATACATATTTGTGGTTGGTGAGGTCACGCTGAACGGCTCTAAATATTCACCCATTGGTTTCTTGCTAGGCACGACGTCGGTGTATATTATGTTTTACACGATGCGAGTCGCTGGCGCCAGTCTTACCGGGACGCCAGCGCTAGCACCAGCACCAGCACCAGCGACGCTGGACTGGCACGAAAAACTAATTACAAATACAGTCCCAGAACCGTGCCAGCGCTGGCGTGCCGTATAGACTGGCGCCAGCGACTGGCATCGTGTAAATCATACTTTAAGGTAGCCAATTGGAACTCTTTATCTCAGTGCCTGCTAACTCGCACTGTCATCAAATTTTGACAATAGGCAATAGATTATGGTTTATTTGCCACAAAAACAAAACAAAATACAAAAAAAATCTTAAAAGATAAATAAAAATTACAATTAAAAAACAACAAACACCTATTTTGTTTTATTTTTGGTACAAACCGGCCCCACCTCAGCATGATGCCGGCTGTGAACAACCTTTGCTGACTTTAAGTCGGAATAACGGTATCTATAGGGAGTAACCTGTGATCTGATGTCATCAACCCCTTCATTGGGTTTACAGAAGATACTACTCTTATTTCTCCCATCTATCACTCTAATAGAGATGGAGTTACTGGAACAATCTCGATTGCTCTAGAATCAGTCCACCTTGTCACATGTCTTGATGTGTGGTCAACTACTTAAGTAATTATTATGAAGGTTAAAGTGGAAATACCGCAATCAAATGAGTGGTAGGATTTAACATGAACATGATAACATAACTACCTATTACTTCCAAAACAATCAATCACCCGCGATACTCTTAAGCCCGGTGTCGACTTATGTGATACGATAATTGGTGACTTTTAGACCCATATAGATAGTGGCAAACTATGCACATTAACACTGTTATAAGATCATATGACATGTTGCTTATATTGCCATCAGCCCTAAGAGTATGTAACGATAATTGCAATTAGTTTTTACTGGCTACGAACCTCTTATGAAACATAATTTATAAGGTCCCGTATCCATGAAAGTTGTGTAGGACACAGCTGAAGTCATATATATTTTTTTCCTCAAAATATAGAGAAAACTTGAAAGTTTTTGGGCAGCATTTTGTTTTAAAATTTTCAACCCAGCCCTTCTTCCCGTAGTTTTGGTGGTAGCCGGCCCTAAGTTGCGTAATCATCATATGCATATGCATGTGACTGTGCAAGTACAAGGACACAGTGAGAGCTTTGTAAAAATAATTTCTATTAATTTATTTATGTACTTTTTAATTACAGAACTTTATTTCTGAACAAGAAATTAAAATTTAGTCAAATAATTAGAGTTAACTTTTTAATGAATGTTAGTTTTACCTAAATGTATTGGTAGGCTAGAGTCATACCACTCTTGTAGGTACTAATTGTGCCTATTGTTTCATTATATCATATTTATTCGTAATCTTGAACAATTATAGAGAGTCTTCGAAATTCCCAATTAAATAGAACAATCTTATAAGATCTTGAACAATTAAAGAACGGGACGTGCTCTCTGTTTGAGCACTCGTAAACAAAGCTCTGTTCCGGTCTGTTTAGCTCGTCTGATGCTAAGGTTAGTTAGGCTAATCCAGTTGGTTTCAGTACCACTCAAAATTATAAATGATATCCGAGCCATATAAGAAACTGCAATGACATTGATGTAGCAGACCGTGAACATTTTCTTTTAAGGATGTGTGAGTGATGTTCACAGAAAATATTGTATATATTTTGTAAAATATTGAACCTTATTTAAAGAAGAATAAATGAAATGATTTGAGTAAAATTACTGGGCATGAAAAAATATGAAGACGAGCGCATTGCAGAGCCGCGCAGAAGTTTGAATTGTAATAGTCGATTTACACTTATAGTATTGAGACTGCAATAATAATAATAGCATTGTATAAAACTTAAATTGTGTAAAATCTGATTATTTTATTGTCTTACTTGTTGCTAGCCAAAAAACTACAGTGCTATATAAAGCTGCAACGGCACTTTAGAATTATTCTGTCTTGACATGTCCTTTGATGATATTCGTCAAAGCTTGAGCTGTCAACATCATAATTTATCCATTGTATTTGTTCAAAAACTTTGTTTTTTGATGTATGTAAATTAAAAAAATATTTCAAGTTTTGCGTATTGCGGAATATGGGAAACCCTATATAATGTAGGTTTCTAAATTATGCTAATGTAATGGTTTGTAATAACTATGTTATAGTGTGTTCTTCATTTTTAAAGCAACAACGTAGTTATTTGTTATGGAAGGTTGCAAAGTTGTTTTTTGGCGCGAGTAGTTGAATCGCACGACGCAAGAGACGCAGAATAACACACAATTTTTCACCTCACTACAGCGAGGAAACTGCTAGGGTGATGGAAAGTGAATGTAATTAAGAGAAGAACATTTTGAAAAGCTTTTTTTTTCACGCATTTTTTTCTTTTTTACGCTAGCGGATAAAAATGCACTTTTAAATATTTCCGAGCTTGTGAGGTGAAAAATAAAATCATCAGAAACAGCAATACGTACGAGCCTGGGCGCTTGACCATTACTCACCAGGCTGGCAATTCTGCCACGTTCATTATTTCATCACTCATGCTCAGGGATAGAAGAATTGGCTCATATATATCATCTCAGAATACACAGGAAGCTATTACTATAGCCCTTTGTTAAGTAAATTAAACTATATTTATTCTCTACATTTAAACAAAACAATAAAATAATGTCGTAAATTAAGGCAGAAAAAGAGCAATAAATAAGATGATACAATTATATCGAAATAGACGACCGTTACTGACTGATGATGGTGAAAACGCCATACCTAGAATGAGACCTGGCTCTCAAGCGGCAATGGTTAGTTGCTAATTGTAGTCAGTACGGCTATTCATAAACAGCTAACTTGCTCGAATTCTTTTGGTAAATAAATACAAGTGATTCGCAACACGGTTCCGCGCGATGACTTCCGTTACGGCGCTTGCAATTAGCGTGAAGGCCTGCTTTTGTGTCGAAGCAGATGGACGCTTTGTATTATTCTACGCTTGTTCTGCTGGAAGACGCAAAATATCGGAAAGTTTTTGTTATTCTGAATCTGAAGTAAACAAGTGGCACACCCGAGCCGCGCTAAGAAACGATCTTATAACTGCAATAACTAGACACTGGATAATATGCAATATGCAAATGCAAATATATGCAAATAATATGCAAACAAAATGGCAAAATAATACATGCAAATATGCTCTAAAAAAGGACAAAATATGCACTCGCAATGACAATTATAATTTTAATTGGTTTATTTTTGATAATAAAGTCAATCAGTATCATATACAATTTGAATTCACGCATAATACTTGTGACAACACACTACCAGCGTATTATTAAATATTTTTTCAGGCAATCAGGCAAACTAGTATTCATTTTTAGGCCGAAAATGACCTCTCCACGTCAACTGACATCACTGGACAATATTTGAAATAAGGCGACATTTCGGAGATTCCTCTCGAGGCAGGGTTTGACCTGTTCCGTTGATATATGCATAATTTTTTTAATTGCCTCAAGAGCCATGTTTTTATACAGAACAACATTTAATTATTTTCGGACCTTTTCAGATAAAGAACCGGGAAGGGCCCCTCGCTGCCAAAATAAGTACGATCGTCAAGAAATTACAAAATTATGCAATAACGCTATAAATATCGAGGTATGTGCACTTGCATATGCAAATATGCGAATACATATAATCCGATGTCTAGCAACAACATTAGAAAGCTGAGTGAAATCAAATTCTGCTCAAATTTTACACGTTCGAATACCTAGCAAGTGCAAGATTTTAAATTTTGGAAAAAAAAAAGGTACAAATGTCAGGTTCTACGCGTCTTCCGGGCTGGCTTTACTTCTCATTTGAAGCCGCATAACGTTTTTGTGATTATTGCCTAACTATTTGTGTTTTTGGAGAAAAATAAAGGTTGGATATGATATACATACTTAATAATCGCAGCTCCCTGCGATTGCTTTTCAGTGAATTGAAAATAGCCCTGAGCAGGGAGTAACAGTTTCTGAGCAACAGCTTTATTGGGCAAGACTTCGAGAAATTTTCGCTTATACTGGTTAACTCTAATGAATGGAAAAAAAATACACCTTTATGCGTAGTTATAGTTACGCTTTATAGGTTTTTTATTTGAGAGCCAGGCTACGTGTGTCGTCTTCGGCCAAACCGTTATTTAACATCAGGTGAGTGTGGTAACAAACCTAGCCAGCCGTATTTTTTTTATAAAAGCTTACATGACGTGCAAGGAAATGGAAAACAAATTAAAACTAATACTAACATTAACACATTACACTAACTTACACACCAGAAATTATACGCATAACTTTACAAAAAACAAATTCAACTTATAATATCAACTTTCTTTCAATCAACTGAATTTCGATGTCACTATGTTGTTGTAACCGGTAGTTCATTCCATCGATAAGAATGTTCGATGATCATCTATTTGCATTTGTAATAGTGTAATGATCAGTCTGTCTGTATATCAATCAGTCTGATTCTACCGGTCAAACTGAATGCACGCGGTGTCTGGTTGTTTTGTGTTTCTGACTACATTTCATTTTTTTAAACAGTATAGTGGAAAAACGTGTTAAAAACAAGTTTGTTTCAATATTTTTGTTTTGGTTTGATAAGTGAATAGTTTATTATTAATAGCATTTTTATTGGAATGCTTGAGAATGGTGAGTATTTCTGTTTTAGATAACTACCTATATACATCCACGGTTTCACGGTAGTCGTATTTTTTGAGGATAAAACCTTTGTTTTAAGAAAGGGTATGAGTTACCTCCATAATGAGTTTCATTCAAATCCATGTGGGTCCAAATCCATCGAGTCCCGGACAAACGCACACACTCACATTAATAATATTAGTGTGGTTTATGCAAAGCCAGTGAATAATAAAATTAATAGACGCAAAAGGTTAAAAAAAAAAACTTGTTCCTCTCCTCCGTATAACATTTTAAAATAGCAAGTAATAATATCACATGACTGTCTGTCTGTTGATCCTATTTTGCTTCATCATTTGTATCAGTTCAGTCAAGGTCGTCACGCCGTCGGCAACAAGCGATCTAAAACAATTTTTAACTTATATATCAAAAATTCTAAATGAATTCCATTTTGTACCCGAATACGAAAAAGGAAGGTTATGATTATACTACTGTTTCTTTCTCCTTAAAGGGTTTTGGCGCCGTACGGTTTTTTTATGTTACTGAATAACAAGACGAACTTGACTTGAACTGTTGACCTTGTCCTTCAACAGTGACGTTGCTAGAAATTTTGAACTTTAACAGTTCAAAACCCTGCGCGGCAATGTACTGACAATAGACAATAAACAGTGATTTATTTGCCACAAAAACAAAATACAAACAAAACTTAAAACTACAATTAAAAAATACACACACCTATTTTTTTCTATTTTTTTTTACTGCGCTCGTTACAGTGAGATATTAATTGTTTAATCTTTGTGCCCAGTTATTTGGCTGGAAACAGCCCTTCAATCCGGAACACAGTAATGTTTGCACACTACTGCTTGGTGGTTAAACAGCTGGTATTATACTGTACCTGCTACAAGCGAGTTCCAATATGTTTCCTGCTTATTCTTAATTTTGAGCGGTTAAGTTTCGTCTCTTTTTATTTAAAGGTACATATTTTTCTTTAGTTCTGGAGCCGTACCATGCGGTGCTTATTGCGATGATTTTTAGGTTCAGCCGACGACGCTGCGCGACCATACACCTTATCGCGCGGTGATACAGTTCGTGGTCGCGCAGCATCAGCGGCTCAACCTAACAATAATCACAATAAGCACCTCACGGTACGGGCCCTGGTTCTAGGTGAGTAGGTTAGTAGGAAGGGTAATCTGCCTTGTACATAGTTAAAAAAAAAGCACGTATTCATGTCTTTTGGAACCAGAGATTCGGACCCCTTCAAAAGACATCAACGCGTGGGTCGTTTTAAGAGTTCCGTACCTCAAACAGAAAAAGAAACCCTTATAAGATCACTTCGTTGTGTAGGCCATTAAGAGGGGTTGCCATAATCCCCAGGCTTGGCAAGCGGCTTGGGGATCCCAGAATGCTCATAGTTTACTAAGAGGACGCGCTGCCCGTCCTCCGGAGGTTCTGGTCACAGTTTTAAGACAATCCAAAGTCAAAGTCATAGTCATTTATTGGTATCTTTGTTGTTTATATTCATCTACAAGTCAAAAATTGTATACAAACCTAAAACCTTTAGTATGCAAATTATGTAGAGGCTATTCATTGAATATAATGACCATTAAAATGCGTTATACAATGTTAATAACATTCAATTATAATAATTACTAAGTGAGAACATGAAATTTTTAATTTTTTCTTCATTTTAAAATTTACTATTCATGAACTCATTAAAGTCATAAAAAGTTTGATCGATCCATATCCAATCCAATCCAATCCAATCCGTGTCCATATTAAAAGTTATTTATAATGAGGAGTACAGAACTGTTCACCCAGGAGGTGAATCTTTGCCCTACATTTAAATATCCAGTCACTGCCAACAGTCTACCGTAACTTCTCCTAGACGTGCCTCGATCAGCTGCCGACTGCCGACCTCCCGGACCAGGCACGAGTACAGCAAACTCGGAAGAATGCATCGATACGTTTGCTTTCACTCAGTCACAGAATAAATCAACGCAGAAGGCTTACTCGAAAAAACAGTGCCATTTCTTAAAATCTTCTTAGCTAAAATCTGCGAGCTTTATGCAATATTTATCAGTATTTTATGGTGCCAAAGGTTAAGTTTTAAAAAAAGACCTTATTTTGAAAAGATTCCGTCCAAATGCCTCTGATATAATTTGACAATTTTTATTCTAGGACTTAATACAACCAAACCCTGTAGTTATGCTCTTATAAATATGTTATTGCTCAGTTATTAATTCCATTTAGGGCATATAGAAATACTAAGGATATCAATACTAGGAGTGCTAATGTCCATCCATAATATATAATTTCTAATATATAAATGGAATAGAAACCCAAGCTAACGTAATGGTACGGAGAATATCAGTAAGACCTCGCGACCCCTATATCTTCAGAACCCCTGGACCGATTCAGCTCATATTCGATCTTAAAAATTGTATTGAAATGAACTACTTGCCTACAAGATCGGATCAACAGTTCGTGAAGTTATCATCGGAAAAATATACACACAAACATACAAACATACATACAAATGCCGATTTGTCCCAGTAAACTCTGAGACCTTCGCTTCGCTCGGTGAATTATATATTTTATTTGCAAAACTAGCAAAGTTTTCAAGAGATGGCGTTGGGAACATTATTTTTGTTAACATATTTTTTACGTCTTAATTTGAACTAAACCTTAAATAGCGGGCTAATATTATGTTTCTATAATAACCATAATTATTTTCATCAGCTTTTGTAGTGATTTGGACGTTAGCTGACTAAATATGTAAGCGCCATCTAGTTTAAAGCATATTTTTCGGGAGTACACTTTTTTTATGAGATTGTTATTCTTCTCATGTAGATTTTCTTTGATTTTGGGTGACTCTTAACTCACCAAAATCTGTAAAGCCGTTTAGGCTGCAGGAATACATAAAAATACATACTATACATTCACCCCAAAATCATCCTGAGATCATAGGTACTATAATGCTAAACATGAGGTAGTTGATCTACTAGGAACGCTATACTGTATCATGTCCATCGAAGCGAGTGAAGTGATACAACACGTGTTTTGACTGTGAAGTATTTCATTATACTAATGGACAAGGAAACCGCCCGTGGGAGAAAATTTTACATAATTTAGCTATTCAGTGCATATCTTGTAGAATAATGATTCGGTAAAAGAGAGTAGTATGGCTAAAACTGCGACTAGAACCACTGCAAGACGGCAGCAGCGTTCTTTTAGTGAACGGGAAGCGTTCTGTAATCCCCAAGCCGCCTGTCATGTGCGAGGATTGTTGCAAGACTATACTGGATTATACAAGTCTGGACTGAAATGAAGTACACTGTCAATCTAGTTGAAGTCAAGTCTATGAGGAGGAGGGTTTGATGGATGGGAGTCGCGCCAAAGGTATCTCACTCTCACATTTTCTTTTATTGGTAGCACGAATTTTCAAACCAAACAAACAAGTCTAAAAACTGTAAGATACTTATCTTTCTAATAATTCTTTTAATTTGATTATGAACGGAATAAACATTACGAAAAATATGTTGTTTCTGGTTTTAATTTTTTTATTTACTCCATCAAATTAAAGATATGAAAACTAACATTTCTTATGTTATTTATGATAGCCAGCTACTGATACGGGATGGTGCAATAGGTGACAGCAAAACAAAAAATAGGTTAAACAGGGCTATAAGGAAAGGGTATATTGATATTACTCATCACTGTGAACAACATTTATTAATTCTTCTCATAGTAAAAGTCGTTCATAATGTTGAGTACTGTGAGCCCCTTTCGGGTTAGCATACCCTTTCCTTATAACCCTGTATACCACAAATATAGTTTTTGGAAATTTACACTCTATCTACAAAAACTTGCAAATACGTGACAGAGATAGCATAATTACGAGTACATATATGTCACTGAATGAAAAAAAAATACATAATAAAAAATACTTGATAAACGAGTTTAACTGTCGGAAATCACATAAGTATACCTAGGTAGGTACTGTAATATATACCTAGGAACCTTATGTAGGTTTTCTATTGAATTGCCTAGGATAAATTATAAATAAGATTATCTAACCAAAGGTGTATACCTGGTTGACTGCTCGTACCCGATCCTCCCTTCACGAACATATTTAACGCGAATAACAAACTCGCCAATTGACTTGCACAAGTTGCTTAAATTAATTTTGACCCAAGCGTAAAACCACGAATCACAGCCGTAGCAGTATTTTTATTAAAGTAAATAAAAAAACTCGATTTAAAATCATAGCCTATGATATTCCGTACATAAAAAGGAATTCAACGACACTTCATTCAAAAATCAGTCAATCATATAAACAACCAAACAACATACGCACATATGATGCCCCAAAAATATGTTCCTCCGTCTTGGATAGTCGACTAAATAGTGGTATTTTTAAATTATTTTTCTTCATGCACGATCAAGTTGTTTTATTGTCTTGTTACCTAGGCCATGCTCCACATTTGAGTAATGTAAGCTTTACCTTACAAGTATTTGTTAAGATTAGAGTATACCGTCTACTTGTCCGTATAAATCGTTTTCATGTTTCTTTCGTGGTGCAGACAATGAAAAAATAATATAATTATGTTTAAAGGTTTGATTTTATTGAATTATCGCAACATTTTTGTAATTATGTAATGAATTTTTGCCTTGAATTTATGGAGCAGAAAATAAATTTTTATTAGAATATTAAAAATATTTTGAAAAAAAAACCTATCAGAGTAGATTATTATTTATTCGGGCCATTGACACCTTGGAAACAGAAGATTTTGATAAGATTTATGATAACAGTTTTCCTCCGAACCGCAATAGCAAAAAAATAATAATTGGTAAATTTACTATCTATATCGCAAGCATGAGAAACAGAGCGATAGCAATACAATTTTCAAATACCTACTGCACCAAAACCTCGCGGCAGGACAACCCTCTTAATGATTAGTTCTCGACATATCAGGACGGAGGCGTTATATTTCTTACAAACATTATAATTTATATGTATATACAAACATAGCTATGAATAGCTATACATAAATACTAATTGCTCTTTATTCACCGAGCGAAGCGAAGGTCTAGGGTTTTTAGCAGCGGCATTTGTATTTATGTTTGTGTGTTTTAGTTTATGTGTATATTTTTGCGCGAAATATTTTTTTGAGAACCGTTGTTCCGATCCTCGTGTAGTTTTGTAGAAAAGTGGTTAATTTCAATTTCAAATTACAACATGATTATAGTTGCTTTATGAGTTATTGGGTGAAACTTCGGACTACAGTTTCAAGCTATTTTCCACTCTATCTCGGAGTCCCTTCATGATATTTTCGCTTGCACTTGGTTAGGGGGCAACGTTTCGCTCGGCGCACGAAATTCTAATTTTCTTGCGTTTTTTGTCAATTACAGCTTAATTACTCATCGTAACTCCATGAAAACTACTTTTGCGACAATAAATAGATTGTTTCAAGAAATTACACCTACCAAAAATTCAAGTAGGAAGCTAGTATAAGTACATTTCTCACTAAACCAAAAACCAAGATGAAAATCAGCTTATTGAGATTTGTAGCTAAACCAATCTTATCTATGTGATCATTTTACCCGTAATTTCTTAAAACAGCTTATTTATTGGCGCAAAATTGGTTTCGATAAATCCCCGATGAGTAATTAAGCTGTAATTGACAAAAAACTTGAATTTTGCGCGATGAGCGAAACGTTGCACCTTAAAAAGTATCCCCTCCAGCTCGTGATTATTGATACCTTCTTACCGAGTTGGGAGACGGAGGTGTCGAATGCAATTCCCGGCCGGGCAGATGAATGAATGAGGGGTTGTGGGTGTCAGTTGTTCGTGTCTTTGTGTATGTCCCTGGTATCCCCGACAGAGGGAACCCTAGTTGGGAACTATGATTGTGAAGCATTATTTTTTATTATATAAACTTCTTTTTGCCAGACTGACCAAGAAGGGTGTAAGGTTTATGGGGTGTATGTAACTCTGCATGCTTGTATGTAAATCTGTATATAGGAATATTATATTACCTTCCGCAGCCTAAACTGCTTGACCGATTTTGACGAGTGTCGTTGGATTGGCATTTACGTCTTGAGTAACATAGGCTACACTTTGTAGTCGGGTATTTTGTTTTTCATTTTAGTAATATGCAATGGTGAGAGAGAGGGAGTAGACAGAGAAATAATTAAAGCGTTAATCACACATAATCATTTTCAAATTAAATGTATAGCTAAAATTTGGAAGGGCAACTGCAAAAGGGAATATAAGATATTTTATTTATACTGCGAGAAGGTTTAAATATAATCGGGTAAAGCCACGAGCAGAAGCTAGAGTAGTTAGACGACGGGTAAACACAGGGCGCATTCAACAAAGCGCAGAGTGCAAGAGCGCATTCGGGAATTGTTTCTAAACTTAATTGTGTAAAAATATTTTATCAAGCCAATCCGCTGAAAGATATACTGACAGATTTGCCGAACCAATCAGCTGACAGAATCGGTTAATTGTAAAAAGTCAGTAACAAATCTCGCGTCAACAGAAGAGAAACATATAACTTTTCTCTTTTCTGTGCTCGCGTCGCACCGATTTAACTCTTTATGGTCACGCGCTCACGCGGGTTCCACTTTTGACTATCCCTCGCACAGAACTTTAATGACGATTATTTCTATGAGTTTTCAGTAAATATTGCTTATCACATTTTTTTCCAGTGTAAGCTTTATCGTAGCCTTGGATGTGTCTGTCATCTATCCAAACAACCACGATAGCTCATAATTTAAGGTTATTAAATATAATTGGTTCCCAGAACAAATAAAGGAGTAGTCTCGCTAGTTGGTCAGTCATCAGTCATCAGTCACGGTCACCATCAATCATCACAATCAACTTCGTTTATGGCGCACATTGTTCCTATTCATTTAGTCATGTACAGTAATGTACAAATACAAAATATTTTATTGTTTTTTTTTTTTATGGGTACACGTTAAATTTAGTAACCCTGCCTGCTGCTTTAGCGTTAGCTGTGTTGCAGCAGGCAGTGTCTTCCCAAAAGTACAATACACTACAAAAAAAAAAAAATGAAAGAAAGTTTTCTTTCATTATTTTTTTTTATACAATACAATAATACATACGGAATTAATTAAAATCGATTAACTAATACAAAATAACAATAATACACTAGTTAGGTCAATACACATATATATATATATATAATACACAAATAGGTCTGCACAAAGAAAATAAAGTAAAAACTAATGTGTGTGAGTGTTGGGTATATTTGTGTGTCATCTCTGCGATACACAAGTCCTGTAAAATACACGATATGTGATGAACTATTTTTTCTACCTGACAATGATTTTCGTCTTACTCATCATCACAAGTCAGCAGAACAAGGGCATATGTATTATAAGGTCGTGGGGTCTCATTTCGGGACCATCGAACTGAGCACTAACGACCTTATTATCTTGTCAACCTCTTAACCAATTTTGCTCAAATTCGAATTCTTGTTTAAAATACAGTACTGAATGTTTCTGCCTAATATTACCAAAATCGGCCGGAAATGACGCCGCAATGCCCCTCCAATCAAAAATCGTCGACAACAAAAAATTCTATAAAATTGTAGAACCTGTATACCAAGTTTCATCAAGAGTAGTAGAAAATAAAACCTGTACGCGATACCAACATACGGACAGATGAAAGCATATTATTTATGCCAGTTGTAGCAGAGACTTCATTCGCTTCACATACTTGATCAGTTATGACAGGTAGGTATTTATTATGTTTCGAAAATTCCTATACAATGCCTTGCTTTAAAAAAAATGTGTTAGTTAACAAACTATTCGAGATCTCCCAACCTTTCCTGTATCCTGAGCGCGCCACACGTGCTGCGTCTCATTTCACTCATCCGCTTCAATTCATTTCCTTCCACCCAACACAAGGCATTTCCGCCATTTTCGTAACCAAAGTTAGCATCAGCTGAGCTAAATAAACTCAAATAAAACCGTAACCATCGCCGGGTGAGCATCAAAAGCACTGTGTCCCTTCCCTCTTCCTTGCCACAATACATTTTTACATACAGTCTTAGAATAACCTACATTCTAATGATCAGTCCATTTGTTATTACATCATTTTATACACTCTTTTTTATTAGGTAGGTTTGTAGCTCGGTAATACAGAAATAATACAAAAAGAATCGTTCGAAGTCGACCTCACGCCATGTAGTGTCTAATTTTGTTTTCATATTTTTTTGAAAACTTAATTATTAATAAATAAAGCCAAACTAAATTAATTTAAATGACCCATTCTTAAATGTACTCGACGCAAAGGTGTCCATAACGCTGGCCGAATCGCCGCATTGAATGGCAATTGCCAACTTTTGCACCAGGAACGAGCCGAAACGGGAGTCGAACCCGGGACCTCCTGCTGAGAAGGCGTTCTACTATTAAACGAATGTCAAAATGTGTAAATTTATAATTGTAAACTTAATGTAATTTTCGTGTTTTCTATGACCTGTATGAATGGTCGAAATAAATGACTTTTGATTTGATTTTTGATTGAGCCAAACAGTCAGGTCATCGTCGATTTTTAAGGCAGAATATATCAGCATCAGTAATTTTGATATCGTGTTCCTTTATGTCAATAAAATTTTCTGATTCTGATGAACCGCTGAACGAGCTGAACCGGTCAGCTTCATCTCGGAACAGTACATACGCTTTTTTTACTAGTAATTGCTGTGGTCTTTGAAATTGTTCTAGATTAAGCATTCTATACTATTCTATGTTATTATTAGAACAGGTAGGTAAGTTCTCATTACCTGTACTAGTTTGTAATGGGCGATTTCCTGTAGCCAACAACTACAAACCTATACTTCCTTTTCAAAATAAATTATACGTTATAGTCTAAGAAAATTAAATTAAATTTGTCCTTCCATAATAAGTTTGAGAAACATGACACTAGCAACGTATCACGACACGCGACAGAGGTGGCGTGAAATGAATGTCACGCCGCGTGTCGCGACCACACAAACCTACCCACATTTTTACCGAACCGAAAGGTACTTTTTAAGTTTTTTTTTTTAACATCTAATGTTTGCCATAGGCTCAGACAGTAATAGAACAGAATTTACTCTAAATTCTATGTCATGATTGGTGTGCAAGCGACCTCTACCGGTTGACCCATCGCCCCAAGGGCGGCCATGTCGCAATCGCAACGAATCGACCGCGTTCCGATAGATCGGTGCAACCTGCTGTTGGTCTGAGTTTGGTAACCCTACGGGGAATAATTAACCTGCAATTTACAATGTTACAGCTTCCAATAATGAAGTTGTTGCTGACAAACAAGAACACGTTGATTATATTAGTGTGGGATCAGAATACAAAAATAGTACAAATATCCGAGTACTCACTCCGAGTAGAGCCGTCTTGTGCTATGCTACATAGCGATCCGAGATAAATACCTGCAGGTGCGCAACGTGTGCGAGAAGGCGAGAATAATCGTTCTCGCTTTGCACTCATAAAATTAGATTCAAGACCTTCGACTCTGACTCTGTCATCCCCATTAAAATAGACATGGGTGTGACGAAAACGGAAATGATGTAGCGATGACAGCTCAGTGGTCAGCGCGTTCGGATTGCACACAGCAGGATGTGGGTTCAAATCCTAAGAGGATGAGCTGTCGATAAAAGAAAACATCTTTAGGACAATAGTAAGTCACTTCAGGCTGGGTTTTTCCATCCTCGACCATACTGTCAGATATCAGAAATATTTATTGGCCATAAATAACATTGAATATTACAGGCAAGTCACTTTTACAAATAAACTAAGCTTAGAGTTAAATTAGGCAAACTAATCACTAATTTAAATAATTTAATAATATTATGACAGGTAGGTATTTACTATGCTTTACTCCGTTTGTTCATTTCACAAAAATGAGGATTCCAAGAATTTCATTGACATAAATATTAACTTAATTTGTAGAAAGGATTATTTTCAAAGAAATGCTTAAGAATCTGTTTGAATTTGCTACGATTTAGTTCGGTTATATAATTAGGTAATTTATTGTACATTAATATTTTGGCACCTAACATCAGGTGAGTATGCAGTCAATTGTGGTCTGTCAAACATTTAAAAAAAAACTACTTATCAATGATCATGATGATGATATTCATCGAGATCCATAACTAGGCTTGTAATGCCTATTCAGTTCATCGAATGCACGTGGGCAAAATGACTCCACAGAAATTCAATTCTATTTCAATACAATAGATTGCTAAATAAGGAAATCCGATAGAGCAAGATATAACCCGCCTACATTGTAAGCCTATTGTTTAAAATTCATTTTAACACTCTCAATGTCAGTTTCCTTCCTGTTACTAATCTGTGTGATGCTTTAGGAATAGTAAATACGAAATTAAATCAAAATAGTGTTTTATGAATGCTAATGTACAAAATTGGAAACAAATTAATCTTCATCTAAATTGTATTTTGTCCAAATTCCGACGTTTCGAGTCTTCCTTCCTTTTGTTTTGTTTATTGTTCTTAGAGTGAAGATTTATTTTTATGTTCAAAGTTTTTTTTTTTAGTTTTGTTTGTGCGATTTAACTGCATAGAAAATTCCTTAAAAACCTATTCCACTGACCGATGCAAATACATCCATGCAAAAAAAATGTTCCTTTGTTCTGTTGCTGCGTGAAAGAGACTGAGAAAGAGAAACTAACAAACACACTTTTGTTTTTATAATATTCTATCTGTATATTTATTTATATATTATATAATAACATTTTTGTGTTACGTTTGTGTGTAATTGTGTCTCATCTCCGTAACAGCTCAATCGATCGGATGACATTCATTATGGAAATAGATCAAAACATGACTACTTTTTATCCACAATTATGCCGTTTATGCGGGCGAAACCGCGGGGCCTTGCTAGTAGTTCATACTTAGGTAAGACATTTCTTAACTGTGACAGAGTGCCTATATTACAGGACAGTAAACATTGACAGTGATTGGAAAAACAAACCTAAGGATCGGATGAACTCGCCACAGCTAGATATCATGTCTCTAATAAAGCACAATCTTCTACACCACTACCAGACGCAAAACATATTTACATACTCCTCAAAAACAGTACCTACCCTCCATCGAGAGGCAGTTCAAACGCATTAAACCAGTTCCAATCCACCTTCTTATTTAGAACAGCAGAAGTGTGGATCTCATAACCTGCGTCTGTCTTTCCGAAAAGGTATACCGAGTTTGTCATTTTTGACAAGAAAAAAAGTGAAAACGGAACGGTCTAGAGGAGTGTGCTTCATCTTCGACCACATCGTTCCCATCAGGTGATATTGTGGTCAGCGCATGCGTAGTACTTTATTAAGAAGCACTTTATGGTACAGGCAGCCTCACTCCAAGCAACCGCAGCCGTCAACTAATATGGACAGACGATGATGACGGTGTATTACCTAGATGTCTCACTTCACACCACAGATCATCCGTAGATTCCGTACTTAGTACACTCAAAACGCGCCACACATCAATCTAAATACATAAACATTTACTCTCATTAGTTGATTGCTAGGGCGTAACTTTGAGATAGCCAGTTGAACAATTGGTCGCAGTCCCCGCAACCCTCGCTTTCCTCCAAAGGCGAGCTTTTGTCGGAGCAACCATATCGTAATGCGGTATCTATATAATCTGTGCTACACACCAAAAGTAGTGTGAGAGATGTAAGGTGCACTTTTTTTTCTATTTTCCTTTTAGAATACTGTTTTGCTCATTGGAGAGACTGTTTTGCTCACTGGAGAGACTGAATAGTAAAAATTAATAGTAACACAAAATGTTTTGTAGTTTGTGATTCAACTCAAAGAATATGATTCACTGTTTGAAGGTCGATACAATAATTAATAATGTTCACGAATAATAATTTGCATAATGTTAATAACCGGCCCAAATACGCTAGTTAATATTATGTTATTCGTTAAATAATAATACACGTCATAGTAAAAGGTACCTTTACATGACGTCAACAATACTTGAAAGGATTTCCTGGTTCATGTCATAAGCGGGAGGGGTATGTATTGAAATGTTAATAAAATTAAATAGCTAATGCCGAAATTAATATCTTGGTTCAAAATGTCTAAATTCTTAATGGGAAATGGTTTAAAAGCCAAAAAAATCCTTCAAAATGTAAAAAAAAAATGTATGTATGTGTGTAATGTGTAAAAATTATTACTTAAAAATGCCCAATTTCAAGAGATCTAAAGTGAAAATGACTACAATTATGTTACAATTACTCTCCGACACGCTCGCATCGCTCGCTCGGCTCGCGTGTTGTATGCCGTACATCATACATAACTTAACCTGGTGTGTTCAGGGCCACTATAAATTATATTAGTTACTTATTAGCGCTTCGCTGGCCGTTGCTAGTAGCTATACAAATTATTAACAAAACCTCATTCTTCTCATCGTCATCATTATCAGCCGTAATCTCACACTGATGAGCATAGAGTACTCTTCTTGTCCCGTCGCTGGTTATCCCAATTCTGTCACAATCTTGTCCACGACTCGCGATTTTCACAATATCGTGGACCTATGTCTCGCTTTACGCTCTTGCCTTGCACCAATCGTCTGGATCTCTCCTGAATGAATCACGAGGCGTCGCGTACGCAGTGTCACGTAAACTTGACAGTATCACCACAACACTCGGCCGACGAGGACGCGCGAGTGACGGTAGTGACAGGTGTTAAGCACGACGTGACAGGAGTGACAGGTGTTAAACACGAGGCGTGAACAAACTGTTTGGAAAATCCAGAATTTGTACAAACTATAGGTAATTGTGCAAATAATATGCTTGGAAAATGGTAGTTTCGATAAACACAGAATTACGAAAATGTATACTGGGTGTTCGGTTAGACGACAGACATGTTCCAAGTTTGTAGTTTTCATTATACATTTAAATTGCAAAAAAGTTGTATGGAAAAGCTGATATTTTTATTTATATATATATTTATATTTTAATGATATCCTAGAATAAACGCCTTCAGTGACGGGGTCGACACTCTAAGTGTTAATTGTTAAGTGACATCAAGTGACCAAAGAAAACAGTGTTTCGAGTGGAGTTGACGATAAATGAATAAATGTTTAAAGATTTTGGTGTGGGATGTTAGTGGGGAAGCATAATACGGTACATCGGTGTTTAGGATTTCAAATAAGTTGCTCTCGTTCATTCGTCACATCACAATATTATAAACGCGACAGTTTGCTTTGCTTCCACTCAAAACCATATCGCCGAGGGCGGGAGTAAGTTACCACCCCAGGTTGTCACGTACCCGTACGAGATACGTGATAATAAAAATTTATTCAGCTATCGTTCACGGTTTTTCTACCCGACCGTAATAGTGGGATTCTTTGCAGAATCTGCATAGAGAAGTATGACACCTTTGGACAGCTATTAAACCAACAAGCAGTAGTGTGCAACAATACCATGTTCCAGATGTAAGAGCATTCTTTGCAGTAAATTACTGAGCATAAAAATATTAACATGGACCATGTCAGGGACGAGCGCGGTGTATAGCCGCATATGGTTTGAACTCTAATTCAGGGTGGCACTGAACTGTCATGGGCAAGCATGGCGCTTACCATCAGATGGGTAACTTCTGGCCCATCTCGTCACTCAATAACTTACTAACAAACTTTCTTTGAAAATGAAATGAGTCAACGTACCCACGATACGTCTCCCGTACGTACGTGATATTGAATAAGTTGTGTAATGTGGTGTAACGTAGGTACGTAAATAGGGTTCATCGTCAAAAAGTTGAAGAGTCGTCATTGTCAAATCCAGGAAACCAACGATTAAGACGTACGTTCGGTTCCTATATTCCAAACGACGACAGTTTTTCCCTCGGAGAAACTATACCAGGAGCTTAATTTAATTTTAATTCTATGTCCGGGTGATAAGACCTGACATCCTGCTTGGGGTGTTGTGTTCATTTCCCTCTCTGCCAGCCAAAGCCAGCCGAGCTCCTTAAAGTAATGGAGTGCGACCTTGGGCCGCTGGCACACCTGTTCCACTCCTATTTCGTCAGATGTTGCCCTATAGGAGTCTTGTTGAGTTTCTTGCACGAGTCTCGTCCTATTCGTTTGTCTTCTGAGACCTTGCAGTGCATTAGCACATGCTCCACGGTCTCGTTTTCTTGTAAACAATCTCGGCAGAGAGGACTATCTGTAGGTGTCGTGTATAACGTAAGTTATGACAAGAGTAAGCTTTCAATCAATCTTCGAATAACTTCAGTATTTTTTAGGTTCATGTAATTAATTGCTTATCAAAATGTGTTATTATTTTATAATATGAAAATATTATTAATTATAAGGTAAAGAAATAAATAAAACCGTTCCACCAAGGTGAACCGAGCTGGATTACAGGGAACAGAAATGCCCGTGGCTATCGAGATTAACTAAGCAGGAGGACCACGACGTCGGAGGGCAAATCTACGGCAAAAGGGAAAGGGGTTTGTTTTTTTTTTGTTGAAAAATGTTGGAAAATGTACTCAGTGTACTCAGAACACTCAGTATATCAAAATTAAGGAAACAATCAACCACATAAAATCCCCGGCATATTTGCAAAAATTATTCAACGCATCATTTCCTTTCCGCAGTCGGATAAAGGTCAATAACCTACCTTGGTATTTTTATTGCGGACAATTTTGAAAAAGTCACAACGCTGAATCATAATAAATTTAAGGGACACCTCGTTTGTTTGTGTTTATTCTGTTTCTTTGTTGTTTTAGTTTTTTATCTCTTGTTTGATATGAATTGCGATCAACAGGAGTAATGGCCAGCGCAAACAACAGATTCGGATCTGTCTTTTCGTACTATATACGGAGGAAGTCATAGCGAACTTTCCTTTATCTGATTCGTAGTTTTCTGTGAAAAAATATATATGTCATTTTCTCTAGGTTATATTAAATCAAGGAGTGCAGTAACGCTTCGCCAAATCACAATTCGCTGAAAACGATTCATAAAAGCCACTCGAGATAATATACTAAAAAAAATATATCTAAAAAACGTGATTTCGTCAAATCATTATTCGACAAATGGAAATTAGTCGAATCGTGACTCGGCAAAATAAAGATATTAACTAGTGCCGAGTTAGTAGTTATTAACCGACTTTAAAAAAGGAGAAAGGTTATCAATTATTAGTTATTAGGTTTTTTTTTATATTACCAAAATTTCTAATGAGTAGACATTTTCTTTATCATTATCATCTACTAGCTACACCCACGGTTTCACCCACTTCTACAGGAACCGCTCATTGTTTTACGAGATGACATAAACCTTTTCTAAAGAAAGAAAATAATTGAACAAGTAATATTATCACAAGAAAAATCAAATACCCGACTGCAAAATGTAGCCCGTGTCACGCCGGACGTAAAGAGAAATCCAACGACACCTCACTCGTCAAAATTGATTAAGCCTTTTAGGCTCAGAAACATACATACTCACACACTTACATACAATACAACCCAAAAATATTAGCCTCCTTCTTGGGCAGTCGGGTAAACAATGAATTTATAATTATCGCGGATTACAAGTTATATTCAGTTCAGTGAGTTTTAGTGTTGTACATTGTACTGTAATGTGGAAATATTATAAACTTTTTTAAATTGTAACTAGATAAAAAAATATTTCTCTGGAATAAAAAGTAAATTATTCACAGTAAATTGTACAATTAACATATGTATACAAACTTATACAAATCATGATCATCATTTAGTCTTTTCGGAGCTTAGTGAACACATACAAACTATCGCATTTAAAATATATGCCATATTCGTGTGGTTATAATTTCAGAGTTAAGTAGACATTTCCGTCAACACTATCATTTATTCCATACCCAGTAATCCATCAAGTTAATCATCTCGTATCCACAGATAAGATATAATATATTCATGCGTTATCATTACCTTATCAGTGAACGATTCGCGACCGACTAGAACGGATAGAACTCGGATCATTTTATTCTTATCATATTTTATTTTTAATTGTTATTTTATTCGATAACAATTTTATTTATATTTTTTTGTGATCTGTTTATTTTTCGAAGAAGGTTATCGGGATTTAAGAGGTAGGTATTGCAATTAATTTATGGATTCATTTTTTTTTCTGGTAATTGGTAGTATTTTTTTTGTTATACTTTTTACATAATTATACAGTAAACAGCTCGTATCTATTCCCCATTACGAAAAGATTACGCGCAAAATAGCATAAGCTCGCCAATAGAGGAAAAACAACGCTAATGGTGTGTTCCGGCAGCCTCTCTTGAGTGCCAGTTCCCATTCCAGGCTTGGTTATTGACCATCTACGACCACAACGCCACTTAACATAACGCAAATGCGTAGATGGTAAAAAAAAACTTGGTATACATTGTTTCTGTTAGGTTTTTTGAGACAAATGTTTCCAACCTTGGCCTGGCGAGTCGAAACCTGGGTTTACCATCTTCGACTACACCGTCGTCATCTAACACAAAGTGAGCTGTAGTTAAAAGCCTAGCCTGCTAGGCTTTTTTTAGGCGTAAACATTAAGCATTTGTTTATGTGTCAAGAATTTTTTTTTTTACAAAAATACTTTTTTCACCTTCGTTTAGACATAAAACTTAATTGCACTTATTACTATAAACAAAGTAATAACAGTAATAGCATACCTACTGACGTATATCGTTGTAAGCTTTTAACTTGGCTAAGTTATTACAACTTATCAACTCATTAAGTGGCAATAACTTAAATTCAAGTTTAATAACTCGAAGTGAGATAAGTTCATGGAACCTTCGGCAATAAGTTTGTTTGTACTTAGTGCCTGAAGTAAAAGTAAGTAAATTCGTATATGCTAAGTAGCCAGCCCTCTTGTCAGAGTTTTTAAAACTGTCCAAAAGCCATCAACATGGCTGAAGGGGTATATAGTCGTGCAACTTTGTTTTAGCCAAAGGTTTTGGAACATGTGGTATTCTAATTTCCCGCGTTGGTTTGGGGATGACAATTTACATGTCCGATTTAAAGTCACTCCATTTCTTTGCTAAATCTCATCGATGTCAGTTACTTTATTTGACGAAGAAGTAGCAAACAGACAAAAAGACAGGGGACAAGAAAACTATGATGTATTGATTTCAACTATCACTGTTTAATTATATTTCACGTCACATTTTTGTAGTGGTAAGACTCTTCTGCAGAGTCCGCTTGGGAACGATATTCAACGGCCAAGCAGTAGTGTTCATACATTACAGTGTTCCGGATACAGAGAGAGATACATACAGAGATTTATCATCTAACATCTCAGGTTAATGAGCGCAGTGCATTGCCGTGCACGGTTCTAAACTGTTAAAATTCTGAGTTGGCAGGCGTGCGGTTTATCGTCTCCAAGCTCAGTTGCAGTTGTTAGCCCAGTTGTAATATTTTATGTTTAGATTGTCAAAGTAACCTAGATAGTAGATAATAAAGTGTCATTTATAACACAGATTTATGTAGTAAACAGCCTTAGGACTAAATGACATGTCTATAATCTCGATAAGAGCTCTAATAATAAAGTATGATCACCTATCTGCAGGAAATATATATCTATACCATTTACCATAGTGTAATTATGGCATATTGCAGTATAACCAGTCAGTGGGCTCTACATGCTTTTCCTTATTAAACTGCTTCATAGATACTTATGATATTTTAGTAAAGATAGTCCATTATACAAATATCACAATATTTTTTTTTATTCTTCTCAAAGTAACCGAGGGACTGACTGACTACTGAGGGAGTTTTTTTTACCAAAAATCGAGCCCTGTCCGGCTAAGCTGAGTCCAAGGACATACTTCAGTTAAAGCTATCTCACTCACTCCGATATTCTAGCGTCTCACTCCTCTGTTTTAAACCATCCACGTGGATAATTTTGCAACCGCCACTGGATAATTGCGACACCTTGTTGAGGTCCACTCTTAATGATCGTTAGACACATTTTGTCTGGGAAAAATACTTTTTTTATAAAACTTAGTGAAAAGACGAGCAAACTTTTCGCGTGAAGAAGGTGCCATAGTTACAATGACAAACTTTTATACCCTAAGCGTCACAGCAGCGCTCGTCTCGTCGCTCGATACATTTAGTTGTGAGAACTGCACATCGTCACACACAGCCGTCACATTGTTAAGTGGGAAGAAAGATACACACGTTTGCATTTATAACTAGTAGTTCTGCGAACAGTAGACCACGCGAGGACAAACATTGTTGCAAATCCTCAATTCTACAATTTCATATTTTTTTGTGTATACGACGTATCGTATAAAAACTCTAAGATTGAAATTGCTTTGGTGAAGTTTGATAGCGTCTCTAAACGCGAACTGAGACTTCATCTTGACAACTTCTTGACTGATTTTGCTCATATTCGAAATGTTTGGTTAGAATTGAGTACCGAATGTTCCTGCCAGATATTATCGAAATCGGCCGCTCAATGGCGCCGCAGAAAACTCTTTTCGGGAGAAATATCCAATCAAAAATCTATGTCAACTAAAAAACTGTGACAACTAAAAAAATCGATAAAATCGTAGAACCTGTATATCTATCAAATTTCGTCAAGATTTTTTGAAAAATACGACGTGTAAGGGAGTACCAACATACGGACAGATGATGGCAAATTTTCCCCCCAGTTAAAGCGGAGAGTTTTCGTTCGCTTCGCTCACTCGGTCAATATATCATAGTCTTCATTTCAAATCAGAAAAAGTGCTATTCCTATATGGTAGCGGGTAAAACCGCGGTGTATAGCTAGTACTGTGATATCTATGCGTTACCATAAATTAAGAAGGTGCCCTGCCCATTAAACCTATGCTACATACAATGTGACACCTCTAACAAGCCATTGTATGTTAATTTCAGCCTTATGGGTAGCCTAGATATCACGTCTCAGAGGTCTCTCTAAACCTTATATAGAGAGAGCTTTGTTCGAGTAGGCTGAGTGGCCTATAGCTCCGTTTTTCACTGAAACCACTAAGGGTATCAAACTGCCCAGGGAAGAACCGACGTCGCGGTGTCGCGCGTTACGTTGTAGAGGAGAAAAGGGAAATACTGCCCGGGAGTGTTGCCCGAGGTAACGTGCTCGAGGGGGTACCGTTGCGTTCTTATGGACATCCCGGTACCGAATGGTACCGGTATCTGACACAGAGCCAGACACGAGGGGGGGTTCCATCATCAATATCAGCGGCAACTTTTTTCCCTCCCTGCGAACCGTTCCTCCCTGTTTCGCCAATCTACCCTGTTTTGAGCCAAGCTCGTCCAGGTGTTGCGGGGGAAATTTAGTGGGTATAATCCCACATAGCTCGGCTGTGCCACAATGCAGCCGGATGTCTCAAAAATTTCCCCCTAAAATCAAAAAAGGGTATCAACCTGAATCCTGGCTTTCTTTAGGTTTGACATATCCTGAGCTTCATCACAGCTTAGCAATAAATATTTTCTTATTATTATTCTTATTCATATTGGCAACGTGGAAAGGAAATTCAAAACAATTTTAATTTCGTTTATTAAAATAAGTAATTACTAACAAAGACAGTCGTATGATACAAAATATAATAGCATTGGTAAATATTCAGTTTTATCACAATTGGACGACAAAGCTGGCGAAAAAAATATTTGTGTGAAAATAGTCAATTTTAAATATCTTGATGCGTTTATAACGAGCCCCGTACACTGAGCCCTATTGCAGGATATTTTAATAGATAATAGATAATAATATTAATGCATTTTTTTCTCTATTTTAATTTTGGACCATCTTGTTCATCTATCGTGCATCTATGGATAGCTCAAAAATTAAATTGTTACATTTTGAATTCTATTGCATAATATCAATTAACTATTAGATATAATAAGATAACAATAGATGAAAAATACATCTTGTATCAATCAACATGACATTTAGTTTAAGACATCTTAATTGAGAAAAAAAATATATTTCTATCTGACGTGCTGGTGGCTGAGTTAGTATGGATAGTACAAACTAACTCAGTGGTGCAAGTACTCGTTCCTCAGATAAAAAACTTTGCTACTAGACAATGCATTAAATGTAAAACAATAGAAATCTCTACAAACACTCGTCCGCCAATATTTTCAACAATTAAACATTATTGTGCATTTACACATTCTTTAACAACTTAATCATGCATACAATAATACAACAGTGACTAATTCTACCAGATATTGACAATACTAGATATGGGATGAAATGTTGATAACACGCCAAAAACTCTGTGCTTAAAAATAAATGTGCTGGAGAAATAAATAATACACTTACTAACGTGGTTTGAGGAATTTCTTTCCTAACTCTGCAATCTTGTTCGACGGAAACTCCGATAAATATAAAATAATAATATGAATATTGCTATAAAACATTGTCGATGGTATTCTAAGGATAACAAACGAACAATTTTTTTTCTCACAGTAATTTTTCTGTCGAAAAGTTTTTGTAAAAGTGCGAACGATACAGCTGAATCAGTCTTAAGCCGTGCCCCACTAGTGCCACATGGCTCACTCACTCACTTGTTTAAGAAAACCAAAAAACCCGACTGCAAAATATAGATTACTAGCTATATTCGACATCGTTAGCGTGGTAAAAAAAAAAGCCTATGTCCATCTATCATATACAAAAGTTAAGGTCGGTACGTTCAGCCGTTTATCCATGATAACGCAACAAACACCAAGTGAGAGAGACAGAGAGACAGAGTTACTTTGGCATTTATAAGACATTCTTGACAAAAAGAGGATTCCAATCATATCAATCATCAAGGTTTAATGTAGGCATTCAGATGTCCTGGAAATTTAGTTCATGTCCTTAATATAAGTGATCGAAAATAAAATTAAATTGTTTTCCTTTCAGAAATGCCATCAGTCGTGTCTGTTATTAAATAGCAGTGTGAAGAATCTTCAGTACGTGTGATACTTCATGTCCTGACAGTATGTGAACCAGAAACTCTTCAAAATGCTGCTCAAATTGTGCAAATCTTGTCAGTAGTAAGTAAAACGTACATTTGTTAACTAAATCTGATCTTAACTTAACTTAACTTTAGTACACTTGCAAAGTTTTCAACAAACTTAAGTTTTAAAATGTTGTTATTTCTAACAACCTCACACTAGCTTTATTTAGCTTGATATTTTGTCGTGTTGTGTTGCGCATACACAATCCGGGTATATCCTAAAACTACGACCAGAACATGGACAGCAAGTATTCTCCACTCTTTTTTAAAGTAACTTCGTTCAGCGTTGGACTCCCCTGGCTGATGAAGATGATACACAGCTATCCAGTATGAAAGGCAGCTATAATTCGTGAAACCGTACTATAAAAATTTCAGTGCAGTATGCAGTGCGAATATGACTGACATTTTATCTGAGGGACGGAGTGCCCCCAAACTTAGATATCTTGAAGTCGTTTCATACTCTAACAAAAAGATAAAAATCGTATACATCTAGAACACAAACCTGTGATCAAGAATTACAACACTTAGAAAGTAAATAAGTAGATACATTATAATTATGTTATAAAAATAGCCGATGAGTTAAAGGTTGTTGTGGGCCCCAAACACAAAATAAATAGGATCAGAAAGCAAGTGAAGTAAGTCAAACTAAAATCGCCCAGAGCTGGTTTCCTATATTTAATTATTTTGTGCTCCAGACTTGGCTAGAACTGTATCTTGTGGTCTGGCTGGAGAGAGTCTGCATCGCAATATGGGCACAGAATTACATTTTCTAGTGTAGCAGGCCAAGAGCCACTATGGGTCGCTGCACTAGTGGATAAAGCTTAGTAGTAAGGATTCAGCACAGGCTTGGGGCTGGCAGGAAAAGGAGAAGACCACGGGATGGTACTTAGAGATAGAAAAACCAAGATGAGGACATGTTTGTTACTTTTTATCCGACTGCCCAAGAAGGAGGGTAATGCAAGGCAAGACGATGTAGTGCGTGCGTCACGCTTATAGCATTCCTTCATAAAGGTCACCGACAGTGATCGAGACGGAATGTTCAACTCAATTTAATGTGAGTATTCCCATAGTATGAGTAGTGTGAGTATATAAGTAAGTTTATGTATTCTATCCTTATTTAATAAGGAGAATTATGTGGTTCTGTAGTACCTCTTGTCTGATTGTCTGATTTTGACGAGTGAGGTGTCGTTGGATTCCACTTTAAGTCCGGAGTGAAGGCTACATTTTTCAGTCGGGTATTTTGTTTTTGTTTTATGATATTAGGTAGGTACTTATTCTCTAAATTATTCCGGTAAAATTTTGAGAAGATATCTTAAAATTTGAATCGTTCGTCGACCTTCACAGCTTCCTAATAGATAAAACTAGCAAAATTCCCTTTCAATCAAACAGATAGCTTGATAAAGATATCGCATATGTCGAGATAGCGGTGCAAGTCGGGACACGAGTCTTACTCACTGTTGTCGTCCAAAACTTGCCGGTGGAACCTTTTGAAATTATAAATAATAGTTTAGAAATGTAACGATATTGAGAAATTGCTTTTGAAAATGTGTCTTTTGGGATTTTGGTGACGTGTGATTGATTTATTTGTGTGAGAGAGGTGTGTATTAACTGTATTTAAAATACTAACTACCATTTGATGTTGATGATTTTTATAAACGATGGTTTTGTGAATTCCTTAAAAAAATTACAAAGCACATTTACTACATTATATTTCATATAATTTTATACAAATGAGTGACAAGAAGAGTAAGTCACTTGTCTAATAATAAGCGACACGATTGCCCAATATTATAGATGTATTAAAAGATATCAACCTGAAAATTTTTCCTCAATTTATCGTGAACTCTTTTCATAATGATGTATCATCACGATTCATGTCGTGATCTTAAAATTTACAAACAAATATAATAAAAAAATTAAAGCATTTTTTAAACCTCATTAAGTGTAATTTATCATTTTTTTCGTTTATTTCATTTCAGCTGCCTGGAGACGATGTACTGGAAGTGCTGCGAGGAGCGGTTTTGTTTTGACAAAAAGATCGCAACCTATAAGTAAGTTTAAATTTAGATTATTTGGCGTACTGCACTGCCGATAGAAGAAGATCGCAATCGTTATGCAGAGCTCGAAGCGCGCGTTGCTAGCAGTTGGTAAGGTAATAAAACCTTACCATACCAACTTCGAACAACGTGCGCTCCGGGCGCGGCGGATTGTTAATGGCACTGACACACCAGATAACTTGATATATCTGATCGATGATTATGTGAGTATATGTCGAGATTATTTTTATGTGTTTTGTTATGTTCCGGCACTACAAAGCCATTTCAGTTTCTGTATATGTTTTAGGCATTTCCGGTTTTAATTTCTCACTCTGTATTTTGGTTTTTATGTTTTACCGAATCTACTTGTTGTTTAACTCGGATACTTCAAAATATGTTTGCGTTTGACCACATCCTACGCAATGATGTAGTCTGGGATTGAGCACGCTTAAGTAATAAGTACATGTACTCTGAATTTGAAGACACAGATATTTACTGTTAGTTGAACACAGACTCCGGTAGAGAATCCCTCACTGTGTGTATTAACGATGTGGACCGAATCACTCATGACAGTCCTTTCGAAATCTTTGTCAGTTTGTCAGAGTTCTTCGAGCGCTTGTGCTAGTATTTAAATATACCAACATGGGATCCAAAGCTGCGAGCCCACCGCTGGCCTAGAAAACCATGCTTTGAGAGGTTGGGAGGACGTTGAGATGCCCCTATTTTTAGGAGCCACTTTATCATCGTTAGCTACTCGCAAAAAATAGCGGCATAGCATCAATGGTGTGTTCCGGTATCCTTACTTGAGAGCCAGTACCCATTCCAGGCTCGGTGTGTGTGTGTGGCCCTTGATCACTTCGACAATTACGTGAGTTTATGATCAAGATTCATCATCATTAAGATAAGATTCCATATTTCGATGCCGTGGAATACACACAAAGACACAGACAACTAGCAGATGATTTAAACTCGCCTAACATCACCCCAGCTGAGAATCGAACGCGGGACTTCTTGCTCTCAAAAGGCATATGCTAGGCTCCTGGGTTAATTGTTGTAACCATAAAAATGGAATTAATAGTACTGTTTAAGCCTAGAGTAGCATTGCAATTAATTAGCCTTTTTCTCCGGTAAACACCCAAACTACAGATAAAATTACTGGATAAAAAAATATTAAGTTCAGGAAAATTCTAATAACTAACAACACTTCCGAATAGCTGCCCGTAACACGGGACACAAGCTGACGTTTCCTGCAGTACTTACTTAATTGTAATTGATATCGCATATTTATATGATAATTATGAATAGTTTTTTTTTAACCGGGCAAGTGTCTTTATTAACTTAACAAGGTACATAGAAACTGAAGCTACCTAAACTACTTACTTAGTTGGATTATTCATTATGAATAATGATTTCTTATAATTATATGTTTTTTTTTAATGTATTTAATTACTATTGGCCATACGTAATCTTGAATCATACGATCCGATCACGCTAACCACTCAGCTATCATGGCTACAAAGAGTGTTGAGAAAATTATATTCCTGACATTTTGTGTCCCGTGCTGGTAACCAAAAGTGTCTTTTTGGGCTAAAACACTAAAAACACTTTGATACACAGTAGCTCGGTAGTACAGCAACTCGGTACCGGCCCGAACGGCCCATCCAGGTAATCCAAGCTATCATCATACCAAATTTAATAAAAGTCGGTTCAGCTGTTACAGAGTTTGTGCGTAAGTGTTTGTTCCTAAAACATACACAAAAAACATTACACACAAACTTTCGCATTTATAATATTAGTAAGAAGTGCTTACTTCTTACTTACTTTACTAAGATTGTAAGTTTTTTTTTCCTACCAATTTTATGTAAACTATATGTCGTAAAAACACATTTCAACCCAAACTTGCTTATCAAAAACCTTGCATTCACGTGATTCAGAATCGACAATAACAGTAAAAAATTAATAGACTTTTAATAGTGATTTAATGGAAAAAATATTGAGATCAAGGTAATTGTAGTTCTCAAGAACTGCCAGGGTTACGGAAATTGCCGTTTTAAGAGATGATCTGGTTTACTTTACTTAGTTCTAACTTAGTCACGGTACTCGTAGTTAGATTTTTGTAATAAGTAATGGGATTTATCGTTTTGTTCCGCCGTAATTTTTCTAACGTTAATCTTATTTTTTTCTTCTTCTAACAAGTAATGCTAATTAGTATTATAATACTATAAGCATTCATAATACATTCTTTACAAATTAAATATGTTTTGTTTTGTTTGCGGGGACAGTATGCCGAAATAATCAATTAATATCAATAGTTTGCTTATATTTTGTTTAGTCCGTTAAGGGGTTTTCATGTTTCCAATAAAGTCCATAGAAGCTACTCGTTAGTTAAAGTGGCAAGTAACTGTACCAGTTTCAACGTATCGAAGTAGCGCTAACCATCACTGAATTCGCTGAGCCATCGCGTCACTAAACTGAACAAAAATGAAAGTTATTTGGGACTTTTACTCGCCAATTAGCACTAATCGGAGAGAAATAATAATTTATAATTTAAAAACTTTAAAAACTGACGTTGTTTTGACACATTTTGTTTTAACACAATTAGAGTAATCACGTTAAATTGAGTCGGAATAACGAACTCAATTTAACGTGATCATTCTCGTTGTATTAAAACAAAAAATTATACTTTACTTTAAGATGAGAGATGTCCTAAGTTTGTGTTAGTTTGCATTTCATATTTTGTTAATAAAGGTTAGTTTTATTTATAATTATTTTGCGCAAGTAGAAAATAATCAGAAATGTAATGGATTCAGAAATAGAAAACAGCAAAATTGCAAGTAAAAACAAAATTATTATTGTGCATAGAATTATTATAAATTACGCAGTTTAATTCGGAAAAGGAAAATCATCTTTACCTATGTACTTATTTGTATACTATATAGAGGAAAATGTCGCAACCTTGGCTTTTGCTTTCAATGTTAGATTTACAATTATATCTCATTAGCCATTACAATCATAAATAACTTGTATAACTATCTAATGTAAAATGCGAAAGTGAGGATTGTTTGTCATCCTTATACGCACGCAATCGTACTGCATGTGCAAATGACTTCTTGTGGAATAGCTGGCAAAATCGAATAAATTAAATTAAAATTATCTATTCTATACAAATTACTTTTTAAAACTATTATTTGGTCAAGCGATTAACCAAAAAAATACATACAAACCAAAACAACCTACTCCAAACAAAGACATGGATTACCAAGAGACCATTGAAAGTCTAAAGATAATCTAAATACCCAACACCTACTACTAACTGTGTACTGATACTATAAGTTTTACTTATTTTAAGGCCACCACTAGTCGGCAGCGTACACAGCACGCTGGAATGCGGGTGACAAAATAAAAAGACATATTTTCAACAAAAACAGCTATGTATAGTAATATATATATTGTTTTTTTTTCCTCTACCGGTCTAAGCCTTAGAAAAAATGATTGACAGCTGATTTAGAAAAAATACTCTTAGCTGCAAGACATACTTACTTTCAAATGTTAGTAAAACTGACTAAAATCTGACCGAGAACATTTCAACTAAACCCACAAGTATAGCTAGTCAAGTTTATGTTCAAAGCAATGTGTGATGATCAAACACTACTAGACTAGATGTTTGTTCTCTGAAGAGCATGAAACACGTTTCAGCTGATGGCAAAGCAAATATGTCATTGTTAAGAAACTGCGTGACGTACGTTGTGTACCGACAAATAATAACATATATTGATAATGAGAAAATTATAATAAATTTATAAGAATAAATGATAGAGAAACGATAACCGTAGCTTGCATTACTTATCGATTTTTCGGTAGATTAGTTTTGCAGAATAATTACTGATTTCCCCCGATTTATCCCCAATAGATTTTTGGTTTCGCCCAGATGTCGATGAGGCGATTTCGCGTACTCCTGAGATGAAACTTCTCTCAACGCTTAGATTTAATCTCAAAATTGTAACTGCACATGAGAGATGACGTGTGAAGTTTGGTCGCGCGACCCACGTAGCCTCTATTTTTTAAACGATGAGGTTCGTGCCACAAACCGAGGAAAGCCATTTAAGTACCACTTGAGATTCACCGACCACTTCATTATTTTTAATGTAGCTGGGTCTCTCATTCAATCTGGGATCTCCAGATTCGTAAAAAGAGATTGTTCATATTCCGTCTACCCACATTCAACACGTGACTTCGAGTGACACTCAAGACATCCGCTATCAGCATAGTATTATGGGTTCCATACTTCGGTTGCCGTCGGCTTGACATTCAATACATCAAAGGTTCTCTACATGAGAGGGTCGTTACCTCTTCGGTTAACTACTAGTATGAACAATAACAATAATGTATATCTATCAGCCAATCCCGTCGAGTAAAAAAACCTATCAACGCGGTGAGGCTTCGAGCTATTGATCTTTCTATGTAACGAAACTTCGAAGTAATGAACTACCCTACCGACCGTGGACTACCCTACCTACCCTACCCTACCGGACTAACAGTGTGGAGACATCGAGGTATTGATAGATAGATAAACTCTTTATTGTTCATATCAGATTTTATATACTTAGGACAAAAAAGCCTAAAACTAGTGTAACGACTGGTGGCCTTATCGTTGAAAGCGATCTGTTATATACGTGTACTTATAGTTAGTGGTGGCTGCGCCCACCTGTCATTCACATAATAAAATAGTGCGTTCCCAGCTACCGTAGTTGTAACTTGCCTGCTCCCGTCCACATACCTAACACGATCTTTTCCTGACATTCTTACAATGTAGGGGGTAATAGAAGAGGTAAAAGACAGGGTGTGTATTGGATTGGATTGATATTGATCGTCGCGGCAATGGTAATTGATGTAAGAGTAGGTATGGAAGCCGTCTATTATTTAATCTGACAGAGTAGAACAACACCAAGAACTCTCACAAGCTTGAAAGAGCCGCCAACATGCGAGAACATAACTAGACAGTCCGAATGTCCCCCAGTTGTTGTTTCGAAACAACAACCCGGCTAACCCAATTTTTTTTGCTTTAATTCCAGGCTAGACGACGATCTCTACAAAAACGGCTACACCAACATGGGTGCAGGCGCAGGGAGCGTGGTGACGTCACAGCCCATCAACAACAACCACTTGCCGCCACAGGCCATCACGGGTCGACAGATCAACGAGCTTCCGTTGCATGCCGACAAGCTTTACGAAGTAAGACCTTTTTCTTACTATATCTGAATGAAACAACGAGAGTGAAAAAGTGTGAGACCTTTTCATTCTCTTTGTTTCACTCACTCACACTCGCTAGACCAAGATAGGTGCGAGCGTGATTGAGCAGTCTTAGAACCTTACACAATACTATATCCTAGCAACAGATATCAGAGCAACGTCAATGTGAAGACTAAACTCACAGCAAATTGTCCACCATAGAGCATGAGGTTCAAATTGGTAAAGAATATAACTCTTTAGAAGATTCGTAGGGGTTTTCTTTCAAATCGCACCTCCAGAGCCCTCTCTCATTGGTTGGTGTAAGAAGTAAGAGGATAAATTTTTATAGCTCTATGATCCTACCACTAAATAACAAAATAGGTTATTTGGTAGACACCCAAATTACCCAATTGTGCTAAGTTAAAACGAAGAACGTTAGTTATATTTTAAACTGGGGATGTACATTTAAACAACATACCTAGAATAACATACAGAGATCCTCGTTTAGGATACGATCATAACTAGTATTCTGTACACTTAAGTACTTACAATAAGACTTTATGTCCCATTGTGTTTCCAAATTAGAAGTCAGTTCCACAAATTAGAATAATAATTACTGTAACCGTTTTAGTCAAGACGTTTGCATAAGTAATATAATATAAGATTAGCAAACCTTGAAACTGAATTATAATTTTGGTTTCAGGTATTTTCAAAATCTCTAATATTCAGAGATGATCACGAGCTTAAATTGAAGGACAGTCGAGACTCTTTGGATGAACTTGAAACGAAATCTGAACCGGACTACTTGTCAGACAAACCGAACCGAACTAAAGTATACTTTGAAGATGAGGTAGACTCTCCTGTCACAGACTTTGAAATTATGTTTAAAGATGAACTACTAGCTAATTATGATATGTTCAAAATTGAAGAAGAAGAGGAAGAACGAAAAAGTCAAGACACAGAAGAGGGACTCATAATGAATATATCTAGTGATAGTCCTACAATGAACGTTGCAGTAAAAAAACAAGATGTCGTTAAACCCAGCACTATTACTATTAAAGATGAGTCAAAGATAACCATAACTAGCTCAATATATCAGTACGATCAGTCGTCAATGGTGACAATACCTTCAACTTTGAGCTTGCCTAGAGTTGAAAGCGTAAAAGGAATTCTTAGACAGAAAGGAGACCTACCACGAAGCAACAGTGCTAGGACTTTAGAACGAGTAGATAGTGGTAACAAACTTGTAAAGCCTATGCTCAATCGCGTCGAAAGTTTGAAAAACATAGATCCTACAAAAATTAACAGGGTTTTAGCTAAAATGCCGCATAGAAGTGCGTCATTCTTAAACATACCAGAACATCTAGTGCCAGAGAAACCTCCATTAGTGAAAAGTAAGTCTATGGTTGGAGTGATCTCTGAAGAACTGAAGTTGAGTCAGCTTCCTGATACACCAATAATTAAAAGCAATAATTTGCCTAGATTCTTCACTGATAGTCCGACTGTTACCGAATATAGAGGAGAAACCTTACAGAGTATAAAGCTGAAGTCAGCTATGATGTATAAGCAGAACGATTTCAGCATGCCAAGGTACTATGGAACTCTAACAAAGAATGCTGAGCCATCCGCCGTGCATGAGAGCAAGTCCATGCCAGATTTGAGAAATCCAATATCTACCGGAAGAGTTAGCAAGAGGTTGGTCAAACTGAGGGGACGGTTGAAGCCTTTGGTTATTAGGAAGAGTTCTGAAGAGAGATTGTAAGATAAAGCACAAAAGTTAGGTATGGTATTACCTTGTAATGATGAGAAATGTATATTCGTGAGCAATGTTGCGCTTGAAACAATCATGGTTTAGAATACAGGGCGCTGGCCGCATTTGAGAACAACAAAATAAGTTAAGTAACTCAACGGCGTTATTATTTATTATGGCGAAAGATACGGCGACTTGTCTGAAGAAAAGCAATTTGTTACTAGATTTACCGGAATTAAATCTAATTATAACAAGTAATTTTATTATATTTATATTGCTTCGTCATAGTCGCTTAGCTATCATAATCGAGATTATCTTGGCGCCATCCGTAAAATAGGAGTTCCGATGGTCATTTGTGGCCTTCTTCATCAGTTCCACTTCACCAAATGATACTTTCTGAATGCAAATGATTGACTTGATGAAAATATTTGCGAAGTTCCGTCAATTCCTTATGGATTCCATATCAGAACTGGATTTTGATAAAAACTGAGGTAACAAAGATTTAAAAAAACAGAACCTAATTTTATGGAAGTCGGTTAAAAATAAAAACAAACGACTACAAATGAGCATACGACACTCGGGACACAAAAGACACATCCGAACCCAAAATCGGTAAGGTCGTTTAGACATTAAAATATGCACCCGAAAACATTACCCTCCTTCAAACAGTCGGGTAGATAAAAAAACTAAAAAGAAAATTTGTGATTTTTAATTATATTGCGGGCTCTAAAAAAAAACTTTTTATGTGGTAACCACATTATTTTTTTCCTTTGATTTAAGTATGATCTATTTCTTGTATATTTAATTTTGCCGCATCTGTCATCTATATGAAGCGCAGATTTAATTTTTATTTATTTTAGGCATAGTATAACGTAGTAATAGTAAATATCAGTATTTATTGCTCAAACTTAATATGAAAGTTACCTTATTACTTAAGATTACTTATAAAATTATTGTTTTAACTAACAATAGCTTTAAAATTGTTTTTAAAATGTTGTTAACTTCTAGTCATCTGACATCACACACTTAAATAAACCTAACCTATTCACCAGAACAAAGTTATCATTCTCATAAGTACTTTTAAGATCTGTATTATAATTTTATTTGTAAATTTATGTAAAAATATTGTAATTTTAATGTTCAAAATAAAATACCTTGAAACTCATTTCTATATTTTTCTAAGCCTCATCTATAAAATAAATAAAAACTGGTATCGATTCTGCTATACCCCTCGCTTAACCAATCTGACATCATTTCAAAACGTGAGAAAGAGTTGACACCAAATTTAGAGCGGACAAGCTTAGAAAATCCCCGAATGAATCAACGTAACGTACTACGTAAGAAGTGATGTAAAGATTTTTGTTTACAACAAAAAAAGTTTTTAGCGATGATAGCTCTGCGATTATATTACTCTTTGGCTCTGTGGTTAGCGCGTTCGGATCGCACTCAGCAGGGCGTGGGTTCAATTCGCAAACTTGAGCTTGAGCCGGTGAAAGAAAACAACGTGAGGAAATCATAGCATAGTGTTGGTACTCTCTAGCACTCGGCTGGCGGCGCTACCACCGACCACCTAGGTGTGATCCGGCAGCCTCGCTTTAGAGCTAGCTCCCATTCCAGACTAGGCGTGTTTATCATCTTTTAGCACCACGTCACTTATAATTGAGTTGCAGTGAAGCACCTGTCAACCATAAAGAAAACCTAATTTATAAAAAACGCATTGTAATTTGGGTAGCCGCCACACGTGTCACATCAATTCTTGGTCTAATCCTTGGTAATATTCTATGTATAGAATATAAATAAAAATTCTGGAAATGTGAAGTTAAATTGATCATTAAAACACAATCCTATTAAAAAAGCGCACAATTTTTATTACAGAGTTACTATTCGTACACTTTTGAGGTTTCACAGTAATAGGTATTTGGATCAGGTAAAACAACAATAAGTATCTAATTAACTAAGTCATAATTATAATAAATAATGATATAATAGTCGTCGCACATTGGGCTGTCCATAATAATACTACAAATTCTATGTAATTATGGTTAGTCTAAAACCAACCTCCTTGGCTAATTTTACTGGTAAGCAGGACCGTACAGTCCAGAATAGATCGGTTTGATTTTATAGACCGATTGGCTTGATATAAGATCAACCGAGCTTCATGAAAGACAATCTAGATTTCATCAGAAGCCAATTGGGCTCCATAAAAGGCCAACTGGGCTTGCTTAAGACCAGACTGGGTGAATCCGATTAACAGAAAAAAATAATTAGTCGATTTGTGTTCAGATCTTTCACTAACTTTGACTGCATCATAGAATTAAAGATAACATAACATAAGATCCACCGCACACCGAATTGACTCGACACCAACTTGACTCAAGGAAGAGCTTTGTAATATGTGTTCTACGTCGTTTGAACTAGTCAAATTTTCAGTTTGATAATTTAAATTGTTCCTGTGTTGTTTAATTGTATGTCTTGTTGTGTGCGTGGCACAATTACCTATTTGGTTTCCATTTTTACGCTTTGCTTTGAGTAAGTTTCTGATGTAGGGTTCACGATACTGGTGACATAGTCCCCATTATCGGCTATTGATATTATAAATATCCCTATATTATAATCCGCGAAATAAAATATACAGCAATTGATAATTGCTTTTAGTTCTAAGTCTATAGTCAGTTATAGAAAGAATCTCACTAGTTAAAATGAAATAATTTCAACACTTAAATACCTGTCCCACTAAAACATCAAATTATAATTACCTAATATTAGTTGGGTTTTTTTAAAACGTATATTTTAAAGTAGGTAGGTATCCTATTCTATTTTGACAAACCGATAAAATTATTTGTTAAGACAATTTTATTTATCTAAATAGGAATTGAATTCACTTGTTTACTTTTTGGCGGCGTTGTGTTCACCGGGCTAAGCACCAAAATAAATAAATTAAATATTAAAGTACTGAATTTACTATGACATCAAAACTGGGCATTTAATAGATAACATTTTGTAAACAATAAAATATTTAATATTCTTACTTCAATTTAATTATAATTATTATTCTAAAGGACTTGCTAAAAATTCGAGGCCATAATAAAGTAGGTAACTACAAAAATTATCTAATACTAAAATTTATTTTCTAAGGAAAAAACGTTTTATACACTTTACAGTTATTTAGAATAATGCTACGCAATTCTCATTTTTTCCTTAAATGCTTAATTTTTTGGAACCGTAGAAAACTACTGTATTTTCAAAAACATTAGTTGAGTATACATAAAAAAAATGATACGTCTGTTGCATTAGTAAAATGTATTTATTTGAAAAATAATATTTTATGCGAGGTATTAAATCAATGCAAATCAAAATATATAGGTGGTTATTCATTCTAAATATTTTCATTTAAGTCGTTTATATTGTTCATAAAATCTAGCATTCTAGTTAGTAGGTATTTCAAGTTGGAAGCCTATTTTCTAAAAGGCATTATTATTTAAGATCAAACCTTTTCTATCTAAGTATACTTACCAACAATTTCAATAATTTGCTTTATCAACTGCCCGATGTTACTACATATTTTTCACAATAAAATATTACAGTTTTTATCCTATACATAATATTATGAAGAATTGTTTCTATGTTCAATCTTAGCAGTTTAAAAACAAGGACTACTTATCTGTTTATGCTATATAAATAACTTTATATTTATAATGTTTGAAAATATTAAGAGCTGCTAAATAAATGAAAAAGCCGTACCAGAACGAAAGAGGAGAGTTGATAAAATCTAGTATTTACAAAATATCGGACTAGAGTATCATTACACTTGTGTACTCAATCTTAAGTTAAAAATAAATTGTTCTATTTATCTATTATAACTATCACTTCTGCATCTACTCAACACAGGATTTAGATGTAATCAAAACATCGAAATGTCAGCTTTACACCCAGGCATGAGAATCGCAATCCCAATCAGTGTTGAAAACATATTTGTATAACCTGAAAATTTATATTAGTATAACAGCCATTATTCTGCCAAGTATGGCGCTGAGATCCGATAGGTCTCGTGGGTGACACCACCATCTGCGTGCGTAAGCAAGACCAGAACACGTAATTAGTAAACCAGTAACTTCATTAGAAACCTGAATACATTAGGCAAAGTGACACGACAAAGCGGCGGCTAGTGACATAAGCTGGTGTCACCGCCAGCTCGTTTTCTGAGATCATGGTGTCGAGAAAGACAATAAAAAATCAGATAAAAAACATTGGTTCAGCCATATCAAATAAATTAGTGACCGTCACATTGAAAATATTTTTTTTTTAAATTCATAGTCTTGAATTACTTTCCTCTCATGCAATTAATTCGTAAATTTCAATGTCGCTAATCCGGCACTCCGTGATATAGGAGAGTGCCGGACTACTGTGGGACTAGCGTAGCCGGTCCGGTGTTGAGCTGATACTGTGAGCGGTGACCATTACAAGTATTTGCAGAATTGTCACCAATAAATATTGTGGCCAATGAATACGTCATTTTATTTCAGTTGGCCCAGCTATCTTTAAAAAACAAAGATTTCAAACTTACCTTATAAGAATGTTAACTAACCGGCCATCTCTTCTTACTAACTTTTTATAAAACCTTAACATATTCCTAAATTCAAATATTCCTATTTCAAGTTTGTATGAAAGTTTTTTAGTCTTTTTTTTTTGGTGCAATTGACAGCTCGTGAGCTTGATCCGGGCCCCGCTTTCCGTCTCATCTAAAAGTAGGTCATTACCATTATCATCAGCCAGAAGATGTCCACTGCTGAACATAGGCCTCCCCATTAGAGCGCAAACCGACCGACAACGTGTCGCTTGCATCCACCGGTTGCCCGCGACTTTCACAATGTCGGCCGTCCACCTAATGGGAAGCCTGCCTACGCTACGTTTTCCGGTTCGTGGAGACCATTCCAGAACTTTCAGAAAAGTAGGTACGGACTCGTAATGTTATTGTCATTTTCGGCCCTAATTTTGTTTTGGTTTTCGGGAGAATAAAAGTCTAGATATTAAAAATCGTGGAACAATAGTTATAGCATACTATGTAAGGAAGCCGCCTGCGAGAGATGGCTGGTTAATTAAAATGTATTACTTTTGCCCAACTTATAACTGTGTAATTTAAAATGTTTTCATCGACATATCAATTAATATTTTTATACAAGTACCAATTTATAATTAATATGGAAAAGTTGTTTCGATTTGAATTAAAAAAAATTCAACACAAAAAATAAATATGGTAAGTTCCTTTGTTGTTTTTCCCAAATCTTTTGTTTTATCGAATTATTTCATTTATATTTTGATTCTGCTGACACAGTAAATATTATTTGATAGTTTTCAGCCAAAGAGTATTTAATTATTACAATAATATAAAAATAATCTATTGACCATGGGTTTTTCTCGGCCTCAGCTTAATTCACAAAACTATTGAAACTTTGCTGTCTGAGAATAGTGTGTAAATAAAATATAAATAAAATAAAAAAAGTGATATTTATTTTATATGCTTCCAATAACAGTAGTGACAAGTAGATACAGTTGTGTGTTTCACATGTTTTGTAAGAACCAGATAAGTTTCAATAAGTTTAATTTTAACACTAACTAAAATAAGCTAAAATTATTTGAACTTATACAGATCAACTTCAATACTGAAACATACTTAAGTAATACATAAATAATAAATTAAATAATTTTCGACTATAATGTACTATGGGAACATTATAACGTGTGGAAAATAACACTATTTATTACTGGCGCAGTCATTTTATTACAAAGATCATTTACCAGTTGACTAATCATACCTAATTCCGTTACGAAAATAATACGCTCAAAAGAGTCTAAACTTGTCAATTGTACTCGCGTGTGGTTGGCTGCCTCTAAGAGCCGGCCAATCTTTGGTGCGGATTGTATGAACAAATTTTGAATCGCCCAATCGTAGGCACGAATTTTTACCTCGTCACCCGCCCGACGCGGTGGGACTTATTTTAAAGATATTTTTTTCGTGTAAGCAACAACAATCATCTAGTGGATACATAATCTTTGTTTTATAATATAAATAGATAATAATTATTTATTTGATGACATACATTTTTTACACCGTTCATTATCTTGTTTTAAAATCGTAGCTGGGTGTAGTAAAATGTACCTATAGCAATTACAAAACAATTTTCTAGAAAAATATTGTAGTATGATTTTTTAGAAAGTTTGGCAATTTTTGTTCGTATGCAGTAGGTATTTATAAAACGTTAAGATTGTTCCAAAATGTGATGTAAACTGAATATTATTGTCTAGTCACTTACTCAAATTTTAATTTCTAATAAGGTCCAACTACACCGGTTTCGGCTTAGAATTACGAAAATCTAATGACGAGATTTTATTATTTATAAATAATACAATTAAACATTTACAATTAAGTTTATCGATTTTGAGGAACTTAATTTTAATAAGGTAAAACAAATAATTATAACTTTTACTAGCTTTGGTTTTTAGCCACCAGAATAAAGAACGCACGGAAAATAAAAGTTTCTCAATTTTTTTCAAATCGTCCTCTCAATCCTCATCAAAAGTTCGAGGGACGTCCCGCGGTCCCGCGGTCCCACGGTCCCGCGGTCCCGCGGTCCCGCGACCTCGAACCTCGAGCATTTCTAAATACTGGTGACGTATAAGAGTGAAAAGGAAGTACTAATAAAATATTAGGTTACCCGTTACTGGCGTACTCTGTTTTTGAACCAGAATATCTTCCCACAAACATTAAAACACGTTTAAGACGAGAATTAATAAAATAAAATAAAAATTCGGATTAGTCTTTTATAGTTTATAGCACGTAAAAAATCCTTTAATGCGGAAACACATCAAGTAAAACTGCAAGACTTTTATTTTGAAATATGGCGATCGCCACGATTCCACAATTATCACTGCTAGATTAGTGCTATATCCGAAATTAAATACTAATGTTACTTTTAGATACTTTGAAAACTACAAGTGCTGAAACGTTTCCGGTTTATTTTATTCCCTTTCACTCCAAACCGAAGCACGGCAATTAAATCTACGTAATCTACCTCACACACTTGAATCTCTTGACTTTGAGTGTCGCCTTGTTCCCGCACAGCTTGAAGGCGGTGGCGGCCGCCACGAGGTCCGCGCGCGACACGTCCTTGCCGTCCACCGCCACGAGCAGGTCGCCGCGCTGCAGGCGCCCGTCCAGCTCCGCCGCCGTGCCGGGGAGCTGCGGCGGGACACGCGCGTTTACTACACCGGCTAATTAACTTATCGACCTTATGACGTCTTTAAAAAGGAAAAAAAAACATGAAATATGTCGATAACAAAAACAGCAACGCTGACCAGAAATAATTATGATCGTAGTTATTATAGTTAGACGTTGATTATCAGATCATTATTATTAGTTGCACACGTTTTCCGTTTCGAATATACTATAGGATAATGATGAGGCACAAACATTTTGTTCCAGCCATTATTATTCTATCTAAAAAATGCTAAGTATCCTATTCGTGCCGGAGATGGAAATAGTTTTGACTTCGAGCTGTCGGCAACGGTGCTGCAGATTTAATGTTAAATTAGTAATTAGAAAGGCTCACCAGGTCTCCTAAGTACAAGCCGGGCGCGTCGACCGGCTGCACGCACGTGACGCCGAGCGGCTTGCCCGGCTTGCGGGACAGCTCCACCTCTACCTCGTCGTACTTCGGCGGGTCGGGGCGGTGGACGACGAGCTTTAGCTGAAAATATACATAAGGTAAGATGCTTTAGATCTGTAATCACGCCTTGTCACCTCGATGGTAATCTGTTTGGCTCGTTTTCTACGTTGGAGGTACCGGGATCGAGTTCCGGCCGAACAGATTTGAATTATAAAGATTCTATTGGTTTCAGTGTGAATTGTGTAAGTTTTAAGGCATTCCGACACAGATTGCTGGTGACGCCCAGCATCAAATATTTTTTAGACAGTATCACATCGAATGATGCCTCTAATGATATGTCTTCACCTTTTTCATAATGACTGCATCAGAGACGGTACCCGGAAGGGCAATGAGCGGCCAACAATACATCGTCATTAGAGCAAAGTGAAGGCCGCTGATAATAATATGATTAGAAACATTTATTAAAGATGATTGACTGTACTAATTACTTCTAAGAATACTCATTTCATAACCCAATTTAAAAAAGCATATATAAACGCTTAGCAGTAAATTATCATACTTTAGCAGTTTTTTGCTTGATCGTAAGACAGCGTCGCTCGTGCGCCATCTCCTTGGTGATAGCTACACCGTTGCAGTCGAGGATCTGATCTCCGGGCTTCAGCCGTCCGTCCTTGGCGAACGCGCCGCCTTTGTAGATGTCCAGGATTATTGCTGTAGCACCCTGGAAATAAGAACATCGGTGGTCATTGTCAGATCATAATCATCAGTCATTCTGAAGTATTTCTTAAAAGGCCACCTCATGTAATTGAAACTATAATAGCGGAGACATCCGTCCGAATAAGATGCGAGTAATTCCACTAAATAAATCAAAGTCTAATCAATAAATCAATTACCACGTAACTAATTAGCGGTAATTGACAAAAAACGAAAGAAAATTTTAATTTTACGCGCCGATTGAAACTTTGCACCATTGCCGTGCTAAGCTCATTGCCGTGTTTTTTCCTTCCCTGAAAGTTCAAGGTCTTCTCGAGTGTTTCAAGCCGTAATAACGTATGTTGTCGTAGCAAAAAGCGAGTCACGACTAGAAGTAGTGTGTCGCTCGACTTATCCACCACTTATTTGATGATTAAAAATATCGCAAGAAAAATTGGGTATCGCTTACACACTCTAGCATTTCATACTTGCGCAGACGAAAACTTTTAAGTCCACCTGTCTTTCCTCCCTTTCTCTTCAAGTCTTGTTCCTACAGCAGGCCCAGGGCTTACTCCAGAAATCCCCTTAGACAATCCCCTGCGTTGACGCGAAGACACAACGGATGGACAAAACTTTATCCGGGCGCGCGTGCTAGGCCTGCTGGTAAAGTATTTTCTTCGGCTTTATTTTTCTAGAGTTTGGGCGCTCACGGGAAATCAGTTGTGTTCGCAGGCTGTTAATATTATTTGAGTGTACTCACTGTAATAAGAGTGTCGCTGCCCCCGAGCAGCACAACGCCGAGCACGTCGTTATTGGCGTTCAGTTCTATCGACATGTCCGTGTTGGGAACCACGGCGGCCGTCGCCGGGTCCGGGGGAGGCTCCGCTACAAAAGTCAAATTTTATTTTAGAAATCTAATTTTTTTGATAATTTTAAAAGAAAAATATAGATCAATAAAAATATTTTTTTTTTGCTCTTTTAAAAATAAGGATATAGTAAGGTCGATAGTTCTCAGCTACTATAAATACTCCGTAACACAATTTTTCAAGGTCAAAATTGTTCAATAACTTTTCGTTACTTTACTATGAGTATTTCGAAACGAAAATTAACAACAAAACAACTTAATTAAAGTTAAGTTGTTTTTTATTTCTTCCAATATTATCATGATTGATACTCTCGGTAACACGTTTGTTAATTTTTTCGGTAAGCAGTTAACGTGAAATGTAATAGAAAACGACCAGTGCAGTAGTCACAATAACGTACTAAACATAGTAATAGAAATTCGTCATTCAGTTTTTTTCAATCACTAAAAAAATCTAATAAAAATAAGAATAACGCTGTAAAGTTACGTTTGACGGGCGAGGGCGCGGGCCGCGGCGTGGCGGGCCGCGCGGCGCCCCCCGCGGGGTCGGGCGTCTGCGCGCGGCTCGCGGGGCGGGACGCGCCGCCTGGAAGGTTGACAAGCACTGCTTTTATACCTGAATGAACCAGGCGTTCTTTACTTTACGCAAGTTCTTCTTGAAACATATTTATAACAAAACACTAGTGTTTTTTCGCTGCAATGTCTCGTCTAGTACAAATAATCAATATAATAAAAATATAAATTAATATAATAATCGTTGATTGAATACAATATTGAATGCGAAACTAACAACAACAGCGAGCCACTGAGTCTAGGATCAACCAATTTAGTCGTTTTTTTACTCGACTGCCCAAGAAGAAGGGCCAGCTTTTCGAATGTGTTTGCACATCTGCCTGTATCTTCGTTAACCTGTTCCAGTTTAATGAAACGAAACTAGTTACCGGGGGTGGTGGCATCGGGCGACTTGTCGTCCTTCATGTTGGGGCTGCAGACGGTCAGCACCACCACGCCCTCGGTCTGCTTCAGTTTCGCTGCAGCCTGGAACAAATAAAATACATAATTGATTAATGTCTATTTCTGGCGACATAAAAGATCGCACATTCAATCAATCGCCGGACTGTGCCAATTGCCGTTGTTAAAACAATTTTATATTAATAACTGAAGCAAACCCAAGACTGAGAGAAGCCAGGGTCAAAAAAAACTGGTTTAATAATAGTGAATAGTTTTTTTGTAACACGACGATTATATTCTAGGATATCCTTATAATCATGATTATGAAAAACTTTTACTATAAATAATAACTCTGAAATTGCGAAAGAAAAACCCGTTTCATATCATGTCGCCGAGGATGGACTAGCCTTCTTGCTCAGTGGATGGATTTCCACCTTCTGAGATGTAGGTTGTGGGTTCGATTCCCACCCAGGACAAACATTTGTGTGATGTTTGTTCTTTATCTGTTTCTATGTATTCTATGTAAGTATTTTTTTTTTAAACTTTCAATTATCTGGTTCTCATAGTACTAGCTTGCTTAGTTTGGGGCTAGATGGCGCTGTGTGTGAAAAAATATTTAAGACGTTTGATATTTTTCTTACTGAACACCCAGTCTATTGAAAGCAGTAGAAGAACGAATGCGGCTGGCGACAGAACGAAGAGAAGGTTAGAGTCTTATGACAGCCTGTATCAAACATTAAAGTGAGGTGTTCAAGGCCGATGGCGATAATAAAGGCATCATACGCTCGTTCTTGTTACTCACAGCATCGTAGCTGCAGTTCAGCAAGGAGTCTCTGTTGACAGCTAGAAGCATGTCGCCGATCTGAAGTCCCGCCTGAAATTATAACAAGGAAAAACTAAAATTTGTAAGTATTCAGAATACTTTATTGCATGCAAACTTGCCTTGTGGGTTGGCAAAAAAAGCTATATTTTACTGACAAAAAAGTTCAATTATAATTCATTCACCGTTTGAAGCGGTGATAGCTCAGTGGTTAACGCGTATGGATATAAAGCTGCGAGTTTCAAATTTAAAATGGTTTCAAATCCACACAATGAGCTAAAGTTGCCGTTAAAGGAAATTTATCGGGAGGGAAACATAGCTCAGTAGTAGCAACTTTCCAGAGCTCGACTGAGACTAGTTTAAGTATGAATTGGTCGCCAAGTACCGCAGGCGTGTTCCGCCTACACATCGTCACTCACTCGGAAAAGTTGTGGTCAAACACCCAGTTTGATAAAAATAGAATATGCTTCCGATATCGTCTACGATAAGATTCACTAAAATGCTAACCTTAGTTACGGAGATAAACTTCACCTTGATAATATACTAAATTAAGATGATCGGAGTCGTCAAGTAACAAAATCCTAGGTACATATATATTTTTTTAAATACATGATAATGAATAAAGAAAATATAATTATAATAATAGTAGCACCTGTTCTGCGGCGCTTCCTTCTTGCAGGTCGGAGACAAATATCCCTCGTCCAGCCTCCGTGTGCCGGCCCTCGATGATCATTATACCTAGCCCGGACGGACCCTGAAAACAACATATACATAGTTAGTAGTAGTGCTGCGAACAGTAGACCTCGCGAGCACAAACTTTTTTGCACCACCTCTATTCTACAATTTCGTAGAATTTTTTGTCGTCGCGATTTTTGATTGGTGGGGTGTTGCTTCCATCTGTCCGTATGTCGGTAATCACGCACAGTGTCGGTCGTAGTTTTCAACAAATCTTGACGAAGCTTGTTATACAGGTTCTACAATTTTATAGTATTTTTTTCTTTGACGATTTTTGATTCGTGGATTTTTGATGGGTTGGTTTTTACCAAAAAAGGGGGTAACCAACCCAAAAGGGCATAATAATATCCTGACATTATTATAATCATATGCGTCTCTTTTCATTGACAACTACAATTTTGGACTTTTACGACAACTGCACCCACCTCAAACTCAACCCGCGGGATGAGTTGACAAATTGATTAATTTTATTAATTTTCTTTAGTGAAATGGACTCGCTTCAAAATTCGAAAAGTAACAGTTGTATAATTTCAAATATACGTACAGGCGATATTAATATATTTAAAATTCACAGTTCTTTAATTGTATTTTTTTTTATTTAGCTGTATATATTCAAAGGATCCAAAAATCAGATGTTTGATTAACTTATAACTATTTAAAATTAATTAAATAAAAATAAACAATCAAAAACCTCCTCTAAAATTGTATGACGTAGAAATATTTCGTATATTAAATATATAGAAAAACTCCCAGTTGTTTCAGAAAAAGAAAAAAATACAGTTTTTCTGTCATGTTAGTTTAGATTAGTAAATTTATAATACCTTTTTGACTGTGATGTCGCGAACACCTTTGTATCCAGCGAATCGGTCCTCCGACTGAAAAAAAACAGAAGAATTTGGATTAATGACGTATTAACAAGCTCGAAATGACTAACGTGTTTAGTGCGGGGGCAAAAATATAACCGAAGTAAGGTGGTCTATCGATAAAAAATTGCCAATTGCAAACAACTTAGATCTTATACGATAGTTTCACATATGTATTTGTTACAACTACCTAACATTTTGAGAACTGTAGCAAAAGGAAAGGTACATGGCAATAAAAAAATCGCAATGGTAAATTTTTATGAAATAAAAACTTACGAGACAAAATCTATTTAAAAATCTTCTGAAACCAACAAGCTATCCTCGACCGTCCCTCCCGGAATCTCACTCACGACTCGCTTCGGTTCTAATATTAAATATATTTGTTTATATTCAACTAAACGTACGGCTCGCTACTATTTTTTTTATCTGCAAAATGGCTGTAACTATAAGTTAACCTGTGGTACGGCTATAGTTGCTATAACCTAACCTGCTGTGGTGCGGCTACAGCGGGACATACTGACTATAATGTAACCTGTGGTATGTCTATAATTTGGCGATTTCCAACATTTTTCTGAATCACGTTTAAAATGTGCAGATACCCGCGTTCTATTTTGGAGAAACAACAATATTTGTTAAGATGTTAATGTGTTTTGAACGATGTTTCTGTTGGAAATTATGACTTTTTGATGGATACAAACACTTTTAGGAAACAGCATGTACTAAAAAGGTAGGCGTTTGACCGTAGCTAATTTGATATTAGTTTTTAACAATGTACTTAACTACTTAGGTGGTATTTGTGTAGTTCACATCAACATTTTTTCAGCGAGTAAGCGTATTTTTTTTCTGTCACCGAGGGTGTGGGAATCTACTAGAGACTGTGTTTCCCGAAAGTACAATACGGGTATCTTCGAATCTAGACTACGCGCGCGTGCTCCATCCTAAACCCCAGCATTGTTTAACATCAGGCAGGATGTCATCAAAAGCAAACCTATTTATTTATAAACAGAGACAGGAAAAATGTAATTTATTCATAAATTTTGAATTATATAAAATAGTCAATGTATCATAAATCACTAGAAATCGCAGAAGGCGGGAGTTAATTATTAGGTTAATGGATACCAAATGAGAGAACGCATTTATCGATTTTATAAAATGATTATTTATTATCGATATTCTTAGCAGGAGAGGTGTGAGTGCTCTCTACTGTCTCGCGGAAACACCATAGGGCGACTGACTACGTATTTCTCTAAGCCCATGAAACTAAACGTATATGAACAAAGGGCTCTTGTTAATCATTGTAAATAATACGTACGAAAGAGAAATACTCTCAAACTACAAACATGTCAAAGTGAGACCAATTAATTTTTGATATATTATTCCAACATTAATTATTGTCTAAACAGTATCATTATGTAATACTTGCCCTTTCCTGCTTCTGTTTATAAATATTTAAAAAAAACCTGAGAATGAGAACTAGTTCAACACGCTGTAGATACGTGATGAATGGCTCATCTTGATAATACATGGTAGCTAGTCAGGACACACTAGAAATTCGTAAATAAAGAGCTACTACTCTAAAAAAAAAAAAACAAAAAGATCAAATAGATTGCAAGAGTTAGAACCCACACCCCGCGGCGTGGCGTCTCACCGCAACTACCTAGCTTTCATCATATCAAAGATTAATGTCTTAAAACTGTAAAACGTGGGCTGGAAACATTACAGTGATACATCTAGTCACGTGACTGATGACTCACGCGCTGTTGACTCTCTGCTATATTATACCTACGTTAAGTTTTAGATGAAATCGTTATTCTTGTTTACTGTAAACATAAATATTATAACTATCATCAGCACTAAGGTTGCTGGAGTTATAGACGATATTTTACTTACAAGCTAAATTTAGTGCTAAATATTGAATGGAAAAAAGTTCGTAGATAGAAGCTGCAAACTATCTCTACTTTTTGTTTCTACTAGAGTTGTTGTATTTTCTTCCGCCTATTAATTTATTTATTCTGGTTCCGACCGGAGTCGACTTTCCGACATCGCTCTCTCCTCACTACAAGGTTATTATCTGCATGGTTAGTCCTTTTATTTGGAGACTTAAAACTTCTTATAAGAGGTGACGATCGCAGTGAGTGATCGCATTTTCTTTATTACCGTGCACTTAAGCTGTATGTGTGTAAATTCGTACACAGACCTAAAAATCGACGTCTGCGCATTCACACGGTACCTGTACGTGTGCACTTAACTACTACCTATAATAATTTTAACAAAAAAAAATCGACGTCGTCTAAATCATTTATTTAAATTTGCTTAGTCATAGTCGCTTGACTATCATAATCGAGATTATCTTGGCGCCACCCGAGAAATACATATCATTGAGGAGTTTCGTGGGCCATGGTGGTCTTCTTCACCAGTTCCACTTCACCAAATGATATTTTATGAATGCAAATGCTTGACTTGTTAAAGAAAATATCAAGATCGCTATATATATGACTATAATATTTGAAGAGTTCCCTGAATTACTCACAGATCGCATTATCAGAACTGTATTTTGATAAAAATGGGACCAATCTGGAAGTATTTTCTTTCAAATTAAAAAAAATATCCAAATCAGTTTATAAATGACGGAGTTCTGAGGTAAAAACCATAAAAAAATAAAACAGTCGACTCGAGAACCTCCTTCCTTTTTTGAAAGTCGGTTTAAAATTATGAGTGGCACAGATAGGTAAAATAGATCACCCATAATATCAATACCAAGGCACCTAAATACTTTCGGAAGCTATAACATCACAAAGACGACTACGTCTTTATCACTTTGTTGACATTAAATTTAATGTCATTTGCTCTCGCGATGTTATTCCTAATTATGGTGTTAAGGCATATAGGCTTATTAGTATTTAGTCATGCTACATATCTGCATGTCGATTATGGTAAAACTCACCTTTCTTCTCTTGAAGGAGAGCGTTCGTCTCCATATTGAGCGGAACAACGTGGTCGGTGTGATATCAGCCGAGACAGCACGTCGTCGCGGCTCCGGCATTAGCGTCATAGTCGCATAGCCACTGCAACTACTGTTACGGCACTACGGTGGCTATAGCATCACTATGACGACTATAACATCACTAAGATAACTGTAACATCACTATGACGACTATATCATCACTATCACCACTATAACATCACTATGACGACTGTAACATCACTATGACGTCTATAGCAACACTATGACTGTAAAATAGCGACTATAACATAATTATGACGACTATAACATTACTATGACGACTATATCATCACTATGATGACTATATCATCACTATGACGATTATAACATCACTTTGACGAATATAGGATGACTACGAAGTCAACAACTTCATGTGACTACTCTGTGGCAACTATAATTTATAACAACGACTTGAAATTGAAACTTCACAGACTGTGGACTGTGGAATTTGGAGACTAGCATCACTTTCGAAACTACGATATCACTGGAGTCTTCAAAGTTAAAACGATTTGTATTATCACTTCGACAAGATCAACATAGTATATTGAACTTGACGGCACTTTGAAAAGGCTGCATTATTTCGAATACCATTACGTCACTTTAAAGATCTATAACATCATTTACATCACTTTAACGACTATAACATGACTGGACGTTCTGACATCACTATGATGTGGGACGGAATAAAGATACTTCACATTTAAGACATTACTTCGATAAACATAATTGTTACAATTAAACAAACGCCACAAAAACGAATTTGTAGTCACAATTATAGACATCGGTTACTTCCACACCTTCTACATCACTGCAATGACTGTAATATTAAGAAAGTCGAGTCAAACAACTAAAAAGAAGTCAACTTTATTTTTTGTAAAATTTCACGAGTTTTTACATCACGTTCCATCTGTTTTTTTTTTTTTTGTTACTACGTGACTTTGCTAAATTTTATTTCTTTGTTTATTTTGGTTTTAATCTGCACTGTTAGGGACGTCTTGCTTTGGAAGAGAGCGTATAGCAGTGGTTTGATTCAATTGAATGTGAGATATAAAAATGGAGTGATGATGATTAATTGTAATATCCTAACTAATATTATTATTCAGAGTAATACAGCCGCAGTCGTATCGGGACCAATAAAGCTTTCAGGTATAAAAATGAATACGTTCGTCTCAAGGAAAAACTTCGCTTGCGCGATTCAGAACTCCCTACGTTACAACTTTCAGTTCATACAAAACGTCAAAAAATGCACAAAAATGGATCAACGCCATCGAGCGAACTATAAGCAAGTAACTTTGTCTCTCTGTCTGGATGTTTGTCGCATTATCACGGCTAAGCGGCTGAACGAATCTTGATAAAATTTGATAAGGAGTTACTGTATATCACAAAGACGTTAATTTATGTCCACGCTAACGAAGTCGCGGGTAAAAACTAGTTTTTCTAAAGTTACTGTAGTGATCTAGACAGCAGGATGGTATGCGAGTGTTAGATAAATCCACATCCTATTGAAATCCGCCGATAAATAAACGTTGACATCATAACATTGTGTTATAATTACTGGTTACATAGCTTTTATTTATTGTATTTTTAGAAAATGATGACTTTACGTTTGATATTTGTGTCATCAATCTGTGGGTAGGTAAAACTATGAATACTAATTCTATATCTAGGTATTAATTGAATAAAGAACACACTAATAACTATTATTAGTGTGTGTGTGGAAACCGCAAGTGAAGAGCTATGATAGCTCTTCACTTGCGGTTTTCATACAACCACACGGATAGTTAGTTTTTTATGTGTAATGCATAATTATTGTGTGTTAAGGGCTATGTGCCTGAAGTAAACGCATTCAATTAACACTTAGACCCGGAGCAGATATTTAGATTCATTATTCAAAAATCTGCCCGGTCGTGAATAAAACCCGGGGCCTCTTGCTCATAAAGCAGTCAAGATACTATCTTAACCAGATAGGCTTTACTTCTTCGTATTAATAAGTTTTTGTTTCGTAGGGACGTACCTTATTCAACTTATTTTATATATATATATATATATGAAAGGCGATGTTTGTATGTCTATTCCCTACAAACTCAAAAACGTCTGGATCGATTTTGATCAAACTTTCATGGAATCTTCAGCTAGTTTTTTACAAATCGTTATCTTCAAATCAAATCTTGGTTTATGCTAGCATCATAATCTAAAAAGTATCTAAACCTGTCTGTCTGTTTGTTTCTTTTTCATGATTAAAACCGACCTTGACAAAATTTTGACGACCTTGGTTTATTTATGATTAATGTTAATAAATGACTAAACCCCGAAAAGGCTTGACTGATTTTAAATTGAGAGGAATCCTTTAATAAATCCGCGTTGTTTTCAGTCGATTTTTTTTATGTTTGTCACATTATACCACAAAGTAACCTGATTTTAGGTGCGGTCGAGGATGGTAAACACCCATTGCTGGAGTGGAAATTGCGGCTATCAAGTGAAGCTGCCAGAACATACTTAGTAGATTTCTTGGCGACAGATTTTCAACTTGAGGTTTGTAGCTAGCCGCCAGCTGAGCACAAGCAACTACCCTTCTTTTTAATTACTAGAACTTATCCTAATAAGCTTACGTAATGCCTACGTATGTGAATCTGGCTAATAAACACCGGCTGGCTATCCACTATCAGTGCATTTCCGTGGGGTATTTGCTATCACCGCCCACGCGGCCGGCGGCGTCTGTGATAACATAGGCTGCTAATGTGATAATACTGTTGACAAATCTCTATCTATACACTTGGCAACTCACTCTACTACCCAGGTACATGCATTTCATTATTTTTCTAGTGGTAGGACTCTTTTGCTGAGTTCGGTTGGAGAATATCCGGAATCCAGAACCTAGTAATATTGACACTTTTTGCCAGTTATCCAACTGAAAAAATTGCTTTGTAAACAATATCGTGTGTCCTGGATTGAAACGCAAAGTTTTAGTGTAGTTACAGTCATTGTCGTTTAAAGTATCACCCAAAAAATCAATTTCCCAAACAAATATAATAACATAATTTTGAGAAGTAACAAGTATAAAATACCTAAAAGTCATTCAATTGCTAAATTAACTTATACTAAATTTGACAGACCGAGTTATGTGTACAGTTGGTCAAATAAAACAGCAAAAGTTTTCCAAGAAAAGCTATCAATTTTATCAGCAACCGCGATGGTGGCTCCCCATCCAACAGAACCTACAGGGAAATTTGCCGTACTGTATAACTTTGCTCGATCAAGGTAATTTGCCCCTCTGTCAATCAAATGCAATTAATGTCGTTTAGGTACAAAAGAAAGGTATAATTTTATTTGAATAATAATATGATTGGGTAATTCAAATAGGGGTTTCAAACGATTTAGCATTAAAAACTGCTTGATAGTATATGTAAACATTTTTAACAATCCGCGCGTTGTTTTTAGGATTTTTTTAGTTGTCAATGTCAACCACAATGCATGTTCGAAGGGTTTTTGTGGGGTTTTACCATTGATTTAGTATGATGTTTCGTCCAAGGATTATACCTACCTGCTAAAATGTTTTTTTTTTTAATAATTTGACTTGGATCTGAAAATAGCTATGGAACCCTACAATAACTATATCTCGACCCGATATACCTCGATATTTTTAACAACTTTACAACCTTTCACAAATCAACAGAGATGTACATAAGTGACGTTATTTAACAGACTGATCGAAGATAGTAACACATCGTCATGTCTGTGAAAACGTGACAACAGCGTCGAGTGAAGTGGATCAGATGAAAATATAAGGGATGTTAAATATTGTTATTTGAGGTTCTAATTCAAAATGTTGTGGCTCGAATTTGCCTAATGTGGGGCGTGAAGCTGCCGAACAACACACCGCTGACGCCTTAGCGGTAGAATAGTGCCTGACCTGGCATAACTAAAGCGACAAAATTTTACATTTTTGAATGCTACGGAGTGAAGAGCAAGCAATTCGCCCGCCTGATGGTAACCGCCACACTTAGCCATAATAATTAAGTGCCACCCAGAATTTTAAGGTTCGACGGTTCAAAATCTTGCGCGGCGCAACACTGCGCTTGGCTCTTTTTAAGATCAGTCATTTCGCTGGAAAATTTGCCCAGTAATGCTTGTAAACTACTGCTTGGCGGTTTTTCAAGTTCCGAACCTATCGGAGGTTGGCAAAAACAGGGCTATTCTAATTTTGGAGGGTGCAGCGCTGAAGAGCGAGGTGTTCCTGCAAACCACTCCCTCGGGTTTGATACACAGGAGTGTCGCCTCCCATCGGCACTTCTTTTGTATAAAAAAACTCCAAATGATACGGATTTCATTTAATTGGAGAAGCAGGTTTTGTCGATTTTGAATAAAAAACGTCCATTTCTTAGGACGTTTTTTATTCAAAATCGATTAACTGAAATCCATTTCATTCAAAGTCACGTGATCTTAACCAGTTAAGTAAATTTACCGGTTTCCGACGTCCGGTATCCCCGTCCGTTATTTCTATCAGATCTATCACTATCGCATTACATATAGTTCGACTCGATCGATCATCACTTCCTTTGGATCGATCCATCCATCTTATTCGAGAAAGTTCACTTTATTTCTGTAGTTTTCGTGTTTTGCACTATTTTTATCGATAGAATGTACCAATACCTGTAACAATAATTAAATAGACTTGACTTGGCATTTGACTTGGCTTTGTCAATTAATACAATAGCAGACGTGTTGCAAGGTAACAAACATTCATACTCCCTTAATATTTATTAATCTGCATCAGCCTTTTAGTCATCCCACGGCTGAGATATCGGCCTACCCTCGGAGGGTGGTTAGGACATATCCACCACGCTGGCCCAGTGCGCTTGGGCGGATTCACATACGCCATTGAATCTCTTCTCCGGAACAATGCAGGATTCCTCACAATATACTTAACTGAACTCCTTTACCGAAAAGCCATAAAAAGCGTACATAATTCCAAAGAACATATTGGTACGGGCCCGCCCGGGTTCAAACCCACGACCCCGCGAACCGACTGAACTGATACGGCTTATTCATCATGAATCATCATCATTTTATGATTTACTAAAATCATTGATATTCATAAAATTAATTGAATTCTTAGAAATGGTACACGCTGGAGTAAATCTCTAAGTGTTTTTATTAAGAATACTACATAGTTTTTTATATGATTCGCAACGCAAAATAATAATTTTTAGAAAAACACTTCTTATTTTCCCTTAACGTCCATCCACTTCCTTCTAAAATACCCATTTATGAATACGGCCTTTACGCTTGGGTAAAATTGTTATCACATGTCGAGACTTCCACCCCTGACGCTGAGGCGATTATCTCTGATTAACGATTTACGACGCCTTGCGATAGATGGTGTAGTGACAGAGCAGACAAATGAACAACCCAGGGTGGTGTGGATCATTTTCTAAATAAAAAAATAAAATAAAATAAAGTTTTTAGGAAATGTTGCTGTCCTTTTTTTTCCTAAATAGGTTTGTGTTTGGCCACATCCTGCCTGATGTTAAGCATTGATATGGTCTAGGATAGAGCACGTTTACCTAGAAGATATCTGTAAGTTTTACAAACACAGAGTGCGCATAAACAATTGTTATTGAAGCGCTGGGGCTCTTACGTAGGGCGACGGTGGCGCTTTGTTCACGATTCGTCCGTCCCACAATAGTAAGAGGCGGGCGGAATCAAGTCTATTGAAATGAAAGAGATGCAGATCATTTTCTTTGTCAGATTAGTTTAATGTGAAGAAACATCATGCCAGAAGAAATCCACTGTTGAAATAGCGAGCGCCACAATGAACAACAATTTGCCATTTGCATATGCCTGTTGCCCGCGACTTTCACAATGTCGTCGATCCACCTAGTGGGCAGGCCTACCTACGCTGCGTATTCCGGGTCGTGGTCGCCTTTCAAGAATGTTACAAGACAATCGACAGCAATATCGTGTTTAATAAAACTTGATATTTTAACTTGGTCCCTAGATTATTATACATACACTCGCATGTAGTGGAAGGACTGTCCGCCGGGGAATTGTACCACATACTTCTACACACACATCTTACCAGTAATTCAACCGCGAATGAATACTGCATTTCGGATTGAACGAAAATGTTCAGCGAAATTACTGACCAAAAAAGATTGGATATCTCATGGTGACGAACGCAGTGCATTGCCGCGCGGGGTTTTAAACGAGATTCAGAATGGTATTTGTTATGGGAAAGCGTGACGCTTACCATCAGATGGGCTACTTTCCTGTCTCATCACTACACACAATATATTTAAAAAAAAAACCTGCTAAAAACTTGAACGTGGCCACACGTCTAACCTAACAGCTTCACAGACGATCGTCTAAAATGCATTTCATCGCGCCACTCGTGACGCTTATGTTTAAAATTTATTTTTCTCTATAAAATCAATAGATTTCTCACGTTTTGGGCGATAAATAAACGACAAAGATATAGCTTTTATTATATATCACAAAAACAGTGTACTATTTTAACCGTGTATAACGACCGTTATTTTGGTGCTCGTACAACAGCTCTACCAGTTTCTTTCCAATCCAAGAAAAACGAGCTGATGCCTTGCCTTCGAGCCGTTTTAAACTTTGTTAATAGGTAAAAAACTGCATTAATTTCTTTAAAATACAATAATTAATTAATAAAAGTTCATGGATGAAGTTATTCCGCTGTTTTGTAAATTCCAGTCACCAGTAAAGCAAGTTGTAAAGCAAGTTGAAAGTCGAGGTCAAAAAAATTACCGCAGGTCATTGAACTAGCTCGTACTGTTTCACACCTGTGTCTACTCCTTACATTTACTTGATATATCGAAAGGCTAGTTTAACTTCACGGTTTTACCCGATATATTTCGGGTTTCCCGGAAGAAATCACTTAAGTGCTAGTTATTATAATTTATATAATTATTTTATTTCAATTTGAGTTTGTGCAATAAATATTGTGTGATTATGGGTTATGTGCTTGATATATACGTCTTTATAACTAGTAGAGACTGAGACCTCGCGATCCCTATAACTACACAACCCCCAGCCCGATTTTGCACACATACAAACTTAAAAATTGTATTGAAATGATCTAGTTAGGTACGTAAGTTTCATGATGATCGGATCAACAGGTTTCAATATATCGTGGCACAAATATACACACAACCTGTCGATTAGCTGCCGTAGACTTCGCTCGGTTTATTATGAATGCCGAATATTTTGTTATTTCTTAATTGAATTTTATTTTCTTGTGATATCGCGATATTGCATTGTATTGTATCTAATAGGAAAGTGTTGTGTAGTCTGAGTGAAAATCCAGGGTACACGTAAGACATCATCATCATTATCATCAGCCTATCATAGTTCACTGGTGGCCGTAGGCCTCTGTTAAAGCAAACACTTTTCGCTTCGAACCACTGCCAGCTGTGCTACGTATATCGTCACTCCTTCGAGTTAAAGTCCTTCAGCCACAACTCGATGGAGGAGTTAAACGTAGGTAGCACAAATATTAATAAACCTTGGAAAGACATACTTCCTGTAAATCCCACAAGAAGTATGATTGTGAAGTAACCTCTAAATATAAAAGAACAAGCTATTTTCAAAGAATCGACACACAGACCAAGCCGCTAAATGATCTAGATGGGCAGTTTTTTTTTAAATTTATTTCTTAATAATTAAACATACATAGTATTTTTTTTTGATTCTGCCAAACTGCATAGCAGTTTAATAATAATAAATAGTAATCATAAAAATAAAGTGAAACATATCTCAGGATTTTCAAAAATCTACCCCTAATGAGGTGAAATGCGGCTTATAAATGCACTGTATATTTATTCGCTGCCTATGCGAGCAAAGCCGTATGGGCAAGCTAGTGTGAAATCAAATAATAATAAGTATACAGGGCTATAAGGAAACGGTATGGTAATCCAAAAAGGGTTCATAGATTCATAGGTTCATCATTATGAAGCGAACCTAAAAGATCAAGAACCTAAAAGAGAAAGAAGAGAAGGGGAGTGTCTACGGGGATTTATGGAATTATCCCTATTGAATTTTGGCTAAAATAACTAAAAATTTATATCTTATTTTTTATTCCACAAATTGAAGAGAGTAAGTCGCTCGCCCGGTGGTAAGCGCAACGGTTACTCATACAAGTCCAGTGCCACTCAGAATATTGATAACTTCAAAAGTTCAAAACCCCGCAATATTGTGTACACGGAGCTCTTTGCTGTGATATATCAGATTTAAATCTCTTTATGTGAGTGATAATAACAATATCTTTTTATCTTTATTTTATCCCTTCTCATAGCGAATGACTTAGTGAAGTGTGGCACAGTTGCCACAAATAAATGTAACATCGCAATTTAGTACGATGCCTCCTCTATTACGTGGTATATACTAATAGTTTAATGAAGTACAAATATTACATAACCCGCATTATAATAGTTTACCTACAAGTTTAAATCCTCTACCATTCTTGAGCAACCTCGATATTATACTTATTTAATATACATCCTAATCGTAACTAATATTGTAAATGCGAATGTAACCGTCTCTCTGTCTGTCTGTCTATTTCTCTCTTTCTGGGTGTTGTCGCGTTATCACGGCTAAATGGCTGAACGGATCGACCTGAAAATTCGCAAAGATATAGCTTAAGGGTAGAAGACGGAAATAGGGTACTTTTTTTGTGTGGTTCACGCGAACCAAGTCGCGGCTGACAGCTAGTTTAGTTACATTTAGTTTTTCTACATATTTCAGGATTTATTAGTCGGGTGAATATACTTTGTGAAGTATGATATGCCACAAACGCAAAAGTTTTAGTGGATGCCGTTCACGTGAACACCAAAAAAAAGGAATTGATTATCGCCTATTTCATCAAATCTGTGCAGTCATATTATTGCTTTTCGGCCTCATTATCTAAGCAAAACTCATTTATATGCTATAAAATTATCAAACCCATGAAAACGCAGTTTAACCACATCACTTAATTTTGAACACTAATTAACCTAATTTGACACTAAAACACATTTTCACACTAAACTCTTTTATACGACTTTAATATCACTAAACGGTATTTGGAAAGTAACATTTTAACATATATAAGATATTTTTAACACGTTTTGAGCGTAATTATGTTGTACCGCTCTTTACACGTTGCGAATCGGTACTAAATACAAAAACTCAATGTTTGCAATATGACATTGCAAAGATAACATAGTCGAAAAATATTCGACACGCCATATTCTATATCACATGAAAACCACAAGGAATTTTCTACCAAACCTTGAATGTACAAGGCTGAAATTAGTTTGAATTCGAGCAGTACTTATGGCGTTCTGGTCCGCAACTAAAAGATAAACACTGAAAATTATGGCATTCAATCAATAATAACACCAAACACAATAGCTGTAGAGTCTATTTCGGTACGTTGGAATGTGCGAAGGAAAAACGTGAGGAAATCTACCGGCGCTACTGGCTATAGTGTGAGCGGGATAAAACATCCACAAGGCAAGGTCAGGTTTAGTAAACATATACATATAAATTATATTATAAACTTGTAATATATTAGACAGTAAGTATTTCCTCAGGACGGGTTATGATTTAAAATATTTTATTGTATTTTTTTTTAAAGTCTGAGTCATGTGCAGACGGTTTTGGATATTTAAAAGCTTTCTTTGCTAGAATCAGTTGGAATGTACAGAATTAATAAAAAAATAAAAAACTATGTTCTCCTAAAAATATGGTAACTTTATGGTACTTCCCCTTTTATACCTTATATAAGTACTTACCTTATTTTTAATTAATGCAAATGTGGTTCTTAAAAACCTTACCATTTCAACAGCGAATATTAATGTATGGTAATAGCTACCTGTATAATATGGACAAAATTAAGACAAAAAAATGATTTCGTTATCATCATCATCATCAGCCAGAAGATGTCTATGTCTCCCTTCCTCCCTCCCTCCCTCCCTCTCCTATAGGGTGCAACACTACACGACAATCTACCATTTCCATCATATGATATATATGGAAAATAATCGTTAATTGTTTTAAGTTGTTAGTTGTCTTTAATTTAAAAACAGTGAAATGCATGCTATCTCTATCTTCTGTTTCTATTAGTAAAAGATAGCAATATCACTAAGTTTCGCTTAGCGAGTTTAAGTGGCGTCGACGCCACTATCTGTTTTTGAGATTCCTCTACTTGTAATTAATCCCACTCTCCTAAAATTACAGTAATGTATTACCATTACCAGTAACTTATTTATTTTAACTATTATTTTATTTCTTCTATTTAATAACTAATGAAGATTGAGCTGACATTAATACTTGTATAATACCTTTTAAACATTGCGACATCAATAGGTCACAAATCCAAATACAAAAGAAAACTAAAAATATAGATTTCGTCAAGGCCGAGTGGCGACCCCTGGCGGCAGTTTTTAGGTGGCCATCTTTAGGTAACATAAGAAACAACCGAAACCCATAATGTACGTGTCATCCGACATAAGCTGATTTTTAAATGCCACATTGCAGGAATGATTTTCAATTTATTGGTAACTAGCTGCGCCCCGCGGTTTCACCCGCTATTCTACAGAAACGGGATTTTTTCGGGATAAAAAGTATGTGTTAATCCATGGAATACCAAATTTCATCCAAATCCGTTCAGCCATTACAGAGTTGACCGGTAACAAACACACTTCATTAATTACCTACTTACACACAAACATTCGCATTTATAATATTAGTGTGATTTTTTCAACTATGTTAAACTTTTTTATAAACGCCAACTTATAAAAAAACTATACAAAAGACCACCTTACTACATATGTCTAGAAAGAAAGAGATACACTTACCTCTTCCTCTTCTAAAGCAACAGGAAATTGCGTCAGGGGCTTCACTGCGACATCCTCTAGAGCCGACTTCCGCCTGAAAGAAAATATAGTTTAATAATAGGGCAAGTTAGCGATGGTAGCCTGTGGTTACCGCGTTCGGATCGCACGCCGCTAGTAATGGGTTCAAATCCTAACAATAACATAAGCTTGAGTTGCCGATGAACCGCTAGCACGGAGGTGGTACTTATGAATGCTCGGCTGGCGAAGCTACCACACGAGAGTTGAACAATCTGTCACCGAGCACCAACGGGTCCTACCCTGTGTTCCGGCAGCCTCGCTTGAGAGCCAGATCTTACTCCATCCTAGGTGTGATTACCAGCCTCGACAACACTGGGACATAACATCATAAATGCCTATCCTGTCAGTTTTACTAGCTGCTATCCGCGACTTCGTTCGCGAGGAACTACAATAAAAATATCCTATGTCCGTCTCCTACCCATAAGCTTTATCTATGCAAAAATTCAGCTCGATCTGTTCAGCCGTTTAGCCGTGATAATGTGACAAGCAGAGAGACAGATAGACAGAGAGACAGAGTTACTTTCGTTTTATAATATTAGTAAGGAAGTTAGGATTAGGATAGGATATAATTATACATTTACTAGCGGACCTGACAGATGTTATCCCGCAGGAAAAAAAAAGTTGTAGTAACGCCGCTTCTCTTTTCCAATGAATTGTGAATCTTAACCATCCAGAGACACACTCAAACATCCACTCCACGTCACAAAAAACATCAAAATCGGTCCAGCCATTAAAGAGTTCAGCTCAGTAACACAGACGTACAAAAGATTTATGTATATTATGTTTTAAATTGCTGTCTGTCAGGCATATAATAAAAACTTTTATAGCTTCCTTATTTAAGAACAGATTGTTTTTTTTTCTTTCGTTAATCATCTTTATTTATGGTCAACTTTTTTATGGGGTAATTAAAAATAACCAGTCATCTTGCCGTCCACCCACATCAAACTGTTACATATTTATTTCTTCTGTTTTGCCCTTAGAGCAACACTGGCCACCGGCCGACCCACGGGCCGGTACCGACATATGAAAACATTACCCTCGTTCTTGGGCAGTCAGGTAAAACTAGAAGTGTATTCCAAAATGTTATTTTTAAGGTATTGACTATGCCTCGCGCCTTCTCGCACGAAAATATTAACCGATATAGCTTTCATAGTTAGCAAGCTGAAGTGGCAATGGGCAGGCCACAACACTCAACTCGATAACAGATGGGCAAGAAAGGTTCTTGAGTGGTGACCACGCACCGGAAGAGGCAGCGTAGGCAGGCCTCCCACTAGGTGGATCGACGACATTGTAAAAGTCGCGGGCAGCCGGTGGATGCAAGTGACACATTATCGGTCGGTGTGGCGCTCAAAGGCGGAGGCCTATGTTCAGCAGTGGACGTATTCCGACTGATGATTATGGATATTCAGTCACGTTGCGAGAGTCTAACTAATTTTTATCTCGGAGTGGATCTTTTGTACTTGTACTACTATATATACTATAATTGTATATTCCGTGTGCTAAGACCGCCTGAAAGCCTCCGACACAGAATATCGTTGCCGGTATTATTTCCTTATTTATTTACGGGAGGTGTGGTTACTCTATTTTGCCCCGGATCAGGGAAACCATGAATTATTTATGTCTCGTAGAGAGACATCTTTGCCATGTATACGAAAAGAAAGCTTACAGTGTTGTCAACAAGCTTATAATGTCATGTTCGGTTATTTATTTATTTTTATATTAGTACTATTTCCGCCCCGCGGTTTCACCCGCTATTCTCGAGAAACCGAATATTTTTCCGGGATATAAAGTAGCCTATGTGTTAATCCAGGGTGTAAGCGACCTCCATACCAAATTTCACTTAAATCCGTTCAGCCGTTACAGAGCTGGACGGGAACAAACACACTTACATACTTACACACAATCTTTCACATTTATGATATTAAAAAAGAAAGTAAGATAATAATTATATTTTGTAACAACAGTAACATTAATAATATTGAAGGGTAGTCAGGTGAGCAATATCATATAAGTATAGCTAATCAATGGTATATGTCACAAAAATGACCTCAACTCAGCATAATCCGAACAAATACAATCCGGGGTTGTTCAAGACAAGAGTGAATAAGTACTTCCTAGGCATGAGTGCTACTTCTTCGACCACATCGTCGCTTTCCATCAGGTGAGATTGTGGCCAAACGAATGCCTAGTCCAAGGAAACAAAAAAGCGCTGAGGGCTTTAGCAAACAGCGCTGATCTTCCGTTGAAGCCGTTCAGTGAAGTCACGAAAGGCTCAAAAAAGTAGTGCGAGGCGGAAACAAGAGTCACTAAACACATTTACTTTAACAATTAGTGTGATTTAGGAACAACAGAAATATACAGTATGGTACATTTTTTACCATATCTATTTATATTTAACAACACTTTAATATAAAGACTTTTTCTAATTCGAGCCTTTATAAACTAAACAAAATACATACAAACTAATACTTCCTAAACTACTTCGCCACACTATTTCGAACTCCGGATTGCTTAGAGACCTTTTCATGGTTTAAAGATAGTCTTAATTGTTCAAATTAAATTATTTATTTGCTCTTTAATTGGTATACATCTAAAAATAAATTTGAATAGCAAATAACAATTACAGATTAGTGCAAATTAGTTATTCTAAAATTATTTGAATACCTGTGTAAAAAATAATAATTACTCAATTTAATTAATGTCTTGGACTGGTCCTAGACGGAGGCTGAGACCTTGCGTCATTGTGAATATATTATTTCAAATATCACATGCTTTTTTCTTAAAAATCGATGATTGATTTTGAAATTTATCTGAACGTCTTTTACTAATTTCTTCTATTAATAGATTTCATTAGTATTTTTTATTTTTGTATTTGTTTTTTTTTTATTATTAAAAATTTTTGTTTTCTGTCCTAGCTATGTACAATCTATTGTGAACAATAAAGAGTTTATCTATCTATTTATACCCGGTGTGTTCTGGAAGCCTCACTTGAGAGCCAGTTCCAATTCCAGGTTAGATGTGTTTACCATCCTCGAGCACAACGTCGCTTAACATCTGATACGTTTGAGGAACAGATAAAGTTCGAGGTCAAATGTTTTTAAAGTTAATATTTATTTATTTATATATAAACATACAAAACAGTATGCAAACATATTTAAGTAACATTTTTATAGATCTGTATTACATTCTAAAACTATGTATGCCTAGTTGCGTTACAATGAGTCTGAATAGACCACCACTCGAGGAGGAGGAGTAGTAGTAGTGTAGCCAGTATGTGTGTGACTAATGCACTCTGCGGTACTTCCCGTTTTGTACGGGTTTCCATATTTTTGCGGGAAAAGTCCTTTCTCTTGTTAAAACTTTTTTTTTTTATTTATATTATGCGGACTTTTTGCATTTGTAATATTAGTGTGCGTATTTAATTTTCTTATTTTTCAGTTTGTTTTTTGTTCGTTTGTTTCCCATATGTTTTATTAACTACTTAGGTGGATATTTACAAGTATAATGCTTGCATACAAAACATTTTCCCAAAACATCCGCCGCGCCGATCCCCTTTTATCTGATGAAACAAAAGCCTAATGTTGCCATATGAAAATTAAATTCTGAGCCAGTTCGCATTGTTCCCCGTCATATCTGCGGAACTCTGTACAACGAAGGTCTTATAATAAATCTCGCGCTACAATGCGAAACCTCCGGCAATATACAAAACAGGAATGTCCCGACCCTTAGCAAAAACAGATTCACCTAACCGTACCAGAGGTCGCCAAATAATCTATGTTTTGATATGATTATTTTAAAATATAATAAACGTAATAAAATACAAGAAAGAAAATATTATAATTTAGGTTTCTACTTAAAAAAAAAATCTTACCCCGGGATCCTGAAACGTTTGTTAGCTTTGAGAACAGATTAAGTCTATTGCTGTCTTTATCATTTGCTTAGTGCGAGAAAAGGGCATCATTAGAATTAATTTGGTTTTGGTTCTCCGTGATATTTAAATTTTCAAAATTTCATTTTATTACTTAGTTGTTGTACTTTACTATTTTACTGTTAACTAGAGATATAAATCTAAAAAACAAACCGTATCAGATCCCCGCGATACAGGCTTAGCCTAGTGCCGGAATCGCCGTATTAACCTATTTTTGGAGATTGTCATTCTTAAATATAAGCCTTCTTATTATATGCACAAATTTTTAATATCTTGCTGTTGATGTACCTTATGTTTATGTTAATAAACGCATTTTTCATTTTCTTTTCAATCTGTTGTCAAAGTTATTAAACGTTTCAGAGTCCTGAGATTAGTATTAGTAGATTAATCAGCGCATTGACACGGAGAAGGCTACGTCCCGACAATGTTCTGTCACTCGCAGTCGAGGACGACGGAGATTCACAGCCTTCATTAGACCAATAGAGCGACAATAACTAAGCAACGTTAGAAAACAAATGATAACGGGGACTGGAAGAGACAAGACTACTTTTAACCAATGGTTAAAGGAGTTTTACAAGGCTACTTAGTGTGAAGATTCCGCTCTCGTCAAAAAAAGTCATATGTGACGTGGATTTCACATATTCACTTTTAATACTAGTAGCTCTGCGAGCAATAGACCTCGAGAGCACAATCTAAATTTCTCAGTTTAGAACTGTGACCTCACGGCCAACCTCTTCAATCTTGACAACCTCTTGACACATTTTGATCATATTCGAAATACTTATTAACAATTGAATACCGAATGCTTCTGTCAGATGTTATCAAAATAGACCGGTGAATGGCACCTCAGCAAAGCGCCTTTTTGGGGGAAATACCCTTCGACGAATCGATCAAAAGTCGACGACAAATCAAAATATATATAATTGTAGAATGCATGTTGTTTGCATACCAAGTTTCGTCAAGATTAGTTAAAATATACCCGTAAGCGAGTACCGACACACGTACAGATAAAAGGAAATTTGTGTGAAAAAACAAGTGAATCAATATTATTAAAATAAAATGACGAAGTACCGTCGGAGCACACGTACATGACTTCTTATTTTTTAGTGCAGCAACCAATGTTTAGTTCTATATTTCAGACCTTCAAACTTCGGACAGCTCTGACTTCAGGCATTATTAAGAGGGTAGTCCTTGCGCAAGATTTAGCCGCATTCGATATTTGAAATTGTATAGCTGTCGCTCTGATTCTCGTGAGTTAGAGAATTTTCCCAACTTTTTGATGAAATTAGCGTTTCGGAGGTAGTTTGTAATCACCACCTAAATCTTAACAAAATCTTTTGTTTTTGGTGTCAATGGCTCGGATAGACCATAATCTATACCTTTATGTTTTGTGTTTCCGAAAAATGGTTACTATATTCTAATAACAACTACTTTTCTTCGTCGTATATTCGATGCAAAAAAAATGTCGCTTCAGGTGTCTATAACAACAAAGATATTGCGAAATTTAAGAAAAAAACAAACATACAATCATATTTTCCCACGGTATATATTACATATAAAAAACTTGTCTAAATCGGATAACATTTAGGGGTGTGTCACACTACGCTTTGTGTATGGACAAGATGGCGGTATACTCTATTCTTACCTGTCAATACTATTTTTTTTCTACAAAGGAACTATCCTTAAGATAATATATCGCAGAGGTCATCGCTCTCACTAACGCGCCTAACGACGTATAACGGGCACAACGGCGTATAACGACGTATCCAGTATCCTTACTTCCGGTCCCTGTAGTTAAAGGTCAGGAGGTCCTTTTATACGCCTTTTAGGACGTTATCTTGGTGGTTCCTCTTTTATGTCACAGTTTTGTATGAGACAGTTTTGTTGCAGCTATTTTAGGTGTAAGTGTAAGCAATGGAAGAGAATCAAGAAAACTAGCTCCAATTTAGAGATTTGCTGGAAATTGTCAGTCTTTTTTGCAAAATATTCTATATTTTCTATTTCAAGAAATAAGAAACTTCTTGTTTCACATAACCAGGATTGGCATAATGAATTTGCAAAATTATTTTCCTAAAGGTTTTGGGTGACGACCTTAAACTTCTCAAACTTTGCGGTCTCTCGTGGGGCAATAACTATCCTTATAGACTGTTAAAGAGGATCTTGATAAAAAGAGCCCATCAAAAATAACAAAAAAAAACCTCCAGCGTTAAGAATATAATTATTAATTAAAATAGTAATTGACATCCTATGTCGTGTATATATAACACAAAGCATTGTTGGCATTGAGAACTTATGTCTTAAATAAATAACATTCAGAAAATCTACATTTTCCAAGTTTTTTTTTTGTATTTTTCTCGATCATTTGGCGGTCTATTTAGTCGAATAGAGTGGTTTAAATTTTGATTCCAAACTATAAATTCTTATGGGTCCCAGGAGGCTATATATCGTATTCAATATAAATCTATGAAATATATACCTACATAGTTTCCATTTAATCGTTTAGTTATAACTACATATGCCATGCTATGAGAAACGGCTAAACCGGTTTTGGATATTCATACCGAGTAGTTTTATATTGATAAAATTGTTGAATGTGCGAGCGACAGACAGCGAAGAACGTGAGAATGGCATTGTTGCGTCCAGTATCGTCAAGGTGGGTTCGATTCCCGCTCACCTGAGTAGTATGATCTTGAAGACGGGCCCGACGAGCCCCTTGATGATCACCGACGCGTTCAGGTGACATCTCCCGTGCAGGACGATGCCGTTCACCTGTCGACAATATGAGATGGATGTTAGCAAGTGTGTATGTAGTCATGTCTCAGTCTCGGACTCTGTTTGATGACTGTCCTGGCTGAGTTTGTAGCGCGTCTACCTTATGAGCACTACCGCACCAATAAACAAAGAAAAAAAGATAAGTCGTAATAGACACCAATATTGAAAGGCGGTGTGTAAGCGTTGGCCATAAATAACATTGAATATTACAAGACAAGTCACTTTTACGAATTAAACTATGTTTAGAGTTAAATTAGGCAAACTAATCAATAATTTAAACAATTTGGTAATATTGTGACAGGTCGGTATGTTGCTTACTCCGTTTGAACATTACACAAAAATGAGGATTCCGTGAATTTCATTGACATACATTAATTTGTAGAACGGATTATTTTCAAAGAAATGCTTCTGAATCTGTTTAAATTTGCTGTGGTTTAGTATTCATGTAAGTGTGTTTGTTCCCATTCAACTGAGAGCAGATTTAGGTGATATTTGATATGTAGGTAGCTTATGCCCTGGATTAATACAAGGCTACGTTATATCCCAGAAAATTTATAATTTTTGTAGGATAAAAATTGAGATAACACTAAAAATTTAACGAACATTATTAAATATTTCACGTCCAATATTTAGTAATTACTGAGATAAATCTAACGAATATCTGACTTCCCTTCGTGATCAAAGTCGAGATTGAGCAGAGGCCGCGCTATAAAAATGTCATGCTGTGATATATAGCCATGTGATAATTTTTTAAAGATGTTAGGAGTTTTCGTACAATTCCGGGAAAGTTGGGAAAATTTAAGTCACGGGATACGTTAGAATATAATTTCAAAGACATTCAGTTAATTGGACATTTTAAGAATTTGAGTCAGCGGACTTTAGGTCGACACTACACCACAAATTTTTAATTGCTTCGAGGCCTCGGTCGGATTCGGCTTGGCAATGAGAGACAACCCCTGCAAGGATTTCTAAAAATGTAAATTTGGCTCTATGGTGTAAACAAACATTCTGATTGTACATTTACAACCCCACCTCTACATTGCCCATTAATGTTTATCTGGTAATTAAATAGTAGTGGTGTATTTTTCTCGCCTAGAATCTCGTAGAATCGATCAATTGCTGTCTTCTTATCGATTATTATAAGTGCACGCGCGTACTGCACGGCTAATGTGTTAGCTATCATGATATCCAACGGCAGGTCTAGAAGCAGAGGTTCTTCATCTTTTTACACAGTTTATACAATAAAGTTTTTCTGATTCTGATTCTGATTCATAATAACGTACGTGATCATTAAGAGGATAGTCCTGCCGCTAGGTTTTGGCGCATTCGATATTTAAAATTGTATAGCTGTCGCTTTATTTCTCGTGCGTGCAATAGAGAAGGCTAGTGGATTTTCCTAACTTTTTGAAGAAATTAGTATGTTATCACCCCCTAAATCTTAACAAAATCTTTGTTTTTGGTGTCAATGGCTCGGATAAACCATAATCTATGCCGCTATATTTAGTTTTTTCAAAAAATCTTTATGGTATTCTAATAACAATTACTTTTATTCGTCGTATTTTCGACGCAAAAAAATTGTCACTTTAAATGACTATAACAAGAAAGATATTGCGAAATTAAAAAAAAAAACATCCATACAAGCATAGTTTTCCACGGTGTTAATAACTTAATTAAAAAATCGTCGAAGTCGAAGTCGAAATAACATTTAGGAGTGGGTATCAGACTACGGTTTTAGACATCAGACAAAACGGCCAATTTATAAAGAAAGGAGGTCTGAAAAACAAATTCATCATCATCATAATAAGCCAGAAGAACTCTACTGCTGAACAAAGGCCACGGCAACAAAGATTATATCACCGCGACTATTATAGCGGGGGCGGGGGTGCCAATGGCAGGCGGCTCGATAAATATAAATATATTTAATTATTAAATTATGTTTTCAAGGCCGAAGACCAAGCCTGGATCCCGAGCCCTAAGCTCGTTACTAATTATTCTCTTTTTTGGAAGCATAAGACCATACGTACCATAAGATAAATTGGCTAAATCACGAGTTGAAACTGCACTCTTGGACTGTGAATCATTAAGAGGTTGATTACGTCGTCATCTCCTGAATTGATCTACGAGTGAAGGTAAAAGCAAAGCGTTCCGACGTAAACTATGTAAAAATTGGTAAAAATAGTGTCGTATAACTTTTTATATTTATTTTTTATCTCCTGCTGTTAAGTTAAGAGCAAGACGTTTTTGGCAGCTTCTTCCTTGCTCCGATACGAACCACAGGCGCTATTGTTCTAACACAAGGGGATAAAATACTCGCGTACAAGAACAATAATGTCTGAAGTAGGCAAAGTCAGGCTTACCTTTGTATTGGTAAGACAAGGGTTCGAAAATCCTGAATGAAGTAGGCAAGTACTATTAGGTACATACTATTATGTACCTTCTTTAATTAAAGTTTAGTAAAGATTGTATAAAAATAGCAAAGGACATTGCAAAGGAAAATAAAATTAAAAAAAACTCGCACAGCCTGTATCGGTGCAACATGACTTTTTTTATTTTGTTGTATTTGCTCAGGAGTTCCATAAATTAACGTAGGTGATCACTAATAAAGAAAATTTAAAATTCGTCCCATAGAGATTACATTGGGGATGAAAGTTTCTATGGACGTTCGTCACTTATAGTTTGACGCGAGGCCGAAGGTAGAGGAGTACCGCGTGCGAAGCCGTGGTCATCAGTTAGTTCTTAAAAAAAAAAGCTATGTATTCCTAACAAAGGTGATTTTTAAAAAGGCAAAGGGACCTGACGGCGTTCTATCACAGCAGAGGCGAAGAGAATTGGCAACTCCGTGGCAGAATCCAGAGGCGAAGGCTTCGTATCTGGTGTCCGACGTGGGGGCCTTAGGAAATGAAGAGAAAAGCCAGCAACGAAGAATGACGAGACAGACTACATAGCTAATGATCTCTCGGAGCTACTTTTCCACGATAAGCTTACGAAAAATTTGTGTTTTATTTTTTGTAATTTTTTTTTGGGAAAAATGCCTGCCCCTTTGCTTCATCCACCGCGTCTCTTCTTATTTTATTACGCATAAGGGTATTGTCATTTAGAACCCTAATTCAACTTTTTTTGTTTAAATTAATTACGAATTGCTAAAATTGTTGCAAACAAAGATTGTTAAGTATTCGCGAGGTCGTTAGCTAATTAAACAACCCTGTAAATATCTAGAAAAAAAAAATTCCATTAGTTATATAAATTTTCTTATTGAAAATAAATAAAAGCTAGTAATGTAGGAGATGTCGGGAGCCGGATTCAAATCTAGGTCCGAAGCCGTGTGTTTCGCATCAAACGTTCTGCTTCAATAGTATTTAGATTGTGTAGATTTGCGGTAATGCTTCAATCGAGATAGAATCACTGTAGCTCTGTGGTTCTAGACAATGTAGAGAAGAGGCCAGAGTGGGGAGCGAAGCGAAGTAAGTATGGGACCACGCTAATATGTAGTATAATTTTGAATATGAAAAACGTGTAGGAATGTTTTTGCTAAATGCCTATACCAGAGTATCTTATGTGTGGCACATGAGCCATACTTAATGAAATTTGAGCATTGAAATGACGTGCGGTGTCACTTCTAGTGCGTAGTACATAATATTACGTTATTCATCGATAGGTTTTTCAGTTAAGGCAGTTCCATTATTTTAAGAGCCCGCTTCCCCCATCTTCATCATCGCTCATCGGGTTGTCTCATCCGCAAGTTTTCGACATTTTTGAAGACAAAATAATCACTGAGTAAGAAATAAAAAAAAACGACTGTCAGATATTTTTAAAATTCAATAATAATGCCATTTCTATTCTGACGAATAGAAGAAAATAAAACACGACAATTCTATAAACCATTGGTATTCTAAAAGTAATTTACTGTTTAATTTATGTTTTACTCATGTTTATAAATCTTAAAAATTGTTTAAAACGTGTTAAAAAGAGATAGATCTGACTAGTAGGAAAACTGTGATCTTCAAGGATTGAACTGACAGTTAAGTCGACGCGACTTCTTTCCACAAGAGTCCGTCCCTAGCTTGGCAGCACTCCAGGCTCCATTCAACATGGGAGAGCTCCGATCAGGTGGTAATGTACGCACAAAATCTGCACATACATGATACTCTACATGACAAACTACTGTATTTGTGTATTGTGCATACATTATGATAGCAAAAAGCTGTAATGTGACGTCACATTTGTTGGAACTTCTGAGTTGAGTGGCACTTTGTCAATGGAAACCAGTAGTAGTAAAGCACTTCAATTTGCAATACGTATTTCTTAGATATTTCAGTGTTTGCAAGCTGAAGTGGCAAAGGGCAGGCAGATCGCTCGAAGAACGGATAACCGGTAGGGAAGAAAGGTTCTTGAGTGACAACCACGACCCGGAAGACGCAGCGTAGGACGGCTCCAACTAGGTGGACGGAAGACATTGTGAAAATCGCAGGCAACCGGTGGATGCAAATGGCAGATTATCGTTAAGTGTGTTCTATAGGGTGGGCCTAAAAAACTTTTTCTTTTAATAAAACGGGAATACTCCCGTTAAATTGAGGCAGTTATTCCGACTATAAATAGTTCCAATCATATTCGGTGTCCTTTATCAAGGAATGCTATAAACGAGACACGCGTTCCACCTCGTCTTGCCTTGCACTGCATTAAACCAAAATATCTCAAAACCACGTCAGTTTTCTTAGTAAAATCAAAAAACTAATTATGATGGTAAGCGCCGTGGTTGCCCATAACAGTTTAGTGTCACCCTATAACAAAAAATATTCAACCACGTCTTTGCAACGAAGTAACGAAGTTTTTGAGCAGCTGCAACCTGTAATTCTGAGACTTCCTTCTCATTCTACCAGCTCATTTGAAAATCCTTCATTTCTAATGATGACGTCAACTATAAGTTTAGCATAACATTGTTATTTCGAGCGATAAACAGTGCGTATCGAACGATTCGAGATCTTCGCTCAATACAGCTGGCCTCAAGCCAACCTCAGGGCAAGAACAAAATACTCTAAGTAGGTACAAGTATACATACTTTACATTACTGCGAGATAATAAAAGTATTCTTTTTGTATATGACTGGTTCGACCCAATTGTATAAGTGACGGATTCGACCTAAGTGAGAATTAATGTCCAACTCGGATGGGCATCGTTCGGGAAATTGCGCGATATCTTCTCGTCAAAATCAACCAATGTCAAAGTCGAAGATAAGGGTCTTCAACCAATGTGTGTTGCCAGTGATGACATATGGAACTGAATAGTGGTGCTTGACTGCTGATCTTTTGGAGAAACTCAGTCATACAGTGGGCAATGGAGAGAGCTATGCTCGGAGTTTTTTTGCGCGATATAATCCGGAACGAGGATTTTCGCCGAAGAACCAAAATCAACGATATAGCTATCAGAGTTTGCAAGCTATAGCGGTCTAAGGGGGAGACCTATGTTCAGTAGTGGGCGTCTTCTAGCTGATTATGATGATAAGAATTAATTTTGTTGAGTATATTTTTATTATTTCGTAAATAGCTCGAAATCGGGTCATTTTCATACAAATGTAAGATTTCAAAATAGGTTTGCGTTTGACCACATCCTTGTAGCATAGGATGGAGCAAGCTTATCTAGAAAGTCCAATGAAGTCGATGTTTCAAAAACTACTCGTCCGATTATGATGGATTTATATATTTTTTTTAAATATTATTAGTAAATTTTAGGGCAAGGTTACTAAATTTTTCAACGTTTTTTTGTGAATATTGTAGTAGTTAGTAGGTAGGAGCATGAAAAGGGAAATATTACTGTCTTACACTCTTATTTTCTTATTATTTTATCCCCTTTTCCTCTTCTTAAAAGAGGAACTCCTCTGTTCATCTGTGCGATTATGATGATGATGATGATGATGATGATGTCATCATCATCTTAATCAGCCAAGAGTTATTTTTATTCCTGTTCACAAATGAAGCTAAATTTTCTCACATAATAATTTTCGTCCAACATAAAATTAATCACGTGTTATATTGTTTGAAACAAACACGCCAACAAAATAATTAAACTACATTGCAGTAAAGATGTAAGGTGATGGCAGTCAGCCAGGAGCCAGGAACTATCTATGGAGATACGTGATGAATCACGGGGAACTTTTATGAAGGGAATAGGTATGGAATTCCGGCATAAATTAAGAACTTTGGATATTCGAGACTCGAAGAGGCGATTCCCACGCAACTAAATTATAAGAAAGTGGCTTCACCTGCGCTGTGAACAAAACAGCGTGTCACTCAGAGATAGTGTCGTCATCCCCACGATTTGTAGGTTTGGGAATAGCAGAACGCGTGTGGTGAGGGTGTGTTGCTTTAGAAGGCAGCTTGAGGATGGGCAGAACGCTCACTGTTTACTAAGAGGACGCTGCTTCCCGTCCTCTGGTGGTTTAGGTCGCAGTTTTAGGACATCTAGTCAAAAAATATGAATAAGTTTTGAGTATTAAAATGTCTAGTTTGTTCGGATCTTCTCTCATTCTAATGTTGAACAATGGTCGATCGTAACCCCGAGGCTGCGGCTCGTGAGTCGTGACCGCAACCCAGAGTTCTCAGAACAAACGGATCTGTTTAACTTCATGAACAACAGCTCCTAATACCTATAAAACTTACATAGTGATAATGGAGCTGAGTTTGTACACGACTCAAGTTTGTAGTCGTGCCACAGCTGTCACACTCACAAGTTTGCAGGATGTTTTTTAATAAAGTTTGTATTTCCAAAAACTATCATTACCTACATTGTTTCTGTCTACCATAGTATCACACTAATATTATAAATGCGAAAGTTTGTTAGTTAGTTTAGTGTTAGTATGGAAGTATGTTTGTTCCTGATCAACGACTGAACGGATTTGAATGATATTTGGTATGGAGGTAGGTTATACCTGGATTAATAAATAGGCTACTTTTTATCCCGGAAAAATATTTGGTTTCTGCAGAATAGCGGGTGAAACCGCAGGGCGCAGCTAGTAAAATATAAAATTAATAATTTTACTGATATTATTAATGCAAATATATTCATATCAAATCGCGTTTTTTCTCTGTTACAATACAAATGAGTTACCTTGGGCTTCTATTTCAAGTCAAGCAGAAATTGTGACGATCATGTTGCAGATTAAACTACTAGCGACTTCGTCCTTATCACTACTACAATCGTGTTACGAATCTTTCTACGGACATTAGAACTTTTAGTATAATTTCTCTATGGTATAGTGCATGTAGGTAAGCATCCTTCGCAGAGACCGCCTGGAGAATAACCATACAACAGTCAATCACCCTCCAAGAAGCTGTCTGCAAAACTTAATGAGTTCCGGATTCCCGGATCATTGCCCAACTTTCCAGAAAAAATACTGGGCATACAGAGATGTAGTATCTAATATTACAGGGTGACGAGCGCGGTTCATTGCCGCGAACGGTTGGATTTAAAAATTCTGGATGGTATTGATTTGTTATGGGCAAGCGTGACGCTTTCCATCAGGCGTGATGACGAGACGAGCGTCATTATTTAGTTTCACCTTTTTTTTATTACTTTTATTACTTAAGTAATAAAAAAAAAAGTGAAATTGCGGAACGTAGCAAATTTTCACAATTTTCTTTTAATGTAACTAACTAACGAGAAAAAGCTAGTCGCTCGCCTGATGGTAAGCGTCATGCTTGCCCATTACAGTTGAGGGCCATAAATGTAATTTTGTATCAATTTGACTCCAATACAAACAATATACGACCGAGAATTTTCGTTTCAGTGCAACCAACTTAACTGTAGAGATGGCGGAATGAGGGAACTATATCTTTCCACGAAAGCTATCACCTTGATTCAAAAAATACGACAGTGGCTCTCCCACTCGGTGAACTATTAAATTGGTCCTTACGTCTACTATCACTCTTTCGGTCACCTCTTGGCCACGTTCCAGAGTAGCCGAACAGACAATAAAACAGAACAAACGACGCCAGAATGAAAAACACGACTTGCCTATGTAGGCTCATCTGTGACATTCGCTATGTTCCCGCTGATTTATTGGAAACGGATAAAGCATGTTTGTTTGAGTTTTGGGAATTTTAAACATTTTACGAACGAACGACAGATATTTTGTCAGGTTTATTATGTAGGAATATTTGGATGTTGGCTCGTTTTGATTTATTAGCTGTGGGATGTTTTCTATTGTAGCGCCACGCGTCGGTCTGTCCGCAAGTTGGTCCGTCAGCGAGAGGCCGATTTATGGTTGGATGGTTGGATTAATATAAAGTAGTCGTTACCCACGATTTCGTTCCCGTGGAAATAAAAAAAGTTTCCTATCTCTGTCTTTGTGATATTCAGTAACTCCATATTAATTTTATCAAGATCCGTTCAGCCGTTTAGCCGTGATAACGCGACAAACATCGAGACAGAGAGACAAAGCTACTTCATATATACTTCTTTATATTATATGATATTGCTCACCTGCCTTCCCTTCAATATTATAAATGTTACTCTTGTTACAAAATTAAATTATTTCCTTTCTTCCTTTCTTTTTCTATAGGTCGCTAGATGGCGTTGATCTATTTTTTTTTTCATTTCTTGACGTTTTGTATGGACTGACAGTTACCTCGAAGCTTTATTGGTCCTGATACGACTGCAGCTGTATTACTCCTCTGAATTATAATACTAGTTAGTTTTTGTTTTTTTTTTTCCATTTTGTATTCGTATTTTTTTTTAATACACTGCAAGATTCAAAAATGTAAAACAGAAGTTTCAATATACACTGGTTCACGGGTCCGTGGGAGGACGATAGGATTAGTTAGGATTCATAAAAATCGGTTCGCAAGTTATCGACGGGTAAATATACTCACAAACATACAAATTACAAACAAACACAGACTTGTTCCCACGCACTGAGACTTGCTTCGCTCGATAAAAATTAATACAAAATTAAATAAAGCTTTGAACCGTAATTGTAGCAGTAAAAAGCTTAGTTTGAAGGTATTGTAAATACGTGAGAAAACCTATGGAACCTGGTAGTGGTGACGTCACAACGTAGTTATATCCAATGACGTCAGAGATTACTTAGGTAACGACGCGGAAGTATTACTGCTGACGTCACATCTCAACGCATGCTTCAATATACCTACCCGCCCGGTGGGGATTTAGAATACATAGATTTAAGCTTGTGATGTTTATTTTCTTACAAACATTTGGCAATCCTTTTACCTTATTCAATGCAACGATAAAACTGCAAGGAAATAAGTTTTTGTGGAAAAAAAACTTGGCTAGCTGATCAAAATGAGTCCAAACTCCATCAATCTACTGTTAGTTACTGAGGAGTTCCTTTTTCCACTTTTCGTCTCCATCATCAGGTTAACTCATTGTAATATTATTGTATTGTAATTGGAACTTGACAGACATGCAAAATTTCAACTTAATTGAACAAGGGGTCTAAAATTGAGTTGCAAGATTTGACAAACATCGCAAGTTAAATAAAATCTTGTAAATAGGAACCCTTGTAGGATCACTTCGTTGGCCGTCCGTCCGTGCGTCTGTTTGTCTGTCTATCTGGCATATATTTATATAGTCTACAGTCCCTTGGAACTGTAACAAAGTCAAGCTTCTAACTCAACTCAATAAAAACATACGGCCATTAATGCTGCATATTTTGACACTCGCAAATAAAAGCAGCTCCTCCATACATATCCTTGATTGTGAATTATATTTTCTAAGTAGCAGCTGTTATTTTCTCACGATTTCTGGTTTCGTCCCATAGTAAAAGTTGATCATAATGAAAATGGAGGTCGCAAGCAGTCGGACACGACTTCTAGAACCACAGAAAAGAGAAGCAGAAAATTTCCCTTTCTGTGTCCAGAACCCTCTGTAATCGATGATAATACAAAAATAAGGAATCTGTATCTTGTGACATTATCTTTTCAAAGTTTTCTCTCTGCGTTGAACAAACTATGATTTAGCAGTTTCTTTGTGCGGACTTCTGTTGATTCATGAGTTGGCACGGATCTGAGTGAAGGACGAGTAGGTACGGCTTCGGTCTGACTTAGATCAATAAAGATTTTTACATTGACTTATTGAAGTATACGCCACGCCATGCCTATCTGATGTACTTATTATAGTTATAAAAGAGTTGGTATTATTTTTATATTCATCTAAGTCAAGAGTTAAGCAAGTCGCTTGCCTGATGGTAAGTGTCAGTTCAGTGCCAATCGGGATGTTATTCTTTACAATTTCAAATCGCCGCCGTCTGCAGTCGACGCCCTTAGATTTTAAATGAATACCGCTATTCAACCGCCAAGGGATACTTCACTGTGATAATAATTACTATGTTCCGGATTGCGGATTGCGGTTTTCAGAAAAAATACTGAGCATAAAGAAATTAACATCTAACATTGTCCAGGGTGACGAGCGCAGTGCATGGCCGTGCACTGTTTTTAACTGCAGTCGTTCATAATTCTGGGTGGCAGTGAACTGTTATCGGCAAGCGTGACGCTTACCATTTGGTGAGCGACGAGCTCCATCTCGTCACGTAGTAGCATAAAAATAGCAGACAAACAGAAAAGAGACACTAAGAGAGGCCTACATAGAGGCAGCTGTAAACAAACACAGGCTGGAGATGATATTGACTCACCTCTAAAATCTCGTCTCCAACTTTGACAGCGGGCGAGGACTTGGCCGCCGCGCCGGCCGGGTGCAGTCCACACACGAACACCGCCATGCGGCTGCGGTCGCGGTGCCCGGCGAGCGACAGCCCGAGTCCGGCTTTAGGACTACGTTCGAGGCGTACTACGATGACGCTGTCACCCAGGTTGCCATACTTCTTGCGGATTTTATCTAGGGAAATAGAAAAGTTGGAAATGAGAATCATAGTCATGACTGCATGGAACTCATGACTTGGACTTGTGACTGCATAGAACTCATGACTATGTAAATCAGAATCAAATTGATTCTAAAGTGTTTCATTTCGATAGATCGTTGTGTCTAACACATGTAACGACTTAGTTGGAACCGACCGCCGACAAACAAACTAGAGAGAAAGAGAGAGAAATATATTTTCCACTTATTTGCGCTCATGACTTATTAGACCAATACAAGATCTACCGCTGTGACCGCACTGCTGATTAAAACCTTGGCGACACCCTGGTTTGTGAGAGGCGCTGAGATGTTACGAGTAGGTACGTTATGCTTAGCTTCGCGTTTTTGGGCAAGCTCCTCCAACCCAGTTTTGTCGTGAGTTTTAACGTCAGTGATTTTTCTCAAGACAAGGTATTCCCGGTTGGAAAATCAATATCGAAAGTATAAAGATAGTAGGAAAGTATCATGTGGACTAGATAAACAAATAGTCTAATTTAAATACCAAACAATGTATGAATACTGTGATATACCGAGTACATTTTTATTACAGAGTTTATTTAAAACGCTACGCCGTAGCGTTATGTAGACCCTCTACGAATGTGAACTTTAAATTTTAGTCATCAAACTCAATTGTTTTTTGTTCATTCGTAGTAAATGTCATTATAGCACGTGATTTTATGAAAATTACAAATTTTTGTAAGTCTAATAAAAATTATACAAGTTGCAATTGTTGTGAAAACAGACGTAGCTTTACTTTAATTAAACAGGAATACTTAAATTAATTTGAGTTGGTTATTCCGACTACAGTTTTGCCGATTACATTTGATCATTTTCAAGGAATTATATAAGCGTGATGCGCGCGCGGTCTCGTTTGGACTGTCACTGTGTAAAGAGCTTTCTTGAATAGAATCACGGGATGTGATCAAAACTTAAGTCAAAATCATAAGCATCACAGTCAGAAGACAACCATTGTTGAACATTCCGCCCCTTTATGGGAGAAGAAATAATCCCAACCTTAGCAGACGGTTTAGGGGTCGCAAAACGCACACCGCTTACTAAGAGGACGCTGGTGCACCTCGTGTAAACAACATTAACAAAAAGACATTTAAATGTCTTTTTGTTAAAATGGCTACAGTCGCAGACTGCATTAAGCCCAGATTGCATTTTATTTATAATTAGAAAAACAACGGTTACACTCCTTGAGTGGCGCTGGTCGCTTTTTTATTGCATACCCGGATACTGGATAGCCGAAATAGCCAACTCAATTTTAACATGAGTATTCCGTGGTATTCCATTATTAATAAATGAGGTCGTAACTATTATAATGACAGTCAGAAGTAAGTAAAAGAGAAGTCGATATAACCAAGCGAGGTTCTCTGCTCGGTAGGACTGCGGCTCACAAATTGAGTTTGTACTCGCTATCTCGGATAATACGAACACTTCGCAGATAAGCACAACATACAGATGGACAACATTTGCAAAAAAAAAATATATAAGTCGGTGTAGTCAAATATGAGGAACACACCTAGCCTGAAATGTAAATTGGTATTCAGGTGATCCAACAACTTTTCGTAGGCAGCTAATCTACAACTTTTGTTCGATAATTTTTAAGAATTCGTAATTTTCAGTTACTTAATGACGGAATTTTGAATCAATACATGAGTCATTGTGGGACTTTATGGGTATACCAAGCGCCCCGGTGCGCAGACAGTGCGGTGTGAAACAACAATTTATGGCGCTCTATGAAACGAAACAAGCGTCTGCCGCTGCTTCATAGAGCGCCATATATTTTTTTGTAGAAGTGCACCGTCCGCGCGTTCAGGGCATTTGCTATATGAAGTCCCTAGAACGCTCTGTCCCCACTAGGTTTCCCCGTGTCTGGGATGCCAAGGAACACACACAAACACGCCAGGCCCCGCTCGCAGCTAGAGCTTCTCTTTCAAACACAATTATTCAACATTTTTGAAGATAAAAAAAATCACAAAGTGGAAATTAAAAAAATTACAGTCAGTTATGTATAAAATACCATTGTCAAATGTTATTACTTTTTATTTTGGTACAGAAAAAAGAAAATTCTTAAAAAACCTTCTACATGGTCAAAATAGAAAATGTTTCCATAAAAATTGACATTAAATATTATCATTGTTATTCAAAAAATTAACTGGCTGTTTGTTTATTTTGTATTTCTCACTCAGTGTTTTTTTTTAATCTACAAAAATGTTGAAATGATGACGGGATCGCCATCTGCTCTAGCCCTATTCTCAGAGGGTAGACGTATCCACCTAAGTCATACCTTCAGTTGATTGAAGGTGATGATAGCTTGTTAGGCATTCATTCATCTTCATCATCCAGTCATTAAGTTCTATCTTCCGTGGTCTATCTTATAGTTAGTTATACATCTGTCTCTTTCAAATCTGTTCCAGAATTTGTCGTAAAGCGAGAGTCACCGAACCCTGTCATTTTGTACTCTGTGTCGGCGGGATCGCGGCCTCCTAACGGCGTGATAAGAACCAATTGAGAACAAGTGATGGAATAATGTTTCCAGATACGGGAGGGAACATTACCTACAGTGTACAGCGTGTGAGGAGGCTGAAGTGTTGCTGAACGTATGAGTATTTTTAGCATTTTCAAGTGTCATTCTAATTTTGTGTTCGAGGCATTTCTCATTTCTCGTTTTATTATCAGGAGGAGTAACTGAAACATTACATTATGTAAGGTTCCATAACCCAGTAATAGAAGTTAAGACTAAAACTACTTCAAATAATGATAAAAATATTACAGACAGATAGGGTCGCATTCTGGTGTACCGATGGACACAATTTAAAAATCGGACTGCCATGGTAGCCCCCCTGATATTGCAATATATCTTAGTCCAAAAGGAAGCCTCTCTGGGTATGATCATCATCGGCAGCTTATTCAGCCCACTGCAGAGTATAAGCCTCTTATGCTCTGGATAATGATGACGTCAAAAAATCCAAAGCCCGTAAAAATAAGCATATAAAGATTTCCAAAACAACTCATACCTTCAATTTTGTTCGATAAACTTTTTGGTGGGCAATATCTCGAGGACTATACATATATGATTATATTTCAAAATACCTGTGTCGAAACGACGTAAATACTTGTAAAAAGTTTTAGTACCTCAACCCCCATATTTTCATCATAGCAATGCATCGGTATGGAATAATTTTGCATCAATACATACGTATATTATGTAAAAATAATGAACGTCAAAATAGGGCAAGCGCACACTTCTGCGCGGAAGAAGGACGCGCGCACACTTGACCTCGCTATTGTCAACCGTAAGGAAGTGTACTAACTAAGATATACTTAGAATAGCATATAGTATGACAGCGTTCTTGTTTTGTTAACCTACAGAAAAACGTGATATAGACAAATTATTTTCAGGGTGTTCATTTTATATTTGACTGGCTTGCCCGCGCGGCTTTGCTCGCGTAGGGTACATTAAATTAAATACGCCATTTGATTTCCGAAAAAACCGGGGACATACCATTCTTATTTTTTTAATGTTGGTACATAAGCCGAGTTTCATTGGCTTAACGTGAATTTTTTTTTTTTTTTTCATACAAATTTTGTGGACACATTCCCTTTAGAAGTGGAAATTTGCAAAACCCATTCACATTGTTCACCTAGACCATCTAAACCCAAATCCCTAGAAAAGGATCTCCTTCTAGAAAAGGGCTTGTACTTTTATGGGTAAGTTGAGAGAGATGGTCGTCGATGGGTCAAAGATATTTAAAAAAAATCGGTTGAACCTGAACCCAATTAATACAGAATCGAGCCAGATGGCACAGCAAGAGAGAAGCATACACCCAGCAGTCGGATAAAGAAGCCTGTGGATGATGATGATGGCAAAATTGTGACATACCTATACGATGAATGTATTTTATAATATCTAATGAATCAGTAAAAATACGTAAATACGTAGCAAAGTACGAATTAAAAACTTCGTCTTGTCAAATGCTAACGATCGGCAGACAGACAGACCGACCGTCGGGTGAGTTGATGGACAAACAAACATCTTCATATTTACTATTTAAAAAAAACTGTCTTCTGATATTTATTTTTTTAAGTTAGTTATGAGCCGAGCAAATCGCTCGCCTCGCTTCCTGCATCAGTTCTGAACTGCGCTCATCACCTTGAGATATAAGATGTTAAATTTGATTATGCCCAGTAGTTTCACTGGAATGCGTCTAGCGAAATTACTGCCCTTCAATCGGGAACACAGTAAATTTTGCACACTAATGCTTGGTTGGCTGTTGAATAAACAAAGCTGTGTACTTCCCCAGGCGGCCTTTACAAAAGAGTCCGACCACTGCAAATGTTAGACAAATGTTAGAGTTATAACATTTAACTAACCATACCTAGTTAGTTTTATTGTATTCAGAACATCATATTGAGAAGTCCACACTTGCCTGGAAGAGATCGCTATGACCAATAAGGCCGCCAAAAAGGAAAGTCCGTAGACTTACGTTTTACCTAGTGTGTGTTTAATATTTTTGACTTGTAGATGAATATTTACCAATAAATAACTTTGACTTTGATTCAATTGTAGCACAAATAAATAATTGTCATACAAAGTATTACAAAGTAGGTATATCTGAGTTAAATAGTCCTCTATATGTGTGTGATCCAAGGCCAAAGCGGAAATATATCATCGTAACGGCCGTTTGAGTGACCGTTAACCGTTTAACGGCCGAGCCAGTGCTCTGTTTTACAGATTAGATGCGGTCACATCTTTATTGCCGTTTGACCTACTAGTTTCTGCAAGGATATATACAAATGCTAGTTCTTACCCGCGACTTCGTTCGCGTGGATATAAAAAAGTATCCTATGTCCGTCTTTGTAAAATACAGTAACTCCTTATCAAATTTTATCAAGATCCGTTCACCCGTGATAACGCGACAAGCATTCAGACAGAGAGACAAAGTTACTTCGTATAGTTCCCTAGATGGCGTTGATCCATTTTTGTGCATTTTTTGACGTTTTGTATGGACTGACAGCTATAATGTAGGGAGTTCTGAATCGCGCAAGCGAAGTTTCTTTCTCGAGACGAACATATTCATTTGTTTACCTCGAAGCTTTATTGGTCCTGATACGACTGCGGCCATATTCCTCTGAATTATAATATTTGTTAGGATATTACACCTACTAGTTTCTATGTCAGATAATATTTTAATAGGTATTTGTGTTTCTCTTCTCTTCTTTGTGTAGGGTTTAATTTATCTAAAGACCTCAGTAGCAAAAGTAATATAAAAAAATACTATTTATTTTCAAACACAATAATCGTATTAAGATGCGGAAAAACTAATAATTCATTTGAGTTGGTCCTTCACTGGCTTGCTCGTCTACAATAATCGTATACAAAGAAATAAATTTACATCGTAATGAAGCTTATTTTAAAGGATAATACAATTTGTCTATCACTCTGTACAGAGCCGTGTTCAGTGTTCAGTAAGGTCGGCTCATGACGCTCCATGACATTACGAGTATGCTGCAAATGTCATCGAGGGTCGTCAGAAGTCCTCACTGAACCCGGCCTTACATACTAACTCAGTGGTGTACGTTACCTTCTACGACTAAAAGGCTAAACATTATTGGAAGGAATTATTGTGTATTACCCATAATTTGTACCCCGAAAAGATACTATAATTATTTACTGGGGTTTTCTTTTTTGTATGTTCGGCTGGCGAATCAAAACAATATCCTCGGAGGACATGCGAAGCGTAACTAGTGACTAAGCAAATAATACGAATTATTTTAAGCCGAATAAACTTGGCTAGGTGGAAATATTGTTGGGTTGAAACAAATTCCACAAAGCCCGTTATACACTTTGCAGCTCCAATCCAGTCTAGTCTTTTAGCATAGCGCATGCCAACTGGCAGTGGGTTTGATTCCCGGCCAACACAAAAAGCTTGTTCCAAATCACTTGTTATCTCATTGACGTAGTTTACGTGTAATCTATTTTGATGCGATGCGCGTAGCGCATAAATAGCGTAGATACACTATCTACGCTATTTTACTCGTACCCAGTGTATATGGGATGTATAACTAGTATCATTCATCATCAGCCATAAGACTTCCACTTTAACACAGGCCTCCCCCTTAAAGCGCCACACTGACCGACAACGTGCCACTTGCATCCGCTACTTGCAAAAAAATGTAGCCTATACCACTTCAGGCATAAAGAGGAATCTCACGAAATCTCACTCGACAAACATACATACTCTTACTTACATACACCTCGAAAATATTACCCTCCTTCTTAGGCAGTTGAGAGTAAGAAGATACAGATACACAAAAGTACTTATAACCAACCAATTACGGATTTACATTTTATTACTAAACCACTAACTACAGTCTTATAATTATCTGTGTGTATATTTGTATGTGTGAGAGGGTGTGTGCGTGCATGTGTGTGTGTATGTGAGAGGGTGAAGAGTGGAGTGTGAGGATGTATAAATGCAGCTATTTATCTATAGTTGCTAAGTATATGAAATAGAAGTCGACAGCAAGAGTTATTTGATATATCAGCAAGATATAGGGCTAACGAGTTTAACCCGACATGTCCTGAGGTGAGCTTTAGATGTATCGTATGCGCGGAAACAAAGCCGCGACGTAATGAAATTAAACGTGCTAATTAAGCCTTTTCATGTGATACCCATCATGGCATCATTAAAACAATCATTACTAGCAGGACCCCGCGGTTTACCCGCTATTATACAGAAACCGAATATTTTTCCGGGATAAAAATTAGCCTTTATGCTAATCCAGACTATAAATTACATACGTACCAAATTTCACCCAAATCCGTTCAGCCGTTATAGAGTTGAACGGGAACAAGCACACTCACATACTTGTAAGTGTCTAAGTAAAATATTATTAAAATATTTCGCATTTATTTAAAGTGACCTCACCAGCAAACGATGAAAACGCTACCAACAATACCTCATTTTGTCAAATTACGATAAGTAGTTTAGAAGTTATGAGGAACAGATTAACACATACATACATACATACATAACTGTCAAAATCATAACCCTCCGTTTTGCTTCGCGTATAGTCAGGAAAAATAACCCTATATAGAACTCAATTTCTACCAGTTGACCTCACACAGAATGATGAGAATTAGTACAGCAGTGACTTAACGCAGTAGTGCAACTTGTGAGGCGAGCGTTGATGCATTGACAGCGAGTACTAGCGCGTGCTAAAGTCAATTACAAATTGATTTCAATGTTGAATAACCTATTTGTTTCGTGAGTGAGGATAAAAGAGGATTTGTTATTGGAGGTTAAATTTTGTTGTGAACTATACTTGCTGTTGCTGTACATCATAAAAAATATCATTACAAGGTTTTTATTATACGAAAATAAATATTTAAAAAAATTTCATTGCGCTCGTACACGGAAAATAAATAAAAAATGTTTTTTTTGTTTTTTATCGCAGTTTTTCCCGCCACGGCTCTCTAAATGACATTTTCAAGCGGGCGCTTGCCACCATCCACATCCTTTCTGTTCTAGAGCCAGTAGGGATAGTTCGAGATGGTGGTAAGCGCCCTGATGGCCTGACTCTGATCCCCTGGGAGCGGGGAAGGGCTCTCGTGTGGGACGCAACATGTGTCGATACGTTAGCCCCTTCTCGCCTCAGAGGGACTGTTCAAAGGGCCGGAGCCGCGGCGGAGGCTGCAGAAGACGCCAAGCGGCGCAAATATGCATCATTGTCTAACGAGTACATCTTTGTGTCGCTCGGTGTCGAAACATTAGGTCCGTGGGGTCCAAGTACGAAAAAACTTGTCAAACTTTTGTCAACACGTTTAGTCAACGCCGCTGGTGATAAAAGAGCTGGCTCATTCCTCGCACAAAGAATTTCTTTGGGTATTCAACGCGGGAATGCAGCCAGCGTTCTTGGTACTTTGCCACACGGGCACCAACTCTTTTTAGATTTATAGTTCGAAGTTTTAGGTATAAGTTTAGTGAATATGTATATAAATTATTGTGTTTTTAAATAAATAAAATTTTACAATTAAAAATGTTTTTACTTGACATTACGCACATCTACTGCAGTGTAAAATTAATGGTTGCGTGAGCATTTGTAAACCTTTTTCTTATTTTGCTGTTATATTGTTATAATCGTTCATGACAATTTATAACATAAACGTTTGAATGAAACTTCATAGCGCTTTTTTAAATTAAATTTCCACAAATAAAGTTGTATACAAAATTTCACCTCTAAGTTACACCACAAACAGTGCCAAGATCCAAAACAATACCAGAAGTTGGCAACATTTTGACCAAATTGAAACGTTTTGTTGAAACCATTAAAAGTTTGTAACGAGCTGGAACGGACACCGCAGGACAATGAGCAGATGTTGCTAAGAATTTCTTATATTTTGTAGTCGTTGTAGCTACAAATTGGCTAAATCCAATGATTTATTCCATGAGAGTATTTGTGTTGCAGCAACATCCTAATAAAAAGACAGACCGATAACTAAAACTACAAAAAAAAAACTGATTCACAGATTAGCATTTTTTTTAAAGTTTTGTTTAAATGTATTCCTCGTTTATTTTTTGGACAGTTCGTCTGTTTAATTCTATACTTGTGCACTCGACATTATCTCGGCTCTCGAGAGTGAGAGTGACAGAACATAATCTCGGGCGTGTAATATTAGTGTCCCCAATGAGACATTTCAAGAAAATTCAATTAAAAGGTTGAGGTCAAATACGTACATTATTTCGTTTGCTTGTAAGATCTATTTCTATCTCACATCGATTTACGCGGGGATAGCCCCATCAGCGAGGTGAGGGAGTTCGAATCGCTGTGGTTGATTAGTTAGCTGGTGAGAACACCGGCTGGTGCAGGGTGCGCTGGCCATACTTTCCGGTTAACGCAGGTCCTCATGGGGCATGGATGCCTCCGGAGGTACCTGTAAGCCATGGCCCGGAGGGAGGCGACCCCGTTCTGCCAGTGCGGCTGCGTGGAGGAAACCGCGCAGCACGTGCTAGAGGTGTGCCCGGGAGCAGCGGAGCCGCGGCTCGAGCTGGTTGCGGTCGTGGGCGCCGACTATTCTAGCTCAAATACGCGAGCATAGAAACCACACTTCACTTTTGACCACACTAGTACATTTTTACATCAAGTAATGGGATCGTGATAGCCGTATAACTGTTACTTAATCTGTGGTCGCTCGTATTTATTGCACATTCATGATACGTTCAGTCTTGTTTTCTTATTATTTCTTTTAAAGAGGTTTTGTTAAACAAATTCTGAGAGATGCATTGAATTTCAAATTTGAAAATATCTTGCAGAATACGTCATTGCAACTTTAGAAGTGGATGTGGGGATTTTTTTTACTAGCAATGTTTGCATGGATGTATACATGTATGTATGTTAAGGTCAAATCTTGCAACTGAATTTTAGACCAGCTCCGGTGTTCAATTGAGTTAAAGTTTTGCATGCCTGTCAAATTACGATGACAATACAATATTATGACAGCGAGCTGATCTGGTGATCAATATAGGCATATATAAGGTCTACCGTCAGGCGACTTTTTTTAAAATCATTAGTTGTAGTAATTAAATAATTACTATATTGTATAAAATTTATCTCAACATATTCGATGTGTCTTTCGACTCTCCAATCGGGAGCCACAGGCAAAACTAATCTCAGATGGAGCCACCATCACCAGTGCTTGTCATTAGTCTGATTGCTTGCACTTGTATGAGCACTTCGTGCTTCATATCTCAGCTGCCTCCATGATTTTGGCGCTTCTAGCTTTGAAAATGAAAAAAGCGAGCGCACTTCGTCTTTTTTCAAGTTTTTACGTTGATGCGTCAAGCCTAGAAACAATATATTTTTTTATAATTAAATAGGCTATGGTAAATTTAGTTTATAATACTATACGTGCTAATTAATGAATTAAGTACTAACCAGTTAACCTGCTCTCGTCGTAAAAAATATTAAGTTTCAAATGGTCACTACACAACGTAGAAGAGTTGTGTTCCACAACAAATTTGGATTCCGATTTCTGATGCGCAAATTTTTGATCCACAGCTACCTTTTTTTCTTTATTTTTAAACTGAAATGCACTAAACAGAGCTATTTTTAATACTAGACGATAATTATTGAATAATATTAGTAAATATAAAATTATCTATTGATATTTGACACTTTTGAATGTGAAACAACACCAGCAATAATGCGCCACCTAACGAGATAAATAAACAGGGGAGACATCCCCATTAGGTCAGATAACTTTTCCAAGGGTCCCAACTCCTTAAAACTAAGTGGTAGAGCCACTAGTTCGAACTTTGCTCTTACTGACCGAGAGAAACGAATGTCTTATAGTCTGGATTAACATATTAGCGCTTACAAAATAGATTCGTTCAAACAATCCAACAAACACACTCACCATTTATAATAGTGGTCCAAATAGTGACATCAATCCAAAACATTAGGTTTTTCATACTAAGGCCTTCTCGAAAAAACCCCATGTGTGTTCTACGATTTTCTGTAATTTAGTTTTTCTTTTTTTTTCCTTAAGAAAGTATTTTCCATATGAGCGGCTTAAAAATGTCTATTTTTGGGTGGATTTCTCGTTGGTGTTTTGCGGATTCTTCTTCGTCTCTCATCAAAAATCCATCCAAAAAAAGGTTTTCTTTATGCTTAGTACACAAACCGAATTTGGATTGTTAGCATGAGAAAAGAATTTATTTTCATACAAACTTAGGGGGTCCATTTTACCTCTTTAGAGGTGAAATTTCATAAAACCCGTTCATATTGTTCACCTTAAACTATTTACCAGGAGTGTTACGTTCCAATTTTTCGTCACTATCATAAGCGGTTTGGTTTGCGCTTTGATTCCTAGTGTACATCTAATAACACTATAATGTTCACTTAATAACGCTACAACGTGACATCAATCAATCAATCATAGCATGTGAACGAAATTCACAGTGACATAAATTTAAACGCTACGTTACAAAAGGAACGTATAAAACAAGAGAAGCTTGAAGTTACCTAGTTCGAGTTCAGCCTCCGCGTCCTCCGAGATGGTCTCCATGACTGCAGGGCATGGTTCCAGCGAGGCGCGCGCCGGCGTGCACCGCGCACGCCGCGCGCACTCACTGCACAGAGGAGCAGGCAACGCGCACTGCACCTAATCTCACACCACTTTAGATTTTATTCACACTAAGTTCACGAACAGTGCACTTTATTTTTATTACACTGTGTACATTTAGTTCACAAACTGTGTACCGTCTTACCATTAGTTGTGTGTTTTATAGCTAAAGAAAAGGCCGCTAGTTGACATAACAAGAAATTGACATTTCTTGAATTATTTTTTACAAGTGAATAGTTCACTAGTACTAATCTACTTCTAAAAAGATTATTATTTGCTTAATTGTGATGCTCAATGCATGATGTTATTAAGCACGGACTGTGTAGAATTATGTAGTGTCCACATTTATTAAGCTGTGTACATTATATTTTCCCCCATATCTTTGCGTAGTTGCAACTACATACCCTTTGTTTAAAGTTGTTTAATCTTAAACGCTGTTTTTAAATATTTTTTCCACGAAAATATTAAGAATTACACCATTCCTACGCTGATTTGTCACGGAAAATTAATTTATCTAGAGAGCCTAGAAATTATTTGGTAGAGGGGACCAAATATCCAAAATTTTCTTACTATGCTGTCAGTCATAACATGCCCTCTATATTTTGTTTCTTATTGTACACATTATTCAGTCTTTTTTTTATCAATTTGACGTCAATAATTCACGCAAAAAAATATTACATACTATTATAAAATCTAAGGTAGTTATGCTATTTGGTTATTTGTTACCTTTTTACAACTAAGCAGCTAAACTTTACTCGATGTTTGTCACGAACGTAGTTTTCGTATTTTGTGTCGTACTTTTTATTTCAGAAGACTGTGGAAAATCTGATGATCGCGGATAATACCACGGTGTAAAATATACTAGTAATAAGAGAAGCGTGGTAATTATAAGCACCGTTTGAAACCGGTTAATTGCCCATTCAGTTTTCAGTCTCGTAGAATATTTTCATCAACATTACAAAGAAGTGTTCATGAAAGATAATTGCTCAGTAATTGTATACAATTGTGTAAGATTGTGCTGAGGAACGTGAGAAACTCAGAAGAAAACACTTGGCACGTACTTAGCACGAACTAAGCACGTACTAACACGTAGACAACGACTGTAGAGAGTAGGAATTAATGGAGTAAGATTAGTTATATTTATATAATCTGGAATTACTAATAATACCAAAAATTAAGTGAAAGGTACCGTAGGCGTGCTACACACCTGTCTCACTCGCACTTTTACAAATTTTGTAGATAGAGTGTGAATCGCCAAAACTTTTATTATATTTGTCTATAATGCAAAAGTTTGTATATTAGTATATAAGTATTGTAAGTGTGTTCATTCCATCTCAACTCCGTAACAGCGGAACTGATTTGAATGAAATTTGGTATGGAGGTACTTTTTTTGTTGGATTTACACATAGGATACTTTTTATTCCGCAGAAATATACGATTACTATAGGACAGCAGGTTCATAAGTCAGTAAGCCGTGAAAGTCGTTCATAATTATGATTGATATCTTAAAACTATATCCATAAAAATGTGAAAAAATAATATGTCTAAGCAGTCTAAACGAACATCCAGTATATCTGCGAAAAAATAACCTCGTTATTAATTTTCCTAGTCTCAGTCCCCGTGCCGTAAATAACCGGTTTACTTTTACAACACTATGATAACAACATAAGTAATAACTTGTTTATATTTACCACGCAGCAGTTTTAGTTCTACCATCGAGCAGAGTAATGTACAGAAGAACATCTTGCGAACCAAACTGTTCCTTGCGCCAAATTGACCTTTATAAGCCCAACCGGGTGGCCCAAGTTTACATGTAAAAGTGAGGAATCTCACTCTCTCGTTTTACTGTGTCACGCGAAATATTAAATTGTGTACCTAATTCCTTTTGACATGTGTATTTACATAATTTTAGAATCATTAATTTGCATACCTAATCAGAGGTTGTTATTGGCTTTTCAAACTTAATATAAGATCTATGTTATCCATTAACGAGCAAATAAAGAATTGAATTGAATTGTGGTTACAAAAATTAGTTTTATTGCGACGTAGCGAGTCTATTTAATTTTATTAGATCATCTGAGTCCAAGCATCCCGACCGCCGTTGCCTACGCCCGCCGCGCCGCCGCAGTGCGCCGACGATTACAACGAATTATTTATACCGTAGCATATAATATACATACAATTTTGTATTTGAAGCGGCCGGCGCGCTCGGCGCATGCTTCAGCCGCTTGTTATAACTAGTCCCTTAGAAGCTGTTTCTCTGCCTAATTGAATACTCTGTGTTTTTAGTGCGTTTTCCGTTATTTTATTATTCGTGTCATGGCGACGTAGACGAGATAATTTCTTTGAGTTTTAGCCAACGTATTAATAGTAGTAATTATTTTGGTACACTCTCAGTACAGAGTAATGCAATATTTTTAGCGGCGCTCTAAGGGGAAGGCCTTTATTCAGCAATGGCATTCTTGTGGCCGATGATGATGATGTTTAATACAGGTAGCTCTGAGGTGTGTTTGTGTTTGTATGTTCCATTATTACCTCCGGTAACCTAAACGCATGCACTCCTATTTTGAAGAGTGTCTTTATCAGTCCGTTGCACCAGTTCTTGTTAGCAATAATTAATTGTAATGTTAAACTCATTAGGGAAATGCTGACTAATCATTAATTCCACTAAATAAAAGCATTTTTCGTTTATCGTTTCCACTTTACGACGAGTGAGGGTACTTCGAAACGTCGGCGGCCCGCAGGGAGCCGGCAGAGGGCGGTGACGGTGACCTATTTCGTTTGTTAAAGGGAATTCCCATGATAATGGCAAAAAGGATTGTTTACAAAGAATGATAATAAATTAAAATTTAACTCTTCTTGCATAAATTTAAATAATCGTATTTTTGTTTTAAGCATTTTTTCCATGTTGCGGTTAAAGTCTCAAGTAGAGCAAGATAAAAATTATGTTGATCCGGTTACCTGCTCCTAATAGATCACCGAAGTCTAACAACGATCGACTAGGCCTTCACCTCTGGATATGAGACCGCGAGTGATATTTGCAACTGGGCCGTTATTCTCTATCTTCAGTCAAACTGAGACAGAGAAAGACAGAGTTACTTTGGCATTTATAATATTAGTTAGGATTATGCTTAATATATGCATTTGAGGGGACGCCTAGACCATTTCAGGGGACACCTAGACCATTTGAGGGGACACCTAGACCATTTGAAGGAACAACTAGACCATTTGAGGGGACACCTAGAGCGACTTTCTTACCAAAAAAGCATCCTATGCCCGCCGTTGTGATATACAGTAACTCCTTATAAAATTTTATCAAGATCCGTTCAGTCGTTTAGCCGTGATAACGCGACAAACATCCAGACAGAGATTCGAAGTTCCTCCCTATAGTTCGCTAGATGGCGTTGATCCATTTTGTGCATTTTTTGACGTTTTGTATGAACTGACAGTCGTAATGTAGGCAGTTCTGAATCGCGCAAGCGAAGTTTTTTCCTCGAGACGAACGTATTCATTTTTATATCTCGAAGCTTTATTGGTCATGATACGACTGCGGCTATATTCCTCTGAATTATAATATTCGTTAGGATTTATGTGATCCTGACAAAAAATTGTATAAGCTATACCAAATATATATGTATGAATAACAAAAGGCACGGATCTTGGAGTACGTGGAGCTGTAATACAAATAAATAAATAAACACGAGCTAACCACCACTTGACTTACAGAATAAGAGAGCACTGTAAGTATTCGTACTTATAACTAATGAAGGGCGCGTATCTAATGAAAGTTAAATAAGATCCGTACAAAAATAGCTGATATTAACGAGTTGCACGTCGATTGTGGAAGAGGCGCCCAGCTGGGCGGGCGCCTGGGAGGGCAGCTCCCAGGGCGGATTGTTTTGTTGCATTTGTTTCAAAACAAAACCATAATCACCCTAAAGCTGGGTTGCACGATAATCCCAGAAAGTTACTATTATACTTAAATTAAAAGGTTTGATTCCACTTTCTTTATTCGAACTGCTGTACAGTGGAATGCGCTGCCCGAGTGGGTTTTTCCTGATAATTATAATCTAGGTGTCTTCAAGTCGCGAGTGAATCGGTTTCTTTTATATGGGCAAGCGTGCTCCATCGTAGGCTGCATTTTCGTTTAACATCAGACGTGATGGCAGTCAAACGCAGGCCTATAAATAAAAAATAAAAAAAAATAAAAAATTAACTATAACCTTATCCTTAACCATGAAGCTTAGCCAGCACGTGTTATGTTACATAGTTAAAATGGTGCAACACCTTTTTCTACTTAACGGAGGTTTTAACTGCTGATATGACCGAGTTTAAAGTTAACCTAGATGGTGCAACCCGACCTAAGAAAATGAGAATGCTACTTTACACTAACCAGGTGGTGAGCATATTATAACCGACGAAAAAAAAACATCGGAGGGGGACATTTTCTAAGTGTGTTTTTGTTTCGTTCGTCCTCTTTTAACTCAGCAACAATGCAATGGATGCAACAGTTTATATCTCTAACTTTACAGAATACAGAATACATAATACAGAAATATTTATTTCGTAACAAAAAATATAGACACACAAAAGAAACATAGTAATAAATTAAATATACACGTAATAGACAGGATGTGTACCTATATATATGTCACGAAACCGGCCCCAACTCAGCTGGCTGTAAACAACCAGCGCTGGTATTCTGTAACTGGTGTGGTAACTTTAAGCATAATTATCTAACTGTCTAATAAGAAGTTATATAAATATATAAGAATATATTTGTGTGTTCTTATATCTATTGCTTGCTGTAGCCTAAACGGCTTGACCGATTTTGATGAGTGCGTTGTTGCAGTTATTCCTCTTCATGCCCGGAGTGTCATAGGATACATTTTGCAGTCGGGTATTTTGTTTTTCTCTTAATAACTATGCTTGATTTTCCTCAAATGTTTGTGTATAGCCTCCTTTTTTTAAACTAGATAGCTAGGTTTGCGCTTGACCACATCCTTCCTGATGTAAATCAATGTAGTTGTCTATAATTGAGCACGGTTACCTAGAAGGTCGCCTCACATTTGTGGGGTAGCGGGTTCGAACCCGGGCGGTTGCCCGTACCAATGAGTTCTTTGGAACTTACGTACGAATATACCACTGGCTTTACGGTGAAAGAAAACATCGTGAGGAAGCCTGCATACTTTCGGAGAAGAAATTCGATGGAGTATGTGAATCCGCCAACCCGCACTGGGCCAGTGTGATGGATATGGCCCAATCACCCTTCGAGGGTATGATGTTATCCCAACAGTGGGATGCTTAAAGGCTGATACAAATACTTAGAAGATTCCTTTTCCTTCTTTCTTCAGACACCCTTTTTTCTCTGAACAGCTCTTTAAAGTAAGTTTTTAGCGTTAACTTTAAAATGATAAAAGTAAAACAATTAATTAATAGTTTTCGTGCGTCGCCCACTGACTGTTACAAACAACGCGCCCTTTAGTAAACTACGCCAAACTACGCAATCTAACTTTTAATAGAATGTATTAAGAATGCTCCCAATTTATTGTAAGCTACATGGAGATGCTCCTCATTGCCGTGGATACAGAATGGGGCTGTAGTCGAGAGGTGATGTACATTACAGAGTTTTGGGGCTGACGTGCAATATATCACTTTCCAAAACTTGTGTTGCTGTGTAATAATGGTGGACTTATTATCCGTTATGTGCTTCTGAATGTACATGAGTGTAGGAAACGTTATTATATTTTATACTTGAAAGACGAGAAAAATTAAACTTTACGTTTTAATCACATTCTCTAAAGTTTTCCGTAAAAATCGCGTAATTGCGAAAATTGTGCGAGAAAAGCGTGAACATTCGCATGACCGTAGGAAAATTTTAGGAAGTTGGAAATAAAACAAGTAGTGTTTTTTAAAGGAAAACGAAATATCCGACTGCAAAAGACGTAAAGACAAATCAAACGACACCTCACTCGTCAAAATCGGTAAAGCCATTTAGGCTACAGGAGGTAATATAGAAACACACAAACATACTTATATACTTATACACCTACAAACACCCAGAAACCTTACCCTCCGTTTTGGGCAGTCAGGTCATCATCATCCGGAATCAGTCTAGTAAAACGTCGAAATTGTTGACTTACAAAGAGACTAGTTGTTTTTTATTGTAAAGCTAGCAGCGCTCTGTGGTTCCACCCTCTATACCATAGGAACAGTATATTTTTGCGGGAAAAAGAAGTCCAGGGTATAAGCTTGTAGAATCCTCAATTTTTTAAGCAAAAACGTTATCAATCCAGCAAAAGAAAATAAATAAATAAATATTGGTGGACGTTTTTCACACACAGCGCCATCTAGCCCCAAACTAAGCAAGCTTGTACTATGGGATATGGGATACCAGATGACTGATAGAAAACATAAATACTTTTTTTTTGTTTGTAAATACATACATAGCCAGCTCAGATGGTTGAAATCCGCCCACCGAGCCACAAGGTTAAATTATATGTTTATTAAGTATCACGTTTTTTTTTTGTTGCATTTTTTCATAATATTTACATAGGACGCCGAGTAGGCATGCCTCTTACTAGGTGCACTAACGACATTTTAAAAGTCGCAGGCAACCGGTTGATGAAAATGGTATATTGTCGTGCAGTGTGGTCTTGTGGGTGGGACTATGTTCAGCAGCGATAGCGTCTTGCGGCTGATGATGATGATGTTCAAAAACACGGGAAAAGTGGACTGGTGGTATGTGTATGTGTAAGTGGTACTTCATAAGCCTTAGATGGTCCATTACCGTAAGTGAAGTAGGTAAGTACATAAGATGATTGTTTCTTCGCAAACTATATAAAGCTAATAAGTAACGATGCCCACTTAGCATAATCGTCGATCGGAAATATCATTCAACAAAGATAATATAACCAGTTGATCGTATATGTAGAAAATTCTCTTGAGAAAGCTTTTTTTTTTGTTACTAAGACTATTATCAGTTCATTTACAAAATTCAGTCAATTTTGGAAGTCGGTTAAAAATAGATAGATAAAAAAATAGATAGTTATTAATCGCACGTACGAGTGGGGGACTCAAAATTCATTCGTGCATTTTGCGTCTAGGAAAATAGGATCGCCTATTATTAGGAGATTTTTTGAACTTTTACGTGCTTATGTTATTTTTTGCTTAGTATTTTCGTGAGGAAGGAACAAGGAAGACCTGACTGCCGATTATATTGTCAGCGACTGTGTCTTTGTAGTATCGTGTTACGTGAATCTCTTGAGTTGTCTATATTTTAACGTGTTTTCTTTTATAACAAGTTCTCCTTAAACTATATCCCAAAACTATATCCGTGGAAAATTTTAGATTGATCCGTAGCTCTGTTGCTCTGTTGCTGTTGCACGCTGCAAGATGTGGGTTCAAATCCCAACAATGAAGTTAAGCTACCGGTGAAGGTAAACAGAGTGAGGTACCACAGCACCATAGCAGTGCTGGTAGAATACTTTTTACTTCTCTTAACTACTTCTTCTCTTCTTTCTCATCTTTATCTACTTTCGCCTACGACGGTACCGCCCCCAAATTTAAAATTTGTCGCCGAGTAGAACGGTATATTGCGGCAGACTCATTTGAGACTACAATTCCATACTGCCGAACAAAACAAAAAAAAAAAAAAGTAAACAAACTTACATAAAGAAATTCCGACTAAAGTGAATATTAGTAAAATCAATTTAAATGAGTTGCGAAAGCAGACTTTATGAGTTTTCCGAAGACCCTGCAGTGCTTGCCAAGTTACGAGCAGAAACGCTGAATTGAAAACTAATTAACATTTTAATTACTTTTTGCGAAATGTGTTACGACTGATTTCAATGTTGTAATCACAGAAATAGGATATGCTATAGCTATATTTGCAATATTTAGGCAGTTTTTTGAAATTGTATTCGGTTTATGTGGAAAACTAAACAGTTCTTCTGTGGCAGTCGGATAAAAAAGAGTGAAACCCTAAAAATATAATAGAAATAAATAGGTCAGCAGAACGACGCAGAAGTTCCAGTAATTGGAGACGCCGACATTGGGGAAACTCGTCGTAAAGCGGCTTTATTACCTTTTAACATAACCTGTCAATGGCTATCAACTGTTATATAATTATCATGTCATCCCGCTCGCACGCTTGTTGAGAATAAAATGGAGCGAGCGGGATGACAAAGAACGATATAGCGCTAACTGCTATATAGTTGAGACATCAGACTGTAAAACCGCTTTTGGCTAAAAAGCAAATCAGGAAAACTTTTTTTTTATTATCCACAGGCTAGGCGTTTGACCACAACTCCCCTGATTTAAGTGACGGTGTGGTAGAAGATGGTAATCACATACCTAGACTGGATGAGACTGTCGGAACATACCGTAGGTCCTTGGCGACGGGTTTTCAACTCGTGTGGTAACGTCGCCAGCCGATTATTATACAACCAACATGCCTATCCATTAGTCACCGTGTTTTCCTTCATCGGGAGCTCAAGCTCATTGTTGGGATCTGAACCCACGCCAAGTGGCGAAGTGCGATCCGAACTCGCTAACCACTGAGCTATCATCGCAATAGTTTCTCTTTCAAAGAATTTCAGTGAGCGATAACAGATCTGTCATCTGTCAGGCCGCGATACACTGAGCCAGAGTTGTAGATCAAAAGCTATGACGATTAATTAAAGACCTTCGCACACCATAACGAGTCTCGACTCGACTCAATGTTTGATGTATATTGGCTAGCCTGCAGTTCTATTTGAAAGTGTACGGTGTGTGGATCACGCCATAGACGAACTTCGTCGGTACACTTACGATTGACAACATTAAAAACGTTACTTATTGTGACGTTTCTATATTTTTTAGCACCAAGTAGGTGAGGTTAGTATGCACAGTACACGCATTACAGTATATCCAATATTTTCATTTACTTTTACAGGGCACGGCATGAGCGCTAAGCCGCGAACGATTTTTAAATTTATAAAATCTGAAATCGCCTACCATGAAGTAAAGGATTTGCTTGACGGATAATTGACTATGGACTTATTTCGTCACTTAGTGGTTTTATTTTCAATTTTAATGGCTTATCTCGTCACTAGATGGACTTATTTGTTCACTCGGTTGAGTTATTTTCTCACTAAATATTGAATTAGTTAATTAATATTGACTTATTGCGTCACTTAAGTATTTTATTTCATCACACACTTGTATGAATTTTTATTTTTATTTTGAATAAACATAATGTGCAGTGGCCTTTTAGACGATGAGTCAATAATAAACAGATCAAAGCGGAGGCAACGAGAGCCCTTAATTTACTTCATTGCCTACTGTTATGACACCATGAGCTCCGCATTATCGGGCGTCTAAGCTTCGTTGGGTTTCAAGGCCAGACCATAGTTATAGCTGATTTGTTTTCAAGGTTTTATCACATTTATACGTATATTAGTGAATGGCGTCAATGTTTTTCTTAGGAGATATTAAAAAAATAAAAAACCGGCGGTATTCAGTCTCGATTTTTCTGTTTGTAGTTTCTATCACATCAGGTACGTTTTCAAGGAGTGTAACAAGCGTGACGCGCACGTATTCTTCTTGCCTTGCACTAACGTACCGTCGCTAAATGCTGCGCAAACAAGTTAGCGTGTAAACACTTCTCAACAAGATTCAGATGTTATCGAAATTATATTCGATAGAATAACCGACTCGATTATTTTAACGTAAGTATTATCAAAACAAAATGTGTCAAAATCACGTTTGTATTCAATATTTTATGAAAGTAAATGGCAATGGAGAGAGCTATGCTCGTAGTTTCTTGGCGCGATAAAATCCAGAACGAGGATATTCGCCGAAAAACCAAAGTCACCGATATAGCTCTCAGAGTTTGCAAGCTGAAGTGGCGATGGGCAGGCCGATAACCGACGGAGAAGAAAGGTTCTTGAGTGGCGACCATACGAACTGGTAGACGCAGCGTAGGCAGGCCTCCCACTGGGTGGACTGACGAGATTGTGAAATTCACGGGCAACGGTGGATGCAAGTGACACGTTGTCGGCCGGTGTGGCGCTCTAGTGGGGAGGCCTATGTTCAGCAGTGCACGTCTTCTGGCTGACTGACAAAATGAGTACGTAATGACGCCATACAAGAGCTATAAAAAAAATGACCAGACCACTTCCGGACCGTAAAAACTGAAAACGTCAGTTTTTCTATCTCTCTTCTATTTTTGTCCACGCATAATTTATTTAGCCAGTATCAAATCAGTTCAGTATCATACCAGTATCAATTCAGTATCAAACCAGTATCAAACTTAGCAAGTATCACCTAATGGTTGCCATTTGTGATTTGTACAGTTTAATGAATAGTCGAATTTTTTAAGAAGTAAATGTATGTGTGTGATGTACTCAAAATGGCAAAATAAATGAGATCTTGGACTAAACACTATTTCAACTCTAAGGCAGAAAATACAAAATACACGTCAGCTCTATTCAATAAATAAATAAGGCTTCATTTAGTTTTAATAAAACGGAAATATTGACATTAAATTGAGTCGGTTATTCCGACTATATATATATACTTGTTCTATGACTATATATATATATATTCATGCTTAGCATTCCTTGATAAAGGTCACAGAATGTGAACGAAACTATAGTCGGGATAACCGTCTCAATTTAAATAAGGCTTCACACTCAAATCTCCTCACTAGGTTTCCATGTGCCCAGATTGCTATGGAACACCCATCAAGACAAAAACTTAACCCAGAACCAGAACAAATATCGCTATCGGCATCGCTACCAACTAAGCCAGGAAGATAACCAAAGCCGTAAAAATCAAACGAATACCTATTTTCCGTATTGTCCGTTTTTATAAAATCGGCAGAATGGACGATCGCTCCGGGCCGCCCTGGCAGCCACGTCTTTCAATCACGTCACCACTTTAAATCAAAGGGCCTTTTTTATAGTCATCTGTTCTCGTCATGCCGTTCTGGACCCTTAACGACCCCAAGAACCCCTAAAAAGGGGTCAAACTGTCAGAGGGACGAGTGGTCCAACTCGTTAAAAGTCTTCCGAGAAGTCATTCGACTTATCAATATTTTCAGGCGAAGTTTCTTCTAAGTTCCTTTATTATTTATATCTTAGACTAGCTGTGCCGCACGGTTTTTAAGCCTTTACTTTTTTCAGCTTATAGTTAGGCGTTTTTAGGGTTCCGTGCTCGATGATTTTTAACGCAACCCTATTCTTTCAAACAGTGGTATTCGCTACAAATATTTGCAGGAACATTTTGTGTTATTTTGGTGAATTAGTGTCCTAATTTTTTTTTCGTTTAAGTGTTACGAAAGCCACCATAATAATATATATTTTTTTATTCAGTTTAAAATATATAGTTTTGTTAGCAAGTTTAAATTAAAATTATGTATACATTTTGGTGCTGCATTGATTCACCACTACTTTTCAACTACCAAAAAAATAATTGCGTTATCTAATAGTCTGAAACGATGCCTGAAAAAACTCGATATCCAAAACAAAGCTTAAAAGAAAAATTAGAATTCCACCCGTACATCTCTAAATAGTCTTCTTCTTCTTTACATATCTTCTTCTCTACATAGTATTCAAAGTCATATTTCGCGTCTGTCTGTATATCCACTCCTCCTAAAACACGCAACGGATTTTGATGCGGTTTTGCACCATCAGTTAGAAAAAATCCCGGAAGGTACACAGTACAATACAATACAAATATACAACTTTTCTAAGTTATATAATATATGAGAGTGGAATTTTAACTAAACTTTAGTAAATTTTACTTAATGTTTGTTTGACGTACTTCCATTCAGTAATCTCTTACCAAATTCGCAAGTTCACGAGGGCTCGCTCATACTCGGCTTAGTTGTGAGGACAATTCCTGCAGGATTTGTCAAAATGTACACAAATGCAATAACTTTGACATTAACGTGCAAAACCAAAATTGGACTCCACAACCACGATGTCTTACGTCTTTACTACCTTACATTAATCCCTTCTCCTTTTTACCTTGAATCGCTTTAGGCGATAAGGCCGCCCATTATACTGTCAGATATTTCATTATTATTAGTTTGGCTTTATTTGTAATTTCGGTGTCTCATAAAATTATATTGTATTGTATTGTATTGTATTGTATCGTACCTTACCCATATTTTTTTTCTTTGTAATTAATATGTTATAATTTATAGTTTGTTCAATCATTTACTTCTTTATAGGCGTCGTACTTCTTTACTGTTGTTTAACTCTCAAACCAAACAAATATGACAGGAATAAAATGTACAATTGGCTAATTTAGTTTACTTTAGATAATCGTACCGGAATCGACGTCATTGTAATTACGCATTTTAACAGAAAAAAAAATTACTTAACATAGCAAAGTTTTATGGGATGTCTTTGAATACCTCTCCGGGCTGGCAAAGTATCGACAACACAATTAGTGTAGTCCATAGGCGGCGATTTGAACTTACCATCAGGCGGATCGTAAGCTTGTTTTCATATATAAACTTTTGTTCCCCCTATTTTTGAATCTTGTTGTGTAACAATTTAAAAAAATGCCAATACAACAATATAGAAAAAAAAAAAATGTTTGTCGCCCTATAAGCAAAAAAAAAATTGATACACAGGAAGTGAATAAGTATGAGTAATGCGTAACTATTACAATTATTTTTATCTATACCTAATTAAATAAACGTTATTATTTATACTTGTTATATTTTTTACTTGTAAGAAGAGAAAATTAAATTTTACGTTTTAATCACAGTCACTAAACCACCAAAATTTTCTGTAAAAATCGCGTAATTGCGAAAATCGCGCGAGAAAAGCGCCCGTCCTCGGGCATTTTCGCCACAGCACTGAGGGAAAATTGACCACGTGGTAGAAAAAATATCTACCGATATCAGACCTATAATTTTCGCTACGAACAAAACTCTACCTTGTAGTCGCAACGTTACGGTTCATTTTGAGAACACGTGATAAAATAATACAATTGAGCCTTCCCGAAAAACTCGAATCGTTTTTGAACCGTAAAATAAAGGTCTAAAGTCGTTTATCGAATGACTTACCTTTAAAGCTTTCTAGTATGGTAAACTTGACTGGGATGTTTTCCCACCACGCAAATTGCGGGATTTGCTTTTGCAAATTCTTATTTCACGTCGTGTTGAGTTTGGACTCGTCCTTTATGAGCAAGGTTATAAGGTTTAAATTACAATATCAATATTAGATAGCTTTTTGTTGGTAGATGAATATAAAAGTTTGTTTTCTATGCGACAAATAAATGAAGTAAAAATATTCACGCATGATAAATGGCAGAGGAATAAACAATTGTTTTGTATAAAAATAAGATGAAAGACACATCTTTCATCTTATTTTATGTAATCACAAAGATATTTTAAGGCTTAGTCGCGTCCAAGATTTCTCGCTCGCGCTTTTTTTACATTACTTATTTAAAAAATCGCAAAGCGTGAATTTCCAAAAAGTAATGTTTATGAGACAATTAAAAAAATTAAAAAAAAACTATTTCTATAAAAACAAACAGAAATCCTAAAGAGTTTGTAACCACAAACAGGATTCAATCTATTTTCCCTTCATAGTCACTTACACGTAGATTGAAAAAAGGAAACACTCAATAAATACATAAAATAGAACGGTAGAAAGCAATCCCAAGTCGTACAAAAGCATATTCAATATGTAGACGGTCTGGATGTCTGCACTTGTTTAGCCGCGACACACGGCCGCTTAATTAGGCAACCATGAAATTTGTATCAAGAAAAATACTTACACGGGCTAAATTCCATCAGGGTATGAAAACGATACAGCATTACGATGAAGGATATTGCAAGAAACATTTAAAAAGTAGGCCATTTTGTCTTGTTTTTTTAAAATGATTTGTGTGTAACTTGAGCAAACTGTTTAATCATTCCCGGGGAGATGTTTCAATGGAGAATGTTAAATATCGCTCTGGTTCTGTGTCTAACTTGTCCGGGTCTTTATATGTGTTCCATGATATACCGACACAGGGAACAACATTCCTTCCTACCTGTACCTCTTACTAGGAAATTTACTGAAGAGATATTTTCCTAGTAAGCTTTACACTAGGATTGAACGGATTGGTGAAGCATTTTCTTTCATACCAAAAAAATAACTACAGTAGCATAAACAAACTCCATAGTTTGTCTAGTTGGATTATGTTGGTACGTACAAGTATTTGATTTAGAAAGAAGAAGAAAGAAAATAATTTTATTTTGCAAAAACAGTAACATTAATTATATTGAAGGGTAGTTAATTATAGTGAATTTACGGGTTCAGGTTCTCCTTTTACTAAATTTTACGATATTAATAACACCAAGCTCAGATGCTAGCTATTTTCAACGTGGAATTTGTTTTGAGCCGACTGTTCACAAGGTGGGTAATGTTTACGGGTCAATTGCTCAAACGGCTTGACCGATTGTGTGGCGAGGGGTCGTTAGATTCGTCTTTATATCTAGAGTGACATGAAGTGACATCCCTACTAATAATAACTGAGAAAGTGTGTTTGTTTGTTCCTCTTTCACACAGTAATGGAGCAACCTAAATCTACCTAAAACGAACCTAAATTTCGAATCGACCTAAATTTTTACACGAATATATGTAGTTTAAGGGTCGGAGAGTGATAGAGGCTTCCTTTTATCTCGCGAAAATGTATTGTTCCTGAAGGATTACTCACGCGGGCAAAACCGCGGGGCGCAGGTTGTGTATATTTCGCGGTGCGTATTTTTTTTAAATTATACAATATTTCACAAATCTTATTGCAAACCTAAGAAAGAAAGAATATCAATACGTGAATGATACTTGTCACAAAAATAAGCCGTATTCAAAGAAAATCTACACGAGAAGAATAACCATCTCATACAAGAAAGTGTACCTAAAACTAGTTGGCGCTTACGTAATTAACCAACTAATGTCCAAACTGCTATAAAAGCCGATCAAAATATAGTATTAGTATATGTCCGCTATTCAAATTAGATTGCAATATAAGACGTAAAAATGTTTCCAAAAATAATGTTTTCAACTCAATCTCTTGAGAACCTAGCGAGTATTGCAAATAAAATATAAAATTAATAATTTTACTAATGCAAAATAACAAGTATCATAACAAGCTGCGTTTTTTCTCCGTACCACTACGAATAAGTTATCTTGAGTTTCTATTTCAAGTCAAGCAGAAATTGTGAAAATCATGTCGCAGATTAAAGTACTGACGACATCTTACGTTGTTATCATTACTACAATTGAGTTAAGCATATTTCTAAGGACATTAGCACTCTTAGTGGTCGTATTATTCTATTGCACATAATTTGTGTTTTTATATTTTCAGTGTCCATTCAAACTTTTCAAATTCATATTCCGTGTGTCCCCTTACAAAAATACCCGAAGCAGCGTGTTTACAAGCGTTCTGTTTTACCGTTCAATAAAATATTCTTTATGAACGCGAGGTGTGCGAACAAAACTTACACGTTCACAATATAATATACATAGGTATATCGTTAGTTAATACAATTCATCAACTTACTACGCGGTGGGCATATGGAGTTCGAGTTAATCTAGAATCTAGTAGTGTGCATGGAAACTATACTGTTATCCGATGTGACACATAAATATATGTTTTTTTTTTTTTTTTTCAAACGAACAAATTGCTCACCATCGTTGAGTGTCACTCAGAATTTTAAACTACTGTTCAAAACCGTGTACGGCGACGCAGTGCGCTCGCTACTCAGATAGATTACATTTTAAATTTCTTGCTCTGTAATTTCACTTGAAACATTTGCCTTCAATTTGGAACACAATAATGTGCACAAACATTACTGTGTTCCAAATTATATTATATAATATTATTTACACACACCCCTACCCACACAAAAACATGACCCTCCTTCTTGGGCAGTCGGTTAAACAGTGGTAAATAGCATGCCTAGCAAAAACCGCGAAAAACTCTCCACTACTCTTTACGTCGTGCAAAAATGAAAAAGTACAAAATCGTAACGGTGTCCTGTTTTTGCACGATAAACAAAACAGTCGTCTTGAGAACCTGCTCCTTTTTTGGGAGTCGGTTAAAAATTGTAGAGAATATGTAACATTATTAGCAGAAAACGCGAAGATAATTCTTCTCGATCATTCTGAAACATTAGTTCGACAGATAAAGTTCGGCCCAATGCACGTAGGAAGAACTCTTCGGCTCCTTTTAACGATTTCCGCTCTAGATTTACTCTAGAACATACACACACATAATATGTAGGTGTGGAGGGCACCTGCTCGCATTGTTTATAACTCTCGACCTCGACTGAAATAGATTCACCATCGATTCCATTCGATATAAAACTTTCATGCGGTATTACTAGCGAGTCACGGAGATATATATTTTTTATATTACTTCGTATGCTCTGTAACTTACATGCATATTCTACGTAAATCCCTTTGAAAAGTTTCGTGTTTTTTTATGATTTGATGCGCACACAAAACGTATGAGTATACATAGGTATACGTTACTTATATTTGTTACTCAATAATCGAGACGATTTTTTGATATTGTTTTGATAGGAACAGTCCACAGATTTTTTTATGTACTATTTTTATTATTCACTATTCTTATTATTTTTTTATGTCTAATGATTTTATTGTTCTCGTTCATATTCACAAAATGTTACATATGTTACTGTTATTGTGAAATCCCCAGTTGCGTAAAATACGCAAGTTTTCAGAACTTTCCTAAGTTTTAGGGGACCATTAAAAAAAACGGCACGCAGGACTTATTCTGTTTGAGACTGTAACTAAATTTAAAGTAAAATCATTTTCAAATTGGCATCTTTTAATTCAAGAAGTAATGCATTTAATGCACATAAATAATATTAAATAACATACTAGGTAAGTCAAAGTAAATCAGAGTGTGAAAAGATACATTAAAAAATTATATTAAATCAAAACATCGTTAAAAATTATGGATGAAATGTAATCATACTTTTAGAAAATCATTTTGAAAAAGGTGAATGTGTTGAAACAGAAAAGAAACTAGATGGCGTTGAACTGATATGGGCATGCGTTACCTTCAGGCGTGCGACTTACAATGCCAGTTTCATAGACATCAAAGCTCAGCGACACTAAACTCAAAAAAAAACTTATCTATCCTATCTTATCTATTTTTAAAAAAACTTTCATATGTATTCGATAGCAAGATTGTAGCGGTAGTACTCTTTTTCAGAGTTCACCTGGGGAAGCACCTCAACCGCAACTTTTCCAGTTATTCAACCGCCAAACAGTAGTGTGCAAGCGTTAAAGTGTTTCGGATTGAGGGGCCAGGTTTCCAGCGTAATTGACAAAAAACGCAAGAATTTGAATTTGGCTAATAATTAATAGTTATGCTAGGCGTTAAAGTTCATATTGATTACCCAATATATCAAACGAAAGAAATAACTTTATTCCATTTTAGTAAGTATTATTTCTGATGTTCTGTTAAATTTTCCGCGTGCAAAAATTCAACATTGTCCGCAAATGTCCATTTTGAGTTTAATGGTATTCAATGAGATCAAAATATTTTTCCCTCTTTGTTTTCCCCGTTACGTATGCCATATTTTTGTATAGCATTTCCATACTAAATCTGTTTAGTATGTAAAAAGTTCCAGCTCGCGGAGATAAAAAAAATGCTCAATGAGATTGCTTGACGTTGCCAATGTTTGACTTCGACTTTGGCAATGTTTGACTTTGCAAATGTATTGGTCGTTGTAACTCATTGAGCTTTGTAACTGCTTTAAAAGTATTTGAATTGTTAATATTTTAATGAAAGCATTTGTGGTCTGAACCACTGAATATCGTTTTAAAATACACTGAATTCAATAAACCGTTTCTATATTATGGTTCATAATTAAACAAGTACATTCGGATGATAAGACTGACTGGTCCTATAAAATCAATAGGTATATAAATTATGAATATTTACGTCAATAAATACATATCTAATATCGTAATAATAATTATCTTTGAATCTAGCAATTCAAATACGTTTCAATTCGATTTGTACCGCACGAAACATTTCGCTTAAACCACAGAATTCTCCTTATTTAAGGACAGTTTTTTTATTTATTTATTGTTTGAGTCCGCCCCGTGTCGGGGACTCATTTGCAACAGCACCTTTGACTTTTTGCAAACACAACAAACCTCTGCCAGTATTTCAAATACCAAGCAGTAGTGTGCAATCATTACCGTGTTTCGGATTGAAGGGCAGTTTTTCCAGCGAAATTACTGAGCATAAAGAGGTTTAACATCTATTATCTCAGGGTGACGAGCGCAGTGCATTACCGCGAAAACGTGAAACTTTCCATCACGCTGGTGACTTGCTCGAATCGTTAAAAAGTTGCATTAAAAAAAGGTTTCACGAACTTTATCGTTTATACAGAGACGAACTTTTGAAGAAACTTAAAGTATAAGAAACGGTCTTTAAAACTATAAATTAATGATCGACGCACCATAACAGACCCATAAAGCAGTGCTTTGTCTAATATACGGAAAGCACATCATAACTCACAATCACCTTACGACCGAGAAATGTAGACTTAACGGTTAAAGCAATATATGGCTATAGATGACCGCGTCAAAAAAAAGTACCTTTTGGGGTTACTTTCGTATTCGTCTTATGAAGTATCGGAGTAACGTAATCGAAGTCACAATCATTAAAATAACATTGGTCCGAATTCTGAACTGTCGGAGTAACGTGAGTCGGAGTACTGTCCATCGGAGAACTCGTTATTCTACCTAACGTTATGCTCCATTAGACAAGCGTACAAGTAGACGTGTACGACATAGAACAAGCAGTTTATTAACGTGAATAATGTATCTTTCCACTCACTGGTCGTGTAGCCATAGTCGTCTTCTTGTTCCGGATCCGCCTCCTTCTCTTCTTTACTGCGCTTGACGGCACCGGCAGACGCTCGGTCGATCTGACAGGAACAAGCACCCAATCAAATGAAAGAAACATTGGCCGGGAGAAGTCGGGCGGCTACCGCTAGTGTTTGATTTATATTCTACGACGAAAAGAAACTTCAACATCGATCTCGGACAGGGAATATCAGTACTGCATTATTTTTTGTATGTAATTTAAGAACCAACCTCTCGTATCAACATCATTCTCTTATATTAATCTATACCAATATATAAAGAGGAAAGATTTGATTGTTTGATTGTTTGATTGTTTGTTTGCATTGAATAGGCTCCGAAACTACTGAACCGATTTGAAAAATTCTTTCGCTGTTGAGAATCTACACTATCCCCGGGTGACATAGGCTATATTATATTTTCAAAAAAGTTAGGGATCCTTACTAAAACTCCAATAATGAAACCCAAGGTGTAATGAAATTACCTAAAATATTAGTTACATCGCGTGCGCTGCGAAAACTATTGATGATAGTATAAAATAATGTACTACAACTTTGCAGAACACATCATTATTTACAAAAAGTGTCGCGACAGCATATGTCTAACTATTATAGTTATGCCACAATAAGTATTCTTTAATTTAAAAAAAAAATATGAAGTGCCGCCGCTAGAAAAGGCTCTTTATTCGTATCTAGGTATTAATCTTTATCAAAATAAATTACTTCATAGTCATGACTGCTTCAATACCTTTATATAACTTTTTGAATTATTCAATTCGGACATTCCATTCGAAAGATATCACGAGTTTAAAAATGTAAGTATTAGAAAAAAGTTGCGTGATCACCTTGCTCGCGTAGCTAGGCAGCACCTTATGCAATGTAGGCGTCACTGGGGTACGGGCCGTGCGGGAAGAATGTCTAGAAATGAAGTGCCGCGCGGGTCGGCTCCCTACGCAATGGTCGTGTGCGGAATCGAATAATTCTATAGCTTTTAAAGCTAGCTTGAAAATATTTTGAATTTGCTTAGTAGGTAATTAAAATCAACAAAAAATATTCTTTCTAGAACTAAATAAAAGTTCTTTTCAGAACTAAACCAATATTTTTCAGTAAGTACTGATTATAAATTATATTGTAATTTAGCTATCCAAACAGCTTAGTGATTTAGTAGTTCTTATAATTTTTTGATCACATTTTCGTATAGGTAATTCCTGTTCAAGAGTTAGCAAATACTTAAGTACAAAGGCAGTTTGTTGTTTTTTATCATTTTAAAATGCCCAAAAGATCAAGATCTCAACTTTCTAGAAATAGTTCCCAGGCGAGGGCATCAAAAATTATATTGTAATTTAGCTATCCAAACAGCTTAGTGATTTAGTAGTTCTTATAATTTTTTGATCACATTTTCGTATAGGTAATTCCTGTTCAAGAGTTAGCAAATACTTAAGTACAAAGGCAGTTTGTTTTTTTTTTATCATTTTAAAATGCCCAAAAGATCAAGATCTCAACTTTCTAGAAATAGTTCCCAGGCGAGGGCATCAAAAATTATATTGTAATTTAGCTATCCAAACAGCTTAGTGATTTAGTAGTTCTTATAATTTTTTGATCACATTTTCGTATAGGTAATTCCTGTTCAAGAGTTAGCAAATACTTAAGTACAAAGGCAGTTTTTTTTTTTTTATCATTTTAAAATGCCCAAAAGATCAAGATCTCAACTTTCTAGAAATAGTTCCCAGGCGAGGGCATCAAAAATTCGTCGTAATGAAGCATCTTCATCGGAAACTGAAAATCGTCTTGCAAGTCGGAGAGAATACGCGTCGCAATCGCGTGTCAGAGAGTCGAGTATCGAGCGCTCGCAGCGGCTTGCTGAACAAAATTTGAGAGCCTCTGAAGTACGGGCGCGAGAATCGAGTATCGAGCGTTCACAGCGGCTTGCTGAACAAAATTTGAGAAACTCTCAAGTACGGGCGCGAGAATCGAGTGTCGAGCGTTCGCAGCGGCTTGCTGTACAAAATTTGAGAAACTCTCAAGTACGGGCGCGATAGTCGAGTGTCGAGCGTTCGCAGCGGCTTGCTGAACAAAATTTGAGAACTTCCCAAGTCCGCACGCGAGAGTCGAGTACAGACCGTTTGCAAAATGTAAGAAATATACAAACTCGCAGTAGGGAATCGAGTTCTGAGCGTTCCCAACGCCTACGAGATCAGAGAGAAAGACAACAGACGTCAACGACTAGAGTTTGTAATCGAGTTTTAGCTCACAGTAACAGATCAGCTTTCAGATACGATCTACAGATTGATTATGCTCAACAGTCTTCCGTCCAAATCGGAACCATGAATAAGATTTGCTCTAAGTGTTCTGCCAAAAAATGGGCCGGTGAACCTAATGGTATGTGCTGTGCTTCTGGAAAAGTTAGTCTCCCCAATATTGAGGAGCCGCCACAGCCAATAAAAAATCATTTGACAAATAATCATTCACTATCTGGACATTTTATAACCAACATACGAAAGTACAATAGCCTCTTTCAAATGACTTCGTTTGGCGCGAAAGAAATTAGGGAACAAAATTTCATGCCAACTTTTAAAATAGAGGGACAAGTATACCATCTCATAGGTAGCCTTTTACCACCAACAGGTCAAAATCCACTATACAACAACAACCCAAGTCCCAAGGCCAAACCTTCGAATTAGTAGGGATCGACCTACGAAAAGACTGTTTTACTCATTGCCAACTGTATGTTGGCATATCGCGGGTCGGAGCTCCTGAAAATCAATTTATTTTGCTGCCACAAAATAAAACAACGTCAAATATCGTTTACAGGGAAGTTCTGACTCAATAAGTTGAATGGCTTTTGTTTTGTATATATGATCTTTTTCCAAAAATTTGAAAAAAAAATAAAAATAGAAAATAATAACAAAAAAAAAACAAATATATAATAATTAAAATAAAAATAAAAGTTCATTAAAATAATAATATTCAAAATTTCTTTATAATTTTATTTTTTAGTTACCTTACGCAAACAGAAGGGTTTATGAGTGTGTATTATAATTTTTAATTTTCAAATTTTGGTTAATTACCCGTGCGAAGCCGGGGCGGGCTGCTAGTATACAATAATGAAACAAAATGTGTATCCGGATCAGACATAAATTTTAGATTTTGAAATATCGTATCTATTTGCGCTATGTTAGAGTCTATTTCAGATGACGATCGTTAGCTCGGCAGTGAGTCGACGGCGACGATAATGTATTATGGCTCAAGCATAAACGCTTGTTTTATGTTCCGTACCTCCAGACAGTTTAATTTAATTTATTGATTCCACGACAGCAAATAACAAACACGATTTTATATTTATGTTATTAATTATGTCCGGGTCCTCCATACTAAGTCCCGTAACTTAACCGGGCTATACTGCGCCACGCGGTTTCACCCGATAGTCTACAGAAACTGAATATTGTTTCTGGATAAAAAGTATCGTATGTGTTAATCTAGGGTATAAGATATCTGTATACCAAATTTCATTCAAATTCGTTCAGCCGTTACAGAGTTGAACGCGAACAAACACACTTACATACCTACCTAGTTACATACTTACACACAAACTTTTGCATTTATAATAAATATTAGTGGGATACCTCAGCTCCTTTCTCCGAGTAAGTCCGTCCCTGCAGCTCCCTGTCGTCTTCCTCGTCCGAGCTGTCCGAGTCGCTGTACACGGGCGTGTCCGGCGCGCCCGGCGCCGGCGCCGGCTCCGGCTCCGGCTCCGGCTCCTCGCGCTCGGCCGGCTCCGGAGCCGGGTCCGGCTCTGACGTCACCGTTATCTGGGAACGGAAATCGAACAAGTTAAAATCATACTTTATGTTGTCCGAAATAGATAATTAATCGTCCTGATTTAGTTCGATCAACCGTAGGATTGGTGACACATATATTTTTTGTCTGATTTATTTTCTTTTGCTGCTGAGAAACGAGACGAGCAAGACGCACGCGTAACTGTAAGCGTGTCACTTGCTCATACAGTTCAGAGCCACCGAGAGCTTGGTACGTCAACAGCTTATGCGCGGTACAGCACGCGTCGCCTTGAGGTCCTACATGTTGAATCTCTTTATACTCAGGCTTATGTCCTGAAGACTAAACGAACTGTCGATAATGATAAGTCTAAAACAAAACTCATGTAGGAAACCTACGAGCGACCTTAATTCTCAGGCGATAGTGATTCCTCGATGTCTGTAACAGGAAAAATAAGTGCGTACCGTTATCTCGTGGTGCGGCGTGCCTTGCGCCGGCGCCGGCTGCCGCGCGGGGGAGGCCTCCACGTCGGACGAGTCCGTGTTCTGAGGAGGGAGTAACTATTACAATGACCATAAGGTCGTAGATGTTTGTTATTGAAAAATACTAAAGTGGTCTGAAATGGTCCTAAAACTGCGAATAGAATAACCGGAGGACGGGCAACAGCGATCTCTTAGTAAGCGATGAGCGTTTCGCTATAACCCTCTTCATGGGGGTCCAAATCCTCTCCATGCTAAGGTTGCCTGGAAGAGATTGCTTTAAGCGATAAGGCCGTCAGTTGTTACACTAGTTTCAAGTTATTTTTTGGACATTTGTATGTTATTTGTATGTTTGTATCTATCTATCTATGGGCGTGGCACTTTTTCTGCAGTGGACGTCTTCTGGCGGATAATGATGGAAATGATGAAACAGTGAAATGGTGTTTACGAAGCATGCTAAGTTAGACAAGTCTTTCTCTCGCAGGCTGTCGCCCGATGAGTCGCCGGTGCTTAGCTCACCCAGGTCAGCAGAGTCTGCACGGTGAGTGTGACGCTGCCCCCCGCGGCCTGGATGAGCTGCACGCAGCGCTCGTGCGGCGCGGCCCGCACGCACGACCCGCACACCTCCAGGATCCTGTCTCCTGTCTGACCACGGATAAAGCCTTTACTAAATATATCTCAGTACACCAGGTTATGCCCTAAAATCGTGACCCCCGGAGGAAGGGCAGCATCGTCCTGTTAGTTAACGGTCAGCTTTCTGCGATCCAAAAACCTTAATTATAGCAAATTATGGCCACCAACAATGATAGACACAAAAAAAACACGGCCCCCAGTCCCCGGCAGCTCCTCTATTCCTGGCCCAGGTAGCAGGTCAGGTAACGGAGGAGCAGGAAGTGCGAAAATCACCAGCAGATGCCTCGCTACCACCACCAACGGACTTTGGACCTGGTGACACACAACATCCGCACATTGAGGACCGACGAGAAGATTATTGTGTTGGAGGAAGAATTGAACAAGATGCGATAGGACATTATAGGACTATCTGAAATCCGAAGAGAGAGACAGGATACGATAGTCCTAGATTCCGGCAATATGCTCTTCTTCCACAGAAATCCCAGGGTGGTGTTGGGTTTCTCGTCCGTAGGTCCCTCATTAACAACGTTGTCAAAGTCGATAGTGTGTCGTGCAGGGTAGCATACCATAAGGTATGCTGATCTCTCGCACATCTGAGTCCTGTTTGTTATCTGAGTATAAACTCAGAATCACCGATCGGTATTCATTGAAGGTCATACAGGTATATGCGTCGACCACGACACACCTTGACAATGAAGTAGAGGCTCTGTATGAAGAGATATCCGAGGCCATACATACCTCCGAAACTCACTTCCCCGTTTTTATGGGGGATTTTAACGCGAAGGTGGGCTCACGGAATGTCTATGAGTTGAGAGTGGAATTGTATGGCTAAGGGCAGCGGAATCGGAGAAGCCAGCGGTTGGTCGACTTCATGGAAAAGAAGGGTCTCTATTTGATGAACTCCCTCTTCCAGAAGCGGCCATTCCGGAAATTGACGTGGATAAGCCGCGATGGTTCGACCAGAAATGAGATTGACTTCATCATGACGACCGAGAAGCGAATATTCAATGATGTCTTCATGATCGCCAAGGAGAAAACCGGTAGCGATCACCGCATTGTCAGAGGCACATTGAATATCAACGTCAAGCTTGAGAGGTCACTTCTGATTAAATCTACGCTCCGTCCTGGTCCTGCCCAAATCCAAATCCTCGAAGACTTTCAACTTTCAACTCGAACACAACAGAATATCGCAAGCTTAATAGACGAATCTCGAAGTCAATGCGACACGACTTACGATCCCATAATACAAGTTGTATTAAGGACGCAATTGAGCGGAACCAGGGCTAAAATTCGTCTATCGGGCAAAGCCAAATGACGAAGCTGAAGATCGAGAACGGCAGTATCATTTCGTCGAAAACGGAAATTCTGACAGAGCTCGAGAGGTTTTATGGACAGTTGTACACCTCAACACGAAAACCCATTACCAGTAGAGCTCAAGACTCCACTTTTTTTTTCCCTCTCACCCAAGAGTTAATATATAGGATTGAAAAGATAAAGTAACTACAGCCTGTTGTAATCACGCGATATTTTGATATTCCTGTAGTGTAAGTCTGCAAGAAAAACTATACAAGTGAAGTGATCGTGTCACGTGACGACACAGGGCGGCGCTCACCTGCAGCTGCCCGCAGGCCGCGGCCGGGCTGCCGGGCACGACGTTCTTGATGAAGATGCCAAAAATCGCCTTCTCTTCTCCTTCCTCGCCTTCTCGATTGGAGATAATATCCACCTGCAGAAACGAAATGTTCTTTAAAGAAAATCAAACGTATGAGGTTTGAAATATTGAGAGGTATTACCATGCAATGAAACATTTTTTACCGCCTTCCATCTCTTCTAAGAATCCTCTCCATCCTAAGGTTGCTTGGAAGAGATCGCTTTTAACGATAAGGCTACCATTTGTGGCACTAGCTTATAAGATAATTTTGTACGTGTGTTGTTATAATTTTGGTGTACACAATAAGGAGTTTCTATCTATCTATCTAATAAAGAGTTAATCAATTTATATATCTATTTATACGTACAATATATCGTAATCGAAGCTACGAATTGAAAAAAAAAACAACGCAAAAAAAAAATAACCATTTTTGTTGTGCCGAGAAAAGAAAATGTTCAAGACATTTTTTTGTTTCAAGTACCCAAGTGCTACATGTGCTACAAAAAGCGTAGCAATCGTAGCAGTTCGTGGTCAAAGCGCATACTACAAGTGCTACGAGCATAGGTTCTCGTAGCACCCCAACAGCACAGTTTTTCGAAGCAATAAAGGCCAACCTGAGAGTTGCATCCTTGACCTCCGTCGTGCTTGCTTGCACTACTGTACCTTTCCGCCGACAATGCTGACGCCGAGCGGGGCCCCCGGGGTCCTGTGCAGTGTGACCTCCCGGGGCGGGCCCCAGCGCTGAGCGACGAAAGCCTCGCCACGGCGCTCCGACGACACTGTCACCGTCATGCTTGCTTGAGGCGCGTAGCTGCATCAAAATTGGTTTAGCATTAGTTTTTCAATTAGATTTAACGTTAGCACATTACTTATGTTGTACATTTACGTGCGACGTACGTAAATACCACACAAACACTGTGGCTGTAAGGTTTTACGAAATAACGGAGTCAGGTTTTATTTTCTTGTATGTATTAAAACCTATGTTATAAAGCTATAAGTTTAACGTTGACAATATACACAGGGCTCGGCGTAACACATTTGTTAAAAATGACCTTATTACCTAGGTATAATCGAGGTTATCGCGCCTGTTCTTGTCCCGCTTGTATCATGTAACAGTTTCTATTGGATAAGTGGTTAGCTGATTGAAGATATCACCAGTACAAATGTCACTCGACTAATTTATTGAGGCTGCGTGAAATGTAGCTTATATCCAATGACGAAAGTAGAGAATCCTTGCTCATACCTAACTTTGAATTGTATTTTTGTTAGAATAGTGACAAATGTCTTTCGCCGATGGGCTACGTCAAGCTTGCCCATAACAGTTAAATGACCATGGCTTATCCCGTAACTCTGAAAGCGATAGTGATAGTGCGCGAGCGGGACCGCACATAGTGCGACTAAGTTGGTACGAGCGGGATGGCATGCTCTCGCAATCAGAATCACGAACGTTTCAAAGTTAGTGGATAAGCCCGCAGAATTTTTACTTCATCAATTCAAAACCATGGTCGATAATGCACTTCGCTCGTTACCATGAACTATGAGAGTGAATGTCGCTGGGAAAACTAACATGAATGAAGCGCAAAAGCGAAATTTTTCTTTTTCTATCTATTGATTGTTCTAAGAAATCCTAACTAATATAAGTGTGAAAGTAACTCAATCTCTGTATATCTGTCTCTCTGTCTGGGTGTTTGTCGCGTTATCACGGCTAAGCAGCTGAATGGATCAACCTGAATTTCGGCATAGATATAGGTTAAGGATCGGAGTCGGATATAGATCACTTTTTTTGTAGGTCCACGCGAGCGAAGTCCCGTGTAACAGCTAATAATTTATATAATTTTGTTTTAATAAAACGGGAATACTCACGTTAAATTGAATCGGTTATACCGACTATAGTTTCGATCACATTCGGTGACCTTTAGCACTATGCTTAGCATTCCTTGATAAAGGTCACCGAATGTGATCGAAACTATAGTTGGAATAACCGACTCAATTTTACGTGAGTGAGTACTCACGTAAAACTATTTTTTTTACAACATTGCTCCACGGACTCCGGGGTCCGTGCCATTTATCAAATTTTACAACTATTTTATCAACTAAAACGGAATATAAAAACTAAAGACTTTACAAAAGGAATATACCAACGAATATACTAATAAAGAGCTAAGTGCTATTATAGATTTGCGTATATACTCCGAGCAGGGACCCTATTCGGAGAAATGACATTTTATCTCGGTCACTGTCTCTCTAATTTAGAATTTAATGGGAGTGAGAGTGACCGAGATAAAATGTCATTTCTCCGAATAGGGTCCCAGTCCAGCTCCCGCAAGCAGCACCCGTTCACGTGTTGACGCATGTGCCAGCCATCGCTCTCCTCAACCATATGGGAGGGAAAAGGGCGACCCGCCACACGACGCCACCACAAGAACTTTGGTTTTGTTTATTACATCATAAAAACAATTAACCGAGTACGTCTCGCTTGCTCCGAACGTGCCAACCAAAAAGTCGCATACTGTACTTTTAAATATTTTCGATGTGATGTAGGTTTCTAGTGTACCTGTGTACTCTGCCGATACTTGTAAAAGGGTGTGCTCACTCTAAATTAATTAAACACTAATTGAGTACATTATACTACGAGCAGGTTCCCGAGAGGCTCAAGGGAAGTGTACCAAGTACTCTCCAGGGCTCACTTTACGTTGGAAGGCGACAATTAGATGGATATAAAGGATAATTTCATTAAATTAAAGTTGCACTTATGCACGTGATACTTCGGTAATTCCGTAACTTTCTGGGCTAAAAAGTACTCGGGTTCATCATCATCATCAATTATCAAAAGAACTTAGGTAGAGATAGTCTCAAGTTTAAGATGCTTCCTCTACTAAACGTGCAATGGATGCCGCGAAGATTCTTACAAGTTTAGCTTACATCCCTCCCGAATAGCAAAAAGGCTGGCAAGCTTGGCAGGCGCTTTGGGGATCGCAGAATGTTTACCGTTTACCGTCATCCTCTTAGGATGCTGCTGTAGTTCCGTCGATAGTTCTGGTCACAGTATTAGGATATAACCCCGGGTCCTGCCCCGACATGGTGGATACGTTGATATTTCCAACATTATCATATTTCGTCTAAGCATGTGTGCGTGTGTGCATGTGTGTGATGACTTATATGGCTCAGGCGCGTGTGCCTTACAAGCGAGAGGTTTCAAGTTCGATTCCCGGCCGGGCAGATATGAGAATGATGAGTTTAAATATCTGCTCTGGCTCTGGGTGTTAGTTGTCCGTATCTGCGTTTGTGTTTCAACGGCATCCCTAAGGGATATCTAGCCGGGGAATCTTAGTTGGAAGCTAATAGTGTGAAGCGTTATTTATTTTGTTGTACAAGTAGAACCGAGTGCAGGTAGTAGTAATGTCCCAGATCCAATATGCTAAACCCAGTGGTCCGTGAATGACCAGCTGTCTCGCTCTGCTGAACACGAGTTTTATACATATGTATACAATTGTATTATAGGCAGATATAGTTCAATATATGAAAGGATCGAAAGATACATTCAATTAACTACAGGTGTAGATACAATTGATGGTTTGAACTAGTTCTGAAATAGGTTAAAAACATACATACGCCCGAAAAAATATAATCCTCGGGGGCAGTCAGGTAGAAAGATGAATGTCGAAAAATCTTCCATTACCTATAACACAATGGGGTTTTCACCTAAGGTCATTGATGTATTACGTAGAGGTGACACCGCAGCACATTTCGATGTCCCTTTCATTGTGGTCACTATTTAAAAGAGTTTATTTAACTTGCAATGAGTGTATGTGTATGTATGTTGGGGTCAAATCTTGCAACTGATTTTAAACCAGTTTTCCTTATTCAGTTTAGTTGAAATTTTGCATGCATGTCAAGTTCCGATGACAATACAATATAATGAGAGCTAACTGATCTGATGATGGAGACGGAAGGTGGAAAACGGAACTTCTCAGCAACTAAGTGTAGATTTACGGAGTATTTCACTGAGTCACGCAGTTGTATTATATTATTTGCATATTTTTTCCGGGCGTAAGAGAGAACCCGGGTATATTAATGCAAATCATTTTTTTTTTATAACGAGTAAAAGGTGGCAAAGTACATCGCAATGTACTGCGGTGCCATCTCTAGTACGTAGTACGTAATATCTCAATGCCATAGGTATTTAGAGTACTGGCGGTTTTTGAAATTTGTTGAAGAATTCGATACCATACATTAAAAGTCAAAGCAAAGCAGCAAAGCAAAAGTTAGCAAAGTCGTAGCAAATGATCCGTTTAGACAAAAATGTTATGAACCACTGCAAAGAAAAGAGTTATCTACGCGAGAGTCCGAAATAATCTGCAGTTTCAGTGTTGTCACACTCGACCGAGTGGAAAATTTGATTAGCAAATGCACCCGACTGCACCCGCTAATCAGAATCTAACATATTCATACATACATGTGAAATACAGTCATGACATGGAACTGAGACGTTCCTTTGGAGAAACCCAGAGTCACACAGCGGGCACTGGAAAGAACTATTCCCGGAGTTTCTTTGCGCGATACAATCCGGAACGAGGATATTCGCGGAACTACTACAAGTCTACTATAGCCACCGATATAGCTCTCAGAGTTTACAAGCTGAAGTGGCAATGGGCAGGCTACATCACTCGATGCTCGATAACCGATGAGAAAGAAAGGTTCTTGAGTGGCTACCACCACCCGGAAGACGCAGCGTAGGTAAGCCTCACACTAGGTGGACCGACGACTTTGTGAAAGTCGCGGGAAACCAGTGGAATCAAATGGCAGATTGTTGTTCAGTGTGTCCTTTGTTTATCAGTGGTGATGTGAATGATGATGATGATGATGTGAAATACGATCAACTTTATATTTTCTATTTTCTTTTGAAGCTATATTATTACCTGCGCTACATTTTGTTTACAGCGCGGATGAAGCCACAGGCATAAGCCTAGTATTGTAAATTATGAACTAAACGTGCCTTAACTGTATCTTAATCCGTGACTGTCCATATCCCCGCAAGTTTTTGAATTAAGTTAAAGGCGATGTGGGCATTAAAAGGGTGTAGTTGATGATCATTTAACATCTAGTATCACAGACGAGGCAAAAATTTACTCAGGACAAGATGCTCACCACCTCTCTGCCAAATTTCATCAAGATCTCTTGTCTTCAGCTCTCATGAGGATAGTCCTGCCGCGTGATTTTGGCGCATTTGATATTTGAAATTGTATAGCTGTCGCTCTGTTTCTCGTGCGTCCGATAGAGAGAGTTAATTAATTTTCCCAACTTTTTGATGAAATTAGCGTTTCGGGGGTAGTCTGTTATCACCCCTTAAATCTTAACAAAATCTTTTGTTTTTGGTGTCAATATCTTGGATAAACTATAACCTATACCGCTGTTTTGTTTTTTTCAATAAAATGTTTATGGTATTCTAATAACAACTACTTTTCTCTAGAATAGCGGGCGAAACCGTGGGGCGCAGCTAGTAGTAGAATATGAATAAGGGATCAGTTATTTGTCTTTAACTTCAAATAATTAACAAAAACACAAAAACATTTTGACAAAGTTAAATTAAAATTAAATTAAATATGTTGTACCATTTTCTTTACTAAACATACTTTGAGAGCTATAAAATTATGCAATCCTTTTCTCGTTTAAACAGGGTTATAAGGAAAGGGTATGCTAAGCCGAAAAGGACTCATAGTACTCATAGCACTCATTATTATTAACAACTTTTACTATGGGTCCAACCCTGAAATGGAGAAAAGAATCATCTATTTCATATGAAAACGTCAAAATATATAGAACATATGATTTCTTTACCTCTATTTCAGGGTTGGTCTCAAAGAAAAGGTTGTTCACAATCATGAGTGCTATGACCCCCTTTCAGCTTAGAATACCCTTTCCTTTTAACTCTGTAGAAATGAAAAGAGACGCAAATAATTTTAGTCCTGCCATATCAATTTAGGTTAATGAGTGGTGCACCAGGATCAAGTCCAATACCATGTCTTTTATAATTTACCTAGCATCTTTCTCCTCCTAAACCTTCATCAAGACTGATTCAAACATTTAATTTTGATAGTATCACGTGACATATGGACTATACGGTGAACAGAAGTTAGTGTGAGACACTAAAACAAATATTTATAAAATAAAACAATATTCTTACCACCAGTTCGAACAATTTATAACTTTACTGCAAATACTCTAATAAGAACATCTACAAAACTTAATTAGTAATAATCTAATTAGAAATACCCCACCTTTCAATCACAAAGAACCTTCATCACTACACTGCTAATGCTATTTAACACGATAAACTGCTATTTAATTTCAACTTATATTATCATTAACGTGTTAATCTTTTTAAACCAAACAATTCACTTCCAATGATTAGTGGTCCACTTTAATCAGTGGTTAGTTACACAGTTGTTTAAACGAGATATGACGTTAAACGTCACTCGCTCGCGGTCCGACTGAACGCAATGGACTTGAGGTCGGTACCATAACTCAATTATGGGTATTAGCAATTTTCTGTTAGTGATGGGGCAAGGAATGGAGTGATTTATCGATATCGATTAATAGTTCGTCACTGGTACAAACTGGTAAAAACAAAAAATACGTTTTTTGATTCATCATCATCATCATCATCATCATCAGCCAAAATACATCCACTGCTGAACATAGACCTCCCCCTTAAAGCGCCACACCGACCGACAACATGCCACTTGCATCCACATTTTTAAATAAAATGAATTAAAAATGTAGTGATTAACGTAAAATATACATAAAACGACAACAACATAACAACGATAACAAATACAGCATGTACCAAAACTGCGACTAGAACCATTGGGGGACTTAGTAAACGGTAAACATTATTCGATCTCCAAGCTATCTGCCAAGCGTGGAGGTTATGGCATCATCCCCTAATAATGGGTGTCTAAGAGCTGATAAGAAGTACCTTGAAGTAGTAGTAGTGAAGAAGTACCAAGTAAAACTTGAGTACCGTTGATTCGATCGTTAGGAAATTTTGTAGACAAGTAGTTCATATAAATACAATTTTTATGTTTGACTTCGAACAAAACCGGTTAGGGCTTGTGAAGTTAGGGGTCGCGATGTCCGAGTTCGGTACGAACTACTAGTTTAAGCTCTCTTTCATTATAACAAAACGTGCTTAGCTTATTAGTAAAGCTGACATAGTAAAATGAACGTTATTGCAAAAACAAATATTATGCTTAATTAATTAACGTTTTCTGCGCTTACGGAGGCTTTTAAAGTTATTAGTTAGGGGCTTTTGTTTTATTTATTGACCGATCTGTCTCGTGGACAATGATCCGTAAAAATACGAGACTAAACTAATGAAGCGTTGCGGGCGACAAAATATATTGCGGTTGAAATTGACCTTGGTTGTGCTCTGAGTGAATTTACGCAGATAACATTTAGGGTGTAGTGCTAAACTTAACGAAATAAAATTTGGCTTCGCTGTCGCATTAGGTAATGGTAGTGGTGGTGGTAGTGTTGATAGTTGAAAGTTGGAAAAAAAAATTGCTCGTTTGTATTTTATCTGTAGTTAAAGTGGGGACCGCCTGGCGGCCTAGCCAATTACAGAAGGTCCCGCCATTCTTATGCTAGCGAGCGAGCGTCGTTCGAATTTAGTAATGTCTTACCAACTTATACTTATATTTTTAAGACTATATTGAATTATGACCGCTGTGGCTCAGAAGTAGTGGGTCTGCCTGAGCAGCACGAGATCCCGGGTTCAATTTCTGACCGGGCAGTTGTTTGAATTATGAAATAATTCTTGGTGTTAATTGTCCATATCTTTGTATGTGTTTCATGACAACCCCGATACAGGGATTCTAGTGAAAAACTATCTGTGATTAAAGCAATTTTGATTAAAAACTAATTTAAAAAAAACGTCTTTAGACCCAAAATATGATGTCGACGTCACAAAAATGAGGAATGAAATCATGTTTGTGCAAAAACTCACTCCAAATTGTCTTTCGAATGATCGACATTGAGATTAGTTATAGTGGAGTAATCGACTCGTTCCAGCACATCACTATTTTACTGTTTTCTATAATCCCTCATAAGCCTGCCAGAGGACGGACAATTGTATTCTTCATTAACTTTACATACAAACGCATTTATTCTGATTCAATACTTTTATTTGTTTCTTTTAGACGGCTTTTTTTAGATAACTTTATGACATTGACACATAGATATTCCTTTCAAATTTTAGATTACATCAGTAGATCAGTTAGTTGCACTATTGAGGCAAACCCCTATGTAAGGACTAAAATGTCATGGTGTCCTAACTATTTTACTGAATAAATGTAATCACAAAATTAAATTATATTGTCGTATGTCTTTTATGTAAAATTTGTATATTATTTTGAGTTCTGGTTTTTTCAGGACACTCACTACTGAAAGCGTTATGAGCAAGTTCCCTACTCGAGCAGTTTGGGTGCGCGGCTGCGCAATTCCTGCACTTCGGTGGAAGGTCTTGAGTTCTGGTTTGACGTGAGACTTCAGTTATAATAATTATTCTTAAATCCTTTCGAGAAAATTATTTTGTATATTTAAAAAAAAAACAACAAAACAATTACATTCAGATAATTTATTGCTTCGACATCAACAATTCAATACTTAATTGTTTTTTGTTTTGGTGTCTCATAAATTATTCCATAACTTAGTAAATTTTAATCAGACCTTAATCAACTTAATTTCCTATTTACTTACTTGGATAAAACTACGATAAGCCTATCTTATTAGCTTAATACTTTTTCTATGATAAATTTCAATAAAGCATCATTATACCGCGGGGAGTTCGTTTTGATTCAATTACTAGAATTACCTTAGGCACTTAGGTAAATTACCTGTCCGCTCGGATGACCTGTATTTCAGACACAGGGTGGCTACTTAAGAATTATGCCGGACTTATGCACTCGAGTCTCTCGCTCGAGCGTCCCTCGGCCGCTGTAGGAGAGACTCGATCGAGTCTCCGAGGTAATAGAGCAAGAGAAATTAAAAGACACGTACTTTCGTTCTCGGCCTGTCTTGGGAGTTCTCAGCGAAATTCAAAACACGGCGAATATTGCGCTCGGTCGCGACATTTTATATTCATATTTTCAACCGACTTCCTAAAAAAGGAGAAGGTTCTCAAGTAAACTGTTTCTTTGTTATGTTTGTTACCTCAGTACTCCGTCATTTATAAACTGTTTTTTTTTTTTTTTGTTTTTATTTGAAAGGATATAACTTCCAGATTGGTCTCATTTGTTTCAAAATCCAATTCTGATAATAGGATCCATGAGGAATTAAGGGAACTCCTCAAATATTATAGGCATACATATTGCGATTTTGGTAATTTCATTAACAAATCAAGCATTTGCATTCAGAAAGTAACATTTGGTGAAGTGGAACTGATGAAGAAGACCACAGGTGACCACAGGAACTTCACAATGATAAGTTTAGTATATCACGCGTGGCGCCAAGAACATCCCCATAGTGCATTTTTTTCAGAGTAGGTATTTTGTGGAAGTCTTTTTTTATTGAAATTAAATTAATGTTATACGTATTTTTTGGTTTTGAATTTTAATATATTTATTAGTGTTTTAATTTTACTACGATTTCTTTGTATTTTAGAAAGGGTCTTGAAGACTGAAGACTGAGTCGAGGGACCAGTTCTCGCTATATTACGTTTCACTTTCATTCATAATCTATATATTTATAAAAGAACAAGCCTTTTCTAGGAATCAACTCACATGCCAATTATTAGTGACGTGAAATTTGAACCCAATACTCTTCAAATGGACAAGTGAACAATAAGAACGGATTTTGAGAAAATCCATTTTTAAAGGAGTAAAATGGGCCTTTAAATTTGTATGGAATAAATTTTTATTTCAATCTAAGCCAATGACCGTGTGTCGGGACTTTTCGAAAATCAGCCACCAGATGTGAAATAGGTTATTTCATTTACTGTAGCCTATGCGACCGAAGCCGTGCGGGCAAGCTTGTATATCTATAATACAATACAAACTACTACCCATTATGTGGGACGAAACTTGCGTTGACACTTTAGCGTCGTCCCATCTTTCTAACGCATGGAGTAGGGCTGGCGCAGCTGCAAATTTAGTGCTAAAGCAGTACATGCGGCGCATTCTTGGTATTGAATACATATTTGTGCCGTTTGGGGGTGAGGGATTGGGTCCGTGCGGGCCGAGACTTCATCTCGTTTTAAAAAAAACAGAGCGCCCGGTAAACGCGACGCCTGACCAGATTACTGGCAACACATAAGCATTGCCATTTAGCGTGATGATGCCACCAGCATACTGGGTACGCTGCGAACTTAAATATGGACCTTAGAGCATTTTTTTTTGTCTGACGACCAATTGATAACTATAGAACTTGCAAAGTTGATAATGATTATAAGCACCATAATTATATGCACCTCACTTATAAATTAACAGTACTAATCCAAATCTTACTCGATTTTGATAATATATAAAAACCTATACACTCCTAAAATTGTATTAAGTTTTTTGCACAGAATTCTCCTTATAAATAAGGTCTATGTCTTTGGTTTTTTGTATAACATAAAAAATTGAATTGAATTTTTGAACTAATAAGATTGATCGCGTATGACAATGCGTATGGTAGTTTAAACAGATAGACAGACTGTCCTCAGCAGTAGGGCTTCCATCATCGCATTAATGTATCATAGTAAATGATAGTTAGTATGCGAGTGTTTTATAGGAAATGTCGTAACGATGCATTCTGCCGCTTTTACACCTCAAACATTTATGGAAAACAGTATGACTTCTACTGACCATTTCCACTCGAGAGCATAAAAGGATACTCCGTGTTTTTTTTTTTCATAATTTGACACCCGAAATGACTATGTGTTCTTTTTATAACGTTGTTAAAAATTTACAAACTTACCTTGGTCTTCTTGAAGGCAGCACAAACTTCAGCGGCCCAGCAGACTTCCTCCTATGCTTCACCACTGGCACCATCAGCAAATCTTCTTCATCGGTCTCCGACGTGCTTTCTAAATTCACCAACGCTGGAGCTGACATTCTTCTAGAAGGTATCACTTTGGGAACTTCTAGCATGTCTCTGATCACTTCACAGTATTTGCAAGCACTTGCCTCGGCTATATATGCTTTTGTTATCGCATATGCGTAGTTTTCTAGAAAACACTTATGACATCCAGGAACATAGTTCTCTAAATCTGTCGATTCTTCGCTCGGTTCTTGCTTTTTTAGATGTAGCTTTTTCTGCATAATAGCTATGTTTGATTGGAGTATTTTCTTTTGCTCGGCTTTGTGTTTTCTTTCTTCTTCTTCCAGTTTTTGTTGGCGGATTTCTTTTAAGCATTCAGCTTGGTCGTTGTAGTATTCGATGCATTGTATATTTTTTGTTTTTGTAGGTTTTTCTTTCGGCTTTTTTCTAGCAATATTAACGTTGATCGGTTCTATTCTTAACGATTTCATTTGTTTTATGATGTGCTCTTGCACGTATGGGTAGTGAGGGACTTCGTCTGGACTGTCGTTTGGCTCGTCATTGCCAAAGTCTGTTTTATCTATTTCAATTTGTTTATCTGCTTCTTTGATGTCGTTTTTATGACCGTTTTTGAGAGATGTTTCATCGTCATCTAAACAAGTTTCGTAACCATCTACTTCGTGATCTATATAAAGTAAATTACTATTTGCATGGACGGGAACTTTAGTCATTGTGTCATGGTAGCTAGTAACATCAACTATGGGAGAATTGAGGCATTCATTCCAACTCTCTTCGCTTTTTACTTTCTCTACAGTTTTGTCCCCTTTCCAATATTTGTCAAAGCTAATTCTTTCTAAACCTGTTGGTGTAACTGCAAAAACCATTTCATCCGACGTGGATATATCTTTACTCTGTTGCTTTATTAAGTCTCCTTTTTCAGCTTTATTCCTCAAATCTGGCAGCTCTCTAGGTGCCGTTAACACATCATCTTCTGTAATAGTCATATCATCGTCGTGTTCATCTATTGAATCAGACTTTGAAGACTTTCGTTCGTTGATTCCGTTCATTTTGGCTATTTCATTGACTTTTTTACAGTCTTCAAAGCTTAGGTCTCCCAGTGCTGAAAGGTCGTCCTTGATAGAAGGTTCTTCTGGTTCAAGGCATATTTGGACCACCTCGAGCCCTTCACCGTATTCTTGGAGGCATTCGTGAAAGGAGTCCATGCCGGTGTGGTCATCTGATGCCAGAGAGTTGACACATTCCTGAGGGATAAGTAGAAATTAAACATATTTTATACTGTGATCTAATAAGGAAGGATATAGTGTTATTTTGATCTTCAACAAGAATAAATCGGTATATAGCTTGTTTCTGAAATGTTGGGATGAAAAGTAAATCAGCAGCGACAATAATAACTACGTCAAACTCCAGTCTCATTGGATTGATGAAAAATATAGCACTTGAATATTCAACTCAACGTTGAATAGAAAGTGGTATACTTAGGTACTAATAATAAGTTTTTGTGGAAACATTTATTTTACAGACAACCTTTTATAAACCATTAATCTACTATTAGTTACTGGGAAGTTCCTTTTTCCACCTTCCGTCGTCATCATAAGATCAGCTGGCTGTCATAATATTGTATCGTCTTCTGCACTTGACAAACATGCAAAATTTTAACTATATTGAATAAGGTGAACTGTTCTAAAATGATATTGCAAGTTTTGATTTGGTTTGTTTGCGGTTCATACGTATTGCAAGTTAAATAAAAGCTTGTAAAAATTAAACGCCAAAAGTTTTATTTATGTTTTTTTTATTGCAATACACATTATAACAAAGCTTTCAACATTTAACACAGACTCAGTTAAAGCATTGGACATCGATTTTTTTCTAATATCTAACAACAATTCCTATAATTAAACTTATTGTTACAGAGGAAGCGTGAAACCCGACAAAATGCGTTTTATCTGGAATAGCACTGAAATTCAGTTTCAGCTAAATAAAGTAAGTTGTATTTTTTGGTAGAAAAAAAAATAGTGATTATTATTGTATAATGAGTAATGACCAGAATGAAACGAGTTTAGTTCCTAATTTTAGATAAGAAATCCTCTCATAAAGAGATTTTGCAGGCAGACTTAGTACATCATCAATATTATTACGATTATATTTAAATATTGTTATATTAAAATATAATCGTAAAAAATATTTGTTTTGTCAAATTTGCAACAACATCTTTATTTAAAAATTCACATACTTTTCTACAATATCTGTCAATTATCAAATTGCCACCTCGAGTGTCTCACCAGTCCTACACTTATTGTATACACATCACACGATAATACATACCATTACCATTATTATTTTAATATTCTTACATCTATGATATGTTAAAAGATACCTGTAAATGGAATTTTATGGCCTTTCAATAAATATTCTTCGCAAATAAAATATATTTTAAATCTCTCTCATATAATAATTCTTGTGAATTTGTATATATAAGCTAATATTATGCAAGTAACTTTGTAACAACGAGCAATAATTTCTAAAATTTTAAAATAAAAAATCTATCACATTTATTGAATTGACTACAAACATTAAATTTCTATTTTATTTCCACAACAATTTCTATTTTCCTCGATAAATAGACACCAATATATCTATACTTTATTAATGATGTTCTTTCGTGTTTTTTTTTTTTTGTTTTTTTTCCAATTTCGCTTTTGCCTCTTCTTTAAAATATTATTTATTTAAAATAGTAAATGGACGTTTATATCAATTTTATTTTTAATTCAAAATTACTAACTCTTTATTTTAATAATTTTGTCATTTCCTTTGTTATGCACTCTTGACAATAGTGGTCATAGTCATGTCTTATGTCAACCAACTGTTGAATGACCACGAGTAACTTAAAAATACTGGAACTTAAAAATAGTATAACTTCATAAATTGAATAGCACAATTTATTAAGTTATACTATTTTAAGTTCCAGTAGATCATACGAGTAAGTTGAGAGAGACACAATTTAAGACTAGTTAGTTTGAAAAAAAAACGAACTTGTGCACGTATATAATGTAAGTCCTAATTTATGTAAAAAGTATTGGGGCATTAGCATACAATGTATCCTACAGTGCGTATTAGAATAAGTGGGATTATAAAAAAGTTTTACGAGTAGGAACAAGACAAAGACAAAGTTACATATAAAGCTAGTAATATATTTTGCAATAGAAGCAAGAGCTTAATTTAAAAAACTTTCTAGTAAATACTGTGAGCAATCATAAATGATTTAGCCTCGAGAAAGTTCTTTTTTAAATATAATTAAATTGTAAGCATGGTTTAACTAGATTGAAAACGAATGATTAATTCAGAATATTTGGGCACTTCGACTGCGATCAGAAACATCTTATTCAATCTGTAAGTCTTTTTTAGCCATAAGACTTATAAAAAAAATCTCCAATATGTTTTGAGCCGCATTTAGATAAGTTTTCATAAGTGCTTATAATTTTGCTGTAAAATTATTTTGTTTTGAATAAATAATCAATTTTAAAAATGAATTCTGATATTAAATTTGCGCACAGAGACGCCATTTCGATTTATACTTCTTCAAATTTCTTTCTTTTTTCTAAATCTTTGACTGGGAACATTTTAAAATACTTTTTTCCTTACAATCAGTGTTTGCTGGCATATCCAGCGTCACCGAGCATCGTAATCTGTCTGCGTGTCATTTCATTGTGATCTCAGCTTTTATCTTCGGCGGAACCCGAAAGGGCACTGGAGGGGGAATAGATTCTAGTACTTCCGGATTGCGTTGTAGTTGAAGTTCCATTATATCTCGATGTAGAGACATGATGAGGCGTAAGATCTTCGTAAAGTATTCCAATTTCTGAAAGAAAAAAAAAACATTAACGTTTTAAACTAATTGGTAAAATAATTTCAGACTCTTTATTATTGTTTTACAATATTTTCTCGGCAAAATATTTTGACATTTTGGCTTGCATCTTGAAAACAAAATCTTATGCCATTATCTAATAGCCGTGTAGCCAGAAAGAGAGCTTCGTGTTTCGCGTTTAATATTTTACGTATGTATGTTTGTGTGACCTCCAACCGTATAGATATTGCTAGGTGCCGTTAGATTCGTTTTAATATCCGAAGTGTTATAGGCTACATTTTGCTGTAAGGATCTTTGTTACTGTATACATGGTGCTTTTTAATCGGCTAGGGAGCGGTTGTGAGGATGTTGTATACAAGATAATAAACAACTTTTGTTCTATGACTTCTGAAAGTTTACGAAAAAAAAAAGCCGTTCCATAAAAAAAAATCGGGGATCTTGCAACAAGGAACAAAATTATCAAAAGTCATAGAATAAAAGTTGTTCGATATCTTGTAAATATGTATATGTTTCGATATCGATTCGATATCTTGTTGTCCCTGTCCGATTAAAAAGCTCAAGTATATTTGTAAAAGCATGCAAGTTTTAATATTGTACACTAAAGGGAAATAATTATTCTAAAACAATATTATTTGTAATCTTTTAACAAAAACAAAAATAAATAAAATCCTTAGAGCGGTAATTCTATTCCCTTTACTGTACACAATTTTAGTTAAAAAAATATATGGTTATATTAAAAATTGCATGCTGTAAATTAAATAATTAATTTAAAAAGTATATTACATATACTGCTCTAAGCATACAAGCTGTATAAAATAAATTAATAACTTACTTTGATTATATTCCCCTCAGTGTACAATAGTCACGTCACTTAAAAAATTATATTATAGTTATCAATTGATTATTTTGTTTGTAATTTCAAGGAGTCAGCGTACTAACAATTGATTCCTGACAAGTTTTTTTTTTATCATAAATATAGTTTTTAAAACCTTTAAGTAAGATATACATTTTAATAACGTACTGAAGTATTTTCACAAATTATATTTTAAATTTTTAAATACCTGACTGCTTTGCATGCTGTGGCCATTCGCCTTTTCACCTCCAACGACGGTACTGCAAGGTAGCGGCTTCGATATACCAATCCTCACGACTCCTGTAATAAATAAATAGTGATAGCACTGCTTTGATATAAAAAAAATACATATTCTGAAAGGTTTTTTTTTGTGACTGTAACTAGATATTTCGGGAAACTGCCGAATTGTCAATACTTGCAGCTACATAGCAATATTATGATTTTAGTTCATCTAACAACATACATCTGAGACTATGATCTATGACTGATACTTGTTTTGATTGTGACTAAAAAATATTTTACTTGTTACCTACTTGAAATATAACTAAAATTGACACTGGCTAAATACACTAGGTAGACAAAGAACCAAAAAAAGACGGGAAAAAGAAAATAACAAAGTGTACTCTTCTAGTTGTCGGTTAATGTTTAGTGTGACAAAAACAGAAGGTTACAAAAAAAATATGTTATTTCTTATTCGTGTAACTATTATACCTTGTAGTAGAAGTTCTAACAGATCGCAGCTATCTGAAAGGTTTTATTTAACTTCATTGAACGATAAGATAGCGTTTTATGTTTATTTGTTTTTTCTGTTTACTCGCAAATCACTTCAGGTACACTATGTACATGGATGATGTCTTAATTTAAAAACATTATGTACAAAAACAATGGTGTCTCTTTTGTTATTAAGTTCTAGGCCAAGTCAAAAAGTGATCACTCAGTGAATGGTGACAGCGACAGACTGAGATGGAAATAACAGAGAAGGTAACAGTGGTCACGTTGGCCAAACTTTTTGTAGTTTTTTATTAAATAGACTGGCAAATAGGTAAGTGGTCACCGCCGCCTATGGACAACTGCGACACAAGAATCATCAACAAATGAAATTGTAACAAAACGAAAAGTAATTAAATTAGAAGCCAAAAATAATGATAGATAATAATGCTTCAGATAGCTGTAATTACATTGTAAAGCTGAATGAAAACAGGACGTTCTAATCACTTCTGCTAGTTTAAACGTCAGGATACCGCAAACAGTGGATTAAAAAAAAAAAATTTTTTGTAAAGTGATTTTGTAGCTGTCATCGGTATTCTTAATGAGCCGAGCTACCGGTGAAAGAAAACTTCGTGAAGTAACATGGTGGCTGTACTTTCTATCACTCGGCTGGCGACGCTACCAAACAAAAGTTAAAAGGTCTACCGCCGAGCACATACGATCTGCTTCGGCAGCCTCACTTGAGAGCCAGTTCCCGATCCAGATTAGATGCGTTTACCATTTCGTGCTTGCATCCGGTGAGCTCCAGTCAAACATCAATCCTGCGACATCGTATAAAAGTTGGAATATAATTGACCTTTAGGTGCGGTCTTGATGGCTTGCACGGCCGTGGCGAGCGGCGTGTTGGCCACGTGCCGCCCGTTGACGGACACGAGCCGGTCGCCGGGCGCCAGGCGGCCGTGGCGCGCCGCCGCGCCGCCCGCCACCACGGCGCGCACCACCGTCACCGACGACCCCGGCTCCGTGGGGTCCTGCGGGGACACAATGCGGACTCTCTTACCCCCTACCCGCCCGAACACAGCTCACATACTCAACATGTATAATTCATTTTAAAACCGAAAAAAAAAAACAACTGTACCTAAAACACTTTTTAAATGATGTAATCTATCAGTAACACTGAATCTGCTTCGTAAACAATCGGCGCTCGTACTTCCCAGGATTTAACTTAAACATTTTTTTTGTTCCTTATCAGGCCAGAGATTACGACGTCGTTTGACGACGATATCACTGTAAAAACTAAACCGAAGACACATGACGTTATAGACAAAAACGCCGATGAATAATTGTAACTAAAAAAACGACTTCAAGAAAGTAATTTAAAAAAATGCTCTATCGAGATATTTGGATATCGATACGGACATAGGATACTTTTTTAAGTCTACGCAAACGAAGTCACGGGTAACGACTAGTACTCAATATATCTCAGTTAAATCTCACCAAGTACAGTCAGCGCCAACAGTAGCTTACTAACGAGGTCGCAATGTCTTGCATAGTAGTCAATATTATCAATTATCTCTTCCCGAGTTATCAGTGACACCTTACCAAGTAATCGAGTATAGAGAATCCGAGGCCGCCGTCACCCTTCACCAGGTCAATGTACTCCACAGCATCACTCCACATGGCCAGCCCTGAGAGTGGTTCTAGTGATCTTGAACGTACGCCATCCAGGTTTTCTGAGCAGAACTCTGAAAACAGGGATAATTTAGGTTTGGATTAATTTAATCTCGGGCAATTCTTTAGCTTATAATGACACACATAAAGCTGTCGGACACACAATATGAAGTAAAAAAAAATACAGCTGTTCCATAGAAAAATGTCAATGACACTCGACAAAATGTATGGAACAGCTGATTTTTTTTTTCGATTTCAGTGTTGGGCCCATAATTAAAGTTATTCACAATCATGAGTGGTATGAGCCCTTTTCGGCTTAGCATACCCTTTCCTTATGATCCTGTATTATGACATCATTAATGCGTTTCTCAGGCCATTTCTCATCATCGAAAACTCAAGGGTGTTGTATTTGAATCCACATCCTATGGCGTGTTATTCAACCGTGTCAAGAACACCTACCACTGCCTCAAATAGTTTAGTTCCCATATCCCCCAGGATGCGGAGGTGAAGGTGGCACAATATGACTACAGCTTCATTAGGAAAGTAATGGTATCAGTAATGTTGGGGCTTCATGTATTACGCCTCAACGATGCAAATACTTTCGTCATCGCGACATATCACGTTCACATGTCCCGATGACATAAATATTCGCATCGCCGCATTTGTCATAAAATTCGTTACGTAGCATCACGTTAACATTCGCGATGTAAAAGTGATCTCACCTGAATGCTGATGTGACATGACGGTGTTAGTGCTGCAGAGTGAAGCGACGGAGCTTTCTGACTTCGCCTTGATCAATCTCTGCGGCGGCAGTGCTAGCTGCTGGAGACTGCCGCCAAATATTGAGTTCTGAAAGATACATAAAGAAAAACATGATTTAATTTAAAGCATTTTTTTAAATTTCGGAGCTAAATAAGAAACCCTTACATATTTTATGTGCACCATGTCTGCTGTCTGGCTGTACAATATGGCATAACTTGGTCATTCCATTGCCACCAAATCAAATTACCTTAAGCCCCCAAAAACAATACTAGAAATTAAACTATTATGTCCAGAAAGTTTTGTACTAAGCTGCCAAACACCCTAAATAAATGACCCTCTTCAGTACTTCTTGACAACAAAGAGGAAATAATCCCTGTGCATCTCTTGCAAAACCTCCACACACAGTTGAAAAAAAAAAACAGGAAAAGTATTTTAAAATGTTTCTATGTGAAAAAAAGATAATGAGCATGATACACTCACCCTAGCAAGCTTCTCGCGTTTTCTCACGCACACCAGTACGCATGGTGACGTCACGTTACGTAGCTTGCTCACTACATCCACGTGATGAGCACCTAGTACTCGCCATCCATTCACCTGCAAATAATAATAGTCATACTAATATTATAAATGCGAAAGTTTGAGCTTAAGGGTGTAAGTGTGTTCTCATTCAATTCCGTGTCAGCTGATCAGATTTAGATAAAAATAGATATGGACGTAACACTCACAATTTTTTAATTGATACTATAAATGCGAAAATTTGTGCATGCGTGTGTAAGTGTGTTTGTTGCCAATCGACTGCGTAACAGCTGAACGGATTTGTATGAAATTTAGTATGGAGCTAGCTCATACTCTGGATTAACAGATAGGGCTGCTTTTAATCCCGGAAAATATACAATTCCTGTGGTATAGCGGGTAAAACCACAGGGCACTGCTAGTAAGTAATAATATGTCTGTATAATATTAAGATATAATCTCTCATTCTCAAATCATTCATAGATTACCTATTTTAATTTTGTTAAATCCTGGGGCCTGCAACTATTCAAAAACAAATGTTTAACCCGACTGCCCCAGAAGGAGAATAATGTTTTGATATCGTATTGGTTAGGGTTTTTCTTTTTCCATAGTCATAATATTATTCGTTTATTTCCAATGGAACACATAGGAATACTTGTACATGTCAAAAAACGAAATTGTTATCTGTTTTGATCATGATGATATTAATATCACAACATGAAGCCCACTAAAACATATAACTACTGTTAATTACAAATTGAGCATGTATTGACGATATGCTCGACATATAATTACCCTACAACGTATCATTTAGTCATACCTAGCCACCCATATCTGTATAGAACGCTGATGGGTCCGTCCACTCAGTCACGATCTCTATTCTAACGTGGCTGTAGCGTGCAGGGTTGAGACATTAGTGGAATACGCGTTAATATTTTTCCTAAAAGTTGTTGTTCGCTCTGAGATAGGAAGTCGTTGCTCTCACCCTACCTCTAACAGTTCGTCTCCTCTGCAGTAGATGGCAGCACGTGCGACCGGTGAGCCTGGTGCGATGGCACGTATGTAGTGTCTCGCTTGCACCTCTCTTCCGCCCACCACGCGCACCGTGCCTTCTAGAGAGATGCCCAGTCCGCAAGCAGCGTCACGCATTATCGTACCTACCTGGGGAGGAAGAATATTGTCACATGTTCAAAAAGGCTGAAACAACACGTTGATATCCCCTACAGCCCGTATAATTATTAATTGAGTGTAATTAGTGAACATAAAGAGATTTAATATCTTATATCTCAGGATGACAAACGCAATGTATTGCCCGGACGTTGTTTTACGGTTGAAGTTCAATATTCTGGATGATACTGAACTGTTATGGGCAAGCATGATGCTCAGCATAGCGGGAACAATTTTTTCGTCAAGTCACTAAGTTTCATAAAAACTTGAAATCGTATGCGATTACTGAACGTCACGTCTAAAAAGACATTCTCAGCAATACGTCACTTAAAATTGAAGAAGACTTTGATGAAGGATCGCAGTTTCAATGTGTGTTAACTTAGAAATCCTACGAACCGAGTTAGCATGTTAGTTGAGTTAGTATGCTTCAATATATCACAGACGGTAACGTACCCATCGTCACCGTCTGTGACATATTGAAGCATGCTAACTCGGTTCGTTTTAGCCTGCGGGGACGTTTTAAACTAGCTTTTCTGAGTTATGGCCATACGGCCAATTTTGTAGTTTGTGTATCTCAATCGACAATTTCTCGACTCATCTTACCGGCATAAATAAACTTACAATGACGTCATAGTCATGTTGATGCCCCGGCCAGTCCTGCTCCTTGCTCAGTATATCTCGCCACTTGTCCTGAATCCGTCTCGTTTCAGAGCTGTCGTCTCGTCCTATCACTATCTCGTTCTCTTCCGAAGGAGAGTTGGGAGAGAGAAGATGGGGCTGGACCTCCGAGTCCGCCTCTGTTTCTATTACAGTTGATTCGTCATACTGAAAAAAGATGATTGCGGTTAGAGGGAAGGAGATATTATCTTCGTAGCTTTCGATCGGTGGTTTCATAAAATTGAACACAATTTTAAATAAAAGTAAGCGTCTTTATGCATATTATCAGAAATTACGATCAGGCCTACCTGAATACAAGAATAATCGTAACGAATTGAGAACCAAAGACCTGTCATTTGTTTTCGTCCTTAAAATTTTTGAGAGTAGTTTGTTTGTAGGTAATACTGTGAAAGTGTTTTCACAGTCGCTTGTCGTACGCGTATACGCGTTAATGGATAAAAGTATCAGTGAAGAGAATTTACAAGTAAAACTCGTGAGTTGAAGGATGACATATTTGATAGAAAATTGTTTATTAATGACTGACCACACTAAAGCTATATTTGGCGAGCGAGGTGACAGAGGGGCTGGGCGGCGCCACCGGCGAGCGGCGCCCGTCCTGCGCGGCGAGCGCCTTTTGGAGCTTCTCGAACCCCGCGCCACGGAGGTACCTTCAAATGAAAGATCACCACTGAACACTAACCGCACTTTTGCCAGTGATTGCCAGTAGCATGCAAACATTGGCGATGTCCTAGCAAGATTACAAGGAAAAGATTTAACAATTTATATCTCAGGGTAACAGCACAGTTGCGAGATTAAAAATGTTGAACTTCGCAAACTTTGTATGAGTTCGTTCCGGGCACGCTTCCACTGAACTAGCGTAGGTAAATGAATAGAGTGAAGCGTGGATGAAGTGAAGCAGTGCAGATGAAGTGGTCGCTACCTCAAAGCCTTCAACCTGACGACTGGTCCCTTGGCGTCTCTCAGCAGCGCCACCGCTCTGTGGTTCGTCACGCCATGCAGTGACACTCCGTCTACCTGGAGAATATGGTCATTGTTAGGTTTTCACTCTAGTACTAGCTAAAACCTGGGCCTTTGCCCTTGCTAGTTGGTAACACATACACAGCAACTTGCGTCCCGTGTTGTTATTTGACATAGAGCTACGTACTTTCGCATTTAATATACCCCATACGCATAAATATACGCATAAAGTAATTTCTCACTTCTTTAATCTCTGAATGGCAGCGCCGCTTTCTATTTTCAATAATAACTATAACAGAAATCTAAAACTCGCTAGTCGCAGCTATAGTTATCTAAAGACTCATGTTTTCAACCATGTAAATTTGAAATGTAAAAATTCATGTAAAAATTCAAGAAAAACTCCCAAGGAAATTAGGCCGATAAGTTTGAAACAGCAAGGCAGAAGCATAGGTACAAAAATGATTTATGAGGACTGGTAATCTTTTTTTGTGAAAAGTTTCCTCTGAAACTTTAGCAGATAAGCAAAATTATAATCTGAGTTACTTCTACTATGTAAGTTGTGAACGATTTTCAGCAGATTTTAATTATGATAGTAATAAGTGTAGTTTTTTAAAGGATATAACGGTAGGACAGGTACGAAAAAAGCACAGTTTTTTTGTATAGGTGTAAAAAGCACCGTTTATTTGTATAAGTGAAACCACAGGCGCGGCTAATCAACAATAATTTCCAATATTCAATTATTAGATGTTTATGTGTTAGTTAATAAATGGCAATTTGTAATGTTGATCACGCAAGCAGCATTACTGCAAACAGAGGATCATGTAATGTCTATAAAACTATGATTTGTATGACGACGGTAAGCCGGGAGGCGCGCGTGACTGCCCACGGTGTAGGGGCAGCAGAAAAATAAAAAACAAATGTCTTATCTTCGAAGCAATTATAAATAATAAAATATCTTCCAATAAGCAATTTAAAACACAATTGCTTATTGGAGCGTAAATGGCCCCACTAATTTTACACCTACTCTGTACGTTTGTTTAAAAATTGTATTCGTTCTCTCAAATGTGGTTAATTACGTCTGCTTGACATTGCCGACAAAATAGCGTGTGAAAAAATTTCATATTTTTTGCTAAAACTTTAATAAATTGTTCGTTTGGCAGGACTTCAGTGAGGACGTAGTTTTAGGTTGGACTCAAAAAGTCGAGATTTGTAAATGGGGGTAAAAATTTTACTTTTAAACATTAAATAATAAAAAATGTATTTAAGAAAGAATTGAATTTATTTGATTAAGATTATTTGAAGATTTGGCTTTTTAGTCGGGTCTCACAAGTTTGAGATTATCGAGCGCAAAGAAGACTATTTCAATACAGGAAACTGTCTAGTCGTAATTATCTATCGTAATAACTATTTTTTACAACCAGCCACGGGATTTTATATTATTTTTTCATGTGATTCATAGAGGAATGGAACAAGCTGCCGGTTTTCTTGTTTCCTGAGAGTTACAATCTAGGGCTCTTCAAGGTCAGAGTAAATAGGTATCTTCTAAGTCTGCGTGCTTCATCTTCGACCACATCGTCGCTTACCAACCGGCATGACGGTGGTCAAACGCGGACTAACGGGCGTTAATAAATAAAAATATATTATATCAACAACTGAAAATTGCTATACCAATAGATTCTACTTACAGTTTCAGAATAATTTAATCTCATAAGAATAACAGTTATTCACTTACTGAGGCTACACACTAAAAAAATAATTTAAAAAAAACTCCTTCCAAGCAGATATACCATCTTATCAGATTACCATCTTCGACCTTATTCGACCTCGTCACTTAACATTAGGACAAGTCAAACCTCTAGCCTGTCAGTTATTAAAAACCATAAGCACTGAATCTGCGACCAATACTTAAAAGTACAGTCACGTACACAGTACAATTATAAATTCACGTGGCGGCGGGTCCTGTACAAATTGCTGTTATTTACCTACTAACTCTAACTGTAACTGAGGGTTGGAAAATATGGGGTTGTGTTGGCTCTTTTAATTGCAAATGATTTTATTCGAGCACTCGTAGTTCTTTCAGTTTTTAGACAACGAAAAAATTATAATTCGGTCGAATTGAGAATTGTTTCCTTTTTTTGGAATTCGATTAATAAATACTTTTTTTTTGTCATTTCAGAGGCCTTCAGAAAGTCTAAAACTCCGGGGCTAGCCCGCTCAGCCCATACTGACTTACTTTTTTTATTATGGTTTAACGAGGTAAGTCATATAAAAAAAAAATTATCTGCACGTCCTTTAGTGCCAGTAGGCACTAAAAAAAAGAAACTGAAATGAAAATCTCAAACGGTATTACGTACAGCAGAACTTTAAGACCCGAGGTTCAAACGAATACGGTGTCGTTGTTAATTTGTCATTTGAAATTCTTATGTATGTATCACGACATAATATGTATACGAGTAGTTCAGTGCTTTACTGCGTCGAGACGCCGCAATGGAAGCAAGAGAATTCAGCAATGGATTCACAAATCTCACATGAATATGGAAGTACATACACAAAAGGTGTAATTATAAATTCCTAAAGCGACGCGTAACCACAATAGTGTCTCTGTAGGCTTTTGTACTGAACTGTACCTCTGTAAGCTAACCTGGATCTATTGTCAAAGTGTGGATTTGTTTTGGCAGGTAAAAGTGTGTCTTTGTTTTATGACAATAGCATACTTTTGGTGAAACTGAGCTTTAAATGGAGTGCTTTTGAAAGCAAAACTATAGATGCCCCCAAAAGGTAGCAGGGTAAACAACTTACCTCTACAATCCTATCGTTGACCTGTATCTTGCCGCACAGGTCTGCGGAGCTGCCTTCACTGATGCTCTTCACGAAGATTCCACTCAGCTCTTCTGTCAACAACCAATATATAAGTATAAATACTGAGCATAAAGATATTCTCAGTCTCAGTGACGCGCAGTGCATTGCCACGCTGGGTTGAAATTCGAATTTCTGTGACACGGAGTTTTGACGAAAACGTGACGCTTATCTTCAGACGAGCGACATGCTCGTCTCGTCAGTCAGTAGCATAAAATATATAGCATTTATATCCAAGTCACGCTAAGAAACGTTTTGATAGTTGCAGTTTGAGACAAGCGAATCCCGGCCTGGTTAAAAATCATAAAAGTGACACAAAATGAGAAACATATTGTTGAAACTGAAATATTAATCAATACACGAGCTGCGTGTATCCCGATGCAAGTCATCGCCCCACCTCGCATCACGCACCGTCGGTTCACTTTAATCCCTTTCTTGTTCGTAAAAATATAAAGCTTTCGTTGAAGAAAAACATCGTGTGAGTCGGTCTTGGCGCTAACGCTTCTTAATCAAGAGTTGAAAAACTGTCGCCAAGCGTCTAACAGTGTGTCTCGACAGCCTAACTTAAGAGAGATATCCTGTTGAGAGGTAGGGAACTGAAAAAAACAAAATAACATAATTACTTAATTATTTATCTGTCTATCTAAAACAACAGTAGCAACAGTAATCAACTCAAATCAACAGCAATCAACAGTAGCATCAAAATCATCAGCCAGAAGACTTCCACTTCTAAACAAAGGGCTCCCATGGAGCTCCACCATGGAGCGCCACCACAGAAGTGCCACACTTGAATGACATTCTTTTTTTTATTTGCATCCTCCGGTTGCTCGCGACTTTCACGATATCGTTGCTCTAGTAGCCTACCTACGCTGCGTCTTTCGGTTCGTGCTCGCCATTCAAGAACCTATCTGCCACTTCAGTACCACGGTAAAGATCAGTTGTAAATGCCACTCACTGTCCGAAGAATGATCGGTGATCGGTTAGGAAAACCTAGCGGCGCGAGCTACGCTAGAGCACTATCTTCGTAAATGAATCATTGTTATTGATATTACATTAATCAAGTATTCGAAACAATAATTGTAGTCATCAAGCAGTAGAGCAGCTCCAGTTTGTGGCGACATATTGTAAAAGTTCCATAGTCGCGCCGTCCGGTCCCGTCCGGTCCCGACCCGTCCTATCCGCCAGACGGTGACAATCTGTCGCGCGCTCGTTTCCAACTTTACATTGCTTTTATATTGCTTCTATAGTTTTAATTAGTACCAAAGTTGTTAGATTGGACAGAGAATTCAATGTTTCTGCGTAACAATGTTTATGTGTTGCTTAGTGTCGTGCGAGAAACGATATTTTGGAATGACTTGCTCGGAAACCAATCAAGGCGTGCAGTCACGGTATTGTCAGAGGGTCGATCGAGCTTATCAGTTTTTGAACTATTAGAACTCCTTCAAGCTTCTGATGAAGGAGACAATGCCACGTTTATCATAATGAGAATCGAATATCCTGCGAAAATTACCCCGATAGAAGTTTTCGGAGTCGAAAAATGTATATATCACTGAACGCTTACCATCAGCAACTTGCTCGGCTCGTCACTCAGTTGCATAAAAAAGTCTCCGACTTCAATTTTACGGTGATAGACAAAACTACGACAAAATATACTAAAATAGAGTAAACCTTGTCCAAATCACAAAACTGGCTAACATTTCTTCCCCCAACTGTCATTAGCCCAGGTCCGATATAAGGCGGTATCTGCCATTAGCTAATCTTATCTCCTAATAGCCCGGGTTCCGTGACCGTAGGGCGGAGTAGGGCGCGAGAGGAAGGGCGGGCGGACGTCTGGATCCGATCACATTAGTGGACGTGATCTATGAGATGTATGAGGGCTGGGAGGTCATATCATCGATATTAAGACCTAACTAGATCTGTCCAAGGATACGCTGTACTGTATGAAGGCTGTAACTACGAGTGTGAATTTTGGAGCCAAAGTGAAAAAAATATGTCGCTGTTTTGTATCTGTATTTTTTTCTAAACACAAAACCGTGTCGCTTTTTTGTAATTTCGACTTGTGTTCTCTCGAGTGTTTGTGTATTCAATATTTTATAGAAGTTGAATATTAACATAGTTTACAATATAATGTAGTTGAAAGGTCATCCTGGAACTCAGGTGGACTCTGAACTCGTGGTACCTGGACGATAGCACTATAATATTCTATTTACATCATAATCCCGATACGCAAAATGTATAACTTAGTCCGTATATCCGGCTTTAGTCGAATTGACTCCGCCATGGAAGCAACACAATAGAGCCGGAAGGAAGCATTGGTTTATGTTATTGTGATGAAATGTTGTGCTTTCACTGAATCGAGGCTTTTGTTTGGAATGCGGCTGAAATAACTGTGTCTGCGGCACTCCAATTAAATAACAAAATGTCTAGGACTGGTTAATATTTTGAAACGCGTAATATACACGAGTTTTAAAATGTTTTTAACTCAGACAAGTGCATTTATTAACTAAATAAACTTGCTACAAACTAAGTAAACTACATAGCCTGACACACAAAACGAACAGTTGGAATAAGTCATTCAGTCCCAGAGACCACTGAAGGTGTAAACATAATCCAAATACTCACTACCAGCAGCGTACCTAACAAGGTGGTGGCATTTCTGTGCTGAATGGCAATCCTTAGGCCAAAACGCCAGCATTTTGATCATGCGTAGTATCAACCAAGTGCTCTGATAGATTTTTTAAATTGTTTTGAATTAATATTTTAATGTTAATATTAATTTATATAGCTTCTTTTTTATTTTCCAAAATAGTACGTCCAAAATCTTTTGCAAACATCAAAAATATTTTCGTGTTATAACTGAAGTTGAACAAGGACATGCACCATCAAATAACCAATCAGTGTTGGAAGCCTGCATCGCGCAAGAGAAGTTGTTTACGGATATTGTTTATTGTTTTGTTTGTTTGTTTGTTGAGCTAGTACAAGATCTAACGACGCGGATGCCATGCTAGGATTGCTGTCTCCGAACGATAGGAGTACTGCAGTGTTAAAAAGAGGAACGGTATTGTGTATCACAACTCATCCTTAACGAGCCACCCCGTTCACAAATATGTACACCGCTACAGTGATTTCGAGGCAGCAGTTCTGGTGATCTGGACGTCGTAGATTCGTCTTTAATTCTGAAGAGCCTCGCATATCTAGGAATCATTTTTTTATGGTCGACAGGCTACGCGTTTAACCACGGCATACGTGATTTGTAGTCGAAGATGGTAAGCACGCCTATCCTGGAATGGGAACTGGAGTCTAGATCTATGTCTATATTCTATGTTTGTTTTGTGTTCTATGTATGTATTTACACAAAAAGGTAAGTATTTATGTATTCTATCAGTTATCTAGTTTCCCATAGTACAAGTTTGCTTAGTTTGGGGCTAGATGACGCTGTGTGTGAAAAACGTCCATTATATTTATTTATACTGTACGTCTAGCCTGAAGTACTAACCCTGTTCACAGACATATCCCGCCACAGTGATGCCCAGCCCGAGGCGGTTCTTGGCGAGCTGCACGTCGTAGCTCAGCGTCTCCGGCTCGGAGGCGCCGCGCACCGCCATGTCCAGCGGCAGCCTGGGGGCAAGCGGGGGGCTTCAATGTATTAAACAAACCGACTTAGCCTCCAGACTTAACCTCAGCGAAGGACCGAAAAAATTGCCGCCATTAAATTCTTCAATTTCACAGGCTGGAACAATTGAGGTATGATATGTATTAATTTAAATCTGATAGTGTTAATGTTTTTAGGATTTCGTACCCCAAAGTAGCAGTAAAATTGTTTCGTGACAAACAAAGGCTAACTCATAGGAGCAAATAAACTGTTGAATTCGTAAAAGGAATGTGACAGAGTCACAGAATAAAATAGTACAAAAGGTCCGTCTGCGGATTTCAAGGTTAAACGTTTCGCGCTTGCAGTGAAAGAGGCCTGATAGTGTTTTTTTTTATAATAATGTCCTGCTCACCTGGGCGGTGGTGGATGCTGCTGAGGCACTGGTATGTAGATAGGAGGAGGCTTCACTGAAGGAGCCAGCGCACCTCGCGGCACCACCGCCACTATTGACGCTACGGGCTGCAACAAGATACTGGTTCAATCGTCATCATCATCAGCATGTATGCAATCAGTACATCCCAGGTTTCATAAGCCCATTTAATGTTCGACCATCGCTGAATGTCAGCCTCTCCCAAAAAACAGCTCCATGGGAGAACACAATCTTCTTCTCTAGGCAGTATCACCTTTCAGATGCCTTTTGCAGGTCGTTGCTTGGTCTGGCTAAAGGACGTCTATTTGTAAATGAAGACTACCTACCCTAGATAACCTCGAGGTAATTACTATAATGCTAGATATCATTTTAGCATTTTTCAAAATAGTAATAGCAGTTCTCAAACTACTCTTTCCTCCATATTATACAAATGAAAATAAATGCAGATCACTTTATTTCTAGTGCAAGTTCAAGCAAAATCTACCGACGCTCCGTAAAATTACGAATAAATGCTTAATAGTCTTCTCCACAATAAGATAGTACCTAACGCTAACTGAGGAATTCGAATAGGCCCAATCACCTCATAATGACCCTCATCCGGTGATGCTGTCTGTTCCAGCTCAAATCATATCTAACAGTGGTTGATCCAATTTGATTCATTACGATGCCTTAATAACTTAATGTAATTTCGACCTTCCTCAAAAAACTCTTGGAACACTTTTGCTCTGGCTAGTCTTTATTTTTCTAATAAAGGCATATCTACGTCGCTAACGGCGGACAGTCGATTTTCAGGACTCTTGTTATGGCTCCAAAATGTGACTTTGTTGATAAACCAATGCCAAGTGTAGGTTATTGTATCTATTGGAGGAAGGTTGTAGCTATTTCCAATCTGCCTTCAATAGTTCCAGTAGCTTTTCCTATCTACTTCTACTCAGTATGCAATCACTTCCTCTTACCCGATGATGCAGCCTCTCCTCGATGATCGTGGGTGGTGGTGAAGGCGGTGTGGACTCATCACACAACGCTCCAAACCCATCGTGGCCTGCATCAGCCAGTCTTCTCTCTAGTTCTATAGGATCTGCTAGCAGACGGGACGGGACGATGGGTGCTGGTGATGATCCTAGGGACTGGAAGAAAGAGAAATATTGATAATTCTATCAAGAAAGCGTTGAAACAGAGATATTTCGTATATTTTCCTATTTTATTACCTTTACATTTAACTCAATGACACACTCGTTGTACATCACATCGGTGCAACTTGATTCAATAAACTATATGCGAGCACCGTTTTTTTCATGAATAATAAAATTTCATTTTATCTTCGATGTTTATTTATATTTAGGTAAAATAATTGTTTAAAACAATTTTTTTAATTAAAGTTTCTGAATTAATTTCACTCTTCTTAAATGGTTCCCGATGCACATTAAAATAAATGCTAACTACTACGTTTAATCACGTCAAGATGCAAAATATTGTGAGGAAACTTTACGATATCATCGTGGTGGTACGTTCTAGTACTCGGCTCGCGACGCTACTTTAACTCAACCTCAACTTTAAAATGGTCGACAAGCCTATGCAGGACTATGTCCATAAAAGTCATCCCGTGACGCTCGATGACATTTACATCATACATCTAATGTCAACCTTACTCGTCGGAAGACGCGCAGAATACTTTTTTGAACACGGTCTAGAAGCCTCACTTAAGAGCCGCAGTTCTTATTCCAGGCTAGGCGGTTGAATAATCTTAGACATCATCGTCACGACAATAGGTCAGCTTCGTTACTTTTTGAAATCGATATCAAATTAGCGAGCCGATCACGTCATTTCCGCTGCGGATCGAAAAGCAAAAGCTGCGAGTAGCATGAAACCGGAAACGACTCACTGACACCGGTAATTCGAGGTAGCCGTATATACCGGCTCAAATGAGTATAGGATTGATGAGCGAACGAGTTAATATTGAGCCTTTGGTGAAGGAAAACATACTGAGTACGGCCTTTTTTGCTCAACGGCCCAAGAAAGAAGTTTTTCAGGTTATGCCATAAGTATGTATACTGTTCTCTTACCACGTAAACGACTAGACTGGTTTGGGATTTTAAGGTGTTGTTAGATTATAGACTATATTTTGCATCCGGTTATTCGTTTTACTTTAAATAATAATTTAGTACTTACCTGTGTAATGGATAATAAAATGTATGAAAAAATTGACAAACAAAGGGGATTATGGGCGGTAATAGAAACAATTTTTTTCCTAGAATTTGTATAGAAAACGTAACAAAAGTTTTTTATACAGAACTTATGCTACATATGGCCACGTGATGGTAAGCGTAGCCCAGGTAGACCGAGACAGCAATGGCGTGACGACATCCAAAAGTTTTGCGGCAACACCTGGACCCTTCTCTCAGGCTTAAAAAAAATATGTCTGCGCACACCGACCTCCTCGAAGCACACACTATTAAAAGCCCCTCTCGCTTTTTCTAGTACGAAAATATCCCCTACAATATTTCCCTAATTAAATAAGTCACATCCGTAAAATAAATCAAATCAACGTCTATTAGACGTCGGTGACGTCACGTCCTCGGCTCGAGACCGGAAGGCGCGATGTTGCGGAAGGTATTTGTCTGCCGGTAATGAGGGTAGGCTGATGAGACGGTAACATAGAAATGAATAGGTAGGAAACTGTGTTAACGACCAACAGAACTTATTTAAAAGTTGATTAGGGGAGCTACCCTCGTATTTCTCAACAAACCTAATAAACTGCCGTAGAAAAATTTAGTTCCCTCATTTGGCCACTTCTGGAATTAAGTTGGTCGAGCTGTACCTTACCTTTCTTAATTGGATGGTCATACTAAATGAGGTGGTAAAGTGATTCCGTGTCTCTGGGGTAGTTATATCAATTAATTACACAAAAGGGTAGCTCTACATTTTCATAATTTACAAGATCGTTAGTTTCTGTTACTGTTTAATTAAATGGGGAACTTTATTTTTTTTACTATTGTTGGAAATCCGGCTTAACTAAAATTATCTGTGAAAATTTGAACCGGCTACCTTATCTACTATAGTTTAAAAAATTCAGCTCGAAATAGGTAGGACAGACAGACGGCGTAGCAGAAGGGTCCCTTTAGGTATGGAACCCTAAAAAGGCAATAACACCGCGAGTGTAAATTTATATTTGGATAAATATTTTAAAGTTTGAAAAAGTCTCACCTCACAAGGCCTCTCAATTTGAGACCTCTGAGGCCTCTTGTTCTATTTCAAACCGGCGACCTACTTCCTCTAATTGGAGACAAGTTACGGCAAACAACTTGCCTTTACCGGAACTTTGCGCGCTGTTTTGCGTTTTGCGTGTTCTTACAAGAACTTGAAGCAATTTATTGCAAGATCATATAATAGCAAAGCAAATAGAACCTGTAATATTTAGATTGCCGTAACTGTTGAGACTGATACTTCTCACCGATCGATGAGGAAGGGTATTGAGTGGCGACCACGAACCTAAAAACGCAGCGTAGGTAGCGCTCCCGATAGATGGATTGATGACATTGTCGCGGGCAGCCGGTGGACGTTATCGCTTAGTGTGGCGCTCACTGCTGAACATAGGCCTCCATGTTCAGCAATGGACATACTCCGGCTGATGATGATAATGATGTACTGTTGAGATGGTAGAATGTTGCAACCCCAAGCAAATCATGCAAGTTTTCTTACTCCATGCTCTTCTGTATTGTTGCCTTGTCAATACAAAAGTTTTAAAGAAAGGTGTACAGTTGTCACGGAAATCTGTTTGGAGAAGTAACATCGATTTTTATTTATATTTTCTTTGAGCACAAATTCGTATGACGGTGTTGTCAAGAATACTCTACTAGGAACTTTACCAATTTTTCAACGGCCAAGCAGAAGTGTGCAGATATTACGAGACATAAACAGATTATATCTCCTAATACCTATTATCTTAGGGTTCCGAGCACATTGCGCACGATTTTGAACTGTTGAAGTTCAAAATTTTGTGCGGCACCGAACCAATTTGCTTAGCAAGAAAAATTAAATTAAATTTCTCAAAACCTATCACAAACCCTATTTATAATTAGCGTTGTCTAACCTCAGAACAGATCACCCCTAGAATCTCCACTCAAGACAATCGAAAGATACCAAACATCTGTCAAAATTGGTTTATTGCTAGGCTTAAGTAGGCCAATGCCAAACATTGAGAGCCAATGAGAGCGCTTGGTGTCTGTCACCGCGACTCGCGTTCCTCTCAACTTATCTATATATTATAATCTGTGAACCCATGTTAACACACCGCTCAATTTATCGTCTTCGGATCGCCGAATTCCTACGCCATGAATAAGTGATGTATCCTAAGAATAGACGCCTTTCTTCCGATGCGATCTTGAAAGTTTAATACATTCAAGACCGCATCGGCAGTAGGGCCCGTAGTTTTCCAATATACATTTATATGTTAACTTCATTTAGAACACTAACTGAAGAAATGCTTTGTTTTGAAAAATAGTTTAAAAGAAAAAAATATTGATATCCAAACTATAACTGACTTAGAAGAAAATTTTTGGCAACGAGCTTTTTTTTTGACTTTGCTGTTGGCCTCTACAGGTTTACAGACTTTATGGTAGAAGCAGATGGCGTTTATTTGGGTGACTAGTGCAAGGGCACCTCTGCGGTACAAGCCTTGGCTTGGGACATCAGACTTGCCCTTGCGGGGTGCAAGGGCAGGGGTGGGCCCTAGCAGGTTAATTATTGTCTGTTTGACTATTTGAAAATAATCTAATTCATCAACTGACAGATCCTGGGATTCTTCGACCACGCCGGCGAGGTCGGTGTGTGATCGTGAAGCTTTGGTAACCGGCGCCTTTTCCAAATATTGTATACGTCGTGTTGCCGGGAGCCGTTGGATCTGGGTTACGGTATGTTCCGAAAGATTCACATGAGCCAGTTCCCATTCCAGGCTAGATGTGTTTACCATCATCGACCACATCGCCAGTTAATATCAGGCGACTTGTAATCAAATGTCTAACCTCTCAACAAAAAAAAGCTGCGTCAGTGTAGTTACCTGATCGGTGTGAGTGGCTGGTCGCGCGACCAGTAGTCGCACGCACGCGCCGCACTGTCGCAGCACGGCGGCCGCCTGCCGCGCGCACATCCCCACCACGCACACTGCGCCGATGCGCAGGATCATGTCGCCGCTGCGCAAGCGCCCGTCCTGCGACATAACAAGCATTATGAAGCAAGTTATCAAAAGATGTAAAAAAATATGTAGCCTATATCACTCAAGCATATAGCTGTATCAGCTATATGCTTGACCGATTAAAATCCCATTGCTAGGATATCGGCCTACCCTCCAAGGGTGATTGTGCCGTATCAGCCACGCTGGCCCATGCGGAGTTAGTCGGTAGCGTATTTTAATCCGCTATCGAACTTCTTCTCCCGAAGTATGTAGGTTTCCTCACGACGAACGTAAGTGCGAAAGAACTCATTGGTAACGGCCGGCCCGGGTTCGAACCCGCGACCCTGAATACGAGGCGAGCGTGCTCCCACTCAGCTACCACGACTTCCAGGTAATATGTGTAGGGAGACATATACTTACATACTTACACATACCCTAAAAACATTACCCTCCTTCTTAGGCTGTCGGGTAAAAAAAAACGTCACAAACGAGTTCCTTACTAGTTATTTGCCATGAAGTGAGACCTCACTATCTCCGCCTTCACAACTCTGAACCACATTTTATTGGGTGTTCGGATAGACGTCGTCTGTATCGGCTGAAATCGCCAAAAAAACAGCTTTTCCTTTTATGTCAAGGTTGAATAACATTTTTCTTTGGAACTTGTGAGTTTTTTTCGCGATTTCAATGTGAGGCACATATTAAAAGTTTTTTTATAATGATGTCCTACAATATGACCATTATCTAACCGAACACGCAGTATTCCAGAGAGAAGAATTGTTCTATAGTAGAAGTATTAGCACAGAACATATAATAATTGATATAAGTTACTGCAAATGTAATGAATCTTTATGGGTTAATTTTAATTATAGCTTTATAGGTAGTGTTTATAGGTTAATAATAATTTAAATTTGGTAACACTTTGAAACTTTTTTACAACAACTGATAGCTATAAGTATAGTATAAGCATAAATGTCAACGTGGCCCTAAATCTATAGTAGCAACGACTTACGATCTTGATCCAAGGCTCTTATATTGTAAAAATCGTACCGAGAAAATTCTCCTCCATTATCTTTTCTGAGATCTTCGTGACAAGGCTTGTCAGTTACGCGTAAGAGAAAACAACCTCAATATTCGGAGCGTTACGATTTCTTTGACCTTTCGTTAGGTGTTTACAGATATTTTAAGACTGTCATTCATACCCTATTTCGAAGGATTAAATTATAGGCTATTTGCAACAATCTAATATCGTTTAAAAAAATGCATGGTGCCATTTTGTAGCACAGATAAATAAATACCACTAAACAGTCATAGGTCCCCACCTAGGAGTCCGTGTATCGGGGATGCCATGGAACAACAGATTATAATTTTATAGATTACACATTACGAGATCGTTGTTAGGAAAAAAATTCACTTGACTTGTAAATGAATATTTACCAATAAATAACTTTGACTTCAACAAAGTTAGAGGAAACTAGGGGACTAGGAGCAAGCGTTATCATTGGTTATCTTAAGGTTACGCCAACTCGCGCCTAGCAATCAACCAATGCGAGTAAATTTTTATACGTGTATTTTGACCGATGCGTGAGGCGCTTCGATCGTCCTGCGTGTGGAATCTAGGGGTGATCTATATCTATCTAATCTGATCTAGGGGTGCATGGAACACACACAAAGACATGGCACATTAACACCCAGACCTAGACACGACCTGGAATAAAATCCGGGACCTTCCTGTCCACAAGGCAGACGCGCTACCAATTCAATTCGAATTAGTTTATTTTTGTTATAAAATATATTTCAAAATAAGCAACAAACCAAGAGATAAGTTTATCGAGCGCTTATGCATAAGGTTAGAGGCTAAAAATCATCGTTTGTATAGATCATCCAAGCTTACACAGCTCTTTCATATACCTACCATCTCATCTACATCTACAATCCCAAGTTTCATATAGATATCTCTATAATGAATATCAAATATGCCTTTAGGCTAATAAGTCACGCCTAAACGGCTAAACAGATTTCGATGAAATTTGATGTGGAAATAGATTGAATCCCACACTGAACTTTCACTCGAATGCTATCTTGACCATTTCTCACAAAAAATTACAATTCGTACAAAAATTAACAAAGTTTTAAACAAATCCCTACAAAAAGTTTCGGTTCACACCGAGCTAAGCAACACACCTAGTTTCTTTTATTGCTTTTTAACATTTCTAATAAAAAAAATAACAAACGTAATACCAACTTTCCGTCCCCAATTGCAAAATATCATCAAACAGAACAACACAATAAAAACCTTGTTTAGACTTTTTATCCCTGACCCGTAAAAATCCTAAATCTTACGACTAAGCTTAATGTCCCGTGAAATGACGTTTATAAACCTACTGTTGTCCTGTTCTAGCTTAAAGAATGGAGATAGCGCTATCTCGCTTAGATTGTTTAATGTTGGCGCGATATGCTTTGATGAGATTATGAAATGAGGTACAATAGGCGCCCTATTTAGAACGGTTTTCCTTAACTGCTTGTATATTAGGCTTATTTTACGATCAAATAATATTTGTACTACATAAATAAGCAGTTATTTTTAATAGATGGCGTTTACACATCATTCTATTCAAGTTTTTATTCTCAAACATGCTCGGATTTTGTCGTGGTCACCGTCGTCACTGTCGTGGTCTCGTACCTCTTAGTAAACGGTGAGCGTTTGGTGATCCCCAAGCCGCCTGCCAAGTGTGGGGATTATGACAATACACTACATAAAGTGTGTGTAAATCGAGTTCTTTCTATGATTATTTGCTATCAATATAATCGTTTTCTCTCTTAGCTTACTACACGATATTATTTTTTGATTTCACTCAGTTACTTTTATTTAAAAAATGGTAAAATGTGTGAAAGAGGTAGCTCAGGACGGGGCGCGGCCTTAACACTAAAACTATAGTTTCATTATGGCCAGTGTCGCTGTGTACATATCTATCTGTATATTGCTGTGTATGTATCGGTTCTAATCACTGAAGTTCTAGATCTATCGATTTATTGACACGGTATTTCCATTAACCACAGTGTACTGTGACTGTCATTTAATCTGTACCGTAATAGTACGGTTTAATTAGTAGTTGTACCAGTATTGACATTACTCCGGGCGTCGGAAACCGTGTTGATTTCGAACAATCGCTAATAACCCTAGCTGAGTATGTGATTATGTGTGTGTTTACTTACACATATACACTAGAAAGATCATTAGTCGCGTCACCAGATATCAATTAACAATAATATTTGTTGTGTCTGTTTATGACAAAATTAGGACAAATATTTTTTTTTATGGAGACGGGAAAAAAAATTTTTTCAATAAAATATTAGTCATCCTAACTAAATTATAGATGCAAAAGTAACTTATCTTGGCTAAACGGCTGAACGGATCGACCTGAATTTTTGCTATAGATATTATTATTATTATTATTTATTTATATAACTAACACGGTAAAACCAATTACATTAGCTAATCAAATCAAAAATTTAATTAAAAATACACAGTTATTAGAAATAAAAAATTAAAAATATAAACAGTTCAAAGTAAATTAAAAATTATTATCAATGTCAGGTACAAATACAATAAAAAACAATGTCAAAATATATTATTGAATGTCAAAAAGGAATTAACCAGAAGTCAAAGTCACACGGACATAATAGATATATAGGAGACAGACATAGGCTACTTTTTTTTTGTAGGTCCACGTGAACGAAGTCGCGGGTAGCAACTAGTATGTTAAGTTCATAGTCACAATGCGAGACTGCCAGTGAGTTTCTGAAGGAGAAAGCTGCGAAACCAAAAAAACAATCCAAAATCAAGGCAATTTTTTTTTTAGCGTAAGCTGTAGAGCGACTAGGTCCCGGTCCGAAAGACCAGCCGGAGGCCAGTGTTGCTCTATGGCTTAGATAAGCAAACAAACTGACAAAATAAAATCTATCGAATATACTGTAGACTGTATTAGTCCTCAAAGGTAGGCAATGCCCCTGGTATTGGAGGTGTCCATAGGCGGCGGTGACCACTTACCATCAGGAGGCCCGTCGCTTGTTTGCCACCTATTATACTTATTAAAAAAAAAACGAATCTCGTTGAATCTATTGCTCAGATCTATGATCTGTCGAGAATCTGTGAGCTAACATTTTGCAGAAGCCTTCCTTTTCTTAGCACGTAGAATCTAAGAATAGAGGAAAGGTAATCCACTATTCTTCTTTACTCTTGCGTGTCGAAACTTGGCGAACACAAACAACTATTCTTTATGTTTTACTTACCAACATAAAACGTACAATATAGCTTGGCAACACCAATGGAAATAAAATATCTGACAATTTATCAAATACTGTATGAGGAGTACCTATTTTCATACTCATGGCTTTTTTCTGCTTTCACAAAGTTTAACCAACTGAGACAACTTTGAACAAATCCTTACTTACTAAGTACTTAATTACTAAAAAAACACAATATTTTAGTAATTTTATCAGTTGTTTACTGTTTCACCTCGATCTGTTTTTGAATTCTTGAAAACTGTGAAATTAAACGAAAGACAAATCAAATTGAACTGGATTTATGTGAAGTTGATTGAATCATGCGTTACTTTGCGGCAGTTCATGTTTAAACCGTATCTATGACCAATCTCTTGTGTTTTTGCTGCAATATCACTTCTAGTACAATATAAAATAAGGATCAATTGTTTAACGTTTTCACTTCAGAAAAAAATATTATAACAAAAATAATCTAACCTATCTCTCTTCTCCTCTTTTCTTCTTTCTCTGGGAGAAGGCCTGCGTCCAGGCCAGGCATCATGGGAACATGATGGTCTGATATCATTGAGCAACACGGTACTGGCTCGAATGGTCGCCCGGAGGCCTGTGTTGCTCTAAGGCTGATCATGAATAATGAATCCAACCTAACGCAATTGAACAAGGGGAACTGGTCTAAAATTTAATTACAAGAATTGACCCGAACATACATGTACTTACATACAAACATTGCAAGTAAAATATTAGCTTGTAATAACATCACCTTTATCCCTAGATTTCTGCCGCGACACGCGTTTCACCATTAGGAGAGGATCATCAGGACATTATTTCTACAAAACTAATAGACGCAATATTGCAGAGGAGAAACCCTAGAGCTTGGCCATAGAGGCGGTTTGTGTTTCCCCTGTTCATGACGCAGTTGTTAAGGTAGGCTAAAAGTACAGTCAGAAAAAGATTTTAAAAGAATACGTTAAAAATACCATGGCCAGAACAATAAACACCAAGTAACGCAAGTCTCATTAATTTATTCGTCCGAGCGACTCCACGACTTTAGCCGACCCCACTGAAGTTGCCAGGCTGGGAACCTTGGCCATCCCGCCACATTAGCACCGTTACGTTGGCACGACGCCAGTGGATCCACCCTAGACCCGATTTCTGCCAATAATATGTTATTGGACCGGGATATGACTTCCGGTGGGGATAGGGGTAAAAAGGGGCCAGGCCAAACATACGAATATGTTTGAGTTTCGCGGCGGTTTTGGTGAAAATAGGTGGATGTTTGCAATCAGGCTGGAAAATACGAGAAATCCTTCTTTTTTTTTCCATGTACGAAATTTTATTTTTAGGGCCTCAATTATCATCGCCAAATAAATTCCCAAGTAAGCACTCGCCGATGTCGCAAGTAACTCTAGGTAGTACTAGTTTCAACATGTAAGAGTAGCGTTAACCGTCACAGAAACCGAACAAAAAATAAAGTTACTTGGGATTTTACTCGCCAATTAGCAATGAAAAGTAGATAATCAACACTTTACTTGAAGTTGATGAAAGATAGGCCCTTAGGTGAGTCCACCGACATTTACTTGAAGGGGTATGATATAGGTATAGTCGTGCCACAGCTAAGTACCTCATTCCAACAAATACAATTTTTGGAGTTAGAATATGAATTTTCAAAAAATGTATGTTGTTTATGTCTATCGTCTATACAGTATAAATACAAAGTAGGGTTAGTCACACCATTTGTAACTCGAGCACGGCTGGACCGATTTTTATGCTATTTGATTTCTTGGATTCGTCTCGGCCCCGAATACCAGAATTATTAAATCATCAGAAAAATTCACAAGGTTGAAGTATGAAAAGGTATGAAGAGTTTATCGAGGCCGAAGTTGATTCCTAGAAAATGGCACGTTCTTTTATATGTAAATGTAGATAACTTCATATTATTTCTGTAATAATTAATTAATTAACTAACTAATTAATAACTAATTTAACTAACTAATTTAATTGCGCGACTGTCGTTATGTCGGTGGGAAGTGATCGCTCTTAGCGATGAGACCGCCTGATTTCGCCTGTCTTAAATGTGTTATTCTATTAATGTTATACTAAAAAGTGTTAAGTAATGTCTTATTCTAAAAAAAAACTATTTTACACCGAGCGAAGCGAAGGTCTCAGAGTTTACTGGGACAAATCGGCATTTGTATGTATGTTTGTATGTTTGTGTGTATATTTGTCCAATGATAACTTGCGAACCGTTGATCCGATCTTCATGAAATTTTGTAGGCAAGTAGTTCATTTTAATAGAATTTTTAAATTCGAATATGAGCTGAATCGGTCCAAGGGTTGTGAAGATATGCAGATCACGAGGTCTCAGTTCGGCGCGAACTACTAGTGATACTATCTTCTGTCATATCCCAGCAAGAATAAATTAAATTAACCTTAGTTAAATTTAAATTTTGTTAGCAAGAAAGTAGAATAACTAACCCTGTCCGCCACTCCGCCCGGCAGCACCGACTTGATGACGACTCCCGAAGACCGGCCGCCGACGATGCCGAACGCGAGCCCGGTGCCATCGTTCACCAGCTCCACCACCTCCACCTGAGCCCATTCTCCGAACACCTGCTGTGGGGAGAACACACTCAATACTACATCTAATAAAATATAACAAATCCGTGAGTTTAAATCGCAACCACAGGCTTGAGTGTAACTTTTATATTTTCGCGATTTTAACACACAATTATATTTACAGATTAGTTTTCAGCGTGGTAAAGTCCTGACAACAAATATATTAAATAATTCAATTCAATTCATTTATTTTCAAATACGTACTGTACACTTATGAATGTCAAATGAGTCAATTCATGAACTTAACCTCCCCTTGAAGGAAAACATCACGCCGAAATCATAACATGGTGGTTGCATAGTTTTTAATACTTTGCTGGCTAGCTACCACTCTCAAGTTGTAAACTTGTCGCCAAGCACCTAGTTTGTATTCCGACAGCTTCACATGAGAGCAAGATCTCATTCCAGCTAGGCGTGTCTACCGTTCTCGACCACACCGTCGCTTACTTATCAACAGACAGTATAAGGTCAGTTTGTGGCTAGCTAAAAATGTTGTAACAAATATAATTCTTGAAATCCAAGGGAAATCCGGAAAGAAACCTAAAACATCTCAATACTTGGGTAAATGTTTGTATATATTCATTTATAGGATTCTTAACAATGATTCATGCCAACCTACCATGATGCGCTTACACAGCCTCTTTATTCTAGGCTTCGCGCCGCCCTCCAATCAGCTGACCTTGTCGGCCATCTTGGATTTTCATTGACACTTCTCACGGAAACAGCCGAGTGGGCACGAGCAGGCTTCGGGGATGGGGCGCAGAGCGGTCATGTTTGTTGGCCGGATATTTGGGTGCTGTAAAAAAATACTAGGATAACAAACTAGTTAACATTATTTCAATAAATAAGATTATGGTAGGTTGAGCATTTGAGCAAGGCAAGCGGAGCCTTGGTCTTCTAGCAGCGAGATAGATCGACGATAGTATATTGTTAAATCGCGGGTCGAACCTAGATAAGATTTGCACAGGACCGAGACGGATAGCACAGTAAGAGAGAAGCCTATACCCGGCAAGCCCAGCAGTGCAAAACAAAAGTCTATGCGTAATGATGCTAGTGCAGACATAAGGCCTGTAATAGACGCCATCTTCATCGTTTTCAGCCTATGATTGTCTACCTCTACCCCTCTTCTTGAACGCCAATCTTTTCCAGGTTTGAAATAAAATGTAATTCGAAATTTCATTCCTTAGAAATGAGTTGCACAATTGCACGTCAGTATTATTCAATCAATTAATGTTTTACTTGATGTCCTATTACTATGGTCAAGGAAAATAGTACTCTCTAACGAGAGATCCAAAGCAAGTCTAAGTCACGGTCAAGTCCACGTCATGCCACAGAAAAGCGGTGGAGACTTTACTAGAGGTTTCAATGGACTTTTGGATACAACACGAAGAGTCACGTTTCACAACATTATAGTATTTACCAACGCTCGTGCACGTTCACGAACAGTTAATAGTTAAAAACCACAATTTTTACACATTAACACTCGAAATAACACAAGTTTTAGTAAATAATATAATGACGTGACATGACATTTTCACGTTTCCCCCAAAACTCATATTATCAACTTGATTTTGACTGACTAAATATGCTATATGTCGAGCCAACATTCAAGAGAGAACAAGATTACGCTTTGAATGAAAATAATAATAATTTTGATCTAACTCAGTCATTATAAACTTATTGCGTAGAATTGTTTTGATAAGAAATAATAGCTGAAACCTACGCAATAGAAACAGCTAGAGCGATTACACCTGTGGCTACACTTCAGGCAAATTGAAGTCAGAAGAAATAAGTTTTTGTGGAAAAATATATTTTTACAGACAAGGTTTTATAAAATCCGTTATTGGTACTGTAAACTGATCAAAATGAGTCCAAACTCCATCAATCTACTGCTAGTTACTGAGGAGGTCCGTTTTTACCTTCCGTATACATCATCAGAACTTGAGTTAGAAAGGGGTAGTAATTGACTTATTTTTTCATATAAATTGGGCAGGAGTTCTGTTAAACGACGGATATTTTACAGGGCGGAATATTATCTGGCGATAAGTGTTTGTCCTCTCGGTGCTGCGACGCAGTCCAGTCGTGGAACCAACTGATGAAATCCATAAAATGTTCGTGTAAATATAAATGATGACCCATCGCGGTCCGTCTATAAGACAAATCCGTAAACATTTAACAACTAAATAAGTGCCGAGAATAAACGGCTTTCTTGAATTATAATATATCTAAGAAACCTCTCCATTAAGTCACATTAAAAAAAATATATATTAACTAAATAAAAAACGGCTCATCCATTTAGGAGCTACAGTGCCAGACAGACGCAATATTTTCTTCGGGTTATAAAAAAGGTATATAATATATATGAAATGGGAAACCCACGAGAAGGAGTTTTGGCGGGAACGTGAAGAAGTTATGTTGTCATAATCGTTGTAGATATTAATTTCCAATATTTGTGTTATTTCGAGTGCTAATGTAAAAACGGCGAATTTTTATCCATCCGTTAAGTGTTCGTGAGCATGCACGAGTGTTGGTTGGTGTTGTAATGTCGTACATGACATGACATTTGCTGTAGTTTTCAAAACTCCATTTAAGGCTCTAGTACAGTTTTCACCACTTTACTGGGCATGACCTGGACTTGACCGTGGCTTACTTCGCTAGCCTTTTACTGTTACTATAACTTGTTTGACAACATTTACCAAAACTTGAAAACATTGATAAACTGGCCAAATGCACAAGATGTGCGACGCCAAAATCCTCAAAGGAGGAAAAGCTAAGAAAGAAACCCACGGGAAGCAATCCCCCTCATTTTTAGACCGAGCGAAACGAAAGTCCCATAGTCTACTGGAACATTTCGGCATTTTTTTTGTATGTTTGTATGTATATTTGTCGAACGTACAGTACATACAATGTCAGTACAATGTACAGTAAATTTTTCCACTTCCAATGTAACCTAAATTTAATTTAAACTATTTTGTACTCTGCAGGCAGCAAAAAATATTTTCATTTTAGTTTAGTCTAGTCGAACCTCCATGAGCACGACGTGGTCTCCTGTAATTGGGGGTGCACCCAGCTTGATGCCTATGTTTCACAATGTGAATGTAATTTGTAACTTCTGTTTGGGATCCATATTCTATAAAATAAATAAAAATAAATAAAAAATAAACGATACCTTGCAAATCGTTGATCCGAGCTTCATGAAATTTTGTATGCAAAGTAGTTGATTCTAATACAATTTTTAAGTTCAAATATGCGCAGAATCGGTCCACTGGTCGCGAGGTCTCAGTTCGGCACGAACTACTAGTTTATTTGTTTGTATATCCGCAAAACCTTTTCTATGAAAAAATTTACCGGCTACCTACGAGTGTAACACGTCAAAGGCACAGCCAGGATAGGTCCAACCAAATAGACAGGGTAGACAGACAGGCGTAGGCTAAGAAATAGTATAACCATTGGTTATGATTAAATTAGTATGTGTAGGGTCTCATTGCACCCTTCAGCACGGAACTCCAATAATGTCCATTGTGCAAGCTTAAATATCAAAAAGACCTTATAGTGTTTTGCGTCGAAGAAATTCTGCGAAATCGTCCTCATGGTAGTCTACCAAGTGTGATGTGATAGTTTGATTGACATGGATCTGTATTCATGCAAATCGTACATGAATTTAATACAGAGCAACAATCTACTACCTCCCTACTGTTCTACTGTACTCGGATGTACTCGCCATGTTGCCGGGACACAGCTTCATAGATTCATCTTACGTGTGACCCAGATAAAGGTCGCAAACAACGGTATTTTTTTACCTTCTGAGGGCGAACTCTGGCCTCCTTATTAAATTAGACAACGATGGAACTGGGTTTCCAACAGTTCATATTTATTGAAGGACTATTTTTCTCAGTGAAAATATTATGCATAGAGAGATTTAACATCTTATATATCTTGACCCTATAATATAATAAGTTCTCCCTATTCTTCGTCTGTGCTTTTAGTCTGATATAAGTACAGACTTTTACTACTGTATTACAAGTCTGTGAACAAAAGCCACTTTCAGCATAGACGAACTAGCCAATAAATATCAGGCAACACTGAACGTGTACAAATAGGCTTGTTTGTGTCGAGCTCACGATGCGGGCACGTGAGGGGAATCGTGAAGGGTAACATTTGAAATAAAGTATAACGGGAGAGTTACTGAAAACATGGAGTTTGCGTAACCGCCACCAGGCCTATTAGCCCCTAATCCCCCATTACTGAGCAGAGGCCACTCGTCCCGATCCTCAGCCGGTCCTGAAACAACCCGTAATCCTCTATAAAAAAAAAAACCACAGAGAGTGCTCTGTGTATAGAGTGTATACGTCCGAAAATTTCTTAATTTAGCCCATCTACTTGGTAAAGCAAATGAAAAATAACTCATCTAAAGTGATGACATTTCCCCATTCCCTTGCATTTTCCTCATGTTGGAGGCTAGCAGGGCACGGTGGCCTTGTGGAACGCGGTCAAGTGCGAGCCTGGCGGCGACAGAGTTCCGTCGATATTAACATTCATGGTCACATCTTTAATGGGAACATTACGGGGTTTCTCTCGTTTCTAACTAGATAGCTTTGAAACTATAGCTTTGCTTTGATTTTAGCTGTGATTTTCTAGTTTTATTTTAACTGGGGAATATATTTATGGTTATTGCTATAGCTAAGTATTTCACTTGCTTATTTGCAAGTACCTATTTGTAGATAGATCGCGAATTTTCAAATTTTTGTATATTATTGTAGATCACAGATGAATAGAACATCTGTGTTGTAGACACAACGATAAATAATATTTTCTGATAGATATATAGATAGATAACTGTTTATTGTCCAGATATTACATGCATAATACAAAATCTACTTAAAACTAGTGTAACAATTGGCGGCCTTATCACTTAAAGCGATAAGGCCACCAATTATATGATGTTATGATGTTTTCTGATGTTATGATGATATTAGATAGTCTATCACAAGAGAACATCGGGAACATTTTATTTTAAGAAATCGGGAATAATACTCGCGTTAAATAGAGTCGGTTAAAAGAAGTATAGATTTTTTTGAAGTCTTTTAATTTGACGGAAGAGACCGGAACAAACATACTTTTGTCGTTTCTTTAGATGTCGCGTTATAAAAGCATGTTGTTTGATTTTTTTTTTGTTCTTTTTTTTTAGCAAAAGTAACGGACTGACAGGTTTTTTTGCATGGGGTTTTTACTTTTTATCCCAAAAAAGAAACGGTACCTATGGGACACGCGAGTCCAGCTAAACTATAGGACTACTATACGAGCTACTATACTACTACTTTCTATAGCTTGAAAGATTGAAGTAACCCGTTACAAAACTCGGTTATTTCTCTCTCTCTCTCTCTCTATATATATATATATATATCATTATCTCTCTCTCTCTCTCTCTCTCTCTCTCTCTACCTCTTTCTCTCTCGCTCTCTATTTGACAGCTTGTTACTGTTATTATGTTGATAACGCATTACGAGATCGTTGTTTCGAGAAACCTCACCAAAGTTGGAGAAAAGCGCGGGTTGCGGGGACTGCGACCAAACATCTTGGCATCATTGGCTATCTTAAGGTTACGCTTACTCGCACCTAGCATATTTTTTGTATAGTTGTAGGCAAATAGCATATCACTACGTTTTCGTTGTAGGTACAGATCGCACCGCGCGTCGCGAGCGGGCTCGCATCATGCGTGTGTTTGACAGATACGTATTGCGTTTGGATCGTCCTGAATTAGGAATCTAGAGGTGATCTGTGTTTTCCACGACTTACCAGCTAAACTAATCTAGATAAAGTTGGATTAAAAATAATTTGCATTATTAGAACGAAGGGTACTTTTAGCACAGAAAAGCGTGTTAACGAGGCAGGGGGTCACAGTCCATGCATGTAAAGTTACGAAGCTGACGCAGTGTATTATATTGTAGCAAAGTCTAAAAGTGTCTCTAGCTATCTCCATTTACTTTGTGAGTTCTCATCTTAGGGGCTCATTGTAAAACGGAAACAATTTGTAAGGCGATCTCCTTCGTCGAGATTAAAGGAGAAAATAAGGGCTGGAAATATTTACTTGTATTTACAAAGCTCTCGTGCACCTTACTCGACTTGCTAATGGAAAGAAACAAGAGACTTGCAGAACTATTTGATAAAAGATCTTCTGATGAATTTAGTGGAGAATCGGCAAACGTAGCGTAGGACGCCCTGAAACTCGATGGAATGGCGATATACGTAGCATGCACTGGTTAGAAGCGAACAGCCGAAGATAGTGAGTGGTGCCTTGACGCCAATGTTCAGCAGTGGATGATGATGATGATGTTTAAACAAACGTGCCAAGGTGACTTCAATCTAGCTTGCTGCAAGTCACGTGACAATGTAAGGTCATACTAGTATTTTAAACGCAAATTCATTCTTTAATCAAAGACAACATGGAAACCAATTAACGTGTACATACATACAAGGTGGCGCAAAAAGTATCACCCTATTTGAAGACGTTAAAACTTTTTCATTTGACAGGTGACTGTTACGAAATTTGTTGTGTTTAAAAATGAAGAGGTATGCGCTACCCACAGAATTCTCCTTATAAATAAGGCCGCTACCAGAACGCGGAATACCTAATTGTTTCAATGTTTTTAGGGAATTTTCGTCAGTAATTTTAACTCAACGTGAATTTTGGAACAAATATCTGAACGTGTGGCGCCTGCCGCTCCTTTTCCATGCCGTTTGATTTCTCGTTTAGGGGGTTTTGGTTGGCCAGCGAGGTAGCCTGATCTGACGGCCCCAGACTACTTTTTGTGGGGTTACTTAAAGGAGCTGGTCTACGGAAACAAGCCGCGCAACCTCCAGGCCCTCAAGAACAACATTCGCTATGAAACTGACAACCAAACGCCGGAAACCTTGACGAACGTGATGCAAAATGCATAAACAGAGAGTTATAGCAAAAAAAAATCGGATGGTACTTTTTGCGCCACCTTGTACATACATAGGTACTTACTTGGAAGAAATCGTGTTTAGCTATAAGGCCGCCAGTTGTTGTTGTTGGCTTTTTTGTCATATGTAATTACAGGAGTTGCTTTGAAATTGGCGGATGACATTAATCGAATTGGTAAAAAATTGCGCTATCACAATGCTTGTTCACAATAAATGTATTTCTATTACCTACATACATTATTACATATAATTCATAGAAGAGATCGCTTTTATCGATAAGACCGCCAGTTGTTCCACTAAGTAGTAGTAAATCGTTTTTTTAGTAGTTTTGTAGTAGTCGTCGTGTGTAAAACATTTCTGGTGTGAAGAAAAAAGAGGTATCTATATTACTACCTAATACCAGATATAAGCACTAGGACTTGAATACCTAAGTAGTTGGCCTCTACTTAATATCTAGATAACTATCTACATTTGACTTCATGTCCAGAATGTCACTGGCTACATTTTGCATTCGTATTTTACCCGACTGATCAAAATGGAAGTTAATATTCATGAAGTGTGCGCTTTCTTTTTTTAATAATGTGGGTACTTGTAACCCACTAAGTACCTATGTATCCAGCTGAGCTGCACAGTACACAGTGCAGTACAGGACAGTTACAGTATGCACGAAGTGAGTATTACGAAGCAGTACAGTAAGTGATGATTATACTTTGTGGAAAACCAATTTCACACATAATTATCTACTTGCTGTGCTGTGCTTTATGTGCTACTTTTTTATCGACGTTTTTTTTTTTGCATTATTATTTTCCCGTAATTTCTAGGAATATTGTATTAGACTAGACTATTGTATTAGAATACATTTGTATTAGGTTAGACTATTGTATTAGAATAAATTTGTATTAGGTATTGTATTTATTTTATTTTGTATTGTATTTTATAATATAAAATTAGGCATTATAACATAAATGAAATGAGTATTGAAATGAAATGAGTTTTATTTTTCAGAATGCAGTCGTCGGTCATTGTCATTTTTCTATGGAACAGCAGTTATTATTTCGCGATTTGAGTGTTGGCCCCATAATAAAAATTGTTCATAATAATGAGTACATACTTAAATACCTTTCAATAATGTTGCACCTTTCAGTAACACTATATACTATAGCTAGTAACCTAGTTTAAAATATTCCATTACATTCGGTGACGTGTAAGTAAGTATTTGTCTTCAAATTAATCTACAGTTCAAATGAGCGCATGTATCTCATCTCTCAAACAAATAAAACTCGAAACTATAAGAAAATTCGTAAAAGAAAAGCTCGCCTCCGTTCCATAAACAATGAGAAAATCTCGCAATCGACATAATTGCCCGGTCTATTGTTAGACGCACTGGCCGGAAAGAACGGATCATCAACAACGACTCGAAAGGTTTTATTTCTTTTGAATTAGAAAAAAAAATAGAGTTTAGGAGGAAAAAAGATTTGGTGTTTTAAGATATATTTCAAAGCGAGTAATATTATTAAAAAGGAAATACCTGACTGCAAAAATTTGCCTATGTCACTCCGGACGTAAAGAAGAATGCAACAAGACTACACCCGTCAAAATCGGTTAAGCCGTTTAGGCCACAAGAGGTAATAATTATATGAACTCACAAACATACTTACATACACCCCAAAAACATTATTCTCGTTCTCGGGCATTCGCGTAAAAAATAGATGTTTGATATGCGATAATAAAGAAATATGTAGAGATTGCTTTAAATACGTACTTGTCAAGACCTAAGGATGTACCTAAGTATCTACCAATATCCATACCAGAGGAGACAGAGAGATATCCACACTACATCGGCCTTTTAACAAACCATCACTGCTGCAGGCCTAGCACGGGTGCCGGGATAAAATTATGTCTACCACATTTATCCCGCGTGAACGAGACGGGTGTATCCATATTCTAGCTTTGTCTCGTTGACTCGAAGACAAAACTGGTGGACATAACTTTATCCCGGCGCCCGCCCGTGCTAGGCCTGCTGGGATACCTGGCCTACCCTCGAAGGCGGATATCCACCACTCTAGTCAGTGCGGATTGGCGGATTCACATATATATACGCCATCGAATTTCTTCTCCGTAAATTTCGCAGGCTTCACGGTATTTCCTTCACCGAAAAGCCAGTGGTATAATAGTAACGTAGGCAACGTAGGCAGGCTTCTTACTAGGTGGACCGACGACATTGTGAAAGTCGCGGGCACGTTGTCGGTGTAGCGCTCTAAGGGGGAGGCCTATGTTCATCAGTATGGACGTCTTCTGGCTGATGATACCAGTACGTAAGTAACAAAGAACTTATTGGTACAGGCCCGCCCGGATTCGAACCCGCGACCCCATGAATTTGAGACGATAGACTGAGCCACCGCGACTTCCATGGATTGATGTAAAACATACATAGGAGACGGAAAACACCTTGCCCCGAAAAAGGTTCAAGTCTTCAGAATTAAAACTAGGATCGGATTTTCTTTTAAATAAATATGGGTGATTTTGTCTGTTATGATAAATCTCACTATAAACGTTGGAAGAAATGATTTTTGTTTAAATATGAATACTCACCCTTACTTGTTAATAATAGTACCTACTTATTGGGCATGTGTGTACGTGCATACAACGAGATAGCTTAATGTAATCCTTTCATTGTGTTCCTGTAAAAAAACATGGTCTTATCAAGAACGTCGTGGATTACGAAAATCGACGTAATCGAGCTGAAAATAACCCCGTAACCAAACAATATCGATATAATTAGCTTTTCTGAGAAATCTGACTTCAGGCTGCTGTCTTCGTTGCACATTTTAATTCAAATATCGATTGATGATAACAAAAACGCACCCGAAAATCCACCTTCGATATCACGTCTCCGGAACGCTCTTATTTTATCAACAACCACTAAAAAATGTTAAAATGTCAATAACACTGGCCATGAAATCGCGAGTTCTTTGTTTTAATTTTGTATATTTTTTACAATATTTTTTTTTTTTTACAAAAGTGGTCGAGACGTGCGTATCCCGACGAAGGAGGCGCGACACTACCGTTTTATCGCAATGGCGGGAAAAATGACATGCGCGCTGAAAATCGATGGTAAAATGGTGGTTAGTGTTGCAATGGTTGCAATTTATACAGTTTTATCAGCAATTTTACAATAGATTCCTAAATTTTAGTGTCTGAACTAAATACATACAAACTAAAACTACCTAAACTACTTAGTCTAGTAAACAAACAGTTGGATTAACAGATTATTAACAGTTAATATAGCTTACCTAGGGGAGGTCGGCCCAGAACGGGTAAGCTAAGGTTGGGTGCAAAAAAAAACAGGTTTTATTATTATTTAGAACTTTTCTTTCGGTCACGACTATTCCTTACTTATTAAATTTAACAAATCAGTGTCAAAGATCAAATACATTCTTCATTACAAAATAATAATAATCAAAAAACGAAACCTTTCAAAAAACCCGTTTTGCCCTGGGGGGGTGCCTAAAGCGGGTAAGCCTGTTGGGCAAAACGGGTAGTAATTAAAATACTGAGATCAATCAACCTTTAACAGCTAATATCAACTGAACTAGTGACAATTATGGTTTTATATCCGTACCTATATATCATAACAATTTAAATCGGTCTGTTTTAGAATCATTATAGCCTTAGCGAGAATTAAATGGATTAATAAATATTCGTTCCTGACACATGTCACAATAATATGATCGTATGAGTGCATAAGATGTGCAAGCTTCATGAGCCCAACTCTCTCATTCATCACACTTTATCAAGTCCTCTACATGTGGATGTTTATACATTTCGCTGCAAATAAGGCAGCGGTACTCTTTGGTATCAATTTTATTATTTTTTGGCCCTTTTTGCTTTTTTTTATCTTTTTTTTTGTCATTTCACACTTGTTGAAAACTCAAGTCTTTTAATTTTTTTTCTTTCTTGCCTCTATTGTTGTTTTCTTCTACTTTCTTACTTTATTTTTTATTTACTGATCTTTAATAGTAGTGGTTGTAAGTATTTCTGCCGTTTGTACTTTCTGTTTACGTATGGTTATGTTTGGTGCTATTATTGGCAATGGTCTGATATGAATCCCATGACGCATTATTCGTTTATCTTTTATATTTATTGACTATCTATAAAAAAGGAGAACCTTAATCAAAAATTATGTTCCTGGAAACAAACAGGGCAAATCGGGTATGGGCAGGACGGGTACCCGTTTTACCCCTACCCGATTTTCCCGAAGACACACTTTTTTTTTGTTCCTTCATCACCTCGAAATCAAAACAACAGGTGACAAATCACTTCACTGATACAAGAGCCCAAATATAACAAGATAATATTACCAAACTAGTAAGAACACCCAATAAACCAGAATCGACTAATCAGCAATCAATAAACTCTAATAATTTTAGCAAAAACAGAAAAAAACTTTCATTTCAAATTACCTCACAACCTCGTGATCAGTCCTTGTGAGTAGACTGCCTGTGATTGGTCGACACACGCGCCATCTTTTGGCATACACACTTTCCAACTAAAGTTAAAGCCGCGAAATTTAAACTACTTACCCGATTTGGGCGGGCTACCCGTTTTGGGCTCATCTCCCCTACTTATACCTACACATAATCACTTAATTGTGGTGTAGTACCTAACTACATGCAGGAAAATCTGGTAGACATACGGAGTCCTAGGAAATATTCTAATTTACAATATTTTGTATTGTAAGTAGATACTCTAAGTATAGGTATGATGAAATAAGGTGATAGGTAAATATAAAAATATCAGGCACCATTTTTTTTTCATTTGCCTTTGTTAACTGAACAAAGTACCTGCATACAAATAAAAACAACTTAGCCATAACTTGAACCACGAGCAGTTGGATTACACATAGACTAATCAATGAAGGTAATAATAATAATACAAATATTCTAGTACAAAATAGGTATTGGTGTGTGTTTTTAAGCCGAATCTATCCACGTATGGCCACTATCCCGCCGATCGTAAGTGATGATTGTGGTTGAAGTGAAGATGGAGCTCTTGTAACGAAGCCTGAGTTACGTATCTATTTATCTACGTAGTTTTAGTATCTAACTCTCTTTTAATAATCAGCTACTTACTTTTCTCCGTCAGATTTTGACGGTTTGCCTGTGGCAGCACCGACGTAGTATAACCAACGTAGCGCGTTTTCGAAATTCGTTGAGTCAGCGCTTTCTCTTTCCTGAAGCCTTCGGAATCGGAAGTAAAGGGATTTGAAGCTTCAGAAGCTATATATTTTTGTGTAAGTACTTTTATTCGGCCTAGCTTGGATTTGAATTAAGAGCTTTAGATTACCATAGTGATGTGAGTGGAGAAAGTCTTAAAGCTTGCTCTTTGTTAATATAGAAGTTTTGGATGTAAGTACTTACTAAGGTACGTAGATACTAGGTGCCTACCTTCCCACTTAAGTATTATTAAGGTAATGTATTATTTAGTAGTTTCCTACTAGATAGGTAGGTAGGTTGGTACCTGCTTATTAGGAACCAACTTAGGTAGGTACTCGGGCACCTAATTACTTAGGTAGGTAGGTAACTAATTAATAAAACTTTTTCCAAAATTCACCTAAAGCTTTCGAAGAAAGCAATTGTAAATTTTATATTATGTTCCATACATACTACATCATTATATAAGTACTGAAGTATCTAATAATCCCACAAAATTAATTTTGCAGCGTTTCCTCTTTACCTATCTTAATCCGTACAACGTTAAGATAGGTAAAGAGGTTACCTATCTTAATCCGTACTTAGCAAATCAGATCAGTATCATAAGTTCTTTTAGCAATCATAATTATTATGACTTAGCAATTATTGGTAGGCATATACAAATGTAAAGAGCCGAGAGACGCGCGGAGTAATATCATGCCGCAACTTCGAACTGTTCTTTGATCGACGTTTAATGGCACTGAATGTTGACGGCAAGCGTGGCGCTCGCCATTCGGCGAGCGACTTACGTTTTCCTGTTAGATATAAACAAACGAGTTCATACAAATTAAAGGTACCTATTATGATATCGTGAATACCGCCATCATACAGACACAAAACAAGGTCACTTTTATTCCCATTGGCACCCTCCCAGTTACCAATTAATCATTGGTTAATTAGCTAATTGAACTAATATTGGCTCTTGTTAGCAATAAACGACTCATATGGGTGGTGCTGCCTTATACAGTGCTGTTAGGTGTGGCTTTTAACCCTATGGGGGTTGGGTTGCTTTTTCATGGTAACGTTTTATTTTGTCTATACCCACTTATAAGTATCATCATAGGTTCATCATTTGTTATTTTGTTTGTTTTATTTTAGGAAGTTGTCTCTGAACCTATCTACTAAGTACTACGTAGGTCTACTTGCGAAGTTATTCAATATATTCAAAACGACTTGTGGTTTTAAAATTTTCTGTTAATATAATATAAATTATTTGGGGAAAACTGATAATCCTATTTTGTATAGGTATTTAAAATAATATCAAACTGTTTTTTTTTTCGAAATTAAACCTCGTATAAGATTGAATTAGTCCCATTTCGGTGGCCCGGTCCCGGTCCCGGTACCTGGGACGTTGGGAAAAAAGTAGCATCGTCCCCGATGATATTAATACTATAGCCAATAGTAATAAATAAAAGGACAGCTATAATGAACAGTTTATATTATTTACCAGTTGACATCACGTGGCCACGTGACGCTAGGCGTAGCCCTTGTAGACCGATACAGCGATGACGTGACGACATACAAAAGTTTTGCGGCAACACCTGAACGGGATTGGCACAAAACAGGGTACATTGGTGAAAGAAAGAGGAGGCTTATGCTCTGCAGTGGGCTGAATAAGCTGAAAATAAATAAATATTGGTGAACGTTTTTCAAACAGCGCCATCTAGCCCCAAACTAAGCAAGCTTGTACTATGGGAACAAGATAACTGATAGAATACATACTTTTTTTTGTAAGAAAAGTAATACATAGAATGCATAGTAACACCCAGACAAAGAACAAACATCTATGTTCATCAGACAAATGTTTGTCTAGGTGGGAATCGAACCCACAACCTATAGATCAGATGGTGGAAATCCACCCACTGAGCCACAAGGCTGTGATGCCAATGAATGAAGCTGTGATGTCAAGCCAATGGTGATGATGATGATATATTATTTATTATTTTTGTTTTATCATAGAAAATGTTATATGTTCTAACTAACATTCCGATTATATTATAGTTTACTTTTCTTTTTATTTCCCTGTCTTATCACTATTTATGGCGAATGTCGTATATGCCTATAAAGGGTAATCATATCAGTTCCATGTACTCACCTAGAAATATATTATAAGAATGTAAAATATGTTCACTGTTGGCGTATCTCAATAAATAAATAAATTAAGAAATTAAAAAAGGAGACAAGGAAGCAAGACCAATACACAAAAGGTTTAGAATAAAATAATCAGTTTTTATATTTTATACAGTAACAGGTGTCAAACTATGTAATGTCGACTAAGAATGTGATACAGATAAAAAATCTCCCCGTGGTACTGCTGGTAGTACTAACAAAAACAAATGTTTTTTGGCTCTTACTCATCGAGGATTTATTGAAACCAGTGTCTATAAATTACGGCTAAAATGATCACTTAAATAATATTGGTCCAGCTAAAAATCTCAATAGGCTGTATTCATCTTGGCTTTCGGTTAAATGCCAAGTGTCACTAATTCATTTCTTGATACACCTATTTATGGGCGCAACATTGTTTTCTATAAATCCAGGATAACTATTTAAGCTGCAATAAAAAAAAACGCAGGTAAATTTGAATTTGGCGCGCTGAACGAAACACCCTAACATCATCCGGCAGCGCGCGTCTTCTGAAGTCGCCTCCGAGCTTAATAAATAAAATAAAACAAGCACAGTATTTAATTGTATTTATTTATAATACGCATTCTGTCTACTCTAATGGAAGATACGTACGTACACATACAAACAAGTCTGCGGCGCGTTTGTGTGAGTGAAATTATTGCTTTAACATGTGAACACATTCAAGTACAGAACGGTCAGAAAAATCATTCTTACATCTAAGGCCCGGCTCCCCTGACCACAGACAGATATCACAAACGAAGTATATAAAAAAAAAAAAATTGTTACTGAAAGCAAATTAAAAAATCTTATTTTTTTTTATAACTTTAGAATACCATTGCCAACGTTAAATTTTATAGCAATTTTCATGTTATTCTTTTTTATTTTTGCGAAAGAGAAAGAAAAACACAATAGTTTCGAGTGTTTTTTCTTCACCGTCGCCAAAATAAAAATAAAATATCATGAAACATTTGCAATGCTATTCTAAAGTTATTACCTAAATTATCGAGTTCTTAAAACTTTCTGTAATTTATATATCTAAAATAATGTTGAAAAAGTCCGAAAGAGATAGCTGGATCAGGGGAGCCGGGCCTTTCTGGAAGTAATAGCTGCTATAAATATGTTTGTTGAGGAATTATTAAACGCATACTCCTTCAGTGATATCATATTTTTTTATTAAAAACACTTAGGTACATTTTTGATAATTAGGTAGAACTAGACGTTTAATAATGGTAACATAAGTATACATTATTTTTTGTCGTGTTAAAAATAAGTGTTAAATGTTTAGTAGTAGACGAAGACGAGTAACAAACGCACCGCAGACTAAAATACAATAATAATTTAATAATACAATAAATATCGAATAAATTACAAACTATAATGCGATTACAATACAACAATAATTCCAATTTAATAATTCTATACATATTTAGCAACAATTTAACGCTATCAAACACAGTGGCAAATCCAATTAAAGAAAAAATCGGTGGGTTAGTTGAAACACTGCTCGCCCACACTCGGGTGTACTCAAGGGACGTCTACACGAGCAATTTTTACGGCAATGTGTAGCTGCAACATTGCTTACCATTATATTCTCAGCTAAGCAATGGATCGCTTGAGCGTCAATGATTATCTGTTGACCGATAAGCTCTATAATTGCTGGAAATTTATTTCAGTTGCTTATGATTGCATGTGAATATTTCACTAATAAACCATGGTATGTATGTTTTACCTCACTGAAAGGTAAACTGCCCGATATTTTGTCCACTTTCGGACCAAAAAACCGGTAAAATGGCACCTTAACCATTAAAAATATTGCCACAACTGTGTCTGGCGTAGTTTATGTTGTACTTTGTTTAAACTAATCTGACAGCTCTAAAATTATCTGTCGATCGTTTTATTTTAATATGTGAGAAAAACACGAGAACAACAGCAGACCTGTCAAACATAGTTTATTTCACATAATGCTAAAAGAAATAATTATATGCTATTGTCAATAATGCCGGACACAACCGTAAAATAATTGCTCGTTAGTACGCACCATTACCAAAATTATATTTCAAAGATATCTCCCAGCCAGATACGATGAATTTTCCATATTTTATGTATAATTACTTTAATTATTTTATCTATTGTAACAGCTATGTTTATCGTACACTATTTTCTTTTATTCTACACGTAACGCGCCAACTTATCTGTTCACTTCACAATAATGTATCATTTGTGGTCGAGCCATTAGTGCAGTATTTTCTGCCTTTAAGCGAAGTACGAAGTACTGAAAATGTAACGAACAGAATTTTTATGACAATTTAATCTTGATGATCTTTAAATCATACTTTTTATACAATTGAGTGAAGAGGCATGTCGTTCGACTGATGGTAACCGTCAGACTTGCTCATGCAGTTTGTTTCATGCATTCGCTCGACACCCTGAGATATTTTACTCTCGTTACGTTCAGTAATTGTACTGGCAACATTGCCCTTCAATCTGGAATACAGTTTTTTTTTTTTTTTTTATACATGTTGCACTTTTGTGGAATATTTTTTATTTGTCTAGTGAATAGTATATTTGGCGTCGATGTAATATTGGTAATCACACTCAACTTCCTGTGGGCAAAGTACGAACATTTACGTACGAAAATAATTACGAATTCCATAAAATACTTGAATTTACAAATTAATACTTGCATGAAATTCATTCCGATTATTAAATTTTATTATTTACTGATTAAGTCGTGGTAGTTGAGTGGGAGCAAGCTCGCTTCACATTGGTGGGGTCGCGGGTTCGAACCCGGGCGGGCCGGTACCAATGAGTTCTTTGGAACTTACGTACGGATATACCACTATATTTACGGTGAAGGAAAACATCGTGAGGAAACCTGCATATTTCCGGAGTAGGAATTCGATGGCGTATGTGAATCCGCCAACCGGCACTGGGCCAGCGTGGTGGGTATGGCCCATCACCCTTCGAGGGTATCCGATACCCCGGCAATGGGAATGAAAAAAAGCTTGTCCAATATTTACTGACTACCTTTAGATCTTTTATGGTCTCTGGCTAATCCACTGTTCGTGTTGCATAGTGAGCTCAAAGACACTCCCCCAGTACTAAAAAAAAATGTTACTCATAAATCGTTAATTTTCGTAGTTCGCCCACCTGTTTACAAATCGGGAAATAACACTTACACTTCTATTTCTATACACTTGTCAATAGCAGATCATTTCGGTTTATTAACTACTTAACTGTAACATTGTGACTGTCGCACACCATGTACACTCCACTCCGGACGGTCTAAAACATAATTATTGAAACTTGCCTTAAGTCGTGTCAGAGCATAATTTCAAATGACACTTCCGCGTTTGTAATTTCTCACAATTGACCGGAGAGCGGAATGTAATGGTAAAATAATTAAAATGTTATAGTGATGGGCCATTGTTTTTACCGACTTTTCAAGCTATTGATACTTTTTACTTTGAAACCGTATAACTAAGTAAAAACGGATCCCCTGTGGTGATTCTTTGGTGTCTGTCCGACCGTCTGTATATCACAGCAGATAAAAAACGTACTACGTGACAAGTTAATCCCATTAATTCTCAGACACAAATTGTCTGTACATTAATCACACTGTCACATCACACCAATATTATAAATGCCAGTATTTGTAACTTCTTCAAGCCGAAACGGCTTAACGGATTCTGATGAAATTTGGTATATACATACGATAGGTCCTGGAATAAAGCTTAGGATATTTTTCAAAATTGTTCACGCGGTTGAAACAGCAAGCGCAGCTACAGAGCAATACAGTTCAAAACTCAAATGTATCTATAGCTTAGTAATAGTCGATAACAAACAATGACCCATCTCTTTTACACTGCTATTGTGTTGCCATTATATTCCGCTGCCTGATTATGACACCACAGTCCTCACATTTAATGTGTTATTTTTAGTCGGTTCGGAGTGGAACAGAATCGTATACGAAGACCAATATTGTGATGAAAAGTACATGTACAAATAAATACAGTAGTATTCTATCAAAACATTTCTTTTCTATTACTATACTTTTTAATTTTACTATATGGTTCGTAAAGATATTAAACTATAAATGATTAGAGAAAGTAATATAATAAGTAATATTTATTATAATATTAAGATAATAATCATTACGTTAAAATTGTTCATAAATAAGCTACGAAGACATTGCGTTAATACGCGGTTCAATTCACCCAGAATTCTTTAAAAACTTGTTTCTTTCAAAGGCAAAAGTTCAATCAGCAGACTGTTACTACGGAGAGATGTACGTTTTTACGGCCTTCGCACAAAATATTGCCACAATACCATATACTCGACTCAAAGTAAAGCGTTGAAATATAATTATATTATATTATTGTATCACACGGATAACACCGACATTAAATTGGTGTTAAAGTCAATAAATAGTATAATTAAATTGGTGTTAAAGCAATTTAATAAATAAGCAATTTGGCAAACTATTTTTGCGTAATTTTAACGGACGCCAAAATATAATTGTGTGTGAAACAATAGATCTAGCAATTATTATGCCTGTACGATGCATTTACTTAAAATTATTTGATAGCATAAAACCTCACTTTGCTATTTTTTTTACATTGAGTCGAATCAATTTTGAGTGGGTGCGGTGTGCGAAGACCTTTTAAAGGCAAGAGTAAAAATCGACCAACAACAACTATCCGAAAGTACACAACAGTAAATGAAATTACCCTGTTTAGAAGACATTGTATATCTTAAAAATTGTGTCCTCAGCCTTTTTCAATGATATCATTTTGTTTTCAAATTTTTTATTCGTTTCGATTTGATTGACAGACCATAGTTATCACCGAAAACTAAATATCGGATAAACCGTTTCGGATTGATACAGTATCACTGTGTACTCATTAATGACCACTTAGGTTTATTTTAGTTAAAATGTGCTTGTTTGGATGTGTAATGTCGATGTTTCTTGTCGACTGGAAATTGGCAGCACATTCCACTAAAGCGGGCCAGGACTTTAAATAATACAAACATATTATTTGTACCATTACAATCCCATATTTTTATTAGACGTTTAAATATCAAATAAGTAATCGTTCTACTATTTTTTTACTAAAAAGTGTGTGATAGCGATAAGCCGATAACTATGTTCTGTCAAATCGTTATCACTAATTTGCTAAGGGATCTATGAAATACAGGGTTTTCATAATAAAATGATCATAAAAAATCATAAGAACACTACATACACTTTATTAGGCAGTCACTGCACGAACTCCGCGCTGGACCGACTTGAAGCAATGCATTTAAATGTGAGCTTTAACATCATGTCGCGTTAAAAGTTATATCAAATGACAAATTACACGTGACTCGTGGAAAGCTGTCAAAAAAATTGTCATTAAAAAGTTACATTAACATCTTTACTTAGTATAAAATAAAGTCGCTTTCCGCGTCAGTCTTTCTGTCTGTATGACAGACAGACAGACCGACGCGGATCTCCTCTTAAACCACGCAACGGATTTTGATGCGATTTTCACCATCTGTTAGATAATTTTTCACGGAAGGTTAATATATATAATTTTCCTAAATTACAATATAAACCGTTTAGGCAGTTACTACTTTTAAATAAGCACTCACGGAATATTTCTCGAGGTTTTCTTGAGCACAAAATAATAAAATAACACAGTAACTAATTTATAACATTTTAATCATCATTTATATGGCACTCATATTTAAATAGTTTGCTTTAAGTCGCTTCGTTGTCGAGTACATAAGGTGAGAGATGACCATTAACCACGCACCTTGACAACAGTGGCCGGATGTTTTTTAAACATTTAATTCATTTTAAAAAAAAACTATTTCTAAGGAATGATTTCATATTTTTGAAACCACCATGAAACTTGAAATTTCGCATTCGTTCTTACATTACACCTACACGGTAGGAAAGAGGAAAAATTAACTCTAATGTAATGTAATTATTATAGGATTTATATTTAGGGTTATTTTTAACTATAAATAGTGGAAAATATTCGAGTTAGAGAAATGCTGAATATAAAGAAATGCAACGCTTCGTGGCAAAACCTAATAATATTAATGTAAAGTATGACTGGTTGTCATTGTTTCAAGTCGAGACAGTATTTTTATATAAACTATTATTTAGTTTGAGTTGAGGATCGAAAAGTGGCATAGTTATACTTTGTGTGGCAGAAAACATACGGTTCCTGTGGGAATGTCTGGAAATAACCATGGGCGCAACTAGTGAAATAATTTAAAATCTATGCAGGCTGAGTTTTTTAACTGGGACAGTGTGAAGAAATCCGAAACCATGGGAGACGCAAGGAAACTGTCTTAGGAACCGTAAGGTATTTTTTTGTAAGCCCAATTTTGGCATTTTTTATTTTTTTTTGGTCATGCGTAGTTCTCTATATAAATTAGTTATTTTGATCTTATTTTTTAATGCGTTTTGAATCAGTTTCACCTAAGGATCACTCCATAGTATCAGAAGAAAAAAAATCGTATCAGTAGAAATAGTTATGGTTAGTTATAGTTTAACAGGTATTAGTTTATTAATAGATAGTAGTTTACAATGTACCTGACGTATAAATGTTTTTATGAATATGAATATTAAATTTGCCTAACTTCTACTGCTCGGTTTTTTCTTCCAATACAATGAAACGATCCATAATCCGCAAAAAAAATAATGATCAAAACAATTAATTTTTTAAGAAAAACTCACGCTTGACTAAAAAATAACTACGGCAAAATAGTTTACATACAAAATGAGTAAATGGTTATTAAGACAGTTTTCCCGTATCTCATAAGGATTGGGATACGCCCATACTGCCCCAGTAAAAAAAAACCTTTAAAGATAATAAGTTTAGGTAAATATTACCATAACATTATTTTTAATATTTTAATACCCTTACACACTACGCAATGTGTTAATATAATATTACTTAGAAACGTAACGTTGTCAAAAAAATATTAAGCAATTTTTTTATCATTTTTTTTAACCCCTTTTGCGTGGCTTTTCGTCTCAACGCGATGGGATATTTTTACACGAATTTATTTTTTAAATTTAACTTTTAAAATATTAATTAGTTTAGGATATAGGTAATATACAGATATACTAGTAGAATGGCACAGCCTGTGGAATAAAATGTATAGACAGGCATACATCCGTATTTTAAAATGTAACCTCGAAATTTCTTCGCCTCTATTGTTTCAGCTCCAACCTCAATACAATTAAACAAAACATATCAGAAGGCCTGTTGTCGCAGAAAAAAAATATGTTAAAAAAAACTGAAAAAACACCCTTAAAAAATGACAAACATGAAGGTAAATGATATTTTCAAGGTATACGTTTAAAATACGAGATACTAAGTTTTTTTCTCAATAGTTCATTCTTATAGTTAAAATTCGGTATTTCACCGCGCGACCAGTTTCATAAACACACTAAATAGTAAAACGCTATTATAAATATATTAATGTTATTTAAATTATCATTTTTGGCATTAAACCGTGAGGTCGCACGATTTTAGAACGTATTTACATTGTAAAGGTGACGATATTATATTATAATTAAAAATAATTGAAAAATCAAACGCACGTTTAGCTTTGGCTGAACCAACTTCGATGACAATATAGTTGCCAGTTTTACACACTTTTGTAACTGTCACTAGAAACAAATCTATTCAAAGTTAAGCTCGACAAATATTTTAAAATGTTAATTACACATTTCAATTTACTGATATATTTATTAAATTATCCATAATATTCACACCGTATTTATGACTTACTACAGACGCAGATTTCTAAGAAAGATTTGTACATTACTATTAAATGTTCAAAAATGGTTCAGCCGCAATTAAGACGAAACGTTTTATTGAATACATTTACAAAGGAATTAAGCAATTATTTAATGGGTGGGAAAAATACATTAAATATAATTTAACATTATAATAAAAAAGAACCACTTACGGTGAATTCGCGAAAAACATTAAATGGCTTCATTTTCGTTCATAATTATTTAATTTCGACTTATACTATGAAATAATCAGGACAAATAAACAATAGTAAAATCAACAAGACTCACTTATTACATATTTTATAAATAAAACTCTTTAAAATTATTATGATTAGTTTCAATTTGCAGTCATCTTTCCATCTGTCAAAATGATTTTAATCGATTTTCAACACTAATTTTCAAAAATTTTACAAAATCGAAACGCGGAAATAAAAATCAATCGGAAACTTTAACGAAATATTTCGTCGAAACGACCGCCACAAAATATACGTCAAATTTAAAAAAACTCGTGCACCTTGCGAAATACCGATAGCACTCTTCATTTCTTGGCTTTCACAGTGACGTACGTGGGCTCCTCCCCGTCGGGGGGCGCCTGACGCAACAGCAGGGGGAGACGACGGGCCATAGTACCCCCGGGGGAGATCGCGTTACCTCCTACCCCGGACGCGATCGCCCCCGACCCCGGGGGGTTTCCGCCCGTCGTGGCGTACATCGGCACGTTGGCCGAATACGCGCCCCCGCTGGTGGTATACATTACATTGACCGCTGCGTTGTTTGAATAAGAAACGTTGGGGTAATTACCGCCGTAAGCACTCGTAACACCCGCGGTGCAGGGGCCGGCCGCGCTCGCCCCCGCGGCGTACGCGCTCGCGCCCGCCGCGTACACGGCGGGCGGGGGCGGGGGCGCGGGGCACGCCGCGTCTCATGTCTGCAGCGCGGTGTTTATCTCGCGGTGAATCGTGGACTGAAAGTCGGACAATGTACCATTTATCAAAAAAATATTAGAGAAACAAGGGAAGGAGGCGGCCAGTGTCCCCTTCGCAGGGGATTCTGTAAGGGAATTTCTGGAGTAAGTGACGGAGTGGTCGAAGAAGTACACTTAGCGATGGATATTTTAACTCGAGGGTGAAGGTGTGCAATAAAAAAGCACCCTATCCACGTGTTATGGTTTTCTCGCGATGTTTCCCTCCGCGGGCAGGTCGAGCCGATCGCTGGGATCCGAGGCCACGCCTGCGACGCGGAAGTCTTCACAAAAACAAATGTGTAACGTGGTGGAATCCGCGTGAAGCGTGTTGTATCAGGCCTCACCAGTTCGTCGAGCTGCCGGGCGAGCTGGTCGTTGAGCGCCTGCACGACTTGCCGCTGGCCGTCCTGCGCGGCCAGCGCGAGCTCCAACTGGGACTGCGCCAGCTTGGCCTCCGCGTCCTGCGCGGATATCACATAACAAATTACCTATCATCATTACACTCCGACGATCGGGCAAACGCTGTCAGAATATAATCACCTTTGATAAACGAATATTTAAATTACTTTTAGATCGATAAAGATATTCGAGTGGGGGCGTTTAATCAATTCAAAGTGATTTAATTTTTACAGCCAACGCAATTTCACAGACGATATACTTCACTACTATCAACCAATGTACAATAATCATCAGATGTTTTTTACTCTGAAATTAGGCCTCTCGGCGTATATCACGTTCTCAAAATGTCACGTTAGCACAATATCACTTTTTTTCCTCGCACAATGTTACACTCGCAAATGTTTTAGCGTCCGTCCCTACGATATTGACGAGGCTTGGAAAAAATCCTGCATTTGAATTATCTCTATCTATGTATCTTATTTTCTAATTGCTTATGTACATAACGTAATAGACAACTCTTTATCAAAAACCATATAAAGTATAGAAAAACGTAAGTAGTAGGTACTATCGATGAGGTTTCGAATTGGCGGCCTGGTAGGCATTCAGCCAGGAGTTAACTTCTGAAAAAAGGCGCCGATTTGCTTGTTTGGTCGCCAGTCGGTTAGATCGCTGTCCATGGAACGGTAATCCACACTTGCCAGAATACATAAAGTTATGGTCACTTCACCTGTTCGCTCTTCCTCGACTTGGTTATCTGTGCAAGCTCTTCGTTCTTCTGCGCCAGCTCGGCCTCGAGTTGGGCGACGCGCTGCCTCAGCTGTTCTACTTCATTCGCCTCACCACCTGCAAACATATAGATAAACCTCAGAATGACCTCACAGCGCTCGACAAAAGTACGGTTCAGCGACCAGTCTATTTATTGATTTATTCGTTAGATATTGAGGTATCTGATTTAAAAAGAATATGTGTTTGACCTAAGACAAGCATGTATCTGACCTAGGAAGAGCATGTATCTGACCTAAGAAGAACATGTCTCTATCCTAAGAAGAACATGTATTTGAACTAAGACGAACGTGTATCTGACTAAGAAGAACATGTACTTGAACTAAGACGAACGTGTATCTGACCTAAGAAGAACATGTCTCTATTCTAAGAAGAACATATGTATCTGATCTAAGAGAAAGTTTTTTTTTTTGTTTCGGAAAAAGTTGATATACATAACAAATTTCTGTATATGTTCAAAATTCTATACCTTTCCCCTGTAGGTGCCTGGCGCGCGCCACTTCCTCCCTGTACTGGTGCAGCTGCCGCTTCCACTCGTCGACATTAGCTGTACTCTCCTGCAGCGCCGCGGTGAGCCGCAGGTTGTTCGACTTGAGCGTCGCCAGCTCCACCTCCCACTTCTTAGCGTTCGCGGAGCTGGACCAGTGAAGGCTGGTGTTATTTATTATGTAGTTCTACTACGGATAGATAGGAGATACCCTACATTCATATATTTTTATAGTCTGTCTTTATTGCATATACACTTTGCGCCCAAAATCTGCAAATGACATTTCCATTGCAAAGGAGGTGAACTCTAAATCCGTCATCAAAATCAAATCGTACACAAAATAGCATCGTCACAGTGAAACTTTTGGCACAGAAAGGCGACATTAGCACAAGAGGTTTGCTCACATCGTACAGGTTAGAGACAGTATGAAAACCTACGACAAACTAGTTAGAACTTGTAGAACATTGTAGGTGTCATAGGTAAGTTATATTCATGAGCTGCATTTTTTAAATTCCTTACGTTAAATTATTTTCAACTATTTTTTAAATCCGGCAAGGAAATCCCTTTGCTTGTTGTAGTTAGTTAGTTGTATTAGTAAATCGCAATGTAGTGGTATCCGAGCATTAGTGTGTACAGTGTGTAGGGATTGAAGGGTACTCGTTTCCAGTGATATTTCAGAGTTCTAAGGTCCTTGTTCAGCGTCGACAGCGTCCAACAGTGGACGTCTGACTGATGTTGATGATATAGAGAGACACTGAACAGTTATTGATTTTTTGTTACGTTATGTGTATTGGGTTATGACTCTTACAATGAGGCGACCAACTTGCTCGTCTTACTCAGTTGCATTATAATCTGAATTGAATGGTGATTTCAAATATGGTGACAGCTGTGCAGGATTTTGGAGCTCAAAACTCCGGGTGATACTGTAATATTCAGGCGTCAGGCGATCTAAGCAATTTGCTCAACTCGTCATTTAATTGTTTAACAAAAGCTTGCCTACTGTTCTAAACCAAATTCTAATTCAAAATATTTACGGAGACAAGGATAACATACAGTTGTTAACATATTTACACGATTGAGACCAACATGCTCTAGCAGAATGGCGTGCAAAATTATACATCCATATCTATTTATAATACCATATTTTATACCTGCGTTGAAGGTTATACAATTTTATATACGTACGTGTATGGTGCACGTATAGTATTCGTATACGTGTCTATATGCGTGTATACGTAATAGAATAGTCTTAGCAGTTTATGAGTTCATCTCGATATAACGCTTCTCACGCGAGCCGTGAAATAAAGATGTGAATTCACGGTAGTACGTGCGGAATAAATAAAATGTATAAACCATCTACGCATGTAACTAGGGATTCTTTAAACATCACAGCGGTATTATTCTCGTTCCCAGTTATATTTAAGGGATTAGATATTATGCCTTTCACCGGTCAGTCGTCAATCCCATCGTCGTGGACAGAAACGAAACCTCTAGAACCGGCGCCCAGCTCTCCCTTATAGTAAGGGCTCAAGGGGTAAGGGCGCATAATAAAAACCTACCTGTCATAAATTATTTAAATTATTGATTTGTTTGCCTCATATAACTCTAAGCTCAGTTTATTTTGTGAAAGTGACTGACTTGCCTGTAATGTTCAATGTTATTGTAGTTGTTGGTAGTGAAGCTACCTTCTGTGCTTGAGGGCGTGGGTTCGATTCCCATCTAGGACAAACATTCATGTGATGAATATTTGTATTTGTTCTATGTCTGGGTGTTAATATCTATATAAGTATGTATTTAAAAATATCTATGCAGCCTCTGGCAGCCATATTACAAGCTTTGCTTAGTTTGGGGTCAGATGACCGTGTGTGCAAGTGTCCCAGATATTTATTTATTTATACCCAATAAAACATATATCTAATTTCTCTTGCACACGTTGCAAAAAACCTCCTCAACTAAATATAAGGGGCGCGTGCCAGAGCTCGGTACACAGGTTACTTGCGCCGTGTGCAAGAGCCATAAGTGAGGTTGATAGGTAAAGTTAATTTTGTCATTAAAATTCTTAAAACCTTAAAAGATAAATATTTTGAAGATATGCGTCATGATACCGACCAAGTCTGCCAACATGATGTGTCATGAGTATGCCGCATATGCGCTAACTTTCGATCATAAGCCGCGAAGATTTATCGTTGCGTAACATCGATGTAAGTATCTATTGTTCAAATAACTACAAAATGACATGAAATTTCTATCGGCGGTATTTTCTTGGAGCTAATAGTTGAGGTCGGTTCTTTTCTTATTTTCTTCTACTTTTATATACATGCAATACTCTTGAAGAGAAAGAATCACTGAGTTTGAATTAAGAAATGAAACAGGCATCTTTGGAATAATATTGCCAATATTTTAGAGCAATTTTCACGTTGGAGTATATACTTCAGCGAAAGACAAGGAAAATATTCCAAAAAACGTTTATTGATAAGCTGACAAATGTGAATAAAGGAATAGACATTTTTTTTGTGTCGTTTTTCTAGTATCGGGTTTTTTTTTCGTAATCTTTTGTTAATCAGATCTTTCTGCGAAAGTTTGTGCTCTGAATATAGAGTTTTTAAGAGCTTTGGAAAAATGGTTTTACTGATTTTAGGGCCAATCCATACGGAAACAACAGCGTGACCAATCATGATCCTTTTGTTACGAGGGAACCAATTATTACCGATATACATACATACAGACAAGACTCCCTCGATTCAGTCGACTTACATAAACGATGTGAGCCGCTCGCCGTGTCTGGTCATCTTGCGTGATAGCAAATTAAATTACACGCACCAGTTTTTCGCGACGTGACGTCATTTTACCAGATCACTAGTTATGTATACGAAAGATTACAATCAGAAACAATGGAAATTCAGCTATAAATCATTCATAACGGATAAACCTAATCTGTAAGTGCGCGTCACACTTCCAGACTACTCGTTGCTCCAATAGGATTATTCTCTGTGTCTGGGATGCTATGGATCACACACAAAGACACGAACTACTGGCACCCAGACCGAACATTTAAATGTATCATTCATAACTATATAGATCCCGAGACTTCTTGGTCATAAGTAAGTCAGCAGGGCCGTTCCAGGTGATAATTATTCATCGAACCCCAAGACACGGATTTAGCGGAGTAAACCCGCATTATACAGTAGTGGTACTTTGTAGTACTCGGGAGGTGATGCTACCACACGGGAGTTGAACAATCAGGGATATGTGTGTTTAACATCTTCGACCACATCGTCACTCTGTTGTTGTCAAACCATTATAAAACCGACAACAGGCCTATTATTCCTCTATTTTATTGTAATTTTGAAATTATTATCTGGTGTTAATGGAGCATTGTGGTATTGTTTGTTAAATGTTAGTGGTTTATTAAAAATTTTAGTAATGACCTTTTTTTACTGGCAGGTTGGGTTAGTTTGACCCACGTTTTACCATAGCTCATCTTGTTTTAGCCTCGTTTGACATCAGTTAAAAGTATCAGTTAACACGACCGTATCAGAGTATCACACCTGAAAACCACGGATCGTAGAACAACGAGATAAAATAAGAGTGAAATATATTCTTCTCGCTATCGTTAGACGGCGTGCTATGTCCAGAAGTCTGTTAGAATTATCATTGTGGCCAAGGACTGTATAATTGGAAGTGGCGCACAAGTGAAGCCACCTTGCTCACTTGAGCACTAAAGTGTACTACCATCCTGTTAAGCATGCTCATTATTGGGATTTGAACTGGCACCCGCAGCGTTAGATCATGGCAACCACTGAGCTATCGGCTCGATAGCGGCGAGTGTTACAACATCCAGGATACACGAGTCCGGTCCAGATCCTCGCTACAGATTATGTAACTGCCTCGGGGAGGGAAAATCGCTCGATCTTCACGCTTGTTACCGATACGTAAGGATAATTCGCGCGGTGATCGATCGGAATGTAGCCGCAGTTCAATTTACGCAGAAAGATGAAAGGTAGAAAAATAAAAAATACGCACATGTACCTAGGAATATAAATAAAAAAGCAATGTTGTTCATTGGTAAGCGCGAGCGATTAGGGTATTATTTGTTTTAAAATATTTGAAATAGTTCGACTTAGTTTACGTTACATTACATGTAATGTATTTTATCTTTCGTTTTTATCTTTTATTTTATTTTATCTTTTTTCTATCGATAGCTTAATTTGAAATGATGATATTATTCTTTATTGCTCATGTCCGTACTCCAAAATCTCTTCTTACCCATCCGAAAGTTGTCTGGAAGAGATCGCTCTTACCGCCTGTTGTTCCTACTTCGTGGTGACAATAAAGTGCTATTATACCTACTTGTATAGATTTTTGAGTCCAATGATAATAAACCTAGCCCTCCAGTGGCAATACTGCGTGTCGCTCCGCTACAAGCTAAGCCAGTTAAAGCTAAGTTGAGCAACGCAACTTAATTGCATTCTATGCAACTACTCGCGGCGCGAAATTACGAAATTATTATAATCGATACGCATACATAAGCCACTATTATTTATGATTACTACGTTATTATTAATGATACAATTAATAATAATGTTTAACGGATCAGTGACGAAAATAACTATCAATCCATATACCGGTATTATAATCCAGAGGAATATAGCCGCAGTCGTAACAGGCCCAATCAAAGGTTCGAGGTATAGTAAGTTTTTGTAGTGAAATTTATTTTTTCAGACAAGCTTTTATAAAATCCGTTATTGGTACTGTAAGCTGATCAAAATGAGTCCAAACTTCATCTACTGTTAGTTACTGAGCAGTTCCATTTTCCACCTTCCGTCTCCAACATCAGATCAGCTCGCTGTTATATTGTATTGTCATAGAACTTGACAGGCATGCAAAATTTCAACTCATTTGAACAAGGGGAACTGGTCAAAAATGGAGTTGCAAGATTTTATCTCAACATACATACATACAAACATTACAAGTTAAATAAAAACTTGTAAAAATGAATACGTTCGTCTCGAGTAAAGTAAAGTCTCGAGTCTTCGTTTGCGCGATTCAGAACTCCCTACATTAGAACTATCAGTCTATACATCTCTGCCTATCGTTTGTTACCTTTTCACGATTAAACGGATGCACCGATTTAGATGAAAATTTTAATAGCTATAGTGTATATCATGAAGGGGATAGATAACTTTGGGTTTTGCGCGGGCGAAGCTGCGGGGCAAATTGGTTAATTAATTTAAGTCGCATTGTTGTAAAGCTAGTTTACTTACTTTACAAATTTTACTTCTATGTGGAATATAGTCGCGCCACTCGCACTTTTACGAAATTATCGTTTTTATATATTTTATTTTGATGGAAGGGGTCGAAAAAATCTATCATTTTGGGTTTTTTATTTGACTTCCTCCGTCATGTGAAACTATTTTAATTAAATAAAAATCTTTTTTATTATAGGGTAACCATAGTACTCATATGAACCAATGGGAGAAGCCTCTGGTTCCCGAACCACAGTTTTTACTAGTTCGGAGCCAGCGGATTCAATCATTCTTTTTATGTTAAATCCATTTGTACCCAAATAAAGTATTTGTATTTAAAAACAACAATGTCTTTAAAAATTTTTTTTGATTTGTCACAAACAGACACAAAATACACATTTTGAAAACTTACACATAGTGATTTTATATCTTCAATAACGCAAAATGCGCGAGCCAGACAACTTAACTGTTGTCAGGACTGAGGGTTTCAATATTCATCTGTGGTTTCAATAAAGATACGAGTAAAACAAATCGTTCCCAAAAATACTTACATCATGTCTGTTCGTACATTATACATATGAAAAAAGGAAAGTACTTTCATGGAAATAGGAAATCCCGCAAGCATCAATTATCCTAGAAAAACCATAAATAAACACTATTCCTATTCCGATAGCAAAGCATAAACACGTGTATATCGTCTATATAATTAAGTATATAAAAACTAGCATAATTATGAAAGTATAGATCCGTCGCGTACTTGAAGCGGTTTCACGCGTCGCTTGCGTTGCGGGCTGTGCTTCCGAACTGTAATTTACCTAAACAAAATAGCCATATTTGTATTGTGAATGTCGCGGGTAACCGTGTGGCGCTCTGGGTGACAAAGCGACTGCACGCTGCATACCGTAAAAATGAGCAGAGCAAGAGGCACCATCTTTAGCTCTTTGTCCCTTTCTAATTGAAATGCAATAAACTCTAGTAGTACGAGCGGTGAAATGCCACATCCAAAAAAATATATTTGATATTTTTAGCCATTGCTAATGTTTTATAGCATTACTTTGGCAACGGAGAAGAAAAAAAATTTGAAATCTCTCTCCAAAAATGTTTGATATATACATTATTATGCTCCTCGATGTATATGGACCAAGAACTTTATGATAGATCCGATGGCGGATTTACATATTTCACACGTATAAGCTGTTAAGTATATCCCGCCCTTACCTCTACAATTGTTAGTGCCTAGTTTATTTTTAAATAAACTTGAACAAAAACAAAGTATTTCGTGTTACAAAAATATTTATGATGTTCGAGTTATCGGAGCTGCTACAAACTAAAACAAAAACGCAAATAAAAAAACAGTTTCTAAATTTGCCGCCTCAGGGAATCTTCCGCCCTAGGCTCAAGCCTTCTAAGCTTGCTGCTACATCTGCCACTCGATAGCTTCCCATCAAACATGCCCACGCGACGTCTCGAAATGAACACGTGCGCTTTATGCCAATACGAAATTAAAATTAATAAATAATAGAAGAACTGATTACCACGAATAGATTTGACATTTCATATCTCAGAATGACGAGCACAGTGCATTGCCGCGCATGATCTTGTGCTTGTTGTAATTCTGTAAGTTCGTAATTCTGGGTGATTCTTATCATCGCGCGCCCCTTCACTAAGTACTGTCAAAAATCAGAGTTGGCAACAGCAAGCGATCAGCTATTTATTAAATTGCTCAAGAAGCATCAGATTAGCACAAAATAAAGCTTGATACATTACATCAAGTTTAGCAAGACATCCACAACAATTAAACAACTTTAGCATTTATGAGCGGCAATAAAACAATCATTTGCGCTGCCGTTGCTATATGCTAATTAATGCACTAGATAACGACTCAATTAACTCACAAGACGGACTGAGCGGTAACCTATCGCAAGGGTAGCACTGTATGGCGAGCGAAGCTAGTGCGATTAAAAGCTAGCGTAGTTCATATAGAGCCCAAACTAAACTAAACCTGCGTCGTTTTAATTAACCTCATCGACCGAATCAACCATGCATCAATGCATGCGCTCATTCAATACGGCGTTCTTTGCCATAAACGCACAATTTTTTTTTACCCTAAGATATCGTTACCACCAAACACTACTTGATCGCGCATGCATAAAAATTATATCTAAAATATTTGTGGGACGCGTGGGACGAGCTAGTCTGGCTCAAAATTCATTAATCCTATTTAATGACAAAAGTGAATGCCACCCGTTATTTATTTTTTCTACAGATTTTCAAGTGTTTCAGTGAACAGAAATTATAGCTACGAGTGTATTTTTTTAAAATCTAACCTGACGTCATAGTTGCACTGTAACCTTACTGCGTTTCTAAGAAACTAGGCCATCGAGTTACTATAGTTACAACCAGGGATATTGATAATACATTTTTAAGAAATCAATTATCAATGAATTAAGTCGTAGAAAAAGTATTTTTTGTTGTTGTTGCTTTTAAGAATTTGTTAGCAATTATTAATATGTTACCCGCGACTTCGTTCGCGTAGACCTACAAAAAACACGTAGCCTATGTCCATCTCCGACCCGTAAGCTATATCTATGCAAAAAGAGAGACAAAGAGACAGATAGAGTTACATTCGAATTTATAATATTAGTTAGGTATAAATCATTTCAAAGTTAAATTGCAGCAGAAAACTATCTATCTATCGCCTAGCATCGGTTCCACGTACACCACCGTCCTAACCCACGAACACCCCTCTTCTTTCGTAAACTATTTCTCGGGTATAAGTGCGTCGGATCGTACGACTCGATTTACATCAACTACTCACACCCAGCTCACACTACTACAGTGATCTGTGAATTTTCATACGTTCGTGTGTAATTTCATGTCAAGAAATACGTTAAGATTTTATTTTTTCCATTAACTACCTACATTAGTGAGTTACTTTCTTACCCTAAAAAATGGATTTCTTAATTGTGAGTACGCTGTTTATTTTCTATGTTGTTTGTGAAAGTGATGTTTGAAGACCAAGAAGGGAAAGGGGCGTAAAATAAAAATGTCATGTGTGTTTAAGGCTTTTTTTTATGGTACTGACTGACGAGACAAGCAAGTCGCTCACCTGATATTAAGCGTCACGCTTGCCACCCAAAATGTCAAACTTCAACGGTTCCAAGGTCTGCGCGGCACCGCACTGCGCTCGTCACCCTGAGATATAAGATGTTAAATCTCTGTATGCCCAGTAATTTCGCTGGAAACATTTCCCGTCAATCCAGAACACAGTAATTTTTGCACACTACTGCTTGGCAGTTGAATAACTGGCAAAAGTGTGGTACTTCCCCAGACGGACTCTTGCAAAGAGTCCTAGCACTACAAAAACTTCCGCTCTGCTTAGCTCTACTGTGCATTCCGCGGTTTTACGCTATCTTGCAGGAAGAATATATTTTTTCTGGGCATAAAAAAAATAACGTGTAAATCCACGGTATAAGCTACCACTTCCAAAGCATTTCACCCAAATTAGTTCAGTTGTTACGGAGTTAAGTGGAAGCAAAAACTTATACTAAACTTTAGCATGTTTACTTTTTAGATTGTTACAAATGGCTGAACTGTCGACGCATGTATATAGGTATATCGTAAGATATAAATAATTACGTTTAGAAACGATTTTAAAAATTCAATAATCATGTGAGCCTTGTAAATAGATATGCGATTTTTTTATGCACGAGGGCTTTTACAAAAAAAAACCTACACACATACAAAATGACATCAACCTATCAAAAAAAAAAGGTATCGTTATAAATATAAATATTATTATAAAAGAGATCAAATAAGTTCCATGACACTCGCACTTTTAAGGGCGCACTCCGCGCCAGATCGATCCCCTTCACAAATTTTCAAAAATGTTTTATAGGAATTTTAATATTAATTTTCATTTTGACGCTAGAGAACGAAAAGCCTATTATTTTTTTATTTTATTTTTTTAGAGGCATTTACGCTAGAGAAGGAAAAGTCTTCTCTAGCGCAAATGCCTCGAAAAAATATTATCTCTTTTTGTCTTCACTAAAATAGAAGAAAAAAAAACGATAAATGGATGATACGGTTGTGCCCGTGTTCTGGAATTAGAGGGGGCACCGCCGTGCCCCCAGATAAAAATTGTTTCAAACATTGGCATTGTTATTCTAAAGATAATTGACTGTTAATTCTTTTAATTATTTCCCACTCAGTGATTTTTTTTATCTTCAAAAATGTTCCAAATGCGCGAAAGAGACACCCTATAAGGGAATAACATAATGTAACCATATTACGCGCGTCGCGTCGCGTCGTGCGTGCGACAGCCGCGCGCTCACGCGACGGTTTCACTCACGACTTTTTTAATGACGCACAACAGTATCTTCTTTTAGTTTTTATCGCGATTTATTTGCGTGGATGACACTAAGTTTTGTTTTGTGTTAGTATTTTAATTACATAACGCGAGCACGTGTTATTTCTACTTTCGTTTGACTATAATTGTTTACTAGAACAAACTTTCATGCAGTTTTATCCTTTTTTTGTTGTTGTTGCATACCCGGTTTTGATTTGTTTAAATTTGAATATATGCAAGGGCATCGCTAGTGATATTTACGATCTTGACGTTATTTCGTTAAAAATATACATTCAATGCTTTTATTTCATTTATGTTACACTAGCAGTACCCGGTTACACCCGATAGACCACAGGAATACTATATTTTTTCCTGGATAAAAAGTATGTGTTGGTCCAGGGTATAAGCTACCTCCATACCAAATTTCATTCAAATCCGTTCAGCCGATACGGAGTTGATTAAGAACAAACACACTTACATACTTACGCACAAATTTTCGCATTTATAAAATAAGTGTGATTGTACGTGGTTTTGTCTATTTATTAATTCAACATAAAAATAAATAAATAACGTTTCAAAGCGCGTTGTTAAAATTTGGTGAGGTTATATAAACTTACTTACATCGAACAACACTCGCTACGAGCTCTGAGACTTTCTTGAATCATCATTGTAGGTAGCCAAACGATCCGCTCTTAAGTTTGTTAACAATCTAGACAATCACATGCAACCACAATAACGCTAGATACATCGTTAAAATCAATTACCAAGCAGCCGGCCGTACACTGACGTAACCGCGGCTCCGGACGACAAAACCCGACTCAAAGGCAGCATAATCCATCACCTACCTAACAAACAACTATAATATAATCTGTGTCAATCGCATGCGGTAGGAAGCGAACGAAAAAACACTCCGTAACCGATTACAAAAAAAAAACGCAAGTAACAGTTCCGATTTTACCGTGTTACTACCTCAATTATTATTGTTAGTTAATTTTCATTTCCGTGTTGTCTATCCATTTTGAATAGACTATGATTTAAACATTTCTGGACACTGTAGTCGCAGAAAATATGTGACATGGTTATGAACCGAACATTTGTTATTTTTTAGCTAGGTACGGTGATTAATTTTTTTAATAAGCGAACGACTGATGGGATGTAATCGTTTCTGCGGTCTTGTCATGGATTTGCCAATTTTCACACATTGACCTAAGAACAATGCCCTTGATCCTTTGGGTCCCCGTGCGTCGTATACCCTGGGTCGGTTCTTAGTACTTACACTAAACACTAAAATCATTGTCCGTATCAGCGAGTTCAACTACCAAACCAAACAACTAACATTCTATTAATCCTTACTAATATGATAAATGTGATAGTTAGTTGGTTTGTTTGTTCCTCTATCACGCAGCAACAGAAACGGACGGACGTGGTTTTTTACGTGGGTACAGTTTAAAGGCCGGAGAGTGCCGTTGGCCAATATTTATCCCGGAAAATATGATCATTAGAATCATTTTTCATTAGGGTTGTCCACGCGGGTTTTGCTCGGCGCGCGCCTGGTCTCTATATAGGTAATTAGTGTGATTCGACATGAAATTTTATCAACATCGACTCGTAATCACCCAGTGTTGAGCATAAGCCTATTTTCTTGTATGCAACTCATCCGGTCATCCGGTCTTGTCCTGGTACGACCCGCGATTTACACAATACCATCGACCCAGAGAGCTACAGCTGGAGCTGGCTTCGCCTCATTTATCTGTAAGCGGCCATCAGACCGTCAACATGTTAGTCCACCTATAAATAACTCTGCCTGGCAACGTGAAATCCACATGCAACAACTAGTACCTTCGTATCAAAAGATCGTATCTACTTCAGCCTTTTAAACGTCCCACTGCTGAGATATCGGCCTACCCTCGAAGGGTGATTGGGGCATTTCCAACACGCTGTACCAGTGCGGGTTGGCGGATTCTCATACGCCATCGAATTTCATCTCCGGAAATATGCAGGTTTCATCACGATGTTTTCCTTCACAGAAAAAAAATATATTGTGTTTTGGAAGGCTCACCTGAAAGCTGGCTGGCCCCGTCCAGGCTGGATGTGTTTACCATCTTTGAGCAAACCGTCAGACAACAGGAGAGTATGCATACAAATGCCTAGCCTGCCACATAAAAAACCGGTCATCTCCTTAAGGTGCTTCGTTTGAGTCCGCTAGGTAGGTAGGCGCCAAGAGATGGCGCTGTCGTTGAAAACTCAATTGAGGTAATCTGCCCCAGTTTTAATTCACTTTGCGACCTCTTACTATTGTTATAAACACATCTCAAAAATAATAGAGCCCATTAATAGCTGCACTCGACTGAAAATTCAAATAATCTTCAACGCCTGTATGCACGCATGAACATTACGCACACATGCGAATTCAAAACAGTTACAAGCAAATACGAAATTTCGTTGCTCTGAATATCGTCTCGGTGGCCGAAGTCATCAGTTTGATTAGGTAGCGCTCGTGAGGTTCCGGGTTCGAACCCCTAAAATTAGGTAGAATTATTTTTTATAATTTAATTTCGAGAATACTATTTATTTTAATTTTTGCTGTGGGTTTCTTGAAAAACAAACTTATTCAAAATTAGTAACGAAACTTATAAAAGTATATATCTACATAAACCTAATATTGTCACACAAATATTTAAAATGCGAAAGTTCGTGTGTAAGTGTGTAAGCATGTAAGTTTTTTTTTTTTGCTATTTGGTGACGAGACGAGCAAGTCACTCAGCTGATGTTAAGCTTCACGCTTGCTCATAACAGTTCAGTGCCACCCAGAATTTTGAACCTCAACAGTTCAAAACCATGCGCGGCAATGCACTGCGCTCATTACTCTGAGATATTAGATGTTAAATCTCTGTGCCCAATAATTACGCTGGAAACATTGCCCTTCAATCCGGAACACAGTGATGTTTTGCACACTACTGCTTGACGATTGAATAACTGGGTCCCTGGAATAACCCCATATCGGGGGTTCTAAAGGCACCGAGTCTGGTACCTTCCGAACAAATTTTCCACTTTTTTTCGGTTTTTTTCAAATTAATTTCGAATTTTACATACCTAATACCTAATGAAATGAACCTAATGAAATATGCAATACCCAAAAATGTTGTGTTTTCCGCGTCGATAGACATTATTCTGCGACTAAAAATATGGATTTTAGACCCGGGTTAGATTAATTTAGTCCATAGTAGGTACTGTTGTTTGTTATTTGTTATTTTGTGTGTACACAACACACAAAACTAACTAATAGGTAGGTAGGTTTGTTGCTTGGTTGGTGGCTAGGTAGGTATTATTAGTATAATGTGCATATTTTGATCGCGCAGCACGAAATATTCAAGATTTTCATATACCTCTATCTACCACCTTACCACCTACCTATATAGGTACCATACCTATATAGGCACCTTTTACAAAAAATCTATTATTTCACTAAGAAGGAAGTTTTTCAGAATTTTTTCAATATTTTTCCCGGGATCAGTGAGCGTGCGCGCAACGAGATCATACATAAAAATGCATTCATCATCATTATTGAGGTGAATTTTTTCCCCGAAATTTTGCATTATTTTTCCTGGCAGCACTGATGGAGCGCGCACCGAGCCCCATACTCAGAAATGCTGAATTCCAACAAATTTTAGATTACATACACACAAACTTTCGCATTTTGGTGTGACTAACTACTACTACTTAGTAGTAGTACTTACTACTACTAAGGTACTACTTAGGTATGTTAGTATGTAAGTGTGTTTGTTCCCGTTCAAATCTGTAACAGCTGCACGGATTCTAATGCAATTTGGTATGGAGGTAGCCAAATTTAGGTATGGTAGCCTCCATACCAAATCTCATCCAAATCCGTTCAGCCGTTACAGAGTTTATACCGCGGGTGAAACCGCGGGGCGTGGGTAATGGGTAAGAAATCTCGGTACGATATGGAACAGGCTGATGATGATGATGATGAATTTTAAATCTATGACCGAATCACATGCGAATTCAAAACGGTTACAAGCAAATACGAAATTGAGTACCCGATTTTCGGCATTCCACCTATCAGATCGACTGGCCGAGCGGTCGAGTGGACGGATTTTCATTATGCTTGGTTTTGTAGTGTGTATCAATGAGACGAAGGTCCCCGGATCGAATCCTCATTTGAAAATTACTGTTTTTGTAGATTTTTGTTCCTTTTGTGCTATTTTTTTACAGAATAAGTTATCAAACAACACAACAAACACCACACACAAAACTAACTAACTAACTAATAGGTAGGTAGGTAGGTAGGTAGGTAGGTTGGTTGGTTGGTTGGTTGGTAGGTAGGTAGGTATTATTAGTATTATGTACATATTTCAATCGCGCAGCATGAAATATCCAAGATTTTCATATACCTCTATCTACCACCTTACCACCTACCTATATCGGTTCCTATACCTATATAGGCACCTTTTACAAAAAAACTATTATTTCACTAAGGAAGTTTTTCAGAATTTTTTCATTTAGGTTATTAGTTAGTCACACCAAAAATAAATATTATAAAGAGGACAGATTTGACTGCCCGTTTGCCCGCATTGAATAGGCTCCGAAACCACTGAATCGACCCGAAAAATCCCCCCGCTGCTGGGCAGCCTTTCAGCCCTCCTTACACTTCCTTCTTTTCTGCAACTTGACGCAAATAGAAGGGTTCTGCGTGTGCATTATAATTTTCCGTCAAACACCCGTGCGAAGCTGGTGCGGGCTGTAAAGGATTCAAACAGACAGACGGACAGACAGACAGACAGACGGACATGACAAACTTATAAGGGTTCCTTGTAGTACTACGGAACCCTAAAAATGTATAAATGGTTACCTATGTCAAAGTCCTCAAAATATATATGTCGCGAGGCTGCGCGGGCCGCGAGCGGCCCGCGGGGCGGTCCTGCAGTTAGGTATGGCTGGATCGTTTAGGTCGACTTGTAAAGTTAAAAAAAAAGGAGGAGCATGATGAAAACGGGTAAGAAACCTCCATACGGTAGCAATTTGGCTAATGATGATGATGATTATGGTTAAAATCTATGACCGATAATGAACGTCGCAGTTTGACGGGTAGAAATCCCCCCATCACCATGAAAATGGGCAAGAAGTCTCGATACGTTAGGAAGCGTGCTGATCATGATGATGATGAATTTTAAATCTATGACCGCAAATGAAAATCGCAGTTGGAAGGGTAGAAATTTCCCCCATTGCTATGAAAAATGGGTAAGAAATCTCGGTACGATAGGAAACAGGCTGATGATGATGATGATGATGATCCTTAAAATCTATGACCGTACATGAAAATCGCAGTTGGAAGGGTAGAAATCCCCCCATCGCCATGAAAATGGGCAAGAAGTCTCGAATTATATTTTTTATTTATAAATTAGGTAGGTAGGCACTTACGAAACACCTTCGCCATGATAATATTTCAGCCGAGCACGAACACGTTTCGTGCTCATTTTTGGCCAGAATATTGATGGCGTCTATAGCGCAACGATGATGTCTGCTGCATTCTATTATAATTATGTACGTTATTATTAGGTTACTAGCAGCCCGCCCCGGCTTCGCACGGGCACCCAACAAAAAAATAAAAACCATAATACACACACGAAAACCCCTCCACCCGCGTCAAGTCACAAAAAAAAAAAAAAATTAAGAAAGCCGAAAAGCCACCCAACAGCGAAACAATTTTTCAAATCCGTTCAGCAGTTTCGGAGCCCATTCAATGCAAACAAACAAACAAACAAAGAATCAAATCTTTCCTCTTTATAATATTGGTATAGATAGATTATTCTATCATCATCAATAGTTGTCGCAACGCACGCGATGTAAAGGATATTTTAGGTATTTTTTTTACATCTTGGGTTACATTATTCGAGTTTTAGTAAGGATCCCAATTTTTTTTTAAATAAAATATAGTATAGTATAGGGATAGTGTAGCTTCCCAACAGTGAAAGAATTTCCCAAATCGGTTCAGCAGTTTCGGAGCCCATTCAATGCACACAAACAAACAATCAAATCTTTCCTCTTTATTATATTGGCATAGACTATTCTTTCATCATGAATAGTTTTCGCAGTGCACGCGAAATACATCATCTTGGGTTACATTATTGGAGTTTTAGTAAGGATCCCTAATTTTTTTGAAAATATAATATAACCTATGTCACCCGGGGATAGTGAAGCTTCCCAACAGCGAAAGAATTTTTCAAATCGGTTCAGCAGTTTTGGAGCCCATTCAAACAAACAAACAATGAAATAAATAAACAATCAAATCTTTCCTCTTTATAATATTGGTATAGATAGATTAGGTAACCAAATCAAACACTGCACTGCACACCGATACCGAATCTCGCAACGTCGCAATTATCGAAGACCGCGCGCGGACTAAGCCGCGAGGCAAGAATACCTAGTCTCGCTCACACACGCTCCGACAAGCTGGCAACGTCGCGTAAACCGCGTGACGCGCGCGCGGCACAACCAGTGTACACGATTTTTGCAAGACGCACGCACACATCAATATTTCACGCACACCATGATCGCATGATTCGCATGTAAAGAACACACCACTACAATCGTAAAATTTGTCGTAATTATTGGGTTGAAAGATGGTATTTCCTAGCCATGAACATTTTAAATTATCGACTTTGCGATACTTAGAGGCCAAATTAGACCTATGTTAAGTCATGCCCAGTTCAAAATCGTAGTAGGACGCCTAAAAAGGCATCGACAGTTTTGTATGAAAGTCGTTTATCCTTAAACATCGATTTCATTGGCTGACAAATATACTGTCCACCAAAACAAAGCGCAAACTCACACGAGTAATGATTAAATCGAAAGCTCATGTCGTGTGTTTAGGTCATCCTCGCACTCAATATTTGCTGATCTAACAATTACACATTACATCGGGTGACTCGGCGTTACCTGACGAAAGTTAACGATCACATGACAAATTGGCGACAAAACATACACGAAATTATATCGTAGATACTTATATTAGCAGCGAATTACGATTTCTTGGCTATTATATACAGCTGTAAGAGATGGTTAACTATTTGGTTTAACTATTTTTACAAGACAACTTGCAGTGTTTGTATGTATGTATGTTAAAGTCAAATCTTGCAACTGAATTTAAGACCAGTTATTCCCCTTGTTCAATTGAGTTGAAATTTTGCATGCCTGTCAAGCTCTGATGACAATACAATATTATGACAGCTACGATGGATCTACCTCATTAACTAACAGTAGATTGGTGGAGTTTAGACTTATTTTGATCAGCGTACAGTACCAATAACGGATTTTATAAAAGCTTGTCTGGAAAAAAAAAAAACCGTAAAAACTTTTATTTTGTCTCATAACTAGGATCAAAAACTAATTTTGTTCGGACGTCACGGAGCTAAGTGCTAGCGAGTATTCTCACACTAACTTTCACATTATCCAATATATGTGTGATGAGTGATCTCGCGTGTAGCACGACTGGGTACTATTACGTATATTTAGTAACACCACATAATAATGTTAGTGTAACAAATGTAACAGTTAAATTTATTTACCGCGATGATATTTTCTATATTATTATAACTAGTTGTTACCCGCGACTTCGTTCGCGTGTTTTCCCTCTTATCTAAAATCATATATATTGATATATTTTTCAGTTTAGGTTCTTAAAAACATCGGAGTAGAATTTTCATAAAGAACAAAATGAAGGCCGATTTGGGATCGTCATATAAAACTCGAGTGTATACTAGTTTCTAACCGTCATATCGCACGATCGAAAGGTGGAAATCGATCTATACTATTCTTTCTGTTTTCAGAGAACGTTGCCCGTCTTGCTAGTAGCATCCGCGCTGGCCCAGCACGAGGGCTTTGAAGGGTACGAAAGCCACGGCTTCGGCGGCCATCATCAGAACGAACAGCAGCATCAGAGCATAGACGAACATCACGGAGAAGAGTATGAGGTGGATTACCACGTGAGTACAAGGTTTTTTTTTGTCTGAGAGAGTCAGAGAGAGCTGCGTCACGCTTTACCCTTGATTATTCAGTATTTCTATGACTTTCCGCGATCATTGAATGATGAAAGTTGAACGATGAAAGTATCCCATTATGATCCGGTATGCTTTGTTCCTCCGCAGGCACATCCCAAGTACTCGTTCGACTACTCGGTGAAGGACCCGCACACTGGAGATGAAAAGGAGCACTGGGAGACCAGGGACGGAGACAAAGTCAAAGGTAAATCATACTGAATCAATGTTTTTCTTTTGTTCTTAGTATTTAGAACGTCCTAATACGTTTTCTCTCGACAGGCACCTACACTCTCGTAGAGACGGACGGAACGAAGCGCGTGGTGGAGTACGAGGCGGACGACAAAAACGGCTTCAACGCGGTCGTGCACAAAATCGGAACACCTAAACACGAGGAACCCACTTACAAGGTACGTCTGCTACAGAGAACGCTGTCATGTAGTGTCAAGCATACAGTGGTACATTCATAATGCATTATCAAAGTTACAATGTCAAATCAAATCAAATAATTTATTGATAACACCCAGTTACACGTCACATTCCATTAATAATAATTGACAATACAAGTTTAATAATAATAAAATAAATTAAATTAATTCCATTTATAATTGTCAATATAAGTTTATTAATAATAATAATAAAATAAATTATACTATTTAATCATCTTTCAAGCCCATAGCTGGAATTATACCGAAATGCAAGCATGCACCCGAGTACATACTGACCATAGACATTAATTCTATGTACATAATTATGCCAACTGCGCTAATGAGAACCAACGCGGCACGAAGAAAATTGTTTTTGTTGTTTGTTGACAAGGTCGCGCGCGTGTTACGCTTTCCTTGATAAAGGTCACCAAATGTGATCGAAACTATGGTCGGAATAACCGACTCAATTTAAGTTATGTACACAATAAAATAAATGTGTGGTGTAAAAGGTAGAAGGAGAAGTCTATGGAATAGTTGTATCGGTTTTTAAAATCCTGTTGTATGAAAAACTCAACACAAAATAAGAGGATTTTGTAAATTAAAACTTGGAAAGTGCATTAATCATAAATGATCCAAACAAAACCCTCTGACGTTTACGCAATACTTGACCAGCCCCTAATTGTTTGCGATTCTGATTATAGGAGGCCGAGTACGAAGTGAAGGAGCCGAGCTACAAGGGACACGAGGCCGGGTACGGCCACGCCCCGGCGGCGTACGGACACGACTATGGACACGGGTACGACGACGGATTTGTGCCAAGCTTTGGACATTAGGTATAGTTAGCATTTTAGGTTGTAAAAAAAACATTGAGCTATAATGTGCTACGTGTTAGAAACGACACCGCAGTACATAGCAAAGTCCAGTTTATTCTCAAAATTCGTATAAATATCGTGACAAAGCGACTGAGTGAAGTTGAGCAAAGTGACCACAATTAAACGGGACATCGTAAACTAATGTGATGTCACTTCTAGTACGTAGCACATAATAGCACAATGTAAAAAGTTGAAATGTATGGCGAATAATCCGCAGAATAAGTACCTATGAAGGTGATAACTTGCGCTTTTTATAATAAAATAAATACTCCTCCTTTATGGCACTGTAGAGACACGTGGGTTACACCAGCCTACGTCATCGTCGTGGGTGAGCGAGAGCGGAATAAGTAATTCAAACGCTTTAGACACATGACGATACACGACAAAATGGCGGATAGTGACGTAAGCCTGTGCGTCTTTTTTTTTTTCGGTTCATGGTTCTGTGGTTTATTTGTCCTTATATGGGATAGTAATATTGCAAGAGACGAGACTTCCGACATGTTCCTATTTACGTAGGTACTAAGATAATTTTAGTCTCCCCCTCCTCCATATGGAAGATAAAAAAGTTGTATTTTGGAAATTTTAAGTTCCTTGACAGTAGAGTTAAAAAAACATTGCTTTTGTCAAAAAGACATTGCCTTGAAGTAGTTGTAAAATTAAACCCGACTGTAATGTATTCTCTCTTGCAATACATCCTAACCTAATTGTTAGTGTGTAACCTAAACATGTTCGCTCAATTAATCTATATTATACTGAAAAACGCGTGTTTCCAATTATTATTTAAATGTAAGATTGAATATTATCGAATCGTGTACGATTGTAAATGTGCAATCTACAAATGTCGCTTTGATGTGTTGTTGTTATCTTGTTATACTCGTTGAGACTGTAAAGATGCCGTTGATCGATTTATAGTTGTTTATTTATAGTTAGTGTTACAGAAACTCTTACGATCTGATAAACTTATGTTTTGAAATGATTCTTGTTTTATTTTTATTACAATCCCTTTAAGGAAACATAATTATAAGCCCTATAGTGAATAGCCACGTGGCATACTTGGAGGATTTCTACTTAGGGGGCTTTTTCATAAAATACATACATATATGTTTATATTTTATACTACCAAGGCAGATGGCATAGCAAGAGAGAGGCCTATACCCAGCAGTGGTATAAGGAAGGCTGTGGATGATGATAATGATGTATGTATTTTATGTTCATACATACATTTATACTATGTATGTATTTACAAAAAAAAAAGTATTTATGAATTCTATCATTTATCTGGTTCCATAGTACAATCTTACTTAGTATGGGTCTAGATGGCGATGTGTATAAAAAAAAAAGGTCCACCAATATTTGTTTATTTAAGTCCACCCCTAATATGTATGCTAAAATATTACATACAATATAAGTACCTGTAGTAGTTAGTACCTCGTTCCTCTCCTCGTTACCTATCTATCATTAACCTTTATGATTATTATTACCTAGGATTATGATTATCATTTAGGACCAACCTTTAGGACACAATAATAATGTAGGTTGTAATTGTTTAAAGGTTTGGTTATAGTTGTGTAATTTTGGTGATTTAGTTAATTATGTATTCTTTGTATGAGGCATATTTATGAAAATAATGCAACACAGTAGATTGGCAAAGTAACCATAACTAAAAGGGACATTGCAATGTAATGCGGTATCATCTCTAGTACGTAGTAGGTCAATGGTATGGATTAGGCTATTAAAAACAGAAGTCTAATGATTTCTTACCTATCCTTGAAAACTGTAACCACTATGTGTCACCATACTCATATCTTAACACTAAGTGTCGTTGTCCCGGAAATTTCATGGATACCCACATAACACACGATAGATATCAAATAAAACCCACTATTCGAATAATCTGCACCTCCCGGGAATCGACTCCGCGCCCTTCGGAACCTAAACAAAACATCCTGTCCAATCGGCCACCGCGGTGGTCGCAGCGCCCAACATAATATTAATACGGTCAGCCTTACCTCTGCGCAAGCGCCAGTTTGAGCCGGTCGTTCTCGTAGCGCAGCTGCTGGTCGGGGTCCGCGGGGGCGGGGGGAGAGCCCCCCGCCGCCGGGGGCGCCACCCGCCCGCGCCCCACCGTCGCGTACCCTCCCTGGGGACCATAAACTTTTTCACTGACTACATCTACAAGTACAACTCTGCTTCTTCGTAAGCTTTATCATGATCATCAGACAGAGGATGTCTACTGCTGCACAAAAGCCTCCCCCCAACAAAAAAAAGGCAGGTGTGTATTAAAGGTGGCAACTATATAAAAAATAGTTCCAACACACTCGATAGATGGCGCTATTTGTTCATTCCGGACACTTTGGTTTCAAAGTCATCAGTATTTAACCAATACCAAGTTGGGAAATTATTTCAATTTGAAGTCCCAGATACAGCTATCCGAAACGTCACGACCACATGTCCAGTCGAAACAAATAAAAATATTATGAAAGATTATTTTGCAGCGCCATCTAGTAAAGTTTGATGGAAATTAACCTGAAGCCGCTCAATAAATTTGAACAAAATTTCTGATTGAACGGAGTCAAGAGTTTACGTGTACATTCACTTACAGCGTTGTGGGGTGGGGTGCTATAATGCCGCTTGGCAGGCGGCTCGGCAATCGCAGAACGCTTATCTACGTATACTTACTTACATACGGTAGTTTACTTCATATTGGGAAATTTTACTCATTAACATTTCCTAATACCATAGATTTAAAATTATACGAGAATAAAGAATGACAATCTCATACAAAGAAGTGAACCCGTAAAAAACAGCATTAAACTAGATGGCGCCTAAATATTTAGTCAGCTAATGTTCAAACCGCTATAAAAGCCGATGTAAATATGGTTAATATAGAAACATAGTATTGGTACATGTCCGCTATTTTAGGTTTAGTCAAATTAGATTCATTTATACGACATAATAACTATGTCTTCAATATAATGTTTTCAACGCCATCTCTCGAGAACAAATCCTAACGAATATTATAAATTCGAAAGTAAATCTGTCTCCTGTCTGGGTGTTTGTCGCGTTATCGCGGCTTAACGGGTGAACGGATCGACCTGATTTTTTTGCATAGATAGAGGTATACATAGATTATGGTTCGGAGACGGACATAGAATACTTTTTTTTTTGTGGAACCACGCGAACGAAGTCGTTGGTAACAACTAGTAATATTTAAAATTAAATAGCAAATAAGCTACCTCCATACCAAATTTCATCGAAATCCGTTCAGCCACAACAGAGTTGAACGGGAACAAATACACTTACATACTTACCTACTTACACACAAACTTTCGCATTAATAATATGAGTGTGATAAGAGTAGAGTAGAGTAGAGTAGAGTAGAGTGACGGTGCTTACGGAGCCGGCGGAGGAGACGGAGTGCGCGCGCGGGTGCAGCGCCGGCTCCTCGGGCTCCGGCTTGGGCTGCAACAGGAACGTCTGCTCACTTACTTACACACTCGCGGCACGACACGCGCACGTGGCGCCGCTCCTAGCGCCCCGCGGCTTCACCCGATACACCATACAAATACTCTATTTTACCCGGGATAAAAAGTAGCCTGTGTTAATCCAGGATGAGCTACTTCCATACCAAATATCATCCACGGGAACAAACACACTTACATACTTACAACACACTAATATTATAAATGCGAAAGTTTGTGTGTAAGTATGTAAGTGTGTTTGTTCCCGTTCAACTCTGTAACGGCTGAACGGATTTGAATGAAATTTGCTACGGAGGTTGCTTAAACCCTGGAGTAACGAATAGGCAACTTTTTATCCCGGAAAAAATATCGGTTTCTGTAGAATAGCGGGTGAAACCGCGGGGCGCTGCTAGTATTTACATAATTACGCATTTACGCACAAACTTTCGCATTTATAATATTAGCGTGATTTCAATGCAGCCGTGCTTCGAAAGGACGCTTTTTCATTTTTATCTGACTGCCCAAGGAGGGTAAATATTATGGGTGTATGTTATTTAAGTAAATATGTGTATTACCTCCTGTAGCCTAAACGGCTTGACGATTTTGACGAGTGAAGTGTCGTTGGATCCCTCTTTACGTCCGGTGTGACGTTGACTATATTTTGCAGTCGGGTATTTTGTTTTACTTTTAATAATATTACTTTACTTTTTTTATTCAGGGTTATTCGCTTTATTGTTAAAGATCATCGTTATCGTCATTACAAAATAGTTTTACTCTTTGGGACAAAACATGAAGTCGCAATAAAAATAGCAGTTTTTTTTTAAATCTGTTCCATACATCTAGAAGTGGTAGGACGCTTTTGCGGAGTCCGCTCGGGTTAGCTAGTTAATCAACCGCCAAACAGTAGTGCGCAAGCATTACTGTGTTCCGGATAGAATGGCAATGTTTGCAGCGAAATTGCCTTAGACAATTCATCATCCTCATCATCATCATCATCGGATGATAAAGTCTTTTGGCAGATGGACAAGCCAAAAGATAATAGAATTGAAAAGTAGTGTGAGTAGTAGTGCGCAGACCTGCGGCGGCGGCGGCTGGTCGTCGTCGTTGGGCGCGCGCGCGGCCAGCAGCGGGCTGGCGGTGGCGCTGGCCACGGGCGTGCCGCCGCCGTTGGACACGGGCTTGGCGCCGCACTGCTGCGCCTGGATGGCCTCCTTCACCTCCTGGAACTTCTCGATGAACTGGAAATAACGGGCAGCATTACATCCTTGTACGACTACAAGATAGACTCCAGCCCGGAGACTGCCTTGCAACGTCTGTTTGTAACGGGGCAAGTCAGTAGTCAGTGCAGCGGGTGCATGTTTACAAACAAGTCGGTGCAGGTTGGCGGGTCGTCGCAACCACTACGTATCTCGATTTTCCGAGCGTTCGTCGCGTTTTGTGTATCGCAGTTTTGTTACAAACAAACGTTGCAAAGGCTTTCAAAACATATTTGGGTGATTGCCATAATCCACGCTGCCGTCCGCCCTTCTGTCGTTTTCTGGTCGCAGTTGTAGGACATACCCTGTGCGGGAATATTAGCATAGTAGTGTGTAGATGTTGTATGCCGTATAAGATATTATTGTCGTGTAGTACCTTGCCCAGTTCAGGCTCGGACGCGAACCCCAGCCCGTACACCGTGTTGGCTCGCACGTCGCTCCACTGACCGAACTTCTGGGAGGTCTTCGTGAATGTCATGTTCGCTGTTATAGTGCTGTTTATGACCGCCTGAAAGGAGACATGCGACACACGTGACTTATGAGGTATTACTCCAGGCACTATTACTATAACCGCCAAACCGAACTGGGCCAGCTTGGTGGATATGGCCTAATCACCCTTCGAGAGGGACAGTGATATCCTAGCAGTGGGATGTTTAAAGGCAAACTTTGGGCAAGGTCCGATGTGATCTATTATCAGTGTTGGCGCACTCAAGGCCGTCCGCGATACACTAACACCAGCAACCGTTGGCATCAATGAGAGGTATGATGTCATCGATGACGTCACAACCCAGCGCTAACAGTGCCCAAGGTCCCGCGCGTTATCACTTACACTTCGCGGTCACAGTATTATTACTGTCGAACTTTTGGTCATGTCAGATGCCTTTGGATGGCTTGCAACTGCAATACGTGCACCAAGTATCAATTTAACCTTGGTATTATTATATTGAGCGTGTGATATTTCATTGTAGGGTAAAATACTCCTTCCATTTCTTACGTATCTCGGTCATTCATTTCTTGCGTTATGGTACGCAAGTGCTTCTTGAAGGCGTCAAGGTCTTCGAACCGTGTCTGATGTGAGAGGAGGAAAGAATCATGAGTAAGAGTGAAGAAGAGAGAAAGGAAATAAAGAGAGAGAATGGTATCCCACCCCAATCTCTTTCTTTTTCTCGAAGAGTCATAGAAGAATGAGATGAACGTTGCTGCTTGTCTTAGAGAGAGAGAGTATCTAACCTTAGTTCCTTCAACGCTGATGATCCTATAGAGGTTTCTAGAAGAATCATAAAAGAAGGAGACGGACACCGCGGCCGAGGACGCGGACATCCACGAGCGCTTCGTTTTGGGATCTATGTGAAACACGTGCGCTTTGCACGTGAATATCGGCTGCTCACTGCAACAGAAAACATACGTTAAAGTTAGTGAAAAGTTCTTTGAAGAATAGTTGCTCAGAGCGACACACCTTGGAGTTAGTAGAATCAAGATTGGTCGCATTGAGCAAGAAACAGAAGCACAAATAAAATATTGAAAGTTTCTTGCATGCTGCACAGTGCAAGGAATGTATTGTTGCCTGCACTGTCGTGAAACATGGAACCTTAGTCATGCGCTCTTATGCATAAACGCTCGATAAGCTAACAAAGTAAAAATACCGAGCATCCTTTCAATTCCCTAATTAAACCCGTTTTTCTATGAATCCTTTTCATCTTTTGGAAGAGATCGCTCTTAGCGATAAGACCGTTTTTTTTGTAATTCTTGGTGTAAACATAAAGAGTCTATAGAAGCCCTTTGGGGGAGGTCACTTATGGCTTAAAAGAAACTTCGAAATGTTATGGTTCCAGAAAGACTGGTTAACGCTGTGCATTGTATGTCAGTTTTAGTAGTAGTAGGGCTCTCTTGTAGCGTCCGTCTGGGGGGGTTACCACACCTTTGCCATTTATTCAACCGCCAAGCAGTAGTGTGCAAACATTATACCGTGTCCCGGATTGAAGGGCAATGGTTCCAGCGTAATTACTGGGCATAAAGAGATTTAACATTTAATGATCTCAGGGTGACGAGCGCAGTGCATTACCGCACATGGTTTTGAACTGTTGCAGTTCAAAATTCTCGATGGCACTGAAATGTTATGGGCGAGCGTGACTCTTAAGATGAGGTGAGCGACATGCTCGTCTCGTCACCGAGTAAAATAAAAAAAAATGTCAGTCATTTGTTAGATTTTTATCTAAGTAGAAGATCGTAGTAATTTAGAGCTAAGCAATCATCTTATTGGAACTGTGGTATTATCCTAGACAGAGTATTAAAATGACAGTGAGTCACACATTTGAATTGAAAATTGGCTCAATCACTTTTGGTAGCTGGTACATGAATCATAGTTGAAGATACTATTAAGCCTGTCTGGATACAAACTATAGATGGTTTGGCGAAAACTATATTTATATAGATTTACATTACAGCATGATCCGTAAAAAGGTCTGGCATTACACCAGCTTATTTCATTGATATTTTGACGTGTTTCGTCATCTTTTTCCAACGTTTTACTATGAAACGTGTTTCAGTTACGTATTCCGCTCTTCCCTATTCCTGAGCCTTTGGCTGGCGTCACACACTTGAACCCACGTCGTAGTGCATGATAAACTAGGTGCGACGGCGCAGCGCTCGCGTATATCTCTATCTATAATCGTACCGGCGGAAATAATTATGTGCAGGAAACCACGGGATAGGGTCCTTGATATTTATCAGAGTACTATTCATACATCATACATCAATACTATTACATATGTTTATCTCTTGTATACTAAATACAATCTAAACGTAAATAAAAGAACTAAAATTATAACCAAAATTATTATAAATTAATTACAGATAAAAAAACAGAGCTCAGGTCACTATCCGCAGGCAGGACACCCAAAAGGCTGGTGACGTTACCTCATTGAATAGCAATGCTAATTCTCTGGCCGAGGTATCAGCCAGCACCAGCCCTGCGGTCGTTTGTTCTTTCTATCAGCCTCTTAGAAAGATCTTTAAAGAGTAGCCTTGTGCTTGGACCCCAAGGACTCAATGTTTCTACCATATGTTTACACATGGACATTGCACTAATATATTATAAATCAGAGAGGTGTAGCAAAGTAGCATTGATGTAAGGTATATTTCTTTGCCAAATACCTAATAACGAATTTCTGACATAATTTAACTAATATTTACAGTGAAGTTAAAAAAAACTTACTGAATTTCATCTATATAAAACTCCATTATTGTCAAAATAAATTACCGAAATCACTTCCACACAACAGGGTAATGAAATCAGAATCACTGAATTTTGACAACTCTACGGTTACCAATGCACTGTATTGTGTACCTGTAATCTAGCACTAATTGCTTCACAGATAAAGTTGCTAATTGCACGCCAATTTGGCTGTTGATAAGGCAGCTGATAATCAATATCAGGTTGAGTGGCAGTTGTGATAAGATTGTGGATTGAAGTGCTCGTGTGTCATCTAAATATTGTGTTCTTTTTGTTGTTTTTCAATATTTAGCTGCATTGAATAGGTATTTATTCAGTTCATCAAGTACTTAGAATTAATCAAGTTCCCTGTGGCTATACTTAGTATGTCAGTTACCTAGTTATGTTTCTAGTGGGTAAACATGATAAGAATGTATCAACTACTCGATGAACTTTGGATACAGTCAGACTTGCATTACTAGTAGGAATATTTAGTATTATCAGAATACCTAACAATAGGCTAGAATTGCATGTGGCATTTGATAAGACATTGAGAGACAACATTTTATTTATTCCTTGTTCTACAAATGGATTTCATGTAAATTTTACACTAGCCTCTTGTTATGGTTTTGACAATCATTTAAAATAAAAATAATTTTATTTTCACTAATAGCTCACTAGGATTCCATGTTACGGGCCTGGGCCTTACATTCACAAATAAACACCCATAAAACAGATATTTTAATTCATCAATCAAACATCTGGCCAGCCAGGAATCTAACCCTACCTATGTTCATAAGGCTGCGCTATTGATTCATACAAAAAAACAGACAGACAAAACTGAATTAGTAAAAACGCTGTAACATTTTTTATACAATCGAGTCTACAATGTGTTACAAACAAATTTCATAACAATGTAGATTGTAAACAAATAGTTCTGTTCATTCATTGTGGGAATTATTCTCACACCTGCGAAGGTCACTATGCACTATGAATTGTTGTGAGACTACGAGTACATATACATGCCTTGCATGGTGTGTTATGTTAATGTAGCAAAACTTTGTCAGTGGCCTTTGGATATAATGAAACAACACTATAACCTACACAGTTAGCAAGTAATTTATTTACTAACTTAGTATGACATAATTTTGTAAATTTACAAGAAATTTGTATGGTTCTGACTCCGCTCAACTCTGTAATGGCAGAATTTGATGGATTTAGATGTGGTGCGAAGGATTATTTTTAGATTAATAATGATAATTCATATAAAATAATATATTAAATTATTATTTTATTGTTAATTATTATTGATTATTTTTAATTATTGATTGATAATAATTAACTTTAAAAAAAAATTACAGTTTTAATCGGTTATCAGGTAAGTTATTCTGAAGATTCTAATGGCATATTCAGCTGTAAGTGAGATTCACTACAGCTGAGGGTAGCTAAATTTTCCAGGCTATATTCCGTCAGATGAACTTATGAACTTCTGCAGCTATACAAGAATTACTACACCGCCATATAATTTTGGGTAGACAGTATTCACTTGCTTTGTGATACAGTTTTTATCTGAATGTTTTACAAAGTTTTTCGGTACTGACAGCAGTAGCAACATACTTAGGTTATTAACTCGGTTTTCGATACCCACAGCTATAGCAAATTTTGCTTATATCTGAATAGGCCTTTTGTTTATAATAGTTTTTGAAACCCAACACAGGAGAGTTTAGTGATAGGTACATGTTTTAACCTGAGTCTATAATAACCACTCTGTAGCATCTTTCTGTTGCAATATTGTGTAGTACAATATTAACAAGCACCCAAACCTTTGTCTTCCACAATGTAACACTTGAGACAATCAACTACCTGTTTATGATTATTTTTATGTACCTCTACCTACCCTGTTGTACACTGTAATTACGTGCTCTAATTAGTTATTATCTCAATAGTTTGTTTTTAAAATAAATAGCTTTAATTTCCAGTATTTGAGAAACCTGTGGTGAAGCTAAGAAAATATGATAAAAAAAAACAGTGGTAGCCCTATGTACCTAGCTAGGTATCGGTATTTTTACACCCAATGGCAACAGGCGCACATAAGTCTGAAGGAGTCATTCAACTATGAAATTCGCAGCGGTGCTATGGACAAAACCCGGCGACCTCACCGCGGTAAAAGCGTTCAATCGGATGCAATCGATGTGCAATGCTCGACCGATTAATTGGTAACTTTTCTTGCGAAATATCATCAATAGTTCCATTTAAATCATAATTCATTGTGAAATTGACTCCGTATATGCGATGAATAGACTTTTATAAGGTGTAATAAATCGGCTCTATGAGAAAAACTTAAAAATATCTCTTCGCATTGGCAAATTGCATCCCCTCCCTAAATTAGCGCAATCTTTAAACTCAATTTCCTCGGACTTCGCTAATCGGACACGGTTTTGATTGCATGTAATAGTAAGAGAAAATAACAAAGAATTTTACTCACCCCATCGTTTCCTTCCCAGCAGTCATTTATCTAATGAAAATAATATATTTTCATACTTTTCAATTTTTATTCGCGATTTAATATGAGCTGTCACACAAGCGCTGTGATTTGGTTGGGCATAGACTAAAGAGTTAAGTGATGCTGCCAGAGAAGAATTATAACTTTAACGCTGACTTTTTGTCTATGCACCAAAGTTCAAGAGAAAAACCGGTAAAAAAATCTATCTCAAAATTATTTTCTTAGTATTTTTATTTGGGAGTTTCGGTGGGTTACGTAAAATCTACGTTTATGAATAATAATCTATTTTATTGAGCGTCATCTATTATCACCTAACAAAAGCAATTTTGAAGCGTTGGTTGAACGTAGTTCTGCTACTCAACGCTAGATGGCAGTACATGCATATAAACTAAAAACTAAAGTTTGTAGATGTTTTTTAGGTCGTAATTTTCATAGATTATAAGAGGGTTTAATAAAATTCGTGACCGGAGTCGCTTTTGGGGGCTTATGGGAGTCAACAAAATCGGAACAAATCTAGTCAGCAGTTTTTTTAAAAGAAAAAACCCTTTTGATTTGAATTGCCACTCACAAAAAGGTAATGAAGAGTTTTGGCGCCAAAGTGAAAAAATCATGTCGCCACTTTGTAATTTCCAAAACTTGCGTTCTTTCAAATGTAAATTTATTCATGGTAGATTATTATCCATTGAGCGTGGAACTGTGGAAAAAACATGTAAAGTGAATATGATTTATAAATATCGTGTCTCTTCCGCGAGCTCTACGTTCAACTGAGTCTTTTCGTAACCTAACCTAACCTAACCTACCTATTTCAAAAACTCAAAAGCTTGCACTAAAGCTTTATGACATAACTGTTACTGAAATTAGACTCAAGAATTGTTTTGATTGTAAATAATTATTACATTTACCCGACTTAAATGAAATAAGTATAACAAAACTTAACACTAGCGACACTATTAAGTAGGAAGGCAAAATAAAAGAGAATAAAGATTATCAAGATAAGGAGGGAACACTGACCAAGTAAAGCATTGCTTTACTTTATTTCGCTGTTAATGTGTAAAGCGATGGATCATAATTTATCTGTTAAATGTTCGTGAACGTGTAAGAGTGTATGGGAATAGTAGGTATGCCTGGAAGAAATCGCTTAAAGCGATAAGGCCGCCTGTTTTAATTGCATTATACTTAGGTACTGCCGGATGTTTAATTGTTGTTTAGTATAATTTTAATTGTATTTTCGGTGTCAAATAAAGTTATATTGTATTGTTTTTATGCCATTAAACGTAAATAAACTTTTTGTATTATTTCCAAAATTCCAGAAGCCTCTACTAAAAGTCTTCTAAGCAATGATATCACTCATCACTTTATTCGGGCAATCATGTCTGCAGAAAAAAGTATAATAAATAAATAAATATCTGGGACATTTTTGCACACTCGGTCATCTGACCCCAAACTAAGCAAAGCTTGTAATATGGCTGCCAGAGACTGATATACGTACATAGATATTTTTTCTAAATACATACTTATATGGATATTAACACCCAGACATAGAACAAACACAAATATTCATCACATGAATGTTTGTCCTAGATGGGAATCGAACCCACGCCCCCAAAAACAGAAGGTAGGTTCACTACCAACTGAGCCACCGGGGCAGTATGTATTATGCTTGTTAACATTACTCCAAGTCCAAACATCCAGGCTCGTCTTCCAGTTTAAAATTATACGTGTTGCACCTACCTACCTTTCTACCACGACAAGCTGTAGATACTTACTTGTTTATGGAGTGGAATAAGTCCGTACGTTCTGTTCCGTCCCGTCCGTAGTGATAGCAGGCATCAGTGAAAGTAGTGTTATGTAAAATTGTACCGAAACAAACCGCATTAAGGCCAAGTTGATCGTTTGTGGCGCATGCAATAGCTACAGGAGCTTGCAAAAATAGAGAAAGATTAGTGACATAAATGTAAGAGAAGACAGCTCGTCTCTACGCAATTACAAATAGCATATATCGGTAAACTTGCTCATCGAATAGCCCAGGAAAGAATCACAAGGTTCGCATCTGATATTTTTGACTGTTCGATGACTTCTTGGGTTAGACATGATTTTTAGTACATGGTTAATTACGGATTTTCTGTGCTATCCTTCACAGAGGTTTGTTTAAGAATTAGCTTCAAAGACGGCTTATAGACGCAATGTCTTTGGTATCGTCCAGTGAATCTTTGCAGTAATAAATATTTTTATAATTTGACTATAATTTGATTGACCTGGCCCTGATTGCCCCAAAAATCATGAAGGGAGTACTTCCGCGGACCCTGGAAAGAGTCATCTGCGTTGTCAAATCCTAATAAGAAAAAAGTAACAAGCTGGCGAGCTGCAAATATTTTAAGACTTAGTGTGCCTTAAAATACATGCCCTTAACGGTACTTATTAAATCTGCAACTTAACAAGAAAGGGTGGATACGTGCACAATCTGACCGAGTTTGGCTGCAAAAGAACATTCATTTCCGCATCAGGCGGCAGGCGGCAGGCGGACCCGTCGGCCGCATGTAATGCAATGAACTCTTATGTAACTACACAAACATTACGTTTGCTATCCATTGATTCTTAATTCATCATCATCATGTTACCATTTCTGATCAATGAAAATCAACCCGACTTTATAGGTTTGGTAGATTTACCTACACCATTACACCGATCAAAATTCATAAAATGAAAAACAAAACGTGTCGAATTGAACCCTTTCTCATGTTTTGAAGTCGGTTAATGATAAAATCAGATATACATTACATCTACAGTTACATCTCTTTATACGATACTATGTATATTATTTACATCTCTTTCTATTTCGTATAAAATGTAAATAATATACCAAATTAAGTATTTTATTTATATCTAATGACATGCACCATGTGACCATACCTAACACCAAATGACTAAAAGAATCATGAATATAGAAGACGGAAAAATAGGCCGTGAACGACCACCAATAACCTGGCTACAAACAACATTATAGCGCGCAACACAACAAAAGAGACAATCCACAACCGTAAGGTGTGGCGCAGAAGTATATACCTACTAGCAGGGTTGACCCCAAATAAATCGGGGTGATGGCCAGGAGAAAGAAAAAGAAGATGTGAACATATTAACACTTACATACATGCTCACCTCAGAGTCATCTCTCCACTGTTTACAATACTAACCGGCATCTCATCACGAGACCTACGAAGGTTCGCGAAAGGAAAACCCCTCAATGTCGGTCGCAGGATAACGCACCGGAAGTGAAATTAGTATGTCGATGCACGCCGTCTGAAGCCTCACTGACTAGAAAATCAGTAAAGATACAACTACAGTACTTAGTATATACCTTTTCCTTAATATAACTACTGCTCAGCCACTCGCGCTAACATCCGAGTTCATGACACACTTTAATTTTGGTCAGATTTTACAGAACGAGAATACGGATATACATTTTAGGTACTCTCGTACATAAACTGGTGGGTGAGCACTCGTTGGGGGGGCATGCATTAATTACGTGAGCTGTTTTTCTTTTAATTTGGACTTCTCCCTCCCCCTTGGTGTGATTTAGTGAGATTTGATGGGACCCCCCGTCCTCCTAAAGTGAGATTTACACTCTAATGAGGCATTTTCCAAAAAATTAAATAGTTCTAAAATACTTACTAGATGGCGTAATAGACCTATCGTTTTACCTGTCATTGTCATTTCTGTCGAAATATTTTATGTTTATTTTTTAAATAGTAAATTTTGGCTGCACACGTTGTGACTAGACTGCCCCGAGACTGCCCCGGTGGCTCAGTTGGTAGTGAACCTACCTATTGTGCTTGGGGGCGTGGGTTCGATTCCCATCTAGGACAAACATTCATGTGATGAATATTTGTGTTTGTTCTATGTCTGGGTGTTAATATCTATGTAAGTATGTATTTAAAAAATATATATGTACGTATATCAGTCTCTGGCAGCCATATTACAAGCTTTGCTTAGTTTGGGGTCAGGTGACGATGTGTGCAAAAATGTCCCAGATATTTATTTATTTATTTATAAATGTCCCAGATATTTATTTATTTATTTAGCCAGTGTCAACTATTGTAATATTTCTAATGAAGTCAAATACATAGTTACATTACTTGAAATTGTCTAAATAAACATGTGGAGCCAAAAAACACGAGAGAAAAAAAGGCACACGTACATTTTTTGTCTTTCATGTCTTGACAGTGACAGAAAAACCTCACGGTACATCTAACGCCATCTATGGGGTAGTTTTATTACCAGTTTTTTTTTTTTTTTGTAAAACTCATTGTTATCTAGTTGTTGCTCGGCACTTGGAGCAAGTGCCGAGGAGCAACACCAATTCGGGAATCCCGGGTATAAAAAATAATCGATATTGCCATTTTTTCTTTCTTTTAAAAATCATGAATGTTCTTTTTTTAACTTTTTTCTTATTCACGAAGTAAATGTCTTTAACAGCTATGATATTTTTTTATCATACAATATTCTAAGAAAAGTAAACGCATTTTTTTTTTAAATGCGTGTAATAATTTGTTTTTCAAAAGTTGCCGTTAGGTTTTCAATAAAAAAAATATTTTCATTTTAAATGAGATTTGATGTAATTTTATTGGACCCCTCCCTCCCTATTTTGAGCTCACGTAATTTATTGATGTCCCCTTGCTGGGCATATAAAGTACCTTGCAGACACCACCCTTAAGCAATGCACGAAGACGCCGCCGCGCATGGCATGCCGTTCCTATTTAAGGCATTCGCTGCGCTAGTGGATGCATTGCGATTGACACAGATACAGTTTTACTCTTTTACTTCACATAAAGCAATCATTACGCTTTAGCATTCAACCAGCGGATATCGCAATAGCAGATAGTGTTTTTCGTGGCTGTCTCTCAGCGATTACCGCTTATAAGATCCGCGCGCCTGCAGCATTAGAGCGCGCTTACTCTGCGCGAAAACTTTCTTGGCCGCGCGGCAGCCGAAAGAAAGTTTTCGCGTCGTCTGTCTGAGCCCTTGCACCCCCAGAAGCTGTTTTTCTGTGTTTCCTACTCGGCTACTTTGTAGTGCGTACTGTAGCTCGGTTAGTAAAGTAAGCACGCACACGCAATCGTGCTAAGCTGATTTATTCGCTGAGAAAACGTTGTAATTGGATTTCATGGCTTACAGAGCAAAAGGCCGATTTTCAAGTAATTTAATAACACAAGGCTCGAGATTGTATCGCTTTATCGCTTGTAATTTAAGATTGAATCCGTCTATAATGACACCGAAGAAACGCCGAATTTGACGTCGTACCTGCGACTTAACTCAAAAAAAAGTTTTGGCGTTCCGGACGGTGACAATTCCGTTATGGGGCTAAGAAACTCTACCGGTGACTTACCTACAAAAATACTTATTGTTTTTTAATTAATAAGTAATATATACATTTTTTAATTATAATCGGACAATAACCTTACATAACAAAATAACTAACACTGGTTAGATCAGCCCTGACATTTAATGCATTATCATAAAGACTTACAAGTAAATCTTGTCTAGTACATTAGATTTATTTATGAATATAATACCTACTGTTTGACAGCTGATGGAACCATCTTCCAGCTCGTGCAGCGGTCGAGGGTCAAGTGTACAGCGAGGTCGCCCGAACGGAAGTGAGGATGTACCGAGTAGGGACGTAAAACCTTAGTCCGGCAAAATTTTGCTGACAGAATCGTAGGCCGAACTAATAAATATCTGAAAGCATATAATAAATAATAAAAATATAATCTGCATTATTTTTAATGAAGAGTAGTTACTTAATTAAAAATCTGGTTGTTTTTTATATTGTTTTTCACTCCTCTTAATTATAAATCAATTATAACCAACTTTTAACGTTATTTTAAAAGTTATTCATTTATCGCTAAAGACCTATCCCACACAGACGTTTTATATGGGCAAATATGTCTGGTAAGTAGGGTTTAGGCGCATGAAAATGTCTCAGATGTAAGGTAGGGGGCTTACCACAGCATTATCTGCATTCACATTTCAATCTTAGTCAATTATTAGGCATTAAAATGTTCATCTCACTATAAATAGATAGATGGATAAACTCTTTACTGTTCACACAAAATTGAAAGATAGGCACTATACATTACTAAGCGAGCAAGAGCAAGAGAATAAGATAGAAACGCCAATGGAAATACTAGTTTGTATGAGGCATCATATGCCGTGACGTCCATCCTTCCTTCATGCCTAGGTATATAGGTCCGGCCAAACCACATTCTTTACATCCCTAGCTAAAATATTTCGCTAATGATTTTCCTTAGTAAAGCTTAATTTAAAAAAAAAACTGATCTATTCATCAACGTTTTATAGCTACTTAATTGGTTTATTTCTGTGGAATTTGCTAAAAACGATGACTCAATTCTGTTTTGTCTTTTTTCCTCAGGTAAGCTTGAAATATACCTATACTTTTGAAGGTAGAATGAAAACAAATATTGAAGGTTAATTATAAGATAGGTAGGTAGTCAAAATCGAAGAACCAGAAAAATACTTTTTAAAAAATACAATTTTTATTTGTGTCCGATACACTTGAGAGTAACTTAATTAATGCTCTTAAAAATTATTTAATTCTACTCGAGAACTCTCTTATCTCGTTGTGCATTCCGGTGCAAGAGGGGCCCAGACGCTTAGTCAGCAGTCTACGCTGCTACTTGTATTGTGTTATTCGCTGTACCGGAATGCGTAACTTCTCCCTCCCTCATTTCGAAATTATCGGGTGAACATGAGTGAATCCGAGAATTTCGATTTACAATCATTTTCTTAACATAAAATACAATGACTAAAACTAGGATTACATATAAAATTAATGTACCGATACTCATATCGTTCGCGTTAATAATGCCTCGATTTTCACTAAAATTTTCACTTACACTTTCACTTTTTGTTAAAACTTCAGTCAGATGTTGCAGATTTGACAGTTCTACGTCGTCCAAGTTGACAGGACCAATTTCCAGGGAAGATGTCCTTACAGGCATGGGTATCTCAGGCAGGTTGATAATTGGCAGGACAGCTAAGTGAATCTTTTGTGTACTGCCTTGGCGTTTTCTTAATTTTATTCCTTTTATTTCGGTTTCACAGTCGTCATCGATAGTCAGGATATATGTTCCATAGATGTGGCGATACGTGTTTTCTTCTTTACAGATCTGGGTTAGTATGAGGCTTGACTTTGTGTAAATCATCCATCTATCAGGTTGTATCCTTTCAACCTTGACGTTTTCTATGTTTACTGGAATCGGAATACATTGCGTCGTATTATCAGCAAAAGTTATCAGATCGGTGACGCACTCGTCTTTCACGAGGGATGATGTGAAGTCTTCTTCACACAGGAACAGGAAGTCATCTATTTCTCTGCAAGGGCGGTGGAGCGACACAGTTTTCAACCCTTTCGCTAAGAGGTAAGGGAACTTGGGTAGGATGAGGCAAGTTTGATTGAGAACATTGGTTATAGGCAAGGGAAGGATTTTGTAATATATATACACATCAGTATCAACTAGGGGTATGTCTAAAATGAACGTTATTTGATTTTCCTTTATGTAAACTTTTAAGTCAATACATTGTTCTAATTTTAATATATTTTCGGCCTTAACAGGAAAAATAAGCCGATTTTGTTTTTCAATATTTTGGAGCATTACAAGTAATTCATTTGTATCAATAACTGCTTGATGCAGCATTCCTAATTTACTAAATGCAACTGTTGTTTCAATCTCATCCAGTTTGGCATAAAGCGTTTGGAAGTTATGCAAAAATAAATTATAAACATTATATAGTCTTAGCACATTTTGGTTTTGGTTTGTATCATTTAATTGTTTTCTAATGTCCCAGATTGCTTTGTCTAATTGGATGAAATTGTATTTAGTGCTATTGGTAATATCTACTAATGTCTTCAACACTTCAGCGATCACTGTGACCTTCTTATCATTTTCATTCTGTTTTACTTTTACGTTGTTAATTAGCGTCTCATACCTTATGGCATCGTCGTTATCTAGATTTCCTGAAATTAGCTTTATTATAGAACCGAGAGGATTTAGAATACCGCGTTTGGTTTTCTTTGGTGGCAAAAGTTGATTGAGTTTTTCCACTGTCAAATTTCTAACATAATCAGTCTGAGTTTTAACGTCACTGATTTCCGGGAAAATGTATTTTTTTTCGAAATGATTGGAAACGTGCTTGTTTAGGATTGCATATCCGTTCACATTAAATTCTAAGTCTTCGCGAATTAAGCTTAGGTCTAAAATCTTAATTAAAGTCCACTTATCATTACTAATGAGTGCCTGGCCTTCCTTTATTGGGAGAATCCCAGGGTTGCGGTCAATCCGCTGAAGAAGAAGGGCCAGGCCTGCTGATGTCTGCATCAGGATCAGGACGAACCTGTGAAGGACGTTTTATATCCTTTATAGGTGCTTTAGTTTCACGGCCCTTAATATTAACTGGTACTATATTCCTAACTATTTCTCCTGTTACTTCCGCTTTTTTGTAACGTGGTTTGTCTTTGCTCCTTCTGTCATTTACGCCTTTCACATACACTGTATCTCCATCGTGTACATTAAAATGTTTTTCACCTCCATGCTTTTCCTTGATTTTCTCTTTCTTTTCTATCGCCTTATTAGTTAAGTACTCATATAAGTATTTTGTGCGTTTTTTATGATCCTGGACTAGTTTTTGGGTATAGTCTTTATTGAATTCTACGTTAAAAGGGCTCATAGCTTCGGTGTGACCGAAGACAACTTCAAAGGGGGTTAAACCAGTTGTACTATGTATAGTCTGATTATAGGATAAAAGTGCATATGTCATTACTGATGCCGCGTCAGTAAATTTGTGTTCATAGTTTGCCAATCGGTAAATCTCTATTATGGTCGAGTGGAACCGTTCAACAATCCCCATAGAATTGGGGTTGTGCGGGGTGCCAATGTGTAGGTCTATTTTATAGAAACTTAAGGTTTCCTTCAGCAGATCGTTATTGAATTCCGCGCCTGAGTCTGCACTTATTCTATGTGGAACTCCATATATAGAAAAGTACTTGAGAAGGGCTCTTATTACTTCTGGTGTGGTTTTATTGTTTATTTCCATTGCCTGTCCTAGTTTACTAAAAGCATCTACTATTGTTAGGTAGGTTTTTCCATCAATTCCGAATACATCTATGAAGAGTTCTTGAAATGGTTTCGTCTGAGTTTTGGTTAATTGTAGTTCCGGTTTTAAGGGCTTCCTGTCGTACTTCATTATTTTACAGCTATCGCAAGAGTTTATTATTGTTGCTACGGTGAGTTCCATATTAGTCCAGTAATATGTTCGTTTGATGTGGATCAGTGTCTCCTTAATACCTCGGTGGCAAGTTTTTCCTACATGATACTTCTTTACTATTTCTTTCTGCTCATCTTCATTTTCCACGTAAACTACTCTTTCTGTGCATTCCAAAATTTTTACTGTATTCTTTTTGAAAAGAGCTATCGTAGCTTCTGCGAATTGTTTCCGGTGAATTTTATCTTCGAAATATATGAAATATTTAGTTTTCGGTTTAATATATTCTTTCAGAAATTGTTTGACTAAATGTGGCTTATTCAATGGTAGATGGGCCTCTAAAATTTTTTGTTTAGGTCTGGATATATCTTTTACGGCAAGTTCATTTCTAAACCAAGTATGTACTAATATTTGATTGGGCTTAGTATCTATGGCTTCATGTAAAATAGGAATTCCTGTGGTGTCTGTGTCAAAAACTGAATGTTCCGTTTGGGAACTTAGTTGTGCCGAGACGGTGCTATTAGTTGGGGATGGTATAGAGAAGGGTGATCTTGTGTCATGGGGAGGTATTACTGACACAGTTTTCTCCGAGTCTGATGATAAGATTATGGTGCTGTTATTTTCCTCGTTTGGTTTTTGCTGCAACCTCTGCAATATTTCAATTTCTTTCATTACTTCATCTATTTCTTTTTGTAATTTATCTTCATCAACATTGACCTTCATGGATATGTCGTCGCTGTCTACGGCGTTTACTTTAATTCGGGACAGGGCATCGGCGACAACATTTTGTTTTCCGTTTTTGTACTCAATGTCATAATCAAATTCTGATAGTCTGAGTTTCCAGCGTGTCAATTTACTATTGTGCTCTTTCATGCTGTTTAGCCAGGCTAGGGGTCGATGGTCTGTATATATAGTGAAACGTCTACCATATAGGTAGGGTCTAAAATGTTTGACCGCCCATACTATTGCGAGTAATTCTTTTTCTACTGTACTGTATCGCGATTCAGCGTCGTTTAAGGTCCTGCTGGCATATGCTATTGGTTTATCGTTGCCTAAAGGGCCTTGAGATATTACCGCGCCTATTGCGTAATCGGAAGCATCTGTGGTGAGAATGAATGATTTTTCAAAATCCGGGAATTGCAAAATTGGGGCGTTTACTAGTAGTTCTTTGCACATCTCAAATGCTGCTACATATTCATCTGTTAATTCAATCTTATTTCGTTTTTTTAAACAATTTGTTAGCGGGCGAGTTATTTTGGCAAAGTCTTGTATGAATTTTCGATAATAGCCGACTAATCCCAGGAAACTTTTAATTTCCGTTGTGGTTCTTGGAATGGGGAAGTTTAGTACTGCCTGAATTTTGTCGTTATTTGGCTTAAGGCCGTCTTTCGTTATCATATGGCCAAGGTAAAGAACTTCTTTGCGGAAGAACTCACATTTATCTAAGGTTACTTTCAAATTGGTGGTTCTAAGTCTGTCAAAAACCATACGTAGTTTTTCTATATGCTCTTGTAAGCTTGCTGAGTAGACAATTATATCGTCGAGATAAACAAGGCAATGCAAGCCCTGTAGACCTCTCAGGACGTTATCCATAGCTCGCTGAAATGTGGCGGGAGCCGTCTTAAGACCAAACGGCATTCGGGTAAACTCATAATGTCCGGATTGTGTAGAAAATGCAGTTTTTTGCCTGTCCTCTTCCTTAACTTCAATTTGATGGTAACCGCTTGCTAAATCGATTGTACTAAAGTATACAGATTTGCCTAATTTATCGAATAAATCTGAAATGTTGGGAAGTGGATATTTGTCGTCGGTGGTAATTTCATTCAAACGTCGGTAGTCGATAACCATTCTGAATTTAATTTCTCCGGAGGCGTCGGTCTTTTTGGGAACTAGATGTACTGGTGCGCTCCATGGGGAGTGTGACTCCCGAATGACGTCATTTTTGAGTAACTTTTCTACTTGGTTTTGTATTTCTGCGGTATAAGTCGGAGGGTGTCGGTATGGTCTAATGTATATGGGGTCTTCATTTTTTGTTCTTATTTCGTGTTTAACCCCGTTAGTAAAGGAAAGTGGTATATCTTCACTGTAGAAAATGTCTCTGTATTCGTAGCATAGCTTTTCTATGCACTGTTTTTCTTCCTGATTGGTGTGTTCTAAACGTAGTTTTCGCAAATTTTGTTTCAGCAATTCGTCAATCTCACATTCATTCATCGTCACATTCACTGTACATTCTTCTCTTACATACTTACTCACTTTCAGTGGTTTCGAAAAAGTCATGGTTACCCTATCATCAGAAGCATTTTGTATGATGGTATACGCGAATGAATCTTTGCACGACACTAAAGCACATGGCATTCTTACGTCTTGTCCAAAATCAACATAGTCGATAATGGCCTCGCCATTTTGTAGATCAGTTGGTACTTTAACTCGTGTCTCTGTCCTTGGTTCTATTGTTATTTCATACGGCGGGTTGTAGATTATAGGTATATTTGCGGTAGGTGTTTGTAGGACCTGATTTTTCATATCAATTTTTGCTTCCAGTTGTTTTAGAAGGTCAGAGCCAATCAAGCCGTCATATCGACTGTCTACATCGTATACATAGAATTTGTGGTGTCCTAAATTTTTGAAGGTTTTCAGCATTGGGATGTAAATAGCTTCGTTGTGTTGACTACGGGCATGAGTGCTGACTACTTCAAATGGCTCGTAGTACTGGTAATTTTGGAAATATTCTTTGACTTTTGCGGGGCTAATAAATGACCGGGTGCTGCCTGTATCGATCATAAATCGGGCTTTTATTTCTGGTATTTTAATGTGTGGGAGCTTTAACAGAGAATCACAATTTATTTGTATTATTTGGGATGGAGGCTCGAGGCCAGAACATAAAAATTTTCTGCGCTGCTTTGTTCTGTACATGCTTCGTAATTTTCGTCGTAAGGCTGAATTTCTGGCAATTCTAAATTGTACGAATAATTTTCGTTGCAATAGTCAAAGTTGGGGTCGCTATACTGATCGGGGGGTGAATCAATTTGTTCGGTGCTGTAGAAGGGGTCGTCATTTTCCACAGCGTTTGGTGAAGTGCCTGTTAGCATATTTTGTCTAAATGGGCGCGCCGTGCGCATGGAGACGTCTGTGTTTTCTTGCGGTTTCGGGGCCTGTGTCTGGGAATTGGGGATTCCAAATTTGAAATTGTGTTGGGGTACATTTGCTTGAGGCGGTGGTGGTCTATTAAAGTTATTGAATGGTGGCCTGTAGCCTTGCTGAGGGATGCCGTTATTGAATGGTGGCCTATAGCCTTGCTGAGGAGTGCCATAGTTGAAATTTGGCTGTTGTCTCGGGATGCCAAATCTAAAGTTTTGTTGGGGTGCTGGGTTAAATCTAAATCCAGTGGGCTGATTTTGTGGGACGAACCTATAACCTTGAGGTTGTTGTTGTGGAACGCTCGGTCTCAGATTTTGATTAGGCGTCGGGACTCTGTTTTGACCGAATTGGGAAATACCATGCGGAATACCAAATCTGAAGTTCGGGGTTGGTGCTGCTGCTACTAGCGGTTTGAATGCCTGAGGGGCGGAATTTGTGCGCATTTTGTTTCTTGCGTTGTATTGATTCATAAAATTGACTTCCTCGGTGACTATACATAAAGCGGCTTCCAAGGTTGTACACCCCTTGAGGCGTACGATGCGGATCAAATCCTCTGTTAAGTTATACAGGAATACATTTAATGCCAAATTGTTGTATACTATCATTTTAGCAGCTTTCACACCTTCATCCGAAAGTAAGTTGACCTTCGCGAATAAGCTACTGCGCGTGTGTTGGATTCGGTGGCAAAAGTCGATGTAGGATTCGACGGGCTTAATTTTTAGTTGTTCTAGTTCTATCGCAATACATTCCTCAGATCTTGGATCGCCAAAATGTTGAATTAATATTTCCTGTAATTTCTCCCAAGAATTCACGTCCTCTCTTTCACTTAGGAGAATTGCTGCTCTACCTGTGACTCGACTTGAAATTGCGTGAAAAACATAAGTTTTCTGTGCGAGAGAAGTTGTCGTCGGGGGTGAAAAGGCGTTGTATATATATTGGGCCTTTTTTATAAATAAGTTTAATAAGCCCTCTTCACCTTCAAATTTCGGAATAATACATAGTAAATCTTTTGGTATCGTTCTTATTTGCTCCATTTTTAATTATTTTATTATTGTAAATCTAATTTCTTAAATACAATTTTACCTAAAAAGTTTCACAAATAATACACTAATAAATAAAACAATAAAATTCACACAATAATAAAAATTAAGGAAAATCAAATAACTAAATACCTAAAATGCTGACAAACGGAAATAGATAAGGAATGGGCAGGAAAATGCGAAAAGGTTTACTCACATAGTCGCCGCTCTCATCCTTCCGTTGGGGTCAGGCCGTAGTTGAGACTCCGTTGACTAATTTATTTGGTTTGCTGGATTTCCGCGCCAGTGCGAAGCGGCACAGCGACAGCCACGATTACGTGATATTAACGTTAAAGACGTAGCCTTATCGCGCGCGAAAATCCTACCGGCTGCGCCAGTCAAAATCGAAGAACCAGAAAAATACTTTTTAAAAAATACAATTTTTATTTGTGTCCGATACACTTGAGAGTAACTTAATTAATGCTCTTAAAAATTATTTAATTCTACTCGAGAACTCTCTTATCTCGTTGTGCATTCCGGTGCAAGAGGGGCCCAGACGCTTAGTCAGCAGTCTACGCTGCTACTTGTATTGTGTTATTCGCTGTACCGGAATGCGTAACTAGGTAAAGTCTGTTTTAGGGTACTGCCATTTAAACACAGGGTCACATTAGCATAACCTACCACACCGTGACTTAAAATCAAGCGAGCTGTCGTCAAACGCCTAGCCTGTCAACCAATAAAATCGATGCTTAAGGAGATGACCGTTTTGTTATGTGGCAGGCTAGGCATTTGACCATTTGGCATTTTCAAAGATGGTAAACACACCCAGCCTGGACGGGGAAGTAGCTTTCACGTGAGCCTTCCAAAACACAATATATATTTTTTCTGTGAAGGACAATATCGTGATGAAACCTGCATATTTCCGGAGAAGAAATTCGATGGCGTATGTGAATCCACCAACCCGCACTGGGCCAGCGTGGTGGATACAGCCTAATCGCCCTTAAATATTTTACTTCCTGAATAATAATATAATATTATATATTTTTTGCGCCGTACGAGGTTAAGGTTTTTTTTTCTCTTGACATTCGCGAAGGTTAAATGTATACTATGTACATCCTCATGGTGCACATAGTGTGCACAACTTTTAAAATATCGTAAAAGTCGGCTTACCCGTATTGTATTAAAAAAATACAAAATTAGTATTAGAAGCAGAGAGACAAAATACAGCATATATCTCTTTTGCAATTGTTTTACTTATTTAAGACTGGTAACAAGGAAATGCAGGCGTAACGCCAATCAACGTGGAGGTCTCTATTTAGGGTATCAGCAAGTGACTGTACGTTTACTGTTAGACCTATTTCACCCACTCACGGAAGAACAGACTCAAAAGATCGTCTCAAAACCTAGATACAAAAAAAAACAATATGCGTACAGTCAACTATAAAAGCCGAAAGCATTTATTTGTGCTAAAAAAAATTAATAAGTACCTAATGCCAAAAAATATGTCTGTGGCACAGCAATTAAAATGGAAACGGGTCTTATGAAAATAATTTTGCACGCCTGTAACGGTTGTTAATAGGTGGACATTTCTAGCTCTAAGAATTTTACAGGGTTATAAGGAAAGGGTATTCCGAGCCGAAAGGGGCTCATAGTACCTACTTACCATTATGAACAACTTTTAATATGGGACCAATCCTGAAATCGAGAAATAATAATCATCTGTTCCATAGAGAAATATCAACGACACTAGAAAAAATATACTTCACGTCATGCTTCAGTAAATGTTTTGTTACTTTTGCTTCTGACGGTACTAACTTTTTAGCGATTTGTCAAAATGACGTAACGGTACGTCGTCGATGTTAAATTATTACCCATTCTAGCGTTCTCTTACATAAATAGAGAATTTCTTCACGGTTACCGTGTTAGTGGAATAACTGAATAAGTTTTCCCACGCTACTGACATTTTTATATTTTAGTTAGTTGTTAAATATCAAAGTTACTTAGCCTTGATTTTGATTAGGTTATCGATTTTGCATATGAATGAACATTTAATTAATTCAATGCAGTAAACAAATATTGAAAATCATTTTAATGACTTTCTTAGAAGTCGATCAGAAATATAATAATAAATGATATAATATAATTATACAACATGCTTTTTATATTATTTGTGTTTGGCGTCAAATTCAAATCCCCGCATAATTATCCACCTTCCAGGTAAAATTTCTGTCAAACCTTGCTGTCAGTGCCATAATAGTATTTAACGATAATTTCTCGTAGATTAGTTACTTTTAAAGTGTTTAAATAGGATTCCTCTCTCTCTCTCTCTCTCTCTCTCTCTTTATATTTACATTATATAATTATAGAAATAAAATTCATCAATCTTTACCAAACTTTGTTTGAAAAAAAAGCCGTCGCTTTGGCAATATGGCCGACAATTACACTACCGGATGTTACATTGTTTTGCTTTTGTTTTTTTTCTTAGTATATGATAAAGAAATGTTGTATTAACTTGCATTGCATTGCATTATATTGTATTGGGCGTCTAATAGTAACCAGTAACTTGCACCTCTGGTACTCTTATGATAATTTTAACACCTGGTACTGGAAGCTACCGCATCTGTATCTGAATTTAGGCACTTTTAAGGTTCCGTAAGACCCCTTAAAAGTTCGTAATGTCCGTCTATCTCTCTGTCTGTCTGAATACTTGACAGCTTTTACATCTTGTGGGATGATATCATTAAATAGGTCTTTTAAAGTTAACAATTTTGAAAGAAAAAATAAGCATAGGTAAAGTTATATTCAAGGGGCGGCTGCAAAACAGTCGTGAAAGGATTTTAAAAAATTGCGGCTGTCCCCCATAGCATCAATATCATTGACTTTTTGAGATATGCGGAACAAAATATAAATACTTCAAACGTCCTACGCGCCTACGGAACCCTACTAAGCATGGCCCGACATGTTATTATCAAGTTATTTACAGGTAAGTTCTACGTATGACCCTCAACTCGCCTGAAGGTATAAATAACCTTAAGCAGTAATTTTGTCACAATGATTTTTGTAATTTTTGCTGTTCCAAATCTGTTCAAATTCGTTATTGTCTGAAAACGAAATAAAATAGTTACTTCCCTACTCGTTGTTCCTTGGCTCCAGCGGTAGGTATCGTTGATTCGTTGCCAGCCCGGAGATACTTGCAGACACCTTAGCTAAACTAACATTTGTAAATAGCAAATGTTAATTTAGTACCCTAAATAAGTAGCAAAAACATTTTCAATTACAGACATGTATTGAGAATGTATTTAGAGCAATATTGTAGTAATTACAGTTACAACAATGGCTATTAGCCGCGATCCAATTCAGCCGTTATAATAACGTGGTGTTGAATAACCGTTATGCGTTACATAACGCCGGTAGACCCGCTGTAGACGAATCGTTATTCGTTATTATGTAGTACTTTATACATTTTTTATTATACCATCTAGCAACTAACTAAGAATCAGTGGCGGATATTTTTATTAGGGGCTAAAAGTTGTTTTTTTTTGAGCCGCTAATAAATGTAAATCATATTAAATACCGAATACTGAACGGCATGCTTAATGCTGTAAGGGTTGCGTCACTACCGGTTTTAGCTTGATTTTTCAAAGGATATCGCTGAGCAGTAAACATACGGGCTTCAGCCAAGCCAAGCAAAAGCCCACCTTAACCAACAAAGTGTTTTGAGTTTTGGAAGACTCTAGTTACAGCGGTCATTCAGTGATACAGATGACATTGCCAGAATTCTAATATAAGTCGTAGACGCCCAAGAAATCAATATTTTTTAAATGAACCGAATTTCCATACGGTCAAAATTTTCATTCTTATTATCACCCGCAACTAAATAAATAAATAAATAAACTGTAAAAACTTAGGAGGCTTGAGTAGGCCTCGACATAGCTTACAAAATGTTTAGTGAAGTGAACGATGCAATGCAGATGATCAGATGCAGTGTATTAAAATAACCAAGAATCTACTAATTCATCATTCTATTTTAGTAGCAAACATCGTATTTATCCAATCTGTATCAAATCAATCATAAATCAAATATAATTATTTCCATTTAAATCAATCACTGAGTTTTAAATAGCTGTTGCATGCGATTAGCATCATATCAAAATGTATCAGATTGATAGACGTCACACTTTGTAAAGGTCTATTCAGATATTAAGTGACATGTATTCGATACATTCATGGAAAATATCAGGACGGGTTTATCGCTGCTGTCATGGTTCCAAAAACAAAAAGAAATATCACCTATGGTACGTTCGAGGAAGAGATCGGTTTCGGTGACAAGGCCGCTAATTACAAGCCTACTACATAGTTCTACTTAGTATTATCTGCTTGTCCATAATTATATATCCTATGTGATATTAATATAGATTAATATCCTATTTGATTTTTCTATGAACAGTGACAGCGAATGCATTCTGACTAGTTCCTTAAAATTTCCTTAAAATAGAGATTGAGAAACGCGAAATATTTTTTATTACTTATTGAATAGTGATTTACTTGAATTGAAACGTAAGAGTTTTGTAGGTTCATTGTCAACTACAATTTACTGTCCTCTGTCTAAAAACAAGTTGCTCTACATTATTTCTAGAAGCAAATAGTGGCCGCAAGCGCAGCCAGTTCACAAACTAATTCTGTCGAAACCTTCCGATCGTCGTATCGCACCAAACTGATTAGTCAAGGCGAACCAGGGTCAGGTCACTTTCCCATACCAAGGTCAATAAAACAAAGTCTTACTCGAAAAAAACTTATAATTAATTGAAAATAAACATCGGCAACAGAGGTAAGCGAAACATGTTGTGCCAAAGCAAAATTAAACCTCTGCTTAAAAATAAATTAACGTAATTAACATACATCACAACTTTTCTTACAGTAGACTAATGAGAAATGAAATGGCGCGACTGACTTAAATGAATTGACTTAACATAAACGTAATTTACGAAGCGCTCCGGCGACGCTCAAACATGACGTGAGTGTGGTTAGTCCGGCGGAATGACGGATACTTTTACTCCGCGGTAGGTGGTAAGTAAAACGAGCATTCTCTTCGAAGAATGCATTGTTACGTAAAAATATGGTCCGCAATTCCGCCAATCGACTCGGTGGAAACGAGTCTACAATCGCAATGCATGTCGATTTTGCATCTGTTTTTTTGTGCTCACAACTCGGACATGGCTGGACCGAAAACTCTCTCAGGCCATGCGCACGTACCGTCAATAAATACGCGAAATAAATACTAATAAATTACTAGTGACGTGAATTAAACTTAACACAGCTGTCTGTGGCATAATGCTAAATGAGCTTATCGATCACAATTTTAACAAACGTATAAAAGGTAACTTAGTTTAAGGGTAAGGTATTCGTGCCACAGTTACCGGCTATCTCATTCGCACATTTGCAAATTATATATATGTATAGTTTGAATTTACAAAAAAACATACGTGGTATCTGTCTATCACAATATGAGAATCAGTGTAGAGAAACTTTAATTTTTATATATTCCAATCTAACAGATAAATCGAAAGATGTTTTTTTTAAATAAATCAAAAAATATTACTTAACAGATAATAAAAATGAAAATTTTGTAATTCTATCTAAAACAGACGATAGATATTACACTTTTCGGAAACTGAAATTTTGTGATTTTATATCAATATAATAATGTGGAAATGAGCAAGGCAGACAACTGTGGAAGTAACTAAGGTCCTTTAGAGAGGACCAAGAATCGCTCTACCATTTTTGGGTCGGTAGTGCAACTTCGGTAGGTACAGAGCGAAATCTTGGTGGGGATTATGGTTATAGATTAGACGTAATTGAGCTATTTAAGTACTTATAAATGTAGTTAATTATAGTCAAAAATCGCCATCACCCAGATTCGCTGCACCGATTCGTCGCCATCTGTCACAAATCATAAACCTATCTGTACAAAACAAAGATCTGTGACAGTTGACCACAAATAAATCAAGGAAAACATAAAAATCGCGACCATCGAGCGTAACACACGCGAGCTTCCTCCTACTAAATAGATTAAAAAAACCGCGCAACGTGAAAGGTGTTCGGTTATCCAACGTTAGAAAGGTGTCACGGTTGGCGGGCGCTTTCTAGCGCGAGTACAGCGCTAAATCCGAGATTCTGCGTTGACGCGAGGCCGCATGGAAGCCTCGGGTCCCGTCCGGGACGGCCGGTGCTCGCGGCTCGAACCGCGGGGCGCAGGACAGCCTCCTCCCGCCTCCACCGCACTCTGTACCGGACAGCGAACATCCCGACAACCTCCTCGACAGCCACCCTTCAGCGCTGCTTGCACTACCGGTGCTCACTTGGGAAGCTCTCCTCGAGTTGCAATAAAACGAAACTCCAGAATCGGAGCTATGACTGCAAGTTGACGGCCTTCGCGGCACCCAGGTTTGTATATCGGGCGAACGCGGCGCAAAGAAGCCGCTGGAACTTCTTCTATAGAACGGGGTCGCGTATCTGTAATCGTATTCAGCTTCTGATCCGCTGCAGCAAGAGGAGTACTCGCACTCGTGGCGGCGAGGCGTCGGACGACGGACGGTCGACTTTCTTTTCGGTTCGCGAGGCACGCCATTCAGCTCATACACTTTCATACCTTCTTCCTCAGGACCCTGCAGTTGCATTGCTTCCCTCGCGGATTCAGACTCCGTGAACTCTACCAAAGCACACACACAGTTCACCAAACTAGGGTTCTTGTTGAGAAACTGCCGAACGTCCGCCGGCACGGGATTACCGGGCCTTAATACTCTTACTAAGGCGATTTCACCGCACCCTGCGAACAACCTCGACACGTTTTCGACTGAAGGACGTTCTATCGGCATCCTGACAGCGACCACAGTCCTGGACGGAGTAGTTTCATCATAAGCGGGCAGGGGATCGATCCTCCTCAATTTCGTTCCAAGATGATTGATTTCAAGCTTCGTAGACCGTTTCAGCGCTTCGGCGACCACTCTCCAGTCTTTTGTCAAGTGCTTGACCCTTTTGAAGCTCGATATCAGTTTGAGCGAGACGTAGCCCTCCTTGTTTCTCCTCACGTGCTTCAATAAGAAGGCATCTTTCGTGATGTTGGCATCAGAAAAGTAAAACTCGACCTGGGCCACAATTCTCGCAGATAATTCTTCGTCGGGGGGTAAATAAGGCGGCTCCTGGGCCTCGGCAGCGACTTCGCAGCCGGAGTCCTTGCCGCCGCCGTTGGATCCCGCTTCCGATGCGGAGTCTGACAGATCGGCATGGTCGTCGGTGGACGGCCGCCGGTCCGACGCGATCCCCTCGTCCTCAGGCACGCCGGTCTGCGGTGCCCCCTCCATTATACGAGACACGTGACTACACTGCGCGCGATCGATCTGCGATCGACTGGCTCGGTCGACGGCGTAGCGGAGACTGCGGCCGCGCGGCGCACGCCCTCCCTTTTATAATGTCGGAGGGATGCACGAGAAAGGCAAAGGCATTCGGAAATAAGATGACATTGATGACGCGTGTTTTATTAATTGGTACAAGGAGGTTAAATCCTTATCAAAACTGAATTGACGCTAGAAACCACTCATAAACATAATGTGCTCAAAACACGCAAGTTCAGACGTTACGTGCTGGGTCGAAAATACGCTTGAATGAGTTTATAAATTGCAATAGAACAATGATTCGGATATGTTAGTGATATTTGTAGATAAGACTCATCCCAGACCTTGTAAAACCGGTTTCTTGGCTTAATAATGCAAACTAAAACTTTACATTAGGTAAACTAAAACATAGTTAATGGGGACGAAACCATTGTTGTGGCTCGCATCTCGCATATTTATTAATTTATTAATAGATTCATAACAATTGATATGGAATAAATGATAATTTGAATTAATTTGATTGATTTATCTCGAAAATCATGGGAAAATAACAGTTGAGAAATGCAGTAAAATTATAAAATCTACACTGCAAACCTTCTAGCACGGTTCATTATCATTGTGTTTATTTAATTATGAATTAAGCTATGTAAACACAAAAGAGACCAGCAAATATTTCTTTGAACTTATGTTTTTTACATTACTCAGTTAACCGTAACAACTCGCTCGCAAAACTAATTTTTTTTGCTAGATTTTTGCCGTTTCGAAATCCATTACCTACTTAAACTTTCTTTATGGTAACACATTTAAATGATGTATACGACTCTCTCCTTCAAGAATACAGTGTAATGAAATCTAGGGTTATTAATAGGTTCATTTGTAGGCTCTAGAATTAATAGAGAAAGTAGTAGCGCCATTTATTTTGTGACATAGAGAAGAATTAGTCTTACATTTAGGAGTAAAAATGGCTGGCTATCATCAAACTGAATCTTTTTAGTAAAAATCGAAAAACTAATTGAGGCTCTTACGTCAACTGGTCCCGCCTCAAACTGGTCCCACGGGATCAGTTGACTAATTAATTAATTTTATTATTTTTCTTTAGTTAAATGAACCCACTTTACAATTAGGAAGAAAACAGGTGTATAATTTCGAATCTATGTACAGGCGTGTACAAAACGGTCTAGGACAAATAAAAAGAATACACCAGAACTTCATATTAATATATTTAAATATCTGATCAATCGTTTGTAAATGTTAATATCTAAGCTGGTGGATCTCTAAGAATGTCATTTTGCTGGAGTTCCTTATACAACGTAGGTGACAATGGACTTGAAACGCAGACAAGTTAAATAAGGGTTGAATGTGTGTGTGTGTGTGTGTTGTAGTTTGTAATATTTTTACTTTGTATTCGCGAGGCCGAAGGTTGAAGAGCCGCGTATGAAGTTGAGGCACCTTATAAATAAAATAAAATAAAAAGAAGTCTAAGAAGCTTAACCCCGGAGTACGTGGAGCCAACAAAGAATTAAAAAAAAAATGTACTAATCATATTTTTGTAAATCTGAGGCGTAACTACCAATGTTAACATAAATATTTCTATTCTATTCAAATACTAAGTAGCAATGCTATGCAAGTAGCATTATCAAATTGTTATAAGCAGTCACAATAATTATGTATATGTACTTTTTTTTTTTAATAATACTATGCGACGAGACGAGCATCTCGCTCACCTGCTAAGCGTCACGCTTGCCCATAACAGTTCAGTACACACGATTGTACATTTTTTCATCGGTAGGTATTAGATTTTCAACCGTTTCGTTTTTTTTTATGTGACGTCGTAAACCCAAGTTCGTGTTTTTATACATTTTCCCTTGATGGGTCTCATTTTGGGCAATGACTTCCAGTGAAATTGCTGAGGATTCATATCTAATATCTCAAGGTGCTGAGCCCGTTACAATGCCACGGTCTTGAACAGTTGAAGTTTAAAACTCTGGGTGGTATCTATTCAACCGTTATGAGTAATGTGACTTTTACCATGAGGCAAGTGACTTGCTCGTTTTGTCAAAATACCGCCTAGCCAAAGTCTCAACAGCAGCAGCAGTTTTTTAATATCCCATTTGTTACCACCGCTAAGATGTCGGCAAAACAAGGGTTCTCTTGAAAATCGAGTTACATAATATGTATCACGCATTTGTTGTGGGATTACCTTTTTTATAGGCTTACTGTTAAGCCCTAATGTAATGGAAATTGTATGTAAACTAATATATAGTTCGGCTTCATCATCCCACGTAAAAAACTGCGGCAGTATTACATCAGCAGCGTACAGTTAAAACTAACAGGATTGGTTTCAGCCGGTCACCGTCACCGTCGCCGCACTTTACAGCCACGGAACACGAGGAGATGGAAGAGTCGATCGCGCAAAAAAGAAGCGCCTAGTATTTCTATGAAATACGGTGTTGTATGACCATTCCGCGCTTTTTACCCTCCCAGAAGAAGAGTAATGTTTTACGGTGAATTTAAGTTTGTACGAGTATGTTCGTCTATACGCATTTGGTAAATACATAGCTATAGTACTATGGTAATATGTTAATTGCCTTTTGGAGTACTGCAGTAGTACCAATATTAAAATGTAAAAGTGCGGGGTCCAGAGTCCAGACGATTACGACCATAATTTTGGCAATACATTGTTTGCTTATACTTTTGCCGCCTTTAAGTCGTCACAAACGGCATTCTATTCGTCCCAATATTCCGCGATAAGACCACATTATCACTACTAATTAGATTTAAGTTTACTCCGCGAGTTAATGCTTGATACGTTGTATAACGGCACCAGATACCAGCTAACTGTTGTGTATAAACACAAGGCTTAAATATTGTGGAATGGTTATTGTATTCCGGATTGAAGGGCAATGTCTCCAGTGTAATTACTGATCGCAATGTTTATCCTGTAAGGTTAAGGTTTGCAGCTATGAATGTTTAGGTGTCTGTACCAGATGAGTGTCCACGGCGCAACCATTACTAAGCCTACGCCGTTTGTCTGTCCGTCTGTCCGTCCTATCTCTAAAGGACTCCTATTCTAAAATCATCTCTATCATCTAAAATCTCCTAACTCTAATCTTCTGAACTGCAATAGGCTGCCGGTTGTAATTTTTATAGAATATGAGCTATAATATATATAATTAAAAAAATAGTAATTAAGGGGGTTCTTCTAAAAGAAACGTGTTTTTTTTCTCTGTCGTAAACGGTAACGACAACGGTACAAGTGTCAAATTTAGTGTATAACAACAAAATAAAAACAAACAAATGTGAGTCGGGCTCGCGAATAAAATCCCAAACCGAAAATAGGAAAACACAATTCTTTGGTAAGTTTGTTACGGGCAAGTGAGAGTACGACTCGCCCTTGGCCGTTTTTTTTTTCCTTTATATATAATCTTTCATTTATATATAAGAACAATCAGAAGTTACATAGGTGTATAGTTTTTTCTTTCTATAGACGAGGAAGTAACGATGTAAATCATCGTTATCTTTAAACGGTGCAATGGAATCTTGAATCATAACAATGATATCGCGTTGCATCTGGGTCATTCTACAAAAGATTTAATTAAAATAGCTTATAAAATTATGATACTAATAATAAAATCACACTAATATTATAAATTCGAAAGTTGTGTGTAAGTATGTAAGTATGTAAAAGTGTGTTTGTTCCCGTTCAACTCTGTGACGGCTGAACGGATTTGAATGAAATTTGCTATGGAGATTGCTAATACCCTGGATTAGTACATAGGCTACTTTTTATCCCGGAAAAAAATTACCGTTCCTGAGGGATAACAAAAATCACCCGAAGATCACCCGTTTTTGCAACCAATAGGTTTTTTTTTTCCTCGCTTGAGGATTTTGGCGTCGCACGTCTTCTGCATTTGCCAGTGACAAATGTATAAATATTTTCAAGTTTTCACTTCTAAACGGCTGAACAGATCATGATGAAATTTGATAAGGAGTTACTGTATATCACAAAGACGGACATAGGATACTTTTTTTACGTCCACGCGAACGAAGTCGCGGGTAACAACTAGTAAGACTATAAAGGAATCTTTGTTAATAGTGTTTGGATTTCTATCGCCAATGTGGAAGAAGCGGGTTAATCCCAGTTGGCAGTAGTTGGGTAGTCCTCCGGCATTATACCCAGCAGATTTAGATTTAAAATCTTCCCAGTTGCCTCTACTGATTCCCTTGCACTGTGGATAATAGTAAATAATAGATTATACTGCCCCCATTTGTTACTGGGCATAAGTTTACTTTCCTAAATATCTTGTCCTCGAATGTCTTCGAACTAGAGGTAAATTAAAACTGTATTAAATGTTAACTAGCCATGTTCATGAACATTATTGGTGCTAGCGTAATTGGGCTTTGAAGATATAAGACTTGTGTGTGGAATTTCAAGCTTATTTAAATGAACTCAGGAAACATTTATCTGTGTTTAATAACGACTCCATGTTTTCGTACAGTTACGATAAGACTGACATGCCAATGTTGCACAAATGTTGTTGATATACTTTTTTTGTGAACACTCTACTAGATCCAACATCAAGGTTACAATGTTTATAATCTATGTAACAATGGTTAAGTAATGTAACAGTGGTTAAACTATGTAACACCAGTTAAACTATGTAAGAATGGTTAAACTATGTAACAATGGTCAATCTATGTAACAATAGTTAAACTATGTAACAATGGTTAAACTATACAACAATGGTTAAACTATGTAACAATGTTCATAATAATAATAATAATAATAATAATAATGTTTATTTATTCAGGCAAAAACCCATAATTAAAGACATTATTTTATGACCTAAAATCCATAGCAGAATACCTCGTCAATGTCGTGATCTACAACAATTACGTGCCAGCAGATAGGCAGAGGTTGAGTGCAACAGATGTACTGCACTTCCCGACACGACGCAGGCGCAGGCGCAGGCGACCTTCACCCGGCTAACGAGCTGAGACAAGGAGTTGGACCGGAAGCAATAACTAGTTACAAGTACCTACGGTGCGGGTACCTATACTTTATCTTTATCTATGTGCATATTATTAAACACAAGTAATACTTATCGGGACCCGGGTATTTTCTATAACTGCGAACCGGAAGACGAGCGGCAGCGTCCTCTTAGTAAACGGTGAACAAATAACGCACAAAGGATTTGCCCACGGCCCCCAGACTCCGGCGGCGGTGTCCCCGGTAACGGAGGAACGAGGGGTGCGAAGAATCGCCGGCAGATGCCCCGTGCCACCCCCAACGGACGCTGTGTAGGTAGACCTCCCACTAGGTGGACTGACGAGATTGTGAAAATCGCGGGCAACCTGGCAGGCCTTTGTCCATCAGTGGACGTCTTCAGGCTTTCGTTGATGATGATGATGATAAATACTAATCGTAGGTGCTTGATTAATTTATCAGAGTATCTGGTTGATGCAACGCGTGAGCAAAATGCTTGTGTTATTAGGCGCAACGCTTAAGCATCGCCATTCAGCGTGATAATGTGATAAAATATTTTGCATGCGGATACATTTTATCATAGTTTACGATAAAATCTCAAACAAAAAATAACTACGGTATTTATAAAACATTACGTAACTTTTTGTTTACAAAACCAAATACATTTTCATTTGTTTGTAAGACAATTGAGAATTGAAGAAGCAAAAATTGCGTGCAAAAAAATAACAGATGAATGCGATGTGATCTGTGGATTTTAAAAGAATACCATAAATTATACTCTATAGTTGGAATGTTCTAGAAAATTTAACCTCAGCTGAAGACGGAAAAAACTCATTCCGCTAACTCAATGATCGTCAAATTTCCTGCCCAGCTTGAAGTCACACTTGTGGAGTCACACTTGTGGCATCGACAAAGCCAGAAGTGCTGTAGAGGTCTATTCGGCGGTTATCGCTTACAATCAGGTGGCTGTTTGCCGCTTTTTGTATAAAAACAAACACATATTTGAGATCTCCCAAGACGACGTCGTTTATCAACACCGTGACAAAATCTTCTTTGTCGTCCGAAAGCAGGACAGGGCTACCACGTACTCATCTTTGTATAACAACAAGTAAGTATTATTATTAAAAGAATAACAATAAACTCTACTTCAAAATGTAGCCTATATCTCCAGGCATAAACAAGAATCCAACAACATATCACTCGTCAAAATCGGTCAAGCCATTTCGGCACAGGAAGTAATATCGGAACACACGTACCTACATACATTAATACTTATATGCTTAGAAAACAATCGCCTTATAAAAACTATCGTAACAAGATGTAACGGAAGCCTGAAGTATAGTTTAAGCTGATTTTCATTGATTTTGTATTAGGATAGCGCTGACAACCGAATCCGTTTAGGCAAAAAACCATGACATAATTAGTGTGGCCAAATATCTGGGTTACGTCAGGTTGTGGGGCTTCTTGCTGCATGGTTGCTTGACGTCTGGGCTCAGGGGAGAGCGTTAGTGTTGAACATTTACCCCATAGTTGCCCCACAGTACGGGCCTTTTTCAGGTTCGACAGACTAACTACTAAGCATTTGACCACAAACTCATCCGATGTTAAGTGACAATGTTAGAGGGGTTACAGCTAGCATGGAATGGGAACTGGCTCGAGTTCTACAAAGAATCTTACAAAACTATATTTTTTATGAAAAACGAAAATGGTAATAAACTGTTTTAGATTAAAGTTTTCGAGCTACGCTTGACGGTAGATCAGATGTTATCATCAAAGCCAGCTCAGGGTACTGACAAATATGTCAGTAGACCACCACCAATGTCACCAGTGATTTAGATTCTCCGTAGTCGCACTGATTTATTAAAGTATTAAAGAAGTCAGTGAGAGTCCAGCAGGGGATCGCAGCTCCGCGGTCCCGAGCCGCGAGGTACAAAATCACATTAGCCTCTCTCCGTATTCCTAGGATTAAAAAAATATGTTTACTGGTTTTTGTCATCCGATCCACGGATTGCAATAATTTTATTATGATACGAAACTACGAGCGCTGATTCTCGCGCACTTCACAGTTCTTCCAATTTGCAAAGCTCCTTATAAATAACAAACTACCATATACTAACAGAGTTGTTTACCAAAACGCGCACTTTGTACCCCATAATACACGTTTACTTCGCTTCCGGTTCGCAACATCGCTTTGTTTTCGCGACCCATTCAGTTCTAGCCGAGCCGGCAAGGTCATTGCCAGCCGACGCGGCGCCACTGTGAAATGACCGATCACTTACGTGTTTCGTTTTCCTGTCGTTATCGCACCTCAAACAAACCATACCAGTGTTATATGAAGGAAGTATTAAGTACAGCGCGGGGTAGTAGATCAACTGATAACAACTCAAGTGACAACGACACATTTAAAATGTTATTTTATTCATCAATACCTGTTTTTTTTTCTTTTGACATGAATTCGATGAACGTCTAATCGGTCTGGGAAGGAGGGTCATGTCAATTTTTTTTTTTTTTTTTTTTTTTTTTTATTAATTAACGTACTTACTTTGACAAATGACCATCACAAGTGGTGGGAGGTGGGGGCGCGCACAACGCTGTACAGATATTCCCTGTCCGAGATTGATATTGGAGTTTCCTTTCCGTCATAGTATTCACGTCAAAACTAGCGGTAGCAGCGCGACTTCTACTCACCACAATTCTTATAAGCAGGGGGTACCAGGTTCGGTTCCAGGCCATGCAGATATATGAATGATGAATTTAAATATCAGGTCTGTAAGTTGTCTGTGTATTTGTGTATTCCATAGCATCTCCAATACAGGAAAAGTTATTTACAACTTGTGAGTGAGAAACGCTTAATATATATATAATTATAAACGACAATAATTAATAACATAAATATTAAATGTGTTTGGTATAATTTGCTGACTTAGAATCAATAATAAATTAAATTAAACAGCCTGGAGGTACGCAACGTACACAAAGCATTTATGCTTGAGACATTATCGTCGCTGACGACTCACTGCCGTGTTTACGATCGTCATCTGAAATAGACTCTATCATAGCGCAAATAGAGACGATATTGTTAAATATAAATTCGAGTCTGCTTCGGATATGTATTTTGTTTAACTATTATTTATTAATACGAGAGGTTGGTTCTAAAGTTATGTACCGAAAAAATAATCCTGTTATTAATTATTTCCAGGTCAAATGCTAAATTGACTGGGCCATATCGCTCACACACCATAACACTTTCACAGTACCCCCGGCTATCACGTCGCAATGACCTTTCTACGTCGATCCCTGGCATACTAACTACTAGCATAATACATTTACTTAAAGCTTTTCACTGCACGGGAAGATAAGGACTCGATTCTTAAGGGCTTAAAGAGATTTCCTACAGATTAACCGCATTTTTTTTAAATATTTATACTTTATACTCGCAATAGTTTTGTAATGTACAACAATCCCAATTATGGTCGTATTTAACTTTAACAAAATCCCTCATTGCAGCTCTATTATTATTATGAAGGGGGTCCCGGGTTCGATTCTTAGCTGAATTGTGCTTAGATAATGCAACCACAAGATAAATTAAAAGCCATCGTTGATGTAAGATTTACTAAGCGCTATTGTATTTCGAGTGGCCGTTATGTAGATCCCAGTTGTTATGATCCCGGTTGTTATGATCCCGGTTGTTATGATCACGGCTATGTAGATCCCGGTTGTTATGATCCCGGCTATGTAGATCCCAATTGTATGATCCTGGTTATGTAGATCCCGGTTGTAATCATCCTGGTCATGTAGATCCCGGTTGTTTTTCTCGGTGAATAAAAACTTATACAAAACCACCTAGCATGTTCTCAACTTATGTTTTTATTATGGAAATGAACCAAATTTTCCTAAGTTCCATGTATAAATAAACTGTACAGAGAATTGTAAAACTGTTATGATTTATTATTAAATGATTTTAATTGTGTTTTTTGTTTTATTTAATAATTGTTTTCCGTTATGTGTTTACGTGAATAAACAAATTTTTATGTGATTTGAATAACATACGGAAACAAGTATTTACTGATATTATCGTGTTACAATTAAGTTAATAATTATGTTATTTATTCAAATTTCGTTTTACATCTCTGTAAAACAAAATAATTAGAGACAGAGATTCCTTCAAATTCTATTTATTTATTAAAATAACATCGGATATGGCCACTAAAAATTTCCTCACACAATTTTAAATTGAATATTTTCCTTGACTGTCCTACGATAATATGCCAAAGGAATATCGTCTAAAAATACCTACGAAGAACGATGTAGGTTAAAAGCAAAGACATAAGGAGAATTCTATGTTTTAAAGCATTTTAAGTATGAAAGTTAAATCAGGATTAAGGCAAAATATATGCCCCGGGTGAGGATCGAACTCACGACCTTAAGATTATGAGACTTACGCGCTGCCTACTGCGCCACCGAGGCTGTCGACGTGGCACACAAATGTATCTGGTACTTTTGTACTGACGACTTAACTAAAAATACTTGAACTTTTACATAACATAATATGTATTATTAAATACTTAATAAATATTATTATAAAAAAACCCGGACATAAAGCGGACTCCAACGACAGCTCACTCATCACAATCGGTCAAGCCGATTAAGTTATACAGAAGGTGATAATATACAGAACACATAAACATACATACATACTTACAAACGTTTTTAAAAACTACTCACCTTCTTGGGACGCCGGGAAAAAAATCTCCAAAATTAAAAAAAACACCTGTTACTTACTAAATGGATCCTGCGTCGTCGTCCTCGTCGTAGCCGTCTCACAAGTATGGGGACCGCTCGCAAACGAAATCGTATGCAAGTACCCAAATGCATAGAAGACAAAGAGACAAAGAAACAAACATTTATTTTTTCTTGTAAAATAAATTGGCAAATTTAAACAAAGCAATAATCAAAAAAACAGTGGGAAAAAATAAATCATTGATAATTTATTGAGGAATATATTCCAAATCTTTTGGCTTATCGAGTTTTTTTTATATGTGTGACGAGACACTCAAGTCATTCGCCTGATGGTAAGCGTTACGATTACCCATAAGAGATCAATGGCAATCAGTGTTTTTTTTTAAATTATAAAATATGTAAAAATTAAGACTTTTGCAATAAGAATTGTAAACGTATCAGTTCCATACGAAAGTGCGCTCGTAAGAGTAGGCGGTAAGTGCAAGTCCGATATTTCTGTCATGACCACATTCTACACCACAACGATGAACATTTTAATGTATCGATAATCTCTATAATCATTTAATCACTATCTAAGTAACTTTACAATAGCAGACAACCAGACGCCAAATCAAGTTTTCAAAGAAATACAATAAAAAAAAAATTTTGGAAGCAGATAACATAACTACTTTATTATTTAATAGCTTTACATAATCTGTTATCTTTAGCTTTAGGAAGTGAGCGTCGAAGCTCGAGTGTCTTCGGATTTATATCATACTTTCATTTTGGTTTTGTTTGTATTTAAACTGTTAAATGGTAATCAGTAAATTCGTTTATATCTTTATAACAACATGGATTTGGGAAAATATTTACAATTTTTTCAATGATGAAAATTAAAAATAATGGCTGAATAGCTGGGCGGCGACAGAAATAAATACCAATAAAGGCGGGAAAGCGGCAGTCCGATCTTCATTTGTTTTTTTCGAGTTGTAAAGTTTTGTTTATTCTTCCGTATAGCAGAGATTTGTGTTCACACAAGGAGCTTTTTTTTCTCCTCCTAAAAGGATTTTGGCGTCGCACGTCTTATGCATTTGCCAGTGTCAAGTTTACACCGTTTTTACACATTAACACTCGAAATAACACAAGTTTTGGAAAATAATAAAATGTCGCGACATGAATTCTTCACGTTCCCGCCAAAACTCCACAATGAGTTCATCTGTTTCAGATATGGATTTAACGTCTGATTTCATAAAAGAAGAGGGTAAAGCAGAGGTGGAAAACCTTTTACAAGCTAAATCATCACTATTATTTCCTTTACATGTTTTTATTTTTCCTTTCCTTGTATTCGCAATTAAAAGCACGGTGTTTAACTCGGATAAAAGACTTATTTAGTCCCTCGAACTATTTGCCAAACCCCGTATCGGGACTAAATAAGGTGCTTTCACCCCTGGAGTAACAATGGTGATTACATCCGTAAAGTTAAGTAGCCTAAGATGTATATAATTCCGATATTGATAAATTACATAACGAATAAATGAATCGCGCGAGGCAGTCAGGCACTTGACCTAACCTGTAAATTGTAAAAGTAAAATTATTTTATGATTATTCTTTGGTACACTTCAATGACAGCTCACATAGTATACAGATCACAGATTTAGATACAGGCCACAGATTTAGATGGTATATAATAACCTATCTAATATCTAACATAACACTACAATATTCCATCTCCCGTCGAAGATCCAGAGGTAGACCAAAGAAAAGGTGGAAGGATGTAGTGCTAAACGAAATGGGGGAGTGTAAGGTGTCCGAGGGCGAAGTGGAGGAGAAAAGGAAGGCTGACACCACCACCATATGGTGCACATAGTATGCACTGCTGCTATGCACTGCTTGAAGGAAAGGCCTAGATAGGCCTTTTCTTCTCGCCATCCTTTCCGGTCCTGTGCGAGCCTCATCCATTTTCCGGCATGCGTGACCATGGAGCTGTTCTGCCCTCCTCAAGCTACAAAGCCGTTATCAAACATCAGGTCGATTTTGAGCTTTTGACAACACCATACTCGAAAAAAAAAACTCTATCGACCAGTATTTTCAGATTTTCAATGACTTTTATAGTTTTCGAGATACGAAAAAGAAAAAAGCCGTTAAATGCATGTATTTCTTATGATTTCAATGCTTAAAGGCGATTAAGTGTCATTGCAAACTTAAAAAGTGGCTAAAGGTATGTAACGTCAGTTTTTCATAATTTTTTTCGGTCTATTATCTACCTTAATTGCCGCAAAATGATTTTCATACTCAATAATACCGTTATAGTACTTTGACAGTGTTCTAGTTTAGCTTTGTTGGTGACTAAACTCTACTAATCCGAGAGTTTAAAGCCGTTAAGTAACAAACCTTAACTACAATGTTGTTAAGGACAGCTAACGGCATTTTAGAATTTTATTTTAAATCAATTTTATTATGGAATACAAGGTAAAATCCAATAACTGCAGTTTTAATTAGCATAAGAAAATAAAAATACTTCCTTAGATATCGGGTCCTTCCTAATCCTCGTTTGAATAAGGTAGGGAACCAGTCTCGAGGTAATCCTCATTACTGGGGCTGGGCGCCGGGGGCAACTACCCCCGGGGAACGGCGGAGGGTGCGTGTCCCACACCCGGCTGTGCTAGGCCGGGAGGCATCACGACACCCTCAAATGGTTAACGCTGAGTGATTATCACTCCGATGCATGCGGTGCGCGGTACGCCGCTCCGTCTCTGTCTCTCTCGCGGACGAGTGAGATGGCGGAGGGCGGAGGAATGGCCTCTCACGCCCCGCAGCTCCGGAGTGAAGTGGTGTAGGGCGCAAGATCAAATGTCTCGAACGCCCTCTTCGACGCTGACGCGTCGGATGCCACTGGTGGCAGGCACAGCGGCGATGGTGCGGGTGGCCTCTAGCTCGCTAACGCAAGCGAGGCCTCCCGCGAGTCGCTGGCTACGCCCGATGACATCGGGCGAGCCGGCGGGTGTCAAATCCGTAGATGTTGCGCCCCGCTTCCCGGCTGCGAACATGCGCGGCGGGGCATGCAGGGCGATAGTATGTGGTAGTAGGAGCCCAGGGAATTCTCGACCCGGGCTCAGGCAGGTGGTGTGATGACCCCGCACTCCGTTATGAGCGTGGTCTCAATGACAGTAGTGCGGGGGAGGTCAGTCCATGGTGGGGCTGGGGGCGCCGTCCGTCCTCCGGCTGCGCGCTGCCGCGGGCTAGCGCCGTGTGCGCATGGGCGCGCGGCTGGCGCAGCATGCCAGGGGTAGTCAGGGCCACTGCAGCGTGACGTATTACAAGTGGAGGGCTCGGAGACCACCCTCGAGAGGCGGAGGGTGAATTCGACGAGCAGTCAATTCTGGTGAGGTGCGACTACGCCTGCCCGATGCCTGCCATCGATCCGGGAGTCCGTGCGCGGCTCAGGCTTGACCAGAGCGGAGCCGTCGCTACAGTCTCCTCCGGAGACGGCTGGCGCGGGCTGGTTTCGTCACATCTGGAGATCAACGGGTCGGGCCGCAACCGGTGACAGAGCGAACCACACCGCCGGTCGGAAGCTCGGCCGTACTTATACGACGCGAGTGTTACACGCGGCCGGCGATGTGTGGTGCGGTCCTTCCACGCTGGGGTCATGTCCGGTGAGTAGATGGGTGCGGGGGGAGAAACTCGACCCCCGCATGTCAAGTCAGGTGAAGATGGCTGCCCGGAGGATGTCTCACGGGCATTCTTGTCCGGTAGAAGAGCGAGGAGAACCGCAACCGGTGACAGAGCGCTACGCATCGCCGGACGGAGGCTTGGCCGCACTAAATACGACGCAAGTGTTACACCGAACCGGCGATGCGCATGCGGGTAGTTGTGGAAATCCAAACTACCCACAGTTGGTGCGGTCCATCCAGGCTGTAGTAAGTCGGGTGGTGTGTGGGGGGGAGATACTCAACCCCCACATCTTGTCAGGGCTGGTGTTGGTGCGCATCCGCGCTCTCGAACCGACGGCCGAGGGGGCACCGGAGGGTGTGCCGCACGCGGATAGGTCTCCGCGGTAGCGAGCCCTGCGGTCCCGTCGGCGATTCGGTGAGTGCGCGGGGTGCAGCACTGCGTCGTGCTGGAGGCTCGGCCGCGATGTCGACGCGAGTCTTACTCGCAGACACGACGGGAAGTGAGGGTAGTTGGAAATATTATTTCCAACTACGGGTAGGCTGGCTGGTGATGGAAGCACACCGGGTGCCTCGCCTATGCTCCGCCGCGCCAACGGCGATACAGGGCCAGTCGGGTGAGATCACCGGCGAACCGGTGAAGGCCCAACTAGCCCGATCAGCACAGGAGGCGCGTGTCGAGCTCCGGCGTCGGCAAGTCGGTGTGCTTCGGTGATAGTCCGGGCGGCGGCGCGGCATGTCTGGCGTTTCCGGAAAACGCCTAGACAGCCGGGCGCCGCGTGGTGCGCGGATGCGCTGGGGTGGCGCCGGCGCGCGCGGTCCCGCTCTCGACGTCTATACCGAGACGGAGTGCCAGGACCGCACGGGCGGGCGCCGTGGTGTGGCGCCACTGCAGTGCGTGTTCGTACGGCGGGGGGGGGACTCGACGCGAACGGAGTCCCCCCCCGCTGAAGACGGGGTACAGCGGCTGTAGACGCGGGCCGGCAGTCGGAGGCTACGGAGCACTCGACGACTGGGCAGACACCGAGTCCAAATACTTCCTTGTCAAGATTAAATAGCCGTTATCCCACAAAACTTTACTAAAATGCGGTTATCTAATTTCGCGCCCCGGTTGAGATGACTCTCGCGCAGGGCACGGGCGGGGGTGAGGTGAGTTTAGTCGGCGGAGGCCTGTTGAATGTGACGGATGCGCGTCGCTAGAGTCCCTACGCGCGCTCCCGCCAATTATCGAGATGGCCGATAACTATTCCAGGTTGGTACATTATTTTAATCGCGCGCTTTTACCTACAATAGGACATGATATTAAAATGCAAATCGAGTTATGAAATATATCGATATTTAATTATTAAGGCAGTGTTGCGCGCATGAACTGCACATTCACTCTACGGATTCGCGCTTGATAAACATGCCTGTTTACCTTGAAGTTTACCGCAAATACTCGATGCCTGATTATTTTGCTATTTGAGATAGTTTGTGCGAATGAATTTTTGCTTGCTTCGTCTTTACAAAGTATGGGTAAGTATGTATTTATTTTTCAATTGACGTATTTCTTGTTACAGACAAAGAGCTAAAAATATTATCGGTATGGTCACCATACCTCGACAAACCAACCAATCAACTTCCAAGTCCAAATCCATAATACAGAAGAAAAATAGTCTTGAGTCCGTCCCTGATGATTATATCAACAATCTTTATACCAGACCATATTCAATGACCTCCAGTGTTTTTCAAACATTTTGTGAGACAAAAATTTCAAACACATCGTACCACTTGTCTGATTTATTAAATTACCCAAATTTAAATGAGAGTTTTTCTGGAGAAAAAGCCGGAGATAAAAATAAAGAGAATTTAGAGAATTACACTTCAGAGGACGAAACCTTAACCGCAAATTCAAATAACCTATCTGTAGACTTAACGTGCAAGGAAGTGATGCCGTTAGAAGAATCACTATTTGAAAATGACACTGTACCATGTAATGACAATAGCAGAACTGAAAATTCAAAGCACAGATCTTTGCAAACTTCGAACATTGATTTCGATTTTGATTCGGACGACTCTGTTCGTGATAAAGATTATCAGCCGTCAGATACGTCAAGTGACGAATCTATAGACAGACCATTAGAAATGAGACAAAAAAAACAGAAGTCCCAAATAGATTTAATAACTAAAAAGACCGGTTCATCTAGCGCTACCTCGAAGAACTATCTTGATACGGTATCCCAAGCAGAAAAGGAAAGAAAACTACATCGTAGAAACTCCACTGACTGTATGCAGTCAGTGAAGATATCTGCGCCAACTCTCATTCGCAAGCGTAGAAATACTAACATAGGTATTTATCAAACTTTGCCTTCATGTAATACTGTTACACATTGTTCAGAGCCAGAAATAACACAGCCACAACGTAAACGAAAAAAGTATAATACATCAGCACTCCAGCGAAAAATAGAAGCCAGAGACAAGAGGAAATCAGAACATTGTCTTAAAACAGGATGCAATGAAAGATGTTTAAAGAAATGCACATCTCGAGTGGATCATGCAACCAACAAGATATACTGGGATATGAATTCACAAGAACAGCATGTATTTGTCAATTCACATACTTCAGTGGCAATACCAAAGAGGAAAACCACCAGCGAACCAAAAAGGAACCCAAAACGATCATTCTTTTTTAAGCAAAAGGATGGAACTATTGTAGAAGTATGTAAAATTTTCTTTTTAACCACCTTAGGATACACTAAAACCAACGACCGTATTTTACATGATACTCGGGCAGATCCAACTGTTGATAAAAGGGGAAAACATCAAAAAACCCCGGCATATGACCGAAATTTGTTAACCCAACACGTTGAATCATTTAACCCGCTGGAACCCCACTACAGGCGTGAACATGCACCTCTGCGACGGTATTTACCAAGCGATATAAGTGTTGTACACATGCACAAACACTTTTGCGAAAAATACCCCGAGAAACAAGTTTCTTACGAATTGTACAGACAACATTTAAAAAAAATGAATATATCTTTCACTCGTCTTGGCAACGAAGAGTGCGAAGTATGCGAAGCCTATAATTTGCACAAAAAGGAAACATCCCATCAGACCAAAGATTGTATTGTTTGTGAGGAGTGGGCCAAGCATCACGACAGGTACTTGAAAGCCAGGAAGCTCTACGACGAACACAAAAAAATCCCACAAGACAATTCCGCTATATATTTCAGTGCTGATTTAGAAAAAGTAATTATGTTGCCACGACTAGAGTCATTCAAGACTGCGATTTTTTGCCAGCGACTTGTGGCATACAATCAAACGTTCGCACCTCTAGGTAAAATAACATCAGAGTCAAAGCCGCTAACCGTCCTGTGGAACGACAGTATTGCTGGAAGGAAGCAAGAAGACATTATGACTGCCTTCTATCATTTTCTTCTACGGCACCGAGATGTTGCAAATATCCACGTATGGCTAGACAATTGCAGTGCGCAGAATAAAAATTGGCTACTTTATTCATTACTCATCCACTTAATTAACAGCGAAGATATATCTACAGAAAAAATTATCCTTTATTATTTCGAACCCGGGCACACTTTCATGAGCAGTGATCAAGTACATCACCAAGTGGAGCTGGCTATGAAAAAAAAGGGAAAACTTTATGATTTTACGGACTTTGAGGATGCAGTAGCCTCGATTAACAATTCCAAAGTTGTTGTCAAGTCTTTGGCACCAGAAAACTTTTTGAATGTGCCAAATTACATATCGGACCGAAGAATACAAAACTCAAATCCGAGAGCATATTTAAAAAACATGACAGAGGTATGCTTCGCCCGGAAAAAATATGAAATGCTATACAAGAACAGTTACGATGAAGAATATTCTGTTTTGCGTTTCATGAACGACAAATATCTGAAGAACCCGAACGTAATGAAACTTGAATTTCGTTCCAACCCTAAAGGTGTAGAGTATAAAAGAAAAGTTGGTATACTTGAAAAATTATCGCACATCATCCCTCCACACAAACTCTTGTTTTGGAAAAACTTGCCAACTAATAACAATGACGAGGATGCAAGTACAAGTAGTAGCAAAAATACAAGAAGACTTTGACTGAATAAAGACTGATAATTTAAATAATTGCATAGCCTCAAAAGCCATCTACATATTAGTTACTCAATCATGGATATAATTTAGTTATCTGTGACCTCAGGTTTCTGAAACGTTTGTTAACTTTGAGAACAGATTAATTCTAATGCTGCTTTTGTCTGGCACTAAACAAATGACAAATATAGCAATAGACTTAACCTGTCGTCAAAGTCAACAAACTTTTGAGAATCCCGGGATGAGTGTGATACGTTACTTATATTTAAAATTAATAATATGAAGAAAAAAAAACGTAATAAATATTCATAGCGAAGGATTTTAGAAATACTCAATAGGACTATATTTTACATAAGACTGAATGAATGCTATTTTTTTAAGTTTTTGCCAAAAATAGAATTAAGTACCACTTCAAAGTAAAGTCCCTAATAATGTGTGTTAATATGTGCTCGGTAGGTATAAAGAAATACTGTTGATCTCTTTCTTATAGAATTTAGTATTATGTAAGTAATTAATTACAATTACAAGCAATATTTTTCTAAAAAGTTATTGCCAAATTTACCAAAAAGTTATATACTATTTTTGTATTTTATCAGTTTAAAAAAAGCTGTTGATCTCTTTTTTTATAAGATTTAATAATAAATAACGTATAAAAAAGTGATATTGATTGTGCTGGTATTATTATATTGTGTAACAATAAACGTAACATTTAAATTTGTTTCTACATTTGACTTAAACTTTTTGATTTCACTTACTTTTATTTCATTTCCTGTAAAAATATGGAAGAAAATACTCTGCTAAAAAGCCGTTACAATTTATGGTTTTGCATTTAGTTGCATTATAGCCTTGAAATCCACCCAAAATAAGTGGTGGAAAACAAGTCTACATAAATTACTAAGATTAAATAGTCTTTAATGCGATTAAGAGACTATAGCAGCTATAAAATATAGTAATTTGCTACTTCCAGAAGTCATAATACTAACCTATAACGACGCTAAAGTCTTTAACGGCATTTTAGATAAGAGTAAATAAGATATTTTTGAACTTCGTAAATGATTATAATATATAACAAAAACCAACCACTAAAACGCCGTTAACATATACTTAACGGCATTGTGTTATGGTTTTACGAAAAGTTAATAAAAATATTACTAGGCAAAAAAAGTTTTTTACATTTTTTTTTAACTTCTCTAATTGGTTTCAGCTAAAAGCCTACTTAATAAAAAACTGCTTTGTGAGTTCTATTTTTTCAGATTTTGAAGTCTTGCGAATCTTTCATAGTTATTAAGTAGCACCCATTTTTAATAATTTCCCGGTTTTTCGGCTATAACTCCAAAAGTCGTTTTGGCATTTAACGGCATTGTAGCTTGAGGAGGGCAGTGTTGGTCTGGCTACCTTATCGCCCGTTTCGCGAATGCCACTCGGTTTTATACCAGTTGTTAAGATACTGTCTAGCCAAGTGTCCAGCCCACCACTACTTCAGCTTGGCGATGCGTGTATCCACGTTTTCGGTATAAGTGCGACGTTGAATTTTCTCGTTTGGGATACGATCTATCAAAATAAAACATACACAAAATTCTTTCACATACAATTTCGTGTATAACATTTAATATTTAATTTTGTGTTACTGCAATAAACAAAATTCGACCTATATTATCCCTTTAGAGAAACTCGGTACCGGCCCGAACGGGTCAACCAGAGGCTAGTGATGCTCGTTGTGTATGGGCCAAATCAGACTAACGACTTTTAGCATCGGGGATCGGTGATTTAGTTGCTCTTCGGAGCCATGATGCCGCGCAAGGTCCCGACCGCACAAATAAAGACACCAGCCGCGGCGAGTCGCTTTTTGAGTTGCTATTTGTAAGCTCGATGCAGCGACTGAACGCTAAACTTCGCACACATTCATCCAGTCTCAGCAAATTAGTGAGGCTTCGGCATCTGTGGAGCACAGTTCGGTGTTGCTAAAACGCGCGATTTCGCAATCGGACTCAGGAAACAACCAAAACGCAAACGAAGCAGACGCGCGATTTCCATACAACAATCGAACGAAGGTCGGTAAAACGCGATGTAGCATCGGTGCAGTCGCAAAATCGCTGATTACTGAACAGTAGCTAGTCTGCTTTGACCCTATGATGCGTGAACTGAAGCGCGGTCCTCCCGGTCTCCATCTCGTTTAATTTGGTGTATTATTTCAATAAAGCTAAGGTTTGTTATTTATTTTACATGTCATCAAAATCCAGATGAATTCCTGAATTTTTTTTGCTAAGTTTTTAATTTAAAAAAAAACTGTTTTCTTGCGCATAAACATATTGTAACAGATTTTTTAAAAATAGATCACACATGCGTGTTATCATTTTGTCGACCGACAATCTTCCATAAGCAAAAATAAAAGACACTGTCTATTGGAAGCGATTTTGAAACCTTGACTATCCTTTTTGTGGTGAGACCATTTGCGACTAAGGTGTATCCATATTATAGGATATCTATAACTGCCTCCAATAATGCCTAGGTATTCAAAATATACCTAATGTTTTTTTCCGTACGGCCTAGAGCGAAGGTGTTCAGGAAACAACCTTCGTCGAAAGGAAACCTTATCGTGAGTGTGAGTAAACACATACGACGTTTAACTTTATTGTTATTGAGCATGTTTCAGGTTCGTACTGACCTATATTATTGAAACCTTCGGAGATATGACCTTAAAACATTGAGATACTACGTACTAGAGATGATATCGCATAAAATTGCGATGTTCTATTTAAATATGGCCCTCTTTTTTTCTATCCACACAAAAAACAGTCAAGCTTATACAGTAAGTAGATTTATGGACCTGTATGTCCTTTACTTCCGGAGGTTTAAGGCTGGCATTTTACAGTCAGCTGTTTTTGTTGTTTACTTTTTTAAATAATAATACCTTGTTCTAGCGAGTGACTGGCTGAAGTTTGGCAAAGTGACCACAATTAAATAGGACATTGCAATGTACTGCTGTGTCGCCTCTAGTAAGTAGTACATTATAGCTCGATACTTTAAAAGCAAGAATTTTTCGCTGGTAATGGTTTTTCTCAGTTATGAGATGGATGACCGCTACAGGCATGAATAAAACCTGTTTTCTCAGAGCAAGACTCTTAAAACTTCACTTTTTTAAATGTTTGATAGGCTGGGCATATCACCGTAAAATTACCTGATCTTAAATGACGGTCAAAGATAGTTAACACACCTAGCCTGGAATGGAAACTGGCTCTCAAGTGAAGCTACCGGAACACAGCGACGGGATGTTTTTCTTCACCGGCAGCTCATGCTTGTTGGGATTTGAACCCACGCCCTGCAGCGAAATTAAATCCATTAAATTTCACTTACATAATATTTTTCCAATAAGTTTTAAAGTCCCTTAAACCGAAAAATCTTGTCGAAATCTGATAAGCGGCTTAGGAGATTTGAGGGAACATAATATATGAACATCCAAACATACATACATACATAGACTGTCAAACTCAAAACCCTACCACCTACCGTAGTCGGGTAACAAGAAAGGAAAGACACGTTTTATCACATTATTCGATTATCCTACAATCGTACATGGTAATGAACACTTAATGATTATTATATTACACATAAAAGCTATAACACACAAGTTTCAAAGCGGCTAGGTACTTGATGATTTCTTGTTGGCGCCAAAACTCTTCTACCCGTAAAGTTTCTTTGCTTGTACTATTACATATAATGTGCTATTACTAACTACATATCGTCATCATCTTCATCATCGGCACCTTATTCAACCCTTCACGCTATCGCTGTATCGGTTTTCCAGAGGTATGCTTACTATCACGTGGCCATCAATCCCTTAAATATAATATATTGCACCATCACCACTTCTAGCCAAGTATCCTGCCCACCGCCACTTGAGTTCAATTATAACGAATCCAGTGTCTTCCATATTGGCCTTCTTCGGTTGTCCGTATTTCGAACTCGCTCGCGTACCGTGATGCCTAACAAGGCATCACTATGCTCCATAACTCGTTGTGCGACTTGCATTTGTACAATCACGTGATCAAATTACGTGATGGGTAATAACTCCACAACAGCTGTTTATCTAAAATGTGTTTGATATACAGTGTGTCCGGTTTCGAAGAAACTCAGAGTCGCACAGCGGGCAATGGAGAGAGCTATGCTCGGAGTTTCTTTGCGCGATTGAATCCGGAACGACGATATTCGTCGACGAACCAAAGTCACCGATATAGCTTTCAGAGTTTGTAAGCTGAAGTGGCAATGGGCAGAATACATCACTCGAAGAACCGATAAACGATGGGGAAGAAAGGTTCTTGAGTGGCGACCACGAACTGGAAGACGCAGCGTAGGCAAGCCTTCCGCTAGGTGGACCGACGACATTGTGAAAGTCGCGGGCAACCGGTGGATGCAAGTTGCACGATGTCGGTCGGTGTTGCGCTTTAAGGGGGAGGCCTATGTTCAGCAGTGGACCTCTTCTGGCTGATGATGTGTCCGGACATCGGTGTCGGACATAAACACGTATAATCATTCTGAACAACTTTTACTATTGGACCAACCATAAAATCAAGAAAATAAACAGCTTTTCTCAGCAGTGTACTCAATGAAATGTATGGCACAGCTGTTTTTTTAATGATTTCATGGTTTCTCATACAGTTGTTCAGAATGATGACACCTTAACGTGTTTTTAGTTTGGACACCGATTTTCGGACACAATGTATAATTCAAGGGAATGTAAGCTTTATCCTTCCATATTCAGACGTCATTGCGACAGATATCCTTTAATAAACCCATTACGGACAGTCAATCTGTACCAATAATACATTTCAATCAACATTTGTAATATTCATCTCTATGATTAAGAAGATAAGAGTCAACGGGTTTTAAAGGTGACAAATTAAGTTGGTAATAAAAAGCATTGCCTTTTGCGATGGCTCCAATGCCGATCGGAAGGAAATAAGGCCACTTGATATATGACTGCTATTACAATGGTAGGGTGTAATTGGGCCTTTATTGCGATGACATTTTTATGAATTGTAACCGATTTACTTAATTATGGCCTTAGGCCCTCCCTGTTTATACAGAACTATTTTTAATTTACCTGCCTTGGCTCCAGGTTAAAATCTCTCGCAGGCAGCTTCCTTTAGTTCGTATTTACCGGACTGCTCCAAAAAGGACAGTAATATTTTTGAGGTGTATGTAAGTGTGTACCTTTATCTCCTGTAGTCTGACGGCTTGACCGATTTTGACGGGTGAGGTGTCTTTGGAGTTATTTTTATTCTTGGAGTGACATAACTTGCATTTTGCTTGAATTTTTTCGTTCCTTTTTTTCTTCGCCCAAAACAAAATCTTTAATTTAAGCGCCGACTCTAAATGACAATAACATTTGGCGCTCTAAGAGGAGGCCTATGTTCAGCAGTGGACGTCTTATGGCTGACGATGATGATGATTACGGGATTTCAAATAAGAAGAACAGCGGGAACCCGGGTGAACCTTAAAATCTGACATTGGCACTTGTTATTTTCTTTCCTAAAACCTTGTTTTTTGGTATGAATACGTTTTGTAAAAAGTCATCGAACAAGAATTTCTAGGTATGATGTAGGAAAGAAGTTGAAGTTTCGAGTAACCCTGTATAAGTACCGTCCTCTAATGAACTTGACGTCATTTGTTATGATATGTCTGTAAGCTACAACCAAAGTATATTGAAGGTCAGTCTTCCAAGGTGTATGAATCTTCGACCATTTTGTTTCTAGCTATCAAACAAGTAGGAGGGAATCTTATATGACGAAACTGATACAAAAAAATATTAAAGAAAATTGTGAAAACGCTATGTTACCTGTATGGTAAATTTGTACCTCATCTGAGTCTATAATGAACGCTCCTCACTAAAACAAATCAGAAATTCAGATTCAAATCTAGTAACAAAGTTAGTTATGAAATTATATTACACGTCAAAATATTTAAATAGTAAATAAAGTTTAAAAATAAATGTGTACATGATAAAATTGGTTACCGAATTTACATCAAAAATTATAAAATACAATAAATAAATACATAACAAATAATTGTACATAACAAACACTAGCCGATGGCGAAGAAAGGTTCTTGAGTGGCGACCACGAACTGGAAGACGCAGCGTAGGCAGGACATCGGGAAAGTCGCGGGCAATCGGTGGATGCAAGTGGCACGTTGTCTTTGAGGGGGAGGTTTATGTTCAGCAGTGGACTTCTTCTGGCTGATGATCATGATGACACACTAAGGTTCAAGCCATCACCTACAAACTCATCAAACCCACCACCGCAAACTTATAGATATTGAGCCGATGTTCATGAAATTTTGTAGCAAGCAAGAGTATTCACAATACAATTTTTAAGTTCGCAAATATGAGCAAAATCAGTGCAGGGGTTGCCAAATCTCAAATAATTATAAAAATGAAATAAAGTCAGTGACCCACCGGACCCGCGCGCGTTCAAATCTTTGCCTTTGACATCACGCCGAGAACGTTGGAAAAGAGTTCGACGCGCGCGTACTCCTCGCCACTATTTGATCATAGATCCTTACTACAACATAATGTGAGTCTATAAACGACGAGTACCGATCACAATGATTTAAATAAATTAAAAGAAATGACAAACACCGTTTACAACGATTAAAAAAAAATATGGAAATGACGGACACCGTTTACAATGATTTAAAATAAACAATGGAAATAACAGACACTGTTTACAATGATTTATAATTAAATTTGAAAATAACGGACACCGTTTACAATAATTTTAAAAAGTATGGAAATAACGAGCACCGTCAACAACGATAAAAAAAATGGAAATGTTAAACACCGTTTACAATGATTTAAAAAATTTCACGATATGACGGACACCGTTTACAATGATTAAGAAAAATAAGGAAATGACGGACACAGCTTACAATGAATTTAAAAAAAAATGGAAATGTTAAACACCGTTTACAATAATTTAAAAAATTTCACGATATGACGGACACCGTTTACAATGATTAAATAAAATATCCAAATGACGAGCAATTCCACCAATTCCAATGATTTTAAGAAATTCAATTAATGCTAAGTCAATACAACCCACGAAGACAAGTCGAATCTTTCTCCCAATTGCTTTGAGCGCAGGAGTGCTACAATGTTCTAAGTCATCATCGTCAACACCCCTGCCCGCCCTGTCCGCGCCCGCACCAAGCGCTTCGATTCCACGTTATAAAAGCACAGCGAGGATGTAGAACTCTCTACCGCAGTCTGTGTCTACCGAAAAGTAACTACGATAGGTGTTTTTACATCTAGAGTAAACAGGTAGCTTCTAGGTAAGCGTGCTTCATCCTAGACCGAATCAATGTTTGTGGTCAAACGCAGACTTATACGGAATAAAAAATACTTATTTATTTTAATTTTAAAGAGGTTTTCGTTTTCAACATCCTTTGGAAGACAGTTTGGTGGACACTCTAAATTCACTTATCCCTATTATAAAAATAAATAAAATAAAATACATAATTATTATTATTTATTATGTTATTTAGGTATTACAATTATTATTTATGTTATCATGACTATATACCAATAAAGATATGTTTTAAATACAAAGTCATTTCTGTTATTTGAAGTAATTTAATTTAAATTATTCTTTTTGCTGAGCTAATGTGTAATTATTGTTTTTCGTTTTCCATTCATTTATCTGACCTTGTCATTGCCATCGCAGCTTCAAATTATCAACATTTATATATTGTTTAAATTTTAAGAATCATCATCAGCCAGATGACGTCCTCCCCCTTGGATGGGCAAGAATCGGGGCTGCCATAACCCAAGCTTGGCAGGCGGCTTTAGGATTGCAGAACGCTCACCGTTTACTTAAAGGACGCTGCTGCCCGTCGTCCGGTGATACGGCTCGCAGTTTTTTGCTGATATTAGAAATATGAGAACACCTTGGCTGTACGGATTAAAAACGTAAGCTATGCGAATTAAAAGTAGTTTTATGACAGCAGTGGCAGGTTGTCTTGTCGTCCAGGTGCGATAGGCGATAAGGCCGATCAGCCGACATGACCCGCGAACCTGTCGCCTCACTCTCACTACACTACACTCAATGCCGAAATGCAATAAGGTCAAGATCTGGTTGTTTACTTACCGTGGACCAACTTACAGGTGGGAGCGGGTACTGTTTTTTTTTTATTTATTTTTTATTGTATTGAGAAATGAGACAAGCAAGTCGCTGGACCCTATTCTCAAAAGCTGAGATTTAATCTCGTTCCGAAAAAAATTAATAGCGTTGTCCGTTAAAAAAAATACAGGTATTTCTTATTTTCTTTGTACTTGCGAAGTTAAAACAAAAGGATAAAAAATATATTGACGATAATAATTTTTTCCTTACAAACTTTAACACCCCATTTCACATTTTTAGGGGATGACTTTCAAAAAAAGGTTAAACAAGTATCTATTTTTTTCTTTTTCTTAGTATATTTACAAAGTTTCATAATCGTGGCTCCAAAAAAATAATTATCTCGATACAATATTTAACATCCCAATTCACATTCTTTAAAGGATGATTTTCAAAAAAAAGCTGAAACACCAGTTACTTTGCCAATTATTCAACCACCAAGCAGTAGTGTGCAAGCATTACTGTGTTCCGGATTGAAGGGCAATGTTTCCAGCGTAATTACTGGGCATACAGAGATTTAACATCTAATATCTCAGGGTGACTAGCGCAATGCATTGCCGCGCATAGTTTTGAACTGTTGAAGTTCGAAATTCTGGGTGGCGCTGAACTGTTATGGGCGAGCGTGACTCTTAAGATGAGGTGAGCGAAATGCTCGTCTCGTCACCGAGTAAAAAAAAAAAAAAAACAGTCATTTGTTAGATTTTTATCCAAGTAGAAGATCGTAGTAATTTAGAGCTAAGCAATTATCTTATTGGAACTGTGGTATTATCCTAGACAGAGCATTAAACTGACAGTGAGTCACACATTTGAATTGAAAATTGGCTCAATCACTTTTGGTAGCTGGTACATGAATCATAGTTGAAGATACTAAGCCTGTCTGGATACACTCTATAGATGGTTTGGCGAATTGCCGCGCATAGTTTTGAACTGTTGAAGTTCGAAATTCTGGGTGGCGCTGAACTATTATAGGCAAGCGTGACGCTTAACATCAGGTGAGTGACTTGCTCGTATCGTCAACGAGTGAAAAAAAAACACGTGTTTAATATTTTCTTATTCTATATTTTTATTTTATATATTTATAAAGTTTCATAACCATGGCATCAAAAAAATTGTTCTCCAAGTATGGAGAACAATTATTTCAAAGTAAGTATACTTTGACACCCTTTTTCACCCCTTTAGAGGTTGAATATCGCAAATTCCTTTCTTAGTGGGAGGTTACATAGTAATCTGGCTTCAGTGGTTTAGGCGGTGCGTCGATCTACCTATCACTTTTCCTTACACTTTTACATAATTATATAGATAGATAATGTGCTGTTCTCTCTCTTTCTCTCTTGTTTTGACCCACACAAGCGATTGAAAGGCTTATGTTTTTACCTTAACGTGTAGGCAATCAAGTGTTATAATAAAACGTGTACTTACACACTTATAGTCCCCACGTTATTATGCTTATGTGTTTATATTCGCCAATCGGAATAAACACAAACCCGTTTATATTACCGATAGATCTTTGTACAGGGTCACGTCAAATGAACGAGTATTTAATTAAATTGCTAAGATTTAGTGCGGTATCATTTTGTTGTTTCGAGGTCGACCTATCTCTTACACACATTCTCAACATTTCGTGAAAATAAGGAATTTGAAAAATATACATTCATTTTGTTTTCACAAAACGGGAATACTCACATAATACTAACTCTCATTTATTCCTTGTTATAGGTCACCGAATGTGATCGAAACTATAGTCGGAATAACCGACTCAATTTAGTGTGAGTATTCCCGTTTTATTAAAAACAAAATGTATCAAAACCACGTCATTTTTCATATAATTCATTATAATTTCTTAACTATAATACCGTTGTCAACATTTAAAGGCAATTTTCATGTTCGTTTCTATTTTGGCGAAGGAGCAGGAAAAACTCGAATAATTTGTGGTTTTCCTTTTCGTGTGTTACAGTGAAAGGCTTAATTAGTTGGTAAATAGCTGGGCGCCTTAAATAAAGTTAGGCGGTATTTCACGCCGGGGCCGCTCTATATCTAGCGCAAATCCGGTCGTGTGTGGAATACTGCTGCCACCTTTGGGACGGCTCGGCCAAATACCAGCTCCAAGCTCTTGAATCAGCAGACCGACGTGATGTTCGGCTTATTAGCGATGAAAAGTTGGTTACCAAAAAACTTCTTAGCCTGGAACACAGCCGTAAGGCCAGTCTCTCAATCTTTTACAGGATTTATTTCGGAGTGTATATCAGAGCTTCATGACCTTATCCCACCATCCTCCTTTGCCTACGGGACAAGTATTAAGACGCCCCACTACCATCCTTACACTGTTGATTTCCCTTGGATACGTACAAAACGTTTTGGAACAACGTTTTTAATCCGTACAGCCAAGGAGTGAAATAAACTGCCGGCGTCCTTGTTTCCTGAGAGTTAAAATCTTTTCAGGTCAAGACAGCTTGTCAAGGTCAGAGTGAATAAGTATCTCCTAAGTCTGCGTGCTTCATCTTCAGCCACATCATCGCTTATACTTAACAGGCGAGTTGGTGGTCAAACGCGTACTAATAAGCGTTAAAAAAACATGCAGTTGCTTTTTAGGACTTCGCCAGCCGCTGTCGTGGCACACTCATTTCGCTCGCTCGGCTCGCGCATTGTTTATCCCAGTTCAAACATAACCTAACCTAGTGATCGGTGACACGGTATCTTTTTGCGTTACATAATTTTTAGCGCTTCGCCAGCCAAACCTAACCTAGCGAAATAAGTTTTGTTTATTAGGTTTAAATTAGTAGAATATATGCTTAATTATAATTCAATACGTTAAACGCTTATATAACGAGTATAGTTTTAGTAAGTAACACAAATAATAACATAAATAAAAAATTTATCAAGCGAAATGTTTTAAAATGAAAACTAGTCGAGTAAATTTATTTTTTATACATGAATTATTTGCAAAATCATCAGTTGTAAAAGGATAAAAATGCAATTAATGTTTATTGGTTTTCGGTACGAAATAATTTTAGATGAAAAGATAGGCCAAAGGAGGGGTTCGGAAACGAATAGCCGCGGCGGGGCCGCGGATGTGTGTTCCCGCCACAAGCGGCGGAGGCGTGAAGATTGGTGGGTGGGAGTCCACATTTGGGTTAACCCCTCGGTCTATATAAGAAGTTACTTTTATCGATGAGGTCTTGAAGAGCGTGGGATCGCTACAGCAATTCTAGCTCAGTCAGTTCTGTAAAGGCAATTTAATTGTGATTGTAATCTTTAATAATTATCTTAATTATTAAAATTACCAAAAATTTGCAATTTAAACAATTTCATGCAAGTATGTAAGTAGGTATACTTACGATAAAAAAATAAAGACCATACTTGTATAATTAAAGTTATATAATTGTATTTTTAATTCTGTCTCAACGCCGCCGTAAATACTGATCGAATTTAAAAATAAAAATTGGTGAGCAGATAATTTGTAACATGGAAATGTACGATCTATTGTCTTTTTATTTTACCGAACTATTCGGTATGACGAGAATACCGAAATAAGAGTGGTTTGGTAATTTTGTGAAATCCATTCATATCGCTATCGAGTGGCGAGGGGCGAGTGTCGACGAGTGGCGAGGGAAATAAGCATAGACGTCTAGACGTAGTGGTGGCCACGTAACTCGTCCTGTCGCGTGTCACGCTCCCGATGTTGTTGTTTTTTTTGCTCGAGTCAAAGGACCGGCGAGACAGACAAAGACAGAAGAACGGCAAGGCGAAAGACGTAAATGGGATGAATAGCGCAAGGAGAGGCGCGAGTAGAGTGAGTGGCCGCTCGTGAATATTCGCGGCAAAGCGAGGAGCATGTTGTTGCTACTTTGATAAGGAATTAAAAATCAGAGGCGCCTTGTAAATGCAGTACAGGTGCAGTACTCTGCGAGGTAAAACCACAGGGCGGAGCTAGTTCGTATGGTTGTATGTATATATGAAGGAAAACCAGTGTTTAAAAGGTTTCTTGAAACCAATTGACACATATTATATTGCGGGCTTTCGGCCTTGGCTTATGATTTAATACGGAAAATATATTACATAACCTCTCGTGTTGTTATTTGGGTGAGTCATGCTGTTTCCGTTTAGCGTGGCTCACCAACTTTGTCTCTATAACAGGCAAAGATGATATTATAGTTGAAATAAGATAAGCTGAAACTTGATAATAAACAAAAGAAACTTGAAAAAATTTTTTTTTTGTAATTTGAATCAAATTCATATTATTTATTTCATCAAAGTACAGATCAATAATGTAGTAGTACTATTCCCCAAATTAAACTATTTCAAAGTTCATAGGGAACTTTAAAATTATAGAATTAAATTAAGCAATATGAAATTTGTATACTCATCAGGTTCCGCAAAAATAAAGTAAGTACACAGTATTTTAAGCATTTAGAAGGTTTGATAGTTATAGTTTTACAAATTTTGAAGTCTTCATTACATTTTTATACCATTAGTTTTTTATTTAAATAAATAAGTTAAATATCAAGTTGCAATTCAATCATTATAAACTAAAGACAAATTAAATTATTTTATTATTATATTATTTATATTATTTACCTATTTAATTAGCTTAAATAGTTTTTTTTTTTTTGTATACCGGTTGACAAATCTATTGCTTGCTAGTGTTGCTAGTTTTAAGAAGCTTAACTGAAGAAAATTTGAATGTTCTCTCCGTGCACTTCAATCTAGAGGTAAAAAATTTTCCTCTTCTGTGACTGTTGTTGAGATTATTATCATGTGTTTTTGGTATCGTCTAGGACAGCTTAGAGGGAAAACAAGATTACATGACATTCTATCGATAAAAAAAAAGATTGTGAAAAACTCGATTTGCACACATTTTCAGCTAGCTCTTTGTATCAGTTTATCCCTAGTGTATATTAAAGTGGTTATTACTCTAATAATGAGGTAATCATAATTTCTAGGTTAGCTTAACTCGTGATAATGATTGACTACCTGTTACACGTGACTTCGTTAACTTACAAAAAAAAGCTATATCTAAGCCATATTTGTGCAAAAAATCAGGTCGATCTGTTAGCCGTTTAGCCGTGATAACGCGACAACACCCAGAAAGACAGAGTTACATTCGCGTTTATAATAGTATTTACGATAGGATTTACTAATATAATTATAGTTATCAATTATCTGATTTTTGATTGCCACGCGCTATAAAGTATAAAGAAAGCCATCTCTTTTCAACTGCTCGCAAAAGTGTAGTTTTATCATTTTCTCGAATTTTCCCCATATGCATTTCTCAATACCAATTGTTTACACAGTAGCGAAGTCCTTTTGCACTGCACTCTATGCCATTGACTGTCGAGGCTGTAGGTACAGGTAGGCTTCAATAGCGCTTTGCTTCCCGATCTTGCAAGCGCTTAGCTGGAAAGTTAGCTGCAGCCTTAAAGACTTGCGCCTCAGGAGTCTCTTTTGCGCCTTGTATGTTCTCTTTCACGCCTCGTGGTAAACGACGATATCGTCGAAGATGAAGCACGGAAACCTAAAAGATACCTCTTCACTCTGACTTCACGCGAAATTATTGAGCATGAAGAGATGATGTTAATAGATGTTTTATCTAATCGAGCGCAGTGCATTGCCGCGCATGGTTTAACACGGTTTAAGTGCAAAATTCTAGGTGGCACTGGGCATAATTTTTATGGGCCAGCATGTCGCTTAACGTCGGGCGAGGGACTTGCTCGTCTCGTCTCCCAGAACAATAAAAAAAGTCCTAGATTAGTCTTGTCGTCAGAGCAGCATTTTCACATTTCGAACATGAATTAGAAAGCATATGAGTGTACCAATTAGCTCTGAGATCGCGTAACGACTTCGTTGGCGCCGACCGCCATCTGACAAACGAGAAAGAGAGAGAAATATATTTTTCTTTTATTTTCGTGGGTCTGTGGTCCGTGGGTATCAGGTCTGTTAGCTACTTTAGTTCAAATTGAAGCCGTTTATCAAGCCATATCTTTATTTTTTTAATACTATGTATTTAAAACCTGCTCAGTTATCGTCATCTTTGCAAGCGTTCATTATAATTTTTAATTTGGTTAAATTAGCTTCATTTTCCTAAGTGGTTTCCCTCGATGGACACCTCGATGGTAAGCGCAGGCATTTGAATTCACACTGAAATTGTCACGACATTGTAGAAGTATAAGGTCGAAGTACTGCGGGCTTTGTACCGACAGCAAACAAAGTTTTATTAGTGCAAAAAGTAATTACAATTGTTTGAATTCCTTTTTCATGCCAATTTGTGTAGATCAAACTAACCGTCTTGAATTTGAATCATAGAAATGCAATAAGACAGATTTTTGTCTTACAGGTAGCCTTGCCTCGTTCGACAAACACATCAAGTTGGTGTTTTTATGTATAGCTACTAGTTGATGCCCGGTGCTCCGTATGCGATGCAGCTCGGCTTTCGGTCTCGCAGGTTTAGGGCTCGGGACCGAAGCTCGACTTCCCCAATTATTCCTTCCATAGAAAACTAATTCGAACATTTTCAAACAAGAAATAGTCAAATCGGTCTAGATGATGCGCTACGAAATACAGAATTTCATTTCCTCGTCCGACGCTAAATTTCGAACCATCGGTCAAATCTTCATAAAATTTTGTAAATAGTTTATTTTAAAATTTTTTTTAGGTGTAAATAGGAGTCCATGTGTTTTGAATTAATAAAGGACGTGAGGTCTGCCAGATTTACTATTTCATTATGATGATTGTTTTTGTCGGCAGTACGTTATCTTTCACCGGCAGTATATCCGAGCGCGGGCGCTCAGGAAGTGTCGGTTACTGTGTCAATGGCGCCACGACTGTGAGACATGCTCTGACACTTTATTTGTCTTGCTCATTTTAAGTGTTTATTACACTTAAGATAGTAAAACAAATACTTTGCACCAAAACGAGACCTCGCGACACCTATGTTTCCGAACCTCTGAACTGATTTTGCTCTTTCGAACTTTAAAATTGTGTTGAAATGATCTACTTGCCTACAATATCTCCTTAAGAGGATAGTCCTTCCGCGAGTTTTTTTTGCATTCGATATTTTAAATTGTATAATTTAAATATGATATGCATGCATTTGCATGTGGATGCAAATGGCAGATTGTCTTTCAACTTAACAGTCTAAGGGGGGCTCTTAGAGCGCGCCACACTAAACGACAATTTCAGCAGTTTTTCTGGTTCTTCTGGTTTCTTCTGGCTGATGATCATTGAAATGAACGAATTACTTGCCTACAACATTTCAATAAGATCATATAGACGATTCGCGAGTTATCGACGGACAAATATAAAAACATACATACATACAAATACCGACTTGATCCCGTTGACTTTGATACCTTCGCTTCGCTCGGCCCTATTGTATTTCATCGAAAATACTATAGCAGTTCGCACCAAGCCACGACCTGAAACTTCAAAATGCCAATGCTAATTTTGCTCATTTTGAACTTTCAAGGTTATGTTGCTATTATGGTTTTAAGATTATGACAAATTTTTATGAAACAACAACAACAAGCAACAAGAATCAACAAGAAACAATTGTCCCTTGTTTCTTATTGTTCAACAAGGATCAAGGGGAAAAGTCGGAGCTTATACGTCAATCTCTCCGACGATAACTTGCGAATAGATTTAATCTTGGTGAAATTTTACCAATTCATTTTTATTTTTATATACATTTTATATTTTCAATGCAATTGACATGTTTTTTATTAGTCTGTGTCTAATGTTTATGTATAAATTGACTTGAATTGAACTTTGACTTGAATGTAATCAACTATACATTTAATTGTAACTTTAATTGATTAATTAATGTAATTGGTGCTAAGTGCCGTTTTAATTAATATACATAAATAAATAAACAAGTATTCCATTTTCATAGTTTTTTTTTTTCGAATTTTATCGGTCAACGGTTTCTTTTTGTCGATGTTAATTTATTCGGTTTTTTTTCAATAGTACAATACATAAATAGCTACAAAAGAGGAACAACATTATAAATATGCATTGTTTCACGGATCTATGAGAGGACGATAACTACTTAATACTATCTGTCCTGCCACAGATCCATAATAATATTAGTTAAGATACACAAAGTTTTAGTGTTCCAAAGCAATGGCAAATAAATAAAAACACATAATATTGCTTCAGTAACTTAAGCAACGTCATCTTTCAATGTATCGCTAAATAGCTACAGTACACAAAAAAAATGTGTTTCAAGTGTTTCCCACGAAGCTATGGCTGATTCTTTCTGAATCAGTTCCTCTAAGACGTAGGGCGACACTCAGAAATGAGCACAATGCTTCACGATGTCTGAACCTGGAGAATTCAGAACACTGCTCAATGAGATGTCAAGATGTCGGTCGAAGTTTTGGAGTCGCGATGTCTCAGTCCGGCGTGAACTCCTATAATATGTTTGATGCCTCGGAGGAGCACTAGGTCTAACGCTCACGAAGTGTTAACTATTTAATTCCTCTGGATATCCGTTCGGAAGCTGTATTATCAGTACAGCAATGACCCACGGCCGAGATAGCAGTTAACATTTGCACTGGCTTATCTGTGGGTGGAAGCAGGAAGGAAACTATAGTTATGATATAGATATAACAGCGCCATTTTTTGAGAGGAGGGAAAATCATAACATAACGCCCGATTTCTTTGGGGTGTTGCCAAGTTATATGGCATTACTCTCACTAAAAACTTGATGGCCTGCGTTCCGAAGCCCATTGTTTATTTTACAGTTTTTTTTACTATATAAAAGGTAATTATTTTTTGTAACAAACAAGCAAACGAGGAAGCCATGCCTGATGGTAAGCGTCACGCTTGACGTAACAGTTAAGTGCGACTCAGAATTTTCTAGACAGTTGAAACAGCTGCGCGGTAATTAACTTCGTTCGTCACCTAGAGATCATCATCAACTAGAAGACGCTGCTGAAAATAAAGTTCCTGCTATAATACCCACGCTTGGCAGGTAGCTTGGGGGTCGCAGAACGCTCACCACTTACTAAGAGGACTCTGCACGTCCTCCGGTGATACAGGTGGTGGACCTGAAACCGAGAGAGTAAGTAGATGTTAAATCATCGGTAATTCACTCACAAAGAGTAATCAGTAATTTCGCTGGAAACATTGTCCTCTAATCCGGAACATAGTAATCTTTTCACGCGCCTGCTTGGCGGTTGAGCATAGCTGTCAAAGGTTTGGTGCTTCTCCAGGCGAACGCTACAAAAAAACTCCTGTCACTACAAACCACTACTAAACATTACCTGTGGGCAAGCGCGATGTTTACCAACAGGAGAGCGACTTGCACGTCTCGTCATTCACCGTTAGCACTATTTGGGGACGATATGAATACATTGGATGCAAATCGCAAACAGACCAGTGGATTCTGAATATATTTTTGTGAATTCCAACAGAAAATTTAGTGGATTATCTTTAGAAACAGTTAAATTTCAACATTATAAACGCATCTCGGCATTTCACATTAGCTATTAATAAAGTTACACATTGTTATTCATTCCACAGAAGGCCGGCGCCTGACCTAGACGTCCTAGGACAGCTATAAATACCTACAACAACTAGATATTCTCACTCTTACAACTAGGAAGTGCAACACGGAAATGCTTTACTCCAAGGTTGTATGCATGTGGAAAACAGATGTAAGTAATTATGTCTATTTTTGTACAGATAAAGGATATTTCTCGATGTTGACAACGCAATAAGGATGAGAACATGATGATGAAGTAGATGTTTACGTAATCAATCGTGAATAATCTTTATTGGCAACTAGCTGATGCCGAGACTTCCTACGCCACGCAGCTCAGCTTTCGGTCTCGCAGGTTTAGAGCTCGGGAAAGACGCTCGGCCTTCGTCCTCGCTAAACTTTTCCAATTTTTAAACACTGTTTTAGACTTTCGTGGTGGTTTTTTCCAATTTTTATTTCCATAAAAACCTGATTTGGATAATTACGAACTTTAAAAATAAAAAGCTGCTAAATCGATCCAGCCATTTTCAAGTGATGAGCTTACTTCTTTCACCTCTTTCGGGATTGATTTACGAAAATCCTGAGACATGACTTTCTTTATTTTTTACGCTTATTACACAAACCGTGTTTCATTAGGCTTAGCATGAAAACATATTTTATTTCCATACAAACGTTGGGGGTCTATTTTACCCCTTTAGATGTGTAACTTCGCAAAATCCGTTCTTGTAGTTCATCTAGACCATTTCAGGAGTATTGGGTTCAAATTTCACGTCTCTACTATTAGCGGTCTGTGTGTTGATTCCTAGAAAAGGGTTTTGTTCTTCAACTTGATAATGATCGAATGTCGACCCGAGTTGTACCCGGCTACCTTCTAAAACTACTACAGCAGCGTCCTCTTAATAAACGGTGAGCGTTCTGCGACCCCCAAGCCTCCTGCCAAGCTTGGGGATTATGACAACCCGTAAGCGAGAGCCCTTTCTTCTGCAATGGACATTGTAGCTGATGATTACATTCGACTTCAATCGACTCGATTTTTCTTTCTTCTATTATTTACATACTGTAGCTGAGGCTCAAGCTTCGGCACCACACACAAATCGCTCGAATGAAGTTCCTCATATAATAGTGATCGAACTTCAAGTGAATGATGTTTCGAGGGTGTCATTATCTTTTGGATATGATTTTAATAAATTATTTCTAGACTGTACAAAGGTACGAAAGCGGTTTAGTACCTTTGTGAACACCTCTATATAAGGTAAGATTTATTTCTTCTAAAATATTAAAAAAACATACACCAAATTTAAGTACTTCTATTTGCAGTCTGTTAAAAAGAAAAGGTTGCAATGCAGATCTCTTTGACAGAATATTTGTAACGCGTTGTACTATAACTCGTATGAACTACATACATCAACGTGTTATCGTGCATATCAATCTCGGCTATGTATTTAGCAATATATGTACAGTCAGCAGAAACAATCTGCTTAGATCGGTATTTTAAAGTAATAAGATACATAATTATACTCTCTGGCTACTCTTAATTAGGATGGAGGCTCAGGTTAAACCGAACTAACCAAATATTGTACAGCCAATGTTATAGAAGTCTCCCGAGTACAAATTTAAAATACACCCCAAATAAACGTATTGTCACGACCCAAAATGGCTGCAGTAAAAAAAAATCGGTAAGACCTTTTTTCACTTGCTTTTTTTTCTTAATTTCGTTACTTTCCCTAAAATTGAAAACTCCTTTGAAACAATAGCTAGTTAAGGGAAAACTAACTCGCATTCATCCGAACGTCGTCATTTACATAACATTTAAAATATCTTTAAAAGAAAAACAAAATACCCGACTGCAAAATGTAGCCTGAAACAGAGGAAAGAGAAGAAAGAAAGAGGAATCAACAACGACAGCTCGCTTGTCAAAATAAGTCAAGCTGTTTAAGTTACAGGACGTCTTATAGGAACACACAATTATACTTTCATACTCGCATACTTACATACTCCCCAAAAACATTACCCTCCTTGTTGGGCAGTCGGGTAAAAAAGCCAAGTCCACATTCCCTCTCAAGTTAAACTTACCCCTCTCTTACGCAAGCATAAAACTCAATAGCGCACACACTATTACTGACTATAAAGTAGTCGTATCACAGAGCATGCCGCAGACGCAGCATGCGCGTTTGCGGCATGCGACATTTAATTATTGCATGCATTGATGCAAGATGAAATGAAGTTTGAAGACGCAAGTGAAGCTGAAAATGAACAAGTGTGGACTTGACTATAGGGCCACCAATAATGATTGTTGAAGTCTTTTGTCTGCCGACTGTACCAGCAGGCTACCAAATGTGTACTGTGGGTGCGGCAAAGCGTGCGAGATCCGTGTGTGCTGACCCTATAGGCTCCTAGCTACCAGTTCCACGCACACTAGTTTTATTTTAATTGGGTACATCAATAACGCTTCTGGCGATATTGGTTTAAGAACTCCAAAATCAAGGAGCTAATTACCGAGTCCACCATCAGCAGCGAGATTGAAACACAAAAACTTCGCCGGGCAGGTATCTACTGAGGTTAGGAGAGTATCGTTATGTGAAGAAAGCGTATCTTACTTCAAGTGGCTGGATAGGGCCGTGCAATCCGACGTGCGCAACCTCCGTGCTAAGAGCTGGCAGGAGACAGCGAAAGACCACGCGACCTAATGGCGATCGCTGTGCCAGAGGAACAAAACATATGACATAAGATATTTTGAATGCTCATTTGGGTGTGAGTTATTTGTTTGATCATAATTTGATATTATACCACCCTCTTCCTTACAATTCAGCTTATCCTGAAGTGTAACGGAGAATCAAACACTACCAGTTCAATGTGGACTCTCTAAACATTTCAAACATTGTAATAAAATTGATATTGGTTTTAGTAATATGCTTAAAGCAATTCGTACCATAGTGTAAAGTAAATATATATGTATAAGACAAGACATACAAAAACATAAGACAAAGTTCACAATGAGAGTTACACTCTGCCTACAAACTGCTATGCAGTTTGGCAGAATCAAAAAACATACCACGTATGTTTAATCATTGAGTAATAAATAAAAATAAATAAAAACTAGAAAGTAGCTTTACATAATATGACAATATCGATGATGCTTGTGTTTACTTTTTTGTTGAATAGGTTTCTTCTGGTGTTTTTTCCATCCTCGTCCACGCCATCGTAATTTACCAGGCAAGTTTACTGTCGAACGTAAAAACTAGCTCAATCAATATCTTTGGAACAAACGTAAAATTTGTTGCAAGCACTACCTACCTACGTTTTGGCAACATCTCAGGTCTGCCGTCGTAGACGCGTATTGTAAATATTCACCACCCACGAACTTTATTGCATCTTCATTCTTCATGTAAAATGAAATTAATTTCAGAATTTAGACCGCTTCATTTTGCACCGCGGTGTAAACAAAGCAGCCTGTCCGGATGCTTGTAGCGACCCTGACACTGTTGGAACCAAGCCAGATTGCTTGCATTATTTTGACTACTAGGAGACTAAATAATTAGCATCATAATTATGGCTCTAAATGAATTAAACAAATGCCCATGACGTTTAGTTTCAGGGTTTCAAACAAGGCTTGTATATTTGCGAGTTTCTTGAATTGGAGCTAGTTCTTATGCTGAGCCACATACTCGACGAGTGGCGAGGTTAGTAGCGAGCGAAGTAGGCAGAGAAGCAGTGTGGCCACGTGACTCACGCCGCCACGTGACAGCGTCATGGATCGTCTTGCCCGCCGCTACAAATTGTCTCGGTCTTATATGAGAGCGAGTCAAAGGACAAATTAATATCAGGAATATTAATCTAAAATAAAGGAATATTAATTATATATATATATCAGGAATAATATCAACGCGAGGAGCAGCGCGAGGAGCATAATGTGGCTCCAGGCTTCGGGGTAGTATAATTACATATTCCGCCATACTGCGGATCACGTGAGTGGCACCAGTATACGTCATCAGCGTGTGTGCAAGAGTGGAATTCGTAATTCAAAGGAGTTACACAAAAATTACGATAAACTACAATATCACGATCGTGTCGAAAGCATATAATGTCAGACATTTTTTCACCCTCGTATGTTTTTTTTTTTTAGTAGTAGTAGTTTTTTAGTATTTCTTATGAACAACTTTACTATGGGAGAAACACAAAAATCTCGAAAAAAAAATGAGCTGCTCCATATACATTTCGTCGACGACGAATGACTTTATTTCTTTTTCTATTATTTGTATGGAACAGCGGTTTTTTTTCACGATTTCATGGTTGCTCCGTTTCATGGTTCAAGTTGAAATTGTAGAAAATATCCGTCTTTTATAACCCAACACCGTAGTCAAGTGAACATCGACGCCAATTTGTACCCTCTGGAACCTTCGATTTTAGTGTGTGCCAAGCTGAGACCTCGCGTACCCTATTACTTCAAAACTCCTGGTCCGAGTTTACTCATATTCGAACTTAAAAATGTATTGAAATTAACTACTTGTCTACAAAATTTCATGGAGATTGGATCAACCGTTCTCGAGTTATTGTCGCACACAATAACATAATATACAAACGCCTTGCTCAGTCAGTTAATAAATTCTTATGCCTTGTCAACATTTTAGAGATTTAAGTAATTTTCACAAAAGTGCAAAGCACAGAATTCTTCCTACCAAACGTGAGACAAACCACAAGTTAGTTCACAATAATAAAAGGCCAAAGGTCACAGTCATGGTGTCTGTTCAAATTAAATCGTTCATACTTTTTTATTTATTTACCAGCGAACTCCAATGTCAATGCGGTTGGATTTGCATACAATGAAGGTGAGATTTGTCGTGCTTATTAGGTGCTGCAATATCGCCGGAGGGAGAGCGTGGCCAACAAGACAGCGTTTGCACGAGTGATTTCATGGTATCATTCAGACAAACTTGTTGATCGGTTGGAATGTAATCATAATAGAAAAAGTATTTTTTTATACAAAACGGAGCACGCTTAACTAGAAGACCCATATTGTTTTGTGTTGTTTAGTGTTGTCGCAAGCATGCCCGTGCTTGCGACAATACTAAATAAACACTAATTATATTTCTGCTAGAATTGAATTTCAGCTTATTCATTTTTGGCTATAATTTCTTATTTAGATTATGTTACATCTACCAAAATTGTTTTATTCTATCGATGGAATATACATTTTCCATTCTTCCAAATATTTATTTGTACGAAAAAACTATGATCTATAGACAATCAGTGTGTACTGGATTCCACACTAGCGTGACCTGTGTCCACTCTTCCTATTACAGAAAGTACTGAGTTACATTACAACTAATTCAAGTAAAAATTATAACATATTTCGATAAAAGATGAAAAATACTTATACTTTACTTATTACTTTACTTATAATATAAAGTTAGATTAGACAGCAACATTTTTAAAAGTTTAAAAAAACAATAGTATTATATGATAACAGTTCGTTTGTTAAACTGTGTAACGCGATAAAGGGCTGTCGCAGTACAGTGTTCATCAGGTTAGTTTGCGACACGTGTGCTTGCACAACTGTCGCCCGCGCTGCTCGGGGTGCCCTGAGAATTGATAACTTATCGACACTCTCAGGAATAGCACAATAATAGTTGACGGGAATACAAGATTGATCAGCATGTAACGAACGCGGCATTGCATCACAAGACGTCTACTATTATTTGATATCTGTTTTGTTGATATATATTTTGTTATTAAGTATTGATTTTTCTTTCTTAATTTCTGTATGATTTTTATTTTGTGTTTTCACCAATTCGACAAATATTTAAACGTTTCACTACAAGTATGTGACATTTTTGTCGTAGAGTATTTTATATTCTTGTTAATAAATGATAAACTATTTAATTTTTTAATTTAAGTAATACTTATAAGCAGGTTTTTTTAGTTCCCATAGTTAATTAGTTTATCGACATGTTGAATGCAAGACGCACATCACTACCGACCTGATCTCGGTGCGCTGGGCGCGGCCGTTCGCCTTGCGTACTCGCTGTCACACATGCCACTTCATGTGAACTTACTACTACAGTCAACAGAAAAAGCATCGACAAAAAATATGAACAAGACATTATAACACATTTGCACACGAATCATTTTATATATTATAAAATTATTTTAAATTATATATATTATATATTTTATATTATTATTATATAATTTTTTTATTATATATATATATTTATTATATTAAATGACTTGCACTTTTTTGTTAACAGTAACGGGAAGCCTAAAGTTATACGATTAGTTACCACATACTTACAGAGTATTTTTCGAATAAATAAATAAATATTGGTGGACGTTTTTCACACAGCGCCATCTAACTCCAAACTAAGCAAGCTTGTACTATATACATAAATACTAATACTTTTTTTGTAAATACATACATATATAATGTACCTTATACACTCGTATCGCTGATATATTATTTAAAAAAAAAGAAAAATGTAGGACAAAATCAAGCATTGTAGAGCACGTTTGATGGGGTCACAAAATATCGAATTATCTTTTTTTTTAAATGTAATTTGGTGACGAGACAAGCAAGTCGCTTACCTGATGTTAACTGTTAACCAGACGGACTCTGCAGAGCCCTACCACTACCCATCTGATATGTAGCCTGCCTTAGTATGATCGTAGGCGAGAGTGGCGGCGGGGTGTCGTGCTTAATATTTTCTGTAATCGAGGTGCTTTAGTTTTACAAATAGATATTTCTTATTTATTGAAGATAAACAAGACCCTAACAACATGAGCCTAGACCTCCGGTGAAATTCAGAGCATACCATAGTAACAGTTCAACGCAGTATATATATTTTATAACCGTATTCGTTTTAGTAGTTTGTTACTACGGTGTTTGTCTAACAGGTAGTTTTGTTAAACAAACAAGTGTTTTTATTATAAATAAGATGTATTCAATCGGAAATTTCAATACAGTTTACTCTTCTATCTGTACAAACAAACGAATAACAATATATCAAACGTAGATAGTGCCAGACTGGAAGCTGATTGCAATATCTATGCCTACACGCAGCGCCTGCGCCCGCGCCGGTCGCCATGCGCGCATTGCATAATTCTTCAATCGGTGCATGGGTGTCTGTACTTTAGAATATAACATGTGTTCGCTAAAATACAGTCATATACGAGTTAGTTTTCTCAATTATGTACTTGGACAGATAAGCAATCTAATATTCTCTAAATTTAGCAGTGACAGAGAACAGCTTCCATTTTTTGTTTGCGGCTATTTTGTACAAAAAAAAAACAAACTTAATCGCCAAAAATTACGCAACGGAAAAACGTCTGAATTTCAGAATGGTAGTGAACTAAAGAGTACGATATTTATTATTCCGCTAAAAGGAGAAAAGAAAAAAACACCAGGTATAACTTATTTCCGGAAAAATCGTTGTAAAAAAAGTAAAAACTAAGTACCTACGAGTACGTTCACAAAAAAGAACAATCAAATTAAAGCAAAACAGAGAACTGCAGTTAGTTTAGTGTAGCGAATAAATAAGAAAATTAGTCGCACACTAAATTACAGACTGTAGCGAGGCAACAGGTGTCTAAAAGTATAGTCATAAGAGTTAACCGTAAGTACACGTTTTTAGTCTTTCCAGTTTGATTCTGAAATACGAACGATTGAACGCATTTTTGATAAATGAAACCGTGATTACACAACGATGCAACGATGAACGATGTAGCACAGTTATGTGGAGATTAAAAAAGACGATGTCTGGAAGTTACACTGTTTTATATATATGTATAAATCATGCAGTTACCCCTATCTAATGAACTGCCGCTACTAAAGGAAAGATTCAGGGTCGTACTCATTTAAATAAATGCAAAAAAGGCCACTTCCCCTTTTTATTCAATAAAAATAAGCTATGTATAAAAGTACTTATTATTTTTTTGTCGATAAATATTACATGTACCCGTATGATGAAATTTCGCTTGTACTATGTCTATATGTATACATATGTTTGCAGTTAACATTGAAATATAATAATGTCATGTCGATACGTAATACGTATACATGTGTGCATGTGGGTGCAGTCGCATTCGTAAAGAGATCAATGCCGTAGGTATATCATCGCTATCTTTTGAATACATTAATATTATCACAGACAAGTATTGTGTATTTACAAGCTGCCCCCACAGCTGTTTGTGTTTCACCTGCAATTCTACAGTCTACTGCATTTCTACTATTTAATAATTTTCTCGAGTTTTAGGTAATATAAAGTAACCCGCAGAACAACGCCGGCTTCATCCCTTCGTAATCTTCGTATCCCATGTCCGCTCGTCATGGTGCATATGAATACAGTGCATACTGCAAGTTTCGAAGATTGCATCAAGATTAGTTCAGTTCAACCTTTTAGACATGATAAACTAGTAGTTCATCCCGAACTGACACTTCGCGACCTCTAAACCCTTACAAGTACTCGTCTGATTTATTTTTAAACAACATTTCAACCTTTGTTTTGAAATGAACTACTTGCCTACAACTTTTTATTGAGAATGGATGAGCGGTACTCAAGTTAATACAACAATAATAAATAATAATAATATGTTAATAGTTCTACATATAATAATATACATATATACATACTTGAGAACGCTTTTTTAGAGTATACGCTTTGTTCCTTTAGAGTCGAAATGCTTAGACTCTGAGATCTTGCCGTCGCTCGGTCAGGTAAAAAATAGACAAAGTGGCAAAGAGCCAGGAAAATGAGGAGGTATGGAGCTGATGGTCACTATCCTGTCATTAGGCATTTATATATGTACCTTATTTTGAGCCATCAATTGTGCCAATTTTGATAAAATTCAACAAGAAATGTGTGTGCCATGAACTTAATTTTCATTTCAGAAAACGTTATTAGTATTCTGTAAATTCATAAATAAATATGCAAACAACAAAAAAAATACATGGCATTAAGAAGATACCTATTAATTATAATTGTGTTTTTGTACGTCACTTGGCTAGGTTTATTAATTTATTTATTTTTATGTGACATCGCTTTTATTACTGAAAATCAAAACTAATCACAATAAAATGTATGTCTCACAAATCGACGAAAAACGAAACTATTTTGATCGAGCAATTTCTTTTAATAAATAATAATATGCATATTAAAACGCCAACCTTTTAAAAAAAAACAGAAAATAGTGTCGATTCTGTTGTACCATGTTCCTAAACTAATCTTTATTTTAGTGCTCTACACATTGGTTAGTTTAGAATTTAGAGAATCGTACAACTGAATCAAAGTCATTATCTTATTAATAGGGAGATACAGATCAATCACTTTCTATCGAGGGGGGTTCGCCCTACGGTCTCACCTGCTCAGACAATCTTCAGGAACCGTACATGAAAAAATTTATAATATATCACAAAATAATAACCAATGAAACGCTAATCAGTAGCTAATTACGATAAAGTTACTGTCACTGTTTTTCTGTCCTTTTTGTGGTTTTCTTAAAGAGTTATCTATCCATGGCAAAAAAACAAAACTTCTAACCGTTGTTCTGTTGCTGTGAAAGAGGAGGAACGAATACACTTACGCAAATGTCAAATTAGTAGATAATTATAAGAACTAATGTAATTATTTTTACAAGTTGTAACGTATAATTATTCCTCAAACTTATTTTAGATAGGTATATTATTAATACTTATAGCTATAATTAAATAATATTCGCTAAGCTCAGTTAAGTATAAGCACCCATTAACTCACATGTACCGAGCCCAAAATTCCAAATGACGGATTAATTGCACTAGATACGATCCAATACATCAATCTATGTTCATGTCAATATTACTTTCAGAGGAATAAAGCCGTATGTGACTTAGAACACGGTATAGTTTATGCAATTTTACGAATGCGTGCTGTGCTGCTTCTACTTGTATGCAAGGTTTTAACTTTACTAAGTTGAAAATATTTATTGAGATGTTTTTATCCTTTATCTCAAGCATTTTGAGTTTCAATAATTAATATAATGGGTTTTCTCTTTTGCAAGAATCAATTGAAAGCAAGAAGAAAACCAAGTAAAAACTTCAAAATAGCGTCATAAACCTATCTTATCTTTTATATAAGACAGTTATTAAAAAAAACTGTCATGAACTTGACTTAAGGTGGAACGTTTCGCTCAGCGCGCAAAATTCAATTTTTCTTGCGTTTTATGTCATTTACAGCTTAATTACTCATCATAGGTTCATAAAAACTAGTTTTGCGATAATAAATAGATCGTTTCAAGAATTTACACCAACCAAAAAAAAGCTAGTATACGTACATTTGTCACTAAACCAAAAACCAAGATGACAATCAGCTTATTGAGATTTGTAGCTAAACCAGTGTTATCTAGGTGATCATCTTACACTTCATTTCTTAAAACAACTAATTTATTGGCGCAAAAAATAAATCCACGATGAGTGTAATTGTCATTGTAATCAGTCATTGAGTCTACTGTAATTGACAAAATGCAAGAAAATTTGAATTTCGAGCGATGATCGAAACATTGCACCTTAACATAACATACTATTTGAGATGTTAACAAATGAAACATCATAAACCACGAGTTGGTGTTTTTGGTTACAAGTGAAGTGTATGCAACAACTAGAACAAATGTTACATTTGCGACGTTGGTCTTCTAAAGTATTTTATGCAAATAGCCAAAGCTTTCCGTCCACACGACGGATGACTGTCGTGACCCGAACGTGTGTGCGACGTTAACGCACTGAAACAGTGTCAAGGTCTACAACTGATTTTTAAATTCGTTGGTTTGGACCTTATGCATTCGCAAAAGACTTACACCCATGTCACAGCCAAAAACAATAAAATCTTGATATTATAATTGTAATTTTGAATTTCAATTACTATGACAAGGTGTTATTCCTATTTCATGTGTTAAATAAATCAATGCATTCGAGCCTTATAATTACAACAGGCAGTTTTTATTTTCCAATATGGCGACAGGGTTAACCGGTGGGTGGAAGTACGAATTCTATTATTAAAGGAAGTCAGTATTTATGATCTGAATTTAAGTAATTTATCTTATAAATTGATATAACTATAATGGTTTTTAATGTCTATTTGTCAATAATAAAGTTTTTATTTATGTGCTAATATGATTTTTTCGTGCGGATGTCGTTTGAACCGCGTGTTTGGTTGTTTTATTTGCAAGTCAAATGATGTTTTGATGACGCGTTTGGGAATAATTACGAAAACCGTACGAATGTTACCATAAACAATGCGAGAAAAACCGCCTATTAACATATTTTGTGAAAAATACCAAATTAGATCTTGATACAATCTTTTTTGTTGAAGTTTTTTTCTGAACATTAGGTTTTAGTTTACGTTATTTACGTAAAATTAGGTTTTGGTTTTAGGTTTTGTTCACCTTGATCTTAACCAAAAACGACTATAATGATAATAAGATAATGATGACTTTATAACCGTTTCGAATAATAAAATGATGATGAGACAAATTATCGTGAGGGATTCTTTATTGTATCGAGATACTCTCTTGACAATACACTTTACCTCGATTTTTTTATGCAACCGCGTGATGAGAAGAGCAAGTCGCTCGCCTGGTGGTAAGCGTCTCGCTAGCTGTTTACCAACAGCTGTCAACAGTTAGTACCGCTACGGACTACCACCGCAGAACTACTGAGAATAATCGGTGAGTTTCACCCAGAAGTAAATAGGTTCAAATCGCAAAGGTGTCAGGTAAGGAAAGAGAATTCCTATCCTACGCACTAGTATGAACGTCAGGAAATAATTTTCCTAACCTCCATACTGCTATACAAACAGTATTAAGGTTAGGATTTTTTCTCCCTAACCGTCACGCCAGTGTTACAGGGCAGTGTGAAGGATAGTCGGTCACGAGAATTTTAAACTTAACTACAAATCCATAAAATCAGATATTTTAATTACTTGTTTTTTTTTTGCTCTATTTCGCAATACATTAACCAATAACAATTATTTAACTTAATAAAACTCTAAAACAATGCCATAATTGACATAATATAAGACATTGTTTAATAGCCGAGATTACTGATAAGACAGGTGTGTGTGGGCAAGGATATCGGGTGAGCAGGGCGACACGATCGCTTGCCCCTGACCTTAATCCGGCCCTGCGGCAATTTTGTATTTACCAAAACTATGCGGTCACGATTTAATTTTTGCTTTCAATATGCAGTTAAAATATTAATATTATTAAAAACAGCTGTTTTAATTATACGTAATTACTTGAAACATTTTGCAGTTTTTTTTTAAATTATTTTATCGTTTTACGAAATAGGTGAGGCAAAATTGGAGTATACATTACATCATACTTATCACATCACACTAATATTATACAATGTAAAAACTATAATCTGTTACCTTAAAGTAAGATCCGCACTATATAGCCGCTGTAGTGAGCGGAAGCGGAGCGGAGCGGCGCGACGCAAATTTCCTTAAAATATTTTGCCACAACTCTCTGCTACTGCTATAGAGCGGCTAAAGCTTCCTTCAAACTGAGGCGGATACAGCGCGGGTCGCGGCACGCGAATCGGCTGATTCACTCGCTCGCTCGCCAAACTGACGCGAATTCCCGCGCGGCATTATTTTTGGTTATCGAAGCAGAGATATTAGCAGTAGATGAAGAAAAACTCATGCCTAAGAAGGCTAGGAAGAAGAGATGAAGAAAACGGGTCCATGAGCTGACCCATTGCATTCCATATCTTATCTTTTTTCCTCTGTCTTTGTTGCTAAAGTCGTATATGATCTTGTTTACTTTTGATTTTGTGAAAACAATTCCATGTTCAACGGCATTTCATAAATCACGCACGATCCCGCGTAGGTATATTTCGCTGTTACTCCCGCGCCAATTAGAACAAGTCCATACAAATTAGTTGACGCAATCAGCAAGAGCAAATCGTGTCCCGCGTCCCGCGCGAGATTCGCCTGAGTTTGAACGAAGCTTTTACTACTATTTATTTATTTATTTATTTTAGTGGCACACGAAACAGAATACAGTCAAATAAATACAAAAACAGGATAGGATTTACAGTTTCGATCTGGACTATATCCCTTAAGTATGTGTACACAACACGATCTAAACTTAAAAGCAGAATTTAAGAATTGCATTTAAAATAAACATATTGAACAGGCTAATAAAATATAGGCTAATTATTAATATTAACGGAACTGAAACTATTTTGATGAAACTTGGCAAAGACACACTTAGCGTGCGCATGCGCAATAAGGACAGGTTATCCAGGACTTATGAGTTATTATTTATTCCAGGTGAAGCGGAGAAATATTAGCCTGTGTTTCTATTTTTCACGGGTTTTCCGGAAAGCCTCGGTGGGCATATCATACCAATATGATGGTTAATAAATAACCAGTAGGAACTCAACAGTTCATTAAATAAATCATTGTCATATTGGTCTAGCCCTATAATCTCGTCCGTGATTATTGTTTCCTGTTTACAAACATATTAATAGTTTTAAGTAATATTTTATGGCGTCGTTTTGCAGGAACTAAACATTAAGCTTGTACTTTATCGCTAATTTTCAAACGAGTTTCAGTACATAGGAAGTGAATAACAAAATAAATATGTTTATCGAAGGGTTTTGTAAAAACTATGCTAAAAACAATTCGAGTATCTTGAAGGCACGTTCAAGATAATTTGTTTTTTTACTTCGCAAAGATTATTTGGCATTGACAAGAACAAAAACTATATTTAGCAAAAAAAAGACATAAAAGTCTAAGGTTCTAGCTATTAAACGTATCGTACATATATCGAAAAGATTTGGGCATAAATAAAAACAGTTCACCGCGAAATTTGAGCCTGGACATAGAATTTATGCATAATTTGAATCATTTAGATAGGTAGGGAAGTATTATGCTTATCAATTATTATAGATAAGATTATAATATATAAGATTTGTTTGTTATAAAACAACAATAGAAAGGTCGTGACAGAAACCTTAAGGCGGCCCCAAAGCTTCGACACTAGGGCTACCCACTCAGCCTATAGACAATTAGCTGGCTTTTTGTCCAAATGAGGCAGATCGCTGATGATCAGATTGAATTAACTTTACGAACGGTCATCAGCTCGAAACACGATGACATATTCTGTATTTATGCAATGTGGCCTGTTCTGTCTATCATAATTATTAAATAACATATTACAATTATTATTAATAGGTAAAGATTATGACTTAATTTCCATAATACATTGTTTTCATCTGCCATCAAGTTATACGTTATGACTTGCTAATTACAAGTGGCCGTTTCCGCGGGCGAGTCTCGAGCGATAAGAAGATGCGACAAACTCGTTCAATTCCTGAATTTTTCTGTGGGTGAATATAGCAGAATTATATACTCCTTTGAACATATAGAAAAATCGCAATCACATTATTAATCCAAATGTAGCTCGCTGTCCTTCATTCTGTTTGTTTGTTGCTTTTCTGAAGCAGTTTTTTTTTTTCAGCCTCTTATCGTTGACAAACATCTTCTTATGCTCTTTACGGTTTAAAAACAGTGCTATAAAAAGACTCCAGTCCAGGATGACTCCTGGACTGGAGTCTTTTTATAGCACTGTTTTTAAATGATGGCGGGATGACTCCCGCCATCTCCGCCTAGGCCTGCCGGGGGCCTAACGAACTGTGGAATCCACTGTGTAGTCTGGCCCACAGGTCGTTTGACATACAGGCATATCCACTTGTTCAGGGACCCTATTCGGAGATATGAAATTTTATCTCGGTCACTCTCACTCCCATTAAATTCTAAATTAGAGAGACAGTGACCGAGATAAAATGTCATTTCTCCGAATAGGGGCCCAGCGCAGTTACACTTCTACAGAACTGGAACTCTATTACTATAATATGCACGAAATTTATTTTTATGCCGGAAAATACGGCGTAAATTGTTTAATAGCGGTGTAATCTCGAGGCGGAGCTGGAAGTAGATTTAAAAGTAAAAGTTAAGACCAACGTTGACTAAAAAGTTTCACGTGAATACGAGCAACGTCTTACGTAAGAGAAGAGAGGGTTGACCAAGATAAGTTGCATTCCTAATTCCGAAAAGCGTTATCAAAACGGGTCACGAAAAAGCGTTCTGCTAAAACAGTTTGTAAACCCAGACTTTGACAATTTACAATGATAGATGCGATGAAACTAAACGTGACAGACAGACTGTTGTCATCAGAAAATATCATTAGCGTTTTCATCTCCCGCGGAAACACCCACTTAGCATTACGCAATGCACACGCTCTTCACCGCACACACAAGTTGTCCAACATGTTCAGTTAACATGTATGTATGTATTTAGTTCGTAGGATCGAGAATTATCATACAATAGCGCCTATGAGGTCATTAACTTTAACTAATGCTAGTTTTTACTTAAACTTCTGCCAAAAATATATTCCAAAATTATTAATGAGAACCGTTTTTGTGATTTAAAATAGTTTTTGTGGATTGGGATTTCCCAGAATTCTGAAATATATCCGTGTTCCGTTCTACAGTCTATATTTTACATGTTACGTGTTTCTACCGACGTAAGTGCTTGCTTATAGTCGTGGTAGCTCAGTGGGAGAACGCTCGCCTCATATTCGTAAGGTAGCGGGTTCGAACCCGGGCGGGGGCCCGTACCAATGAGTTCTTTGGAACTTACGTACGGATATATACCACTGGCTTTACGGTGAAGGAAAACATCGTGAGGAAATCTGCATATTTCCGGAGAAGAAATTCGATGGAGTATGTGAATCCGCCAACCCGCACTGGGCCAGCGTGATGGATATGGCCTAATCACCCTTCGAGGGTAGGCTGGTATCCCAACAGTGGTATTTTTAAAGGCTGATACAGACAGGTGCTTCTAGCGAAAACTCTGAAAAAGCAAATCTACGAATGTGTATTAGAGATTGTTACTTGGAGAGTGAGGTAATTATAGAAATAATATAATTTACTTCGCAAAATCAACACTTCTAAAAGTATAATTTTCCAGTAGGAAAGCATCGGATAAATTTAAAAAAAGGCAATTTATAAATTTTTTACTTTTACCTACAAACATTGATAAGCCGCCATTGTAACAGTGTTTTGTGGTGTGTATATAACAGTTTACATCATCATCACCCAGAAGACGTCCACTACTGAACATAAGTCTTAGAGGGGTGCCATAATCACCACACTTGGCAGGCTCTCATCGATTATTAAGAAGACGCTGCTGCCCGTCCTCTGGTAACCATTTGTCGCAGTTTTAGGCCATACCCGGGATCCTCGGCTTATACAGTAGGTGGGTTAAATACCGCTCCATTTTAGATACCTACCTTCTAATAAAAATAGGTAGATATAGTAAGTGCATAACCGTGAAAGTGACAAACAGCATGCAACAACAAATAACTTCTAGGACATGAAAAGTAGGTCAAATGATCCTTGTCCTAATCGGTCAAACGGCATGACAGCAAGAGTGATCGGCTCCAACATCGTGCTCACTGAATAATAGCACCGAATGCCGACACATATATCATGCATTGTGTCTATGAAGGCTGTACGTCTGTGACTATAACCTCTACGTGGCAGATGTTCTCGGAATTAATTTGGAATATTCTCGTAATACCTATAGTATTTTGTCCTTACTCTCCCAATTATTATCCGTTTACCCTCTTTTCACTTACTAAGATATTGGGTGCTTTTATATGTATATAGAATCGCGCACGCATACCGCACTATGAGGTGATGTGGGGCTCCAAGTCGCTCCAACCCACTAAATCTCCACGGTGTCACTCCTTCACCGAACCCTCCACGACCTTCCGTCTCCGAACCCCTCTTCCCGAAACGGGTGCTGCACTCTCTCCCCGTCGCGATGCGGGGCGCCGCAAATGCCTCCCGGGGACCGAGCCATCGACGGGCGCCAAACGACCTCGTGTCGACCGCCCAAGAGATTCAATACTACTCCACCAGTAGGTCTAGCATGCACACCGCGACAAAATGTTCTCTACTCTTTTTGCCGCGCTAGAAAAGGACACGACTGCGATTTTGTTTACGTTTGTCGCATTTTTGCACTACCTAAAGAGTAGAGGACATATTGTCTCGATGCGCATGCTAAGCAGGACCCCTGGTTTGTGAGTACCTACTAGGACAATCGTACTGTATTTTATTGGTAGGTACAGTAATAACTTACCCACACTTTTCGTTCTTTTTCTTGGACGAGGCAGAAAAAAAACCAAACAAAAGTAGAAAAAAATGTTATGCTATTTAACCTGACGGAAACTTATCATTTACTTAGCATTATAATTATTCAATCAAATTAGTAACATAATTGAAATAGCATTATATTATTAAAGGTCTAATTAGGTGCCAAGAGAGATAATGGCCACAATGATATCTGATAATCAAAATAATTAATATCAATTTACAAGCGATTGGTTAAGGATAAATGTAATAAGTGCACTACTAAGCAATAACAGATGCAACTACGTATAATTGTAGTACTTATAATCGCTTTATTTATCAGCTATAACAGGTAGTATTAGAGCTGATAAATAAAGCGATTATATACCTACACCTCGATTTCATCATAGGTGTCTCAGTTTTCTCAAAGTTTTGTCTGTCGTCCAGCATCTTGTGCTTAGGTAGTTAGCTTGCTTAGGAAACAGCAGTGAACTGATGTAAGTGGACTGAAAATGATGATAATGTCACTAACACCTGTCATTCTGACTTCTGACATACGTCACACCTACACCTGTCTTTTTGAAAGGTCATACTGACACGTGGCATTCTGACATACGTCACAGTCACACCTGTCCCATTGGAACTTGTCTAAATTTTGTATATTTTACGAAAAAAAATGCGTTTTGCTAATAAAGGCATTTTGATAACAAGGCCTCCCAGGCCTCCCACTAGGTGGACCGACGACATTGTGAAAGTCGCGGGCAACCGGTGGATGCAAGTGGCACATTGTCGGTCGGTGTGGCGGTCTAAGGAGGAGGCCTATGTTCAGCAGTGGACGTCTTCTGGCTGATAATGTAATGTAAAATGATAACAAGGCATCCTGCGAAGTTGTCGCTATTGTTTCTATCGTTTTCGTAATAAAATGTAAGAAGATTCTTTTGCTGTCATTGATGCTGCGCCTGCCGCTTGCCGCCTGCCGCCTGCAGTCGCCGTCGAGTGAGATACTTACGTTCGTATAAGCCCAGCAGCCTGTCGCACGGATACAAAGAGAATATACAGGCCGTCATCAATGACGTGTGCCGCCGATCTTGATTATATTAAAATTTTCTTGAGATAAATATGCCTACTCTACTTCCTTACGAAGGCAACTTATCACTGATTGATTCATCGTCATCATCATCATCATCATCCACACGTGAGGCAGGAGTTCACATATTGGGCGCGATCCGATCCTGTGCAAGGCTCGCTGACTTCTTTGCTGCCGCCCTTGCGATGTCGTCCAGGTCGTACCTGGCTGGTATTTATTAAGAAATAACTCAAAAATACACACGACGATAGGTATTGCGAAAATTATTCAATCTCATCTCGAAAAAAAAGTCGAACTACGAGATTTCCTATTCTCTCTTTCGAGATATTCTCGATGGCTAGCGTTCGAGATACATCGAGTGGTCGGAGGCAATCGTGACAAGAGACGATCGAGATTGGAATCTCGAAATCGACATCAATTTGTCATATCTCCGAATAGGGGCCCAGGACCAGGATGAGAAGAACAAGAAAAAAGCTCTATGTTGAGAGTTCAGACGCAATTCTACCCAGACACATGCATGTCCTACAACTTGCTACGAGGCATGCATTGCTATAAATAAGCGACATTCACCTACCTATACATGTCCTACATGAGGCGTGGTTTATATAGAAGCATAGAGCGAAGTGATCGTGGCGCGGAACACAAAAAATACCAGATAGTGAGTCGGATGAGATATAACAGTTTATAGCCCTACGCGGCAATGCGCAGAATTCACTGCGACTTAGATGTTAAATCTCTGTATGCCCAGTAATTTCGCTGGAAACATTGCCCTTCAATCTGGAACACAGTAATGTTTGCACACTACTGCTTGGCGGTTGAATAACTGGCAAAAGTGTGGTACTTCGCCAGGTGGCCTCTGCAAGAGCGCCCTACCACTACAAAAAAAAATACTGAAATTCCCGCTCAAGCCCTATAGTATGGGTCTGCATGGGTGGGATACGTGTGATTCTTATTGATAATGTAATGGATTCTGTATTAGGTTATTACAGTGTCATTGAACTCTGTTTAGGCTATACATTGCAATAGCACATGATTTCCCAATACCTACTGTAACGTTTTCCGAAATCCTTATAATTTGCTATTGTCATACGGTTGCAATTGCAATTTGTAATGTTTGGCCAGGGACCCTATTCCTGTGCGCTCGAGATTATCTCGGTCACTGTCTCTCTAATTTAGAATTTAATGGGAGTGAGAGTGACCGAGATAAAATGTCATTTCTCCGAATAGGGTCCCTGAAAGCCGTAGGACAGGGCAATTGCCGTAGCCTTGGCTACACTGGCTGCCACAAATAATTCACGCTATAGGAGACATTGTTATGTCCGCGCCGCTTGACTCTTCTGCATAGGCCACAACGGAAAGCTCGTTAGGTACGGAGTGATGTGACATTGGGTGGCAGAGGCCAGCGCCGGTCACGATTGGGACTTGCTCTTGCTGATAGCGATTAGCGGGAAACTGAACGCTAATAGCGCAAAAAATATCAAAAGAAAATGTCGCGTGGTTCTACCTAATTATGAAAATTTTCACCGGATCATGCAACGCCTTTTCCACCTTCACATATGTAAGACATTAGCGAAAGTTGGGTATTATCAATCATAAGAGATTAACTTTAAAAAAATACCCTCCTTCTTTGGCAATCGGGCAAAAAAAAAACAAACAGTTACACTGGAATTTCAGTGTAATTAGGATCTATAAAATAATTTAGGTTGCCATGTTGTAACAGTTACACTTTGTGTGTAACAGTTACACTTTGTTTGTAACTGTTACGATACGACGACGGGGGTTCATTACCGAACGTTGTTCTTTTAATCTTAACTTACAATGCACGAGAACCCTAATCAGCTGTTACTTATCTACGATCCGATCTCCCTGCCGCTAAACGACGGGAAACACACGCCTTGGCTACTTTACACCTAAGTCGTGACTATTCATACAGACCGACCAACTTAACTGCAGATTTTGACAAATATTATGAAACTAAAGTATTTGTTCGGTTCTGTAATTTTTTTTCAGAATACACGACGGTGGCTCCCCCACTCAGCTGTACAGATAGTTTAGTAGTACAGTAAGGTGAACTCTTTACATTGAGCGCCATGCAGTCTTTACCTTACAGAAGTTGTGTGGCGCTGACCATAATAGAGAAACTGCGTAGATTTCACTACAATGTCCTTACCAGGCTAATGAAATATGTAGTTATTTTCACCCCAGCAGCTCGAACAGGCACCCTTTGCTGCGAGAAACTAGTGAGCAAAGTTATAATTTTGGGAGCTTTGGCGGGAACGTGAAGAAATCATGTCGCGTCTTTTTATTATTTTCCAAAACTTGTGTTATTTCGAATATTCATGTGTAAAAATGGTGAATTTTTACCCGTTAAGTGTTCGTGAACATGCACGAGTGTTGGTGAATGGTATAATGTCGTGAAACGTGAATTTTCGTGTTGTTTCCAAAACCCCATAGAAGGCTCTAGTAAAGTTTTCACCACTTTACTTGGACTTGACCGTGACTTTCTTTGCTTGACTTTGACCGTGACTATGACTTGTTTGATAATATCTAACAAAACTTGAGAATATATTATGTATACTTGACACTGGCAAATGCATAAGACGTGCGACGCCAAAATTCTCTTAGGAGGAAAGAGAAAAGTTATAATTTCGAATGTCATTTTTGGTGCGTTCGGAAAGGCATAGAAACTTTAAAATAATTTGTTAAAATTCTAAGCGCGATATTTATTTTTGAACACTCGCGTTATAACATACCAAATAGAATTATATTCGACCGAGCGAAGCGAAGGTCTCAGAGTCTACGGGAGCAAATCGGCAGTTGTTTGTATGTTTGTATGTATATTTGTCCGACAATAACTTAAGAACCACTAATTCGTTCGCCATGAACTGTCTGTGGACTTGCTCGTCCCGTCATTAAGTTCCATAAAAAAAACTACAGAAATATATATCAATCGCCGCCATGGCAATGATAGATAATATTTTATTTAACAAAAAAATATATCTGTAGTTAAAATATTCAGGGAGGAAACACGGCGGATTCCCTGAGCTACCTGTCAAGGATATAGGCGGATTACGCAAATGTTACTAGTAAAAACATAAATACAGATTCTAGATTATACCTATCAGAAGTTTGTAACAAAGTACTTATGTATAAATCAACTATATACCTGCACGATTATACATTTAAATACATACATAAACGGTAATGTGTGCAGAAAGTGTTGCCAGATGTGGGTCAAGTGCAACAAGGTGTACACATGTGTTGTACCGCTTCATAAAAACCGACCTTCCTTCCCGCCCTAGGCGATGCCACACCACTCGTACGTCGGATTACTAATGTCAAATTACGTTTTAATTAAAAAAAAACTCTCAAAATATATCAGGGACAAGTCGGAAATCGGAGTTGATCTAGATTCTTTATTGACAGAGCGAAGCGAAGGTTTTAGAGTCTACGGGAACAAGTCGGTATTTCTATGTAGTATATATATATTTATTTGTCCGATAATAACTGCGGACCGTTGATCTGGTCATAATTAATTTTTGTAAGCAAGTAGTAAGAAGTATAGGTCAATAGATGCCATTTTTTAGGTTCGAATGTAAGCGAATTGAGGGTTTGTGAAGTTTTGGAGGTCGCGAGGTTCGGCGCTAATTACTTACCTACAACTTATTTAGAGAATAGCTAGTAGTTCGCACCGAACTGAGATCTTGCAACCGTTATAAGTAACTTTTTTTTAACTTAAAAATTGAATTGAGATATTGAAAATTAATTGAATTAAAAATTAAAATATTTATTTCATTACCTACTTGCCTAAAATTTTTCATGAAGATCGGATTAACGGTTCTCAAGTTATCGTCGGACAAATATATACATATACAAACATAATTAAAAACATACAAACATACACATACAACTGCCGATTCGGTCCCGTAGACCCTGAGACCTTCGCTTCGCTCGGTCAATAATTACATAATAATAATATTTCATGTCATTTTGTAGCGATGATGGCCATGACAGGTCAGTACAGTATCTAAGCGCGTCCGGACTACATACCGCACGGTGTGGGTTCAAATCCCAACAACGCAAGCTTGAGTGATTCTGAAGTAAAGCATCGTTAGGAAACCACAGCGTGATGCTTGGGAACTTTTTTAAGGTTGATAGGGTATTTCACCAATTTTTTTACGTTTTCTTGACTAAGGGCGGCATCAAACTTCATGAAATGCTATTGCGTAAAATCAGTAGGTATAATTTTTTTACAAAAATATCATTAAGGTTGATACGTTAGAGAAATTAAATAGGACTGTTCTGCTAACATGTATATAGGGAACAGGCGAGGCTTTCTGTAGGCGAAATAATGACAAGTGGAATAAGGCTGTGGCAGAGTGGTGGAGGCAAGGTAGGCGGAGCATTGGTCCACCAGCTGCGAGATGGGTCAACGATCGGAACAATTCCTTTGGTGTTTGATTATTTTTATTCTTGAAGGATTGTGCGCTAACAATTGAGCACCTTCAAGTCTTAATGCCGCCAGAAATATTCATATTCTTTATCTGCCACTAAGTGTACAAAGTGTATTATAATATAGGTAATATGCACTTAAGACTAAGTCGCCCATTTCGGATGTTGCAAATTTTTGAGAATAGAAAAACGGATTTAAAAAAAAAAAGCTATAAAAGAGTAGGAACAGATAGACGACATGGGCGATTCCAATTTCAAAAGCTATTGTATTACCTACAAATTACAATTAGGCTAGTCTACTCTAACAGTCGTACAGGCGCCATGTTGTGCCGCCTCGCACGCGAACTGCAGGCTTGACCGGGTAATATTACTAATATTATGTACCTCAGTTACGATACAAGTGTGATAATTTGGCGGTCAATAACCGTTTAGTCGCGGTCAGCGTAGTTGTCTTCATTCTCATCCATTATGACTTTCACTTTTTATTGACCACTGGGTGTAAGCATTAAAATGTTAGTAGCGTCATCTAGTATGAAGTAGTGTTAGGAAGCGCTATCTCTTGACGAGTAGGGAAACTAAAATCAATTTGTAGTTGGATATTGTTAATTTCTTGTCTTTAGAACACCATCTTGTAATTTGTACATGTCATGTAGATTGAAATATATACCTAAATATATTTTGTATTTTTGTTATGCGTAACTTTAAGATGAAAATTAAAAGTAATCATATGATTAGTAATTTCGAATGTTACAGACAGGTCAGGATGGCCGAGCGGTCTAAGGCGCTGCGTTCAGGTCGCAGTCCACTTCTGTGGGCGTGGGTTCGAATCCCACTTCTGACAAACTTTTTACTTCCAGGTGAAATAATTACTAACACTGTTTTCAAAAACATCGTTTTTTAAATATTGTTTACTTATTAATATTATTCATATATACTACTGTAATTCGAAATGGTTTTAGCTATATCTCATATCCTGTCTGATATTGCATATGATCACTGACGTCGAATACCTACTTACTCTAGGTTTGAAGACACCCGTATCTGTATTGTATTTTTCGCCATGAATGTAACACTAATATTATTTAATGCAAAAGTTTGTGTGTATGAGTAAGTGTGTAAGTATATAAGTGTGTTTGTTCCCGTTCAACTCTGTAACGGCTAAACGGATTTGAATGTATGGTATGGAAGTAGCTTATACGCTGGATTAACACATAGACTACTATCCCATACTTTTTACGGATCCAGTGGGATAGCTGGTAAAACCGCGGAGCGTTGCCAGTAATAAATATCCCACATACACCACTCATTGAGGATCAATACCGATCTGGTAGCGACATGGTACCTACTGCACTTAGATTTAAAAACTTGACTGTGGATTAATACAGTACGAGTAGAACCAAAATTTAAGATAAGAAAATTAGAATTCTTTGCTGTCAGTGTCAATGTCAAGTTAATTAATGTCGTTCTAGGTTCTAGGTAATGCTGCCACGTTACCCCTTTTCGGGCTAGATATAGCCTTTTTTACTTGCCCGAAAGGAGCAATGTAGCCTTTTACTGCTCTTGTTAAAATGATTCAAAGCAACAAGACAATATAAGGTAGCACAATTAACAAAATGGATATTGAATTTGTTTTAGAAGTTTTGTTTTGGAAAAGATGAATGTTAGTAATTTAGGGTAACCTTCTCTTCTAGTCTAGGGCCTTACTTATTCTTGCTAAGTTGCTTAAAGAGTGGCAGAACTGAAATGTCACGCGTTAAAACAAGACGGACAATTTTAACCACTGATTAAGTTACTTTTTAAGTAAGGGCCATTATAGTACCTAAGATAACATTGTATGTTATTTAATAATTCTATGTGCTTGCACACAGCTGTTTACGTATATACACCCGCACACAAGCGAGTTTACGAGTGAATCTAGAGCAATATGCGTCCTAAATTAATTTATAGTAATTAAAATAGCACTGTATTTTTAATTGCATTAGCTTCTTATTAAAAAAAAATATTTTCTTTTTTATTTCACGGTTTGAACGAGACTTGACAGTTACCATTGTTTTTAGCAGATTCAAGACTATATTTATACAGACTATAAGCTAGTTTATACAAACTAGCTCATAGAGTTTAACTTAATAACTTATTAATTTTAATCAGAGTGTCATATTCGCTTGTGCGAAAGAGCTCTTTAAATGAGAATAAAAATAAAGTGTGACAGACATTTTCTCCGTAAACAAAACGGCAACACTGAACATAACCTTAAATAGAAGTCAAATCTTTGTACATAAAAAATCTTTTTAAAATTATATTTATCGTACGTAACGGCAAAATGACTACAATTAAAGTAAGAGATGAAACCGAAATAATTAATAAACTTAGTTCGTACATAGAGAAGATATCTAACGACGCTATTAACAACAGAGGACAATTTTATGTTGGACTCTCCGGTAAGTGGAAAAAACTGAAATTCTGTAAAAAATACGTTTAAATGCGTTAAATACAGCCAAATTGAATTATTGTGTTCGCAACAAGCTAAGACAAAAATAAGTTTCGGTTTTAATTTTCGAGCTAAGTTTTGTAGCTAAGAACCAATACAACTCCATCAAGTTATTTTCCACGTTTAGTGATGTCATAAGAATGACGAATCATATTATTGCAATTGTAAGATAGCCTGTGAAATATTATCTATACAAACTGATGCAATTAACTTTTGAAACAAGCTGAATGTAGTTCAAAAGTAGTGTAGGAGTGACTGTAGTGTAGTTTATTAGTGTAGTGTGTTTTATTAGTTTTATCCATACAGTCCCTGGGAATTAAAGTTTATTAACCATTTTCAACATAGTGCCTTCTTGTTCCTCTGATGGATATAATGTTCTTTTTTAAATGACCGACATGGCAGATGTTTTGATTATGTATTTAAATATCTGCTCTGAGCATAGGTGTTAGTTGTCAATGTCTCTGTGTGTGTTCCATAGCAACTTCGCTATGATTAATATTAAAATTAATTTTATGATTATTGTTATTAACTTGGATTCTCTATCAAAATCAAAAAAAAAAAATATGTATTTATTTCAGACAAAGATTAGAGTAATGGAATGTATAATTGTTCTATGGTTATATTAATGACTCAGTTTACATTCAATTTTTTTTTGTTGATTAATTTAAATCTGATAATAAAATGAATCTATTGAATTACTGGAAAAAATCTTGCTAGTTCAATGGTTTAACTAACCACTACTTAACTAGTGGAAAGTAGCTTTCACACCTTTTTCTCGTAACTTTCAGGAGGCTCCGTAGTAAAATACCTCTGTGAGGGTTTACCAAAAGTGGACACGGAGTGGTCTAAATGGACGCTAGCCTTCTGTGATGAGCGAGTGGTGCCGGAAGATAGCGCAGACTCAACATTTGGGACATACAAGCGAGACCTTATACCTAGGACAGGGTTAAAAGAAAGCCAGTTTGTTGTGATCAAGCAAGGAGTATCTGGTATGTTTAATACTTGTTTGAATTATTTAAAAAAATATCCATTTTTAGCGGTATCAACATATTTTAATTTATAATTTAAATAGACAGGCTAGTGCTTTGTATAGCAAACAAGCTAGTTTTTAAATTTGTTTTGTTTATTTTAGATAATCAATAAAAAGCAAAGAAAAAACACAAGATCCCATTTTCTCACCAAGTATGATATGCAATTTTCAATATGAACAGAATCAATGTCATCATTTTGTCAGGTATACAGTAAATATGTATGCCTCCTGGTTTTACCTATCTTTCTTATCTTAAATAAACTAGTACCAAAAATGTATGCATTTCAAAAAATTTATTTCAAATTCAAAATGTTTATTTTGCTGAGACGGGTAAAATTCAGTTGTTAACATAGTTACACGATTGAGACCACTATGCTCTAGCACAATGGCACGCAAAATTCTTGATATTTGCTGCGGCTATATTCCTCTGAATTATAATATTAGTTAGGATTCAAAATGTTAGAATATGTGTCTTTTCTAGATCGTCAAGTTTGATTGCTTAACCTTTATTCCAGCGGATGATGCAGCAAAAGACTACACAGAGAAGCTTAAACAAGCGTTCCGCAGTGAAAACTTCAAATTCGACTTACTACTCCTTGGCATGGGGCCAGACGGCCACACTTGCTCTCTCTTCCCCAATCATCCACTTTTGATTGAGAAGAGTTTACAAGTGGCCCCCATCACAGACTCGCCCAAGCCTCCGCCAGAGAGGGTCACATTGACATACCCGGTCATTAATAATGCTAGGAATTGTATCTTTGCTATCAGTGGTGCGGGGAAGGCTGATATGATCAAGGTAGGTATTTTGGTATCCATTATAACTAGTCTGTAATTTGAAATAGTCTGTTTGTAGAAATTGTCTGTAATAGGCTGATGAAGAGGCATTTTACAAACTGAGTGTTGACATTGCAGGTCCATATTATTTATCCTTAAAAAACAATCATTTAGACCATGGCTTAGTCTTAAAATGGCTGACTCTAGGTTTGGCCAAACTATTCTTAATTGGAGGTGATAAGGCCTGCACTGATGTCCCGCTTGGGATGTTTTGTACATTCCCCCCTCTGCCAGACCCAAAACCAGCCGAGCTCTTTAAAATAATAGAGCATGGTCTTGGGTCACTGTCTTACCTGTTACACTCCTATTCTATCATAAGATCTTAGAGACTTATTGTTGGGTTTCTGGCAGGAGTCCTGATCTTAATTGTATGTCCTCTGTGGCCTTGCAATGCAGTAGCAAATGCTCCACGGTCAAGGGAAATGGTCAGGCATCCTATATGAAGTTATGTTACCTTTTAATTTTCATTACTAGCTATGATTATACACCATGAATTATTTTATGACTAAATTGACAAACAGATCTTGATTATGGGAACTACCCGCTACACTGATTTCTATTTTACTAGTTATTATAGACAGTCAGTGACTAACTTTTAGCAAAAAAAAAACAGTAGTATTCGGTAGGTAATGTAGATATGACCTAATTACTCTTCGAGGGTAGGACAATATCTCAGCAGTGGGATTTTTACATGGTGATGCAGAATGTAATTAATGCTGTTATTTTTTTCCAGCGTATACTGAAAGATAATGAAGACTTGCCTGCGAGACGAGTGAGTCCTACCAGTGGCTCCCTCTATTGGCTGGTCGACGAAGCAGCTGCCGCGCATCTATGATGTTCCCATGTCTCTTTAACTATAAAAATAAGTGCATCATAGGTATGGTGCTTTTCATAGACATTTATTAGGATAAATTCTGCGAATTTTCAAACTTTGGGTGTGCGTGGCATGACCTAAGCGCTCTGCAAATTCTGTATAGAACCCTTCACAAGCACTTGGCCATCTGAATAAAGATGAAAGTATTTAGGTTATTAAAATACCTGAGCGCTTGTTTTTCGTAAAAATTAATGCGCTTACTGTGTCTATCCTGTTAAATGTCTGTGGAGCTTTTACAAGTGCGAGTCTAACTAATGTGATTTAATAATTAAATAAGCGCTATAACATACAAGTTAATTTGTGCCTTTAAACAAAGTGATAATAGCTGTATGTACGTACCTTGTAACTCGATGTTATTTTTTGAAACTCTTTATACATTCCTGTTATGATGTCGGTTGAATAAAAGCTTTTTGGGTTTAATCTCGTTTCATTTTTGTCATAGATCACACTAGATACCGCATTACGAGATTCGTTGTCCCTACAAAAAGTGACGTCAGTTTGAGGCGCGGCGCGGAGCGCGGGGAGTGCGACCGAGCGTTCTCATTGGCTGTCTCAAGGCTACGTCTACTCGCGCCTAACAATCAACCAATAGGATTTCGTATAAGTGTATTTAGACTGATGCGTGGTGCGCTTCAAGCGTCCTGACTGCAGAATCTAGGGTGTGTTCTGTGATATTTGCAGACATCACTGTTGCAGGGTGTAGACCCAGGCCTGCTCACTCGGCAATGAGGACGCGTTACGTTACAATTAGCGCTGCAGTTAGTGCGGTTTACAATTTTATTGCCATTCGTTTTTGTTAGCATTTTTATTTTTTTGTATTTGGTGGCAAACAAGCGACGGGCCTCCTGATGGCGAGTGGTCACCGCCGCCTATGGGCACCTCCAATACCAGGGGCACCGTCTCCGAGGACTCTGCATGGTGCAGTTAGGAAATGAAAGGCACGTGTGCAAGTTCCAATATGTGTATTCCCTCACTCGTTCAAAATGCCAGCGAGATGATCACAACAGCATTTATTCCACATAAAAAACGACCTCGTCTATACGTTACAATTACGATTATCATCAACCTATGACATTAAACTTTTTTATAATATTATAATATTGTTAATTACAAAAAGTCCATCGAACTAAATACAATAGGCGCAGTGCGCATAGCGCACAACCGCTCACATACATATACATATATAATAGGTAAGATATACATAGCACTACAGTTAATTTTAAAAGAACGACGCGTAACCTAGAGGCGGGTCCTCCGGCACTATCAATTTAACACAATATTAACATAGTGGCCGGGTGGAGTTTATACAGTGATGGGTGACCGCCCGGCTATGTACTGTACAGGGGCTGACGTGCGCTGGCTGCCTGCAACGGAAACGGAACTGTTACCTCGCATTGCTGTCGCTCTGATCGCAGCCCAGCGCGTGCAACACGGGTGCAGGATGACACTCAAATTACCTACATTATTTGATGAAATTAGTTTCGGGGTAAACTGTTTTTGTCCCCTAAATCTTAATCTTGTTTTTTTGTGACAATAGCAAAATAATATTTTATGTAAGTATATGCTTTTCTATGATTTATTTATAATATAATTAATAGTTTATGAATCTAAACTTAAATATACAAACTAAGACTTTGCTTTTCTTCGTCATAATTTCAAAGCAAAAAATTCTTCACTTTAGGTGTATCTAAAAAAATCGAGAAAAAAATTTCAGCTTTTCCATAGAAAAATGTCAATAACACTCGACAAAATTTATGGAACAGCTATTTTTTTTTTGCGATTTCAGGTTTGGTCCCACACTAAAAGTTGTTCATATCGATGAGTACTATGAGCCCTTTTCGGCTTAGCATACCCTTTCCTGTACAGGGGTCACTAAACTAAACTTTTTAGAAACCATAGGCTTGACGATAGTGTTATTGTGATCTATTGTTAATAGAGACATGTGGTATTACTGAACGTTTTTTCATTTCGAGTAGTACAGGAGCACGTGACCAATATGTGTAGTAGTGTGCGTACCTCTCGGGAGCTAGTTGGTCGGCCAGTAGGAATGCGTGTACGCGGGCTTGTTGTGCGCGGGCTTGTTGGTGCCGCCGCGGCCGCCGCTGGAGCCGCTCTCCGCCTGCACGGGGACGTACACGTGCACGTTACTATACATAATAATATCAACTAACGAAATAACTATTTCGAAACGACTCGATAGATGGCGCTTTTCACTAAGCACGTACGTTTCGGTATTTAGCCAGTATTCGGTGGAACAAATATTTTCAGCAAGGCCAGCCCCGGAAAAGAAGAACGGTTGAAAGAAATGGCCAAATGGACATCACAGCTCCCTTATCCGGCGTATAATTTTATTGTCGGTTATAATCATTGTCCTGGCCGGTAGACAAATAATGAGGTGTTTTTCAAAAAAAAAAAAAATGACTTCTAAAATACTTACAAAATGGCGTAATAGTCCTATCGTTTTACCTGTCATTTCTGTCGAAATATTTTGTTTATTTTTTAAAATCGTAAATTTTGGCTCCACACGTTGTGTATTTAGCCAGTGTCAACTATTGTAATACTTCAAATGAAGTCAAATACATAGTTGCATTACTTGAAATTGTCTAAATTCACATGTGGAGCCAAAAAACACGAGAAAAAAAAAGGCACACCTACATTTTTTTGTGTTTCATGTCTTGACAGTGACAGAAAAACCTCAAGGTACATCTAACGCCATCTATTGGGTACTATTATTAGCAGGTTTTTTTTTTTTTGGAAAACGCCTCTTTGTCTAAATACACATGTGGAGCCAAAAACACGAGAAAAAAAAGGCACACGTACATTTTTTTGTCTTTCATGTCTTGACAGTGACAGAAAAACCTCAAGGTACATCTAACGCCATTTATTGGGTACTTTTAATGCCAGGATTTATTTATTTTTGGAAAACGCCCCATTGACACCTGAATTAGCAACGCCATCTAGTTAAATTTGATGGAACCCGACTCTGGAAACCAATTATTTGCTAAATTCTGCAAGGGTTATGTTACATAATTTTTTTTTTCATTTTCGCTTTCGAGAAGAGTCTCACAAACGACTCATTTATCCGGTTTAATTAACAGATAAATAAGCAGCGGTGATATTCTACGTGACGTGCGCGACCCCTTGTCCGAAGCAGGTGACGAAAAGCGCAAAAGTTACGACGTAGTGCGACGACAAACGCGATAACGTACTATACATTGGGTGAGAAAAAAATAATAATATATATATATATATTTTCGCATTTGGGCGCATTGCGTCGGGTCGCCGCGTTTTTCGCTCACATATGACGAGGGGGGATATCTCCACGTCGCAATGCGTAACAATGGTCCTATTTTAGAACTTCCCCGGGACAAAATATCTTGAATAACCAAATTTTTTTAAAAACTAAAATATAATTTTATTTTATTTTGCATGGAAAACAAACAACTTGAATATAAATAAAGCAGAAATACAGTTAATGGGTACACAAAGGCCTAAACAGTTCTCAGTTCTCATAATGGGCGTGATATAAAGGCGATGGCGGCAATAGAATTTTTGTCCGTTTTAAAGTTATTTACTAAAATATTACGAATAAATATATAATAATAAGATACGTAAATGATATGTTTGGTATCTTTTTTTTATGGCAACATACCGTTTACGTTCACTGCATATAATTATATTATAGACAAATATAGCACATGCATAAGTTATAATCTAAAGGCGGGTAATATTGCGATTATACAGCGATATATAAATAGGTGCGTTATATAGGGTGCGTATTATATACTAAACATATATTATATCACTTACCCGCCTATTTTGACTACTGTTCATCCGTGCATCCATCTACAAACGAAAAATACTATGATAAACAAAATGTTTGTACATGCATTGATCTGTATGTATATATTTCGGTGTTCACGTCCACGTTTTCATGCTTCACCACACGCCGCGTAATAATATTTTTATTTTTTGAAAAACTTTATTTATGTTGTTGATTTTTTATGAAACTTTTTGTCTGCCTTTTTTATCGCCAATTCTCGCCTGTAGCGTATTGAATATTGCTGTAGAAGAAAAGCGCCTCAACGTATCGCATTGTCAAACGGATGAGATCAAAGCGTATAACTGTAACAAGTCTACCGTCCTATTCAAAACTGCGATTTAATTATGATTTTGCGATTTTTGCTGTCATTATTTTTTTTGTTTATTTTTTTTCAATTCCAAAAAGTCTTTATTTGATATAAAAGTACAAATAGTTCAATAACCAGTGTGAGTTCATCCTAGTTTACATTACATTAAAAACAACGAACTGGACGCTCTCATTGTTATCGCTCAAAATTGATATTGAGAAAGAGGAGAGGGCAGTGTGTGTTGGGGGAGGACGGGAGGAGGGGAGGAGGGGAGGGGGGGAGGAGTAGCCGGTACCGACCTGGTGCTGCTGCGGCGCGTGGTGGTGGTGGTGCGGCGGCGCGGCGATGTAGAGGTGCGAGGCGGCGCCGAAGGGCGGCGGCGTGCCGCTGTGGAAGCCCGCCTTCTCGTAGCTCTGCAACCAAGCGAGGGCCGTTACCCCACCTCGTCCCACACACCCCGCGCCGCCCGCGCCCCGCGCCCCGCGCCCCGCGCCCCACACCGAGCGGACACGGGACGCACCGTCATGCACTCACACTTACACTCGTGCACTTCGCCTCTGTGAACCCTGACTCTTAAGAGAACTTGAGTGTCACAGACACACACACACACACTCAGTTACACTACACATTCATCCTCCCACCCGAAATTGCAATTTCCCATACCTACTTAGTTATGCGTGCTATGTTATAATTATTTTTCCTACTTTTGCTTAATATTGTGATATCACGATTAGTTAGTACAGTGTTACGCCGTGACATAGGTTTATTCCTAGCTTGGGCGACAATGCTTATCGACCTGGTTTATTATCTAAGGAACTAAGCGATGATTAATAGATGATTGTAATCCTGAAATATTGTCAATATACGATAGGACACCCAAACGACACATCTTCACGAGAAGCTACACCATCCAACTGCATGAAGAACGGTGTGATAGCTCCGGTATACGGAAGCTGAGGAACTCGCGCAAACTTTACCCCTACTTCAAAACTATTAAAAGATCACGAATCTTTTTATACTCTCGATAGAAAATGTATCAAAAATGTAGTTTCCATTTATCCCTATCGTGGCGGCGTCTCTCTTTTCATCAAACGCGTGTTTTTCGATAACTTTTATGCCGGGGGTAGTGATCGACAACCCCACCACCGCCGTGGACTAATATCGGCCGGGTCGGATGGCACAGACAGACAGACAGAAGGTGGTCGGACAGCGGACGTTGACCTTATCAGCTGATCAGGCGACTGATGTCGAGGGGACAACACTCAAGACACCAGCGTAGGACTTATCACTACGATATTAAGAATAACCATACCACTCCCTCTCCTCACACTGAAATATTGATATTGAAAATGTCGTTTTTTTTTTGTCAGATAGAAAAAAAAAAACTATGGAAACCGACGTAGTAATAAACAACACACAACATTAACTTTTGTCAAATGTGATCGCGGCTATAGTCTGAAGTCTGAACAACGGACTCAATGACCGGGTTTCAGGGCCAGTTCTAGCAAACGTCAACTAGATGGCGTTACTAATTCAGGTTTCGCAATTTAATAAAATACGCTATGCCACCGGCAATGATAAAATAATTGAACGGTCGCCGGAGGTGCGACAAACCTACTGTCATCACACTCAAACCTGTTACCGGAAGGGTTTCCGGGTTGTTATAAAAATAAATAACTGAACGCACTGTTATCCGACTCCATTCTTTAATCGAAAAAAAAAAAGTCGCGTCCTTGTATTATTTCAAAACTTCGAGTTGATGTTTTCAAAACTCCATAGAAACCTCTAGTAAAGTCTCCACCACTTTACTGGGTCATGACGTGGACTTGACCGTGACATACTTTGCTTGACTTAGACTATGCCTGCGACGAATTTAATTTTGAAATATTTGACTTCCCTTGTAATATTACAATACTCGACACCAGCTAAATACACAACGTGTGTAGCCAAAACATAAGAGAAGTAAATTTTGAGTTTTTGTATTTAAAAAAACCGCTATCCGAGTCGGCAATATTCCACCAGAAAGGTTCTCTGGTTGTCGTAAAACAAATTAATAGATTAATCTACAGTTATCCGAGTCGGGAATACATTTTTAGCGTACAACCGTTCCGGCCAAGTTGCCGGGTCCGGCTGCGGGGGCACTTCCGGCAGGGCAGGGCAGGAGGCCGCACGCCGTGCCTTCCGGGAGGAGGTGAGGGTGTGGTGTAGAGTATATTTTTTCCTCTTATGTTTTGGCTCCACACGTTGTGTATTTATCCAGTGTCAAGTATTGTTATATTTCAAATGATATTACATAATTCACAATTAAAATAAGTCTCAGTCATAGTCTTACCCCCGAATACTGAAACGTTTGTTAACCTTGACGACAAATTGAGTCTGTTGCTGCCTTTGTCATTTGCTTAATGCCAGACATTAGAATTAATCTGTTGTCAAAGTTAACAAGCGTTTCAGTATTCGAGGGTATGTCAAGTAAAGTAAGTCACTGTCAAGTCCACGTCATGCCCCAGTAAAGTGGTGGAGACTTTACTAGAGGTATCAATAACTTTTGGAAACAACACGAAGAGTCACGTTTCACAACATTATACTATTCATCAACACTCGTGCACGTTCACGAACACTTAATGGATAAAAATCTACGATTTTCATACATTAACACTCGATATAACACAAGTTTAGATAAATAATAGAATGACGCGACATGACTTCTTGACGTTCCCGCCAAAACACCAATGTAGTGTATAGTGGTGTACTCACGTTGACCTTGTTGAGCGTGACGTGTCCCTTGGCGTACATGGCGTTGGTGAGGTCCGCGGCGGCCGCGGCCTTGCTCGCCGACCCCGAGTACGCGCCGCCTGGGGAGCGGACGTACGTCACGTCACTTCACACTCATATTATAAATAACTCATTTGTGCGAAATTGTGTAGTATGTAAGTGTATCTGTTCACGTTCAACTCTGTAGCGGCTGAACGGATTTGGTGAAATTTTGAATGGAGGGACCTCATACCCTAACTTAATAAGGAGCTACTTGTCATCTATTTTAATAAATGTCTGTGGTAAAAACAGGTAGACCCGCGGTGTCTATTCTAATAAATGTCTGTGGTAAAACATGTAGACTCGCGGTGTCCATTCTAATAAATGTCTGTGGTAAAACAGGTAGACTCGCGGTGTCTATTCTAATAAATGTCTGTGGTAAAACATGTAGACTCGCGGTGTCCATTCTAATAAATGTCTGTGGTAAAACAGGTAGACTCGCGGTGTCTATTCTAATAAATGTCTGTGGTAAAAACAGGTAGACTCGCGGTGACTATTCTAATACATGTCTGTGGTAAAACATGTAGACTCGCGGTGTCTATTCTAATAAATGTCTGTGGTAAAAACAGGTAGACTCGCGGTGTCTATTCTAATAAATGTCTGTGGTAAAGCAGGTAGACTCGCGGTGACTATTCTAATAAATGTCTGTGGTAAAACAGGTAGACTCGCGGTGTCTATTCTAATAAATGTCTGTGGTAAAAACAGGTAGACTCGCGGTGTCTATTCTAATAAATGTCTGTGGTAAAACAGGTAGACTCGCGGTGTCTATTCTAATAAATGTCTGTGGTAAAAACAGGTAGACTCGCGGTGTCTATTCTAATAAATGTCTGTGGTAAAACAGGTAGACTCGCGGTGTCTATTCTAATAAATGTCTGTGGTAAAAACAGGTAGACTCGCGGTGACTATTCTAATACATGTCTGTGGTAAAACAGGTAGACTCGCGGTGACTATTCAAATAAATTTCTGTGGTAAATCCGAGTTTCTTTTCTATATGCAATTTGTTAGAGCTGGTCCCGAGTCCAGAGTGGTCGAGTGAGGTGAGGTGAGGTGAGGTGAGGTGGGGCAGTCACCCGGCTTGTAGGAGTCCTGCGCGTCGTACTGCTGCTGGTAGGCGGGCACCTTGCCGGCGCCGGCGCCCGCCACGCCCGCCACGCCCGCCACGCCGGCCACGCCCGCCACGCCCGACCCGCCGCCGAACTGCACGCGCAGGTCCGACACGTTCTGACACAACAACACACGGTTATATCACGCTTCTCCTACTATCTCGCTCACACAGTTAATATAGAACCTGTAAACAAATTAAGCGAGTGTTGGTTCACAGCTCACAATTAGTTATTCAAAATAAATAAATGGTTGTAAGGAAAGGGTATGGTGAGCCGAAAAGGAGTCGTAGTACTCACCATATGAACAACTTATAGTACGGGACCGACCCCAAAATCGCGAAAAAAATATCAACTGTTCCATAGAATAATGTCAATGACCTTCGCCAAAACGTATGGAACAGCTGATTTTTTTTTCGCGATTTCATATTTGGTCCCATAGTAAGTTGTTTAATGATTAGTACTATGAGCCTTTTTCGAGTTAGCATACCCTTTCCTTATAACCCTGTATTATTATATTATACTAGCGACCCGGCCCGGATTCCAACGAGTCTAATTTAAAAAAAAAAGGGGTTCAAATCTTATGTATCGGCTGAAATTTGTTAGGTAGCTTATATACTGGATTAACGCATAGGCTACTTTTTATTCCGGAAAAATATTCAAATTCTGTAGAATAGCGGGTGAAACCGCGGGGCGCAGAAGTCGAACTTCAGTGCTTTCCTCATAGTCTCTGAATAAAAGGACCGTGACATACACAGAGACATGGCCAAACTATAAGGGATCTTTGATTGAAATGGAACCCTAAAAATCGAGGTTTGCCCAAACCTACCGTACTGATGATTGTTATAACATAAATTTTATATTAATTATTGACCTTTATAATTTTTTATTTATTTATTATTATTACTTTATTAATATTATTATTTTTTCTATTATTAATGTGTACTCAAGTGTAATTAAAACCAGTGACGTGTAGCCTGTGGTTATAAATAAATGAGTACGAGTATGATCGTAGTGCGGTAAAGTATATACTAACCGGGTAGACGCCATACTGGTAGGTAGTAGGCGGCGGCGGCTGGTAGTAGTACGCATAGCCGGGCGGTAGAGCGGCCGTCGGAACCTACAAACAATATTCATCGCTTTAATTTTCGACATTTTTTTTGGAATATTTCGTCAAGGTAAAGTAGTTTCGTCCTGGTGTTGATGAGGCATGAGTCCCTGCTACCGTACCTGTTGGGGCGAGGCGGCGTCGCTGCGCGCGAACCGGTCGCCCGCCCCCAGGCCGAAGGCGCCGTCGCGCGCGCCCCCGCCCACGCCCACGCCGTACCCCGTCACCTCGTAGTAGCCGCCCTGGAATTACACCTATTTATTAATAATGGGGTAGTGTTACTTAACAATTTTACACAATATTGAACTTTATTTATAGCAGAGTATTGCTCGCTATACATTCTTAGCAGCTCCCGCTTACACAATTCTTACAGTGTCAGACGGGCAGCCGTGATTTCGCCGCGAAATCGATCGACCAATAACAGCGCAAGATTTTAATGCGCGTAGAACTCTGCATTGCAATTGGTAGATCAAAGTTTCCCGCGCTACTAAAATATGTCTACTGCATAGGACTCGGACATCTAGGGGACATCGGGAGGAATTTTTTGTTGTGCAAAACTGTACTTCTTACTGCACTACTCCAGCTTATCCCATTTTATGCCACTACATTACAAATGGTCGCCAAATAATTCCGCCCCGTCCCTCACAGACCCCCCTAAATCCTGTGTTCATCTTTTACTTCTCGACTTTCCCCATTCCATTTCCGGCATCTTTTCTGCCACTATTAATCATGCCGTCCCTCTTTGACCCTCCTACTAATGTTTCTGGTTCTATTTGACCCTCCTACTAATCCTACCGGTCCCTCTTTGATCCCTCTAACATTGCAGCGACTTCTACCGTTCCACCGTGTCCTCCGCTGACCCCAGTGTTCCCTTCTGACCCTGACAGAGCCCACCCCGCACGTACCATGTGATGCGGCATGGTGGAGCGCATGAGTTGCTCGTCGTAGGTGGCGTACCCCTGCGAGCCGTAGAGCGCGCCGCCCGCGTACCCCGCCGCGCCCCCGCTAGAACTCACGCCCGTCACCGGGACGTGACCTGAAACAATCCACAAAACAAATGTTATCCAGATACTTGCTGGGATTTCAACAGAAAAGGCTCCAAATAAAAAATAAAAAAACTATAATGTGGACCTGAGATTTTTTTTCATTTACCCAAATTTTTCTGAAACAAAGAGTATCCATGATACACACTGTGTATCATGTGTAAAAGTGTGTAATTATTACACACTTTTACATGAAATGGTACGTTCAAATATCCTAAGCCCTTTGTGATTTTGTAGCAAGAATTCGAATAGTGACAAAAAGAAGAATGGCGAACTCCCATAAATAGTTTTAAGTCAGTAAAATATACGACGTCTTTCAGCAGCGTTTCCTGAGATTGTTAGTCTATCGATAGTTTTATCGAGAAGGCCAGGAACAATCGTTATTAGGCTCCGAAGTTTATGTTACTGTTATCGACTGAATGAAAACTAAAAACAGCACGAAGTCAAAAAAAAAAAACCGTGGTAAATATCCCGTGAATACTAATAGTAATGTAGCACGAAGTCGTTAGCTATAAAGCAAAATCGGAATCCTTGGGGCACGCAGGAGTCACACAGAAGAAGAGCAGAATCCGTAAAGTATCAAAGAGCAAAGTATAAGAGAGAAGCGTGGAGCCAAAATATAAGAAGAAAAAAAAGCATTTCACGTTTTTTACCCATTGGGCAGAACTGAAACTACCATGTCCAAAACAGCCGACATGTTTTTATCGCCCTTTCCCATATTTGGTCCAAAGTGAAAAAAAATTTTTTTTTTATAAAATGGCAACACTTACAAATAGAAGGCCTTTATAACAAATAAGAAGGAAATGAAATTTAATGACTTTTTTATTGTTTTTTTTTATACCTTACATGTTTAAAAACCGTCGAACAATATTTACGGAGTTTTGTAGAAATGGTAATGATATTAGAAGACGCTCCAAGATTTATGACATAAAATTTCGCCATAGTTCTTGTCATTTCTTGTTTTTTTTTTTTTACTTTCAGAAGTGGGATTAGAGAATTAATATTAATAAGCTTAACGAATAGAGCGCGACCGGCTTGCTCGTGCTCAGCTCCGTCCTGTTTGAATTATTGTTCGAAATACATATCCACTTAAGTAAGGTGAGCATTTCAATTAATCTAATGCGAGTGAGGTTTGACTGACCCGAGGTGGTGGTGACTTTAGCGGTGGAGGTTTGTGTCGTGGAGGTGCTCGTCAGACTGTTGCTCACTGCCGCTGCACTGCTGTCGTACTGCGGAAATAAAACGCATTGCACTGTTGATAGAGTTCATTAAAATATGGCAATGTTTTATTAAAACCACATCATTCGGGATAGGGGGTTTGTAGCATTGAGTATGTGGGTAATACTGAGACTTGAAGTGTTAGAGATTCCGAGTGGATTTTGAGTAGGGATTGTTAGGTGTTGAGTGTCGATTGTTAGATGTTATGCGTGTGTTTCTGCTTACTGAGCGTAGAGGATGTTGAGCGTTGATTGTTAGTGTCGAGCGTCCTTTTTTGGGTGTTTAACGTAGATTGTTAGGTGTTAGGCGTCTATTGTTGGGTGCTGAACAAGACAAATACAATCTCCAAATTTCAAATCTCAACTACCAGCGGTTTATGCTGCGCGTTGTCTGTCAGTCAGTCAGGACTTCCGATTCTTATAGTATTAGATAGTTTTTGGGTGTTGATCATCAATTTCTGGGTACGCAATTTATTTTTTGCTGGGTTTTGACATTTTCGTGTGGATTGTCGGATGTTAAGCGTGTCACTGTTATACGAGAGCTATACAGGGTCATAACGAAAAGGATATGCTTAGCCGAAAAGGGCTCATAGTACTCATCGATATGAACAACTTTTACTATGGGACCAACCATGAACACGAGAAAAAAAACCTGCTGTTCCATAAAAAAATGTCAATGACTCTCGACAAAATGTATGGAACAGCTGATTTTCCCCCCTCGATTTCAGGGTCGGTCCTATAGTAAAAGTTGTCTACAATCATAAATACTGGTGGACGTTTTTGACACAGCGCCATCTAGCCCCAAACTAAGCAAGCTTGTATTATGGGAACCAGATAACCGATAGAATACATAAATACTTCCAGACAAAGAACAAACATGTTCATCACACAAATGTTTGTCCTGGGTGGGAATCGCACCCACAACCTATAGATCAGAAGGCGGAAATCCACCCAGTGAGCCACAGGGCTAGTTAAGGCTAGTCACGAGTACTACGAGCCCCTGTGTGTGGTGTGGTGTGGTGTGGTGTGGTGTGGCGTGGTGCGCGGCGCGAGGCGGGCACCTGCGGCGCGGCGTCCTTGGGCTGCGGCTTGGGCATGGCGGCGGGCGGCTGGTAGGGCGTGTACTGCGCCGCCGTGTACAGCGCGCTGCTGTTGTACGCGCCCGCCGACGACGACGTCTGCGGGGGAGAGGGACACCTGCTATATATTTTTTTTATGGAAGACTAAGCTGTTGGCCTCTAACGGCCTCTACAGCTGTAACCGGACTTTGCTCCTGTCATGTCGTGACATTCTATGCTATGCAGTCTATTTTTTTTCTCTCTTAAGGTTTGGCTCCACACGTTGTGTATTTAGCCAGTGTCAAGTATTGTAATATTTCAAATGAAGTCAAATATTTCACAATTAAAATAAGTCTCAGTCATAGTCTAAGCTAAATCAAGCAAAGTAAGTCACTGTCAAGTCCACGTCACGCCCCAGTAAAGTGGTGGAGACTTTACTAGAGGTTTCAATGGAGTTTTGGAAATAACACGAAGAGTCACGTTTCACAACATTATATACTATTCACCAACACTCGTGCACGTTCACGAACACTTAATGGATAAAAATCCACCATTTTTACACATAAACATTCGAAATAACACAAGTTTTGGAAGATAATACAATGACGCAACATGACATCTTCACGATCCCGCCAAAACTCATTCTATGCTATGCAGTCTACTCTCCTCTATCTCCTTCCTACAGGGACAGCCGCCGGCAAACATCGTGACCGAAATCGGCGTAGTGGGGGAAACTAGTAGAGTTTACACGTACGTCGAAATCTCCGCGGAACCCCCCTTCCGCGATAGATGACCAGATGACGTCACTGCTCGAGATGTTTGCCGCTAACTGTACCGTTATTCGTACTCTACTCTACTTTAGATAATGTAACGTTTATAAATTACTAGCTTTTACCCGCGGCTCCGTCCGCGTGGACCAATAAAATATAGTAGCCTAGGTCCGTCTCCTACCCTTAAGGCGCAGGGTAGTGCAAAATTAAATTGGGCATTTAGGCGCCGCACGAGCGCCATCTACGGGCGGCGCGCTGCCCTACTATCGAACTAGCGCTTCTATGCGGCTAGATGGCGCGCGGCCGGTCCGGCGTCTCAGAAGATACCTACTGAGTTGCAGTGTTGTTCTCCGTACAGCAATTGCCATATTATACGGTTTTTAGGCACGCTACGCTTCAAATACACGGCATACGGCAGCACTTCCAAAGCCGTATAATATTTGTATGAAATATACGGCAATCCACGAAAGAGTTAAAAAAACTGCCATTACAAATTTTTCGTGTAACGTAACGCACCGAGCACCCGGAATTCCCCGTTGAAAAACGCCCTCTATGAATACGACAATATTGAGATGTTGGACTATTAAGTGATTTGTATTTACATCGCTTCACTGAGCTTAGAGAAGGTGTTACGATTAGTGATACAATGATCAGAAAAATAGAAAATTCAAGGGTGAAAATGTCGACACTGCGGAAGATAAGAGAAGAAGAGATACCATTTCCAAGTGAAAGTGAGACATAACTTCTAACCACAATTCAAAATATACATGGAGACCAGTAAATAAAAGCTAAGAATCATAATCTTGAATACAAATTAATGAAAAATTAGAACATACGGCATTTTTTTTTGATTTTGTCCCAAATACGGCAATTTTGAAGTGTAGATACGGCAGCCCCAAAATCGACGTGGAACAACACTGCAGTGAGTTGTTTCAATGTTTTCATTACAGAATATTTTATGACCAGAGACTCATCTCTTCAGAAGAGAACAATTTTTTTTTTATTGAACCAAAATTTAGTACGCGAGCTTAATGTTAATGAAGAAAAAACACAAGTTAATTTTGATCACACTTCAACTAATATTATAAATGTGAAAAATTTGTATATTTTTGATTTATTATAAACTATGATTGATTTTTGAATATTATAACATTAGCTGATGTGACTTTATAAAGTGATATATTTTTTCATTAAAATCCAAAGAAACTCGGTTTGTTTACTAAAAAAATAAAGAACTGTTTATGAACGGTTAAGGCATGCAACGATGACGAACAAAAAAACATTAATTTAGCATTTGCAATGCGTGATTGACGTTTTAGAAACAACTTTGATGGTCTTGGTTTCCGCCCACTCTTATTTCCCATATTTATTTTATGATACTAATACTCGATACTAAACCACTAGAATACACTCGATAATCAAACCAAACGGCTTGAGCTTAGGTATCTGCCTATACTATACCCACAGATCATCTGTGACTATACCGCACGGGCGCTGAAAAGTGCAGGCATGCTCATCCACGAACGCAACGCCGCAAAGCGCGACCCGCGGACGGGACGGAATGGCAACGTCGCTCATAGGCATACAAATACAATACACCTATTGCCTGATCGTATTTTGCGAGCACAATACGTTCGTGAAGAGCGACGTTTTTGTAGGCGCAAATAGTTTTTGTTTAAAAAATCGTTATGTTGATCACTGTTCGAAACAAATAGACCTGTACAGAAAAGGTACGCACTATAAGAACAACTAGTCCGAGTTTGCTACTAAGCGAATGTGAAACACCCATAAAAAACGCTTTGCTAGATCTTGGTACATCAAAGTAGTTGAAATAGCTGTGGGTGTTCACTGGTGCTAGCTATAACCGACAGCAAGTACTTGGAGTCGGCAATAATAACTACAAGATATGTGTAATAGGATGTATAAATATCGACGCTCCACATGCTATATTTTTCGCCAGAAATGTTTCTAAAAACACCTTGTTTTCGTGTTTTTGCCTTTCCCATCACCTTAAGGCGGCGTATACCCTGGTTCTCACTGTCTCGTTCGCACTTTATTGACATTTTCTAATATAAATATAACAGAAGAAATTAAAAAAAATCTTATCAATAACTTTAGAATACCACCGCGTCATTGTTATATTTTCGAAAACTTGTGTTATTTCGAGTGTTAATGTTTAAAAAAGGTGTTTTTTTATCCATTAAGTGTCCGTGAACGTGCACGAGTGTTCGTAAATAGTATAATTTTGTGAAACGTGACTCTTCCTGTTGTTTCCAAAACTAAACATCGAAACCTCTAGTAAGGTCCCCGCCACTTTACTGGGGCATGACTTGGACTTGACCGTGACTTACTTTGATAAAGAAATATTTGACTTCACTTGAATTATTACAATACTTGACACTGGCAAATACACAACGTGTGGAGCCAAAACATAAGAGAGAAAAAAATACGTTTCTGAAGATAAAAAATGTCAGTGTCATCTGTAACATTCTGTATTTTTAGTGATATAATTTTAATTATATAATACAGCGACCAAAACCACCGATGGTTCTGCGTTCTGCGATCCCCGAACCTGCCAAGCGGATTATGACAAGATTGGCAGGCGGCTTTGGGATCGCAGAACACTGCCGCGTATTAAGGACGCTGCTGCCCGACCTCCGGTGTTTCTGGTCGCAGTTACCAGTAAAATGAGTAAAGTAGGTTACCTGGTAGGAGTTGAGGATGGGCTGGTACTGCGTGAGCGTGACGCTGGAGGGGTACGCCGGCGGGAGCGCCGCGCCCGCCGACAGCGACGCGTTGCTCGAGTTCACCTGCGCGACACACACACACACGTACAGTTATCGCCATGTCCGAGACAGTCTTGCAGAGCATGTGCTCACTGACGACGATTCTTGTGTCCTGGTTTGCATCAGATCGTGATCTGTTTGCTGACGAATGGACGAGTATGCAGTCCATGTGTCTGGAATATTGTGAGGTGACAGCGGGGATGAAGAAGGAAATTGATGATTAAAAGGACTATTTACGTCGGTGTGACTTTGACTTCCGGTGGATTCCTCTTTTTATATGTGATTAATAAAATCTTTTAAAATTATCTTTTTATATTATAGTTATAAAGTGAAGCCATACCTGCGGCGCGTACACATTAGCGGAGTAGACGGCGGGCGGGTGGTGCGACACGGGGTGGTGCGAGTACATGTTCTGCGCCGCGCTCGCGCTGGCGTTCACGTTCGCACTCGCGCTCGCGCTCGCGCTGGCGTTCGCGCTCGCGGCGCTGGCACTCGCGTTGGTATTCGCCGGCGCCGGCTGACAACCAAACTATGCTTTAACCGAAGCGACGTCGTCGAGAGATGGCGCTAATGTACATATTTTTAGAAATATAATTTTAACTTCGTAACTTGCAAGCAAATTCAAACTATTAATATATAAAAATTATACATATTTTAAATTATGAAACTAGCACAAATTAGTTATACTTTTACTTTATTACTGGACTGCGTTTAGTAACATCATTCACGGTGATAAAGGAACGAAAATGGCAAAGTTTTTTATATGATCGATTTATAATTACTGTATTGGTCGCGATTCAAATTAGATAGCAATTCATGACGTAAAAATACATTTCTAAAAATGACGATTTTATCGCAAACCTTTTCGCAAAAACAACCTCGCTTTGGACCATCCACCAATTCAGTCAATTGCTTATTTTTGTTTTGTTCGCCTCAATATAAGACATTGGTGTTAAACATTTTTTTTAAAATGAGTCTTAATGCTTCGTGTTAAAGTGCTATTTACCTTTGGCCGATGCTGCTGCAGATGTAGATGCATGGCGGGTGTTTCGGGCGCAGTAACCGAAAGTTGTTTCATCGACGCTGTTAACTGCTTTTCCAACGACGCTGCAATTATAAGAAACCATTTATTTTAGCTCGTGAACTAATAAAATCAGTTTTCTTTACTCAAATGTTAATTTAACCATTTCAGGATTTAAATAAAATGGTTTACTCGAGCTCAGGCTCAATTTTGCGTTACTTTTAATTGTTTTCAAAGGAACCCAAATTTACAGTACTTTTGTTCCTATACATAAGTTAGTCAAGGGAAAGGCCCAAAAAAATTCAAGAAAAAACGAGTTTTGAGTTTTGAGCTTCTTTGTCACAGTGATGGTCAGGGGTAGCGATTACTACATCATGATGATGATGAAAGTTATACTCGATTTCATATAAGATTTCCTAACCTTTAGGAACAAAAACTACCCCATGACATATTAATTTCGGGTAGAAAAGTGTTACGAGGATGTGCGGTCGTTATCTTCCCAGCTCTACTTAAGTGGGGATATATAAGACCGTTTTTATCGCACAGAACTATACACCGGCTGCGAAATGTGTCTCACAGCCGCTCTAGCGTCGTGCTTACTCATCATTAACTGAAACCAACGACTTCACCGGCGATACAAACACTTTTCTAGCATAATCCGAGATAATAAATATCCTGTTATTTTCTTGATGCACACTATTTTTTGGGGGGGAATATTAGACGGCCTATAATGCATTCATATGGATTCAAGTAGGTATCGGGACTCTTATGCAGAGCTAGAATCGCGCTTTGTTCTAATTAAGTGTAAGTAGAAACGCGAACTTCTTGAATCGGCAGATGCAGCCTACGATGTAGCACGCTTGCCTAGAAGAAACCGATTCACTCGCGACTTGAAGACACCTAGATTATAATTATCAGGAAAAACCCACTCGGGCAGCGCATTCCACTGTACATGATGAGATTCTCGGATGTGAAACCTTATTATGTACAAAGGGCTGAATAATCTGCCGATGATGATGATGATGATTTTTCATACATTTTGAATCAAATACGTTTCAAATATTTTTTGATAAGATTTTTATGGCAGGGCTAGAGATAAGAAAGAGAGATGTATAGTATTGGTGTACTGACACGTGGAGTTGGCGAGGACGGGCTCGGGCGCGGGCGCGGGCGCGGGCGCCGGCTGGCTGGCCGGGGACTCCGCCGCCGACAGGCTCTCACTCAACTGCACACGGTAACCAACATTCAGTGACAATAATGACCCAACACACGAATCAAAATCAAGTATGGAAAAAAAGAGATAAATTATTATTATGAAAACAAACATACATTATTATTATGAAAATAAAACATTAGAGTGCGTCGTAATTATTATAGCAAGACACTCTGAATATGAAAAGGGATCTAACGATTTCGGTCAAGCTGTTTAGGCAGTAGGTTACATGAGAACATACAAACATACATCCATACCCGTCGATGACAATACAATATTACAATACAATATAACTTTATTATACACCAAAAGACAATATAACTTAAATATGAACAATAATAGAAAATATGACGGCGTTGGATCTGATGATCGATACGGAAGGTGGAAAACTGAACTGCTCAGTAACTGATGTACAATAGATTGATGGGGTTTGGTCTCATTTTGAACCGACTTACAGTACCAATAACATATGTCATAAAAGCTATCTTATTTTAATTTTGCGAATATTTCTTGATATTTTTTAATCAGGTTCAGATAACAGATTTTTGTTTGACCACACCCAGTCAAATATTAAGCGGCGTGGAGAAAGACGAAATTTGATTTTAACGATCGCCTTCACTTGTCGCTTGTGGAGGATCAATGAGGAAGAGTGGGGAGTCCTCAAAACAGGGAGGAGACTACGTCCAGCAGTGGACGTCTGATAGCCGATAAGAAGAAATATTAATACTTACCATAGCGTTAGCATTGGCATAAGAGACAGGCGCGGGCTCAGAGTGCGGCGGGGGCTCGTGCGGCGCGGGGGCAGGCTCCACCGGCGCGGGGGGGGACACCGGCTGCTACATACAGACATACATGTGTTACACTCGTACAAGCTACCGTGGCTACGGAATACAAACACCAATAGGACACAACCAGAAAGAAGTCTAGAATACGTACCGCGACCTTTGTCTATAGATATGTCATGTGCAAATGAGACAGAGATACACATATTCGTTGTCACTTTCTCGCGCAAAAGAGTAAACTAGAACAATACGGCATTTTGGACACCTCGTCCAACAGTGATGAGACCCTGGCATTTGAAAGCTCTTGGAGTATATTTCATTCAATATATATTGAAAACCGCAAATATAGTATTTTGACAAGTATTTGAAAAAATGGTCGAGTTTTTTGGCATCGTATTTTTTCGATAATTATGTAGTATTACCATGTGTATGGTGGCGGGCGGCTTGGGCGGGTCGGGGAGGTCGTCGAGTGCGTCGAACTGCACGTCGAGGTAGTATAGTTACCATGTGTATGGTGGCGGGCGGCTTGGGCGGGTCGGGGAGGTCGTCGAGTGCGCCGAACTGCACGTCGAGGTAGTATAGTTACCATGTGTATGGTGGCGGGCGGCTTGGGCGGGTCGGGGAGGTCGTCGAGTGCGCCGAACTGCACGTCGAGGTAGTATAGTTACCATGTGTATGGTGGCGGGCGGCTTGGGCGGGTCGGGGAGGTCGTCGAGTGCGCCGAACTGCACGTCGAGGTAGTATAGTTACCATGTGTATGGTGGCGGGCGGCTTGGGCGGGTCGGGGAGGTCGTCGAGTGCGTCGAACTGCACGTCGAGGTAGTATAGTTACCATGTGTATGGTGGCGGGCGGCTTGGGCGGGTCGGGGAGGTCGTCGAGTGCGCCGAACTGCACGTCGAGGTAGTATAGTTACCATGTGTATGGTGGCGGGCGGCTTGGGCGGGTCGGGGAGGTCGTCGAGTGCGCCGAACTGCACGTCGAGGTAGTATAGTTACCATGTGTATGGTGGCGGGCGGCTTGGGCGGGTCGGGGAGGTCGTCGAGTGCGCCGAACTGCACGTCGAGGTAGTATAGTTACCATGTGTATGGTGGCGGGCGGCTTGGGCGGGTCGGGGAGGTCGTCGAGTGCGCCGAACTGCACGTCGAGGAAGCCGCCGCCCTCGGCTCCGCCCGGCATCTCCACCGCGCTGCTCGGGATCTGACGAGGCAACATTTGTTCAAGAAAGCTGATATTATGACCAGTGTGCCGAGTACGAATATTTACATACCGAAATCTTTATTTATAACTAATCTCTTACTATTTTGCCGCTGCAATATAGCGTCTAGTGCAATAAGGAATCGTTTCAGACAATTCATGAGAGAATTGTTTTTGCTTTTTTTATTTTTATTTTTCTGTTTACTTTTGATTTGAGAACGTAGTTTTAGTTAAATAGAAAAAAAAAATATTTCAAACTCACCGCGCCTGGCGCGTGGCGAGGTATTTTGTCGCCCTTACGTTTGGGCGGCTTAAACTTCATTTATTTTTCTGAGGGGGGGGGGGAATACATTATAAATAGGAGCCGCCTCCCGGGCCCGAGTGCGGGAGCGGGAGCGGCGCCAGTAGAGCGTGTGGGTACGGACCTTGGAGGGCGGCGGCACGCGCGCGCGCTGCGGCTTGCGCGGGCCCGCCGCGTCGGCCGCGCCGTACACGCCGTACGTCGTCGTGTACACGCCTGCAACGGTACCGGCCGCTGTAACTTGTTTCCGCAACTCATTACACACTCAACTATGCTGAAATCTTTAAAACTGTGACTATTAAGCACATTGAAAAAAATTATGCATAATCTGTGGTTCCCGTATAAGTATAAAATCTGGTCTTAGAGTAAGTTTTAGGTTTGCCCGACAGCCTGAGTGTCACTTTTTAAATTGCCTGACAACCTTTTTCTCAGGTTTTAGATTGCCCGAGAACTTTATTATCGGTTTTAAGGTTGCCCGACAACCTTAGTGTAGCTTTAGGTTGCCCGAAAGCGTCGAGAGAATTTATTGCGAAATTAGCTTCATTGTTGCTGCTTTGTTTGTTTCCGAGCGGTATTTCATTGCTTGCCGCATAATTTATCCTATTATTTACCTTCACACTGCAACTACCTCCTTGCCATATTTCAACAACATTAGTTCAGTCGTCGATCTAGTTTTGATAAGGGACAGTCTTAACAAAAAAGACAGGGAAACAGTTATTTTCAAATGTGCAATGTCAGTATGGTCATAGTTGGTTACGTACTGCTGTCGTGCCGCTGCGACTGCTGCGTGAGTTGCTCCAGGTACTGTGACTGCGCCGCGGTCAAGCTCCCCGACATGCCGCGCGGCTGTACCTAGCGACAGGTAACGGAGGTTCCAGCACTTACTACTTTCGGACACTCTAAATATGCTATCAAAATAATCATTCAATACATTTGCAACTCAAACTCCAATAGTCATGTTGCGACCACTCGACGAGTGCGAGGAAAGTAGGCAGAAACGTAGCGTGACCAAGTTACTCGTCCTGCTCTTCGTCTTTGAACGCCAACATCGCTTACAAGCGACGTTGACGTTCAAAGTTTTCGTAGATATTCCAATATAATAACTAATTTTGTCATAAATATTAAGAAACCTAGATAAAAACAAACACCTCCTCGGAGCATCGAATGAGCTCTGGCAGTATTACCATGAGCGTCGCATCTACTCTTCACTCCGTCTACACTCTACAGAGGATAGGCTCAGAACAATGTTTACCGAATGCGGCTGGTGTTGATGTTGGTGTTGGTGTTGGTGTTGGTGCTGGTGTAGGAAGGCGTCGGCCGCCAGGTGAGGCGCCGCCGCCGGGGGCGCCTCCACGCCGCCCAACTGCTGGACATATCACTGATATTAGCTCCGAAGGTAAGTGTCGACGTGTTAGTGTCGATCATGGGTACGAGTTTAGAAGAAAGGAAAGTTTTACTTTAGAATGTTTGCCATTTTTGGTGCAATGTATCACATACTCTCATATCCTGGAAATAAATATCATAGGGATGGCACAAGTGGCAATGTGCCGGCCACATCGCTCGAAGAACGGATAACCGACGGGGAAGAAAGGTACACGCGTGGCGACCACGAGATGGAAGAAGCAGCGTCGGCAGGCCTCCCACTAGGTGGACTGGCTATATTGTGAAAGTCGCGGCGTCGTGTGGAAACCGGTGCAAGCAAATCGTAAATTGTCTTTCAGTGTGGCCCGCCTTTGTTCAGCAGTGGACGTGTTCGGGCTGTTGATGATGATGACGAGTAGCACGACTTGCCAGTAGATATTACCTCGATGTTGACGTGGTGCGCGGCCGGGTTGTGGTAGGTGTAGGTGGGGATGTGGCCCTCCGCCACCACCGGGGGCTCCGGCGCCTCCCAGTCCTCCGTCTGATGATCGAACACAGTTATCAATACAAAAAAACAAAAACTTCGGTAAAAACTTATGTTTAGTAAAAATATCATCGTTTACAGATAATACAGTGTACGAGTACTCACAGTGACCGGCAGCGGCTGAGCGGCGTCCCCGTCCATCGTGGGCTGCGGGTTCACGCTCGGAGTGAACACCTGCACGTACATACATAACAACATTATCCATACCGATATTATACTTCAGAGGAATATAGCCGCAGTCGAAGTCAAAACAAAGCTCAAAGTAAAAGCTTCGAGGACTCGAGATATAAAAAACTTATTTTGCGCGTTCCAGAACTGTCCATACAAAAAAACTCACAACTAAACGGCTGCACAGATTTTGATGAAAATTTAAATAACTGTGGTCTGGATCATAAGGACAGACAAGACTACTTTTTTTCGAAAAATGGTTACGCGCGGGCGCGGCCGCGGTTGATAGCTAGTCACTTTCTCCTTTGTGCAGAAACATTCGATAAAGTTTAATCATCTACACTAAAAAAGGTTTCCTCAACTTTAACTTTAAGCTCGCTCTCTCTCTCGCTCGCACATGCAACCTTCATTGATATAAAATTATGTACTCATTGTTAATTTCAAAAAAAGTTAAAAAAAACCTCTTTACAGCTGTCTACCAGTAAAATAATTTTCGTATTCATGATTTTAAATTTAAAGGGCCTAATCACCATTCAAGGGCAGACCTATATCCCAGTTGGATGTTCAAGGGATGAAGTAGAAATATTAAATTTTAATGAGGAGATAGAGTAGTTTGATCAAGCACAACGAAGCGTAACTACCCGCGATAAATACCTACAGCCTTTGACACTCGGGAATCTAACGACATACATTACGAACAACAAACACAAAAATTTCAAAAACAGTACTTTTCATAGGCTATCGGATAAGGAAGTATGTACCTTTGTGTCTGAGAGGGAGCCGGACCACTCCTCGTTGTCCCAGTCTTCTGTCGCGGGGAACGTGTCGCCCATGGGGTTCGCTGCGACACACAATGCCATTTAGTTCGTGTGGAGCCAGTTATCCTAACGTAAAGCGGTAGTGTGCAAACATTATGTGTTGGGGATTGTAGAGCAATGTTTTCAGTGAAATTACTGAGCATAAAGAGATTTAACATCTAATATAATAGTGACGAGCGCAGTGCATTGCCGTGCGTGGATGCCGTGTTATGGCAAGCCCGCAACGAGCGATATTGCGACGTGTACGGCGGTGGTACTCACAGTCGGACGGCTGCGGGTGGTGCGGCCAGTCGTGGCCGCGGTCCGGGCGGGGGCGGGGCGCGCCCCGGCCGCCGCGGGCCCCGCCGCGCCCCCCGCGCCCCGCGCCGCGCCCGCCGCGCCCCGCGCCACGCCCGCGCGCCGCGCCCTCGCCCCGCTCGCCCTCACCGCGACCTGCACATGGAACAATATTCAAATGACTCAGACCGGTCTTAGACTTGGAAATCAGACTCACACTCGGACGAAATATAAACAAAAGATTAAATAATGCTGGATTCAAGAATAACAAGGAATAAAGCTGATTGAAGAATAACGCTGAACTGAAGAACAATATTGCTGACCTCAAGAAGAATAAAGAATATCACTGACCTCAAGATGAATAATATCGCTGACCTCAAGAAGAATAAAGAATATCGCTGACCTCAAGATGAATAGTATCGCTGACTTCAAGAATAATAAAGAATATCGCTGACCTCAAGAAGAGTAAAGAATATCGCGGACCTAAAGAATAATAAACAAAATCGCTGACCTCAAGAAGAATAAAGAATATCGCTGACCTCAAGAAAAATAAAGAATATCGGTGACCTAAAGAAGCATAAAGAATATCGCCGACCTCAAGAAGAATAAAGAATATAGCTGTCCTTAAGAAGAATAAAGAATAAAAAATATCGCTGGACTCTAGAAGAACAAAGAATACGTAGTACTCACGCGGGCGCGGGCCGGAGCGGGAGCGCGGCTCTCGCGGCTCGACCTCACCATTATTAGTGGGGGCAGCGGGCTTCTTCTTCTTCTTCTCACTCGTCTGCCATTCGCCCTGGAAGAGAATACGTGCGTTATAGAAGAGAATATTAAAAAGCCTGAGAGTAAATTCTTATTTGCGATTAATTTCTCATTTAACAAGTGCCCGAGCAGGCATACTTTTCTTGTTTCTTGTGATTGATGCATGTTTTCGTCTAATCTAAAAACATCAGACGATTTGGTGGACAAACAAATGACTAATCCAGTAAAAAAATTAAATAAATCTCCACTGTGAGCCATGCAGTGCATTAAGAAGCGATTCTCATTAGCGGGTTGTAACAGCTCAGTTTAGTGGTCGAAGATGATAAACAAGTTTAACCTGGAATATGCATGATGTTCGTGGTGATACATTTTCAACTGTCTTGTGATAGAGTCGTACTAAATAGTACCACAGAAATACTATGGTCACCTCGCGAGGTTTTCCTACACTGGCAGCTCGAGCTGATTGTTGGGCAGTTTGGTCGCCTGCCGTGACCCACCGTTGTATCATAATAATTGTGACTATGCCGTGACCTGTCGTGCTTATGCGGTAACCTGTCGTGATTATGCTGTGACCTGTCGTGATTATCCGGTAACCTGTCGTGATTATGCTGTGACCTGTCGTGATTATCCGGTAACCTGTTGTGATTATGCCGTGACCTGTCGTGATTATGCGATAACCTGTCGTGATTATGACGTGACCTGTCGTGATTATGCCGTGACCTTTCGTGATTATGCCGTGACCTGTATGTAGTGATTATGCCGTAACGTGTCGTGATTATGCTGTAACCCATCGTGACCCACCGTTACCGTGTGCTCCGTCTCCAGCAGCAGGTTGCAGGCTGCGACCACGTCATTGTCGGAGTCGTGGAGCGCCGAACACACCTCCTCTTCCGTGCGACACGTCATTTCCATTAGATCTTGAACCTTTAACAAATTACGTTACTGTACAATTTGACTGAAAATCAAGTATTGATGTTGATGCCTCAGGCGAACCCACAGATCACGCTAGATACCGCATTGTGATTCTTTGTACCTACAAAAAGTCACCAGGCGCGGGTCGCGGGGAGTGAGACCAAGCGTTCTCATTGGCTATCTCAAGGTTACGCCTACTCGCGCCTAACAATCAACCAATCAGACTAATTTCTTATAAGTGTATTTAGACTGATGCGTGGTGCGCTTCGAGCGTCCTGAATGCAGAATCTAGGGTGTGATCTGTGGGCGAACCACACACTTAAACTACAAATTTTGTACACCACACAAAACATTTATCTTAGACCTACATTTAAATACGAGTGCGCTAATAGACAACACACGCAAATATCTTACAGCACACCTACGTGTCTTTGGTGTGTGGTACACCTAAGGGGGCCTGAAGCACTCAAGAGTTTGACTATGGTAGTGTTCTCATGCAATCACTACACGCGCGTGTTTAATACGTAACATTAGAAAACTTGTTTAGCTCACAACGTCCCGAGTTCGATTCCTGGCCGGGCAGGTGTGTGAAATATGAACTTAATTAAATGTCTGCTCTAGAACTGGATGTTAGTTATCTTTGTCATTATGTCATAAAAAAAATCCAACAACACCTCACTTGTCAAAATCGAACAAGCCACAGGAGGTAGTAAAGCAATATAGGAAAACATACATACACCCTAAAAACATAACCCTTCTTCCTGGGCAGTAGTGTAAAAAGAATTGAACTTGCTCACAATGTAGGTACTTGACTATGGTAGGAAAAGTTGCTATTAGAGATGAAAGGAAATCACAGCATTGTGTGGGTGTTCCCACGCACACAATGAATACATAGCGGTTATTACAGTAACACTTACTTTCATTTAATAATTATATAAAATTGTATATATTATAAAATATGTGTACATATATTTTTATTACCACTTTTTTAACGGTGAATGTTGTAAACACCTGTTACTGGTATATATCAGAACTGTATCTGATTTAAGAAGTGTTACCCCATAATTAATAATTTATATGTATTGTATACTGTTGGTGTTTCTTTAAATAAATAAATTAAAAAATAATTCAAATCCTACACAATGTAAGTTATGTCAATGCAGAAATTATACTAAAAGTGAAATATGTAGCATATTGGAACGAGTATTTTAAATAACGAGTAGTAATTTAATCCACTGTTATCAAAAATGTCTACTTCAAGTAGCATAGAGAAGATTTTCTTGGCAAGCAGTGAAGAAGGGCAATACGTAGATTTGACCCTAAATGATGAATGAATGATAAATACTAATCGAGGCACGAAACGCGAGTGGTAGCGTTGCCACCAAAATCCAGAGCAAAATACCTGGCGGCCTACGAAATATATTCGATACACGATCTGATTCATAGTTGATTTTCAAGTTTGTTTTATCCTCGTAAGTGTGTTAAAACGGCGTATGAAAGTCCCAACATATCACACTTGTATCATAATGTACTAATAATATATTTGTTTGGAACATTAAATTTTTTATTGTTTGAATGTTTTATAAAAAGCCATGGAATAAAAGTAATTCAGTATCATGTAGCCATGTAGCCAGCTCAGTGGAAGCACGCCTGCCTGACATTCGTGGGGTTGCAGGTTTGAGCCCGGGCGGACCCATACTAATAAGTTCTTTGGAACTTACGAACGGATATACCACTGGCTTTTCGGTGAAGGGAAACATCGTGAGGAAACCTACATATTTCCGGTGAAGAAATTCGATGGCGTATGTGAATCCGCCAACTCGCAGTGGGCCCGCGTGGTGGGTATGGCCCTAGTATTGAAGTTCAAAAATTCTGGATGGCACTGAACTGTTATGGGTAGGCGTGAAGCTTAACATCAGGTGAGCCACTTGCTCATCTCGTCACCAAGTTCCGTAAAAAAAAAACACTCTCCGAGGGTAGGCCGATAACCCATCAGCGGGATGTTTAAAGGCGTTGCAGAGTATAATGTAGGAAAGATATCAGCGAGAGATTTTGCTGTTTTAAAACATTTGAGTCTTAATAAGATTACCAACGTCTATCTACGACACCACTCATTCAGGAGTTGCTTGTTACCATTTTTACCATTTTTCTGACGTCGGCCGTGTCGTCTGCCTTCCGGTCGATCATGTTCGCCATACGTAGCTGTTCTGTTGTGGCCTGCCGACACAAATCCTCATCAAAACATTGCCAAATATGAAATCATAGCTTAGGTACGAGACATATTGTTTTACTGTGACATGTTTGGCAGTATTAATGTAAGCATTATGTTAATAGGATAATTAAATCACATTGTCTGATAAGGAATAGCACTATACAGTTTTATTTTTTGGCCATTATATTTTTTTTTAGTTTAGTCCAAAAGTCACAATATTAATGAGATATTTGATGTCAACAAAACGTACATTTTGTACCATTTCCCTAATTCAGCTATCTCGTTCCAATATTTAAAAAAATACACCGCGGTAATACCAAAACAATAAACACTCAGTTTCTTTAGAATAACAAAGTCCATGTTTAAATTTCTATGTTAAAATTTCCTGTTTTGCCGACGAAGGAAAAAAACATTTTTTTATGTATTTTTCCATTTTTCCTTTTCTTCTTCGCCAAAATAAAATACTATAACATAAAAGTTGCTTTATAACATTGACATTTTTATTCTACAGAAAATGAGTGTTGCTAATTTTTTTAATTTCCACTCATTTATTTTTATATTTATTTTAAAAGTTGATAAAGGGCGAACGAGATAGCGAGAATTAGGGAAGGGCACTTCCGTTTGACGGCCTACAATTCCGATTCCAGGCCGTGCCATTCTTAGGCAGAGCTCGAAGCGCGCCACCTTCTTGAATCGGAAGTGTAGGCCGCCAATCGGTCCGCTCTTACACATTAGGATTCAACCTGAGATAAACAAAATAGGACACTATAACCGAGCCGCTCAAAGAAACTTTTCACAATACTGAATGACAAGACGAGCCTGATGCAACAGCTCAAAACTATTTGCGGCAATTTACTGCACTTGTCACCTTGAAATATTTGTTGTAAAATTACTTTATAGTCAGTAACTTCACTGGTAACATTGCCCATGTTTGTACACTTCTGCAAAGAGAATATAAATACTACGTAAGCACTTCTGCTTGGCAGTTGAATAACTTGCAAAGGTATACTTCCCCAGAAGGACTCAAAAAAACTCTCTCCCCCATTCCATAAACAAAAACGAATCAGAAATCAGAATAGAAACTTTTTCGTTTAATACTTCTGTAGTATAATACATTCAAATTCAAACTGCGGTCATCAGAGTTGTCAATTTTCATTCAGCTTTTAACATTGGCATTTCATGGCAGCTTTCAGAATACTTCTTAGTGCGGCTCGGGTGTAGGACACGACTACTGAAAGAGTAGCATTGCCTGAGAAACTGACCTGTGGTTTAACTTTCTCCTTGGGCTGTGGCTTGTCAGGTTTGCCCTTGTCCTGGGCTCTGTCCTTCCCCTTCGCACCACCCTTGGTGGCGCGCGCACCCAAACTCATATTTAACACTATATGTACTTTATATTTACAGCCTCTATTTACAAGTAGCTGGAACAATAGAAATATTGCTATTAGAATTAAGGCCATTTTCACAATAACCAACATATGGCAACATTATGCGAACAAGAGCGTCGTTCGCATAATGTTGCCATGGCCCCCAGGCTTAGCGTTAGGGTGGTGTAAAACCGGCAACGCCTTTCAAGCAAGCTTTCAATCTCGCAAAAGCCATAAAACAAGAATTGAATTGAAATGTTTAACACTTGGTGTTCGAAGTGAAATAGGCCCGACTGAGCTAAATTGAGTAACAACTTGGTTGGCAACAACCGTCTTCTAACAAACATAAGAGAGATAGAGGAAGAAATATTATTTCTCCTATTTTCTTTGGTGATCTGCAGTTTGTGCAGGTGTTAGTTACCTTTAACAATCTGTGTGAGTTAGAGTGAGACAGACAAAAACTTTCCGCAAACTGAAGTCCGTCAGAACATTTTATTCTTTCTATTTTTTACCCTACTACGAAAAAGAAGGGTTATGATTTTGTCCAGTATGTATTCATCTGTTTCCTCATAACTCCTAAACTAGTTTTCATAATTTGACAAATGACGTAACGTCACATTGAATTGAATATGGCGCCCACTACAGGAAAGTTATGAACTAAAACAACTTTTTGTTTTAATGATGATGCATTGAGTATCAAATAAAAGGACTTAAAAATATTTAACTTTAACTACAAAATTTCACAAGCTTAACCCCCACAGCTTCTCTTGCATAAGCCACAGTAATTTCAAAACCCCATTTCACACTTAACGGGTTGATTTTCTAAAAATCCCGAGACATATATTTCTTAATTTTTAATGTTTAGTACAGAAACCGGGTCTCATTGACGTAACATGAAAAAATATTTCTATTTCCACACAAACTTTGAGGACTTAATTCACCCCCTTAGTGGTAGGGTTTCGCAAGATCCGTCCTTATTGTTCACCTAGGCTGTTTGAGGAATGTTACGTCCAAATTTCACGTCTCTATCATATGCGGTTTGGTCTGTGCATTGATTACTAGAAAAAAGCTTGTTCTTTATTGTTAGCTGCTTTTTAACAAACACATTGTAAAAAAAATATTTTGCAAGCAAAAATGCACCATAACTTAACGACATAGTCGGGTCTGTTTTTCCACCTGTATGTTGATCACTACAGGAAAAAATGTCAAGGACGTTGTACGAATTTGCATTAAAAGTATAAACTTAAAATTATAGTGGCTATTTCACAGGGCGTGGGTTCAAATCCCAACTATAAGCTCGAGCTACTGGGGAAGAAAGGATTATTATTATTATTATTATTATTATAGTGTAGTGGTGGTATGGTACATTCTGGTCTAGTACTGACGACACTGCCACGCGAGATTTGAAAATCTATCGCCTAACACCTAACAAGGAATTCTAGCAGTCTCACTAGAGAACTATTTCCTCCACGCTCCATCCTCGACCAGACCACCACTTAACTTCAGTTGAGTTTGTGGTCAAATGTCTAGCATAAAACACGGCAGTCAAATGAACAAAAAAGTCGAACAAAAAAAAGTCAGCAAATCTGTCTCGGCAGAAACAGAATATAATAAAAAAAAACTCGGGTAGAACTCAGCATGTGGCTATTTACATAAACTGTGATATGGATAAGTTATCCCCTCTGGTAAACAAATGACAAACAAAAGAAAGGACAGGTCAGTAGCCTGAGCCACACATTTCTGCTAAGTTACAAGGTCAATTCCAAAGGTCATTGCCACCAGTCTTTCAACTTAATGACCTTGAAGTAGACAATTTGCAAGAATGAGATCACTACTGTGCTAAGCTAGTTAAAGACATTCTAAGTTAATTTAACTGAAGACTTGTACCCCTTGGTCACTTAGTTTTACCTCTTGACTCTTGACTTATTTTTTGACATTTATAAAACTTGCTGACATTATTATTAATCATATTTTATTAAATTAAACAAAATTTTTAATAAATTATTTATTATTTTTTAGTACTTATTTTTTGTTGTGGCTTTTAATTAGATATTTGAAATGATGTAATTATGAACTAAATATTTTGTAAATGTGACTTGCCCAGTGTAACTACCAATGTTATAAGGCCACTAAACAATTCTATTCTATTATAAATGTTTTTAAAGTGAAAAACACTTATTTTACTCTTTTAGACTTTTGTTTTTGCGTAAATCTTGCTAAGCTGGTAAATATTCAGTGATCTGATAGCACTTATCAAAAATGGAAAATTAATGAGTGTAGTAAAAATTAGAATGGGAGTCTGTCAAAAGTTGTCTGTTTTTTTTTCTAAATGACTTGAAGCAATCTTAATGAAAATCGACAGACATTCAGTTGCGAGGATTAAACAATGGGGGGCTGGGATTCTCTCTCGCGCAACCTAGCCTGTCCGGGAAGTCCCCGTTCGTAAACAAATACTTCAGTCAATATTGCAAATATTTTCATGTACAAAACAAAAAGTTCAACTGACCAGGAAAATATAGTACGTAAAATAAGTATTTAACATAAACTTTTAACATAATATAAAACAGTCATTATATTTGATAATTTAGTACTTATGGAAAAAAAACGTTCCAGAAAAAATACGTGTTTTTTTTCATTATTTTTTTTAAAGACAAAATAAAAACGATTTCTACAACACTCATCCCACTGCTAGGAAAAAGCCTCTTTATCCCGCAAAATCATGGATAGCTGGTAAAACACAGTATAAATAAAACATTTGACCTCTTTGAATAGGTAATACATTTGTGTTGAAGATTGAAGTTCTCTGAAATCTTATTTTACTTGGTAATCCCTTTGAGACTATACCAGTTCAAACAATAAGTGTGTTTGTATAGGCTGAGTGGACAGCCCTAGTGTCTGAGTTTATAATCTGTTCGCAGGCCTGCCATGGCTAATAGCTGTTACTTAAAAGAACAAACAACTTTTTCACTTCGATTTGCGAGGTGGAAGGCTGAAACTTATTGCCAAGCTCTTTCTTTTATTATGTAAAACAAATTAGAGAGAGGAGGTTCTATGAATTTCTTCCTGTAAAGCAACTAGAATTTCCTATATACATATAATTTCTTACATGTACTGGTCATTATGACTTCAATTCTTTTGTATTTATACCATTTTCTAAATTAAACAAATGTCAACAGCTCTAAAATTATGGAAAAATTGGGATAAAAACCACAATAAGAACGGAGAACTTTTAAATGCAATAAATATCATTTGTGAACTGAAATTGGTAGACCAAACAAACAGGCAGGCCACTGGGTCTGATCTTTTATTATGTAAGACTTTTATTATTCATTAATTCTCTTGCACTCACTAAACCAATCTGAAAGAACTAAAATTACTTCAGCCTATCTTAATTACAATATGTAAGAAAATGATGGCTTTAATTATAGAGCCCTCAAATTTAGTTTAGAAAGTGGTAAGATGGATCAATATATACTGTAGCTGTTTTATTCCTTCTTCAGAGTCCTGGAGAAGTCTTCAGTGTCATAATGAGACAAATACATTGTCAGTATTCACAGATTGCACTCTACATTCATTTAGATAACCGTAGAACTCTAAATTAGCTTACACACATATAGACAAATGGTCTTTAGGCGTCCAAGTCCTTTAGCATGGTCAAATGCAAGAGTTCTCTTATCATAATATTGCTTCTTATGCAAATCTAGTCTATAATAAAATCAGAAATCTTTCATACATGGAACGAAGATAACTTTTGCTTTAACACAGATTTATCAAATTGTGGTCGATAAATCTACCTACACATTGCTGTTAGCTTGTAATGCCAGTAAATAAAAATAGATCAATATAAAATACACTACTTATTAAGATTTACTATTGTTTTCATATCAATGTTGTGTAAAATCAGCTGATATCTGTTACCAAAAGATTGTTGATAATGAAGAACAATTAAATGTTTCTGTCATGCCACCACTCTTGAAGGCTGTGCAAATATTTTGAGGCTGTTTTAGTGTTGTAATAATCAATTTCAGAGGATGTTATGGAAAATATTTGAAGAACAGGCAATTATAATGTGATACAAAATAAACAGTTGACCAATGTTATCTTGTAAGTGATAAGAACAGTTTATGGAACATCACCTTTACTGAGAAAAGTCTCGATAGTAAAAATGCATTTCCGATCGCGCCAAGCCACTCTATCGTAAACAAAACACTTGGGCGTAACACCGAGGAAAACCACACAATATCCTGGTACTAACTACAAAGACTGTAAAGGGCCCTTGTATACAGTTTAGATATTGTACTCATCAGCAAACACGGGGAATTGTTTAGACAATATCAGCAGAAATCAAGACAATGAATGAATCACTGAAAGGTGCAAGGGCACTGTGAGAAAGTTGAAGCACAGCGAGGGTGGTCTCCGGAATGCCGGAAGAAACTGGACACGTTCGCTTTCTACGCCATTGCGGCGGCTCACGTCATCATAATCTAGCACGACCAAGACGAAACTCAGCGAGCCAGCGGCACATGTGGGGGACGCCATTCTTGAAGCACCTTTCTTGGTATCAAACTGACAGTCTTTGTTGGAGAAATAACGGTTCACGGCACCGAACAACACATCAATTTCACACACTTCCACACATCAGAGCATCGAAATAGGTCAATTTACCTTAATTACAATGATTTTAACCGAAAATTAACTGATTTTCCGAAAAAAAATCCAATTTGCCCATACCTGAGAATGCGCTCAAACGCAAGCTGGTCACGTGACTTCTTAGGGATGTGCCATCTATGATTTTGTAACGGCTTGACGTACCACAAATCGATTAATCTTCAGAATATCTTCATATAACGTTTATGATCTCCAAAAACACGGATTCAACATTGCACGGCCCTTGGAGTTGGAGCGCTCCGCATTGTCATCCGACAGAAAACAAACACATTTCCGTGAGAAAGTAGCCTGGCTAGCAACTAGTCCTATAGTTTATAAGTTGTGTCAAGTGTCACACGTGACGTCGTGCTAATCCGACAGAGTAACTGCTAGCCGTTATGAGTTGGATTGTGAAAAAACACATTTTAAACTATATTAACATCTGAGACCTCGCGGGCCTTGGAACTAGGGCATGAATACTTGGTTTTACGAAATTGTATTATTTCATATTGTTCATTGTTCAGTGTGGCCTGAGAATGTGGCGCTCTAATAGGGAGGCTTTTGTTCAGCAGTGGACGTCTTCTGGTTGATGATAATAATGATGAATGAGTCAATTTGATCGTTTTTTGTTAATTTTCAGTTTTCATAGAGAGATTAGATTAAAATGGCAACTGTTATTAAGTAAAGTTTACGAAAACCACCAATACCGGTACTAATACCGGGATCCCGGTATTGAGGCCTAACACCCGATCCAATACCGGTATTGAAAATTGTTCCGGTATTACATGCCCTACTTGTAACTACACAAACCCTGGACCGATTCGGCTTATATTCGAACTTAAAAATTATATTGAACTACTTGTTTACAAAATTTCATGAAAATCGAATTAATGGTTCTTTAATTTTATCGTGCAAATATAGATACTACTGCCGATTTGCTCCCGCAGACTCTGAGACCTTCGCTTCGCTCGGTCAGTAAAATTTATTGATGATAAATGTTAATAAATTTTTTTGAATACACACACACTGTAATTTTTAACTGACTTTAAAAAATAAATGTAGAAATAGAATTCTTATTCCTAATACAAATGTATTTTTGAAATTCAAAACTAGCTGTGCCAAGCGGTTTTGCTCGCGATTCTACAAATTACATTTTTCACCCGACTGCCTAAGAAGGAAGTCTTCCATAAAGGCAATTATTTAAGCTCACTGCGGCACTTTAAATAATAGATGGCAGTGAATACTAATTAAATTCGTTAACACATTAATGAATTTATTCATCTACAATTTATAACTATTAATTTAATGTTCATATAATGTATAGTTCCGTTCTTTTGAACGATAAAACCTGAACTAGATCATCACTACGATTTGAAAGTTGGCAACATGATTTTGAATGTAACATTTGGATTTTTTATTTTACTCCAAGGATTCTCTACAATAGCGGATGGGATCCATCGGCATCCTAGTTTTAAAGTTTTTATAATACTTATGTTTTTTTTAAACATAGTTACTGACTGAAATGAAACGAATAAAAATATTACCTTCGTTCTTAGTTCGTAAGAAGAACAATAATAAAATAATAATAATAAATAATAATAATAATTACAATAACAATAATCTTTAACTTCATAACTTTATATCCAGCTGGTACGACACTTATTGTCACTTTTACTCACACCCTCATACACCCGTACCCATCCTCTCAAACACACTCCCTTTCTCCTTTTCTACCCATACATACATCTCACACACCACACGTCCACACATAAAGACTATTGGTATAATATATTTATTATAATAATAGTAAAATAAATCTCATTCAAGCTAACTAAATAAGTCAATGTAATTCACAAATGTATGTATGTACTCATATGTTGTGACTCACCAATGTAGCACACCTTTTGGACCGGAATGTGGTGTGTTGTCTATTACCACACTCGCATTTATATATTATGCAGGTCTACGATAAATGTGTCTGTTTTAAATGTATGACGGCTCTTTGAATAATGTATAATTATGAAGGTATGTAGACTCCTACGAAACAAGAAATAATTCTTAGTGTAGATGCTACACAGTGGCGGACTTACCACTAGGCTGAGTAGGCTTGAGCCTAGGGTGGCAGATTTTTGGGGCGGAAACTTTGGGGACCAATTTTTTTTTCGCGGCCTCATTGAAATCAAAAAGATTTTTGCATGATGGGTTTCTGACGTCTCACAGATAAAAGTCTTCAACAAATTTTGCTGATGACTTTCCTCTCTCACTTGTCATTGCACATTCCGAGAGTAGAAAACTTCCATTTTCTATAAAGATTAGCACAAAAATACACCCAAAAATTATTTTACGTGTAATTTCAACGACATTTTTGGATTGTAAAAATAATATAGGAAATGACAATTGTAGAGGCAAGGGCGGCAAAAACTATATAGCCCATGCTTTGAAAATTTGTAAATACGCCACTGATGCTACACGACACTAAAATGCGCAACAACAAGAACAATGATGTTTTTTGGAGTGCAATATACGAGTAAAGGCTCGGTTGCGTGAGTTTCCGCCAGAGCAGTTCCATTCCAACGCATAGATTATGTTTACCACTTCCACTTATTATTATTTCATCTGTGCCTATTCAACGTCCTCGAATTAACCGTTTTGGCCACGATGATTATGCTAATCGCTACAGTGGCTGCCTCAGCAGGCTGCGGATGCATGGGGCAGGCTTTACCTTAGCACACGAAGGACTCGGTCAATGATGATGATGAATATTTGTAAGCAGCGGAACTTTACCTTAGTGCGTCAAAAACCGCACTTGAAACATTTTTTGATGACGTTTTATGAGTTTTTAACGTAATGATATGATGTGATTGTAATAAAAAATTGAAATATCAAATTATTAGGTACGTATGTTATTTCTAATTTCAAGTACCAAGCAGGAAATTGCATTGAAATCCTTGCAGTGGAGTACCACATCACGATTTAGAATCGATACTGCGCACCTGTTAACAATCGAGTGTTTTTACGAAAACGGTACAGCACTATTGAAATAAATTCACACAGATAATAAATTAAAAGATAGGGGTGTGCGATCCGATATATTTTAATTCCTCCAAGGATATATTTGATCCTATTTCTAGGATGGTAATGTCCCACTCCGACCTATGATTCGGATCGCATATCATCGATCCGATTTAAAAATATTTTTAAAATAAGTAGTTTCATCAAAATTTTATTATAACATGTAAATCAACCACTCATGCAATTAAACTTACGCAATTTACTACCCAATGAGATGCCAATCTTCGTAAAATGTTTAAAAAAAAAAACTGAAATACACTTTGTTTTCGGGTGAGTTATCCAATAGAACAGTTAGATCTGTTTATCAACCAGCAGAAAATGACTCATCAGCTGATTTAATTTAGCAAAAGTGCCGAGATGATACGAGCTTACATAATTTGTAAGTAGCCTAAACAAAATTAAAGTTTGATCTTTTCCGAAATCCTGTCTTGCGTAAACATGATAATACTGTTGGAATAATATATCAAAAATTAATTGGTCTCACTTTGACATATTTGTAGTTTGAGAGTATTTCTCTTTCGTACGTATTATTTACAATGATTAACAAGAGCCCTTTGTTCATATACATTTAGTTTCATGGGCTTAGAGAAATACGCAGTCAGTCGCCCTATGGTGTTTCCGCGAGACAGTAGAGAGCACTCACACCTCTCCTGCTAAGAATATCGATAATAAATAATCATTTTATAAAATCGATAAATGCGTCTTTCATTTGGTATCCATTAACCTAATAGGTTATGGGCCCAGTGAAATATAATTATAAAGACTTTAAATAAATAAAAAAGGCAACCAAGAAGGGCAACCTCCGGTTGATAAGCGACACCGGCGTGAATGGAGTGCTACAGGAAGTTCTATTTTGTTCAGAAATTCCTTACAACTTGCTCTCTGTGAAGAAGATGCAACAAGCGGGAATAACTATCGTTTTTTGGTAAAAAACGGTGGTGTGGAGATATACGACAAGGAGGGTAAGGTGGTAACAAAGGGTGAGTCTTTGAACAATTTAATTGGCATTAACTTTGTGCTTGACAAACATGCTTTAAATGTTGGTGGCTCATTAAATAAGATCATAACTAGTAATAATTATGAATTGTGGCATCAACGGCTAGGCCACATCGGAAAAACAAATTTCATGGAAATAAAAGGCAAAAATATGTTTTCCGATATTGAGCGAATAAAACATATTAAACCAACTGATAAATTGTGTGCAGCTTGCATAAATGGAAAACAAGCATGTTTACCATTCAATAAATCAAAAGGAAAAGTTATAAAACGTCCTCTATTTAATGTTCATACAGATGTGTGTGGTCCCATCACTCCTTCAACACTTGACGGCAAAAACTATTTAGTGATTTTTGTGGACGAGTATACCCACTACTGTGCGACGTACTTAATAGTTCATAAATCTGATGTTTTTGCTGCGTTTCGAGATTATGTTGCTAAGTGTGAAGCGCATTTCGGTTTGAGAATTGTCAACTTGTATTGTGATAACGGTGGTGAATATTTATCGAATGAAATGAAAGAGTTCTGTGTGGGAAAAGGTATTAGCTACCACTTGACAGTGCCGCATACTCCTGCATTAAATGGAGTGGCCGAACGTATGATTCGGACGGTGACAGAACGAAGTCGCGCCATGGTTTCTGGTGCTAAATTAGATAAGACGTTCTGGGGTGAGGCTGTTTTAACTGCTACATATTTGATAAATATCAGCCCCACTAAGGCACTGAATGCTCGTTGCGCAAATACACCTTATGAATTATGGCATGAAAGAAAGCCACAATTGAAATATTTAAAGGTTTTTGGTTCAACTGTCTATTTTCATAATAAGACAAGAAAGACCAAGTTTGATGCTAAATCATTAAAAGGTATCTTGGTCGGGTATGAACCAAATGGTTATAAGGTGTGGGAAGTGGTAGAGGAAAAGTTTGTGAGGGTCAGAGATGTGATTGTTGATGAGATTTATTTCTTGTCTAGCAGACCGTTGAAGTCTGGGGGAATTTCAGTTGGAAATTCCAGTCACTCTGACGTAAACTCGAACGTCCAAAGGGCGTGCAAATCTGAGGCAACGAAATCAGATGATTCACAAACAGGCGTAATACCCGCATCATTAGGTCCACCGCCTAATAAATCTGTTCGCGGAACACACACAGAGACACAGACACACAGAGGTTTCATTTCAGGGAATACGTTGACTTTACCTCAAAATGAACAGACTTCTAGTGTAAGGGAAGTGAGGAGGAGTGAGAGGATTAAAAAATTTAACCCCTGTATCGTATGTGGAAAATAATGATTTGTACTCGACCAGATTTAAGCTTTGCTGTAAACATCCTAAGTCGCTTTGCTAACAAAAGCAACCATACATTATGGTCGTATTTAAAAAGGGTGTTAAGATACTTGAAAGGGTCGATAGATTTAAAGCTGACCTATACCCGGGCTGAGTCTGATTGTCGTAACGTAAACGTTTTGAGTGGTTTCGTAGACTCAGATTGGGGAAGTGACGAGTTACAACGAAAGAGTACCACGGGTTATTTGTTTAAATTGTTTGAACAATGCACAATCAGCTAGCAAACAAAGCGGCAAACAACAGTGGCGGCTTCTTCTTGTGAAGCTGAATACATGGCTTTGTTTGAATGTGTTAGAACAGCTTTGTGGTTGAAGTCATTAGTGACCAGCATAAAGATTGAGATCCCCGGTGCCATTCCTATTTATGAGGATAATATGGGGTGTATAAGCATTGCAAATAATCCGACAAGTCACAAAAGATCAAAACACATTGACATAAAATATCATTTTTCAAGGGAACAGGTGGAAAATAATGTTATTAATGTTGTGTATGTTCCCACAGGTAATCAGTTGGCTGATATCTTAACGAAATCGTTGCCGACTTTGCGTTTTTCGGCGTTGACCGAAAAACTTGGGCTATGGTAAATGGCGTATGTCAATGGTGGATGATGACTTGTAAAGTATGTAAATACAATATGTTTTTGAAATAGAAATAAGTTGATTAATTGGTTCTTATGATGATTGGTCTGGTTGGGTTTTTCTGGGTTTTCCCCAATCCTGCGCAACAAATGTTGGACCAAGATGGTTGTACTCCCAGACAGAGTAGGAAGGTGTGAAGTGTCATTTTAATTGTAAATAATTTTCGATTTATGTATTTTAAGGAAAGAGATTAATTTTTGAGGGGGCGTGTTGGAATAATATATCAAAAATTAATTGGTCTCACTTTGACATATTTGTAGTTTGAGAGTATTTCTCTTTCGTACGTATTATTTACAATGATTAACAAGAGCCCTTTGTTCATATACATTTAGTTTCATGGGCTTAGAGAAATACGCAGTCAGTCGCCCTATGGTGTTTCCGCGAGACAGTAGAGAGCACTCACACCTCTCCTGCTAAGAATATCGATAATAAATAATCATTTTATAAAATCGATAAATGCGTCTTTCATTTGGTATCCATTAACCTAATAAATACATCTAATATTATGCTGTTTATAGTTCACGATTGATTCGATCCTCGCGATCCGATTACTGAGCTTATTCAATCGATTCGTTAGAAAATCGAATTGCTTTCAAAAATCCAAAAATCTGGATCGTAACAGGCAGCGGATCAGCTCATCCCTAATAAAAGAAGTTTAGTACGTTCAGAAAAATCAGAAATAAACTTTTGTATACAACTTCAACGTGGGAAAGTGGGAAACCCCATGTCCAAACAATAGAAAAAGAATATAATTATATGACAAAAATGACTGGTAACGATACAAAAATAACCATAAAACCATAAAACATAACCACCGTAAAACAAAACACGTTATATTACAACAAAAAAATACTAGTTTCAGAATACATTTATTTTAATTTTGCCGCTATTTATTTTAATTCACTCAAAAAAGAAAACCAAAGAAGATTTAAAGAAATATTGGTAAATTGTAACTAAATGTAATCATATTCTTTGATCATAATGTCCTTGCTTGAAGACGTGTTTCTCGAAGATGAAGCTGGTGAGGCTCAGGAGTTGGAGCGTATCATAGAAGGCGACGAATATGATGAGAGGCCGAGACCATCTACACCGGATAGCAATGAAAATAGCGAAAAAGAGGATGAAGCAGGTAATTTACGGGACTTGATTAATCCAGAATAATATCAGAACCCTACGAAAAGGTATTAAAAGCCCCGGTAGCAGTAGGGAATTCCGTGTTTTTTTTTTTTTTTTTTATAAAACAACCATAAAAATATTATTGCTCATAAAAATTTAACAACATTTTGTACCTAATATCTGTATATCGTTGTCTTGTCCTGTAGTGTTTATAACGTCTGCTTTAGAGGTTAGCTAAGTACACAACCTTCTTATGTCATTTCTCCGAATAGGGTCCCTGCCCTGAAATGGGTGTCAGTTAAGTAGTGCTATTCACAGCTGATTACTACTTGTGTTACAAATTCAGCTATACCTATGAAAAGTCTACGATATTGTCAACGTAGCAGGCCAATCCAGGACTACATTAACAATAACCGAGGCAGACGGCATAGCGATAGAGGCCTATATTCAGCATACGATAAGGAAGGCTGTGAAAATGAAAATAATAATAAATAAATAAAAAGAGAATATAGGAGGGCAACAATTTTAGACGTATTTGGAATTTACTTGAGAAGATGGTGCTACAGAATTGACACCAATTTTACTGCATTACAGAGGAAGACAAAAGACACATAGACCCCACATCAGCTAAGCCGAAACGTGTCGTCAAAAACCCGCGCGTTATACTCAACCCTGCGAGACTCACCGGCCCACGGGGGATACAGGTTATACCGGAGCATTTTAAGGATTTTACTTTAAAAGGTGAGATCACAAACAGTAAGCAATGTATAGGACTATAACAGACAAACAAACATTCATACTGTAAAAGGGTAACTATAAATAAATCCTTATGTCTATCACTTTTTCACAGATGAACATTTGAACGGATCTTGATGTTTAGCTAGGAAGTAGTCAAGATTCAGGGAGTGTCACTTTGTGATGGTAATCTTAAATTTCAATTGAATTGAAAACTGAAATATAGTTCTACTCAAGAGTGAGTTGACTTTATTTAATATTTCAATAACTTAGCCTACTTTAAAATGTTGACAGTTTGACAATGAGGGTACTGTGTACCTGCTAGGGCATGGGACTTTAATCCTAATCCTAACTAATATTATAAATGCGAATGTATCTCTATCTGTCTGGGTGTTTGTCGTGCTGTCACGGCTGAACAGATCAACCTTAATTTTTGCATAGGTCCATGAGCACAACGTTGTGTGTAACAGCTAGTAAGTTATAGGTTAAAATATTATAGAGAAGAAAAAAACAACATTTTTAATAAACGTGAAACAAATTCATAAGCTTGAGCCATAATCATTGACCTACTAGATTGTAGCTCAAGGGCCGTATTACATTATCGTCGCCGACGGCTCCCTGCCGTGCTCACTGCGTGATCGTCATCTGAAATAGACTAAACATAGCGCAAAAAAAAAACGTTATTGGAAACGAGGCGTTTTCCAAAAAAAAAGAAATCCTGGTAATAAAATATAAATAAATAAATATTGGTGGACGTTTTTCACACAGCGCCATCTAGCCCCAAACTAAGCAAGCTTGTACTATGGGAACCAGATAACTGACAGAATACATAAATACTTTTTTTTTTTCGTAAATACATACATAGAATACATAGAAACACCCAGACAAAGAACGAACATCCATGTTCATCAAACAAATGTTTGTCCTGGGTGGGAATCGAACCCACAACCAATAGATCAGAAGGCGGAAATCCACCCACTGAGCCACAAGGCTTGCATAAAAGTACCCAATAGATGGCGTTAGATGTACCTTGAGGTTTTTCTGTCACTGTCAAGGCATGAAAGACAAAAAAATGTACGTGTGCCTTTTTTTCTCGTGTTTTTTGGCTCCACATGTGTATTTAGACAATTTCAAGTAACGTAACTATGTATTTGACTTCATTTGAAATATTACAATAGTTGACACTAGCTAAATACACAACGTGTGGAGCCAAAATTTACGATTTAAAAATAAACATAAAATATTTCAACAGAAATGACAATGACAGGTAAAACGATAGGTCTATTACGCCATCTAGTAAGTATTTTAGAACAATTTTTTTTTTTTTTTGGATAACGCCTCTCTGTTCCGAATACGCTTTATTTTTAATTACTATATATTAATATGAAAGGTTGGTTCTACAATTACTTATGTACAGAAAAAATAAATCCTGTTATTAGTTACTTCCCGGTCACAGTGTATTGCTGATGTTGAATCTATTGTCTATTGGTATTTTCAGGTAAAGGTCACGAGAAAGAAGACCTAGATTTAGTTCTCAAAAAGCTGGAACATTGGGCGTACAGGTTATACCCTAAATTCGAGTTTAAAGACTGTCTGAAGAAAATGGAGACTTTGGGCAATAAGAGGCCAGTTATGGTAAGAAACTATTTCAGAGTGGACTAGCTTGCCAGCACGGCTTCGCTCACACAGGCTACAGTAAAGTAATTAAACCACCCAACCAACCCTCTTCAGTGGTTGATTTTCGAAAAACCTGAGACACGCCTTGCTTTAATTTGTATGCTTATTACACAACCGAGTTTCGTTGGATAAGCATAATAAAATATTTTATTTCCATACAAACTTTCCATTTTACCCCTTTAGGGGAATTTCGCAAAATCCGTTCTTATTGATCATTTGAGGGTTCAAGTTTCAAGTCTGTCATAAGTGGTTTGGTCTGTGCGTTGGTCCCTAGAAATGGGTTATATAGATTTTTATGTTTGACCACTGTAAGTTGAAACCTGGGAAATAGGAGGAGTTGTTATAGTTTAGTTAGTAGTTTATTAAATTTGAGTAAAATGTCTACAGTTTCGTTTTTTCTTGCAGTACAATGAAAAGATCCTTACACGAAAATGAGTTGATCTGCATTTAAAAAAAAATTGATCAAAACAACCCATTTTTAAGGAGAACTCACGCTTGACCAAAAAAATAACTACGCCAAAATAGTTTTCATACTAAATGAGTAAATGGTCTCTGAGACAGTTTTCCCGTATCTCATAAGGATTCGGATAGCCCTATACTGTCCCAGTTAAAAAAAAAACATCATATTTTTTTTAATTCAGACCAGTATTTCTGGAGAATGTACAATGTATCGTTCCCATATAAATACACAAACGAAATTCACCTCTTTATAGTCTTTATAGATAGTTTACTTTACATTAGGATATACTTCTGAAACATAAAATACTATAGCGCAGTACTAAAAATGTCTACCACTATCTTCAGGTACATTTAACGAAAATCCGCACCGACCAGTTGACATCGACGGACACGGTCGTCCAGCGCGAGTCCAGCGACGACGACGACGACGACGACGCCGACGACGAGGGCGCGGCGCCCGCGGAGGACGAGTTCGACAAGCTCCTGCAGCAGCAGATAGAGCTGGCGCGAGCCGCGCCCGCCCCGGGGCCCGCCAACAAGGGGCTCGCTACTCCCACGGTGGATAAGTCAGTATATTACCATCTCTCTAACTAATGCCCGCGAATTCGTATGCGGCTTTATTGCTGGCGACCGACGCGCGGCCTTCAGTTTCGCAAAAGCAAAGTAATAAGGTTTTTGTGGAATAAAAATATTTTTCCAGACAAGCTTTTATCGTACGCTGATCGAAATGAGTCCAAACTCCATCAATCTACTGTTAGTTACCGAGGAGTACCGTTTTTACCTTCCGTATACATCATCAGATCAGCTCGCTCTCATAATATTGTATTGTCATCGGAACTTGACAGCCATGTAAAATTTCAACTCAATTGAATAAGAGGAACTGGTCTAAAATTCAGTTGCAAGAGTTAACCTCGACATACAAACATACAAACAGAAAATGACAAACTTCACAACAAACTTAAATTATTCAAAAAAAATATATTTCAATTCAAATATTTTTTTCAAGAGTTTTCAAAAGCTTTTTCTTATTGCTTACCTATGTCATCTAAAGACTTCCGGAGTGAAATTTCGTGCTCCTAGACCCAATGGGCTTAGTCTGTATTGTCTATTGTTAGATTTTTATTCATCTCATATGAATAGAAGAACAAGTCAATCACCAGAGAAACCGGAATAGCTTGACACATTTTTGTATGTCAAACTAGCAATGGGCTAGTCATATACCGATCATATAGTATATAGATAGTCATATATGGGTTATCTGAGAACAACCGTTCCCAGATAATATATGACAAGCCCTTTACTAACGTGTTCTAGAGTAGACAGAGATTCGGCAGCGACGATATATTTTAGGCAGCTGGCAGTAAGCGAAAAGCCAGATATGTAGCGCGTTTTGGGTACATTCATGTATGTCTAGATAAAGATCTCTCAGTTAAAGATCTCTGTAGTAACGTATCATATGCGATTTGACCCTAACCTACAGTAACAAATCTCATTTCAGATCCCTCACCATGCCAAAAGCAACATCATCTCCGTCAATAAACGACGAACAACGCGAGAGAATGCTACGGAACAGACAACTCGCAGAAGAAAGGAGACTCGCACGACTCAAACTAAACAACTCAAAAACTGGACAAGAAAACATTAATAATAACACTGAAACTAATACCATACTTGAAAGTTCCACTAATGATATACTTAAAGAAGATTTAAATTACAATAATGGTTCAGATGAAAGGAATGGCAATACTATAGACAAACTTGCAACTTTTTCTGCAAATATAAATACGGATGTATTGCCCGATGTAGAAGGAAATATTACTAGAGTGAAAAGTAACAGATCAAATGTAATAGATAGTTCAGATTCAGAAGATGGTGGATTAGTCATAAATGAATCGGTCACAGTGGATGTACATGATCATAGAAATGATGATAGTGATGAAGAATCTGATAGGCATCAAAATGATAACAGGAATACTGTCATGGTTCATCAGAGCGAAAATGTTGAAGAGATAAATTCTAATATTGTTTGTCAAAATGAAAAGCAACAAGATTCTGATATAGTTCATCGAAATGAAAATAAGATATGTACTGATATATATCAAAATAAAAATTATGTTGAAGGAATTGGAGATGACACAAATGATGTTGAAATGAATAATATTAATAATGTAAATGATTCGATAAGTAATAAAGCTGAAGAACCAGTTCTGCTCAATATACCTGGAACAAACGACAAGGATTCCAACATTGATATTGAAGAAACGCCCAAAAATAAAGAAGATTCAGAAGTTTTACAATCCAACGACAGTTCTACTGTAGTTAGTAAGCAAATAAGTGAAAAAGAGAATCATTTAAACAATGTCGTCGATTCAAGTACGGAATATACTGAAGCAGCAGAAAAAAACACAGAAACTGCTTTAGCAGATGTAGATGACATCATGGATGTAGATTTTAGTGATGCTTTTTAGAGTAAGAATAAATGTTTTGAGACTTTACAAATTGTTTTAATTCGAAGAACAAGTTATAAAACACAAATTAAAAATAAAATTAGTTTTAACAGGCGTAGGTACAAAAAAAAAAGAAATGCATCTTCAGACTATGCCACTTGCACCGTATCTTAAATTGCCTCACACAACCACAGTCAGCAGCTGAACCAGCATAGCAAAAAAAACTTTTTTTTTTGTTTTGAAAAATACATGTTTTGTTTTCATACGTACTGATTTAAATTTGTAATGCAGTTATTTATTAGTAATTATCGTTTACAATTACTGTAGCGCGGGGTTTTGTTGCACAGCCCGCTACCCTTTTTTATGGAGCCACATGCGCAGGCGACGCTAAGCTTTGTCTATTTTGTAATATCTCAAAAGCTGAGATTTAATCTCGTCTCGAAAAATGTTTCGGACTTCGAGATTTCTTATTCTCTACCACAGATGATCTGTGTTCTCTACGCTATCTTTCGAAATATTCACGATGGCTAACGTGCGAGATACATCGAGTAGTTGGAGGCAAATCGAGACGAGAGACAGTCGGGATTTTCAATTTAAAATAAATTTGAATTTGAAATCTCGAAATCGACATCAATTTGTCATATCTCGGAATAGGGGCCCAGGCCCACTAACTTTTATTATAAAAATGAATTGTTACGGTTTGTCCCCACGCGGTGGAAGACGGCAACACTTGTGGCTATCGGGCCCCGAGGGGGGGTTGACCATATTACTTACTAGTAAAATGGAAATCAGTGGTTGAAGGACATTTAACTACAAAGAAAACCAAAATGTACACGTTAAATTTTTATTCTGTAATATAATTATAATAGGTTACAAACGAAAAAGAACTTATCACAGTATTTATTTAGCATAATTAATATATTTAGTATTAGTTGTTACCCGCGACTTCGTTCGCATGGACCTTAAAAAAAAAGTAGCCTATCTCCGTCTCCTACCCATAAGCAATGTCTATGCAAAAAATTAGCACGATCCGTTGGGCCGTTTAGCCGGGAAAACGCGACAAACACCCAGACAGAGAGACAGACAAACAGAGTTACATTCGCATTTATAGTATTAGCATGACTATTAGTTAGGATATTTCAAATATATGGCATAACTCCGCCCTATAATGTCAATAAATAAACCAACCTATGATACAGATAAAAAAGCGAACTCTTTGTATGGATTTCCATTCCCATGGCCTCAGTACAGTTCACCATGTTCACCATGTTTAATGTGTTAACAAAATCTTAACAAGTCCTAGCGAATTAACAGAATGTGCACAAATGTATAGGCAAATCCAAGATTTGGAATGAAAACTAATCGCAAATATTATTTTTCATAGTGTAACTATCCAAATAATCAATGACCAGATTTCTAAAAGAGAATCCTAGTTTATCCATCAGTTGAAACTTAGCCAGAGATTGTGAAACTGAGTATTTATATTTTTTTATTTTATTAGTGTGTTTCTTTTACATTTTTGTTATAGTTGTGAGTATCAAACGACCAAACAAAACTACTATAAGTTAAGCATTAACAAGCTAAGGCTGAGGTCACACAAGCGTAACTGCGATCGCAATTTGTTGCGTTGCGTTTTGTTTTATACATTCGCCGGGCGCATTTTGCGTCGTGTAGCATAATGTATACAAGTAAATTACGCGAGACTAATTGCGTTCGTCTATCCTGAGCCTTAAGAGGTAAATATTCGACCCTCTATTCCATACAAACTCATTTTCCTGTATCCTCCCTAAAAAAAGAAACTTCAGTTCTATGCTCATATTTATGTTGTTTTTTTTACTTTATCGAAAAATATAGGAGCACGGTAGTGGTAATACTTAGATATACATTTTATGGTAAAAAATATTTTCTGTAGTTTCATTATTCAGGGAGGAAACAGGAGAATGCGTTTGAATGGAATAGACTGTCGCATCCTGGCGATTCACACACTAGCCCGCGACTGTGCGCGAAAGCGCGTTTTTTAACGTTGTACTGAAATGTTTCCTTTTTTATAGAAAACACGCAATACAATACACTGACAACGCGTCTCTGCGCGGTGTTGCGGCGGCGCATTTGTATGAGATTCCCGCGCCCCGATGCGGGGCGCGGTTTATTGTGAGATCCGCCTGACAACACTAAAAACGGTTTGAACGTGGACGCACGTTTTTTTAAACACAACTATAAATCAACTATAACACTTCAAGCAGCCGCCTGATTACTTTCACTATCATTCGTAAACACGTCGTCCCGCTCACTCGCACTGTGTAAGCGGCGCAAACGGGATGACGCGATTCCGAGGCTACGGGATTGAAGAACTTCGGCCCGAACTTAAACAACTTCCCGCGCGCACGTCATATTTTTAAACCGCGTCGCTTACGCCCCTCTCCGCTGTTAGTGTGACGAAGCCTTTTCCTATATATATTCACATCTTATCTTACATGACTTGCGATGTAACAACAATATGAAAATACATCGACAAAAACTTTTAGAATTTATTTCAATAATTTATATTTACATAAAATTTACAGTGATTTCGTTTCATTCGGATTGTGACAGGCGCCATGGACATCAAAGTCTGTTAGTACGGTAACTATCAGTAGTGGAGCCACCATTCCATTTTCTGAAGAAAAGTTATTGCGCCCCGTGAAAAATATTGGTACTATCATTTGACCAACTCTACTGAATGTAGATCATTGTTTACAGTCAATTTCGATTTAGAATATAAATATTGGTTCTAGTTTTACCCGCTACCCTACAACTCCCTGGGGGTGTGTTATCATTGCACACCCCATCTATGAAACTCTTCTATGAATCCTCTCCATCCTAAGGTTCCCTGGAGGAGATCGCTTTCATTTCTTGTATTCAAGGGCATGAACTTTCGAAAATCCTTTCATAGCCTACGGTGTAGGCTGTACCACTGTCAGTTCTTACTTTCCCGTTTGTCAAGTATGTGCCTGTTCCCCTTAACTGCGATAACATCGCACATAATCAGAATGAAGGAAGACATCATTTCTAAATTTTACAAATACGGTATCAAGTGCCGCTATAAGACAATAAAAAGAACAAAACATTTCGTTTAAGAAAATGACGCAACGATAATCAAAGATTTCAATCAATTTTAAAATAATAATTAAATGTAACATTTAATCAAAACGTCAAAATTAAAGGATTGACCTCCCAAGGTCATAGAATTTTACAATTTTGTTCACAAATTGAAGAGGTAACTAAGAGACTGTCTTGTTCATATAAACGTATTCCAGTTTCCTTCCTGAATAATGACGCAAAAGAAAAAAAAAATATTTTCAGGGGGGAAAAAATCACATCGCAAGAGTACGCCTTTGGCGAAGCTATCCGAGCAATTTGCGAAGGCATGAGCCGACTTAAAATGTATGGCGACGCACGCCTTTGTTAATTTGCCGAGGTTTAATCCACACAAGATAAAGGAAAACTAACTCTTATGAAAACCACCATAGAAGTGAGAATGCCATGTTTAATACTATAAATTTCTCGTACCTTAAGTTTTTAATTTTACATCACATTAATAATATTAAAACAGCACAAAACCTAACCCTAATCTAAATACTAGAAAGAATAAATTATTTACATATAGTATTTGGTTTTTCATTCAGTACCTATGCGGACATTTTTTTTAAATACAAAATAATAAACGTTTGATAAGTTAAAAAGTGCTGTCTACTTCTCGCAAGCGGGAAATGTGACGCGTGAAAATGAGACGAAGTACTTTTTAGCCTATTCGATGTTTTAGAATAAAACCGTTACTTTGAGAAGGAAAATGCGAATTGAATCATGAAATAGTCGCTTCGAAACCAAACTATTCTAAAATGTGATGTAAAAATTAGTTGCGAAGTAATTTTATAAAATCCCACGTAGAACATAATTTTATATCTATATTTTTGTAGATAAAAATAAATCTATTTCGAATCGAGATTCTTGTAAATTGTTGTGAAAAATAACAAAAATAGTTTTGATTTTGAAGCGAGACAAAACTTGGTACCATTTTGAGCATTTTCCTTTCAAATAAGATTGTTATTACCAGATACACGTAGGAATACAAACCCTAAGCACTGGTGACAAGATTTAACGACGTTTCATACGAACAGTTATGTATTTCATTTGTCAAGCAATTTATCACATTAAGAAGCTGATTTTAGGAATTAGTTCTACAAGTTTAGAAAAAATAGCATACATGGAGTTTTGATAAAAATGTAACATAATTATTGATTAATTGAACGAGTATTTTACGATGCAACAACATACATAAATAGATAACATAAAAAAATAACTAGCTGCATTGCGCGGATTGATCTGCTAAAATGTCACGACACCGATACTGGCGCCTCATTGGTACCTGGAGCCGCTTGGTTTTCGTAATTAGCTATCATAGAGGTTTTTTTTCTTGTTGGTAATGAATTATTATTCAACAAAATTTAGTTTCCGTTTTCGTATTCAGTTACCAAAGATAATGTTTTTTGCTTTTTAGTAATTAATAATGAATTTAGTTTCCGTTTATTTTTTGTATCGGCACATTTTAAACACCATACGGACGCCCAGATTTGGTTCGCGTGGACCACCCTCAGACAAACGAGAGACAAAAATATATTTCCCTCTCATTCTTTTTGACTGGTCTGTGGTCAGTGGTTTATAGGTGTGTTAATGCTATTTACTAAAAACAGGTTTATTGAACGTTTGAATAAGGGCGTTGCTAGAGCCTTACACAGCTTATTCTAGAACTCGTGTGACCCGCAACAAGTTTTTCAGTTATTCTTAGTTAAAATTGTTCAGGAGGAACACGTGGGTAGCACCTTTGCCGGTCGGACACGAGTTCCAGAACACCTTGTATGTACATAATGAACAATTATATTAACAACAATACTTGTTCAATTTTCCAATATAAAATCACAGTTTTTGAAAAACCCTCGAAATAAAGCCATGTATTATCCCGACACTATTATCCAGTTAATTTTCGATGAAAATAGTACATTAAAATACACCAAAACATTTCTTTTTTATGTACAATAAATTTTGTACAGTTCAAAACTTAATCCGACCAAAACACGAGATAATACTGCACAACATTCGATAGAACTATAACCAGCGGACAGACGAATGCGGAACTTATAAGTGTTGCCAGAAATTACCAAAAAGTTATTTCCTATTCAACAAAATTAAGCCGCTTATTGTCTAGCTCAAACATTTTCACATTATTCAAGATATAAAATCAATTGTCGTGCGACGATCAAGTCGCTCGTTTGATGGTCGCCCATAGTTTTGAAGTCAACAGTTTAAAAACCACATTTTCTATGGTCGGCAAGAATTTGTATATTGTGCAATATTATCGAATTACCTTTTAATATAGTTGTAATGTTTTAAATATTTGAAAACAATCACTGGTTCACATCAGGTATAAGGGAAGCGAAGAACGATGTAAATATCATCCATGTAACAGCTAATATAGAAGGTTGATTGTCTTCGACGACCTGGTTGTGGTTCGGTTGGTTACCGGCGGGTTGGTTGCCGTCTGGTTGGTTGTCGTTTGGCTGGTTGTTGGCGGCCGGTTGGTTGTCGGCCGGTTGGTTGTCGGCCGCCGGTGGGTTGCGGTTTTGGTTGTTTAGGTTAAGGTCTCGGAAGAAACCGATTTGATGTCTGGAATAAACAACAACAATTTTCTAAGTTAATTTATACTGCAGTATAACAGGAAAAACGAGTTTATAGAATAAAAAGTTTTGTGCAAAAACATATTCTCCTAGACAACTTTTTATAAAATCCGTGATCAAAATGAGTCCAGTTTCCATCAATCTGCTGTTAGTTACTGAGCAGTTCCGTTTTCCACCTTCCGTATACATCATCAGATCAGCTCGCAGTCATAATATTGTATTGTCATCGGAACTTGACAATGCAGATTTCAACTCAACAAACTCTCCGCGATTTTTTATTGTTGTTTAATGTCCCCAAAAAAGAGGGGACGTTTGCTGCGGAGCCTGTTACCGGCCGATTTTGATAATATTCGGCATAAACTTTCGGTACCTACTCAATTCTTAACATGAATGTCGAATATGAGCAAGATCGGTCAAGAGGTTGTCAAGATATAAGGTCGCGAGGTCTCAGTTCGGGACATCGAATATAATCTTAAATATGGACATTCGCTAACAATTAATTACCGAGCTTCGTCTAAGAGCTGATAAGAAGATGTCAAGATTCACCGTCCAACTAAAACTTAGTGTCGCTGGATTAAAAAGTAGATCGCCTCGAGTGACGAGACGAGAAAGTCATTCGCCCAAAAAAAAAAAATTGGTAAAACTTTTCCGATGATTTCCCTTCAACCATCACAAAAACAGGTCCGGCATACTTACAGGTATCCAGCGACCACCAGCACCAGCACGAGCAGCAGCCGCGCGCCGCTGCCGTACAGGTACACGAGCGACGACAGCACGGCGAGGCGCGACGCCGCGTATATGTGGTCCAGCCAGTCCCGCACGCCCTCCTCGTCCTCCGGCGGGGCTTCGGCGGGCGCCGGGGGCGTCTCGGGCGGCGGGGGCGTCGCCGCTGGCGGCTGGTTGGCGCCCCACCTGGGGGGGGGGGGGGGGGCAAACGAGTTTGAGAAAAAGTTGCTCCTTGCGGGATGCGAGCTTTAAAAAGTTACAAATGTCACGAGCAGCTCTACCACGCGCGTCGGGATAATATTTTGTCCATCATTTATATCCCGCGAGAACGAGACGGACGTATCCACATTCTCGCTTTGTCACGTTGACGCGAATAACTTTTTTGGTTGTACTTTTAGCTCTTTTATTTAAGTTTAGATTGTATTACGAATAATTATAATAAAGAAAATTTATTCAACATTACAAAAAACTACATTATAATTAAAAACTAGATATAATATGTATATGTATACTTAACACATCTTTTATATTTTGAAAACAATGCATCATTAATATTTGAATGTGAATCTTATTTTGCCTGGACACATAAAACTGTTGGAACAGTTGGCTTCTGATTATACGTACTATGAATTTTATTATTGTTTATTTTGAGTATGATGATATCATAATATTTGAGTTCAACTCGGCCGTTGTTTAAATTCGGTCCGCTTTTCTTTGAGTTAAATTCATCAGTTGTCTAACTTTGGGTCGCTTTTGTATTTTAGAGATCTGTACAAAAAAAGGTCAAAGACCAAAAAATACAGACGTATACTCATGTCAGTAACATGAGAAATCTCTTGCGCAAACTCGCCACAAGTCACTCAACTGAAGAACTGAACTCCCTGCCATATTCCTTGTTTCCAGAGAAAAGTGAAGATGGCAGGATCTTCTGCCGCACCGTCGTTTACCATCAGACGAATTGGTGGACAAACGTAACATCTACATATTTCAAATATGTATGTAGTTTTTGTGCAAAAATAAACATTTTCCACAAAAACTTTCGTAAAACCTTCCATATCCATCGTCAGATCAACTCGCTCTCATAATATGGTATTGTAAGTTACAATAGGCATTCAAAATTACAACTCGATTCAACTCTGGTCTAAAATTCAATTGCAAGATTTGACCTTAACATGCAGACATTGCAAGTTAAATATTTAAAAAAAAAAAAAACTAACGACTCATGCCTTTTTACCCGACTTCCCAAGACGGAAATAATGTGTTTGGAGTGTATGTTTGTATGTAAATGTTAAATATGTTTGTGTGTACCTATATTACATCCTATATCTTAAACAGCTTGACCGATTTTGATGAGTGAGGCGTCGTTGGATTCCTCTTTACGTCCGGAATGTCATATAGCTATATGGTTAATTTTGCAGTCGGGTATTTTGTTTTTCTTATAATAATATTACTTGTTGACCGAGTGAGCGAAACGAACGAAAGATCCGAGTTTTAACGGGCTAAATTTGCTTTCATCTGTATGTATGTATGGAAATCACAGAGGTCACAGGTCGTATTTTTCAACCAACCGTGACGATACTTGGTATACAGGTCCTACGATTTTTTAGAGTTCTTTATTCTCGCGTCGCTGATTAGTTTAGTGGTCATGAACGCACATCCGCCTAAAGCTGACCTTGCGTTGGGTTGAACGAAGTGATATCACCGATCATGTCGCGCCGACCGAATTTAACTATAAGGCTTCTTACAGAATAGGCCTATGCTATCATTCGCTTAGAATATTTGACAAGAGATTTTAAAACTCATTGGAAAAATATTACCTAACTATAGTATTACATATTACAAGTAGAAAGACGCCCCACTACCATCCTTACGCTGTTGATTTCCCTTGGATACGTAGAAAACGGTTCGAAACAACGTTTTTAATCCGTACTGCCAAGGAGTGGAATAAATCTAGAACAATCTAGATCTTTTCAAGGTCCGAGTGAATAGGTATCTTCTAAGTCTGCGTGCTTCATCTTCGGCCACATCGTCGCTTACCGACAGGCGAGTTGGTGGTCAGACGCAGACTTATAAGCGATAAAAAAAACGTACATTATTATGGACCATGCTATTTTGAATTTCGAATAAGATTTTCTTATTTCATACTTCTACGTATGCGGGATTTAGTTTTTGAGTTTATTGTTACTAAAAAAATTGTAGTGAGAAATTTTGAAAATTTGTGTAAAGAGGAGAACTGTTTGTTAGATTTTAAGGACTACGCAGCTAAGCTGATGTTGTAATTTGGCATGCATTGTAAGGACAGACATCAGTACATAAGTAACTTGCTCATCTCATTATCATTGGATAGGCCACAGATCACACCCTAGATTCTGTATTCAGGACGCTTGAATCGCACAACGCATCAGTCTAAATACACTTATAAGAAATTACTCTGATTGGTTGATTGTTAGGCGCGAGTAGGCGTAACCTTAACACACACCCCGCAACCCGCGCCGCGCCTCAAACTTTTTATAGGAACAACGAATCTCGTAATGTGATATCTAGTGTGATCTGTGGATAGGCTTATGAAACTTATCAATCCCGAAAATAAGGAAGGCCCAAAAATAACAGGTAACCGCGAGCTGCTCTAAAATTATTTAGAACCCTAACTTATATAATCGATTTAGATAAAACCATCTACTCACATATTAGCATACTGCTGCATGTACTGTAAGTACGCCTGCTGCATCATCATCATGTGATTGGCCATCATGGCCGGATCATTCGACACCGGCAAGTAATTGTCTCCCATATTGTAATTAGGATACGGTGGCACTCTGCCATAGTTATTCACGAACGAACTTAGGTAATTCTGCATCTCGACCGTGTGATTCTGATCGTTTTGTCTCGTTTCTGGTCGCGGACCCGTCTCGACGTTTGCCGTCTCGATGTTTGCCGGTTCGACGTTTCGTCTCCGTAGCCCGTCCGATGTGGTCGGCGCTGGCGGCGCGGGCGCCGGCTTGGGGTCGGCCATTTTTCTGCTCGGTGTGCACACTAAGTGCATAGTATGAGCGATTTGGCTCTCGTATGTTCTGAGCACGTCTTTTAGGATCGTGTTGTCGTCCAGCAGCTGGCCGGAGTATATGATCTTCTGTTCTTCTGTCCTCTGGAATAGAAAGATTTTTATTGGTTTTTATTTCTGTGTGTACTATCCACAGATCACACTAGATTGCGCACACAGGACAATTAGAGCCACACCACACGTGGTAAAAATACACCTATAAAAATGTACTCTCATTGGTTCATCGCAAGGCGCATGTAGGAGTAACCTAAAGATAGCCAATGGGAACGCTTGGTCACAGTCCCCGCTAACCGCGCCTTCCTCCAACTTTGGTGAGTGTATATAGCCTGTGACAATATCTAAGACCCTAGTATCAGATTTGCGACTTTCACGGTCTACACTATAGTTTGTACTCATGTAAGAAAAAAAAATCACTCGCGGTAATTTTAACTTCGGACCGAACTTCGAACTTCGGAAGTTGAAAAAAAACTGAAAAAGCTGAAAAAAAACCATCAGTAGTAGTTTGGAACGTGGTATTGTTGCTGGTAGCCAATACAATACAATCCAACATATTAAAATATATTATAAACTAGCTGTGCCCCGCGGTTTCACCCGCTATTCTACAAGAAGTGTTAATTATTTCCAGATAACAAGTAGCCTATGTGTTAATCCAGGGATTAAACTACCTTCATAACAAATTTCATCCAAATCCGTTCAGCCGTTACAGAGTTGAACGCGAACACACTTACAAACTTACACACAAACTTTCGCATTTATAATATTAATGTGATTATTATTCAGCTTTATACAATCAACTGCGGCGAGAGCATTACAAACTTAGACCCAGTATAATTGTTGTTGCTTCAGAATCTAGAATAGACTAGCAACGAGAACCTACAGTTCAGCGAGTCTTCCGAAACATGATAGCCCTCGATTGTAAGCAACACAGTCACTTACTAAAACCATATCAAAGGTTGTTTATTATTGACTGTATACGCATTTGACCGCAGCTTACCTGATAATATTTGACTATATGGTCTACAATGATAGCATTCTGAGTTGCTTGACTACGCCGATCAATTGAGACCAGTTGAGCTGGCTATGTGTTAATATTTAACAATGCCTTTACAAGTTGTTATTGTTTCTTATCAAACTAATCACCATTTTTGATTTGCAATTATTCCAAACGCTGATAACGGATTACTTATCAGGATTGTGGAAATAACTAGACGAATTTTTTTTTAACACTATGAAAAATTCGAGATTTTTCAAATAAACATTATTGGCGAAACTTGATATCATGTACCTATTACCTACATGTGTATGTAACACAGGAAATTATACCTAGCAGATAGCAACATTAGATTGTTAATATTTTATCACAGATAGATTAGATAAATGAGAGAATCTCAGTATAAAAATACATACAACACTCACATACAAATATTATGATAATTTAAGTGAATGTAACTCTATCTGGTTACCTTTTCATAACTAAGAGGCTGAACCAATTTTGAAGAAATTTGGCAAAGTAGCAGTTAATTTTTATAACATTTTTTTTATTGATTGGATCACAACTCTGCCTATTTTCCTGGTAATAGGAATATTTTTATCTCAGTGGAAAATAGCAAGATGCAGATAATATAATACTCAAATAAGCTTTATCTTATCACTTAATATTTATTTGCTTTGACACGGCTTACAATTAATTATTACAATAATAATTTTCCACCTTGATTATGAGATTTTTATGCATAAGTAATTGGTGTGAAAATTAAATTACTTCAGAGCCATAACATTCATGAATGCCCGATTAAAATAAATTAATAACCATTTAGACAGTTCCACACCTGGTGTCCCTGTACACCACCACACCACACCAGAGATGCCACGGAACACATAGACACAGAAAACAAACACCCAGTCTGGGAATTTCATCTATCAAGCAGGTCGGATATCGATTCCGGGAGCTCCTTATTATAAAGCAGACCTATGACTAAGCTAGGAGGGTCTGAATCAGAAGAGTAAATTAATTCCTGAGTTTTGTGAGTGCACTGACTGGACTTAACTCGTGTACACAATCATTATAATTTTGTGTGTGCATGCAGGATTTCTTGTTATCTGCAGACATGCTAAAGGACCGCGGAACACACACATTAACTTATTCATAAGCAATACAAATGTTAATATTTAAAACTTGAACACAAACAAGAGAGATTAACTGTTAATGCATTGCAAAAACTATTATAGTTATTTTTAAAACATGCATGATGACGCACATAAAGGTATTTTATTTCAAATCTGCACCAAGAAAATTACCTAAGTTTGGCCAATTCATATAAACCACTTTTTTTTTGGGTCCTCGATAATACTCAAGTAGATAAAAAAGTATTCAGAATTGTACAAAGATCTCACCGGTTTGTTAGGGTACACTTGTGAAAGATGCCCCTTGAGCTGTCCCACTGTCCATGACGACTGGCACTCGACGTTTTGATCCTCAATTTGTTGATTAGGAGCCTTCACAATAAGCGTAACGTTATCGGGTATCATTTTTCAATCATCCAATTACTGGGCGTTAGATAACAACAGACAGAAAACTCGTGATTCGAAATCAAATATCAACCACAAAATTATCCTGTAATTTAAAACGACACGACAGTAAAAATACTACTAGCTGACGCAATAACCAAAGTACAGTATTTCAATTACTAGCACGACCGATAGCTAAGTAAATAGCGACCGAATTATCTAGTTTTGATGTAAATAAATACAACAATATCCGAGGCTCAGCTCCGCACTTGTCAATTTGTGCATGAATTTATTTGTCGATTTCTCATTGGTCCAACGCTTGTTAATGACGTCACAAGCTGTTTTCTTTTGGAGAATTTCTTGTGGATATTGGTGAAAAAAACGTCACTAATCCAATGTCAAATATAATACATTTTTTTTCTTTCTTTCTTGGCATCGCTCTCTGTGCATTTTACCATTTGTTTTCTTTGATGACCATCACATTTTATGTTTGCGCCATGCTTTTGCGCCCTCTACTGGATAAAGGCCTCGCTACGTGGCCTGACTTGACATCGTTTGAAAGAGATGCGTTTGAAAGAGATGCGAAAGGGAGAAGCTATAACCTAAATAGTTTGTTTCTTTTGCTCCCGTGAAATTCAAATCTAGCTGTCCCTTTCACACCATGTCAGGTCAGGCCATGCATAGACACCATAACTTGTCACCGGCTGAATACAATATGTGTGGAGCCTAAGCTGAAGTTGAAACATAAAATGGTTATGTCAATGCAATCAAAATCAGTTTAAGCCCGTTTAAGGGGTTATGGTGGGAACGTGAAGAATTAATGTCCCGATATTTTATTATTTTCCAAAACTTATGTTATTTCGAGTTTTAATGTGTAAAATCGGTGAATTTTTACCCGTTAAGTGTTCGTGAACATGCACGAGTGTTTGTGAATGGTATAATGTCGTGAAACGTGAATTTTCTCGTTGTTTCCAAAACTCCATAGAAGGCTCTAGTAAAGTTTTTACTACTTTACCGGGGCATGACTTGGACTTCAACGGGACTTGCTTTGCTCACCTTTGACTGTGACTATGACTTGTTTCATAATATTTAACGAAACTTAAAAATATATATGTGTACTTGACACTGGCAAATGCATAAGACGTGCGACGCCAAAATCCTCTTAGGAGGAAGAAAAAAAAAACAGTTTAAAAAAAAACAAATAATAATAACAACACATAAACGCAGTGGTTTAAAATTAAACTTATTTGTGCAAGTCAAGTTAATCTCGCATATTTTATTCCTTTCCATAGTATGAGTAAGAAATGCAACACGAACTCTCTATTTTCATTAGTTAAGAAAGTTTTCTAACCTAAACGTGTTAATACTATTAAAATGGGTGTTACAGTGTAAGTATACTAAAATTTGCCCATATTCATGTGTTTATTAATATAATTTTATGCTTTTACTACGCTTTCCTCCAGTTTACAGCAATACCCAGTGCCGGAAAACAAAACTGGAACGTACGTGATAGAACTGCTTACGAAGCGTATTTTGGCGCTTGGGGCTACTCAGCAGGGCCAGTTTCTTGTCGATTGTGAAAGCTATTTGTCTCTGCCACAAATGGGTTAGTTTGAATGAAACAATTAGTAAAAATAGTTATTTTACTTACATTAATTACTTACGCAATGTCTAATTGTTTAGTAAAAACAGACTAAACTAAACCAAAAAATCTATTCACAGACGTAACAGGTGCAACAAAAACTGTCCACATCCTGCACAACTCCGAGCAACCTGCCTCGGTCTTCTCCATCCTTGAAAGCGGCACAAAGAACATCCACGTGATAGCTGATGGATTATTCGACCTACTCATGATGAAGCTTTCTCAGCATTATACATCTAAGAAACAGACAAAGATTGAGAGCAAAGGGCCGAGGTTTGAGCTTGGAGACTTTTGTGTCAAGCTGGGGTCCGTTACTATGAATCAGAACTTTAAAGGGATTCTCATTGAGGTTAGTAAGTTTTACTTTATTAATGTACTAGCTTGCCCGCACGGCTTCACACGCAAAGGCTACTATACAATAAATAAAATAGCACACTGCACCCAAAAGAGGTGCAGTGGGTAGATTTAAAAAAAATCCCGAGACATGCCTTTCTTAATTTTTAATGTTCAAACCGAGTTTCAGGGTTTGAAAAAACATTTTATTTCCATACAAACTTTGGGGCTTTTACCTCCCATGGAATTTTGCAAAATCCGTCCTTATGTTCCCTAGACAATTTCAGGAGTATTGGGTTTAAATTTCACATCTCGTAACATAACATGTTTGGTCTGTGCATTGATTCCTAAAAATGGTCTTGTTCTTTTATATATCCTAACCAAAATTATAAATGCAAAAGTAACTCTGTGTCAGTCTGGGCGTTTGTTCATGTTATGATAAAAAAACAGCTGATAGCATCGACCAGAATTTTTGTATAGATATAAAGCTTAAGGGTCAGAGAAGGACATAGGCTAATTTTTTTTGTAGGAACGAACTAACAAATGAAGTCATAGGTAACAGCTAGTATTTTATAGGTGAGCAGCATAGTCTCTCACCTGCCTGCCAAGCGTGGCAACTCCCCCAGCCATAAAAAGCTGATAGGGGCAGCATAGGCTGATGTGCCTGTATCACAGTGTAGAAATATGGCCGAAAAATAGCTACCTGTCAAGGCTATCTTATGTTTAGTCAACCAACTCTCTAGCTTGTATTTAAATGCATTTATTTACTGCTTATGACTACATCCTCAACATAGATAGCAACGTGTTCTAATTGTGAAATAACAAGAAATATAAATAAGTAATCAAAATTAAATTTATAGAAAAATGGCTGGCACGCTATCAATAAATATTCTGCCAGGTATGGCACTAAAGGGTCACCAGCCTGCGTCATCAGCGCTCAAAAGCAAGAGAAGAATAACTTATTTAAACTTGCTAGGCAAAGATGACCATAACAACAAAATGGCAGGAAGTAACATAACCTGGTGCTAACACCCTGAATGCCCGACCTATGGTGTATTTGTCTATGGGTATAAATCAGTCTTTGTATGTTTGTGTGTGTATGACAACAGCTTCAGAACCTTCCAATCTGCATAAAAGTTAGTAGGTAGCATCCTTTGGCTTGCAGTCTGTATTATACCTGATGCTAGATGAATTAGAACTATCTCTCTAATAGAGCAGCCAGAACTATCTATACAGATTGTTGGTTTAATCAATGTCAATCTTTCCAGGTTGAATACCGTCCCTGTGTAATGGCCAATGCTGTGTGGGGGCTCCTCCGCGAGTTCCTACAAGGCCTCCTCGGGCCATCGGTGCCAGTCCAGCCTCCACAACACCTCCTCAGCAAAATGAACGACATTTACACCCCCATTGACACAATTTATCAGTATTTAGAACACTTCAGTGCTTATAGAAAAGTGACCGGTCTGAGGAATGCATAGAACTTGTTTGGGACACCTTAAATTTCTTGAGCTAACAGCCATGCCAGGTGAAGGAACTTTAAGGTGCTTCGTTTGAGTCCGCTAGGTAGGTAGGCGCCAAGAGATGGCGCTGTCGTTGAAAACTCAATTGAGGTAATCTGCCCCAGTTTTAATTCACTTTGCGACCTCTTACTATTGTTATAAACACATCTCAAAAATAATAGAGCCCATTAATAGCTGCACTCGACTGAAAATTCAAATAATCTTCAACGCCTGTATGCACGCATGAACATTACGCACACATGCGAATTCAAAACGGTTACAAGCAAATACGAAATTTCGTTGCTCTGAATATCGTCTCGGTGGCCGAAGTCATCAGTTTGATTAGGTAGCGCTCGTGAGGTTCCGGGTTCGAACCCCTAAAATTAGGTAGTATTATTTTTTATAATTTAATTTCGAGAATACTATTTATTTTAATTTTTGCTGTGGGTTTCTTGACAAACAAACTTATTCAAAATTAGTAACGAAACTTATAAAAGTATATATCTACATAAACCTAATATTGTCACACAAATATTTAAAATGCGAAAGTTCGTGTGTAAGTGTGTAAGCATGTAAGTTTATGTTTTTTGTTATTTGGTGACGAGACGAGCAAGTCACTCAGCTGATGTTAAGCTTCACGCTTGCTCATAACAGTTCAGTGCCACCCAGAATTTTGAACCTCAACAGTTCAAAACCATGCGCGGCAATGCACTGCGCTCATTACTCTGAGATATTAGATGTTAAATCTCTGTGCCCAATAATTACGCTGGAAACATTGCCCTTCAATCCGGAACACAGTGATGTTTTGCACACTACTGCTTGACGATTGAATAACTGGGTCCCTGGAATAACCCCATATCGGGGGTTCTAAAGGCACCGAGTCTGGTACCTTCCGAACAAATTTTCCACTTTTTTTCGGTTTTTTTCAAATTAATTTCGAATTTTACATACCTAATACCTAATGAAATGAACCTAATGAAATATGCAATACCCAAAAATGTTGTGTTTTCCGCGTCGATAGACATTATTCTGCGACTAAAAATATGGATTTTAGACCCGGGTTAGATTAATTTAGTCCATAGTAGGTACTGTTGTTTGTTATTTGTTATTTTGTGTGTACACAACACACAAAACTAACTAATAGGTAGGTACGTAGGTAGGTAGGTTTGTTGCTTGGTTGGTGGCTAGGTAGGTATTATTAGTATAATGTGCATATTTTGATCGCGCAGCACGAAATATTCAAGATTTTCATATACCTCTATCTACCACCTTACCACCTACCTATATAGGTACCATACCTATATAGGTACCATACCTATACAAAAAATCTATTATTTCACTAAGAAGGAAGTTTTTCAGAATTTTTTCAATATTTTTCCCGGGATCAGTGAGCGTGCGCGCAACGAGATCATACATAAAAATGCATTCATCATCATTATTGAGGTGAATTTTTTCCCCGAAATTTTGCATTATTTTTCCTGGCAGCACTGATGGAGCGCGCACCGAGCCCCATACTCAGAAATGCTGAATTCCAACAAATTTTAGATATGGGGTTATTAGTTAGTCACACCAAAATGCGAAAGTTTGTGTGTATGTAAGTAGGTATGTTAGTATGTAAGTGTGTTTGTTCCCGTTCAAATCTGTAACAGCTGCACGGATTCTAATGCAATTTGGTATGGAGGTAGCCAAATTTAGGTATGGTAGCCTCCATTCCAAATCTCATCCAAATCCGTTCAGCCGTTACAGAGTTTATACCGCGGGTGAAACCGCGGGGCGTGGGTAATGGGTAAGAAATCTCGGTACGATATGGAACAGGCTGATGATGATGATGATGAATTTTAAATCTATGACCGAATCACATGCGAATTCAAAACGGTTACAAGCAAATACGAAATTTAGTACCCGATTTTCGGCATTCCACCTATCAGATCGACTGGCCGAGCGGTCGAGTGGACGGATTTTCATTATGCTTCGTTTTGTAGTGTGTATCAATGAGACGAAGGTCCCCGGATCGAATCCTCATTTGAAAATTACTGTTTTTGTAGATTTTTGTTCCTTTTGTGCTATTTTTTTACAGAATAAGTTATCAAACAACACAACAAACACCACACACAAAAATAACTAACTAACTAATAGGTAGGTAGGTAGGTAGGTAGGTAGGTTGGTTGGTTGGTTGGTTGGTAGGTAGGTAGGTATTATTAGTATTATGTACATATTTCAATCGCGCAGCATGAAATATCCAAGATTTTCATATACCTCTATCTACCACCTTACCACCTACCTATATAGGTTCCTATACCTATATAGGCACCTTTTACAAAAAATCTATTATTTCACTAAGAAGGAAGTTTTTCAGAATTTTTTCATTTAGGTTATTAGTTAGTCACACCAAAAATAAATATTATAAAGAGGAAAGATTTGACTGCCCGTTTGCCCGCATTGAATAGGCTCCGAAACCACTGAACCGACCCGAAAAATCCCCCCGCTGCTGGGCAGCCTTTCAGCCCTCCTTACACTTCCTTCTTTTCTGCAACTTGACGCAAATAGAAGGGTTCTGCGTGTGCATTATAATTTTCATTCCCTCGTCAAACACCCGTGCGAAGCCGGTGCGGGCTGTAAAGGATTCAAACAGACAGACGGACAGACAGACAGACAGACGAACATGACAAACTTATAAGGGTTCCTTGTAGTACTACGGAACCCTAAAAATGTATAAATGGTTACCTATGTCAAAGTCCTCAAAATATATATTTCGCGAGGCTGCGCGGGCCGCGAGCGGCCCGCGGGTCGGTCCTGCAGTTGGGTATGGCTGGATCGTTTAGGTCGACTTGTAAAGTTAAAAAAAAAGGAGGAGCATGATGAAAACGGGTAAGAAACCTCCATACGGTAGCAATTTGGCTAATGATGATGATGATTATGGTTAAAATCTATGACCGATAATGAACGTCGCAGTTTGACGGGTAGAAATCCCCCCATCGCCATGAAAATGGGCAAGAAGTCTCGATACGTTAGGAAACGTGCTGATCATGATGATGATGAATTTTAAATCTATGACCGCAAATGAAAATCGCAGTTGGAAGGGTAGAAATTTCCCCCATTGCTATGAAAAATGGGTAAGAAATCTCGGTACGATAGGAAACAGGCTGATGATGATGATGATGATGATCCTTAAAATCTATGACCGTAAATGAAAATCGCAGTTGGAAGGGTAGAAATCCCCATCGCCATGAAAATGGGCAAGAAGTCTCGAATTATATTTTTTATTTATAAATTAGGTAGGTAGGCACTTACGAAACACCTTCGCCATGATAATATTTCAGCCGAGCACGAACACGTTTCGTGCTCTTTTTTTGGCCAGAATATTGATGGCGTCTATAGCGCAACGATGATGTCTGCTGCATTCTATTATAATTATGTACGTTATTATTAGGTTACTAGCAGCCCGCCCCGGCTTCGCACGGGCACCCAACAAAAAAATAAAAACCATAATACACACACGAAAACCCCTACACCCGCGTCAAGTCACAAAAAAAAAAAAAATATTAAGAAAGCCGAAAACCCAACAGCGAAACAATTTTTCAAATCCGTTCAGCAGTTTCGGAGCCCATTCAATGCAAACAAACAAACAAACAAAGAATCAAATCTTTCCTCTTTATAATATTGGTATAGATAGATTATTCTATCATCATCAATAGTTGTCGCAACGCACGCGATGTAAAGGATATTTTAGGTATTTTTTTTTACATCTTGGGTTACATTATTCGAGTTTTAGTAAGGATCCCAGTTTTTTTAAAAATAAAATATAGTATAGTATAGGGATAGTGTAGCTTCCCAACAGTGAAAGAATTTCCCAAATCGGTTCAGCAGTTTCGGAGCCCATTCAATGCACACAAACAAACAATCAAATCTTTCCTCTTTATTATATTGGTATAGACTATTCTTTCATCATGAATAGTTTTCGCAGTGCACGCGAAATACATCATCTTGGGTTACATTATTGGAGTTTTAGTAAGGATCCCTAATTTTTTTGAAAATATAATATAACCTATGTCACCCGGGGATAGTGAAGCTTCCCAACAGCGAAAGAATTTTTCAAATCGGTTCAGCAGTTTTGGAGCCCATTCAAACAAACAAACAATGAAATAAATAAACAATCAAATCTTTCCTCTTTATAATATTGGTATAGATAGATTAGGTAACCAAATCAAACACTGCACTGCACACCGATACCGAATCTCGCAACGTCGCAATTATCGAAGGCTGCGCGCGGACTAAGCCGCGAGGCAAGGATACCTAGTCTCGCTCACACACGCACCGACAAGCTGGCAACGTCGCGTAAACCGCGTGACGCGCGCGCGGCACAACCAGTGTACACGATTTTTGCAAGACGCACGCACACATCAATATTTCACGCACACCATGATCGCATGATTCGCATGTAAAGAACACACCACTACAATCGTAAAATTTGTCGTAATTATTGGGTTGAAAGATGGTATTTCCTAGCCATGAACATTTTAAATTATCGACTTTGCGATACTTAGAGGCCAAATTAGACCTATGTTAAGTCATGCCCAGTTCAAAATCGTAGTAGGACGCCTAAAAAGGCATCGACAGTTTTGTATGAAAGTCGTTTATCCTTAAGTCCATATAAACTATGCAAGGTTGTGAGAGATAGGAAAAGAATTCTAAAGGAGCTAGAAAGAGAGAGAGATGCCGCAGATCAAAATTCCGGACTGTGAAGGCTGTCAAGGTTGTCCCAAATAAGAATGGAGTGAACTAAAGTGATATTTGTGATTAAAGTGCTCATAATAAAACCATACAATGATCTTAGCAAAATTATTTACTTGTACACACACTTATAAAGACACTAAGACATTTTAGTGCTACTGCACTGCAAGGCCACATAAAATATGATTAAGATTGGGACTCCATCGAGAAACTCAATAAAAAGTCTCCAAATCACAACATCTGGTGAAGTAAGAGTGGAACAGTGTTGCCAGAGACCCAAGGCTGTGCTCCATTATTTTACGGACAATTTTTATATTTTTTTGGGCCATGATTTTGTTTTAGCAGTGTGTATTATAAGATTAACTAAGTAATTAAATAAGATATGTATAACTTTTGTTGTAAGTAATTTTCTAAGTGGAGACCAAAAATATTTTTTTGTGAAATCTCGGTGAGTATTCCTTTAAAATAATTGCGGATCAGTTAGTTTCCTCACTTTCTAGAGAAGAATGCAGCAGGCCTAGCACGGGCGCCAGGATAAATTTTTATCCACCATATTTATCCCGCGAGAACGAGACAGATGTATCCATATTCTAGCTTTGTCACGTTGACGCGAACAAAACGGGTGGACATAACTTTATCCCGGCGCCCGTGCTAGGCCAGCTGGATGATGATATGCTATGATATCATAAAATTATTCATATTTTGTATTTTTGAATATTTTTTCTATAGAAATAAAGGAACTTCATTTAGAATAAGAAATTTATTGCCGAACCAATGAGGTGATGAGGTGTTATCATAAAAAGTTCCAAAACGTTCCAAAACATATGCTTGAAATGGGCAGGCTGCCCGTTTCGAGCGTACAATAATCGATTTAAAACGTAATAAATTATCATATACCTACTACCAATTAATTATGAGATAATTATGTAAATTATGAGCAAACAATTTACGTCCTCAAAATGTTCTTTCGCGGTATAGAATACTTTCGAGATAAGCCATGTTTTTTTTAATAGGAATTTACTTCTAATACTTTTATTTCTAGGGGTACAAGTTTTACACAACAAATAATTCCGATCGTCAGACGTGTAAATGATTATTTACACATATTGAACTTTATTTGCAAGCGCAAATGGCAGAGTATTCCTCCATAAACAAAAAAGAAACTCCAAGAAATCTCCAAAAATGTCCTGACTCTTGAGCCCTACTGTGGCCCTACTCATACATTGATATACAAGCTCGTGGTTAGATATTTATTTTTGTTAATTTAACTTTAAATAGTTAAAAATAAGGTATAGTAATAGTACATAATGAATGCTGTGCTACCTTGAATACATAATGCAATCTGTTTAAATTTAAAGTAAGATTGTTGTTAGTCATAATGTAATTATTAATGTGAAGCCTTAATAAATAAATAAATTGCTTACTATGAATTCTTAGCTCGGTCCCGCTCACACGATTCGTACACTGTGGGATCAAAATGGCGAAAGGGCGGCGCGATTTTGCGGCGAAATCGATCGACCAACCATTGGTAGTTCGAAGTTTCCCGCGCTACTAAAATTGGCTAAAAAAAACTAAAATTGCGCAGCTACATCTGAAGGATTTATTTGGTGTGTAAAACTGTAAACAGATAAATTTTAAAGGTTAAAATTCTAATTGATACTACAAAAACATTATTTATCTTAATACCAAACTAATAATAATAATAATCTATAATAACCAAAAAGTAATGTCTTTCCGATGAAATAAAATAATAATACTATGTTATAGAGTAATAATAATAATATCTTTAATTTTCATTAAAACTAACCTTCAAGCTATAATATCACTTTGAAATCTTTTCGAGGTCTGTATTACCATATAATAAAATTAAATTAATAAATCATAATCATATTCAAATACATGTAAAATACTGTTCTGATACTTATTTTTATTTATTTATTTATTAAGGAACAGCAAACAGCTATATTATAAAATTAACACTAAAGTGGTAGCATAAATAAACTTAATAATAATACAGCCCACAGCACTATTCTCAGATTGCTGATAAGAATTATTTAAATTTACCGCTAGCAGTAGCCAACTTAGCAGATAAAGTAACAAAAAATAACATTGTAATAAATCCTAAAAATACACGGGTTTGCCTATTTAAACTTACAACATATACACAACACTTTATTATTTGTTTAAGTTATTTAAGGAGGAAAGCTTTTGATACACCAAAGCTTTGAATTTTATTGAAGTGCAAGCAAAAATATCAACATCTTGAAAAGAGTCATTGTATGAATCCAACATCCGACGAATAGGAACACGCAGGCCGGCATTTGAGCGACATTTGCCCAACGCGAATAAGCGCCCTGCGCGCACTTCTCGTCTATAGATAGTTCTAGGAACAACATAACATAAACTGGTAACCAAATCGATGCAGTCAAAGTTATTGTTAACAATTTTATAAAGAGTAGAAGCTTCAAGATATTTGCGTCTTGATTCAAGTGTAAGCATGTTATACTTATTGAGCAATCGAGTATAAGACAGATCTCTCTTATGACATCTGTAGTGCATTGCACGTAGGAATTTTCTTTGAACTTTCTCAATGGCCTCTTTATATTTATCATAATAGGGGTTCCAAATTGGTACAGAGTACTCAAGTTGAGAGCGAACTAGAGTTTTATATAAGTATAAGTATGTAGAAGCACGCTTAAAATCCGAAGATGATCGCATTATGAACCCATACATTTTAAAAGCTTTATTAACGATGTTTTCAATGTGTTTGCTAAGAGATAACTTAGAGTCAAGCTCTACTCCTAAATCTCTAAGGGTTCCAACATTTGTCAAGGTGACGTTACCAATGTTGTAATTAAAACGAATAATGTTCTTGTCTTCCTTTTTTGTGAAATTAATGTAATTGCATTTAGGAATACTCAAATGAAGTTTGTTCTTATAACAGTAGGTAGTTAGTCTATCCAGGTCTTGCTGAAAAGAAATGCAGTCATCCACCGATTTAATAACTTTATAAGCTTTCAGATCATCTGCATACATTAAAAATTTGGAACTCTGGAAACAATCCTTAATATCATTGATGAAGAGTATGAACAACAATGGTCCCAAAATAGATCCCTGTGGTACACCAGAAGTAACTGGAATACTCCTAGATTGAAACCCATTGACAACTACTTTTTGTGATCTGTTTTGTACATAAGATGCGAACCAACGTAATAAGTTACCTCGTATACCATTAAAAGCTATCTTGTTGAGTAGTTGTTCGTGATCCACCTTGTCGAAAGCTTTTTTGAAATCTGTATAAACTGCATCTACCTGAATACGATTGTCTATATTTTCGAATAAGAAGTTTGTAAATATTAATAAATTTGACGTTGTAGATCTACGCTTAACGAAACCATGCTGTTCTTCAATGATAGCATTGTGCAATATTGGGTATATTTGATTATGGACCAATCTTTCAAAGAGTTTCGACAAGGTGGACAAGATGGATATAGGGCGATAATGTTCTATATCTTGTTTTGTACCGCTTTTGTGTACAGGTGTTATGTTAGCACGTTTCCATACTTCAGGGAAAACTCCTTCATCTAGACACTTATTATAAATTATATGCAGTGGCTTGCTAATACAATTTGCTGTCCGTTTAAAGAAAACTGGAGGGAAACCATCTGGCCCGGTTCCCTTAGAAATATCCAATAATTCCAGTTCCCTCAAGATCTGAGCTTCGGTAAACTGAATGTTAGTCAACAGAATATCTGTGTCAGACATGTCTGTTGGCGGTTGCCATTTTGGCAAGTTAGACGAAGCTGGCTCGAAAACAGATAAGAAGAAGTCGGAGAACAAATTACAAATGGTTTCCGGATCATTAGATTTAGATGTTTGGTATTGCATTGTAGAGGGAATCTCGGGCTTAGATTTACGGTTCGATATATAAGTCCAAAAATTTTTAACATTATTAATTATATTATCCTCAACTGTCTTCATGTATTTAAAATAACACTGCTCACTGATACTTTTAAAATTCGATCTATATTGAGAAACTTATGATAATAAAACAAATAATAGGCCCTCTTAAGGGTTCTTTAGGGCGCTGAACGAAACGTAATCGTGTCGCAGTGTAATTGTAGGTAAATACAGCAATTGAACATGAAGAACGTGTTGAAGAAAATTAAAGGCCTTGTATAATATAACTGTAATAAAACTTGGAATGGGAACTGGCTCTCAAACGTGTTCATATATACCCATTGTCGACACAATGCACTACATTGTTCGCTTCTCTCAGTCTACCCTCTTTGGTTTTGAAAGGCTTAATCTGCCAAACGTCGTCGATGTTTAGTTTTTCGTCACCCTGTAAAAAGTAATATTATTAAAAGAAAAAGAAAATATCTACCCGTCTGCAAAATGTAGGCTACTGTGTCACTCGTGGCATAAAGCAAATCGTCAAAATTGATCAAGCCGGCTACAGGAAGCTAGGTAATACAGGCACTCAAACATACATACATAAGTACATCCCAAACATATTACCCTCCTTCTAATTTTCCTTCTTCCTTCTAGGGCACTCTTGCTTTATTTTTAAAAGTATGTATAATTTTTTCTATCCTCGCTTTTGACAATACATTGAAAAGTGCTTGGAAGATTTAACCTGGTGCAGATCGCCTGGCGAACCACCGGGGCGAGTTGCAGGTAAATTAACTACTTTGTACTCTCCCTTCGAGAAACCCTGAATAAAAGTCAATGCGATTGCTGAATGTTCAAAAACTGCTATTTCCAAGATTTTTTAAACCTATACTGTCCTACTGCGGGGCACAGCGGGCTTATCACGTAACTGTGAAAGCGATAGTGATAGTGCGCGAGCGGGACCGCGCATAATGCGACTAAGTTGGTACGAGCGGGATGGCATGCTCTCGCAATCAGAATCACGAACGTTTCAAAGTTAGAGGATAAGTCCGCAGGTCTCCCGCACTTCCTTCCATAAATCTCGGTCCAGAGCTACCTTTGCCAACCGTCCCGTAAAACATTAAGGCGGTCACGCCACAGCGCTTACGAGACTTTCCTTGACTGCGTTTTCCATCAGGCACCCACTGTGTGACGATCTTGGCCCATCGATCAGGATGCGTACATGCCAGATAATCTGTTTCCAAAATAAATTCACTAAATAATAACCAGTCAACTTACCTCCATCTCCATATTAAGAGCATCCTCTGGTGCCAGCACAATAAATGGAGTTGACTCGAAACTGAACGCCAGTCCGAAGTACGAATACTTCTTGATTTCACTCTTGAATAGGTTCCATGAATACACCTTCTCAGGATCACTTCCCATTGCCTTAATCTGCATCGACAAACCCCCATAATAATGCTCTAATAACTCGTTATAGTGTTTAAGTCGCAATTCCTGAGTAGTGCACGCATAAATCATGAAAGACAAATCCAAAACTGGAGTAGCACATCTTGACAGTTGAAAATCAATCATTTTAGCATCCACTGCTTTATTATTTTCATATTTGAATAAGAAATTGTTTGTCCAACAATCGCCGTGGGATATCACGCCAGTGGATACGGTTTTGGTTGCGGCGTTAACTAAGTCCTGATACCGCTCTGGTACGCAAAACTCTTTGATTTTGTCAACGTAAATCGTGTTTGGGTATTCCTTTTCAACAGCGTCTATAGCTATGCCTCCAATTCGCTTCCAGAACCTCTCATACCACTCCCAAAGACGTTCGTGATAATATGTCTCAAATATTTCTTTTCGAATTTCATTGAACTTCTCCGGATGTTGGTCTTTAAAAGCGAAAGACATAGCATGAAATTGAGCCAGAGCTTTCATTGAAAGTTTACAATGGTCCAAATCTATGCCTTCTTGACGAATAGCGCTCCCAAAGTTTTCTAAAGACGCGTCTTCTAAGCATATCACATCATGTGTTCCATCTCTTAATGCTAAGAAAATCTTTGCGTATTTGTCGAAAGGTTCCGATAAGTTCTTTTCAGCTTGAAATTTTAGAAAAACTGGTAATATTTTAGTATAAAAATTTATCTCATTTTCAAAGAATTCGTTGCTTCTGTAAGTGAGACGTCTGGAGAGGCTCTTTGGGATGTTTTTGAGGATGACTTGAACGTTCTTCGAGTCGTTATTTTGTGAGTTTCCGTGAATTCTGATGCGGATGACTTCGCTAAGGTAGGAGTCGCCCTTACCTGTGTCACCGACATACTGGAAGTAAATAAATAACTCTTGTTAATAAATGGTTAGATTAGAAGAAAGTTGGTACCCAAAATACAATGTTGTTTCAGAAAGATCTCTCTCCAGCTCAAGGTTTGGGTGTTCAGATTCCATGCCGCATAATAAAGGGGTTATCGAAGCTTATGGCCGTTACGCATGGTAGCGCGTTTCGCAACTTTGATTTTCGAAGACATGAATGAGATTGAGCTTATAATGTTTCCTATTATAAGTGTTAAAATGCTGTCGCCAAACACCTAACGATTTGTTCCAGCAGCCTCATTTGAGAGCCAGTTCCGATTTCAGCCCGTAGCTTGTCACCCATAAAAACAAACAGGGCAAGCTAAACAAAACCGTTTAAAAACAGGAAAATTATTTAAAAACTTATTATTATTACTTATTTAGGTATTGTGGGCCTCCCAATGTACTAACCTCCCAGTGGCTGAAAGAGACAGGTTCTTTAAACCAATCAGAGAGCGCCTGGCTGACAGCATCGTCCGTCAGAAGCGGCGATACCCCGGTCATGGTGCTGAAGTCTTCGGCCATCGTGCTGCAGCAGTAACATTCAACAACGATATTTAGTCTTTTAAGTAAAGATATCTGTCAGTCAAGCTGTTTAGGCTATAATTAAGGGTTTCACAGGAACAGACCAACATACATTACATAACATATTATCATATACATATTTATACAACACTAGCTGTTACCCGTGACTTTTTTTTTTTGTTCCATCTGTTCTTCCCCCAACACAACTCGTGGACATTGTCAAGCTGAACATGTTGCTTACGCAGTTTTCTGTTTTGTTGAAATCAATTCGGCCAGATTGGATCGCCGTTTGGAAATCAACTGCAACAACAACAAATGGACTTCGTTCGCGTGGACCAATAAAAAAGTAGTCTTTGTCCGTCTCCTACCTCTATCTATCGATGCAAACATTCAGGTCGATCCGTTCAGCCGTTTAGCTGTGATATCGCGACAAACACCCAGACAGAGAGACAGAGTAACATTCGCGTTTATAATATTAGCTAGGACATAGATGATCGGTTACGATTATCCTCCTTCTGTCTCGGGCAGTCTGGTAAAAACTAGATTCAGATCATCCTTGTGCATGTTTTTGCCAAAAAAAAAACTTGGTAAATTGTGTGATTGTTCACACGGGTGAAAACTTACGCAATAACAAGACGAGCAGGGCGTGCGCATGCTAGCACGCCGACAAAATTTAATAAGAACCTCGATATCTAGATGCTGAGAGCATAGTTAAGTAAGTTTAGTGTGGTCTTGGAAAAGTAAAGCCCGCTGCACACGATTCATTTTAGCTTGCGCAAGTATGATATTATATTAAATTGTGAATTTGCCGTTATTGAGTTTGAGGATGCTTGGGCATCCAGCGCAGGCTATTCGAAATCGTAATATGGAGAGAACAACGTGGTTTGAGGAATGCGTGTTCTATCACTGAAGTACTATAATTGATTGTAGCGTTGTTTATCTCAGCATAAACGCTGTACAATACACTAATGCTATTGACGCGGATTTCTTTAATCCTTAAGTATAGATAAAATGATAATATAAACAAAATGAAATAGCGTTCAAGTCCGATCACGGCAACGTCAAAGAGAAAGAGAAACGGAAACCATTCCAGGGGCACGATCACAGAAAATGTTGCAAGGTGGTATACGAGTATTAAAGCGTTGTACACCGTACAGTGCTCCGTTTCGTTATCAACCGTTTGAGGCACAGGTACTTACAAATTTGTAACACTTCCCCATATGTCTAGAAAGGCTAAAAAATTTTTTTACCTCTTGATGATTTTGCATCTATAAAAATTTTACAACTATTTCTGGCTCCTTAATAAGAGCAAAAATTAATTAATTCTTTCACAAAACATTCATAGCATTAACAAAACATGTTTACCAGAGCTGAGCGGTTTCGTCAATACATCAACAAATCTTGTCTGTAGGTAAGTATGCCACAGATATAACTTATAACATTTGCTCGAAGTAAGTCCTTTATGAAATGATATCTTATATCTATATGCTTAGTTCTCTTGTAACAATATTCTTTGGGTTCTAATTTTTTTTTTGTGCGCTCTGGTTATCGTTATAAACAATACAATATTTTTTTCTAGATATAATTTCGAACAGCAAATTTTTAATGAAACAAATATCTTTACAAACATCCGCTATGGCCGGGTACTCGCTTTAAGTAGTCGAGAGACTAACACACGTTAGATTCCTCGATTCCCAATTGACAGTGTCATTAGCTAAATTAATTACATAGCCAGTTATGCTTCTCATACTGATAAGACAGTTAGCAAAATCTGCATCAGCATAAGCATATAATTTCCAATTGCTACTTTTAATAAAATATAAAGAGTATGTAATTGTACCTGCTAGACAACGCAGAATGCGTTTCGCTGCCTACCAATGATTCCTATTAAAGCAGGTATTAAACTGGCTAAGTTGGCTACAGGTGAATGCAATATCAGGCCTAGTACATACTGCAACATACATAAGGCTACCTATCAATCTTCTGAACTGATAAACATCATTCTGTAAACTGTCATTATTACTAACAGATTTTTCTAACTTACAGTTTACAGGCATAGGTGTAGACACCGCTTTGCAATCAGTCATACCAAAACTCGTGACTGAAAAAGCTTAAGTGTACCTTTGGCGTTATCTCTATTAACACAAATGACAAGACAATTTCTAAGAGCACCAAGATTTTTCACATTAAATTCCTTTTCCAATTTACAGACCAAATTATCCTTAATAATACTACTACTATCAGGGCAATAAAACATACAGAAGTCATCTACATACAAAGCAAGTATTACTATCATCAGTTATCATTATCAGTTATTTTATTACAAACACAAGGCTCACATTTGTTTTGTATGAAGTTCTGCTTACATAAAAAATCGTGTATTTTACAATTCCACGTTCTATTAGACTGTTTAAGTCCATATAAACTTTTTTTTAACAAACTGATACCATATAGGTATAGGGGAGGTCCGGGCAAAGTGAACACCTTAACGTTTGATGGGCTATAGGAAGAGAACCAATATACATATAAATAAAAGAAATGTTTTACGAGAATCATAATTTATTAAAGTTTTTAATATAATCAACAAAAATTGCTTAACAGAAGTACTTTAATTGGAATTAATAAAAATATTACAATATGTGCCGCTATTCACTTTGCCCAATGTACCGGGTAAAGTGAATAGGATGATAGGGCAAAGTGAACACAAATACTTAGCATAGTTTTCAACTAATCAGTGCAGATATCACAAAGAAATACGCCTATTCCTTCATAAGCCGTGCATTTCTCGTGACTCCATTGCTTACATTCATCACACTGGATCCAATCATCAACTGGTTTTTTATTTATTTCTATATAGTTCTCCCCGCAAAAACAGCATACATAATTTTCATCCTCATTTTCCTTACCATTATTCTTAACTTTATCTTTATTGTTTAAATTTTTTTCTTAGTAGCAGTCTTTTTTTTCTCATAAATCTTTATTTATATTTTTCATTGCTTTTGCGTTTACTTTTATAAATCTCTCCTTTTGTTCTCGCTTCACTGGCGTGCTTGTTAACACCTCAGATTTTTGAATTTTCCTTTTACGACTACCCACAGGAACGTGTGGCATTGGAAGTGGTCTTATGTCTTTAGGGCTGAAATATGCTGAAATATGCATCTAAAAAAATAGTTCAAAATTTAATGAAAAATTTCCAATAATCCCTTCATCAACTAGATCATAATGATGATGATGATTATGATGATATCAGTTTTGCATTACATTGGTTCTTTTCATTTGATACCAAACTTGGGTATATTTGAAACCATTCGATTATTCATCCCCATTTTCACCCCCCATATCTTGTAAACAACTAAACCGATTTTAATAAAACATGTTTAAGAACCACAGCTAGACAATTTTCTTTTATTTAAAATAATAACTGCATTCAAATCGGTCCAATCGTGTAAGAGCTACGGTGCCACAAACATACACACAGACAGACACAGATACAAAAAAAACTTTCATCCAAAAAAAAAAAAAAACATTCGGAAACTAAATTGCCTCAAACTGATACACATGTACGCAAATACACATTACAGTTTTGTAGCACACTCTTTATACACGGTGGTTAAAAATAGGAAGATAAATATCAAAATGTCTTCTAAGTCAACCAGGGCAAAGCGAATACCGTATCCACTTTGCCCGTGATCACTTTGCCTTATACCTAGTTGTTTTATTAAACCCAACCTAAAATCAAAATAGGTAACGACAAATTAGCAAAACTCTCAGAATGTTTACTTGAAAATATGCTATTAGTGGACACAATTGTAAAAAACAATATGGTTAAGTTATAAATGAGTTATTAAAGTATTACTTACATCGAAAAGTCGTAAGAAATCTCCACTATTTGTATTTTTCGATTTTTCTCTCGAACGCGACACGACACTCCGCTAGCTCTGTTTGCATGCGACTGAGGGGGAACGGAGAAGTGTCATGGCGCGAGCCGTGCGTGCAGCGACGTGTTTTTGACGAGAAAACGAGGGTATTCGCTTTGCCTGGGCTATTCGCTTTGCCCGGACCTCCCCTATGACTTCATCGATATCTGAATTTAGAAATGCAGTCTCAACATCAAAATGTTCAACATCGAGATCTAATTGAGTGTGACGCACAACAGGGGAATTTTTTTCATTATAGTCTATAACTTATTTTTGAGAGAAACCCTGGCAACTAGTCGCGCTTTAAATTTATCGAAATTCCCAGACGAGTCATGTTTGATCTTAAAGACACACTTTTAACAATATTACGGTTACATGGTCGATCAACTAATTCCCATACTTTCTTACAAACTAGAGAATTGTACTCACATTTCATGTCTTCCAGCCATGATTCCTTTTCAGGACTAGCTACTGCTTCATGGTGGGTAGATGGCTCATCACACAATAGGTTATCTTGAGCCATCAAGGATAAATCAATCCCCCGCGAGTGTTACTTGTTAACTTTTCAATATTGGCTACAGCGATAGTATGAGATTTAGTGTCCTTAACATTAACCAAAATATCCATAGAGTTACACATATGATGTGATGCACCCGAATCAATGTAAAAGTTCCCATTCTTGCTGGAAGTTGAGACTAAGAAAGCCGACACTTTTGTTTCATGGTTTTCATGTTTCTTATCACATTTCAACTTGTAGCATTTAGCCTTTAAATGTCCTGGTCGGGAACAGTAATGACAGACTTTAACCGACTTCGGTTTAGTACTCATGTAAGCGGTATTATTGGTTGATTCACTTTTTCTGTGCGCTTCCTGTAATCAGCGAGATCGAACTATCTCGCTATTTAAAGCAATCGACAAACAGACAGTTTCAAGAGCAGACACAAGACTGTCATACTCCTCGGGTAACCCAATCAATAATAATTCAGCAACCTTCTCGTCATCAATAATCTTTCCAATGTCAGCCAACTGCTGGACCAAGATCATAACTGCCGATATGTACCTACTCACCCATGTCAGAATATGAACATATTGTACCCCATGTAGCTGACGGAGAAGTAGTACAGAGCTTTACTCTCAAATATATGACTCAGCTTCATCCAGGCATCCTTGTCTGTACTAGCATCTCGAACATATTGAAATAATGAGGTCAGACATATCCGCGCTAACGCACGTTGATTGCGCACAGGGTCAATTGCATCTTCAGCGGCCTCGATTTGGTCCCAAACTCCATCCAAAATCAGCGCCATCTTTATCGAAAATTTCCAGGAACTGTAATTTGACGCACCTTCTAATTTTTCTATCAGACCAGTTACGTGTCCACCAAGCATCAGTGTAGAGGCAGACAGCATCGGCGGCGACGATCCACGAGCCATGCGAGTTGCATTGTTGGCGTTCGACATAGTATAGTATGCACCACGAGGCAAACGCACAGGAAAGTAAAGCGCGTGCTTCTCAAAAAAAAAACCGCTCCCACACCAAGATTGTTTATTTTGGACTGGGCGCTATAACCTATTGAGTTTCAAGATGCTTGGGCATCCAGCGCAGGCTATTCGAAATCGCATTAGTGTATGTACATCGTTTTAGCCGAGATAATAAACGCTACAATCGATCATAGTATTTCATTGATAGAATACGGATTCTTCACACTACGCTGATTCTCCATAATACGATTTCGAATAGCCTATGCTGTATGCCCAAACATCCTGAAACTCAATAGGCGTCACTTTGGTCTTCTTAGACATAAGACTTAAAAAAAAAAAAAAAACTTGTAAAAGTTTTTGGATTAAATGGCATTGAGCTAGTTTTCATCCTGAGTATATTTCGTAAAAATACGTTTAAACGGTGATGCAATTATGAACTTACAAGCTACAACATGTCGGGTTCTATGGATTTTGTTAGTTTAAACTAACAAAATCCATAGAACCAGGATGGCGCGTCCTGCGCCATCCTGTAAGCCCAGGATGGCGCAGGACGCGCCACATTTACGCAAGTTACCTACTGCGCATCGTCTACAACGGCCCTTAGATTTGCATGATCATGGCCTTCAATCGTTTTGTGTAGGACCTAACCGGAATAGCTATTGGTAGTCCAATCATACTATTGCTTTGTGATTTGTACCATGATTGCCTAATTCATGAACCGTGGTTCATACCTAATAATAGCAAGATTTAAAAAAAACCGATCAATTTAGAAAAGATCTCATTACTTTTTCATCAAAGTCATCGCAATGAAACTCGCATTCAAATACAAATCGCGTACAAATAAATAAATGAATCTTGAATCTTGACATATCGTTCCACTCGTTCCAATCTATAAGTACACAAAATTTGCGCACTACCTACTTAAAAAGTTACCCTGTTTATGCTATAAGTGAAGAGTAAAAGTATAATTATAACAATTCAAGTTGTTTGGAAGATAATTCCATTAAAGGTAAGGACTTCCATTATTGATTACCTACCTAAGTACTTATCTGCTATCTACCTTCAGAAAAATTATTTTAAACTTTAGATTATGAAGAAGGCTAGCAAACTGCTTTCTGGCTCCAATTCGAGTTCAGCGAATTTCCAAAAAAAAAACAGCTTTTCAAAAAAACATGTTATTTATGAAACTACTATCATTTTTTTATTAAAATTGTTAAATAAACATAACTGAATATTATCCTCCCATTATTCAGTCTGATCTGTGTTAAATAATAAAAAACCCACTATTTCTCCTAGATAAAGTTGTACCACTATTACTTATCTAACTATTTTTTACACACTAACTGGTGTAAAAATGCTCAAATGTCAACACAGTTCGATAGAAAACACTCACCAGATTTAATTTCAATGATTTTTCACCCTAAAAGTTAGTTAGATATCTCACAAAATATTTTCGCAAAAGGTAAATGCAGGCCGAATCGTTTATGATAACTGATGCTTTACTATTCAACTTTATTTATATATTTTGAGGTCACTCACAATCATCCGACCGACTCAAATAGTCGGTTCTATCAATAGAAATGAACAAGAGTGGTGTTCATCTATAATTGGCCGAATAGCTATTTGACAGAAACAGAGTGACGTCGACATTGTTGACACGACAACGCATGCGCAATGGCGTATAGTATTGTAGTCTCGTTGAGTTCCATTTCGAAAGTTTCGCAGACAGTGGCGCAGATTAGGCAGTACGTAGTAAACATACGGGAAGTATAATTGGCGCCAACATGAAAAAATCATGTAGCTGCGTTGTGCTTTGTACGAGGAAAAATAGTATAAACATAAATAAAATATGAAAAAAATTAACTGTTTACGTAAATAAGTTTCAGCACTATCTGAGTTAGCGGTGATATAGCATTTTCTGTAAAACAAATAACAGTTTAGCAGATTTTGTGCTAGCAGGATCGTACATTTGAAGCTGGTCACACTGCTCATGTGGAGATAGCAACGTGTGCTACTTGATTTCAACCAAATTTCTATTATTAGATTAGAATTATAATAGCTCTAAAAATATTTCACAATATAATGTTGATAAAGCTTTTTTTTTTTTTTGCGTTATTTTATGACCCATTAGTAGGAAATTATCTATAGTTGGATTTATAATACTATTAGGCATTTTATGTAAACAATATCAGATCTTATTTTGAAAAAAGTGGCTTTACATTCATATTATTATTAATGTTTAATTCTTAACGCTTTTTTGTATCTGATTGTAATGTAGTTAGTGTAATTGGTTTAATACCGTACTAATGAAATAAATAAATAATAAATATTATAAAATCAACGAAAGAACATTATCTCAAATAAAGCTTGGATAAACCCATAATTTTTTTTCTCTGGAGAAAATAATTTCAGATTTTGTTCATTGGTTTTTAATTTTTACGAATGATTGATCACGCGCGACGCGCACCAGTCAACAAGTGTTGATGCCAGATGACGGCCCAAGCGCACACGTTCTCGTCGACCAAGCTCCCCCGGCCGCTCACCCCTCTCGAAGAAACCACTACTGCGTACTTTTACCCAACGCGTCCTCTTGCCCGAACGACTCACCAGTAAATTCATTTCTTATCGCAAAAAAGCCGAACATTCAACTTTTTTAAATTAAAGAAAAACACCTTTTAATATACAGAGTAAAACGGACTAAATTGACTACGAAAGTAAGTAAAAAGGAGAATTTTGGTGAAATTCGCCACTTTGCCTTTTGTCGAGGCACTTTGACTTCGAAAACAAAAGCAGCCTGGAAACGTCAGATGTCTGTATAAATAAATGCTGAGAAAAATACGAGGAAGAGTGCGTTTGTGAGTGGGAGAATGGGATCCGTACATTATTATACACGAATTGTAATAAAGATACATAAAAACAAAAAAATAAAAATGAATGCAAAGTAAAAAATCCCAGTGAACATTTTGAGTTTACGGCATTTTCTTTCAGACAAACAAGTAAGACGACGAAATATAAAAAAAAAAAAGTCGATTTAATTGATAACCTGCTTATTTTTTGGGTAGTCGGCTAAAACAAGAATTTATTACTTATACGTGGCCCGAAATCAATTCGAAATTGTGTAATGATATCTTCTAATTTAAAATGTGTGATTCGTATAGTAATTTAAATTGGCTCTATTTAGCCAGATACGTTCAACACGTTTTAATTTTTTTAGTACCTACATAATTCTAATATGTAATGCTTGTTCCAAATTCATAATGTTTTTATTCTCTAGTGGTTAAAAGAGGGTAAAAAATTTAAATCGGGTATAAAATCATTATTCTCCCTCTGGGGCAGTCGGGTAAAATACAAATGATCAAAAACACCTCATAGTTACAAAATTACTCTGTGAGCGGTTTTCCAAGTGTAATTTTAGCATTATTTATCTCCTGCAACATTTAGCAGGAGATAAATAATGCTAAAATTACATTTGGAAAACCGCTCACAGAGTAACGCGTGTTTGTCAGTTTTGGTAAATGTAGTTGGTATTCTGCGTTATTTGTTCTTTCCTTTCCTTTGTTCGTTATTTGTTTGTTCTTTTGTTTTCTGAAGAAGGAAACCTATGGAAGTGACATAACTAGGAAAATTGTCTGCCTAACTCCGCAACAAAAATGGGCGACCTGGGATCTACCATTCTAAAATGTGACAATCAATTTTTTAATTGGAGGGCATTTGAGGTCATTGGCAACGTAATTAATGTACGTAAATATTTTAAAATACGTAACTATCACAAAGATATTAATTATTACATAATTTTAAGGATTTTGTATTTGTTAAAACTTTTTACGTTGGATGTACGAAGTACTCCACTGCCATGATAAAGTTTAAAAAGTAATACCAAAAGTTACTCGAGCGTCATCTCTTGACGATGAAAGAACTAAACTGACAATGCCTAATCGAAAACTGCTAATTAGGTATTGGCCAACTAACGTTTCCCGAAACTATGTTTCAAGGAACCCAAAAAAAATCAACGTTCTCTTTTCCCGAACCTACGAGTCAACTACAAAGGAGTAGGCATTTCACGGGGCTTCCGTCGCCACAATCAGTCTTTTGTATACTACCAACATTGTTTTACTTTCGCTGTTCACAAAGTAAACCTTATTCAGCTAATATAGAGTCGAAAATAAAATAGGATTGCAGGTATAGAAATGACAGATGTTTTGGCGCGAAGGAGCAGACGCCATATTGCCCGAAGACGAATCAAAGGACTTCGCACGGCATTTCGCGCCAAAACAAAGGCGCCGCCGCCATCTTGTGTGAATATTGCAAAGATCTTCGTCGACTTGAGGTTACATTCTCTGCATGCAGTAATTACGCTGGAAACATTGCCCTTCAATCCGGAACACAGTAATGCTTAGGTACACACTATTGCTTGGCGGTTGAATAACTGTCAAAGGTGTGGTACTTCCCCGGGCGGATACACAATAAATAATCCAAACTAATATAATAAATGCGAATGTAACTCTGTCTCTCTGTTAAAAATACTTTTTCTCTTACCTAAAAGTTTTTGTTTTGTGTCAGCTCTCATAATATTTCCATTTACTAACTTCGGCGTCATAGAACGGGTGTACCGTAACGGAAACTTCTTAGTTCATCTTTGATGATCTTTATTTCACATAAATATCCGACCAAATATGCTTGGTTACTTAAAGTTTCTCTCACATTTACTATCCAATGCGTAACGAAAATAATCTGTGCCTTATTCTGAATCTTTGTTCAAACTCATAACGCGGCCGCGTCAGGTGAACACTGTGGAATTAGCATAGTATGTTATTCTTTACGGCATAAACAATACCATTCCATGCAAATTCCACGGAGCTAAGAGTTTGAACGAAGATAGAGAATCACGGCCATTACGCCAAAGTCCGGAAAGGAAAAAAAAAAAAAAAAAAACACGGCCTTGGATCTTGTATCACACGCCGTGATTCTCTATCTTCGTTCAAACTGCTTCGTCTAAGATCACGGCCCTGAGGTAACGAACGTTTTTCGATAATGATTATGCTTAGGGTGTCTACACATGGCCCGACCCGACATCGCTTGAAAGAGATGGCTATATATAAGTTTCTGGGGAAGCGAAAGGGAGAAGCTATAACCTTAATAGTTTGTTTCTTTTGCTCCCGTGAAATTCAAATCTAGCTGTCCCTTTCACACGATGTCAGGTCGGGCCATGTGTAGACACCCTAAGGGTATAGATCAGGCGTCAGATCATGCCTTGTGTAAAAAAGCCCTTAGCATTGAAAAAGTGCCGCCGCATGGATTAAGTTTTGAGTTGTATTCTAAGGTTAGCTTAGGTTTTGTTTTGGGTCGACTGTAGAGGCTAAGAAGGGATATATGTCTCAAAAATCCAGGCCATTGCCACAGCCCGTGAAAGCGTTGGTCCGTGTGCGATCGCTTTAAATTATTCACATAAATAGGCCCGCCGCGTGGTTGCCGCGATGAATATTTCAGTGGCATTCAGTTCAGCGGATTCAGCGTTGAAAGCGCCATTTTGGTTATGCTTAATTTGATTGTGTACTGATTTCGTGATTTTCATTTTAGATGGTTTTTGAACGACACCACAGAATATATGATAGCAGATGCTTTACGTTAAAGGGATTTGAATTTCGGCACCTACTTAGGTATATAATATATATTGATTGCAATTCAAAGTGACTAAGAAGCAATCTATACAGAGGTTCAATTATCTTCCTAACGGACATTGGAATGACTGACAAAATCAATTTTACATGTATATTTAATTTACAAGTATAGAGAGATGCGATTTTGATTTTTAAAAAGGGCGTAAGTATCAGGGGAGGGCCAAACATTTTCAAAACCTTTTGTTATAAGTTTGTAATTAAGTAATTGTTTTCAAACAGAAATGCGGAATAGCGTAATAGTATTTCAACCTATTTACTTATTAATATCTCGTAAAAACACATAAGTACATATATAGGTACTAGTTGTTACCCGCGACTTCGTTCGCGAGGACATAAAAAAGTATCCTAAAGTCTTCGTGATATACAGTAACTCCATATCAAATGCGAAAAACATCCAGACAGACCGACAAAGTTACATCATATAGTTCGCTAGATGGCGTTGATTAATTTTTGTCCATTTTCGACGTTTTGTATGGACTGAGAGTTGCAATGTAGGAAGTTCTGAATCGCGCGCAAGCAAGGTTTTTTTCCCCGAGACGAACGTATTCATTTTTATACCTCGAAGCTTTATTGGTATTGATACGACTGCGGTTGTATTCCTATGAGTTATATTTGACCGAGCGTAGCGAAGGTCTCAGAGTTTACTAAGACAAATCGGCATTTGTACCTATGTATGTTTGTGTATATATTTGTCCGATGATAACTTGCGAACCATTGATCCAATCGTCATGAATTTTTGTAGACAAGTATGTCATATCATAAAAAATTGTAAGTACGAATATGAGCTGAATCGGTCCAGGGGTTGTGAAGATTTAGGGATCGCGAGGTCTCAGTTCGGCGCGAACTACTAGTATAATATCAGTTAGGATATAGGTTTCATCCAAGTTTAAAATCACAAGGTTTCAGCGTCAATTTTTTTCTATACCGAAGTAGGAATATCTAAGTTTGAAGAGCTCTGACCAAGTTCAGTATTAATTTGCATAATTTCCGTGTTGAACCTGGCTTGAATTTACGTTGGAATTGAGTAAAAAGTTTGATTATTAAGTGGGAAAAAAGTAATATGGTTCCATAATACAAGGTTATAAGGACGGGGTATGCTAAGCAGAAAGGGCTCATAGCACTCACCATTATTTATTTATTTATTTTCGGAAAACAAACAGTGTTATCTTAGCTAGCTTATTAATTAAATTATTTTTAAACACCATTTATTAGCTATCGCATTTTGAATTTTTGAATTTTTGAAATTTTGCATTATTCATGAACAACTTTAAGTACGGTACCAACACTTAAATCGAGAAAAAAAAACAGCTTTTCCATAGAAAAATGTCAATGACAAAATGTATGGAACTACTGATATATTTATTGCAATTTCAGGGTTGGTCCCATAGTAAAAGTTTTTCACAATCGCTATTACTATGAGCTCCTTTCGGCTTAGCATACCCGTTCCTTATAGCCCTGTATTGAACACGGTATTGTAAGAAGATCAGTCGGAGTTTTGGCGGGAACATGAAGAATTAATGTCGCGTCATTTTATTATTTTCCAAAACTTGTGTTATTTGGAGTGTTAATGTGTAAAAACGGTGAATTTTTACCCGTTAAGTGTTCGTTAACATGCACGAGTGTTGGTGAATGGTATAATGTCGTGAAACGTGAATTCTCGTGCTATTTGCAAAACTCCATAGAAAGCTCTAGTAAAGTTTTCTCCACTTTACTGGGGTATGACTTGGACTTGACCGTGACTCGCTTTGCTCGCCTTTGACCGTGACTATGACTTGTTTGGTAATATCTCACAAAACTTGAGAATATATATGTATACTTGACACTGGCAAATGCATAAGACGTGCGACGCCAAAATCCTCTTAGGAGGAAAGAAAAAAAAAAAAAGATCAGTCGCTTCCCCATATATATATATATATATATACCGTTTTCACGGTAGGGCAAAAACAAGAAATTAAAAAAAAAAAACTTTTATAGGAGGGGTCCATCCACCCCTCTTATTTTTGTATTTTTTATTAATTTTCAGGATATCTACAATACTACTACATATTCTGTGAAGATTTCAAGCAGCCATGACGACTTAAAATTTGGATCTTTTTTAAGGTAGGACGGACAGACAGACGGTTTACGGATTGGTAATGAGGTTCCGTTAACACCCATCGGTGACTGACCCTAAAAATTAGAAAAAAATATAGAGCCTTTAACTAGGACCTATATAAAAAGCTTAGCTGTGGTTTAGCGCAAAGCTAAGTCCCACAACTTGTACAAGCTTAGTGTTACAAAAAACATGTTGTACGAAGCCCGAGCTTCCAGACTCGCTTGCGTCTAACTGTTTTTTCTTGTATTGTTTGGCTCTTGTAACTTGTGTTATTGTGGAACACTTTGTTGTTTGCATTGTTGAAGTTAGATTTTGTAGTGGTAAGGCTCTCTTGCAGAGTCCGCCTCGGGAAGTACCACACCTTTGCCAGTTATTCAACCGCCAAGCAGTAGTGTGCAAGCATTACTGTGTTCCGGATTGAAAGGTAGTGTTTCCAGTGAAATTATTATTTAAGTTTATTATCACAGTGTGAGTATCCAAAAAAGTATAATGAAAGTTTTCGTTTTTGATATATTTTAATTTGACGCAGGAGATCGAAAAAAGTACCTGAGGCTGGAGAAATTATAAGGCAATAGGTATATCTAAAAGAAATTTCTTTTAATAATTATTATCAGATTTTTTATCTGGTAACAATTATTACGATTTTGTTCTTCCCGTTGTTTGTTTGCCAACAATAAATAAAAAATGTAGTCATAGTAATTTAATTCGTAAAGCCAATTTACATGTCAAACTTAAAAAAAAACATAATTTTCGCATACTTATTTATGTAAATTAAACAAAATTTAAATCAGTTACATTAATGTATTGTATGATATATTGCTACAAAACAAAGTTTTTTTAAATTACAACACAAAGTTTATTAAATTTATGCTATAATTAGGTATACTACTAATGTCATACAGGTATACATGGCCCACAGATCACATCTGATCTGTGACATGGCCCGATGGTTTAGATCATCCACCTGAGATTGTGTTATAAATACGGCTGCTATACATTTCTTTTGAATGTGATTATACCTTTTCAATGTAACAGATGATAATATTTCGCGATTTCAGGGTTGTTTCAATTGAAAACGTTGTATAAAATGTTAATTCCTGTATTTCGCAGCAACACTTGGATGAGTTTGGCTCAATAAGGAGGATTGGCGAAAGAGGGAGAAGGCTTATGATTTCCAGACGATGACCAATCGCGTAATATAAAAAAAAAAACAGACAAGTCTGTAATTATCGTTACACGGTTTCAGGAGGTGGAGGAAATACATCCTTCATATAAAACCATTTATACGGACTCGTATTCTGTTGACCTTTGAGTATTTGTATCACGCTACGGTGGGGAAGAATATCACGGTATTTTCCTTCGTTTATATTAGTGTATTTCAAGGCTGCACTGGCGGATATCGCCTTTGCTTCCTTTCCGTACACGTCTACGATAAATTCAACGGACTGGCTGAAGGTAATTTCAACGAAGAACTGGATTTCTATCTGCTGGAAACCGTGACACGAGCCGGATGACGTAGCGCACCATCTGTTGGTAAAAATGAGCTTTAAGTTGTGGATATTTAAAGCTAGCTAATATAAACGAAAAATTTATTGGAAATTGGAAAAAAAACTATGAACTTCAGAAAAGCATGTTCATATCTTACTATAAATACAGGCGTGGTTTTGACACATTTTGTTATAATTAAAAAAAAAGTTATTGAACCTAAGTTCGATTGTTTTGACTTGTTATTTTTATAGAAGTGTGGCTGAGTTTTGACGGGAACTCGAAGAAGTCATGTCGCTTTGTATTATTTTTCAAAATTTATTTTATTTTGAGTGAAAATGTGTAAAAATGGTGGATTTTTATTCATTAAGAGTTTGTGAATAGTAAAATGTCGTGAAACGTGACTCTTCGTGTTGTTTCCAAAACTCCATAGAAACCTCTAGTAAAATCTCCACCACTTTACTGGGGTATGACGTGGACTTCACCGTGACTTACTTTGCTTAGCTTAGACTATGACTTAGTTAAATGTGAAATATTTCACTTCACTTGCAATAGGTACTTACACTGACACTAGTATACTATTTTATACTTGACACTGGCACAACGTGTGGAGCCAAAACACAAGATAAAAAAAAAGTTGTCGGGTTACTACTGTAAATCGTTCTTTGGCTAATCTGAGCAAAAGAGAGCGCCTGGTTGATGTGACGCCTGACTAAAATGCTGGCATTAATCTGTCACAACGCATTCAGCGTGGTAATGCCACCAGCATTTTCGATACGCTGCCAACTGGTAGCGTCCAACAAAAAATTGGACAAATAAAATATTTAATTAAAATAATCGCTAGTAAAGAACTGTGAATAATAGATGTAATGTAAGTAGATTCTAATTATTATTATTTTATTTTTTATGTTATTTATGGTCGAGACAAGCAAGTCTCTCGTCTGATGGTAAGCGTCATCCATAACAATTCAGTTTCGCCCAGAATTTCAACTATAACACTTCAAAACACCGCGTGGCATTACCCTGCGCTCGACACTCTGAGATGTTTAATCTTAGTAAAAAAGCACAGTGATTACGCTGGAAAAATTCCCTTCAATCCGGAACATACTACTGCTTGGCTGTTAGTAACTGAACAACTGGACTGAACTGGCAAACGTATGGTACTTCCCCAGGTGGACTTTGCAAACGAGTCGTACAGCTACAAACATTGTATTAGAAAAAATATTCATTTATTACAAAAATGAAAACATTCATAAAAATGATCATAAGTCTATCTTTTTACTGTCTAAGCCGTAACATAGTTTTAACCGACGTTACAAGACTTATGTATTAATGTGTGTGTAATTAATGTAATAATTAATTCGAGGAAACACGTTTTAAATGGCAATAACTGTCTGAGGTGAACCTGCTTGTTGTGAATGAAGTATAAAATAAACACAAAGTTTTAACGGACCTTCTCAGGCGTATCAGGGGCACGGATTTCTTGGCAACACCCCAGTATTCGCCCATAGGTTGTGGAGTTTGGTCTATCTTCTCATAGTCTTTCATCGTGTAAGGACGTACCCTGAACATGATGCAGGAGTATTCCACGCTCGCGTATAGAGATACCTGAAATTGATAAACAATAAGTCGTATTTTCGACGCTTTAATCTGGCTCCCAACTAATTGGATAACTAAGAAAGTAACTGTCTCTGTTTATTTCTTTGCTACCTCTTCATAACTAAACGTCAGAACCGCAACGGAATATGAAAACAGCATGGGACAGACAGAGAGGACAGTCGGGAATGACTCGTTTGATCTGTCCCTCGCCTGCAACAAGACCCGAGTGGATGACATTAATGCTACTCACATTATATCGGGCCTGGGAGTGCCCAGCTCTGTATAATATGACGAGTCTATCTGAATACAGTTCAAATATTTTCTCCTCAGGATCGCAGGGGCCGTACCGCTGAATGTTGGCCAAAGCTGAAATATGAAACTTATTAGATTACTATTCTGTCAACACAGATCACACCCTAGATTCTAAATTCAGGACGCTCGAATCTCACCACGCATCAGTCTAAATACACTTATAAAAAATTGCTCTGATTGGCTGATTATTAGGCGCGAGTAGGCATAACCTTCAGATAGCCAATGAGAACGCTTGGTCGCACTCCCCGCGACCAGCGCCATCCTCAAACTTTGGTGACTTTTCGTAGGAACAACGAATCTCGTAATGCGGTATCTAATGTGATCTGTGTCTGTCAAGTAATGAGAAACAGGTAGTGATGGTATAGCGTTCTCTCACATCTCCTCATTACAAGGTGATTGTCTGCCATCCTTGTGATGGCTGCGTGGCCGACGGTAGAGGAGCTGAGCCGCACCCACTGGTGATACATCCCGTAGTCGAGGAACCTGGCTGGATCACCGCAACCAGGACCATATATGCTAAACCCCAGCTGTGGAAGATAGCATTTTACTTACATAATTAAAATAGATTAGGGCTCGAAGTAGATCACTAGAGGAATGCCTAGCATGCGTAAGTGCCTTCAACAATGTGGTGGGAAACGACCTTGTTTTTAGCGTTTATAAGGTCAATGTTGGTCAAGACAGACTAAATTTCTGGAAACACGCGACATTCCAGAAGAAATAACATGGTTGCAAGATCCCCTCAGATCTCTAGATGCGTCATTAAAAGGCTTTTTTTCAAGCCATACTCCGAATTCCATAACGTTTTATGCGGCAAACTTGGGGATTTCTATCGCCCGACGAACGTAGTCCATGTATCGTTGGGCACGATGTAGCCACGCGTTTTTCATTTCAATTTTTCTGAATTAAACAGAACTTGACAGAAAGGATCCAATTGTCTCACTTTGGAATGGAAAACTCTGAATTGACTACAGCTCTGTTCATTCAATAATTCAGATATGTATTAATGTGTGCTTTCAAGTGCGCATAAGCCAGGATAATAGGTATACCAAAGGGCCACTCAGACACAATGATTCTACTGTATGGGACTGTACAGAGTGCTTTACAACGTCCAATTTGAAAATTTACACAAAATCAAAGAAGAATTTTAAGTATCTCACCAGTCTCCACCTGCCGTCCTGCTTGACAACGAGCACAGACCCACTCCGCCAAACGCACCTGCCACCCGACATGGAACGGGCGCACGCGGCGTGTCGCGGCCACAGGCTGTCATGACCTAGCTGATCACAATTAGCAAAAGGTATTAATGTTCGCGTCTTTAAACTCAGTGCATGCGGCGGCAAAAGCAAAAGCACTTTCATTTTGGACAACGAGGATACTGAAGGTGCTGTCTGGTTCGCGCGGGGCTGGTTACTCGCAACCTCCACTTTTCCTGGAGAGTCCCTCAGCACCAAGTTAGAGAGGAAGGAAGAACCAGGTAATAAAAACCTTCATTTCATCAACGATTCTATAAGGAGACCTCAATGAGAGTGAAGTATAGAAAGAAGGCCTGCAATCCGCACGAGTGCCACCCGTTGCTTGAAGTCTATCCTCATTATCACAGGAGCTTTACGGAGGCAGGGATAATGTACACAGGCCTCTAGAAGAGGCCGGTGTCTGACCTCCTTCTCCTTGAGCAGTGCTCCAAGTGCCACGGTTTTAGCTACACAAAAGCCGTGTGCTAGGAACGCTACGAGCTCTGCAGTCACTGTGTATCGGATACTCACTCCGCTCTCTTTGATACTCCGACGTCGCTGCCAACCAGTAGTTAGCAGATGTGGAAAATGCGCCGAGATTAATTACTCTACCTTTAGGTTATGATCGTTCATAATGGTGATGCCAAACAGTTTAACGATCCAACAGAACCGCCAGTTCAGGTTTTTATAGCTTTGTCGTGTCCCGTCCGTCCGGTATCTCATATCATTTTATTCAACTATTAAAAATCAAAATTCGCTGCACGAATATAAAAATGATACGTGCTACACGGGTACATATTGACGTTTTTGAACATAGGTATTCCTTGCAAAAGGTTTTACGGTTTAAGATATTTATTTTCTCAAAAGAATACAAATTCGCTTAAAAGAGAAAATACAAATGTCTAACCGGAATGTATAACAAACGGAAAACCGCATAAATAACTTGGCACACTAATACCTTGAACTAATTGACTTTATTATTAACGGCTAGGGAAACCTGGCATAAGTCATAACAGCAACATAACGTGCAACATAACACGCACTTGATAATTTATTTATGGTCCTATCAATCAAACTTGCAAAATGTATGCTTACCCCAGATCTTCTGTAAAAGTTCCTGCATTCATTGATGTTAACGTATTTCATCCGGTGTATCCTCACCTTCGGGTTCTTGCAGTCTGAAAATACAACAGAAAATTATTGGATTTAAACACGAACGATTTCACGAGGGCATGTGGTTAGCAAAAACTTGGAGTAAGGTCATAATCTGAGTTCTGAGCGTACCAAGTTATTTTTGCTGTTGTTCCGGAGCTTTTTTTTGCCGGCCTTTATATTATTTATATTCTTTTGACGAGTGGGAAATCTTCACAAGATTCCCGACGGCTATGGGAAGCAGCCGGGTTATGTGGGATTATACCCACTAAAACCCCCCCGGCGGTCTGCCTTAGTGCTTAGCTGAGGGCTCCGGGATCTCCAAAGGAACGCACCGGAGTCTTCACCACGCTTCAGGTCCTTCTTGAGACACCTAGCAGCTGTCCTGAGATGTCTATGGCTACAACAGCGTCAGCCACTCGACGCTGTCATTCTCCCCGGCCCCGGGTTCTTTGACGCCTTAAGATACAATTTGGTTAGCAATGGCATCGATTTCGTTGTCCGCTCAGCAAACTTAACAAATCTGACAGGACCAAAATTATGAGCATATCCTTTCATTGAAATAAGTCAGAAAAAAAATCTTGGTTAAAGTCTAAAATCAAAATCTTGGTTGCCTAACATCCGAGCATGGACCAGCATTAGCCAGTATCGTAATAAATGGTGTTTAGAAATAATTTCATTAATAAGCTAGTTAAGATAACACTGTACGATTTCCGAAAATAAATAAATAAATTAAACAGCTATTCCGCTTGGCACAGACTAGAAAAAAAAATTGCTGAGCTGACGGCCAACCTCCATTAGTGGAGAGGCACCTGAAGATGGAGAAGAGAAAAAGATAATGATAATAAAAATATCATTTAATGATAACAACAATATCATTTAATTTGGCTTTAATATGAAAACTGACGTGGTTTTGATACATTTTGTTTTAATAAAACGGGAATACTCGCGTTAAATTGAGTCGGTTATTCCGACTATAGTTAAGTAATGGTATAACTGAATCTACATCAATGTGTCGCAGCTACTAAACTCATGTTATTATAAGATGTAATTTAAATCTGTGTTCTAACTTACTCTCAGTCAAAGTCATGGCAAAAAACTGTGGTGCTATAAAATGTGCAGGCGGTTGGCAAATGGGGCGTAAGTCTGGAACAACCAAATTAAAACTTAAATGCCAGTAAAAAGCCTTTTCAAAGAATCATAACTGCCTAAAAGTAAGAAAAGTATGTGTGATACTATTCTGTACCTATATTGGAAATTAATAACCATCACAATCATGTGCAAAGCTCAGCGTGCAAAACCTGTTTTGCCTTGTTTTGAGTAATTTATTTAAATCTTCATAATACTAACTCAGTCGGCTAAGTTAGTTGACAGGTTCTTAAATATTAGGCTCCAGTGAGCCGTAATAACTTTGAATGTAATTTCAGTCTGTTTGCTACTGTATTTATTACTAGCTGTTACCCGCGACTTCGTTGGACCTAAAAAAAAAGAAGCCTTAGTCCTGTTTTAGACTTTCGTGGTGGTTTACTACATTACTATTATAATAACTGTGGTAAATATCCCGTGAGTACTAATATTAATGAAGCCTTAGTCCGTCGCCGACTCTTAAGCTATATTTAAGCAAAAATTCAGGTCGATCCTTTCAGCCGTTTAGCCGTGAAGACAAAAACCCAGACAGAGAAACAGAGCTACTATCGCATTTATAATATAAGATAGGATTGTCAAATGATACAGAAAATGTCTTTTAAATTGTTAAGTCATCGGACAGGTAATAAAATCGTAAATGGCTATCTTTGCACTCGAATGTTTCATAGGTGGGACGTGATTTCGAAAAATTATTTTAGAAAACAAGAAATTAAAATATTTAAAATATTCCAATTGTAGGCACGATTTGGTTTTAGAAATTAAGTTTCTTTATTCTTTGAAATAAATAAACCTATTGTCGTAAAATAAGCTTGCTTTGCGCTGACCCAAATTATTCATCTTTCGTTCGTGATTTTTCTTTAAAAATGTTTAACAATAATTATTTGAAGCAGCACCTGTTTTAACATGGTCTGTTTCGAGCTGTACCATGGCTAGTGCGCTGAAGCTGTCCTTCCCGTACTCGGGGTGGTACGTGTAGTCACGTACTTTGATCTCGCTTCCGACGCCGCACTTGTGCCCGAGCACCACTCGCGCTTTGCTTCTGAAACAAAATTTCTTCAATACAAATGCTGGCTGTACACTTGCGGGTCCTAACCTGAGATCTTCTCGGCCGAGATTGGTCGATGGTCGCGTTGCATCTCGCCCCTCCACACGAGGTTCGAGGTGGAGACACTGAGATGCAACGAGACCCTCTCATATAATCTGGCTGTCGGACAATCTTTTGACTCTGCAAATCTCTGCAGCTGATAGTGTCATCATCATCATCAGCCAGAAGATGGTCACTATTGAGCATAGGCCTCCCCTTAGAGCGCCAGACCGACCGACAACATGCCACTTGGATCCACCTTTTGCCCACGACTTTCACAATGTCGTCGGTCCAAATAGTGGGAGGGCTACCTACGCAGCGTCTTCCGGTTCGTGGTCGCTACTCCAGAACCTTTCTTCCCCATCGGTTATCGGTTCTTGGAGTGACATGGCCCGCCCACGGCCACTTCAGCTTACGGCGTCGTTCCGGATTTATAATAGTGTACTGTACAGCTAATATTTCAGATTGACTGCGCCACAAGCACGCGATTTAATACTTTTACTAGTAACTGTTTCCTCGGGATTATTATGTATGATCCTCTCCTGACGACATGCACTGCTTTCTTGCCAAAAAAAAAAAAAAAATGTTATGAGAAAAAAATACTCATTTTATTTAAAAAAAGATTGGGATAGTTTTGGTAGGTATTAAGAAAGTAATCACCTGAAATCCGTTTGGGGCAGCCTTTCAATCTCGCTGGCCGCGGCGATTACCATCTGTCGAGTCACCAGCACCACAGAAGTCGTGAAGCGTCTTTTCTCTAGGAAAACGTGTGTCTGTATTAAAATTGTATTTCTATTTACCTCAAGAATATATCAAAGATACATTATGTTTATCCCAAGCAGAAATACGCAAGCACCGCGAGCCTAAGCTGTTTAGATCCACGTAGAATGCAAGCAGCATTATGGGAGAAATTGTAATGCTTGGAAAAAGCACAATTCTACAACATGTTTCAATATATCCGTTTGTATCGTGATAATATTTTCCATAAAAATATATTTAAATCGCTGTCTTTGAAAAATTATTGCGGGAATTAGATATTTACAGTTACTAGAAAAAAAAAAAAAAAATTTTTACAATTTATTTGATATGATCGTCCTGAGTGAAAATCTAGGGATGATCTATGTATCTAGATTACTACTGCAAGACAAATGTACAGAGAATCGTACACTCATCGATCTGTACGTAGGACCGACGTATTACCCACCTATAGGATAGTAGAGCATCCCCATCCAAGGGTAGGTCTCGATGGCAGCCACCCCTTCATACACCACCGTGACTGGAGACCCATCCCAGCCACATGAAGTGTTCGTGGCTTTGCTTTCTATATCTGGAATAAACTATAACTAAGTCGTACAGAAGATGATGCGACGACGTCGTCGTGCTTATCGTGGCTTTAGATTTTTTCAGTACGCGATAACTGACTTGTTGTGTCGCTGTGTAGAAAATGATTCTTGTTGGTAATTTAAGAGCTTGCATCCCTCAGGCAGTCATGTGCGTGCTTCTTTTAATACCAAAAAAAAAACACTGAGTGTGAAAAATGTAATAGTCAGTTTTTTCTTAAAAATAACATTGGAAATGTTTTAAAGCAATTTTTATTTTTAGTTTAGCTGCGCTACGAGCTCTGTCATGCCTCTACGTCTAGAAGAACTGTTACTACAAAAAAACTATTTGAAAACTAGCGTCTTACTCGCTCTCATTATAATGAAACAAGAGATATATATATATATATATATAACCCCACCTACAGCCTCCATGATTAGAATTATATAATTTTTCTATTATCAGAATAATCATATCAGTTATAATCATATTATTGATCCGAAAATATAATAATAAAACACATAAACGTTGCAAGCTAAAAATAATTAGAACACTTACCTAAATACAATTTCAAAATTAAAAACAAAACAAAAAACACGGATTTCATAACTAAATCTAATAAAAATCATAACTACATGACTAATTATATCTAACAATTGATTCCATAATGTACATTTTTCACATTGAAAAATGAAAAAAATAAAAAATCTATTTACGAGCATGTTTGGTAAACGCCTCGGATAATAATAAACAGACGAATTTTTTCCATTGTAGCTACAATTGTCATCAGGAAAGTAGAATATTGTAAATACAAAACAATGAATAACTTCTGCATTTCCTTTGTTTTCATTAGTTGCAAGCACACTGTGTAATGATGACAATGTCTGTATAATGACAATGTCACAGATCTTTATTGTTCCGTCATAATGGCACTAAATCAAATCAACTAAAGTTGAAAGAAAGTGCGGTTTGCGGGAACTGAAATAGAGCTTCCCCATTGGCTGTCTCAAAGTTACGACTAGCCGAGCCAAGCAATTATTATTAAAATCGTTTATTCAGGCAAATAACACCCATACACTTTATAAAGTAAGTTAAAACATGTCAAGAAATCAATAGAAAAAGTCCACAGAAAAATAATTATTATACATGTCATTCAAAATAAAATTTAGAATAACAAACAACAATTTTCTACCCGGCATGAGAACTGCAACATGCCGGATGTACGAACAATCAAGCCTAGTGGCGATCATCACCAGGACGGCATTGGAGCTGGCCCTCACCCTGCGCACTAAGGACGCGCACCGCTTGCGCATGAAGCGCATGAATAGCAATGAACCAATGATATTGATTTTATATAAATGGTGCTTCGATTATCCGTAGTACAGACTCTATAACATGTATATAATCTGTGTGTAATATGCATTGAATCTCAGTTTCCTGTGTCAGTTTCACACGCTTTATAGTTCACTTAAATGTGGGTAGATAGAAAACTTATCAACTTTGCAAATAAATGTAGCTTCAGCAGAATTACAAAGTTACGTAATTGGGCTGGTAATTTGACTTTCCATCATGAACGTCTGTCTGAGCGCAACGTGATTGTGAATGACCACACATTTCACCAGATGCGGAGACCCTAGAACCACTGAAAGACAGGCTCGAACCCACGCCCCCATGAATGTGAGGCGAACTTGCTCCCACTGAACTATTACGGCATGACTAGTTTTCAGGATTCACTCCACAGTAAAAGCTTTTCAAAATGACGAGTACAATGTTTTCTTATATATGTCCGTCGTATGAACACCCAATAAAGTCGTGAAATGTATTCTAATTGATCTCTGTATTTAAATCACTCACCCAAACATAAATGCAGAATCAATTTTTTTTGTGTAAAAGTCATATTTCTTTTCTAAACTAAGTAATAAAGCCTACATTACGATGTGTATCTAACATGTCTGACACCACAATATCCCTAGTTCGGACTGAGATTAAAGAATGTTGTGATAAACAACGAAATCTGGGAGTATGCTCCGTAAACACTTCGAAAACTGTTAAATAGACAGATTATTGCCTTAAGAAGACAAACAACATCATAAGTGGAATCAGATGGTAAATAATAAACAAGCCTGGTATTCCCATTACATAACTACACTTTTCTCTGTCGCCAAGCACCTATGTCGGGCCCGTACCGATGAGTTCTTTAGAACTTATGTATGGTTGTACCACTGGCTTTTCGGTGAAGGATAACTTCGCGAGGAAACCTACATATTTCCGTAGGAGAAATTCGATGGCGTATGTTAATCCACCAACCCATATAGTGCGTGGTGGATATGGATCAATCCCCCTTCGAGGGGAGGCCGTATCTCAGCAGTAGGATGTTTAAAGGCTGATGCAGAAGTGTCGTACCCCGTTATATGGTGGAGGTTTCGTCCAGCATTGTACGTCTAAGAGCTGATTGGAAGTGTCTTTATTAACTACACAAAATAAATACAAACTTTTAAAATTACCTAACTTTGTATATAGCCTACTCGACAAAACGACCAGTTGATTTACCCAGAGACTATTGAAGATCTAAAGATAATCCAAATGTTCAAGCCCGCTAACAGACGGCAGCGTCACCAGCATGCTGAACTGTATACACGGCAAATTATAAAAGAACACAATTATATCTTGTGTGTGTATATCTTATGTATTAGGTGTATTTGCACTGGACATTCACTAGAAAGCATAAAAATATGGATGGCATTAGTAATGGAATCTAGAAGCAAAATAAAACAAGGATGTATTTATACCTAATATTATAGCAAGCTCGTTAAAACTCCGGTGCGACAACCCTGAGTGGCACCGCAGAGACATCGTTAAACAGAAAACGCAAACTATCGACCGAGCTTTCAACTCGCTAACGATTTTACAGGGCTGCCTCAAAGGCCCGATATAACATAAATACATCGAAATGTCGTATAATTGATTGTTTCAGGCGTGATTTTGCGGAAGTTCATTTTCAAACTGTGTCTAAAATAACCATACTGTAGTGTCTTTTATTTTCCGCTGCAACGTCGCGTCCAGTACAATAAGAATAAGGATCAATTGTTCGTTGTAAGTTTATATTTATTTAAATTTGAATTCATATTTTGAAAAGAGAAGTATTAACAATTTTAACCTAAATATTTTGAAAATAATAATAATAATTATTATTATTACAACTCGTAGCCGGAGGCCGGTGCTGCTCTATTTTTAAATTAGAATAATACTTTCGAAGTTGTAATATTTTTCGGCTTCCGGCGAAATTAATTTGTATTTAACAGAGATTTTTCTGCATGCGCGATCAAATGATTTTATTATCTTCTATTACAGCCCCAATTTTATTAGCTTCGTTGCATCTTCGAGGCAACCCTGTCGCGATGTCGTTAAATAAAGTTGGAAGATGTCGGTGACGGGGGTTCATGCGTTTTTTAAGGTTCCGTAGTACTACAAGGAACCCTTATAAGTTCGTAGTGTATCTGTCTGAATCCTTCTCAGCCTTATAACTTCCAAAAAAGTTATAAGCACACATGCAATAAATTTTGCACAACAATAGTCGAAGTATATACCTTAAGTTTCAAAAATCTGATATATTTTGTTGTACACCATCATGTGGGATGTCTTTGAACAGATATTTTAAAGACAGAACAGATTTAAAAAAAAACGTAATTTTATATTTTAAAGGGATGGGAAAGAAATGACAGTGGGGTTAAAAAAAAATTACATGTCCCCCAGTTGTGGGTAAAAATGAAGGAATTTCCTACGCTAATTTTTTATGAGTGCTTATCAGATTTATCCGCTTGTGAATTATGGCCAACAAAGTAGCTTGCAATGTGCCCCTGCCATTAATAAACTATGCATCTAAGAAACTTATCATCTACCAAGTTAATACGTCTCAGTAAAAAATTTCTTTAAAAATTATTTCGAGCAAGATGTTATAACAACTATTTAAGATAAGTGGAAAAAAACGTTAAATACTTCTAACCTTCTACACGTCTACGGAAACAAACAAAGCATGGTCTTAAATGCACTTGAAAAGTTATTTTATCAACAGAATGCATGTGAGGAAAAATCACAGATCAAACCATCTCCATTAAAACGTAGCTTTTACCTATGCTTTTACTAAATTCTTGATGATTTACGCAAATTGCATTGACAAATTGGGTCCGAGCCTCTCCCTGGATACGGAGTGTGGTTGGCACGAATACTGCAAATACGTTAATCTCGCGGTAGTGGATACATGTTTGAGCTGTTTTTTTGAGAAGTTGGATCCTTGGGATCCTTTTTATTTTCTAAAATCTTTAAGAGTTTGGTGGTTGATGCGACGATAAACATAAATGCTGGCGTTTATCTGGCGCAACGTATAAGCTTTGTCATTCAGCGTGGTAATAGTAATCCGAATGGTAATAATAATAGGTAATGCAACCAGCATGTAGGGTGCGCTGCCAACTAGTAGCGGGCTCAAGCATTTAGATTATTTTTATTAATGCAATGGTATCTGGATAATCCAACTCTTTTTGTGTGGTTTACGTAATGTGTTTTATTTTGAATGTATTTTGTTAAATCAAAGTGATTTTCTAGATTATACCGTGGATGGTATTTTTCTATACATTATAATGTTATTACAAAATATTTGAACGAAAAAGGACCGGAACGTACACCGCGGTCACATACTCTCTACTCGCGCCTCTCATCGTGCTATTCATGCCTTTTGCGTCTTTAGCCTTGCCATCGCTCTATCTCTATCTATCTTTATGGAGCTGCGGACCAGACGAGAAGCAGGACGAGTAAAGTGGTCACACGACATGTCTGCCTACTTTCCTCGCAACTTACCTCGCGACTCGTCGACTATGTGCCTGCAGCATTATCGCGTGCCAAAAGAATCGCGCTAAGAGATTTGCGCAAATAAAACCTCGTAAGAGGACACAAATCAGATAAGTATAATGAATGAAATTATTATAATAAATATAAAAAAAAAATATAATAAATAAATTATAATTCAAATAAAAACGCAAAATCCGACTGAAAAATGTTGGCTATGACACTCGCGGACACAAAAAAAAGTCCAACGACACCTCATTCGTCAAAACAGGTTAAGCCATTTAAGCAACAGGAGATAATATACGAACACACTCATATACATACATACACACCCCAAAAACATTTACCATCCTTCTCAGGCATTCGGGTAAAGTTATGAGTTTTAATGCTTTTGACGTTTGCAATAACATTAATGTTCACACAATAAAAATGTCGGAGGTATGTGTTGCTTATTATTTACCATCTACATAATACATGTTACCTCCTATTATGACACGCGAAAATTCGCCTGTTTGCTAGTTTTCGACGTGTTTACCAAAACATAGGCGCTCGTAGATTTCGGTTGTTGCCGTACAACAATAGTTCGTTATCAGTCCGAAAAATTGATACCGTGATCAGTTATACTTTTAGATGTCATGTGTTTTTGGATTTATTTATGAAATCTGTGATTGTTGTTTTATTTTCAATTTTGATTTATTTTTTAGGTAAGACTTGACTTAATAATTTGCGGCGTATGCAAACTGTATCTTTAACAAATCTTTTGTGTTTTTCTGCTGCAATATCTCGTCTAGTACGATAGGAATCAGCCCTTGTTCCTAGAATGCTGTATCGACACATGTTTCAACTCTACACGCGGCAGTTTGTACCCCTGAGGCGACCGATCAGGGGGACAGAATGGAATATTCCATCATTAAGACGTGGCTCGCTGAAACTAGGGATTTGTTGAAGGTACAGTTTATAGGTAAGAGATTTTTCTTTTCCTTATTTTTTTTTAAATTCACACACTACTACTACAACTATCTAAACTACTTAGCCTACTAAACTAAAACGAACAGTTGGATTTCCCAGAGAATTTGAAGGTCTAAAGATAATCCAAATGTTCAAGCCCATTACGAGTTGGCAGCGTACCAGCGTGCTGGCAGCATTACCACGCTGAATGACAATGCTTACATGACTTATAATTATTAGTTAACTTGCATCGACCATGGACATAATTATTATCTTCAGATATAGGAATCAAAGCTAGCAACACTTCATGTGGCTGGGATGGGTCCCCAGTCACGGTGGTGTATGAAGGGGTGGCTGCCATCGAGACCTACCCTTGGATGGGGATGCTCTACTATCCTATGGGTAACAACTTCACATGCTAATATAATAAATGCCAACGAAATTCGATAGGGTATGTGAATCCGCCAAACCACACTGGGCCAGCGTGATAGATGTGGCCACATCATCCTTCGAGGGTAGGACGTTATCCCAGCAGTGAGATGTTAAATTAAAGGCTGCTGCAGAGAGAGATAGAGAGATTAAGGATTACACACATTTTACGTAAATAAATTAAGAGCTCTAATTTCGTTCCCGAAATTGTAGTTCGTTCTATGTGACCTGGATCACCAAGTCATATGCGGGCAGCCTCTGAAACAGTATATTTCTGTACATTCACGTACGTTATTTTTTTATTTTCATTTTTATTACGTGTTATTTTTAGCGAAACAAATCTCTTTGGTAATATTCTTGAGGTAAATTTAAAAGAGTCTAAATATAGAAACACCATTTCTTTAAATAGAGAAACGTCGCTTCACTACTTCTGTGGTGCTGGTCACTCGACAGATAGTTATTGCAGCAGCCAGTGAGATAGATAGACTGCCAAAAACGAAGTTCAGGTGAATATGCTTTATTACTTTTATTGCTAAAGGAAAAAGTTTTTCAAAACTTTTGCCAATTATTGCTACTATGCATTTTAATATCAAATCTAAGTATTACGGGGATGAAATATTATGATAAGATGAGAAAGTTACGTGTCAATAGACTATAGAGTAACGCACTCAATGCACTCACACACACAAACACACACCAAAATGCACTCAAACATATCTATATTTTTCTCCTAACACAATTCATTTGTTCAATGTTAGACTAGCCTTGTGGCTCAGTGGGTGTGTTTCCGCCCTCTGAGTAGTAGGTTGTAGGTTCGATTCCCTCTCTGGACAAATATTTGTGTGATGAACATGGATGTTTGTTTCTTGTCTATGAACGTGGACGTTTGTTCCTTGTCTGGGTGTTTCTATGTATTCTATGTATGTATTTACAAAAAAAAAAAGTATTTTTGTTATTCTATCAGCTAACTGGTTCCCATAGTACAAGCTTGCTTAGTTTGGGGCTAGATGGCGCTGTGTGTGAAAAACGTCCACCAATATTTAATATTGAATGTGGCAAGGAGTCAGTGCACATTATGACGAAAAAGGATAATTATACCGGAAAAATCGTGTAAATCTTGAAAACCGTATTCGTATAACGCAGTTACTTTATAATACTACGTGATATTAAATTATTAATTAAATTTCCTTTTGTTATGCCCGTAGGAAAACGTTGGCATCCGGGATTCAGAATTTCTTGTCCGGGTGTTAACACACTGTTTATTTTGATTTATATAAAACTAGCTGCACCCCGCGGTTACACCCGCTATTCTACAAGAACGGTAAAAAAAAAAACAGGATAAAAAGTAGCCTGGGTTACCAAGGAATAAGCTACCTCCAATCCAAATTTCATCCAAATCCACTCAGCCTTACAGAGTTGAACTTGAACAAACACACTTACCCACTTACATACTTACATACTTAAACTCTTACACACAAAATTTCGCATTCATAATATTATTGTGATTAATATACAAATAACTAAATGTAACAAAAACTGTACACATCCACATTGTACCATTATTACTGAAATAAAGTTTCAATCATTGAGCCACAGCACACGGCACCGGCTAATGGCCGACGGAGGATCTTAAGTAAATATTATATCGGCTTTACACTCATTTACTTTACACAGCCGAGTCACAACGACACGTTGGTTGACATCAAGAATGTACGTGAGGGTCTCGTTGTGACCTCGACCAATCTCGGCCGAGAAGCTCGGCTACGACCCGCAAGTGTACACACACAGTTTCGCATTTATAGTATTAGTAGGGGTAGAGATTATGCCGGCTGCAATACACTTTTGTGGAACCTCCTTGAGATTGGCCGATAATATTCGAGAGGCTCTCGTTGTCTCACACAGCGCCTCAAACCTCGGCCGAGAAGCTCTTGGATCAGGTTAGGACCCGCAAGTGTACAACCGGCATTAGTGTTGAAAAGATTTCGTTTCAGAAGCAAAGCGCGAGTGGTGCTCGGGCACAAGTGCGGCGTCGGAAGCGAGATCAAAGTACGTGACTACACGTACCACCCCGAGTACGGGAAGGACAGCATCAGCGCACTAGCCATGGTGCAGCTCGAAACAGACCATGTTAAAACAGGTGCCGCTTCAAATAGATTATTGTTACCTGTTTATAATAGCCCAGTAAAAAAATGACCAAATTGGTACTTGTAATAAAAGTTTGAAATGGAATGAAAAACCTGCAAAATTTAAGAATTAAACACAGACTAAAATTACTTTTGAGATATACTTTTAGTTATCCAAGTCAATAGTTATGAGTAACAAAATCACCGAAGAACTGCAAAAACAACTTTACGAACTAAGAGCTGATGAAATTGATTCATATTCATATTCTTATTCTTTATTTCTTTTGATTGTCTATTTCTATTGAAACTTATCATGAGCGTGTCACAACACGCACTTGACATTTATGTTTTAGTTTTTAATTGTTTTTTTTTTCAGAATTGCGTCCCATATGCCAACCGCCTGCTCATTTTGTAGAACCACAATTTTATGCCATGACGTTGACTGAGAGTAAGTACATGAAAAGCCGCCGTTTTTCACCCGACTGTCCCAGAAGGAGGGTAATGCTGCTTGTCAGAGTTTGAAACGCAAAGTATCCTTCTTTTTTCTAGATTTCTATGAACTGAATTAGCAGCCGAATATTCTGATTTTCTTTGAATGGAAACTTTTTTTGTTTAACTTTTTCAATCAGGGCTTTAAAAAGTCCAAACATCTCAAAATATTAACTCTAAACAAAATCTAGTCAAATAAGCCGCCCCTAACTGGACCCGCTGCAAAGGTCTTCATTACGCTAGCAGCAATACCACGCTGACTGGTAATGGCCATCTTTTGCATCAGGAATTCACGACCATTATTTTTAATGCGCCCAATCGCGCTACAAATATTAAGTATTGTGGTATTTTCAAATCGACACGTCAATTAAGTTCCACCTAAAACGCGACTCAATTATCATCCGCTGATTTTCTTTTAGCGTTGTTGTATTTTCAGATTGCAAGAACCCGAAGGTGAGGATACATCGGATGAAATATGTCAACATCAATGAATGTAGGAAATTTTACAGGAGATCTGGGGTAGGAAAATCTTGCAATACCTATATTTAATAAGCCTGAAACAAAGACATAAAGGTTATAAGGAGAATTCTGTGGCCTGAAACTATCATATCATCACACCATCTTGTCTATCATATCTTGACAATCAGTTTTTTTTCAAGGCAAGTGCAAGTACGCGTTACGGCTTCTTTTTGCCATACACATGTTTCAAAATCGCGACCTTTTTAAATTTCCATAAAAAAGTTTTTGAAGGTTGCAGTCATAGATAAGAATGTATACTTGGTTGCAGTCTTATGAAATGAAATGAGTCTCTATTTGCCAGAACGCAGGTAAGCAGGGTGTTAAAGTTTGAAATGTTCCATTACATTCGGTCATTTCTGACGTGCAAAATATTTCCATAGAAATCGTTATTCGTGGCAATATGAGGAAGGTGCGGTGAAATGGCGACTCTATTAAGTTGCTACTACTACTTTTTCTAGTACCTCACTGATACTGAGATTGAAGACGCTGCCTCTATAACAATAGTCTTTGGCAAATTTAATCAGAACTTGTATTTTGTTGCCAGCTTGATCAAGATAGTTTATGGCCGCGGCACGCCGCGTGTGCCCGTTCCGTGTCCCGCGGCAGGTGCCTGTGGCGGAGTGGGTCTGTGCTCGCTGTTAAACAGGACGGCAGGTGGAGACTGGTGAGATATTCGTATCTGTTCTCATGTAGATCAAGCTATTTTTCGTGTCGGAAAATCTTAATGGATTTTACCGGATCCGGCAGGAATTCGATTGATTAATTGTGTTGCAACCACACAAAAGTTAAACCTACTAAAGTTACTAAAGTTGACCTTAAGTTCATCTAACCTACAATTAAAACTGATCCTCAAGTGAGGCTGCCAAAGTACTTTATTAGGTACTTGAGGACATATTTACAACCTAAGGCTGCTAGCATCGCTGCCTAGACGATTTCTAGAAGATACTTACACCCAGCATCACCTTTCACCAACAGCTCAAGTTCATTCTTCGGATTGAAACCCACGTCTCTGGGCGCGAAATTTGAACGAAGACCTGGGTCAAGCTAACCTAACCTTTATTTTCTCTACAGCTGGGGTTTAGCGTCTACGGCCCAGGTTGCGGCGATCCAGCCAGGTTCCTCGACTACGGGATGTATCGTCAGTGGGTGCGGCTCAGCTCCTCCACCGTTGGCCAACCAGCCATCACTAGGATAGGAGACAATCATCTCGTTTTGAGGAGATGTAAGTATTGTCTGAGAGAGATTCCTCTATTTCTCTCTTCTCTCATCTTTTATTTATTTTAATATCTGTTCCAAGATTTTGATCGTATGACATGTTAGCTTGATACCTCGGTTTCCCGCGTTGCACATAACATCATCCTTGTTTTTGTATTATTTGACAAATTACCTTTATTCCTTACGAATGGGGAACGCTTGATGTCTTCATGATAACACGTCATTTTGTGAGTCATTACACTCAGCATTTCCACAATTCTGCTGGATTGGCTTTGTGGCATTCAGGCTTATAAAATATTATTATACTAATGGCGATTCCAGCTTTAGCCAACCTACAGCGGTACGGCCCGTGCGATCCTGAGGAGAAAATCACTGAACTGTATTCGGATAAAGTCACTATATTATCCAGAGCTGGAAACTCCTACGCCAGATATAATGTGAGTAGCACTGATTTTAAGCTAATGTTCACCGAAACTTAAAGATCTGACAGTCGTGCTACAGCAATCTTAATAGCACACAAGTGTTTGTGTGTAATGATGTGGATAGTCTGAATTATATTAGGTGACTGGTTAGCCGACGGACATTTTTAAATGATATAATTGTACTCATCATCATGAGTAGAACAAACACTCGAATCGCATCGACAAAACATCAGGTTTCCCATAGGAAAAAAATCATTAAACCTCGACGATATGTGTGTCTTAAAACTACGACCAGAACCCCTGCAGGACGGGCAGCAGCGTCCTATTAGTAAAGGCTGAGCGTTTTGCAATTCCCAAGCCGCCTGCCAAGTGAGAGGATTATGGCAGCATCCTCTTTAGGGAGAGGCTTTTGTTCAGCAGAGGACGTCTTCCGGCTGATGCCAACGATGATTATTCGACAGGTATCTCTATACGCCTCTGTGGAATATTCCTGCGTGACGTTCAAAGCACGTCACTACAAGAGGGTGGACTATGAGAGGATAAACCAAACTCCGCAGCCTAGTGGCCAATACAGGAGCGGAGCAAAGAGGGCAGTGCCAAAGATACGTCTCAAGAGGTCAGACAAACCTATAGCAAAATAACTTTAGAAGTTATAAGACTGTAAAGGATTCATACAGACAGACGGACAGACAGACAGAAATGACGAACTTATAAGGGTTCGTTGTAGTACTACGGAACCCTAATTATAATACAATACTAAAACTATATTTTTCTTTTTCATACTAATTTCTTCATTACATTCTTCATATGTCACACAGTTAATAAATTGACATGTTGACGTTATCTGCTAAACATGATTAACAGTTACGTCTAGGATGGTGGCTCAGTTTGGAAATACTTTAAATATCCACGCTCACGCTCGGGCTACATTTCTCCTATATTCTCTCCCACTCGTTTCTATCTTGTGGTATGGTGGATAAGTCGTTTGTGTAAGGAGTCAAGTTCATCCCACCATCCTTACCTGGGCATACAAGGGGTCGCATCACATGTGGGTCATGAACGTAGGAAGGGAGGCCTATGCTCAGCAGTGACAGTAACGGCTGAAAACGAATAAATAATTGACGAACGCCTTGCGAACGTCTTACCGCAAAAATAAAAGTGTGATTCGTTTGATCGTTTTCGTTGGATGTTGCCATAACATAAATAATTTTTTAAACTAATAATACATCGCACAGATCAACATTGTTATTTAGTCTAATATTTACCAACAGATGGTGCGCTACATCGTCGGGCATGTGCCACGGTTTCCAGCACATCGAAGTCCAGTTCTACGTAGAAATTAACTTTAGTCAGTCCGTAGAATTCACCGTGTATGTTTACGGCAGAGAAGCAAAAGTTATATCCGCCGGTGCGGCCTTAAAATACTCTAATGTAAATAAGGGATTACGTCCTGATACAATACCCTACCTTGAAGTGCTCAAAATAGTGAAAGATCAAGAGGAAAACAATTCATATAAATGGTTTTACAAGAAGGATTTACGAAAATAGCATCTTCTGGTGGCATCTATTGGTTGTATTTTTGTTTTTTTTAATTTTTTTTTAATGCTTTGTTATATTTTAAGTGAAGTTTAACATTGTATGAAACACGATCAAAAGTGGATGTGTGGCATATGATAACAAAAAAAAAAAAAAGCAAAATAAAAACTAAACTGTTTATTTTACTGTGTTCCGAATTGAAATGAAGGGCAATGTTACGTCAAGCTACGAAGCATAAAAAGATTTAACATATAAGGCGCACCACACACCAATACTATAAATGTTGTGCACCATGAAACATTTATCGTAGACATACATTTAAATACGAGTGCGCTAATAGACAACACCATATTTCTTCACAAGAAACATAAGACTCATTGTTCAGTATGGCGCACCACACACCAATGACACATTTGTGTGCAATAAGACATTCGTGCTACACATCTTTAGGACCGAAATGTGGTGCATTCTATTAGCGCACTCTCATTGAAATGTAGGTATGCGATAAATGTGCGATACACAACATTTGTAGTAATGCTGTATGGTGCCGCTAAGACATTAATTTGGTTTCGTGGCACACTTTTTATGAGGAAATGTGGTATGTTGTCTAATGTGGTGTGTGGTGTACAATATTTGTATTATTGGTGTATGGTGCGCCTAATATCTCAACGTGACGTGCGCAGTGCATTGCCGCCTATGACTGTTGAAGTTCAAAATGCTAGGTGACATTGAACTATCATGGGTAAGCGTGACTCTTACCATCAGGCGAGCGACATGCTAGTCTCATCACTAAGTTGCATAAAAAAAATACAAATATTATGCGAGTGATATAGCTGTGAATGTATTAAAGTTTACTCTACAATTAACGTATTTATGTAGTCTTAAAGAGAACTGTATAATTTTCCAGACGTAAGTAAGCCATTTTCAAAGTAAACACGTTTATTTATTTTCCTTTTAACGTTTTATTCGAGTGTGCAGTTCAGTTGGTTGGTTGAGCGAGCGGAGCAGCTAATTTGGCCGCGTCTGCCCTTGTGGGGCTGGAGGCACTGGAGGTAGGAAGGGAGTTGTGTTGAAGTAGGATGCGGCGATAAAAATAAGTCATGCAATGCATTATTGACAAAAAAAAACTAAGATACCGCCTACTTGTCCATACAAAAAGCGACAACTGTTTCCCATCCCTAAATGTTATCCGATTCCGATTATGTTTTTTAATTTAAAATGTTATCTGCACCGTAAAACGTATGCTTATTTATAGTTTTTATTTTTTTATTATCGCAATATATTCGTAGTTATAGTCACCTAAAGTGACGATTTTTTTGCGTCAAAATTATGACGAACAAAAGTAGTTTTTTAGGAATACCAAAAATATTTTTTAATAACAAAACCTATTAACTGTGATTGTTATGTATTTAGAGTTGTTGGTTGCATTGGATAACAAAAACAATAGATTTTGATAAGATAAATCTTATCAAACTCAAAGGGGGTGATAACAGTTTTCCCCGAAACGCTAATTTCATAATTTAATGTTTCTTATCAGGACTTAACCACGCTAAAACTATTTTTCACTATATTCCTCGACGTTTCGGCCATTTTTCAGCCGTGGTAACGCTAATTTCATGAAAAATGTAGGTTATTTCAATAATTCTATTTATCGCACGCACGGGGAACAGAGAGATAGCAATACAAAAATGTTCAAATACCTATTGCGCCAAAACCACGCGGCAGGACGACCCTCTTGGAAAAAAAGGGACGTCACGCTGTGTCGGGGATGACATAGAATATACTCAAAGACACGGACAACTATCTGAACCACAAACCGACCAGACCCCGACCCCGAGCAATTAATAAATTCAACACTGATACATCTGTCCGGCCGGGAATTGAACACGGGACCTCCTTTTTATAAGGGTGATGCGATACTAATAAAGCAAGGAGCGTGGTAAACAAATAGATGTAAAGGAGTGGGGGATTTAAAAATGTATGTTTTTAAAAAAAATATTTAATAAGTTAAGCAATTGATTGTAAACAAACCTGATGTAATGACGATGTGGTCGAGGATCGTAAACTTACCTGGAACCTGGAATAGCAAACAATATTAATAAAATGTAAAGTCGGGCTGCACAGCGTCATCCTAATTTTGATGATATTTTCTTCGGCACGTAAATTAGGATACATAATTTATTTATTTTTTCAAAGCAACATAAATAATAATATGTACCTTATCCACATTTCATGCTCTTTGGTCCTTAACAACTCTCCAGGTTTCTCTGATTGCCGTCAAGCATATATATCAGATAAATATTGAAGCTTGCTCAGTTGAACGGCTGAATCTAAGCTGTTCAGCGCGGAGCTAGATTTTGATTTGGGTATTCATAGTACCCTAGTGTCGATTCTCTAGTATAAGTTAGTTTTAACCCATACATCCTAACTAAAATTATAAAGGTGATTAAAACTCTGTCTCTCTGTCTATCTGTTTCTCTATCTGGGTGTTTGTCGCACTATCACGGCTGAACAGATCAACTTGAATTTTTCCATAGATATAGCTTAAGGATAGGAAACGGACATGAGTAATTTTTTTATAAGCAACGCAAACGAAGTCGCGGGTAACAGCAAGTATGGATATAAAAATAGAAAATTAAAAAAGTTCAGGTTTTGAAAACTGTGCTCGTATTTTATGATACTTACCGTAAGGGTCGCAAGGTATTATATTTTGGTCAAAGAGTTGAAACAAAGAACTGCTGAACTAAGGCCTTGGACGTCTTCTGGCTGATGATGATGATGATGACTGTTTTCTGAAGTTTCACCAGCGACTTTCCATCAAGATAATCATGGCGTCTCAATATTTTTGGCTCTCCGCTCTTGTAGATTGTTTCTCACCGAATCGTGGAATCTTTACTTGCATAAGTCGCATTTATGTATATATTAGTGATTTATACGGTAACTCCTTATCAAATATTATCAAGATCCGTTCAGCCGTTTAGCCGTGAAAACCCGAGAAACATCCAGCCAGAAAGACGAAGTTACTTCCTATAGTTCGCCAGATGGCGTTGATCCATTTTTGTGCATTTTTTGACGTTTTGTATGGACTGCAGTTGTAATGTAGGGAGTTCCGAATCGTGCAAGCGAAGTTATTTCCTCGAGACGAACATACTCATTTTTATTCTTCGAAGCTTTATTGATACGACTGCGGCTATATTCCTCTGAATTATAATATTAGTAAGGATTTATTCCCAAGATGAAAAGTACTTATCTAATGCCTGTCCTCATGATGCGCTGTACTTCTCAAATTTCACCAAGGTCAGTTCAGCCGTTTAGACCAGAATTACTTGAGTACTTTTAATATTAGTGCAAAGTGTGTTAAATGTGACGTCGAGTACCTCTTTGAGCCAAACACAGACAAAGCACAATTGATTTTAAAACACCAATGGTCTGGTATAAAAAAAAAACTCAACAAAACAAATTTTCCATCTTCACAAATTCAAAATGCAGTTTCATGAAATTTAGGACAATATTTCGCGGCGCTTGTTTCCTGTACAGAATAAAATTTCGTCAAATCAAATGAAATTCGCGACGAACTGCGAGAATTCTGAACGATGAAGTATGGAGCAGAATAGAGGAGCCCAGAACCACAACTTAGAAAATAGATCACGAGTTTGGATGAACAAGCATTGCTCAGGCAATATATAAAGTCTCGCTTGCATTAAAATATTGACAACACGGAATTTAAGCGTCTAATTGAGAACTTGTATCGCACTAAGAACTGGAACTGTCCTAAAACTGCGACCAGAACGAACGCAGGACGGGGGTTAGCGTTCTACGATCTCCAAATCGGCTGCTGAGCTTGGGGATTATGGGAAACCACTTAACACACCTTATCTAAAGGGCCTCGTCCTTAGAAAAGGTGTGCCAAGTGGTTTGCCTTTGTTTAGCAGTGAACGTCTTCCGGTTGATGATGATGATGAAGAAGTAGTAGGCTACTTGATAATACAGTACCTACTTGTGATCAGAGATTACATTTAAAAATACTGAATAGTCGTATGATCTACGTTTCTGATTGACTTTAGTGATCAAGCAGCACCAATAAGCTAGCCACGAACTTTATGACGCTGATGCTACGCTTCTACTAGAAAGAGAGAGAGAGAGAGAGAGAGAGAAAACAATTTTTACAATCGTATAACACTGTGACCGATCAGATAGAGATCATTTATTGATTTCAACGACTTTCCCTACTTTTTTGTGTAATATGGATGCAAATCTGTTTTTTTTTTCCATTTCATTTCATTTATTTTTCTGGATATGGGTGATATTGTATTTTGTACTGTTTTCTTTTGTGCCATATTCTGGCGCGGTATCTGTGGGTTTGTTATTTTGTGTTTGAGTGGAAGTGCTCTATGTCGAGCACTAGCTACCTACCTTTTGTGGGATATTCTGATATATTATTTGGACGGATGGTGTAGGAATTTCGCGAAAAATTATGATGAGGAGAAGAAAGATCTTGTGTGATCAAGAGTGCTTTTTCTTAAACACGGAGAGACCAAACTAAAGGAAAATATGCATTTTTCAAAAAATGGAAGAGGTTCTCGATTCGATTGTTTTTTTAGGTTCCGGTTCCTAGTAGTATTAAAAAGAACCCTTATAAGTTCGTCGTCATGTCCGTCTGTCTGAATCCTTAACAGCCTTATAACTTCCAAAGTTTTAAACGTTCATGCATGACATTTTGCACAACTATAGACTAAGTAAAGACCTCCAGTTTCAAGAAATAAAAAAACATATTTTTTTGCATAATAAGAGTAGCTCCCATACATGTAAAGAGGGGTTGAAAAAATATATTTCGTTGTACCCCATCATGTGGGGTGTCGTTTAACAGGTCTTTTTAAGGTGAAAAAAAGAATAAAAAAAAAAAAAAAAACAATTTAATATTAATAGGTATCAGCTAGTCTAATTATAAATCATATTCAAGTGATTTATTATATTAAAAAATGTTAAAAATATGTTGACCGGTAGTGGGGCCTTAAATAAAATGTTGCAAAGCTGAAGACACGAGGCAACATGACAAATGTCCGTGTCTCGTGTCGCGCAAATAAGTAGTTGCAAACTTAGCAACAACATGTGCCGGAGCTCTCCGCAATTTGTTATACGGAGGAAGATTTCAGCGCATAGTTCAGGAGGCTCCGGTCAATATATATATATATCATGTACGGTCAATTCATTTATTCTCAAATATGGATACACACTGTACACTTATGAATATCAAGTAGATAAGTACAAAATGTATATTATTAATAATAAAATTACTTAATTACAGCTTATTAAAAAGAATCATAAATTTAGTCAGCCTATTAATACAATATAAAATATAATAATAATTTCAATTTTAATTTAATTATTATTGATTTCTAATTAATTTATAATTATTATTATTATTAATTTATTTTCAAATATTAGAAAGTTAAATTACTTTAAATTAAAGGTATGACAAACGAATTCGATTTTAATTTTAACTTATAAATATTCTCACTGTCTGTAATTTTCAATGAGCATTCTTTCATTTTCAATTTATGTAGAGAGTCTTTATCACAGATGAAGTCATTAATTTCATAATATGCTTTCGCAATTAGAAAACCCTTAACTATTTCTTCAAATTGTGTGTCATTTTTATTTGTCAGTGCATCAGGCAGTAGATTATAGAAGAATATACTATTTTTAATGAAGGTGCCCATGTTGTCGATGCCCATGTTGTACCCGTACCGGTAGTCGTTGGGAACGATAATCTCGAAATTGTTGACCATTATTACCTTGCACTGATTGTGCAGTTGGTAGGTGCAATTTCGACACAAAGGTCACCCGAAGAATACAACTACAGCGGGCAGCGTTCGGGCAACTGCGTTCTTGTCCAAAATCGCAGTGCCTGAAGGCAAGGGTCTTCTGACAACGTGTGTTGCCAATGATGCTTTAATTTTACTGTGAAAACTGACGTGGTTTTGATACATTTTGTTTTAATCTTGCACGACGAGGTCGCGCGCGTGTCCCGCTTAGCATTCCTTGATAAATCCTTGTGATCGAAACTAGTCAGAATAACCGACTCATTTTAACGTGAATATTCTCGTTCTATTAAAAAAAAAAAATGATGCTTTAATTATGGAACAGAGACGTGGCCTTTAACTGCTGGCCTTTTGAAGAAAATCAGACTAACGCAGCGGGCAATGGACAGAGATATGCTCCGAGTTTCTTTGCGCCAAAGACATTGAGGTATAATAGGGAGAATTCTGTCTTTGCGCTATAAAATCCGAAATGAAGATATTCGCCGAAGAACCAAAGTCACCGTGCCGACCCAGGTTTCACGGTCACTGTGAAGACAAGTCACATCGCTCGAAGACCCGATAACCGATGGGAAAAATACAAAAGCCGTCTACTAGGTGGAACCAAGTACTTTGGGCAACCGGTTTATGCAAATGGTCGTGTGTTGTTCAGTGTGGCATTGCAAAAGCTGGTATTTGAGTAGCAGTGCACGTCTTGTGGCTGATGATAAGGAAAGAAATCAAGTAAGATTTTTAATATATTTTGTTAATCCTGCGTACCCACTACAACATTATAAAAATGTTATATTAAGAACTGTATTGACAAATCATTCTTTGGAAACTAACGTTGTGAGTTTTGGCGGGAACGCGATACCACTTTACTGGGGCATGACGTGGACTTGACCATGACTTACTTTGTTTGACTTAGACTATGACTAAGGCTTATTTTAATTCTGAAATATTTGACTTCACTTGAAATATTACAATACTTGACACTGGCTAAATAAACAACATGTAGAGCCAAAACATAAGAAAAAAAAACTATTGTGGTTCGCAAAACTACACCAGAATTTTTGAAAGAAATTAAGAACATAAGCCATATCAATGGAATGGAAGTCTTATCTGATGATTGCTGTTACCGCCGTCATTTTAAGAGACTCGTGTTACGAGTTACGTGACGCCTCATCATCAGCCAGAAGATCTTCACTACTGAACAAATGCTTTAAAAAGGGGGTGGGGTCCATAATCCCTACGCCTGGAGATCGTGTGTCTCGTCTCTCTCGATTAACAATGATTTGTATGAGACATCGGACAACTAAGTCCGCCTAGCTCCTGCCCTACATGCTAACCCCCCGGCGGTCGCCTAGCGCCGGCCCAAGAGACCCACTGATAAATGAGCGATCGTGAACGATGCTAACTTGTATCATATTTCGCCATTTTGTTATTGGTTTGTATGGAAATTTTATATTGTTTGCATTTGGCGTTTTTTGTGATCGCAGTATTTAACAGTATTCCGTTAAAATCCGACATTTAAAATAAATATCTAAATATCGGTTTTGTGATATAATTCAGATACTAAAAATACGGATATATCATACATTAGGTTTTGTGATATAATTCAGATACTAAAAATACGGATATATCATACATTATTTTATGTAATACTAGCTGCGCCCCGCGATTTCACCCGCGATTCTACAGAAACCGATTATTTTTCCATAGTAGAAAGTAGCCTATGTGTTAATGTAGTACTCTTTCAGAGTCCGCCTCGGGAAGTACCACACCTTTGCCAGTTATTCAACCGCAAAGCAGTAGTGTGCAAGCATTACTGTGTTCCGGATTGAATGGCAATGTTTCCAACATACTGGGCATACAGAGATTTAACATCTAACATCTCAGGGTAACGAGCGCAGTGCATTGCCGCGCATAGTTTTGAACTGTTGAAGTTTAAAATTCTGGGTGGCACTGAACTGTTATGGGCAAGCGTGACGCTTAACATCAGCTGAGCGACATGCTCGTGTCGTCACCGAGGCACACCCTGTTTTTAGTTTAGTATCTTAATACAAAAAAAAAACAGGATGTAAGCTACCTCCGGAACAAATTTCATTCAAATCCGTCCAGCCGTTACAGAATTGACTGGGAACAACAACACACAAACTTTCGCATTCGTAATATTAGTGTGATTAATATTATACTATATTGTTTTGATAAGGAATGAAAGACACTGGATTTCGCGACACAAGTCCACCTAGTGCGAAATCTAGGGTACTAGAATATGTTTTAATTATTGTTCACTTTTGTTTAAATTATAAATATTTGTATAAATCACCTTTTCTGTTTCAACTTATAAATAAATAAATAAATACCACTGATATATAACAGCGAACCACGGTGAAAACAAATTTGACGCTATTGACAATTTTACATGATATATGTTGTAACTCACAACATACATCACATAAACAAGATGTATATATCTAGGTACTCTGTGTAGTGTATGTGCGGATCTCGAATATACAAAGCACAAAGCCACACGAATCAATCCACACGTAGTCAAAGCCTTGTGCAATAAAACCGTAAAAACGCACACTACCTGCACAAAGCACAAAGCTGTACTGCCAAATCTGGTTACACTCATAAAGAATACGTTCGCTTTGATTGAGCCAAATAAAAGTGTATTTTTTAAAACGGTTTTTTTAAAACACACTCACATTTTAATATTTTCTTAATTTCAATGCATAAGTAACGCAGTTTTATAGTTTGTTAAATTTAGCCGAATTTAACTGATACCTTTTTTCCCCCGGTGCACTAATTAAAAGATTCCCTGAACATTTCATCAAAATAGGTTCAGCCGTTTTGGAGTCTAAGATAATAAGAAGCTAAGAGGAAAAACATGATTAATTGACATTTTCTCGATAAAGATAATAAATTTATATGACAATAACACTGTATCTAGATCATTTTTAATAAATTAAACTTGATACCTCCACGCATTACTAAGAAAAAGGGTCTTGACAGTCAGGCGGACAGGCAGACAGACAGACAGACAGCGAAGAAATCGTATAAGGATTCTTTTTTTCCTTTTGAGGCACGGAACTCTATAAAAAACATCAAAACATGTGCTTATCTTAGTTATTGTAGTGATAGTGTAGTGGAGGTGTTACTTGGTAGGCATTAACTGCCAAGCAGTAGTGTGCGTACATCACTGTGTTCCGGATTGACGGGCAATATTTCCAGCGAAATTAACGTGCACTGAGAGATTTAACATCTAACTTCTGGGCGACGAGCGCACTGAATGGCCGCGCATGCTTTTTAACTGTTAAAGGTCAAAATTATGAGTGACACTGAACTGTGATTTATAGGCAAGCGTGACGATTGAAATCAGGTGAGCAAAATGCTCGTTTCGTCATCTAGTATCACAAAAAATACTGCACAAACCTTGGCACCTTCCTAAACCCTGTTACGTGTGTGTTGGCGCAAATAAATAAATAAATTATATTGCTGTAACAAGTAAATTAAAAGTAAAAATAATAAGCAAGTAAATTATATTGTTGTAACTTATACACAATTTTTTACCATAATGTGACTTATGTGTATTAAGTAGTCTCTATTATGTTATTTTTATTTCCATTTATTATAGTTGACCGTGTACCCGCGGTAGCCCGTGACGTCACCTGCTGGCCCCAACAGAATACCGGCGCTGATTACAATCACTTACAATCATAAATTTGTTTACAATCAGCATTATGATGAGTTGAGATCGGTTTTGTGACAAAAATGGGGTACTTTTTATTATGTATGTTTTTTATATTTTATTTTAATTATATTATTTACCTGTATTTTTGGCATAAATAAAAATTTCTTTATTTTCTGTAATTGTGCTTGCGTATACTAGCTTAATAGCCTCAGTTACGCATCGGATCTACATTTTCCCATTCATCCATCAATGCCTCATATGCGGCCCCTGCAGTAATTACCTAATATACAAATGTATAAGGATACACACCGATACCAACAAGGTTTAAAAACCGAATTCCTAATAAAAAATATCTTTTTTTTAAATCTTTGTAGGTACGTATATAATATAATGGCATGGAACACAGGCAGTCAGAGGTATGTATAATACTAGTTCTGCAAAGAAGCACATGAGAAAGGTTTTTGGTGTATTGAAAAATAGTTTTTTGCCTCGAACTGGGACCTCGCGACTCCGACTCCCTACTGAAATTACTTAATCAGAATTTTGCTCATATTCGCACTTGAAAATATATTTGCATGAACCCAATTACAGCAACCCAACAATTTACCATTTTTTCATTTTTGTTAATTCTTTGTATCGTTAATTTGAGTAAAAGATAGTGTAGATTATAGTTTACCCAATCCATTGTCACCAAAAACATAAAACATAAGCTTTAGGGGTGATAACAGACTACCTCCGAAACGTTAATTTCATCAACCACAGCGACAGCTATACAACTTCAAATATTGAATACGCCAAAACCTCGCGGAAGGACTATCCTCTTAAGCCGGTCCTTAAGGTTGAAATTGGATTGAAGGAAAACGCCTCCTCGAAAGCGGTTGCCTCCACGCCCAGTCTCATGAGTGTGTGCTGGCCCTGAGACATTCTCTTCGCCTGGTCAGTAACCCTGTATACATATTCTTTTCATTAACAAAGTTAAATTTGCGGCGTGCAGGCCTGCGGCTGACACTAGACAAGGCCTTAACTATTATGAAGGAAAATTGCTTTCTAGCTCTCTGCCTCTAGTGATGGAAAAATATTGAAATTACGCCGAGATTGGTTCAATTTAGTTTTCAATATTAGGTTTTCGAAGAGCTCTGAAGGGTTTTATTCTTTTAAAAGCTAATTCAGTTATTGTAGGATATTTTTATATCACAGAAAACTATATCAGGTTTTATATGTTACATAAATAGTAGTAAATTCAATGTTATACCTTAAATTCATTCACATTTTGAGATAATAAAAAAAATACGGTTCGAATTGAGAACCTTCCTCCTTTTTTGAAGTAGGTTATTAGTAAGCCGCTTGTCGTGTGTGGTGGCCCGTAGTCGATCAGTCGCGGTGCAATGAGCGATGACCAGCTCTGGTGTTCCGTTGCTGCTAAATGGCAGTTGTGACGTGCATCGACGACCGGAACCCGAGCCCGATTGATAGCCGGTGCCCAAGCTTCTACGTCAGTATTATGGTCGCTGTACACATATCGGCTCGGCTCCGGATTGCCTTCACATCGTGTTGTTGACCAAGCGTCAACTGAATGCAGGCTTGTAACAGGACCTGCTCAAACGAGCGGCAGCGCGAGGCCATGCAGCACGATGCGAAAATAAAAATATATCTACGTGTAGCCTACGTTGTCGTATTTAATCATTGTACGGCGAGACGCAGACCTAGTATTGTATTGTAATAAGTCGCATCGTGTCGAGTCGCGTCGCTACTCTTCGCTTTCAGCACTCGCCACTCACACTTTTCTACTCACTTAGCTAGAACACGGGGTAAACGTCGACAGCGACACGATAGCTCGACGACAATGCCGCCAGTAGTCTGGGTACACTGCCAACTGGTAGTGGGCTTGAACAATTGGATATAATAACGACAGTCAGAAATGGTAGTATAAAATTTATATAATTGACTTTATATAGATTTATTTATACATCTATATAAAAATGAATCGCCGTAAAAAAAAAGAAATGGATAAGTAGTTTGTTTTAGTTTATATGCATTTTGTTAAAAAAAAAATACGTTTTGTTGTTTTTGTGGTAAAAAAATCCTTAATTTGAAGAAACTTTGTAAATAGCGTCTAACCCATGGGGCGAAGTTATCTAATCTGATTTTGTCTCGTCCAATTCCGTTGTAACTGTTTCCCGTAACACAATTGAATAACGCGAAGCTGATTTGCTGTGGCAAATGCGGCAAATATTGAATTCGGTAATTTGGCGGTCCAGTGGTGAATCAGTTAGTTATCGCTGCATTTGTGTCTGGTGCGGTGAGGTAGGGGGGGTAAATGTAGAGCTAAAATAAAAAAAATATGCCGGATTTTCAACTGAGTGATATTGACTATTTTTGAGGGATACTGAGTTACATTACCTCAGTTGTGTGTTTTTGTTTGAGTTTCGTTAGTTTCAGATTCAGATTGTTTATTATTCGATTAGTTTACTATTACTCATTCAGATCAGATTTTATCAATTTATATCTGAAAAAATAAATAAAAAAATTAGTGTATCTGAGACGATACAAATGACAAATAATAACTTGAAATTCACGTTGTTTAGGTACTACAGATTATCTGAGCGAATTTACTATTTTTTTGAGACATAAAGACATAGTTTAAAATTCAGTGAGCTATAATAAATAGATACATTTTCTATCGTTCGCTCGCAACACGCGTCTAAAGCGAGGAAATAAATTTCATCGGAACCATGTGCGCGTATTAAACTAATTAAATTACCTACTTTACTATTACAAGCTTATAAGCGGGAAAGTTTATAACGATACTGCGTCTTGATTTATAATATTTAAGCTTATCTGAGTCTGAATAAAATCGAATCGTCTTCACTTTGCAGCAATCTGATTACATATAAAGCATATTTCCGAAGCGGCTCTCGCCAATCAGCGCTTCGTTAGACGAAGAGCCAATTTGTGTCTGCGAGTTCCCAATCATTGTACTATATCTACTTATAACATGAGTATTTACCGAGCAAAGCAAAGGCCAAGGCCAAAGGCAAAGCTTATGTTTAATAAGAAATTTTTCAATCATTAATTATTTAAGTCTCTTGTCGGTGGAGTAATTTTCATGCTTGGCGGCCTTCTGCCAGCGTTTTCACCTCCCTGTACGACATGACATCTGCCTTCTCTTTTATCTGGTCTATAAAAGTTCTCCTTGGTCTTACCGGTCCTCTCTTTCCTGCTATCTTTCTTTCTATGATGGTTTTCAACAGTTTGTCGCACCAGTTATAAATGTCATCATCATCATCATATGATCACTAGTTATAAATGTAATTTTTCTATATTACACTATTGCGATGCTGGGGCTGGTCGTTAAACTATAAATAGTTGTGGCACTTTAAATAGACCCCTTAAGCATGATAAAGCTCCAAACTGTAACATGGTTTATTCGTATCCAAAGAGCTCAGAATGCGCGCTCGCGTGCGTGATAGCCGTCTTGGAGCTCGTAGACTACTCGTCTCACCACAATACCGTGTTTCGGAACAAATGAACACTGCATAGCCGCTACTAAATACTCTATGATAAAAGTAATCTGGGGTAATCTTTGCAGGGTCCTATCTTAACTTTCGTGGTAAGAACGACATTTGTGATGAGAACAAGTCATACCTCGGCATTCTGAAACGTTTGTGAACTTTGACAACAGATTAAGTCTATTGCTGTCTTTGTCATTTGATTAGTTCCAGGTAGAGGTAGCATTAGAATTAGTCTGTTGTCAAAGTTAACAAACGTTTCAAACTCCCGAGGATAGTTTTACATAGTAGTTGATTGACTCCGGCGTTACTTTGCGGAAGTTTATTTGCAGGCTGAGTCTATAGATTAGCCTTGTGGTTCAGTGGGAGGATTTCTGCCTTCTGAGCTGAAGGTTGTGGGTTTGATTCCCACCCAGAAAAAACATGTGTGTGATGAACATGTTTGTTCTTTGTCTGGGTGTTTCTATGTATCTATTTACAAAAAAAGTTATAAAGATCAGTTATCTGGTTCCCATAGTACGAGCATGCTAAGTTTGAGGCTAGATGGCGCTGTGTGTGAAAAACGTCCACGAATATTAAAAATATTAAAATATTAATTACCATATACCTACTTTGGAATACTAAATAGACATATAACCAATATGTATTGTCTTTCCGATGCAATATGACACCTAGTAGATACAATAATAAACAACAGTCAAACCTTACAAGACATTAACAAAAAACTTCTACTTACAGCTTCTCAATTATGTTTGTAGTTTCGAAAAGGCGTGCTCGAGTGACGTAACGGCGACGTCATTATTCCAGAAACAGGTCAAGTGCGCGCCGCGGCAAGAAGTTACCGGGTAGTTGGGAAATAATCTACGAAGCATGAATAATGATTATAATACACTTATTTCAAGCTGAAAATGCGCGTCTAAACACAAATAGTGCTCATAATTGTTGTAAAGGGGTCCAGCACACAGAAAAAAATAACAATAGGCCATTCGACTTATATCTAAAAAATAGCAAATGATTGTTAAATGTAATGTAATGCGTACATTGATATTTTCTTGAGACAATTTTTTTTTATTTTGTGTAATCGATGGTAAAGTTTGAATAAAAAATTACACTATACACTGCAGATTTAAGAAGGCCGCATCATTCTTATTCAAAAATCGTATCGCGCGTTGTTTAAAGTTGAAAAGATTATCTAATCTTATCAGATTCAAACAGTACACGAGCTTTGCATAAGAACGGCGTAAGCTTAAAGGCTGCGAAATGGTTATCTGATGGGCAAGGATGAATCTCCGGTCTGTTCACTCTGCGGAATCTTAGAAGATGTTTCCAGTCTTCTAGACGAGTGAGGATGGAGCGAGTGTATGAGATCATACATATTTTGTGGGTTTGGCTTTAGCCTCCGAGATGTTGGCATATTTCAAGGAATCCTGACCGCACCCACCTGTGATGCGGCGACGACCCTGTATGCCAAGATCTCAATCATTCTGATTCAGCGTATTTCCAATCCCTTTAGAAGAAAAAAGAGTTATAAAACGGGGCTGTCATAATCTCATGGCGACTAAGCTCCAAAAAAGAAGGCCGCAAAATGGCGCGTTCTAAAAAACACTGGCCACCTAATCAACTGAAGAATAATCCCCCACATAATAAACACTTTGAAAACACATCCGTAATGTTTGCTCAGATATGGCGCGTACAGAGAGAACGTATTGAATTTTAACTGTTCTATTGGTATTCAGGTCTCTGTCCGATACACGCCAGGTGCACCAATACTGGTAGATAGTTGTAGATGTGCTTTTGGAACGAAACTGAGAATATTGCTCTGATTAAGCTTGCCAGGGAGCTGAACCGTTCTGCTATTCATTCCGTGCAATGTAATGATGGGTGTTCAATACAATGATCATATTCTAGGATATAATATTGTACTCGTTATTGTTCATAATAACAACTTTTACTTTGCAACCAACACTGAAACCGCGAAACAGTCAGGTGTTCTATAGAACACTGTACAAGTATAACTTTAACCAAAAAAAAAAAACGACTTCAACAAAATACTCAGAAAAAAATATTTTTCCAAATCGGTTTATAAACGACAGAGTTCTGAGGTAACAAACTTGAGGACCTCTTCTTTTATTGGAAGTCGGTTAAAAATGTCATTCCTCTCGATGAAAAGTATGGCAGAGCTACTTTCTTTCGTGATTTCAGTGTTTGTTCCGTAGCTATTCATAATAATGTAGGTACTTCTAAAAAGATATCCTAGAATATGTCCGTCGTCTATTGAAACATCTGCTAGATTTTTTTTTAAAACGCTGTCATATCCTTTTTTGACCACTAACACGCAATATGGTAGGCGAGGTTGTGGTCGAAATTGAAATACGCAGACATAGAATACACCTATTCACTCTAGCTTTGAAAAACCCTGATTTTACCCAGGAAAGAAGGAAGCCGGCAGTTTGTTCTTCTCCCGGCTGCACGGTTTTAAATTATCGTACAAATTTAATCGGAAGTCGTTTATTTTTTAGATAGCATAGTACCATCAAGCACGAGTGGCATGAGTGGTAGCCGTTGAAAGGGCACGTGGAATCGAGCTCGCGAGCTATCGATTGATCTTCAGTTCGGAGCATTTCATGGCGTTTTCAAAACGGCTTGAGCCACGAGCCATTGGTTATGTAGAAAAGTTCTACCAAATAAAATGGGTAAATTTAGTTCTAAATCATTTCGATAGAGTTTTTGTATGAAATAATAAATATGTACTTGAATTTATTAAAATATTTTCGAGAAAAAAAGTTTTGAAATTAAAAGTAGTGTGACATCGAGTTCTGCCTGATAAGAAGTTGCCCTGTTTTGGGGAGGAGTTTGGTGTCTTACGCTGCCGCGTCACATCCATAACTTGCACAGCGATTTCACTTGTCTCTATCATCCTTCAAACATCCCACTGCTGGGATATCAGCCTATTGAGCCTAGTGATTAGGCCATATCCACCACGCTGGCCCAGTGTGGGTTCTTGGAATCACATACGCCAAAGAATTTCTTCTCGAGAAATATACAGGTTTCTTCACGATGTTTTCCTTCACCGAAAAGTGGTATATCCGTAGCAAGTTCCAAAGAACTCATTGGTACGGGCCTGCCCGGTTTCGAACCCGGTACCCCACGAATGTGAGGCGAGCTACCACGACTTATTTCACTTACATATGTATAGAGATAGCTGATCAATATTTTTGACTGACGAATTATATTTTTTTAATTCATATCGTTATTCAGGCCTGTTTTAGTTTTTGAACTTATATTTTACTAGCTGCGCCCCACGGCTTCACCCGCTATTCTACAGGAACGGTTAATTTTATCGGGATAAAATGTATGTGTTAATCCAGGAAATAATCTACTTCCATACCAATTTTCGTCCAAATCCGTTCAGGAAGAAAAATTACATATATTATACCAAATTACAGAGTTGAATGGGAACAAACACACTTACATACTTACATACTTACACACTAACTTCCGCATTTATAATATTAGTGTGATACATTTATTTTGTGTTCAGAATACTTTTTCTAATATATTTTTTTATTTTATGTTACTCGGTGACGAGACGAGCAAGTCGCTCATCTGATGTTAAGCGTCACGCTTGCCCATAACAGTTCAGCGCCACCCAGAATTTTGAACTTCAACACTTCAAAACTATGCGCGGCAATGCACTGCGCTCGTCACCCTGACATGTTAGATGTAAAATCTCTGTATGCCCAGTATGTTTCCTACGCTGGAAACATAGGCCTTCAATCCGGAGCACAGTAATTCTTGCACACTACTGCTTGGCGGTTGAATAACTGGCAAAGGTGTGGTACTTCCCCAGGCGGACTCTGCTATATAATATATATAATATCGTCAGTACTAAGCCTTTCGAATAGCATCGAACAGAGGACACTCGCACCAAACTCCGAACAGAAAAGAATGATAGAGAAGAATATAGCTATCTACCGTAACTCTATTTACATAGAGTCCACTGTACATTCGTATTATGATTTTACTCGAATGTGCTTATTGAGAGCCGCTATCTCTATAGCTCTAGTCTTTACGGTCAGCAAAAAAATGCGGAGTTTTGAAAAAAATATATATCAGGTTAGATCCACATGCCACAAAATTTAATTACTACATTAAAATTAGACTAGCTTTACCTGCGGCTTGGTCGCGTATTTTAAGTAAAGAATTACATTATTTTCATTAAAACAAATATCCTATGTCCTCTTCATGATTCAGAGTATAGCTATTTCAATTTTTTTATCAATCTATATATTAAAATCTAGCTATAAATAACACTTAACTCTGTAATAGTATAAGTTTTCTTTGGCACATTCCTTTTGTAAAGTCTTTAGTTTTAAGTTTTAGTTGATAAAACCGTTAAATTTGATAAAAGGCAAACAGTCCGTGGAGCAAACATAGAAAAAAAAACATCAATATTGGTGCAGCTGCTTACTTGTGAAGAGGTAACAAACGATAGGTAGAGAGACATACATTCCAAAGACAAAATTTAAGACATAATTTAAAAGAGAAAAAAACCGAGGCGATTTCTGTTGGCCGCAATATTTTTGATGATAAACAATAGCATCAGAGTCAGTTTTTGCTATCCGTACTTACTTACGAGATGTGATCTGCGTCCCGCTGCCCTCCGAACAACTTTTCATGAATATCTTGAGACTCCATGCAGTCCTGAGTGGGATTATTCCGATATGATGATAAAATTCACGTTGGGATATATCCTTCTCTTTATTAGATGACAAATATATTAGAAGGAGCGCGATATATAGTTGTACCGGTGATAATTTTTTGAACAACCCGTTTTAACAAGCAACTGCAACTGCAACTGTGCCGAAATATAGGGAACTCAAAAATAAATATACCACGATTTTTATTTTTGTTGAGTACCCGTGAGTACTAATACTAGCGGGATTGTAATAATTTGAATACCTAATTCTGGGATTGTCCTGAATTTTATTTGATACTAGCTCCTGCCCGTGGCATCGTCCGCGTTTTTCTGGGAAACAATAATGGATTATTGTTGAGTTACTATGGAGGTTAATAATTAAAATAGCCTATAAAATAGCTTATGTGTTAATCCATGCCATAAGCTACCAATAGCCAAATAGCATCAAAATATGTACAGCCGTTACAAAGTTAAGCAGAAACAAACATACTATTACCAAAATTGTAATATTTTTTTTATGCTAACGGGAGCTGATTTTGAAAAAAACTCTGATATACGAATGTTATTATTTTTATTTTTTTCTTGTAGTTTATACATACCAAGTTTGGTATCAATCGAACCAGAGAATAAAAAGTTTCATACAAACTTTAACACCCCATTTCACCCCCTTAGGGGTTGATTTTCGAAAAATCCTTTCTTAGTCTGCGTTTACTCACCTCCAAATTTCAAGTCTCTACGTCCAGCGGCTTAGGCTGTACGTTGTCTATAGGTCAGTCAGTCAATCAGGACAAAGCCTTTTATAGGTAAAGATAGCCGCGCCCCGCGGTTTTACCCGCTATTCTACAGAAATCGTTAACTTTTTCAAGATAAAAAGTAGCCTACGTGTTATTCCAGGGAATAAGCTACCTCCATACCAAATTTCATCCAAGTCCTTTCAGCCGTTACAGAGTTGAACGGGAACAAACACACTTACATACTTACACACAAACTTTCGCGTTTATAATATTAGTGTGATGTGACAGTGGGCCCATAATTAACTATTTCTTTTCAAAACGATTTTTAGGCGACTACTTTTGGATTTTACTAGGTATAAAAAGTAGAAAAAACTTTTGTCGTGATTGTCTCAATCAATGGCGATAAAATATCGTGAATTACGGGAATACTCTAAGCCAGCGGTTCTCAAAGTTTTTTGGCGACGGAACTCTTTTGGAAAACGAAATATTTGACGGAGAATAGACAACTGGACATAATAGACATAAATTTGTATTGCTAATTAATAATAATAATAATAAACTTTATTTCGGATTACAAAGATCCATAGCCACAAAATTCAAATTTGTTACAAAATAGGCTAAAACAAAACTAACATAAACTCTATCTTAAATATAGCGTGCTATTACTATTTGGTATTATTGTTTTAACCCAATGTTTTAAAATGGGACAGTCAAATTTGTCGCTGATGACCTTCAGAATACTGTTATGGCTACTACGCACTCTACTGAGTAAAGATGTTATTCTCTTCCGGATGATAGCAGGAAATCCGTCATAGTCAATTAATAATCATAGTATTTATCATATAATTATATATTTGTTTTGTTATATACATTAATCATATATTTGCATCTAAGGCGCACCACACACCAACGACACATTATGTACGCTGTAAGGTATTTATGTTATGTAGCACACCTTTTGGTCCAGAATGCCCAGAATGACAACTTACTAGTGTTGTCTAGCGTTCGCATTTAAGTCAGGTCTCAGCAGATCAGATGTAGGCTCTCAGAGCTGAGGTGGCAAGAGCAGAAGAATCGATAACCGATGGCGAAAAAAGGCTATTGAGTGGCGACCACGAACCGGAAGACGCAGCCTCCCGTACGTAGGCCTCCCACTGGATGGACCGACGACATTGTGAAAGTCGCGAGTAGCCGGTGGATGCAAATGGCAGATTGTTGTTCAGTGCAGTCCTTAGTTTAGCAGTGGAGATCTTGTGGCTGATGGTGATGATAATGATGATGTAACCCTTACCATCAGCCTAGCGACCGAGCGTGGTCCGTCGTCACGCAGTAAAATTAAAAAAATGATAGACAAAGCGAAGGCTGCCGCCAAATATATTATTTATTTTATTTATTTAAGCCTATTTATTTCCTGATACGTTTACATTTTAATTACATTATATATTTCAAACTTAAACATTTTACACTTTAACTAATCCTTTTTAAACTTTACGTATTTGTATTTTATTTATATTACATGTTTTGGATTAGTTTGTATCAGGAACCCCTCTCAGGTAAAGGCCTCCTCCAAGGCTTGCCACCTTTCTCTATCCTGAGCTATTTGGATCCATTGTTGACCCGCTATTTTTTTGATGTCGTCATCCCATCGAGTGTAAGGTCTTCCTCTGTAGCGCTTGCCTGGTGGGCCTCGCCATGTCGTTACTGTTTTGGTCCACCTGTGATCTGTGAGGCGCGCTACATGACCCGCCCATTTCCACTTCAGTTTTTGTGCGTGGTTTAGTGCATCAATTGCTTTCGTCTTTGATCTTATTTTTGTGTGTCTTATCCTGTGTAGCTTTTTAATGTTCAACATGCTCCGTTCCATTCCTCTTTGACATGTGATTATTTTATTTTTTATCTGATTTGTAAATTTCCATGTTTGACATGCGTATGTCAGGCATGGGATAAGGCATGTGTTCATAACTTTCGTCTTAAGCACTATAGGCATGTCACTTTTAAATATTTCTTTACAGCTCCAATATTTATTCCACGTACTCTTTAAAGAGTACGCCAAATATATAAGAATAAACAAAAAAAACCGATGAAAATACGACATGTTAAGACGAAGGCTGAAGACGATGCAATTTTTTTTTCATTTTTTGTATTAATTTTTTTTCTTTAAAACACCTTATCTATACAAACATGTTATAAGCAAAAAACATAACTTATCTAAAAGAATGTTCTACGCTGCGTACGTGACAGTGCAGGAACGACGCGACAAAGCCGAGGGTGCTCGAACTACCCTCATTCGAGCACCCCAGCACACCCTCAAGAATAACGTGTGGCCAAATGAGAGGAAAATTTATAAATTTTATCTACTATCTAGAGTTAGGTACTCATCATTTTACCGTTTACCGGGAAAAACGTGCATAGTAACTGAAGGATTTGTCACACTCGATGCGTTCCGAGTCCTGCAGCCAGGCAGTCCATCCGCGCCCCCGACACCCGACCCCGAGTTTCCCCGACCGCCTCCCCGATGCGTTTCTAACGTTATTTTGCTTGTGCTCGCACGTTCAGATTGTATTTAGACAAAATATATATTATAAGTGATGTTCACTCAATATGATGCGCGCTGCGTGCGCTTTGATCGAACCGCAGGTCGCTGCTGCAAACGCATCCAGTTTTACAAATCCTTAAGCTTGTGTATGTGGTAGGATAACCTGACAAATCGGATCTTTGCAGAAATGCTAGGAAGATTGCTAAGGACTGGATAATCTGAATCCAAGGCAGATTTTCGTAAATGTCCGAGCTATTTTTAGGATTACTGCAAAAATCTGAATTATCATATCTGACCATCACTATCAGCGTTGATTGGCTGTATGTAATGTTATGGACTTGACGGATGCGCTGATTGGCATCTTCTGACTTATCAGAATAAAGATGTTATAAATCAATTCTTCGATTAGCCAATCAGTGTTCAAGTTTCTAATTGTCCTAAACAAACTGGGATTTTTGCAATGAGCCAATTTTTCTGATTATCCTACGACATACAGGCCGAGTGGCTTGCCCCGTTGTAAGTTTTTTTTTCTTTTTTTTTATTATAATTGTTTTCTTCTTGCCTACGCGAAGGCCTCTGACATGCCTAAGATGCCTAAGATGTTGTTTTTACCCGACTGCCCAAGAAGGTGGGTAATGTTTTTGGGATATATGTAAGTATGTTTTTGCTTTCGTATATTTTTTGATTTATCGCAATATATTAATAATTAATTTATTAACGAATTATTTGGGTTTAAATTATTACGAAGAAAAGTATTTTTATGGGATTACCAAAAATATCCCTCTTAAGGACCTTAATAGCCATGTCTCAATCGTCTCACGCGCGCGTTATCACTTTACTGAAGACTAGCTACGCCCCGCGGCTTCACTCGCGTGGAAATATTCACCTGGAAACGTATATTTTTCCAGCCTATGTCACTTTACGACCTCGAAACTAAATCCAAGCAAAAATACAGGTCGATCCGTTGTTAAGTTGCTGCTTGAAAGAGGAACTAACAAACCAACAAATACTACTTATAACATTAGTTTAGGGATCTATAATAAGTATAAAGTTACAAGTATCAGCTGTTCTTTTTTTGTTCACTTAAGCAATAAGATCCATGCTGTGTGTATGTCAATGGGGCCAAGGGATTTTTTTAAAAATATTTTTTGATCAGCTGAAACAGCTGATACTTACTGTCCCCATCTGGAGGGAAATGCCGAAGTCTCGCTGTGGGGATAGAGCAACGAGAATTCCCATATATGTTGTCTGTTTTTTTATTATACGATTAGAAATATTTAAAAGAAAATTTCATTTTATATCTTTTAATATTCTTACCCCGAGGAGAAAGCCCTTGAATAAGAAACAGTCCGATAATCGCACAACAATGTTCTTTTAAGAATGTTGTATTTTCCCTCGTAAGAAAAATATAAAGCCAAATGAAAACCCCAGAGTAGAGCAAGAAATACCAGTCTTGTCACAATGGACCCTAGCCATCGCGTCCATCGACACAGAATAAATAATAGTACCAGCGGTACAAGACTCGTTAACTAATGCATTTACATAATTTACATCCCTGTCTGCCCAACAAAGGGTGGACTTTAATCAACTCGGAATGCAGAAGTGGATTTACGGAAAAAATAACCAGACTTCACGCTCGCTTATCGCCTGCTTTTCTTGACGCTGAAGTTTAGAGTTAAGACAAATGTAAAACATTGTGAATAAAGCGTTTTTTACCCGACTTTTTTTTTATAAGAGTACGTGAGTATGCATTCATCATCATCTCAGCCACAGGACGTCCACTGCTGGACATAGGCCTCCCCCTTAGATTTCCACGAAGAGCGGATGGAAATGATGGATGGCATTGTGAATGCTGTATTTACCTCGTGTAGTGAAAAACGATTATGGCGAGTGAAGTGTCGCTGGATTTCTTTTTGTAATTTGCATTTGTACTTATTCATTTTCATTTATTACTTGCGCGAGTAGGTAGAACAAAGTACATTGTGGTCTTATAGTTAACCAATGCACACTAACTCAACCACATAAATTTAGCATGCATGCATTATTAGGTACACACATCAGATCACCGATAAATGGTATAGTTACATTTTAAAAAGGTTTGGTTCGCATCCGTGAGCACACAACATGCTTACAACAATTTTAATTTACTGAGCTAATTGCGTTATCCTAACTAATAATATAAATGCCAAAGTAACTCTATCTCTCTGTCTGGGTGTTTGTCGCGTTATCACGGATAAACTGCTGAACTTCAGTTCCTCTTTTAACAGACGAATTGAGCTCCTCTCCCCAGTTCAAAAGTCACCAGTTCATTTTTTAACATAAAATGTTACAAGTTCCTCCGGCTCCCAAGGTCCGTAACAATACATAATTATATTTAATTAAGTGTCATCTATTTATAGATTGATCCGGTAATATAGTTAATTAATAAAAATGTGGAAGTTTTCATAATAAGCTTAATTTTAATGTAAGGATTAAGTAAGTTTATGTCTAGTTAATTTATTTGATGCTCTATTTGATTTTTAAATAGCTAGAATTATTATTTATTTGCTGGCAACTATTTTTGGAGATAACAAAAGCGAGGGAAGCACGAAGGAAGGTTTTGTGATTAGGGCGAGGAGAACGCCAGGACGTCTTGAAAGTATCTTCGTTTTTCTATTCCATCATCGCCTGGACCAACGTCATAACAAAAAGCCAGTGTACTATTTATAAAGTAATGAGGTTGAATGAGATGAAAAGTTTTGATGATGATAATGAACCCTACATTACTCCAACGATCTGTTTTTCTGCATATATATAGCTTAAGGGTCGGAGATGGACAAAGGCTACTTTTTTTGTAGGTCCACGTGAAAAAAGTCGCGGGTAACAGCTAGTAAAATATAAAAATGTAACTAATAAATACTTAAGTAAATTAATAATTATCTGCATCAGTCTTTTAACATCCCACTGCTGGGATGTCGGCCTATCCTCGAAGGGTGATTAAGATATATCCACCACGCTGGCCCAGTGCGGGCTGCCGGATTCACATACGCCATCGAATTTCATCTCCGGAAATATGCAAGTATACTCACGATGTTTTCCTTCACCGAAAAGCCAGTGGTATATCCGTACGTAAGTTCTAAAGAAGTCATTGGTACTCGCCCGCCCGTGTTCGAACCCAAGACCCCACTAATGTGAGGCGAGCGTGCTCCCACTGAGCTACCACAGTGTATAATAATAGTACTTATTAAATGCAACTGTAAGTCGTGACGAGCACGTCGCTCGCAAGTGGGAAATTTTCGTTCGTTTATTTCTAGACTATATATATATATATAACATCCTTGAGTTGGTAAATCTGTGCTTTGATGTAATACGCTGCCATACTTACTGTTCGCTCGCTCGTCTTATCTCGAATAATCTCGACTAAGCTCCGTAACGCTCGGTATCATCAGAGACCGGAACGTGCTCGGAGGCAGTCATCGCATCTGATACAGTTCGACAAACTTATCTAAGCAGGTGGCAAAATGAAGGAGATAAGATTATTCAAAGGAGAGTTCAGTTTTGATTGGAAAATGGAACGGTGGTGCCCTCTTATAACTCTACAGATCAGTTGGTTTTATTTGTAAACTTGTCAACCTATTTTTATAAGCTTGCGCTGTTCGTACATGTTAAATTATTCTCGTGTCCGATTTTTTCACTGGGCAAGTGCCTTTATTAACTTAAATAAATACTGAGAAACGAAAAAAAATTGTTAGCCTAAGTACAACACAAAGAAAAAAACTAAATATGGGATCAATAATTTTATTGTTTATCTTTCACTTTCAAAAACTAAGTTTTGTTAAAATATTTTAGTAAAAAAAATGAATTTATATCTGATATAATAAATCAATCAATTTCGTCGATCCTATCCTTGACTTTTTTAAACTTGATTTTAGTTTTAGATTTTTAAAGGCCCCATTTTTTTTAAATACTTTGGTACTTAGTGTAATTAATCGTAGCTAAACTTTTACATTCTAAAATTTAAAAAAAAAATAACCGTCAAATATGTTAAAAATATATGAAAATGCTCTGGCTGAGGCCTTAAAACAAGGTATACAAAAAAATGTCCAAGCCTAATCGTAATCCGGCGGTCTCTGAAAAAACCACTTATAAAATTTAATAAACTTCTGGGTGCCCATTACATACAATGTTGTGTTCATGTAATCTGGTAGTGCTGGCCTGCGACCTGAGCGGATATTCGCATATTGCATGGCTAGTGGGGGGCTTATGATCTTAGCCTCGCGGCCGTACACGTGGACGTTGAACTCGACGGACTGGCTGAATGTGATGTCCACGTAGAACCGGATCTCGAGGTATTGGAAGTCATTGCACATGCCGTTCGACGTGGCGCACCATCTGTATATTTACCGAGCGAAGCGAAGGACTCAGAGTTTAAATGGGACAAATCGGCATATGTATATTTGTATGAAATTTTGAAGGCAAGTAGTTAAAGTCCATACATTTTTTAATTTCAAGTATGTGTTTAATCGGTCAAGGGGTTGCAAATGTTTAGGGGTCGAATGGAACATAACAAAAGTAGCGCCGCGATTTCATATTTCGCATATTACTTATACAGTATAAACGGTGTAGCTAACAGAATTCAAAGATTGTAAAACGGAATATCGCGAGGCCTCAGTTCGGGTCGAACTACTAGTTAAATGTAAAACTACACAAAATAATAAGGAACAACAAACGACGCTCTGTACGACTACGAGAGGCAGACGAGACAAAGTTATAACGGAGTTTTGACGAGGGCGTGAATAAGTCATGTCGTCTCATTGTCTTATTTTATAAAACTTGTGTTATTTCGAGTGTAAAGACGGTGGATTTTTATACATTAACCCCCCTTATTAATAAACGCGGATAAACCTTGGAGCAGTTACTACGTGCTTAGTTCTTTTCGCTCTTTTCGAAATTAGAACTCAATTGAAAAAGACAGAAGACCGAGCGACTGCTCCAAGGTTTATCCGCGCTTATTAATATGGGGGTTAGTGTTCGTGACACTTTGAAGGTCGCGGGTGACCGGTGGATGCAAGTTGCAAATTGTCGTTCAGTGTGGCGGTCTAAGGGGAAAGCTTTTGTTCAGCAGTGGACGTCATCAGGCTGTTGATGATGATGATGATGAAGTGTTTGTGTTCGTTTCTATTGATAGAAGCAAATTCGAATGGTTCAGACCACTCGTTGCAATAGCGAGTGATACAATTATTTCAAAAATGCGACAATTGTTTAGGTTTTCTTTCGAGAGTCAGTAAATTCGCATGACATTTTCGTGCGAATATCAAACGAGCGATGCAAAAATGGAGCCCAGATCAGAGTACACGACGTACGACGTAGTTAGCACGTGTTTGTCAGCTAAAGCATCTTCATAGCAAATGTCACTCGGTCCGCTATATCTCTTAGCATTTGTGGAAACAGTCACATAGTTTCGTAGCTTAGCTTTAACTCGTTCATAGACTATCTGGTGGAAACCCAGCCAAATTATATTATATTATATTATATTACTTTACAATTCTCGGGCTAGGCCCGGGTCTTTAGTGGGCTTCAGCTTCTATAGGAGGCCTATATCCAGAGAGGGGTTCCTATCCATGAGAACAAAAGAAGCGAATGAAAGATATAATATTTAAGTGATTTAAAATAAATAAGCTTATTATTGTTGTAAAATTGTAAGGCGTCAGTTTCAATGGAGTTTTGGAACCGACGCGAAAATACACGATTTATTGCTTTATATGATTTGCTGTCACAGGTGCACTATAACGAACACTTAATGGATGGTTGTTAATGTGTAATAATACCCGAAAGACACATTAAAAAAATAATAATAGCAGCGTTTTACCTGAAATAAAACGCATATTAAAATACTTACCTAACTGGAAGCTTTTATATAGAGATACGTTTCCATTTCCGTCGAATAGTACCAGCGTTTTTGTACTTTTAACGCCTTGTAACCGGAAGTCGCTAGGGGGCGCCACCTGGCAGCTGCGCGCCATTTTGTTTTCTTGAAATATCGAGCGCCATTTGGAATAATTGGCTCATTTTTCAGAATTTCCACCAGGCAGAAATTAAAGTCAAAGCTTCCAGTTAGGTAAGTATTTTAATATGCGTTTTATTTCAGGTAAAACGCTGCTATTAAATAACTTGACCGTAACTGGAAGCTTTTATATAGAGATCCTGTTTGTTTTCGCCTGGTGGCGTCACCTAGAGCTTTTAATTGCAATTAATGTAACGCCAATGTGAACAGTTAATATTAATAATTATTAACTTAAATCACGTTTTTAAAAAAATAAAAAATAAATAAAAGAAACTTTAGAAATGATTTCTCAGAACTTGATATAGTATTCTAGGATAGCTAATTCTTATTCAAAAAATGTAAACAAGGCTCTATTCATTAGAATATAAAGACTAGTCGTTAGCAAAAACGGCATAATAGTATTCGTTACCTCTTATTAAAAATGTATCTACACAAAACGGAAACAAGGCAATCATTAACTCAGATCTACTGGTTTACACAATTGTGTAAAATTTTACTTTTGTAAAATATAAGAAACATTTACTGATCACAATTTCAATTATCTAGTGTGCTAATCGAAACAGTATTTAGCAGACACTTGCAGACGACCCCAGACTAATAGCTTTATGGAGAAGCTGTGATGTCAGTGATATCATAGATTTTACTAGGCCTGCTATCACTGTGCGAGGCAACAGTTTTGATGACTGAGTGACTGAGTGAGTCCATCCAACGTAATGGATTAAATTGCGATCATTGTGCATTAGAAGGATAATTCCGACAAAACGGTATCTGACTATTAGTATCTGCATCGAACCCAAATTCAGGTAAAATATTTTTCTCTGTTACTAAAATGATTTTCTAGGCTACGACGACTTATTCGTGAGCCTTTTTAATTTGTATTAATGAATAAAATTATAATATTACCGAGAAGCAATATATGCAAACATATTTACATTCAATTTTAGTTGATAAATAATTGTAAAACTTGACAAAAAGGCACGGACCCCGGAGTCCGTGGAGCATTTGTATTAAACAAACCTAATTACATAGTATATATTTCGAGAATATTATGTTACAAGAACATGCAAAGTTAACGACATAAAGTGTCAGAATTACTTGGCATGTAATATGCAAGTTTATGTAAAATTAAGAATTTTACTAATATTAATAATCCAGTAGGATGTTTCGGCTTTTAAGTCCGTATATCTATCACTTGTAAGTTTTAAAAACAGTTTTAGCTATTATCAATTTATCATTTCGGTCTATTCTCCATTTCCCAACTTTAAGAGGGATATTTTGGACCTTCGGTGATGGACATGTCACATTGTCGACGTATCAATAAGATGTTTTGAAACATTTTTGAACGTGAGCAACGTTTCGAGCTACTTGAAATTAAAATTCGTTGTAAAATAGTGCTAGGCTATTTCTTAATTCCACATGAGCTACACGAGTACTCTGTAGTTAATATTACTATTTTGAAAAACACAATTTCGACTACATAGGCAGTTTATAGATAATTTATATATTGTCGAGACCTTGACCTCGAGACCGATGCATCAGCTACTCGAAAGTTCATTGAAGGCAATATAATCGGTGGTTGAGATTTCACCAGTTCAATTCGTTGCATACACCTTATGACTGTAGGTATTTACATTAAAATTCAAAATCAATATTTGCCGATCATGAAGTCCAACCAATTATAATCCTACTATCCAAGGATAGTATTATAGCAAGTATTTTCAAGTTACCTTTACGAAAGCTACTGAACCACATATTTTATATCATACGGAACTTTACAAAGGTGTGATTATTTGTTAGTCCAAGGGCGGACCTTACTTTGCTACGCGCAAAATAAAATAGATACAAAAGTAACTACACACCGAAATAAGACATCCGGGCGGCCATTGGCTAAACGATTTATTCCAGATAACCTTTGATCACCTTTCAAGGGTAGGCCGATATCCCAGCAGTGGGATGTTTACAGGCTGGTGCAGAATCAATCTAATTGCATGCTTTTGCTACCTAATTTGGTAGAAAATTATTTTAAGACTATGACATGGCAAGGTTCTCTAGCTTGGTTGTTTTCAACGAATCGCAGTTAACACTTTACAGGTTACTTTAGGTTATCAAAGAGGTTGCAACCGAATTATCGTTTATGAGTAACTCGTTCAATTTTTTCCTAAGAGACGAAATATTACACGATCTCTGTTACTTTCTTGATTTTACTGCAATTGTGGTATTCATCCATCAGTCGTTAAAACATAATTCAACCCGCGAGGGTGGTTTATTATAAGAGTTTGTTTAATTAATGCTCGATTAAATTAAATAAAACATTTATTAGGCACTGTCGTCCGTTGTGTCCAACGATGGCGACCCTGGTTTCCTCCAGCAGAGCTAGCATGCGCACCGCGACAAATCTTTTTGTTATGCATGAACAGGACACGACTAGGATTATGTATACGTTTGTGGCTGTGCGCTTGCAAGCCCTGCTGGCGTGTGCACGTATTTGGCTGGCAAATCTAAACTGTCTTTGCACAAGGTCACATGCCGTGCAATAAAACTGACCCGCGCTATTGTACATGTAGTTATAGGAGGATTTTGGTTGGTTCTTGCGACTTTGACGCTCGAGATCTAACTCTAATGTAGTCATAGGAGGGTTTTTTGGTTGGTTCTTGCGACTTTGACGCTTGAGGTCTAACTCTAAAGGGTTAACGTCTTCAAAGCTACTGACGCTTTGACCTTCCAACAACAGACTGATCTTTTATGAGCAGCCTTCTCCCATTTCATGGTGGGCAACTTACACGCAGTAAGATTGCTTTAGAATATATTTATAACGATAAGAATATATTTATAACGATAAGAATATATTTATAAGCTGTTCGGCATTCTTAGCTGTCCATTCGCTAAATGAGGCCGCACCAACGCAGTTGACCTCATAAATTTTTGATTTCCACGAACTTGGAACGTGGAACTTACTTTTAGTTCACTGCACCTTTCCCCTACATGTATCGGTGGGTAAAAGAACTTGCTTGAGTGCACTGCACTTCTCCCCTTCGAGGGGCGGTGAGCAAAAACCCTGCGGGGCTCTAGGAGCGTAATGCCGCTAGGATGTGTTACAAACCGGTTCCAAAATCACTGTACTAGTTTTGATGAGCTCTTGGTGTTGACCATGATGAGGGTATTTTGCTAACTGATATTCACCCCACGAGGGTAGATTTTTGCAAGGAGGGGTTCTCCTTTGTAAAAATAAAACGTTTTTAGTGCACCTCTCTGCTGCGAGGGGCGGTGGGCAAAGTAGCATTCACCCCGTTAGGGTAGTTTCTCATATACATACAATGCGAGTGCATGTTGTATTCGTTGCTTCGATTCAATTAATTTATTGCGGGCTTTAGGTACAAGTAAATATACTCTTAGCGACTTCATAAACAACACAATTATAAAAAATAATAAAATAAAAAATTTATTAAAATTCAAGTACAAATTCATAGCGGCTGTAAAATCAATGAATGAAAGAGGGTAGCTTGCAAAAACGCATCCACCCTGCGAGGGCAGTTTGTTATAACTTACATTACAAAATGACATCAACCCCGGGTTACTTTGTAACATGCAAGCATGTGCATGTTGTATTTATTGATGTGGAGCAAGTGGGGGTTTTTGAGAAATACGGTATACGGTGATTTTTAAAATTATTTCTGTCCCCATTTTTTTGCCACTTCCGGTAATAAAGCACTAGCTGACCTGCCCGAAACTATTGAAGTAATTTAAAACCACGGCCACCTCTGGAAGCCCCTCGAGAGCTTCCACGGCCTCCGGTGTTACCAGGCTGAGGCCTCGAGCCTCGAACCACACTCTCTCACTATATTAGTTGAGATAAGTTTGAGGAGGGTAGTAAAATAGTATAATTTCATTGAAATATTTACAATATGACATTCACCCCGCAAGGATGGTTTGCCACAATCATGCGATTGCATGTTCGTTCGTATATTCATATCTATCCCGCGAGGATAGTTTGTTACAACAATGCGAGTGTTATTGTAGTGATTGTTTCTTTAATTTACGAAATACATTGAAGTACTTGCAACATTAAATTCACCCCGCGAGGGAGATTGTATAGTTTTATTTAAATGTTGACGTTTCATAGACACAGCTACATATGGGGGATGCCAAGTAATAAATAAGATATTGACAAATAACACCCAGATCCAGAGCAGATATTGAAATTCACCATTTAAACTGCCCGGCCGGGAATAGAATTCAGGACCTATACTTATTAAGCAGACGCGTCCAATTAAGGCACGATGATCTTCTCGCATACTTGTAACGGTGCCTCTGTCATGGAGATTTAACTGCTTTCAATACGAAAGAAAACAACAATTTAACGTTAGTTTAATGGATCTCTATATCTGTAATGATTGTTTAGCGTACATGCTAGGCTACGTAAGGTGTCATGTAAATTCCCATCATCGTTTGATTCTAGGTTTGTGAAACCTGGAGCATGATTATATCTTACGTCGAACTATAAGAGTTACACATTACAAAACATTTTCGTGGTGTATGTATCAAATCAAATAAAATAATTGAATAAATGGAACTAGTCTGTTGAAAGACTGTTTATAATTATAGTGATTGACACGTTGTCACGCCACATCAGGAACCTGTCTAATAAAATGTTGCTCAGCTCACCTATTTATCAATCATGGGTGAAGTAGTCACAGCGAAGTTTAGCTGATGAGAAAGATAGAAGATTACGCCCTCGTTCAGGCAGCATGAACCAAACCAAGACGATTCTGAAGCCGAGACATTATTTTCTGGTAACTAAACTATTCAAAAAACACTGGTAAGCCACATATGGGTTAAAACACCCTTGGGCAAAATAGAAAATAAAATATCGAATCAGTGATTCGTATCGAACGGGAAACCCGTTTAAATTATAATCACGAACAATAAAATATTATGTGGGTACTTACTCCGTGAAATTGGATGTATTATTTATACATTACACTAATGTTATTTTAAGAAAATAACTTGTCTACTAAGAATTTCACCACATTATATAAATATCACTTTATAATAATATATCTATTACCACATAATAATAATAAAATTACGCAACAGACGTAGGCCAGGAAGGCTGCTACAGAGTTGTTGCTTCGACGAAAAATTTCACGCCAATGATTCCAAATGGCGCTCGATATTTCAAGAAAACAAAATGGCGCGCAGCTGCCAGGTGGCGCCCCCTAGCGACTTCCGGTTACAAGGCGTTAAAAGTACAAAAACGCTGGTACTATTCGACGGAAATGGAAACGTATCTCTATATAAAAGCTTCCAGTTACGGTCAAGTTATTTAATGGTGTATTACTAACAGAAAGATGGTGTAAAGAATACAAGACGATATGGAAAATGTAATACAAAACGGCGACATTTTTTTTTTGAAAAACCATGTGTATTTATGTTTCAGCTATCTAGGTCAGTCCACTACAAGTCAAAGGCCATTCCCATGCCTTGACAACGCGAACTTTCCCATTCCCCGCATGTGGCCTGTCTAGCGGAGTCTCAGGGCTTTGGTCTCCCATCATCTAGCTCTAGGTTTGTAAATACTGACCTTCTCAAACTTATCCTAGGTTTTTTCGAATGGGCTCCGCCTATCACCACGTCTAGCGGTTGTGGAGACACCCCCAGGTTCTTATAGTCTTCCCAGCCAAGAGACCGGACCTTGAATACTATGCAGGAGTATTCCACATCAGCGTGTAGAGTAATCTGAGAAATAGTTGAATGAACTAGGTATCCCTGTGCCGGGGATGATATGAAACACACAGAAACACCTGACAACGAGCACCCAAATCAGATAATTTAAATTAATGATTAATAAATCCAAGTATATGGCAATACCAAAGCGTGTCAACACGTAGCATAACGTGCTTTATAACCTTGCCTGATGACTCACGTTGTATTTGGCGCTAAAAACTCCAGGTTTGTATAATATCGCGACTTTGTCCGAGTAAAGTTCAGTAAATGTTTCATCTAGATCACACGGTCCATACCGCTGAACTTTGGCCAAAGCTGGAATAGAAAAACAACACATTTAATTTTACAGTTACAGAAACCACAAGAGAAAAAAAAAAAAAGGCGCTCATAAATCGCAAAAAAAACCTGCGGTATTTTCATTAAATAGCTGAATTGTGTATCGCAATTTCAAGGTCGGGTCTATTGCAAAAGTTGTTCACAATAATGACGTTTTGGCCTTTTTTTTGGCTTAGCATATTCTTTTCAAAAATCCGGGCCTTAAAAAAAAAGAAATGAGGAACACTTACACCTCCTCATGACGATGTGGTCGTCCCCCAACCGGGTGATGGCTGGCTGGCCGACGGCAGACGAGCTTCGCTTCACCCATTCATGGTATATACCGTAGTGGAGAAACCTGGACGGAGCGCCGCAACCTGGACCGTATACGCTGAAACCTAGCTGTGGGAGATGAAATAAGATGGGACAAAAGCTTAATCCACACGTTTGCAGCCTTTTTTATTGCTCGGGTAGTAAAAAGGCTGTGCCGATATCACCAAGCCACGCATTCTCCAGGATGTTGTCAAGATTGACTTGGCCCAAAGTAACAGATACAAGCGTCTCACCAGTCTCCACCTGCCGTCCTGCTTAACAGCGAGTACGGACCCGCTCCGCCACACGCACCTGCCTCCCGACACGGCGCGGGCGCACGCGGCGTGCACAGGCCATATGCTGATTTGACCCAGCTGGAAAAAAATGAAAAAATTGGACGTGGAGTTTCCAACATAAGTCACGGTGAAAATGGCTATGACAACTTATATTATCAATAGTGTACAGGTTTGAAACTGTAGTCCTGTTAGCACAGTGGGGGCACGCTCGCCCTGTAGATCGTAGCTGTCCACGATAAGCCACAAGCGTTGCTATGTGGTTGTTTCAAGTCTCATGGTATATTATCGTGTTGTATGTGCTTACCCCATTTCTCCTGTAGAAGTCCGTGCAATTATCGTTGTTGACGTATTCCATCTTATGGATCCTCACTTTTGGGTTCTTGCAGCCTGGCATTTGTATCACAAAATCAGACATCGAAATTACCACATTGCAAAATTCTTAATTTTACATGTACCTTGTAAGTTTTGCCTTTGGCGAGAAACTGTGTGGGTGTCAATTAAGACTGAGGATTTGATTACTTGAAGGACATGATATCCTTCCGCCTAAAGAGTGAAACGTGCTACATTTTAGACCAAATCATCATTCATCAATCGTATTCCATTTGCAGAGTTAGCATACAAGTCACGATAGCATTATGTCGACTCATTTTATCCTGCGAGAAGATAAACGTATCCACATTATGGCTTTTACACACTAACGCGAGGATAAAAAAATAATAATAATTGCGCCGCGTTTGATTAATTGTTGAAAAAACGCTAGTCTATTCTTTAATATATTTTTTTTAAATGTTTCCGACGATCACGAGCTAGTCGCTCGTCTGAGTAAGAGATTCTGTCACCACAGAATTATGAAAAATTAAAACCAGAAGCGGAAATACACTGCGTAGACGTTAAATCTCTATATGCTTAGCGAATTTACTGGATATTGCCCTTCAATACGAAACAGTAATGTTTTCATACTTCTGATTGGTGGTTGAATAGCTGGCTAGTTGAATAGTATTGAATTCTTTCCCAGCAAGGCATGCGCACCGCGACAAATTTTTTTTGTTATGCAAGAACAGGACACGGCTACGATTATGTATACGTTTGTCTCATTTTCCACGACAAGAAGAGTAGAGAAAATTTTGTCGCTGTGCGCTGCTTGCAGGTGGACTCTGCACAAAGTTCTTACAACAGAAAAGAGAACCTACATAAATAATATAGCTAAGTTTGGTGCCCTAAGACACACTTTGTCACTAAATAAGATATTTTAAACTGAGATATTTCACTTACTATCGGCCAATGTGAAAGCAAAAAACTGTGGTTCGCGAAAATGCGCTGGTGGTTGACATATAGGGCGCGGTTCTAGAACAACCGAAAATTAAATACTAGAATTAAAAACAAAAGGCGAACTTCTTGAACCATCGCTCTTGTATTGTCTGTCTGTGGTATTTCCGACTAATTACTACATGGGGTTCTTCAAAAGGGCTGTTAATAGAGCCCTTAAAGGTCGGCAACGTATCTGTGATGCCCCTGGTGTTACAGGTATCCATAGGCGACGGTGATCGCTTACCATCAGGCCGCCCGTTTGCTTGTTTGCCACCACGGCATAAAAAAAATAACCAGAAAATGTTCTAGGCTAAATTTAGATTGTTCTTAGAAATAGGTTTATTTTTTGTATTTTGAAACCGGCTTTACCTATTTTTAGGTGGTCTGTTTCCAGCTGTATCATGGCCAGAGCGCTGGTGCTGTGTTTGTCATACTCAGAATGGTAAGTGTAAGAACGCACTTTGATCTCGTCTTTCCCGCACTTGGTGCCGAGGACCACTCTGGCCTTAGCCCTGAAAACAACTGCTTTTTATATCTGTTTCTTAATGTAAGTGGAAGGGATTTGGGAAGAAAAACAAAGGAATAGAGCACACCGCCGTCTCGTCCATACAAAAAGCGTAGTCTGATGTCGGACTAAACTTTATCCGATTTTGATGTTTTTATCGTGAAAAACTATGCTTGTAAGTTTTTTCTTTTTTTTTTTTAATTTTGCAATATCTTCGTTGTTATAGGCACTTAAAGTGACAGATATTTTGACAAACAACATACCGTGAGTGCAAGCGTGGATTTATCGTAACTAATAGAGGATTCCAAGAGAAGTCTGTTATATTTTCGGCATTACCGTTACAGCATGCAAGTATGCAAAGTATTTAGGTATCCGGAAAAAAAATCGTACCTGATATGTGCTTTGGGTAGCTTATCAATCTCACTGGCTGTTGCGATGGCCATCTGTCTAGTGACCAGCACTACAGCCGTCGTGAAGCGTAAGTTATTCCCTAAGAACAAAAAAACAACTGTAATACCCGACGATTGACGGGCAATTGTGTTCAGTATTACTTATTTCTTACTAGTGGCTTGCCAATCTTATTCGATGACCGAAGTCAAGCAACCTTTATCCAAGCACTCGTGTGACTGCAGCTTTTAACTCCGGAGTTGGTCCTGAACAGAATCAGCTTCCGGAGGCATTGCCCTAGGGAAGAGTGGAGGGTTCAAGTAGCTGGCCTAGCGGTAGCCAGGAGGACGAATAACCTCGTGGTAGTCTATGACCAGGATGGCCATCAATGCCATCACAGCTTGGTGAGTCTTTCTTCTGGGCTACATCGTTTGGTGCCGCTTTTTACCTCGTCCCTTCTTCCGGGCCAGATGAGCAAGCCATGTACATACGTAAGGGGAAAATTAACCTACAGGACAGGTATGCTACAGACCTTACCCGTTTGATAATAAAGCATCCCCATCCATGGGTAGGTCTCGATGGCAGCCAACCCTTCATACACCTTCGTGACCGGGGAACGGTCCAGGCCGCATGCATGACTAGTGTTACCATACCCTTGGACTTCTGGAAAAATAGTATCAAGCACTAACTGCGTATAGGGCTGGGCTAAGCATTAGAGACTGTGAGCTTATGTATGTGATCGGGCTCGAAGCTTGCGGCCTTAGATGTCGGTAAGGTTATACAGGATTACTTTTTAAGTAGTGTGCAAATTTTGTGTACAAAATACAAATTGTGTGCAAAGAAGAATGGTAAAAATTAAAGGATACGTATTTTTTTTTACCTACCTTGGAATAATAATATCTAAATAGCTTCAAGATCGCTTGTTTCTCTCGCTACAGCGAGAAGTAGTTAGGTATTTAGGTTTGTATTATAGGTTTTCTGACATTCGTGGTCAATAAATTAATAAATGCAAAAAAATTGGTATGTTTTTTATTTTTTTACCTCAGGATTCTGAAACGCTTGTTAACTTTGACAACAAATTAAGTCTATTGCTGACTTTATCATTTGCTTAGTGCCAGACAAAGGCAGAATTAAAATTAATCTGTTGTCAAAGTTAACAAAAGTTTCAAAATCCCGGGATTAATAATTACACACCTAGCTCGTCAACTATAAAAAAAAGTAAGCAAAGTAAGAATATCGTAAAATTTACTCACCTAAATACCAATGGATAAAATATACAACAGTTAACACAGAAATCATTCCTGCATATAAACAAAATCCTGATACAAACTACATAATTCCCTCCATGGTTTTAGGTACTGTACGTATCTGACACAACTGGTAACATCGTTAACTTTATTACGGTCTTGATCAGAAATTTCATTGTGTAGAAACAAAGAAATTTGTTTAGAAAATATGTAGTGAGAAAACCAACAAACAGGTTAACGATTAACAATAGGATGGATTATTTTTTAGTAAACAAGTGACGGTAAGGCGGCGTTTTAATGAATCAAAATAGATGCAATTTAAAAAAATCTTATGTATGACAATTATTTTGAATTCCTTTTTCAACAATATGATCAGATGAGTTTTTCGGGCTTACCATCCAATAGCTCGCAATATCTCGCTCGCTCGCTCATTCCGCTCCGTCAAAGAAATTCACATCATTTCAATAACATTGCCCGGTCATTTTTACACACAAATTTTTAAGAAGCTAAACTGAAAAGAAATCTTTTTTTTTCCATTCCATGCTTCTCATTAGTAATGTACTATCGTCTAGTATAGAATAGTAAAAAAGCGGAATTCTATAACATTTTCTCGATAAAAAATCATCCCCTCGATTTAAAAACCCCATAGCTTCGCTCGTTAATAACAACAAAACCGTTTATGCTTAGGAGGTAATATAGGAACACACAAACATACATACTAAATATAAATCCCAATAATATTACCCTTCTTTTTACTATGAAAACTAAAGTGGTTTTGAAACATTTTATTTTAATAAAACGGGAATACTCACGTTAAATTGAGTTGGTTGTTCCGACTATAGTTTCGATCATATTCGGTGACCTTTATCAAGGAATGCTAAGCGTGACACGCGCGCGACTTCGTCTTGCCTTTGCGATCGAAACTATAGTCGGAATAACCGTCTCAATTTAAAGTGAATGTTCCCGTTTTATTAAAACAAAATTACCATTATTCTTGGTCAGTCGGAACCTACGAAAACTACGAAAGATACAAACGTAACACATTTTAATTAATATATACTCGCTCGTGTCGATCGATAGACAATCGATATTAGATATGTATTAGTTGATAAATTATCAGTTACGATTCCTAAGCAATATAACTATTTTTGAATTCAATGACGAAAAGATTCGCCATCCCAAAGCGTACGGTATAAAGGCAAACCCACAGAACCACACAATTCCGGGATGTCAGTGTTCCAGCGAATTAAACTGGGAGAAAAATTAATTTTGTTTTCCGTCGTTATTTGAATACAAACGTTTTGGTACCTAAACGAATTTAAACTGAAATTTTGCGTTTTGAAACCTATTGATAGCAATATCACTAATTTTCGCTTAACGAGTTTAACGTTGAATTTATTCCTGCTTCCACTGAAATTATAAATGCGAAAGTGTATTTTTGTTGCTTTCTGCTTTGTTTGTTCCTCTTTCACACAATAACGTGGAGCAACGGATCGACCTCCGTTTTTGCATAGATTAAAATAGGCTTGGAGTTTTGGCGGGAACGTGAAAAAGTCATGTCGCGTCATTGTATTATTTTCCAAAACTTGTGTTATTCGAGTGTTAATGTGTAAAAATGGTGGATTTTTATCCATTAAGTGTTTGTGAAGGTGCACCAGTGTTGGTGAATAGTATAATGTTGTGAAACGTGACTCTTCGTGTAGTCCAAAACCAAAACCTCAAATAAAGTCTCGACTGATTTACTGGGGCATGTCGTGGACTTTACCCTGACTTACTTTGCTTATTTTAGAAAATGACTGAGACTTATTTTAATTGTGAAATATTTGGCTGCACTTGAAATATTACAATACTTGACACTGGCTAAATACAAAACGTGTAGAGTCAAAAAGTAAGAGGAAAAAAAAATAGGCTTTTTTACGGGACTTTTTATCCCGGAAAATGTTAGTATCTTAAAGAATTTTTCACGCTGGTGAAAGTGCGGTGCGCAGTTAGTAATCAATAAATGACATTATGATTCCAAAATTCAATTCAGAAATCGATCATCATTCAATTTCATGTTTATAATTTAACGAACTTTAAATTCTCGAATGTTATGGACTCGGATAGGCAGGCGCCCGGAAGATTCTGACCTGGATGTGTGTAAGTAAGCCTTTAGGATAAAAGCGCCATTTGTGGACGTCACTGACAAAGCGCCCTCTGTTTGTATTTACCCATTGATCGCTTGTTTGTTGTCCCGTTATTTTGTAAGGCCTTTTTACTTAGCTACTAACCCGCTTTTACCTTCAAAGTATTTTCTCGGAAGATTACTTCTTTTGTTTTGAAGTTTATGTAGAACACGGAATACTGCTTTTAGCTGCTCTTAAAGGTTTAAAACAACGTTTCGCTTAGTTTTTTTGGGCGGGAAGGAAGGTTCTTGAGTGGTGACCACGAATAGGAAGACGCAGCATAGGCAGGCCTCCTACTATTTGGACTGACGGCATAAAAGTGGCGGGTAAAGTAAATTAAAAGTTTAAATAATTTTGGAATAGTTATTTGTATGCCTGATCTGAGGTTGTTATTGGCTGTTAAAACTTAAGATCTATATTACTCATTAACGAGCAAAGAATTGAATTGAATTGGGCAACCAGTGGATAGAAATGGCTAACTGCCGTCTAGCCGGAGGTCTATATCCTGCAGTGGACGTAAGTGGCAACTGAGGGCATCAGATGATTGAGTGGCATTGGTGAAAGAGATATCTCTGGCCGGGAGCGTGGCCCAACAAGGCTTTCCACAAAGTAACAGTCCACAAAGTAAATCTCAGTCATAGTCTAAGTCAAGCAAAGTAAGTCACGGTCAAGTCCACGTCATGCCCCAGTAAAGTGTTGGAGACTTTACTAGAGGTTTCTATTAAGTTTTGGAAACAACATGAAGAGTCACGTTTCACAACATTATACTATTCACCAACACTCGTCCATGTTCATGAACACTTGATGGATAAAAAAGCCACAACTTTTACACATTCACAGTCGAAATAACACAAGTTTAGGAAAATAGTACATGACTTCTTCACGTTCCCGCCAAAACTGCCTAGCCTAGTTATTTACGATAATAAGCCTTTCAGGTCTTAACAAAGTAAGATTAATATGAGCCGTTTTGCGGGTAGTCAGCCAATTTAGTTAGTTGACATCGAATCGCAATAATGTCGCCGAGCGCTGACTTCGGAGACTTCGCTACCACAATGTTTCACGAAGTTTGTACGCGCTTGCGTACCTATTACGTATGCATATGGAAATGACTTGCTTTAGATTCCTTCATAACCGTCATTAAGGTGCAACGTTTCGCTCAGCGCGGCAAATTCAAATTTTCTTGCGTTTTTTGTCAATTGCAGCTTAATTACTCATCGTGGGCTCATGAAAACGAATTTTGCGACAATAAAAAGGTCGCATCAAGAAATTACGGCTAACATTATCAACTAGATAATATTGGTTTAGCTGCGAATCTAAATAAGCTGATTTTCATATTGGTTTTTGGTTTAATGAGAAGTGTACTTATACTAGCTTTCACCTTGATTTTTTGGTTGGTGTAATTTCTTGGTACAACCTATTTATTAGCGCGAAATTAATTTTCATGAACCCACGTTGAGTAATTGGTTTGTAATTGACAAAAAACGCAAGAAAATTTGAATTTGCCGCGCTGACCGAAACGTTGCACATTAATTTAAGTATATTTGACATTTGTTTTGCATGTTTTTAATTTTAATTCTCAGTAGCGTAATTCGTGTTCGGTGCTAATTAATATAAATAAATAAATTAGTCATTGAAATAAAAGTTTAAAAGGAGTTTTTTGGTGGTAACGTGAAGGAGTCATGTCGTGTCATTGTATTATTTTCCTAAACTTATGGTATTTTGAGTGTTAATGTGTAAAAATGGAGGGATTTATTTATTAAATGTTCGTGAACGTGCACGAGTGTTGATGAACAGTATTATGTCGTGAAGCATGACTTTTCGTTTTGTTTCTATAACTCCATAAAAACAATAGATTTAATAAATTCTCCACCACTTTACTAGAGCATGACTTGGACTTTACCGTGATTTACTTGATTTACGCCTATTACTGACACTTATTTTTGTTGTGAAATATTGTGGTTTATTCGACATGTTACAAAACTTGAAACTATCTAAATACACAACGCGTTGAGGCAAAACATACGAGAAAAAAAAGTGTAACATAATTTTTGATGTTTAAAAGTCTGACAAGTGCGGGCAATAAGAATTGCTTTTGTGTGTTGGACGTACTGTTATTATGTCCATGGGTCCATCAGCGGTTTGCTTTTAGGAAAAGGTAATAAAACTTAGAATATCGTCGCTGAATAAGTTGTACAGATTCTACACCTTCGCCCACACGTCCGTGACGTACAGCCTAAGCCGGTGAGGCTATAAGCATATTATATTTGACGAGCCATTATAATGTGGATCATCATCATCAGCCGGAAGACGTCCACTGCTGTACAAACCCCATTTTTGGGGGCTTTATTCAGCTGCCATAATCCCCACGCTTGGCAGGCGGCCATAGTGTGTATGGAAGTTAGCATTTTTTCATTTTGTATTTGTGTAGTCGAAGGCCGAGTCTGAGTACTACCTAGATCGTCCCATCTCTATTATTTTTAGACCGACTAGACTACATTACCTGACCCGACATCGTGCGAAAGGGACAACTAGACTTGAATTTCACGGAAGCAAAAGAAACAAACTAATAAGGCTAAAGCTTCTCCCTTTCATACCCCACAAACTTATATATAGCCATCTCTTTCACACGATGTCAGGTCAGGTCATGTATAGCCACTTTGAGTGAATTGGTGATAGCAATAGCAACAGCTTCTCCATCACGACACCAAATACCGTTCTTGGCAGAGTCACTCCACAAGTTAAGCATCAAATTGGCACAGTGGCTGCCCGTCAAGTGTCTTCGTTAACCTGTCTGGATCATTAGTACAGTCAGTAGATAAGCTTTTGTGACTATGAGTAAGTAGCCTGGGTATTTATTTGGTTGTAAAATACCTACGAGTAATTGGTAGAGAAAACTTTCATTGCGTCATGGAACTTAAAATTTAACTCGTCACTTAGAGGTAAGGTCCATAAGGCAGGTGAACAGAGTCACCAAAATAAAATATTTTAGTCTATCGTTCCTCCCTGTGGTTTAAATCTTGGCTCTTTAAATCATGTCAATCATATATTTTTTGGCTGTCCTATTCGTGATCAATCATCCCTTTATTCTTTCGTCACTAAATGCTGAGAAAAGTTTTTGGTAGAATCTTCCATAGTACTTTAATTTCCGAACAAAAAAGAAATTTTTCCACTAACTAATTTCTCGTGTCAAATGTCCATCTTTGTAATATACTGTTAATCTTTCTCAAATTTTATCAAGATCTATTAATCCGTTTAGCCGTGAATTGGAAATTGTATTGGGTAATATTAGGATATCATTTGACTTCATTTTACCTCGCTACATGGCCTGACCTGACATCGTGTGAAAGGGACAGCTAGATTTGAATTTCACGGGAGCAAAAGAAACAAACTATTAAGGTTATAGCTTCTCCCTTTCGCTTCCCCAGAAACTTATATATATCTCTTTCAAACGATGTCAGATCAGGCCATGTAGCGAGGTAAAATGAAGTCAAATGATATCCTAATATTACCCAATACAATTTCCAATTCACGGCTAAACGGATTAATAGATCTTGATAAAATTTGAGAAAGATTAACAGTATATTACAAAGATGGACAAAGGATACTTTTTTATGTCCGCGAACGTAGTCACGGGTAACAACTAATTGTCATTAGTTTTACAATTATAATTTCCATTCTGGCCTCTTTTATTATCGGCAAAATTTACAACATTTTTTGGCGATAACAAAAACGTTTTATCGCTAACTCTGGCGAGATCTTATCACGTTTTTTTCTTTTTATGTTTTGGGTCCACACGTTGTGTGTTTAGCCACTGTCAAGTATTGTAATATTTCAAGCGAAATCAAATATTTCACAGTTAAAATAAGTCTCTGAGGCTAAGTCAAGCAAAGTAAATCACGGTCAATTCCACGTCATGCCCCAGTAAAGTGGTGGAGATTTTGCTAGAGGTGTCTATGGAGTTTTGAACACGAAGAGTCATGTATCACAACATTATATATATATTTTTATCTTACTCGGTAACGAGACGAGCAAGTCGCTTACCTGATGTTATCGTCACGCTTGCCATAATAGTGCCACCCAGAATTTTGAACTTCAACAGTTCAAAACTATGCGCGGCAATGCACTGCGCTCGTCATCCTGAGATGTTAGATGTAAAATCTCTGTATTCCCAGTAATTACGCTGGAAACATTACCCTTCAATCCGGAACACAGTAATGCTTGCACACTACTGCTTGGCGGTTGAATAACTGGCAAAGGTGTGGTATTTCCCTAGGCGGACTCTGCAAGAGAGTCTATTACTACTAAACCACACTCACTCACCAACACCAACACTTGTGCACGTTCACGAACACTTAATGAATAAAAGTCCACCGTTTTTACACATTAACACTCGTAATAACACATGTGTACAATAATACAGTGGCGGACATGACTTCTTCACTTTACCGCCAAAGCTCCACCTTAGCGTCGTTAGCACCCTGAAATCATAACACTGTCTAATGTTGCCAGATGAAACATTGTTTTTTTACGTTGGAGTTTTTTTTTAAAATCTAGGTTTTTGTTTCTAGGTAATGTGGTCGAAAATTTTAGCACGTCCTATTAAATGGATCTCAGTAACTGCATCCCATTGCGCTGATGCCTAGTTAATTAAAGACAGAGATAGAAGTTCACCACAACCGAATGTTAGAGCAGGGTGGAAGACATTAGAATTTCAATCCCTCCGATATCTGGTACGGGAATGTTTTGATGGATGTGATCTGTCGAATGCTGCCCGGTTTACCCTATTGTGGGGTATTACGGGTTAACCTACCTTATTATAGGGTATGCGAGTTTACTGCATTGTCGGCATTGTGGATTTATCTCAATGCTTTGTGGGGTGTTTTAGGTTTTTGTGATTGATGTCCATACCTATAATGCATTCCATGTAGTAGGGCGCGGGTGACACATGGCTTTTCAGTAAATTTACCCACGGCACAATGAAATGAGATATTTTCTACCTATAGAGAATCACGACTAATATTACAAATGCGAAAGTTTGTGTGTAAGTATGTAAGTGTGTTTGTTCCCGTTCAACTCTTGTAACTGAACGGATTTGTATGAAATTTGGTATGGAGGTAGCTTTTCCCCCGAATAATAGAAAGGCTACTTTTTATCCTGAAAAATTTAACCGTTCCTGTAGAACAGCGGGCGAAACCGCGGGGCGTAGCTAGTTTATTTATAAAGACACTGTAAATTGGACTGTGGGGTGCCCGCAACTCAGTAAAAGTCATGTGTCTCCCACACCATGCTATGTGGAATGCAATATAGGCATTCTAAGCCGAAGCTTAGCTTTAAAACATTGGCAATGATATTTATAAGATGATGATCTGTTTTTTTTCATTCTCTGACTCCGTGATCACTCTTAAGTTCAGACAACAGCATATTGGTCATGAGGTCTCAGTTCGGCACGACCTACTAGCTGATGAAATCGCACCGACCAAACTTATTCCGATAGACTAAAAACCTATAATAATCCTTTTATGGTTAAATTACATTATTTCGGTATTGTAGCAGCTAGTTAAATTTCCGAGGTACCTATTCGTTAAATTATGATGGATTGGCCGAGCTTTGTCATGTTTGGATAGAATATGGATCGGTTTTGAAAGTTACGTAGATATTTAGCCAAATATCAAAAACAAATACAAATTCTTCATTTCGTACAGAGATGGATTTAAACACAAAACATTAATCCACTGGCTCCCAACTAGTAAAAGGCTGTGTCCCCGGAACGAGTTGCTTCTCCCATTGTTCAAACCCTATAGTACAGATATAATTTTGGACTCGGTTTTCTCCAAAAAATACGACCAGAACGCCGCCTGCCAAGCGTGGCAATTATGACTACTACAAAATAGGGGAGAAGGAAGCCTCTCCCAGTCCAGTAGACATGGACGTCTAAGAGCTGAAAAAAAGAAAGAAAAGATAAAAATTATTTAATTACATCTATATAATGTAAAGGAACTAGCTGTTCTCTAGGTATCAAAGCACAGACCAAACCGCTTATGATAGAGTCGTGAAATTTGAACCCAATACTTCTCAAATGGTCTAGGTGAACAATAAGGGCCTCAAATCATCAAATGGTCTAGGTGAACAATAAGGGCCTCAAATCATCAAAAGGCCTAGGTGAACAATAAGGGCCTCAAATCATCAAATGGCCTAGGTGAACAATAAGGGCCTCAAATCATCAAATGGTCTAGGTGAACAATAAGGGCCTCAAATCATCAAAAGGCCTAGGTGAACAATAAGGGCCTCAAATCATCAAATGGCCTAGGTGAACAATAAGGGCCTCAAATCATCAAATGGCCTAGGTGAACAATAAGGGCCTCAAAACATCAAATGGTCTAGGTGAACAATAAGGGCCTCAAATCATCAAATGGTCTAAGTGAACAATAAGGGCCTCAAATTATCAAATGACCTAGGTGAACAATAAGGGCCTCAAAACATCAAATGACCTAGGTGAACAATAAGGGCCTCAAAACATCAAATGGTCTAGGTGAACAATAAGGGCCTCAAAACATCAAATGGTCTAGGTGAACAATAAGGGCCTCAAATCATCAAATGGCCTAGGTGAACAATAAGGGCCTCAAATCATCAAATGGCCTAGGTGAACAATAAGGGCCTCAAATCATCAAAAGGCCTAGGTGAACAATAAGGGCCTCAAATCATCAAATGGCCTAGGTGAACAATAAGGGCCTCAAATCATCAAATGGCCTAGGTGAACAATAAGGGCCTCAAAACATCAAATGGTCTAGGTGAACAATAAGGGCCTCAAATCATCAAATGGTCTAGGTGAACAATAAGGGCCTCAAATCATCAAATGGTCTAGGTGAACAATAAGGGCCTCAAATCATCAAATGGTCTAAGTGAACAATAAGGGCATCAAATTATCAAATGACCTAGGTGAACAATAAGGGCCTCAAAACATCAAATGACCTATGTGAACAATAAGGGCCTCAAAACATCAAATGACCTAGGTGAACAATAAGGGCCTCAAAACGTCAAATGGTCTAGGTGAACAATAAGGGCCTCAAATCATCAAATGGCCTAGGTGAACAATAAGGGCCTCAAATCATCAAATGGCCTAGGTGAACAATAAGGGCCTCAAATCATCAAATGGTCTAGGTGAACAATAAGGGCATCAAAACATCAAATGGTCTAGGTGAACAATAAGGGCCTCAAATCATCAAATGGTCTAAGTGAACAATAAGGGCATCAAATTATCAAATGACCTAGGTGAACAATAAGGGCCTCAAAACATCAAATGACCTAGGTGAACAATAAGGGCCTCAAAACATCAAATGGTCTAGGTGAACAATAAGGGCCTCAAATCATCAAATGGCCTAGGTGAACAATAAGGGCCTCAAATTATCAAATGACCTAGGTGAACAATAAGGGCCTCAAAACATCAAATGACCTAGGTGAACAATAAGGGCCTCAAAACATCAAATGGTCTAGGTGAACAATAAGGGCCTCAAATCAACAAATGGCCTAGGTGAACAATGAGGGTTTCAAATCCTCAAATGGTCATGGTGAACAATAAGGGCCTCAAATCCTCAAATGGTCTATGTGAACAATAAGGGCCTCAAATCATCAAATGGTCTAGGTGAACAATAAGGGCCCCAAATCATCAAATGGCCTAGGTGAACAATAAGGGCCTCAAATCATCAAATGGCCTAGGTGAACAATAAGGGCCTCAAATCATCAAATGGTCTAGGTGAACAATAAGGGCCTCAAATCATAAAATGGTCTAAGTGAACAATAAGGGCCTCAAATTATCAAATGACCTAGGTGAACAATAAGGGCCTCAAAACATCAAATGGTCTAGGTGAACAATAAGGGCCTCAAATCATCAAATGGCCTAGGTGAACAATAAGGGTCTCAAATCCTCAAATGGTCAAGGTGAACAATAAGGGCCTCAAATCCTCAAATGGTCTATGTGAACAATAAGGGCCTCAAAACATCAAATGGTCTAGGTGAACAATAAGGGCCTCAAAACATCAAATGGTCTAGGTGAACAATAAGGGCCTCAAAACATCAAATGGTCTAGGTGAACAATAAGGGCCTCAAAACATCAAATGGTCTAGGTGAACAATAAGGGCCTCAAATCATCAAATGGTCTAGGTGAACAATAAGGGCCTCAAAACATCAAATGGTCTAGGTGAACAATAAGGGCCTCAAAACATCAAATGGTCTAGGTGAACAATAAGGGCCTCAAATCTTCAAATGGTCTAGGTGAACAATAAGGGCCTCAAATCTTCAAATGGTCTAGGTGAACAATAAGGGCCTCAAATCTTCAAATGGTCTAGGCGAATAATAAGAGCAAATACTCCAACGAAATTACTCAGCATGGATTTAACTCCTAATACCTCAGGGTGACAAGCAGTGCAGGCTTTTAAACACTTGAAGTATTCTTGTATTGAAGTATTCTGAGCTGTTAAAGGCAAGAGAGACGCTTACCATAAGGCGAGTGACTTGCTCGTTTCGTCATTCAAAATTGCATTTAGTAAATTTGTTAATGTTTTGTTATGTAATGTTTTAATATCTGTTTACCTCCTCGCTTGCCTACGGTAGCCCGAGGCTCCGTATTCCCGCTAATATAAGAGTTCCCGCTGCATCCACTCCCGGCACGGGGTGAAACTTTACACCTGCTATCGACAGGTTAGAACACAAATACTGTGGGCATTGACACAACTGTAAAGAAATACGGATCATTGAGAAGTTCCGGTGGCCATCTGGTAGTCATTCATCATTCTTCATCAGTCCTACTTCACCAAATGATACTTTTTGAATGCAAATGCTTGACTTGTTGATGAAAATATGAAAATCGCTATATATATAAATATATATATATATATATATCGCTATATATATATGCCAATAATATTTGAGGAGTTCCTCAGTTCGTCATGGATCCAATTATCAGAACTGGATTTTGATTAAAATGGGACCAATCTGAAAGTATTTCCTTTCAAATTAAAAATAATTTTCTGAATCGGTTCATAAATGACGGAGTTCTGAGGTAAAAAACATGAAAAGTAAAAAAAATACAGTCGACATGAAAACTTCCTTCTTTTTAGGAAGTCGGTTAAAAATAGCCTCGGTGCCCGAATCCCTGCACTAGACTACAAGATCTCTAGAAATTTACATACATATTTATTTAAAGAGCATAATTTTAAAAATATTAGTAAAATATAAATTATATAAAATTCAGTCGACTTAAGAACCTCCTCCTTTTTTTGGAAGTCGGTTAAAAAAACAAATGAAGGGGAACTTATTACGAAGTAAAGAAAAAATATTGATACAGTTTAGTTTTTTTACCAAGTTCAAACTACCACAGTCTACCCGACGCGCTCGCAACGAATTCCCTCGCTACCAGGATTTTCACCTTTATAATTCACTAGCGCTGTCACCCGACCCGACCTGCCTCGGGTCGAGACAGTTTTCTGGCCTTATTTCTGTATCGGAATATTTTAATGTATTCTTTGAATTGAAACACGTAAAAGGTATGAATATACGTAAACAGTTGATTGATAAAAGATCATTATTGTAATGTAGTGAGTTAGGCTGCTAACACACCTGGCAACCACGGACCAAAGAGCAATAACAGGAAGAAGAAATATATTTCTCTCGGTCGGTGCTAACCGAGTTATTATGTGTTTACGTTAGACAATAACAGTTATAGTTGCCATAATCCCCACGCTTGGCAGGCGGTTCAGTGTGGCGGTCTAAGGGGGAGGCCCTTAGACCGCCACACTGAACGACAATTTGCAAATTGCATCCACCGGTTACCCGCGACCATCAAAGTGTCGTCAGTCCATCTAGGCCGACGAGGCCTACCTACGCTGCGGTTTTTATTACTTGTACTATATTATTATTGTTACTGGCGGCTGTTCCGCTCTCATTAGCTTGATAGTTAATCAAATCAAAATCCCATCAAATGTAATTTATTTCGAATACTGTCCAGCTCCAGTTAACTTGATAGTTAATCAAATCAAATCAAAGGTAATTTATTTAGAAATCCGACCAGCTCACAGAAAAGAGAAAGTATTTTTTTTTTCTCTTCTGTGGTCCAGCTCCAGTTAACTTGACAGTTAATCAAATCAAAATCAAATCAAAAGTAATTTATTTCGACTATCAAGGATACACAGCTGCAGTTGCAGTTCCCTACAACAAATCTTAACTGTCGTCTTCTCTGATTTTTATTATACTTTGAGAGTGTTATAGAAGTCAGTGGTAGTATCGCCGCGCGAGGTTCATTGCTGTGCAGTATCACTGAACCTAACAACAACGTATCAACATAAGGGTGTTCTTAAATCACGGGATAAGGGATCACCATAATATCATGGGAATCATCATAAGGGATTCCGGTCAAATCACTGAGAAATGTAAATGACACACAATTTGATGAAATAGTTAAAGGTCTTACTAATGGAGAAAGCATATTATGAAATTAATAACTTCACCTGCGATGAAGACTCTCTGCATAAATTTAATGCTACATGTGAAATGACAAGTAGTGAGAGTGAGACAAGACAAGTTAAAATTGATATTAATATTGTATCAAGTTTTTTTTTTTTGTGTCCTTATTTTCTTTTGTTATAATTTAATAAGCTGAAATTTATAATATTTTTTTAATTTGGTGTTATTGTATTATTAATTATATATATTGTGTACCATCTACTTGAAATTCATAGGTGTTCACTGTGTACCCATATTTGAGAGTAAGTGAATTGACGGTATGCTTTCCACTGTCTTCAATTTTACTAGTAAGTATGCTAGTATTAAATACAATGGTTTACTGGGTAATCAACACTGACGTCTATAATACTAGTAAGCTTATAGACGTCAATGGTAGTGAGGTAAGCCCAGAATATTTGACATAAAAAATGGCTCTGTTGTTGCTACGCTTGGCTACGAATTGCTACGCTCTACGCGCTACGCCGTAGCACGTAACGATCTGTCATTATTCAGTAAGTAAGTAAGAGAAAGATAATTCCCATTAGATCCATCGAGGACCCATCCAATGGATATACTGAAAAGTTCAAAAAGATCCAAAATTTCAAAATTAGTCACGCTCACTAAAAAGCTTCTTCTTGCGGCGGCGTCATGTGGCGGGTCGCCCTCTTCCCTCCAAGGTTGAGGAGAGCGATGGCTGGCATATGCGTCAACTCGAGAATGAGTGCTGCTTGTGGGAGCTGGACAGCTCGGAGTATATACGCAAATCTATAATAGCACTTAGCTCTTTATTAGTACGAGTATATTCATTGGTATATTCCTTTTGTAAAGTCTTTAGTTTTTATATTCCGTTTTAGTCGATAAAATATTTGTAAAATTTGATAAATGGCACGGAACCCGGAGTCCGTGGAGCAATATTGTAAAAAACAAAAAAAAATAAAAAAAATATGGGATCTAAGGAGAGAAAAATATCTCTGTAGATCCACTGTGGGTCTTAGTCACCTGATCACTGGACCACTGGATCTAACGACAATGATCCGTTTAATGTCTCGAACATTGGTTCATGGCTTTTTGGAAAATAAGCAAACAATAAATACCTAACAATATTTATCGTACCTCAAAGCTCGATTTTAAGTTAATATTTTACTACAAACCATGTTCACGCAACTTTAAGCTCTACAGTTACAACACTAAAGTCTTTTTTAGTTAGTACACGCAAGTTTCAAGTAGGGTGACATTGATTTAGAATCCAATCAGTAGCTCGTTTTAATTGCTACATTAACTCATTGGAATTGTCCGGGAAATTCTAATTGTATGGTTACAGAGGGATGGAGTTTAACTTATTGTAATAGAATGCAGTATATAAAACACAGACAATTACCGATTTTAGGGATAAAGGAAATTCAACAAAAAATAATAACTAACTACTTTAAAGGAAGTTTTTTAGGGTTTTTCATTTATAAAACTTGAAAATTAAACATCCCTTTTATCTTCTGATATCAAAAAAATAAATCTAGTGGTCACATGCAGATCTTAACTAGCATATTTTAAATAGGTAAATCATAATGACCCTGATTGGGTGTGGCAATATCGTGCGGAGCGGGTCAATCTATATATGATATCTATATATATATGATATGGTCTTTATATGATAGTATGAGTTTATATGACTATTATTAATACTTGCTTTTGTTACGAAATATTGTGCTTAACTAGTTTTCATATTACAAAACTTGTTACTGGCTTTTGGTAGGGAATTAAAAATCAAAATAAAATTTAAAAATCAATTATATTGTTAAATTCACTACATTAATCTTTAGAGAAAGTTGATGTTATCGATCTTTTCTCCCGGGCACTTGCAAGATGCGGAATGCCATTTCCTAAAAGGTTTTTTAGCAGAGATACAACAACAGCGCTTTAAAAAGGGCGCATCTCAGGGCTTGCAACGCATCGACAACACTATAAATATAGTCTTGCAGGTGTCCTTATGCGGTGGTTTTCTGACCATCAGGCGGACCAACCTGCTTGACGAAACTTGATGTTTTAGATAAATAAAAAAAATTACGTCGGCTACCCACAAGTAGCCTGACTATGAGTCTGTTTACTTTGATTCATCTGTTTCGGACGACGTGGCAGCGCCGGCCTCTCCATGCGTGATGTTGTAGGCAAATGCCTCTACTTGAAACTTGTACATGCCCTTGAAGATTTGCACTGGAATACGGACCTGCAAAGTGTTAGTGTGCGAGTGAGATAGCTGTGGACCGACTATTTATTATTTAATTATACTACTTCAGTCATTTTTGAACGTCTGCCTATTTTTATGAATAGTTCAGAATTATGAAATTGGTCATATTAAAATCGGACATAATTATCTTGTTTCGAAAAAACAGGAACATCACTAGTAACACGTCACTATATACAAAAAAAATAGGCAATCCACACAATTTACGCCTTAAAAATTCCAGTTGTTACGCTTGTTTTAAGATTATTTTTCATTGTAAGATCGCTTTCAGTGATAAGGCCGCCAGTTGTTACACTACTTTTTAAGCCTCTTTTTAAATTTATGTAAAATTTTGTGTGAACAATAAAGAGTTAATCTATCTATCTATCTATCTGTTATGTATTTAATATTAGGTGTGAAAAAAAAGTTTATTTATCTATCTAAAACTTATAAGGTCGGCTGGTAAAAGATCCAATCATCTAAACATTTTGTTAAAATTTCTAGTAAGGGTAGAGGTTGTAAATTACAAGCTCATCATCAGCCAGAAGACGTTCACTGCTGAACATAGGCCTCCCCCTTAGAGCGCCACACCGACCGACAACGTCCCACTTGCATTTACCGGTTGGTTGCCCGCGACTTTCACAATGACGTCGGTTCACCTAGTGGGAGGCCTAAAGATACATTTTCCTTTTCAACTATGTTTTTCGACAAATTTTAATACATTAAAAAAAGAGAAAAATTAAGTTCACGCCATCTAGCGTAACCACCATGTCTTCGCTTCGCTAAATGGGACCCTATCATGTTACATTATAAGTAAGTAATGCGACTAGAGTAACAAATTTTTATTATAAGTGGAAATACCCTACCATAATCATCAATCTAGAATATACCTTAGCCTCAGGCGAGTTGAGGCCCCAAACCTTTGGTTTTTTGAGCTGGTACGGCAACCCGACTTTGACGCAAGTGATCGCAGTGCCATGAGCGGCGAACAGCTGAAAAAATATTTAACTTATTAACATCTAATATCTCTGGGTGACAAGCGCAGTGCATTGCCGCATATTGTTTGAAACTGTTGGAACTTCAACATTCTGGGTGGCACTAAACTGTTATGGGCAAAAGTGATGCTTAACATCAGATGAGCGACATGCTCGTCAACCAATTTCATAAAAAAAACATAAACATTCATACTTAAATACGTACTCACATATTTAAATACACCCCAAAAACAATACCCTTCTATTTGGGCAGTCGGTAAAATAGACTGATAAAAATATACTAGTGAGTCACCTCAAGATAATAAGTCAAAATCGTTCTTTCCCATGGTTTGACTTGGAAGACCTCGTGGTAGAACTTGAAGATGTGCGCGGCCGCGTCCCCTCGCGTGTAGCACGCTATGCCTCCCATCCACCAGTGCCCGTTCCAATCGTGCCCGAACAGATCAAACTCCGGCGACGCTCGAGGTACGAAACCTGATCCCATAATCGTGATACCTTTAACGCCTTTAACGAAAGCCTTTCTTGCTTCTTTCTTGTTAGATTAAATCAGAGATTAATAGTATTACGTGATTTTTTTACGGCAACAGAAAATTTAGGGTGAGACATGTACATGGAGTAGATACCTATGGCAATTTTACTTTTCAGATAATAAAATTTTCAATATCCGATGTTGTATGGTTAACTGGTCATTTTTTCGTAAAAAGTCAAAGTAGTTTATTGGTAAATATAAATTTACAGGTTGTCCATGTTCATGTTATTATTTATTAATTTGGCGAAACAGAAGGAACAAAAGTAGAAAAGCTTTTTTAAATTTCGTGATAATAGAAGAATTTAACTTGTTTCACTTAAAATTTAATTTTAATTTATTTAATTTAAAACTTAACATTGCTTTGAAGCATTGAAATAGAGATGCCCGTGTATTTATTATTTTCACTTCCCTCTTATTGATTATTTATCTCTAAAAATGTTGAAAGTGCGTGAAGCAGACAGACTATAGACTGAGCCTCGGCCTTCGATATCACAAATACCTACAAAGTAAAAATTTCGAAATTCCAAAAGAACTAAACCAGTTATACCGAAAGGGTTGTCGTCGGCAAGGTATCCAACAGCCTTCCCCGTGATGGCAGCTGTAATCCATGGCAAGTAAGGGTGGATCATGATATGATGCGGCGGAGGCGGTTGCCTGCGACTCCTGAGGGGATCTGGACAAGGGGAACCACCTGAGGAACAATAAAAAAACATCACTGTTATTTGCAGCTGCGTGGCGTTTAATCTGCTATCCTACAAATAAAAGTAAATAAATATTTTTAAGGGCTTAAGCAGCAGCAGAAAGGTTATGGACAACTTCGATGGACAAGACGTGAAAAATATGGGCCAGTACCTAGAGACAAGGCAACGACAGTCCAGTGTCCCGTGTGCTCGTGAACAATGCTCGCCGCTCCAAGGTGGAATCCACAGCCCGTTGTGCAAATAATTTTGTCTGTATCCGGAACTGTGACATTCTGAAAGAAGTTATGGTCGGGAAAAGTTAAAATTCCACTACGTCCTTGTGCTACGCCACAGTTTTACCTAGGAAAAAAACATACGTCATCGCATGCCCATGCTCTGTCCTTCTAAGGAAGACGTAACTTGAAGCTGAAAGCGCACAAATGTAGATTGAATTAGCTCTTTGTCAGTTCGTGTGTTTAAGAAGCTTAAACAGCTCCACCGTTTGTGGGGTGCCGTTAGGTTAACTTTATATTTAGAGTGTTATATGGGGATACATTTTGAAGTCAAGCCTTTTGTTTACTTTTTAATTTAAAAAAATATAGCAACTTACTTCTGCTCCGTCGTACAAATAGCAGAGGTCTTTGGGCAAGAGAGAGAGCTTGGATATTTCTTTGCCTTCTTCCATAATGTCTCTTGGAACATCTGTAATTCAACCCATTAAAATAATGAGAGAGAGAGAGAGAGAGAGTCAGTGAAGGTACGAGTGCGTGAGTGAGGATGAGAGCTGATTAGAAACTTGAATATTTATACGTTACTACGTTAAATGATTAGATAAACATAATCATTTTGATTCCAATATTGCATCGACCAGCCAGTATTTTTTTTTTCTGTATAGTATCTATATAATTCTATATTTTCTATATCTATTGTTCTAGTCCGTATTTGAAAGGTAAATATAAAGCCGAAGTAAAAACTTAACTTTCACAGAAACTCTTACCATTCCCGAAGTCTACAAGATAAATCTTGTCTGTGATCTCTCTTCCGCTTCTGGTCACAAGATAGTTCTTGAGCGGTAAACAAACTGGCACCATGTATCCTAATATCAAAACAAAGTTGGAACTTTACTATTCAATGGCAAATCAGCTGCTGGTAAAAAAAAAAAAGCATATTTGATATTGCCATCAGCACATCTGTTATACAGAAGCCCGATCTAAGTAATTTGGAGAAACTTTGGACTTATATGGGGCTACCAAATATAAAAGTAAGATTTCTATACGATACCCCTGACTAATCAAAATTCCTGAAATTAATTGTGATAATATTTTAGCGTCTTGCGACAAGGCAACGCATCAATATCTTTCAATAATTCCTGACTAACTCGACATCATTCTAAATCCCTGGTAGAGAGCCTTAATTTCAAGAAAATTCTTCTCATCTGGTAACGGCTATACTCACGAGACGTGATCTGTGCCAGCAGCTTCAGCAACGCAATGCTGTCATTACACACGAAGTTCTTATACTCTGGATGCAGCAGTACATCTGCTATCGGCATCAGTACGGCAGCGGAGTCGCAGTCCGCGCCAGCCGCGAGCGACTCACCAGTCAGACCGCATTCGGATTCATCGCGTTCATACTCACCGAAGGCTACGTTACCCCTGCATAAATGAAATAATGAGCTTAAAAACAAAATACCCGTCTGCAAAATGTAGCCGGACGTTTAGAGGAAGCCAACCTCACTCGTCAAAATCACTCAAGCCGTATAGGTTACAGGAGGTTATAAAGGAACACATAACCAGCATACTTACGATCACCCCAAAAACCTACACTAGTTACCCTAGTTCTTGGGCAGTCGGGTAAAAACTGAACATGAAAAAAATAGTAATATATGTTATTATGACGACCCCCACCTTGTTTTACACTAACGGGTGACAAGACAAGTAAGTCGATTGGCTGATTGTAAGCATCAATCTTGCCCACAACAATTCAGTGCCACCCAAAAGTTTGAACTTCAACAGTTCGAAACTATGCGCTGCAATGCACAGCGCTCGTCACCCTGAGATGTTGGATGATAAATTTATTTGTACCCAGTAATTTTACTGGCATTCATCTGCTTGCTGCTTAATAACTGGCAAATATGTGTTTCTCCTCCCTGTTGACTGCAAAAGAATTCTAAACTTATAAAACGACTGGACGACTGATAATGTTTTTTATGACAAAATGGGCCAGCGTTTGAACCTGATGGAAAGAAACGATGGTCTAAGCACAGAGCTCGCTGGCCCATCTAATACCAGCTATTCACTTTCGTCTAGAAGAGACCCAGGTTGTACATACTAGGGATCACCGAGGCAGGAACCGCATACCGGTATTCGGTTCCTGCCTCGGTGGTCCTTAGCGGTTCAATTTACGAGGAGTTGAAACGTTGCGAAACGTTGCGGACATTTTGAAAGTTCATGAAGTAAAGATGGAACGATTGGCTCGATGACCTTTGGTGGAATCTGCTCTTATAGATTAAGAGCACATCCTCCAAAATGGAGATTGATTCCCTACCAATGATCTACGGCTGATCTGGGCAGGGCACTTGGCTAGATGTGGAGATCGTAAGTGGAGTAGGTCTTTGACGGAATGATGGCCGCGTAAGCTGTCAAAGACATGGCGTGACGATATATACAAATTTTGCAGCAACACCTATATGAGATTGGCACAAAACGGTAAATCGGAAAAACATGTAGGAGGCTTATGCTCTGCAGTGATGATGATGATGACCACTGATCTAGTATTTTAATTGTAACTTGCAGGGCAAATCCTTCAGGGATCTCAGCGGCGTCCTTAGCAGTGCAGAGAACGAACTGTCGGGTGATGAGGACAACACGCGGCATCCTGAAGTAGTGAGGAGTGCCGTTCTTTACTGAAATTGATTAAATTAACAGCTATTAATAAACAAACGCACGACGGTTTCACCTCCATTTTATTAGGATAACTTAGAACCTTTTCATCATCTCTGAGTAAAGTCCCAAGTAAGCTACTCGCCGGTAAAAGTGGTTCAAAATGTCGGAGTATCACATAAACTGAACAAAAACTAAAGTTACTTGGGAATTCTACTCGCCAATTAGCACTAGTCGGAAAGTAGCTAATCAACATTGTACGTTGAGATGATGAAAGAGGCTCTACAGGCCTCTTTAACAATGTACAACTAACTAATAACTTATCATATAATAACAATGATAACTTATAGCTAACGATAACTTATGCAGGGTATAATTTAAACAGTGAGTTATGATAGAACTACGCACGTAAGGTTTGTCTAAGTGTGAGCCATATTTCTAGTTGCTAGCTTTTCATAGTTCCTGACATGATCGGTTCTGACGTACAGGCACTAAGCTCACACAATGAACCCTTCCTTTTTATAATTTTGACACAGAACCCTAAAATGAGCAATACTACTGAACAACGCAGTATTTTTTTTTTTTGTGTAACTCATTGACTCACCTGATAGTAAGCAGCACGATAGGCAACCGTGACGCTGACCATCAGTTCGGTGCCAGCCAGAATTTTTGAAGTCGTAGTGGTAGGACTTTGCAGAGTCCGCCTGGGGAAGTACCACACCTTTGCCAGTTATTCAACCGCCAAGAAGTAGTGTGTAAATATTACTGTGTCCCAGATTGAAGGGCAATGTTTCCAGCGTAATTACCGGGCATAGGGGCTTAACATGTAATATCTCAGGGTGACGAGCGCAGTGCATTGTCGCGCAGGGTTTTGAACTGTTTAAGTTCAAAATTTTAGGGGATAATGAACTGTTATGGGTAAGCGTAACGCTTAACACCAGGTAAACGAGTTGCTCGTATCGTTATTCAGTACCACAAAAATAAGTAAAGAGTTCGAAATCTTTCACGGCAAAGCAATGAGCTCGTCACCCTTTGTACTGATACCGGATGTTAAATCTCTTTACGCAGTAAAGTATTACTTAACACAGTAATATTTGAACACTACTGCTTGACGGTTAAATTTATCTGCAGAGTCTGCCCAATGATGTGACACATACTTCTTCAGGCGGACTCTGCTAAAGAGTTCTACCAACAACCACAGAAGTAACAATGTCCGTGGCATTGCGCACTTACTATGTATGTACTGCAGAGCTCCCAACCAGGTGTACTTAATGTAATCCAATGGTCCTTCCTCTGGTGTATAGGTGGGGTCGTCGTGACATTGCAGAAACTGACATCGGTTTGAGTGGAGACCTGGTGAGTAGACCAATTTTTTACTCCAAAGACAAGTTCACTGGTCTTACGACGTGGAGAAGGATCTTCGACTATTCGTAGGCTTAACTGGCAGCGCGGAGGCAGGAGGTCTCGAGTTCGATTCCCAGCCGGGCAGATATTTAAATCAATTTGATCGACGAACATATTCAAGGATATTATTGTATTCGCCATTATGAATAACTTTTACTACGATGACAATACAGAAATCGCGGAAAAAAAAAACAGCTCGTCGTCGAGGATGAATAACAATTTTCTATGGAACAGCTGATTTTGTTTTTCGCGATTTCATGTTTGGTCCCACTGTAAAAGCTATTCATAATGACGATTATAATTATATCCTAGAATATGTCCGTCGTCTAACCGAACACCCAATATAATATCTGGACCCCTATTTTCAAGAGCTGAGATTCAATCTCGTCTTGAAAAAAAAAAACGAATTTCGAGATTTCTTATTCTCAACGCTAACTTTCGCGATATTAACGATGCCTAGCGTGCGAAATACATCGAGTGGTCGGTGGGAAAAGAGAGACAATCGAGATCGGGATCTCGAAATCGAACTCTGCTCGATCTCTGCTTTGAGTCTAGGTTTCAGCTCAGACCATTTTTTGTCTGAGTCTTAATTTTTCATTTGTGTGTTCCGTAGCATGTCCGCAGGGAATCCTAGTGCAGAGTTATGTGTGTGAAGCATCTTTTTATTTATTTTCATTAACCTCAGTTGTCCGAGTGACATGAGCTAGGGAGTGGTGTCTGTTGTTCTGGAAACCAAGATCTATCGGGGTCATCAAGACATTTCATTAGTTCCTGTTTCCCACTAGATGATATTCAAGTAAAGCGCATGCCTAGTTTAGCAATTTAAATATTTTAAGATAAAATACAAGGAAGGCATTTTTTTTTAAATAGGGTTTCTTGAACGTTTGCTTTTTCTAATTTTGGCTTTTATTGTGCTTCTAAATAGCCAAAAAAGGCTGCTAGTCATCCATACAAATTGTAGATTTCCCCCCTTTTCTCAGAAAGTGTTCCCTTTGAGTTAGGGAATAAAAGTAGTAAAACTCACCCCAAAAGGTAACAGCCAGGATTGAAATCTTCCACATAACCAAACTCCCTGGAGCTGTCCGTTCCAAAATTATACCAAAAATGGCGAGACACACATACTCGTGAATTGATATGCAAATAATTTTACTAATATTAAAATGCAAAAGTAACTGTATTTGTCTGTCTGTAATTTCACGAGTAAGAGACTAAGCCGATTAAATTAACAAATAATTAATGCTGCAAATTAGGATATGACAATAAAGAAACCAACTCTTGATGTTAGTCTAGAAATAACGAGCAATCAAACAATATCTGAGTCTTAAAACTCGATCAAATCGTTTTGGGCACAGGAAGTAATGAAGGAACGAACAAGGTTATACTTACAAACATACACCCCAAAAACTGTGATCTATTTCTTGAGCAGTCGGATAAAATATAATTTTCTTAAAAAACGAAACTGCACTTTCGTATCGTTAAGTTGATGGGTAAATGTAGAACTAATTACACACAATAAATCTCTGCTTCAGCATTTAAACATCCCACTGCTGAGATATCAGCGGATTCACATACGACATCGAAATATGCAGGATTTCTCACGATGTTTTCCTTCGCCGAAAAGCCGTACGTAGGTTCCAAAGACCACTTTGGTACGGGCCGCCCGGGTTCGAACCCACGACCCCACGAATGGGAAGCGAGCGTGCTGCCCAATAACAAATACAGGTCATTGAAAAAACAACAACTACAAGTAAATTACATATATACAGGATGTAAGGGAAACGCTCCTGATAACGAAGAATGGTGATAATGCTGGTGATTCTCTTACTTAATTCTCTCTCTTTCTATCTTACTTCTTCTTCCTGGGGCTAAAATTATGTCAATTGAAACATTACTCTCCTTTTTTGGTCAGTCGAAGAAATATATGTACGGGTAGAATCGCGAGGCGCAAATAGTATATTTTATAATGTTTATTTATTATATCATCATGAAAATCAACAATAAGTTGAGAGATAAATAATCACAAAATTACAAACAACAAACATGTTTATCATAATCGTCATCCTCACCATTCATCTTAAGAAGCTATTTTGAAAAAAAAAAAGAATTTTCTATTCAGTTTACCTTTTCACACTAATGTTATAAATGCGAAAGTTTGTGTGTAAGTATGTTGGTATGTAAGTGTGTTTGTTCCCGTTCAACTCTACAATTACTTCCTACAATGTCAGTCACTCGAGATTTTCACCGTCCCCAGATTCGATTAATTGGATATAGTTAGATCCCCACCACTTACCCACGAGCCCAGAGCTCTTGTTTTAGTAGGCTCTTACTACAGGCAGGGGATCATAGTGATAATATTTTATCTGATTAAAAATACTGAATGTGCGAGCGAGAGAGATTTAAACTCGGTTGACTGCTCTTAATGTAAGTACATCATCTGAGTTTAACCTACTTATCTAGGCAGCTGAGCAAACACAACCTAGCTCAAACAGTACGTCTGGAATCTAGATCTTGGCCTAGATATGAGCCGAGCAACCCAATATTAATGGATAGGAGTGGTATTGAATCAACTAGTTATTCTGGGTTGGGCTTGCCAGTTACAAATATACTGAAAAAAAAAACTGGCACTCTGTGCGTCACTTATCGCTTACTATTATAAAAAAAAAGATTTTTTTTTTATACTGGAGGTCTTTATTTAGACTATAGTTGTGCAAAGTTTCATGCAGTTAAAAAAGTTATAAGTTATAAGGAAGTTATAAGGCTGTAAATGATTCAGACAGACGGACATGACGAACTTATTAGGGTGCCTTGTAGCTGCAAAACCCTAAAAAAGACCCGACTGCACGACAATGATACTCTGAAAGATTTAAGCAAGGCGTATTTAAAATGATATTATGAAATTTACTCTCAAAGGTTCCACGAGGGAAATGTACCAAAGAACACTCAAAATGACATGATATAAGGTCAAAATGTGCAGTCGGAGGCTTTTCTAAAGCTGCTCGTGAAATATAATTATGTAGCCTGCACAAATCACAATTTGCTAAAAAAAAGTGCAACTTCGATGTTTTGTAAGAGATGTATTATTATTATTATTAAAACATAGTATGGCAAGGGTGTAAGCTACCTCCATACCGAATTTCATTCAAATCCATTTAGTCGTTACAAAGTTGAACGGGAACAAACACACTTACATACTTACACACAAACTTTCGCATTTATAATATTAGTGTGATTTTATATACGCTTTGGATGTTTTTGTTCAATATTTAGGAAATCTTCTAGATACACACCTAAGTTCAAAAGCTTGTAAGTCTCGCGGTCTCGTTACTTTGATAAAAAGATGCAGAACACACATTCATCATTCTGTCAAATTTAACCATATCTGAGGATACGAATACACGTGTGGGTTTACAGTTTAATTATATCTCATCAATCATTTTCGTGCGATAAGGGAATAAAAATAGCTGCAAATGAGCATTGCCGTATTTCGGATAGCAGCGACTGATAGGTCTAAGTTGCTTACATTACATTACATTATCAGCCAGAAGACGTCCACTGCTGAACATAGGCTTCCCCCTTAGCCCGCCGCACCGACCGACAATGTGCTACTTGCATCCACCGGTTGCCCACGACTTTTACAATGTCGTCTGTTCACCTAGTGGGAGGCCTGCCTACGCTTCGTCTTCGTGGTGGCTAGGTTGCTTACTTCAAAAGAAATACAATAGCTGTATAGAGAAGCCTGGCACTTAATACGTTTTTTGTCATTAATTTTGGCTCTACTCGTAGTGTAAGTGTAGTGTTTTGGCTACAATAAAAACCAGTCACAATCTCAGTCAATATTTTTAGTTACAGTCCAGTCTAAGTCATGGTCCAATAAAGAGGTAGAAGCGTTACTGAATATCTATTGAGAACTGGAAACACGAAAAAACACGCCCATGCACGTTTAGTTGTGAATATTCCACTAACACTCAAAAAAAAGCTTTGAAAATATTACAGAGTAATCGAATACAAATGGTAATCGGGGTTTTCCACGTTTGCTCCTAAACTAGAAACAATCGTGTCTTGTTAAACAATGATATCGATCCTGTACTACCACTCACTAAACTATTGAGACAGGACTAAAATTATCTGCATCTTTTAATTTCAATATCGAGAAAATAATGGCTACAACTTTAGAGCTGTCCAATTTAGTTTAGTAAAGAACAGAACCGTCATCAATGTAACGCTCAGTCTAGAGCGCTGTTTGCGGTCACCTATCATAAACTGAAACGATTTTTAGTTCTATCATAGATAAAATACGTTTTACTGACATAACATCATCGACTAATAAAAGATAAATTGGAGATGGTCATCAAATAAAGGTTGTTCCCTATTCGCCCCAGCGTGTCTCATCCCATCTTGAGTCATTCCAAACGCGTACACCACAAATATATATTTTTTTAATTAAATAGACCCAAGTCTATTCTTGAAATAAATAACAAATTTTAAAAGTGTTTATACTTTTGCCTACCCACTAAGTACTAAACCTAAAACGACGGATGATTTTTAAAAAGGAGATAGTCAATACGTTGTTTGTGCTGTATGCTTGTGCTACTACTAAGTGACAGACGAGCAAGTCTCTCGTCTGATGATAAGCGTCATGCTTGCCCATAACAGTTCAGTGCCACGCAGAATGTTATAATGATGGCTTAATTAAGTTTAGGGAAGTAATATGGCAATTGATTTCTATTTTACTAGTAGGTAGTATACGTCAGTTACTATGGCGAAAGGAAGAACGCCAATGTTGGCGCCGAGCGCCGTCTGATAAACGGGAGAGAAAGAGAGAAATACTACTTTTCTCTTATTTTCTCTCGTTGATTACGGTTGTCACGTGTGTTAGGGGTCTTACGTTGTCAATCACCAAAAGTAAATAGTGAACCCTAATTACAACGTCACGGCTTTTCTCCTAATTACATCCTGATTATCGGTAATTGTGCGTAAGGAGTAAAGGTAATAAAAAACATGATCGCGCATGGAAATTTATCTTAAGAATTGAATATACAAACTGGGGCGAATCCCGCCGCGGCACGAGGCACGTGATTCGCTCGCGCCGATTGCGTCAAATAAACTTGTATGGATGTTTTCGAATCCATACAATTAAATAATTTTTGGACAATACGACATGTCGTTTGTACGTTTAACACGCAAATTATAAAATTTTTGAGTTAATCTTCGACCAAAGTAAAATGAATGGACGGGCCCAAGTAAGAGAATTTTGAAGCCGGCACTCTCCTTCCTTCAATCGCTATCTGTCTGCAAAACGTGCGAGACGTACGTTCTAATGTTAAACGGTTCGAGAGCAACTAACAAACAAAGGTGTCCCTTTTTCTCTTGTAGATATTATATGCGCTATCACTTTTTCGTGACAAATTTACACATACTTTTAATTACGTATTGAAGGCTAAGTTCGGTTGTTTTGACTTGTTATTTTTCAGGAAGTTGTGTGGTTAGGGCCATTCATTCATCTTACTTCGGTCGAAGGAGTTCATTTCTTTTGACAATATGTCTGTATATAATTTTAGAATAATCAATTTGCATGCCTAATCTGAGGTTGTTATTGGCTGTTCAAACTTAAGATCTATGTTACCCATTAACGAGCAAATAAGAATTGAATTGAATTGAAAAATTGACATGGGAGTTCCAGCGAAATATTGGCGGGATCGAGCGTAATTTGTGAAATGAAGCTGAAAATGGTTCTTAAAAAAGTAAAAGAAACCAAGACTATATTACCAGACTATAAAAATGACCTTGTCTACGAAGACTATAAAAATAATAGGAAAAATGATAGGATACGGGACGTAATGGGTCAGCTCATATTCCATATGAAAAGACATTTTTATATTCACAAACTAAAAATATTAACGCGTCGCGGGAATTAGCGTCAGCTTGGAACGCTACGCGAGCGAGCGATCGCGCCGATTCGCGTGCCACGTTCCGCGGCTGTATTTGCTTCAGTTTGATCGAAATTTTACCGCCCGGGACAAGGTTTCAAATCAAAATCAAGATTACGATTGGACGACTAAAAAAATCAAACTCATAATCTGCGCTTAGAATTGTCCGGCTTGAAATACCTGCCTATCATAGATGATCGAATTGTCAAGTTTATGCAATTTTGCGCATAATGTTTTTATAATCGTGAATAAGTACAAGTAGTCAATCTGTTACATGGTCTGTGGTAATGAGCGACGGAACACGTGCTCGTGTAATAGCCAATCTTTGAGGGATTATCTACGGGGAATTTAGAACTCACGATTACCCAAAGCATAGATAAATATTATACAAGAGATTATTTTGAACCCCCGACGCATATAAGTTTAAGGCATGTATCTGTGTAGTCTGTGGCACCGTAGCTCCCAAATGGGTAGATCGATTTTAATTAAGTATTTTTTGTTTTAAAGATGACTTGATCGGGACGTGTTCTTAGGTAGGATTCAAGAAAAAACTGTTTAACCGTTTGAAGATCTATCAGTTTGCGGCGGGGGTTTTTTAAATTTTTAATATAATGTTTTGTTCGTAAGGACGTTGGTAAAAATGAGAAGGAAAGCATCGTGATGAAACCTGCATATTTCCGGAGAAGAAATTCGATGGCGTATATGAATCCGCCAACCCGCACTGGGCCAGCGTGATGGACACGATTAATCACCGTTCGAGGGCAGACCATGTTGTTGGGATGTTTAAAGGCTGATGCAGAGCAGAGATCATGAATGACGATTTCCACTTGTTCCGGATTACGTAAATCGTTCGTTATAAATGTATTTTCTAACTGACGACTGATAACTGATCGGTCCGGAATTGGTTTTTCATCGTCCGGTAATTACGACGCTGCCAGATTGATGAGCGATCAGATTATAGTCAGGTTTTTTGCACCAGATGACCTTATTTTTTAAAACTTTGAAATACCTTGAAATAGAAAAAAATATTGACGATTTTGAAATTTATTAAAAATAATCTTAGTAACAACAAACGTATAACAACATTAACAATAATTATTAAAATATCACATAATTTGACGAGCCTCCTTGCTGGTAGCATGTCTGATTTGTGACAAGGAGGTCCTGGGTTCAATTACCCGCCGGGTGGATCTTTCAATGATGAATTTAAATATCAGCTCTTGGTCTAGGTGTTAGTAGTCCGTGTCTTTGTGGGTGTTTGTGTGTGCAGGGAAACCTTCCCCACTAGGTTTCCCTGCGAATTGTGTGAACTCGCCACTCCTCCTTAAGAGTGTGAACCCTTATTTATTTATTTTAATAAAAAGAATAAACAATAATATCGTTAAAAGAAATAAAAATACCCGACTGCAAAATAAAGTCTATGCCACTTCGGACATAAAGAGTAGTCCAACGACACCTCGCTTGTCAAAATCAGTCTAACCGCTTAGGCTACAGGACGTCTTATAGGAACACACAAACATACTTATATACTTACATACTCCCCAAAAGCATTACCCTCCTTTTTGGGCAGTTGGGTAAAAAGAGCAGAATTGAGAACTTGAGGTCAAAATAGTCATCACGATGACGATCGCAGAATATTTTTTACTCTAAAAGTGTGAAAAACTGGATTTTCACGGATAAAATCGAAGAAAAAACTGCTCTTAGTTCGTCGTTTGTAGTTTACAGAAAGTTAGATTCCCAGGGAAAAACCCTAATTCCCAACTCGCATACACACAAACAAGAATCTAATCCACACTTCAACACCCAGCATGTAAATACATAATAAATCTACTTGTAAACGAACGCATTACTTGTAACAGTCACTTGCCATGAAATGATGGTACGGCCGACTAGCCCAATTTCAAACCAAAACCGTACAAAACTCACCCTAAGCCTACAACGTAAAGTTGAATATGTCTTGAAGCTAACATGAACACACATCGTTCATACGCTCACTGTGAAAATGTACTTTTTGACAAAGAAATAACGTTGAAATTGGTTTGGAGGGACAGACACATAGGGTAATAAATTTAGTAGGAAACACAGCGTTTCGCGAGGATGGCACAGAGTAGGTAAGTGAGCACAGATGTGACAATTTAGTAGATTAGGCAATGATCCAAAATTAAGAGGTCTGTAATTGGAACTGTAAATTGGCTTGTTAATGTATTCTAGTGTTATTAATATTATCAACGAATATTATACATGTGAAAGTTTGTGTGTAAGTGTGCAAGTATTTAAGCATTTTAGGAGGTAAGTATGTAAATGTGTTTATTCCCGTTCAAGTCTGTAACGGCTGAAAGGATTTGAATGAAATTTGGTATGGAGGTAGCTTACTACTCCGTGGATTAACACATAAGCTACTTTTTATCCCGAAAAAATATTCGATTTCTGTAGAATAGCGCGTGAAACCGCGGGGCGCAGCTAGTATATTATATTCTAAACTAAAATAAATTTCACAGCTCTAAAGTTGCTGCTAACATTATTTGACATAAAAATGAAAAGAGACGCCAATAGCTTTAGTGATTTTAGACTAGCTTAGAGTCTTCACAGACTTCACCATTATAATAAGTAAGGTTGGTGTATATATGATATTCACTCTAATAGTGTATCACTTTGGCGAGCTGATCGAAATGTTACACCGTTGCCTAGTAAACGAGAGAGAAAACGTTCTCCCTTTCTTTCTGTCGATGGTTTTCATTTGTGTTGAAGATAGAATTATTATAATAAACGCGAAGGTAACTCTATATAAATCGTATATTTTTAGATGTGGATGTGGCGCCATCTATGTTATATAGAACCTCAACATTAATCAATTTATGTACGCCGACAATCATGGCTTCATAAAAAAGGTTGCTGACGCACTACAAAATATGTGGAACAGTCGAATTGTTTTTGTGATTTCAGGGGTGGTGTTATAGTTACAGCAGTAGGGATTCAGCTCTTCTATCATTCATTTGCCGCTGATTCGCCTCTCAAAACACGCCCAGTACATCTTATATCTTTTTACATTACATTCATTAAATTATCAGCCAGAAGACGTCCACTGCTGAACATAAGCCTCTCCCTTAGACCACCACACCGACCGACAATGTGCCACTTGCATCCACCGGTTGCCTACGACTTTTACAATGTCGTCTGTTCACCTAGTGGGAGGCCTGCCTACGCTTCGTCTTCGTGGTGGCTAGGTTGCTTACTTCAAAAGAAATACAATGGCTGTATCGGGAAGCCTGCCACTTAATCCGTCTTTTTGTCATTCATTTTGGCTCTACTCGTACTGTAAGTGTAGTGTTTTGGCTACAATAAAAACATTTACAGCCCAGTCTAAGTCATGGTCCAATAAAGAGATAGAAGCGCTACTGAAAATCTATTGAGAACTGAAAACACGAAAAAACACGCCCATGCACGTTTAGTTGTGAATATTCCACTAACACTCAAAAAAATATTACAGAGGCGACATGGTAATCGGGGTTTTCCACGTTTGCTCCTAAACTAGAAACAATCTTGTCTTGTTAAACAATGACTCCCCCTTAGACCGCCACACCGACCGACAAATCTCTATCTTTTTATTTGCACATAATATTTACTCTAAGAAACTAAGAAGAGAATAAAAAGCGGACTGTTTGTATATTAATCTTTGCCTATACTGTTATTTAGGTAATCTTTGACCCGCGGCGCCATTCCGTCGAGGCACGCAGGAAGCGTGGCTTCCTCATGCGGTTCCACCGGCTACCTTCTTCCATAGAATATTAAACGGTCGAAATCTGGAACTGCTGAAATTTTTTAATCTCCTCTGGGAAAATGTATATTAACACTTTTTTTTTGTAAAATATCATTTATTTATTGTCAAAAAATACATTATAAAAAATAAAGTTAACGTCAACAATTAAAAAATAGTAGAAAAAATATTAATTTATAATATCAATGTCACTCCTAAAATTGAATAATCCACCCTAACTGTAAGTAAAGGTATGTACGTACCATTATAAACAACTTTTACTATGGGACCAACCAAGACATCGCGGAAAAAAAAACAGCTGTTCCATAGAAAAATGTCAATGACACTCAACAAAATGTATGTTACCGTTGTTTTTTTTTTCGCGATTTCAGTTATGGTCCCAATATAAAAGTCGTTCATAATGACGAGTATATACATACCTTTCAATATTGCCACATTCTATGTAAGGGAATAAATAATTCGCATTTTTTTAGAGTTAACATTTGCGCGTCATATGAAATGGAAATGGGACTGAAATGTATCACTATAACTACTTGCATTCTGTCAACTATAACTTATTTCACTAAGTTTCATCCCATTTTACCACCGCTGGTGAATCAAGTGCAATGTTTGCCACCAAAAGTCAATTGAGTTGAAAAATTTTCTACCTCACCATTTGATGGTGAAAACACATGTGACAAAGAAAAGTTTAATCCTTCGTAATTGTATTTAATCATAATTTCATCGAGTTCCAAGTACGAATTCCAAGGACTGGTTCCTACCGTACTACCAACGAGCTACCTCGTAGGTTCTCGTATCAACTGCATCTGCCGAGCTACGTCCTCTGAACATCTTCTGTTGGCGCAAAAGCGCACTCATTCCTCCGGAGAGCTTCCATTTACTTTCTCGCCCTACGTGCGACGACTCCCGCTGCACACAACCTCGCCTGCGCTTCAACGTCTCGCCAGCCGCAGCGAGTGATACTTCCAAAAAAAGTTTAAGCCTTTACACAGGAATCGTCTCACCTTTCGATCTCACGACCCTCGTAACTTCTCTATTTAAATAAATCTCTTTACTGTATCAAATTAACTTCTTTTCCTGAAATCATGCTGCCCACTGCATTGGTAGTGAGGACATTTCAGGAGTCTCTTGGAATACTGTTTCAGTGGCAATGTGGTTTTGTTTCAATGTTTCAAGCCTCGAGTCTGTAGCTAAGAGAAAAAAGAAACAATCTATAAAACTGTTGTAATTCAGAGTCAACATGGAAACGTAGCGCAATGATGTCTTAGAACAAAAACTTTCAATTCACACGACGAAACTTTCTGTTCGAGATCGGTTTCGGTTTCAGTTCGCGTATCATCTTAGATGAACCATATTTTTCATTACGGACATAAAGAAGAACCGAACGGTACAGTTTTACACGACAAATAATTCCGACCGGCAGTTTTGGTTTGCGCAGAAAAGTGCAAAGTGCAAAACATGTAAATTGTTTACACATATAGAACTTTATTTGCAAGCGCAAATGGCAGAGTATTGGTATGCATTTTTAGGTATTTCCCTGTTCCTACACCGTCGGACCAAGATGGCGCACGGGCGGCGCGATTTGTCCGCGAAAACGCTTAACCATTAACAGCGCATGATTTTAGCGCTCATTGTTGCCATTGGTAGATTGAAGTTTCCCGCGCTACTAAAATTTGTCTACTGCGCATGTACATCGGGATGAATTATTTGTTGAGTTAAACTGTATCTCATTTGTCAAAATCGGTCAAGCCGTTGAGACTCCAGGAGGTACACAAATATACGTACACACATGTCAATGTATGTTTTATACAAGTACTTACATTATACCCAATAACATTACCCGTCTTCTTGGGCATTCGGATATAAACCATACTTCACTTAAAACTTACGTAAACAGAACCGAACTTTGTTTTCTCTTAGAGTGACAAAATAAATAAATCGATTGTCTGTAAACGCCACGTTTGCGCTGAGCTAGTCATTTATTATTTATCCCCCACGACCCGGTGGTTTCTTTTTTTTACTGGAGCCATTTCACTACAACCTGGAACACGTTATACACTGATCAAAAAAACGCTACGCCAATACCTTACCCTACCTTACCGTCCAACACAATGAGTTGGAACTTGTAATAAGTCCGGAACTGGTGTGCCCGGAATCCGGAACTATAACACTAATAGAGGGTGATTCACAGCGATTCAGTCTGCAGTCAATAACCGTAAAACGTTCCTTGTACAGATTACAGAAAATACAGAAATACAACTTCTTACACCTATATTTTTTCAACCAACGAGTTAATGTTAAGGTCAAGGTCAATATAAATTACAAAAAAAAATGAAGCATTAAAAAATATTTATTTTGAATGTATATTTGTATTGGACCGTTTTGGCATAGCTGAGTACCTAAATAAGCCAATATCGAAGCCTTATTCATTAAGTACGCCTAGTTTCCTCTCTGTAGTTATCTACTGTGTAACCGTGTGAGTAACTGCTCGAGTGGTGTAGAATTACGACATCATCGGATGCCGGACGCGGTGCAACCGACGACAGACATAGATTAAAACAACAGATGAGATAACAATATAAATGTATACATAGTTGCCTAATCACAAGTCAACAATAGGTATTGCAATGTGTAGTTCCAGATCTGGCTCTCAGCATACCAATATTAGAATTGGATACGAACCTACGCAAGTTTGACCGCATTTAATGTTATCTTTATAATTAGGTTTAGGTTTAATAAACATTTATTCTCATAAAGATAAAATTATCACTTACATGAGAATTAGTTACATAGAAAAATTATATTGTAAGTCGTTCTAGTTAAGGTAGGTACAAAATTAACGCATTGTTAGATAAATAGATATATAGAATAGTTAGTTCATTAATAAGCATTTATTATATGATGAGCAAGTTTCGTTTTAAATACGTGAAGAGAGTTTATGTTTTTTAAATCGGAGGGTAGTTTATTATATAGCTGTGCGCCTTCGTAACTTATTGTTTTTATTCCGTAGTTCGTACGACACTTGGGTAAGATAAGAAAGCTAGCGCGACGCGTGTTTCGCTTTGTTTTAGTGAACGTTAGATTAGTATGGATCGATTTCGTAAGGATTTTTCGCACGAGAATGCATGTGTTATAAATGAATAACTGTTTTAAGTTCATAATTTTGGTTTCTTTGTAAATTAATTTAGTTGATGTTAAATATGGATAGTTAAATAATAATTTGATAATTTTGTTTTGAAGGATTTGTAGTTCGGTTAATTTAGTTTTTGTGGCGTTGCCCCAAATTTCTATTAAGTATAGCAGATGCGGTTTTACGAGTGAATTGTAAATGGTGTAGCGTAATCGACGTGGAACACACCGGACAATGTTACGTAGAGAGCCAATTCGTGATGAGAGTTTAGTTTTAATATGTTCTATGTGTGTGTTCCATGTCAAGTTGCTATCCAAATGTAACCCTAGGTATTTTTCACTGTTTTTTTCTTGTAGAGCAACATTATTTATTTTAAGTGGGTCATAGAGCGGGACGTGCTTGTTCTTGGCTTTGAAAATGGTGAAACATGTTTTTGAGACGTTAATGGTTAAAAGATTATGTTGGAACCAGGCAAAAAGTGTGTTCACGTCTTCTTGAGCACGTGGTATTATGTCGTTGATGGAAGCTCCAAAGTAAAAAAGACATGTATCGTCCGCGTATAACGTGATTTGTCCATGTAGACCTAACTGATGCATATTATTAATGTAGACTAAAAATAATAAAGGCCCCAGAATTGATCCTTGTGGGACCCCGCAGGATACTGGAATAATTATTATTATTAAAATCATTTACTCAGGCAAATTACACCCATACACTTTATAAAACGCGTTAAAACATGTCACAGATTATAGAGGTCAATCGAAAAAGTCCACAGAAATATAATTATTATACATGTCATTCAAAATAAAATTCAGAACACAAAAATTATATCAAAAATAACGTAAATAGTCAACGTCAAAACAATAAAAATAAATTAAAAGTCATTTAGTCACAGTCCATTTTACATGTTTTTTTTTTTTTTTTTAACTCATAAGTCTGCGTTTGACCACCATTGATTTTCTACGTGAGAACGTGCGTGCGTGAGAACCCCGACATGCCTGTCGCAGCCATGCGGGATGTATGAAACAGTTGAGCCTAGTGGCGATCATCGCCAGGATGGCATTGGAGCTGACCCTCACCCTGCGCACTAAGCGCACCCTGCTCACCTGCGCACTATAATGAACTAGTTGTTACCCGCAACTTCGTTCGCGTGAACATAAAAGCATCCTATGTCCGTCTTTGTGATATACAGGAACTCTTTATTAAATTTTATTAAGATCCGTTCAGCCGTTTAGCCGTGATAATGCGACAAACATCCAGACAGAGAGACAAAGTTACTTCCTATTGTTCGCTAGATGGCTTCATCTATTTTTTTTTGACGTTTTGTACGGACTGACAGTTGTAATGCAGGGAGTTCTGAATCGCGCAAGTGAAGTTTTTTCCTCAAGACTAACGTATTCATTTTTATATCACGAAGCTTTATTGGTCATGATACAACTGCATGCCGCTACGTTTTCTGAATTATAGTATTAGTAAGGATTAGTTTAGATAGTTAGGATTATACATCGGTTACGTAGGAGCACGCGGGTGGCGGGAATGCTGTTAATGTAATTTTACGTTCTTGAAGCACGAGCACTCTTCAAGATGGCCATTGGCATATAGTGGTGCCTAGAGGCAACGCTCGGCTGTTAATGATGATTATAAGAACTACGGCAATGCAGAGGTATCTTGTGCCACTTGTGGCCCGTGCGTTTCTGCTTGAATCTTCAGTTTGAAGATGTGCTCTCAGTTCGTAGCTCACCCCCAGTAGTTAGTGGGTATAATCCTACATAACCCGGCTGCACCCCATAGCAGTCGGGTATCTTGTGAAGATTTCACCCTCGCAAAAAAAAAAAGGTCCAACCGTAGCCGTATCTACCAGTATGTTTCGAAAACATCGATGCAATATATATTTCTACACAGAGATAGTTCTACGAAACGTTATTGAAACTAGAATACATTGAAGCTAATTTGGTAATGAAATGCTGCGGGCGAGCTATCGTTGTCGCGAGATCTCATCCTGCGAAACTCGAATTGCTTATGCAGACTAGACTAATACAGAGAATTTAGTCCTTAATAAATTTAGTTTTAGTTCTTTCTCAATTTAGTTCAACTCATCAAAATTTTATTTCGTTATTGAGATTGAGACAAAGCCCAAACCTAATGATTTATAATTTCTAATTCACTGAGTTTAAAGTTGTTTTCTTTAACCTATATATAGCAACAACACAGCCTGCCAATGCCAATGTCTCTCTAAATTTATAAATTGTATTTATGAAACGGAATTCAGGCAGTTTTCCGAGCTTTTATAGAGGTTTTTCAGCTACAAGCAGCCTGAATTCAGATTATTAAATTCGATTTATGAATTCAAAGAAGCTTTCTAGCTGTTTTGGGCACGCTGTCGGAATTCAGGCTTAGGCAGAGGCTCATAATTAAAATCAAGCTACTGATTTTAAATATTGATCGTTTGGCTTTACTCAGCTTCCGACGGCGCTAGTCTAGAGAGCGTACTTGCTTGCGTGCTTTTTTAGCTTTTTATTTAATGCCTGTGACTGAGATATTCTTAAAGTGCTCTCTGTTTGTAGCCTACTCTTGTATTGACTCAGGTGAACGGCAGAAAGCTCTTTGTGCACTAAAGCTACATTTCGTTCTCAATGAATTTGCCTCTAGTTTATACTGTTTAGCTTGAAGGAACTAGTGCCATCCACGCTGTTCAATCCATTAGATAAATGAATTTCTACATTTAAATGCGAATTTTCCCCTGCTCAATTGATGGTTAAGCGCACGTGAAAACACAGACAGAAAAACAAATAAGATAAAGAAAGAGAGAACAAATAAGAGGAAAATATATTTCTCGTTTGCGTTGTCATTTATTTTGTCGTAGTGGCGGTGTCGTGTGGCAGGTCGCCCTCTTCCCTCCAAAATAGTCAAGGAGAGCGATGGCTGGCACATGCGTCACCTCGTGAACGGGTGCTGCTTGCGGGAACTGGACTGCTCGGAGTATATACGTAAATCTAGTAATAGGTAGCACCTAACCCTTTAATAATAGTATAAGTTTTCTTTGCTATAGTCCTTCTGTAAAGTCTAAAGTTTTTATATTACGTTTTAGTTAATAAAAATTGATTAGATGATATGTGATCTAATGTGCGAGTGTATGCTAAATTTGCTTACGGTGCAAATTTAGCATATTATTAATTAACATATTAATTTAGCATCGTGATGGAGGACTATGTACGTGCTGTCTACCACTTAAATGATCTGTGATTTCTAAGCTATTGGATTTTATGCTAAAAACTAAAATTGAGTCGGTTATTCTGTATATAAGTTTCGGTGACAACCAGAGATGTTTTTTATGGAGATGAGCTTGACAAGCGTGCAACCTCGTCTTTCCTTTATTAACTGAGCATGCGTGTGCTCAGTACTCCTTGAAAAAGATTGCTGGATGTGATCGAAACCATGGTAGGAATATAACGGGATTATTCTAAAATGTGCTAGATGATAGCTCAGTGATTAGCGCGTTCAGATCAAACGCTGCAGGGCGTGGGTCAAAACCCAAAAATGAGTTTAAGCTACATGTAAAGTAAAACATAACGAGCTTGGTGGTAAGATACTAGATATGGTGACATATGTATTTGTAACTAGAAAGTTGAAAATATGTCGCCAAACACTTCAGTATGTTCTGGCAGCCTACCTGGAGAACCAGGAGCCATTCCAGGCTAGGTGTGTTCGACCATATTGTCACAGCATCGGGTGATTTATAGGCAAACACAAAGCCTGTCGACCATAAAGACATTACGTCAGTTTTCACAGTAAAGTCTTTTTTTTTTTACATTTTTAAAACGTGGCAATAAATCTTCCAAGTGGCATTTCCCCACGTTTCCCCCTCCGCATTATTTCTTGTCATGTTCCCGAACAATAATTGTGTGACGACAAAAGCACTCATATAACCGACTATTTTTACTCGAGACACAAAGCGCCCTCTGTCGTGAATTATTCAAGTCGCAGCTTTACCACGGTTTAGTTGGTGTTGCTTTGTGCCAATGTTTTGGCAAAAGTTGGAAGATTTGCAGTGCATATCCTCTATAGGCACATAATCTAACTTGTGCGATAGGGATAGCTAGATTTAAATTTCATGGAAGTAAAAGATATAAAATAACATACGTTTAAAATAATGTTTATTCCTTTTGCTCACATAAAATTCATATCTATGTCTATGTCCCTTACGCCAATACTAGATCAGCTGAGAATGAATAAACTTTGCTTCCACGAATGCTAGACTGGGCTTTATAAAGTCCAATCTGAGCTTTGTGGAGGCCAGTCTGAGTTTCTTGAAAGCGAATACCTTTACTGGGGGCTGAGGGCATACATGTTGCGTGTGTACTTGAGAACTGATTTCTTCTTAAATAATTTAACCCTTAAATGATTGTATCCAATACTTGAACATTTTAACCCTTCCTTGGTCCAGACACAGTCCAAGCATTAGCGTCCAACAACGAAGCCAACATATACAGCGCTTTGTTCAAGCATTGGTCCAACATGCGTCCAGAGAGTGAGCTTACATTTCCTGCTATATTATTCATTTACTGCAGTACGTTAGACGCTGCATTATGGAATTGATTACGTACTCCAGGCGAGGAAAGTTATTGGCGCTGTGTACTTTAGAACAGGGAAGGAACAAGGGAATTTGTTATGTTATGTTATGTTATGTTATGTTATCCCCACTCCAACAAATTATTTTGGTGTCATCATCATTATCATCAGCCTATAACCACTGCTACCACTACTGCTACTGCTGGACATAAGCCACTCCCAAGGCACGACACTCAACCCAATCTTCGGCTTTTTTCTTCCACCCACCGCCAGCTTTCCTACGCACATGTCACTCCATCTAGTTTCAGGGCGCCCTACGCTACGTTTGCCGATTTTGGTGTAACAGAGACAAAATATTATATATATTTAGTAGTTCTATCACTATTCGCGGTGATTTTAGAAACATTGTAGAAACATTTTGTTTTAATAAAAAGGTGCAAGGCAAGAAGAGGTCGCGAGATTCCTTGATAAAGGTCACCGAATGTGATCAAAACTATAGTCGGAAAAACCGAATCAAAGCAACAAATAAGGATGTTCTGTGCTCTTGTTCTCTCTAGTTTTAGGATTGTCTCTACTTTCTTAAATTATGGGTGGTACTGAACTCTTATGGACAAGCGTGACGCTTTCGAGCGACTTCATCAGGAGAGCGATTTGCTCGTCTCGTCACTCGGTAGAATTAAAAAAAATACTGATTTTAACCAAAAAGTTTCTGGAGCTTTCGTTTCTGCAGCGATGTACATCCACCGTAACAAAAACTATGTGAGCTCTTAATAGTCTGACTTTAGTGACGTAGTAGCCAATAAAATCATAAACAAAAAGTGAGTTATTTTAAATCCTAGAGTTGCGAATTTATTTTATAAGACATGGTTATGTAATCTTAATTCCATGTTGTCAACAAGAAAAAAGCGGCTGGTATTAGAAACAACTCGAACAACCACTCGTAGCAAACTCGTAGCACCGAAGCATATTCTTAGTTATTTAAAACGACTCGAACAATCCACTCGTAGCAAACTTGTAGCACAAACATAATTATTTTTTAGACTTCTTACATAGTATTCAGTCATACATATAGTCCTAGCTTCTGCCACAAAATCGGCAAGAAAAGCGTGACAACTAATAATAGAGTTGTTATATTTCGAACTAGTTTGGCCCATTGTATCCTTTGAGAAGTGGTTAACTTCTCAAAGATTGTATCATAACACACTATGTCAGTTGTGGCACTTCGAGATTCATCAGCGTACCTAAGCAAGAGCGGAATTACTTATTCAAACACGTTAGACGAGCCAGCGTGCTCGCGCGTTTTATTAAGGTTCATAATAAGTTGAAGTTGCTACCATTTTGAAACCTATGATATAGGTTTGGTAGATATAGTATAGTGAATATAGCTATAGCTATTATGTAGTTGATAGCTATAAGTATAGAACATGGATAAACGTGATATATATGACGTGATTTCACTAACCTTGTGGCTCAGTGTGTGGATTTCCGCCTTCTGAGCTATAGGTTGTGGGTTCGATTCCCACCCAGGTCAAATATTTGTGGAAGGAACATACATGGATGTTTGTTCTTTGTCTGGCTGTTTGTATATATTCTGTATACGAATTTACAAAAAATAAAAAAGTATTTATGTATTCCACCAGTTATCTGGTTCCCATAATACAAACTTGCTCAGTTTGGGGATAGAGTGTGAGAAAAAAGCCCACAAAATAAAATTTAAAAAAAACCTCGATGCGGTTTTTGTTCGTGATTCAAAATCTTGTTCTATATATAGTTGATATCCGTGTACCTACTTCATAGTATGCTGTGTATATAATAGCATACTTTGTATTCGTAGCATGTAAAGACAAAAACACTACACACGAAACCAAGACGACGATGTTTACGATGTAAACAGAAAATCCATGATATTAAGTAATTTTACATCAAACACGCTGCTGAACATAGGCCTCCCCCTTAGAGCGCCACACCAACCGACAACTGTTCACTTGCATCCACCGGTTACCCGCAACTTTCACAATGTCGTCGGTCCACTTAGTGGGAGGCCTACCTACGCTGCGTCTTCCGGTTCGTGGTCGCCACTCAAGAACTTTTCTTCCCCACCGGTTATCGGTTCTTCGAGTGATGTGGCCTGCCCATTGCCACTTCAGCTTGCAAACTCTGAGAGCTCTGTCGGTGGCTTTAGTTCTTCGGCGAATATCCTCTTTTCGGATTTTATCGCGCAAAGAAACTCCGAGCATAGCTCTCTCTATTGCCCGCTGTGTGACTCTGAGTTTCTCCAAAAGGCCAGTAGTCAAGTACCACGTTTCAGTTCTATATGTCATCACTGGCAACATACATTGGTTTAAGACCCTTGTCTTCAGGCACTGCGGGATTTTGGACGAGAAGATTTTACGCAATTTCCCGAACAAACAAGATAAAGATACATTGACAAGTCAGCTTGCAAACTCTGAAAGCTATGTCGGCAGCTTTGATCTCTTTGAACTATGATCTAGTAAGTACAAAGCAATATTCAAAATCAATTTTGAAATGAGGATTTTGGTTTCTAAGCATACATTTGACTAACCTTCATTCACTTTCGAATTTACTCGTAGAATATTAATGATCGTTTTTATATTAAAAAAACAATTAATTTAAATGTCACACGCCTTATCGAGGATTACCTTAATCTAGACTCCATCCATTATCCCAAACGCAAGCTTGAAATGATTTACGTTCTAGATTATTGTGGATTTGAATAAACAAAAAATATAGAGCCAAGTAGAAAGAAAAAGTTTAATGGATAATCTTGTGATAAAACCAGAATGATAGGCTTGAATAACAGGGTGGAACGAAAAAAAAACTCTTTCCGCTTATGACAGAGGTCTTAAAAGCTGGGTGTTATTAAGTTCATTGCGTAAAAAATAGCAAAAATATATTCAATATCATTTTTACCCCTCGAGGATTACAAAAAAAAAAAAAGTATTTTATTTAGATTTTCTGACCCCGATTTTGACTGCAAGTAAAATTGTTTTAACAAATGATTGTAAAAAACACATAAAAAGACTAATAAAATTTGTATTTAGTTGTTTTAGACTACATAGTTATATAAATCATAATCATTTTTGCGCGTACCGGTAGATATATATGGAATTACAGATAGATCCGCTGCGGTTTTGGTGAGTGCAATACCTAGGTTATTGGCGTAGTTATTCCAAATAATTCTAAAAATGTTATACAAAGAAGCAAAGCGCGAAAAAAAAATGTAAAAGAAAATTTATAAATCGAGTAAAATTCTATACATTTTTGTATATATTTTTGTCATAAAAGTAACTATTTAATTTTAAATTAATAACTTTGGTTATTGATACGAGTAAAAGAACATTTAAAATTTTAATAAAGTTACTTTAAATGTTTAATTTTTCTGAAATTTCTCCACAGAAAAGGGAAATATAAAGAAAATCGTCTTCTGTGTTTTCTACATAGTATAAAATAAAGTCGCTTTCCGCATCTGTCTGTCTGTATGTTTGTCTGTATATCCGCTAGCTCCTCCTAAACCACGCAACGGATGTTGATGCTGTTTGCAGCATCAGGTAGATAATTTTTCACGGAAGGTTTATATATATATTTTACCTAAAATTCACCCGTGCGAAGTCCCTGGTACAATATAGTAAAATATAAATAAAAAGGCTGTGATGCTAGATGTGCTTCTATCTAGAAAAGGTACCATAGTTCCAATTTTCCTTCCTTCCTTCTAGCTTTACGTACCAATGCCTCAGACGTGCGTGGAATGTTTACAGCCGCAGTGATTGTTTCTCACTAGCCGAGACGTCGACAGGGAAGATTTATTATACTTGATAGTTTTGATATATTGCTGCGGACATTTTGGGGGATTTGGGGTATGGATTGACTTCATTGGCTGAGGCGGGTTTAAGAAAAGTGATATTGTGATTATGAACCTTACTGGCGTTGCATTAATGTTCACATCTTAAGAACCGCACATGTTTACGGGGAAATTTTTGGTACGAATCTCGTCCAGGTGTTGCCGCAAATTTGGATGTGATTGGCAGAAAATAGGGCTTGTGTTCTGCAGTGGGATGAATCATTTTTATTTATTTTTTATGTTACTCGGTGACGAGACGAGCAACTTCAGCCCATAACAGTTCAGTGCCACCCAGAATTTTGAACTTCAACAGTTCAAAACTATTCGCGGCAATGCACTGCGCTCATCTCCTGAGATGTTAGATGTAAAATCTCTGTATGCCCAGTAATTACGCTGGAAACATTGCCCTTCAATCCGGAACACAGTGATGCTTGCACACTGCTGCTTGGCGGTTGAATAACTGGCAAAGGTGTGGTACTTCCCCAGGCGGACTCTGCAAGAGAGCCCTACCACTCTCGATAATGATGATGATGATTCAACTAACTGACGCGGTGAGCAAGTGCTATAGCAAGTGTAACGCTTGCCTATAACAGTACCCCTAATATAACTCTATCCGCTTCTATCATAATAACTTTCGTCACGTACTCGATAGAAAAAAATTATGAAACATTTCCTCGTCTCGTCTCACTCACTTATCATAGGTAGATTATTCAGCCCAAGGTTGCTCCCTCTTTCGCCAATCTACCCGGTTTTGTGCAAATCTCGACCAAGCTCCAAGTCTCGCGCTTTAACGTTGTTGAACATGATGTCCGAAAAAGTAGATATTTTTGAGTGCAATCTGGCAGAATTCACAGAAGCCGCTTATAGGCTTTGTGAAAATATAAATCGGTAGTTAGATTAATATAATTAAATAAAATTAACTGTTACATCGTATTGCTCCTGGACTGTAAGGGTGTTGTCACGTTTGTTTTTAATAAAAAAATCTCAAGTCTCAAAATCCAAATCAGCTGTTCGCAGGCCGACTCTGCGAGATATGTCTTGAACCATTCTAATTAACTTATTCGCGTCAAAGCTCGATAGGCGTGCATGGGACGTCTATTGTAAGTTGCCAGCTTGGCCCAACTTGGCCAAACTTACGCTATTAATCACTGCCGCCCGAGATCGAACTCCGAGTGGTATGTTGTGTCGAGTTACTTGTGACGTCACTGTATGCTAGTCAAACATCGTGATGTACGTAACGTCGTGCTTTGGGGGATATATAGCTATCAACGTACAGGCCACGCTGCCGGGCTGAAATATTTCGTTGAGATATTTTCAAAACATTTAACAGTACAAATCAATGAGTCGCAAATTTAAAAAAATAAATAAGGCAAGTGCTTTTAGAATTCTATTGCCAATGTTTTATAACAAGTTTTACCCGACTAATGAAGTATTTGTTTTTTAGAAGGAACAAATCACAAAAAAAATGTTTTTACCTTCTTCGTCGCAAAAAAAATGTAGAAAAAGTTAAGTACCCACTGTAATTTTTTTTATTTTCAAAAAAAGTTGCAGCATATGGTGGAAAACGGGCTTTTAAGGCCCTTGTTCGCTTGTCTCGAGCGGGTTTTGACTTAATTGAAGAAAAGTATTATTTTTCAAATACTGGTACTAATATTTTTTGTTGTGTCTGTCTGTTTATAATGAGATCACAAAATGTTAGAAATTTTAAAATAGAAAATAAAAATATGAAAAAAATATCTTATTAAAATCTGCCCTAAAAAAAATCACAAAATAAATATGTATGTAAAATATTTTTCTATTGTTAAACAGATATTTTTTTACAGTTTTTCGGAAATTCACACTATTTACTAAAACTATTAAATGTGCGTCAGACAGCGTGGCACGACTACAGGTACACACATCTTAAGATCCCCGCCACGCTTAAACGCTTCGTGTAGTTTTAACCCTTAACTTTAAAATATTGTCACCCAAATCATGAAAAGGAAATTAATTAAGATTGACCAACACAATTATCGTAAAATATTGCCGCATGTATGGCAATTTTGCGCGGGGTACGATAATTCACACAACCCACATCCCGCATGCAACCCGCATTCATGTTTCATGCATCCCGCTCGCCTTGATGTAAAACTGTGAATTCACCATTTATTTACATTAAATTAAAATACCTATCGGGAAATATGCTCAAAATTAATTTGGCAACCATGAAATTGATAGTAATTTATATTTAGGAAGGGAGGTGCTGGTGCATTTGATTACGAAAGATAAATTGGATCTTCTTATACAAACTGCGAATAGCCTACTAGGTATCCTTCTAATGGGGACCCAATGGTATTTTTTTAAACACCTTTTCAAATTGTTTTAATATAAAAATTACAGAGGGGAAAAATAAGTCAATTATCTGTAGAATACCATTGCCAACGTTTTATAACAATTTTCATGTTTATTATACTTCATTTTGGCGAACGGAAAGAAAAAAAAAAATCGTTTTTTTTCCTGCACCCAAACAGTGCTGATATGTATTTAAATTTACCAATTAAACATCTACCCGGTCGAGCCAGGAATCGAACCCGGGACCTCCTGCTGAGTCGCTATATAGATAAGACCTTGATCTTTTAATAAAACTCTAATTTGGGTGCTTCCTGTATCTTGTTTTTTTTAACATTTTTAGTTATGTATCGGACTTAAATTTAAGACTGAATTATATTAGCTTACACATGCACAAAAAACTTAGGGTTTTCGAAATTAAGAAATCATTATCACCATCAGCCAGAAGATATCTACTAATGAATAAAGGCCTTCCCCTTAAAGCGCCCCACTGAAAGACAATAGCCAGTTGCATCCATTTTGACTTTCACAAGATCGTCAGTTCAACTAGTGGGAGGCCTACATACGCTTCTAATAAAACCTTAATCTACGAAAACGTGCAACCCTAAATCAACAGTTCGGGTCAAACGTGGCGTGGGAGTAGTGATGTGATAGAACGTCTGCTCCCCGACTATATACATAATGTAGGAGGCAGTGGGATGCGAATCCGAGACATATTCTTCGTTGCACTAGCCAAATAAAACTTTTGATAAAGTTTTATTGAGTTGATAAAACCGGACTGTTGAACTTTGCCTATCGAAAATATAATATCACAAAACGTACTTTCAATGCTGACTTGTAGTAAACTCTCACTTTCTCTCTGTTGGGCCTTTTGTCCGTTCCTCGGTTAATTTTTCGTAAAAAAGCGCCCTTATTTTGATGAAATTTTAAAAAAATGAACTATCTCATTTAGAAAAGTACAATAAGCTAAATAATCAGCGGCAATGTGCATGAAAACAAATATTGGTATAACAAAAATTAGAAAAACTATAATATAGAAAAAACGGTGAAAGTCCAAATAATAAATGGTGAAAACAGCTCTAGTAAAATACAAATAGGCATCGCAAAGTCTGCACTCGCTGCTCCGAACCATTAGATTTACAACCTAGGTCCTCGACGCGCTCCATATAACTATTACCAGGGTCGGAGTCAGCATACGTATGGTGGGAATTATTGTAACCCCTAGCACAGTCACGTGATCGTGGAGGCTATCTGCTCCCTATGAAGTTAGTAATCAAATGATAACATTGAAAACGAGAACTTTTTTTTGTGTCTGTGAGCTATAAAATTGTACAATTACTTTAGATTTTTGTACTACTTCTGAGATTTTCTATCGCCGTGATTGTTAACTCATAATGTCAAGACACCATATTATGGCGTACGTTGTTTTCGATTAAGTGGCAAGGCACAACATAATGGTGACGGTCTACGTCAAAAAAAAAACGCCACTTATTCAAAAACAGGAAAATGGCGATTGCCACTCAAGGGGATAAATTAAGCTTCATTTTTATTATTCTTAGCTTTCCCCCGAGTTATATTCTGACTACGTCCACACCTATTACATTATGTGTTCTGTATTCGGTGTATTTGGGACAAATGGAGGTGAGGTGCATGAGAATGTTTGTAAGTTGTGAGAAAATACTGAAGAAATATGTTCATTTCTAGGTTTAAACGTATTCCCGGTGTGCAGTAGTTTGCGCATGTACTACTGTGCAATGTGCAAACTTCGCTATCATGACTTGTGACTATGATACATTTCGACGGAAACTCCTTCACGTCCGGAGTGACATAGGCTACTTATTGCAGTCGGGTATTTTGTTTTTCTTTTAATAATATTAAGTGTGCAACGACGTTACGTGTACGTGTACTGAAGATACAAAATCACTTAGTGCTAACTTCCAAAAACATGTTAATGTTAATAAGTTAAGTTAATGATAAGATGACAAATGTTTCAAAGAAACTTTTGATATTATATATTTTAATTTGACGGGGAAGACGGAAAATGACGCGAAATAAATACTTATTTAAATTTGTTTCGACAAATTAAATTATGTCAAAGGAATACGTTTTACAATAATCCTGAAATTATGATCGTCAGATAAAATATACAGTTTTTGGTATTTCACAGTTAGTATTGTATGCTCGATACTTTTTTTAAATTTAATAAGCCTTGCAAATGTGAGAAAGAGACAGCTGTGGTACGTTTATATAGCACTTAAAACACGATAAGCGGAATATCTTGCAGATCTTGCAAGCTTGCATACGCTCGTATCTGATGGAGTTGCAGCGCCGATCCTATTACAGATAATCTAGCGTCGAGTTTGAGGACAGTCGCATTTTCAGAGGACGTTTGAAATTTTTAGAGGACATATCGCTATTTAAGATAACACAATCGGGTATCCCATGGAACATTTACAAAGACGAGAATAAGTAACGCTCAGACTCAAAGCAGATATTTAAATGCATAATTCCTATAATATACAGGGTTATAAGAAAAGGGCATGTAGGAAAAAGCGCTCATAGTACTCATATTCATGAACAACTTTTACTATGGGACCAACCCTGAAATCGAGAAAAAAACAGATGTTCCATAGAAAAAGGCAATGACACTCGACAAAATGTATGGATCTATGGAACATCTGTTTTTTTCTCGATTTCAGGGTTGGTACCATAGTAAAAGTTGTTTACAATCACGAGTACTATGAGCTCAGCATACCCTTTCCTAATAACCCTGTATTATCTCAAGCCGACGAGTGCAGTATTTTAAACAGTAATGCCTTATTAATAAACGCTGAAACACCTTGAAGCAGTTGCTCAGTCTTCTGTCTTTTTCAATCGAGTTCTAATTTCGAAAGAGCGAAAAAGACAACTATTTCTATATATAGACTTGGTAACTATTTCAAGGGCACTCTTCTTTTATTAATACTATGGTAAAAGTTGAAAATTATATGTGGCACGAACAGTTATAGGCAATACGTATAGGCATGCCTTTTACCATCAGGCGAGACACTTGATCATCTGATGCGATCGGATGAGTAGTTTTAAAAATGTAAAAAAGCTAAATATAGCTTTTAGCTATGTATAGTGTGTTTGATAATAATGTGAAGAAAATTACTAGATAAGATAATATCCCTGCAGAAATACATCTCTGAAGCTGCGTTCAGAAATAGTGTCAGTAGTACTGTACTGCATGCGCTTTTCTTTTAATATTTTAAGGGTACAACTTTAGCTTGCTCTGTATAAATAACTAGCAGCTGATTTACCGGATGGCTTCCAGAAAAGGAAGCTTCAAAAATTCAGGAATTCAAAAATATCCTAGCAACAAATAAAATAGAAAATATCCTTTTTTAACTGACATCCCAAAAAAAAGGAGGATGTTCTCAGTCGACAGGTATTAAGTGTATACAGTTTATTTCTTGTATTACGACCTAGTTGTTGTAATCAAAAAGTTTCTGGCAATTACTTAAACATTAGAAGCTTGTTACTTGACTGATGATTGTCAGTTAATTCTTGTTATCACACAAATTATATTTGTTTTCCTCACAGAATTCTCCTTGTTTTCCTTTATAAGATTAAACTCAGAATTTCCACCAGCAGGCTTTTGTATTTATTACTACATTGGCCGCAATTCCTCCGTACACTCACTAAACGTAATTAAGCTATCGCTGTCTTTTACTAAATAGAAACACAAGATAGAGATCGCATGAATTATAGTGCTGTCAAATTAGTTAGGTCTTAGTTCTCCATACAAACTTAGACGAGACCGTAGCGGGTGCCGATTTAAAACAAGTTTTAAGTGTCGCTAGTGTGTACGTTTTTCTTCGCGGCTTTAATTGGTAAACTCGTTTGACAGAACTAAAATGCATGCTATCTTTTTCTTGTGTTTCTATTAGTAAAAGACAGCAATAGTACTAAGTTTGGTTTAGCGGGAATCGATGCCATTATTATAGTAATTTCGTTAGAAAAATTACCCTTCAATACACAACGCAGTAACGTTTGCACACTACTGCTTGGCAGCTGAATAACTGGCAAAGGTGTGATTCTTCCCCAGGCGGACTGCATAATTAAATATTAAAAATCTTTAAATTTTATTTTTAATGAAATTATTTATAATAAATTAAAATTTATTAACAATATAAATTAACTTAAATTCATAAATAAAAACATTATTAAAAATAAAACTATTTGAACCATTCAAAATATATTTTTCTTAAAACATAAAGGAATTGAGTCCGCATGGGGAAGTCATTCGTAAATCGATACTGGCACGCATATCGAGACAAGGTAATAATTATGTATAGTGTCTTTAGCTTGATCCGATTCCATCCTATCTCCGCACACAGTCAAGCGCGCGTATACACTAATTGTTAATTAATACAATCAGTGTTTGCGTCTCGGACGGGTTATGTCTAAATACCTAATCTGCGCGACGTCACACACATAGGTATACCTAACAATGTTTTAACTCCAAGGCTTAACGGCCTGTGTTACCAAACAGTTTTAATTCCAAGGTTAGGTTAGGTTTTAATTTTATTTTCACTTTGATTTGTGATTTTTCTATTTAGTATTGTATGTAGATAGTTCATTAGTTCATCATTAGTTATGTAGATTAAAAATCTTATTTTGGGATATTTTTTTTTTGCGGGAAAATATGATTACTTGACCTTTTCTCGATAAAAAAAAAACCATTGAAAAGACCACAATTTAAACACCTTTATAGCTGGCGCTCGGAACCCCTAGTAATTTAGTGATAAATATTGTATCCTCTGTGTATATTTTAGTGATTATTACACTAATACCTTTTACCAATTATTACCTTAAGCTTAACCTTAAGCTTTTACCTTAATACCTAAAGTTTCTTTGCTAATACTGATGTAATAATAATATGTAGGTTTGCATGGCACGAATTTCGATTGATTTCTTGGTTTAGATGTAATTAGCAATTGTTTGATTTTTTGACTAGCGCGCGCTTAAGCCATCTCTTTTCGTTTGCAGTGAATGTGTATAGCGTTTTCTTCTCTCGAAATATCCTCTTAAGGTTATTTAGATAATTATATAGAAAATTTCCATAAAAAACGTAGAAATTAAGAAAAAAAAAGTTTTTACAGAGTTGTTTCTTAAAGAAGTTAATGCACTGCGTAGCCCTGTAGCATCGTTGTAGACGTAGATGCTCTATGATGTAAACTGACCAATGTACAAACCCTTATTTGATAAGGATAATTGAGAATTCTGTGGTAGAAACTATTTAAAAACGTCGCTGTCCCTTTCAAATTAACTGAATCGAATAAGACGAAAATATATTATGTTTTAGAGCTGTCAGTTTATAGAATCATCGGCCAGGAGACGTTAATCTGGACGCTTGGTAGGAACCTGGGGATTGCAGGAAGCCCACCGTTAAAGAGCAAAAATGTGACAAAAAAAATACGTATGGCGCTTTATGGAACAGCGGCGGGCACTTGTTGTATTTTGTTCCATAGAGCGTCCTACATTTTTGCCTCTCAGCGCAATTGAACAAACGGGGCGCTGTGGAGCAAAACTGTATGGCGCTCTATTGAATGAAATACAACAAGTGACCGCCGCTGTTCCATAGTGAGCCTTTATCAAGTCCCTATGAGAACACTGCTGCCAGTCCTACGGTGGTACTGATTGCAGTCTTAGAACATACCAGAATAGACGATAGTTATTGTTTGATGGGAGCAGTTCTATTCGTTTATCTTACAAGTTGGTAGGACATGCTATGTGTTTGTGTGGACGACTGTAGTCTGGAACGCCTTTGTAGACCGACGTCACGGAGAGTAGGTGTTGGCGTAAGTCATGAGCTGAAAATAACTATTATTGTAAGATATCAAAGAAATCCGACTGCAAAATGTAGCCTATCTAACAGGCATTTAGAAGAATCCAACGAGACCTTTTTCATCATAATCAGTCAAGCCGTTGAGGCTAAAGTGGGTTACTAGAACACTTAAACTTACATACTCACGTACAAACATACACCTCAAAAACTTTATATTCCTTCTTGGGCAGTCGGGTAAAACATCTTGATTTTTAGATATGGTATCTCCTCAAATTCAACAACCATTTAACCCAAACCCAAGTCATCCCTTTATTTGTTGAGAGAGATATGCTCTCCAGTTAAAACTCAAAGGTGTCCAGGTAACTTCTATTTCATCTGGATCCACTGACCTTTGAATTAAAATATCTACGCGGCTGAGAAACGAACCCGGGACCTCATTCTTTTAAATCAGACGTGCTACCAACTAAGCCAGAATGGTAATCAATGTGCGTTAAAATATAGGGGTAATACGATAAAACTCTGCTAGTTTTTTATAAATTAAACCAAACCATTTCGACATATGCGTTGGAATATTATAGCAGACCACCTTTGTCCCGGACAACGGATTGATACAACACAATTCTGGATTAGTCCGAACACAGGTATCTAGTGCCTAGAACCAAAGGTGTCTTGTGACTCACTCGTCACCATCAAAGGTAAAGGACAGTTGTCATAAGGCGACCCACTGGAGGTGCCCGCTACGGGCGGCGAGTTTTTTTTTTATGTTACTCGTCGACAAGACAAGCAAGTCGCTCACCTGAAGTTAAGTGTCACGCTTGCCCATAGCAGTTCAGTGCCAGTCCAGAATTTTGAACTTCAACAGTTCAAAACTATGCGCGGCAATGCACTGCGCTCGTCACTCTGAGATGTTAGATGTTAAATCTCTTTATGCCCAGTAATTATGCTAGAAACATTGCCCTTCAATCCGGAAAACAGTAATGCTTGCACACTACTGCTTGGTGGTTGAATAACTGGCAAAGGTGTGGTACTTCCCCAGGCAGACTCTGCAAGAGAGCCCTACCACTACAAGAAACAAACAACCAGGGTCTTGTGAAACCACTACGCAAAGTTTAAATTCTGGGACAAATTTGAATTTAATAAATATTAGGTGTTCTACAGTATTTCAAGAGAAATATTCCCATTTAAAATTATGTGCAAATTCAGAAATTTAATAATAAAGAATTTGTTTTAGACTTTATTTTAGCCTGTTTTCAATATTTAATATAATCGAGTAAAATACATGCTATCGTGTAGCCAATTACTACATTCCTTAGACAATATCTTGAGGTGTATCCACAGAATTCTCCTTATATTGGGTGTATCATATATTTTTTGTGAGACGGTTATTTGATAGTAAATACCTAAAATATTTGATCTACCAAACGATTTTTCTCCACTTGCCTCGGTGACTCGCCTTAAAATACCTTTTAGTTGTGTTAAAATATATACCCATCTATGACTGAAACTTTAAAATATTACAATACTTGACACTGGCTAAATACACAACGCGTGGAGCCAAAACATAAGAGAAAAAGAAAAGTGATGTGACACTTGATATAACGTATTTGGTGTTGGGTTTTATCATCGTCATCAGCCAGAAGACGTCCACAAAACAACAGTCGGTTGCTTAGACGAAGCATCATACTGGACAGACCCATGAGACGTTGCCGCTCCGACGTTCACATTGTCATGTTTCTCTTTTTATTTCACGCGTCGTCGCATAGAGTAAGCGAGAGAGCTATTGTAAGATTGGCAACCTCGCACTCCGTGTCAATTTTGACCGACTAGTCGGTCACAACATTGCGACCCGTCTTACTAAAAAAGCAAATTGGATCAAAATATCGCTGTGAATACTTAATATTGTTATACATAGTGGCATTATGGCGTGTTGTGCTGTGTATTGTGCATCGAGAACAACGAAAGGGGGAGTAAAAGATCCAGAATTATCATTTCACACGTAAGTCTTTTGTAGCGTTTTTTACCTAAAATAACCAGAATCAAAGCTAAATATTCGTTTCACTTAAAGAATATACATGTTTGAAGTCATACAACTATCACGCAGTGTTATTTAGTAATGAATTTAAGCATTAATTTAAGATAAATAAATGCATTGTTTTACGTGTTCCTGCTAGTGAAGTACCACTGCACGTTTCAAACTTTGTCGATATTTGGTCGATATTTATCTAATAATATTCTTGTAATATCCTACATATACTACATTAAGTGAAACATGAACCGTTAATTCCTTTCCGCGTTTAATCGGCTTGATACGTATTCTATCGATAATTAATTTTAATCTTTTTGAAGCTTTCGCGGCTTGAAATGTATGATAATTTGTACCAATGTTGTGTCATGGTTAAACAATTAATTAAAATAAAACATTTTGTTATAGGTTTCCAAAATGTCCGGAAATCAGAAATCAGTGGATAAAGGCTGTGAGGCGCGAAAACTGGGAGCCACCTAAATACTCTCGACTTTGTTGAAAACGTTTTGAAAAATCTAGTTTTATGACTGGGCTGTCAATTAAAAAACTAGGAAGAATAAAAGAAAGTAGGAGACGGTGTAGATACTTATTAACTTTCATAATTACTATATATACTATATATATTCGTACTATTTACATGGCAATTACGAGTTTCGATGTTCAATAAAGTACATATTTTTGCAAACATTGTGTTCTTAATTTACAAATTCTTAGTTTTGTACACTGTGTACATTTTTATGGATAGATTCTGCACTAGTTTTCACTTCCCTACTCACTAAACGTCACAACAGAAAGTGGACACGCTGCCAAAGCAATCACTCTATCCAGTGTGATACAAGATCCTTGGTCGGTTGTCTTTAGAAAAACATTGCCAACGTTTTAAAACAATTTTCATGCTGTTATTTTCTATTTTAGCGATTTTTTTCTCTTCATAATATTTTATTTCCTAGACAGCGAGTTTTTGTTCTCTAAAATGTTTAAAATGCGTGACGAACATAGCCTGTGAGTTTTGTCTGGGCTTTTAAAACAGATCTTCGTAAACGGCGGCAAAAAAGTTGTTATACACTAGTCGTGAAGACTGCAGTTGCCAACTTGCGTCTCCTGGTCTTTAGACGGCCGGGCGCCAGACTCTTCGTAAACATTACTAAGCCAGACAACCGGAGACTTGCGTAGATAGTAGATAATCGCCCGTCTGCACTAAAATCAACAAAGCTAAAACTTAGGTATGCATCACCTTAAATGTCGGACTTAGGCATGTCAAAAACGCATTTATTTAGGCAGCTCCTAAGTTTGGTACCACGCATTTGTCATTGTTAGGTACGTCCTAGAGAGTTAAGTATGAACTTAGGAGCTGTCAAAGTTTAGTGCAGACGGACAATAAGTCTAAGTGTAAGTGTTGGTGAATTGTATAATATCGTGAAACGTGAATTTTCGTGTTGTTTCCAAAACTCCATAGAAGGCTCTAGTAAAGTTTTCACCACTTTACTAGGGCATGACTTGGACTTAACCGTGACTTGCTATGCTCGACTTTGACCGTGACTATGACTTTATTGATAATATCTAACAACACTTGAGAATATTTATGTATATTTGACACTGGCAAATGCATAAGACGTGCGACGCCAAAATCCTTCGAGGAAAAATAGTAATAAGTCTAAGCAATACTAATGTGCAGAGCATGTACATTATTTGTACTGTATATTGTATTTTCAGTAGTAGCATTGCAATACAAATGTTTGTTTACTTTTATTGCAGTTTTTGCTACGATATTAAAATCGTCAGGTATCGGAGGATTGCGTAGCGCAGTGTAAGAAGGACTTCATTCTCTTTGTTATATGGTTCTGACTACAGTTACAAAGCATACGGGCTTTCTAGTTGCATCTCTATTGCGCATTTACTGTGTTGTTCGACACTGGACCGACTAGAATCAAGATGCAAGCCATTGAATTGTGAGTTCCATATTGTGTTTTATACAGTACGATTTCAAATGGCGTCAAATAAAAGAGTCTCGATAATGCTGGCCATCGTACTCGTTACATTTCTAGCCGTGAGTCCGTCGTGAGCGTGAAAATCAATATGCAAATCAGTTATCGTACAGAGTCAATATGCCTTGTGGTTCATTGGGAGGATTTACATCTTCTGAGCTGTAGGTTGTGGGTTCGATGTGGGGACAAACGTGTGGATGAACATGGATGTTTATTCTTTGCCTGGGTGTTTCTAGGTATACAAAGTAAAATTTACGACAGAAAAAAATAAAAAAGTATTCTATCAGTTATCTGGTTCCCATAGTACAAGCTTGCTTAGTTTGGGGCTAGATGGCGCTGTGTAAAAAACTTCTACCAGTATATATATATATATATATATGATGTTTTTGAACGTAAACAGCAAAATGTCATCTAGATTTTTATGGCATATAAAATAAAATCATAAGCTTGAATAAAATAATACATGATTAGACCCGCAGGATGGAACATAAATGCGGATGATTTCAGTTCTTGTGACATCATGAACCATAATTTAAACGTTTTTGTTTCGTGGGAAAACGAATTATTAAAATATTATGTAACCTGTCAGAAGTTCTTGGTTTTGGTTCATGGTTTTGGCTTTTGCTAAAAAAAATGAAATTCCCCCTCATCCAACTAGTGGGTGTGCGTGCATGCCTCGAAGGATTCCCCTCATCCCAGTGGTGGCAGTACGGGTCTAGAGGGATTGCCCCTCATCCTACTGGTGGGAATACGGATCTAGAGGGATTCCCCCTCATCCTACTGGTGGGAGTATGGGTCTAGTGGGATCCCCCTCATCCTGCTGGTTGGTTGGGCTGGTGAGTGCACGAGTCGAGACTTATTAAAAGTAACCGTATAAGTGTAGTTAGTAAAAATAAATGTTAAATTTCATTTTCGTAGTTGTTTTTAATTACGCGGTAATTAAAAGCAATTACAGAGCTTAATAAAAACATTCAAACATTTTCTGATTAACGTTAAGTTTAATGAAATCGCAGTGCATTCACCTCTGACAATAGAGAGCGTTCTATCCAGCATGGCAGTATGAATACCTGACTAAATTCTTATTAGGAATCTACTTAATTGGATTTAGTCGTTATAATAATTAGAATAAGGTATGTATTGAATTAGTTTCGACTCTGAAGGTTAGATTATACGTCTACGTCTAGATATAAGAAGAGTATAAATACACGGGAACACACACACACACAGTTTAGGACGTTTTTTTTTTTTTTTTCTCCTCCAAAGAGGATTTTGGCGTCGCACGTCTTATGCATTTGCCAGTGTCAACTATACATAATATATTTTCAAATTTTGCTAAATATTATCAAACAAGTCATAGTCACAGTCAAAGTCGAGCAAAGCAAGTCACGGTCAAGTCTAAGTCATGCCCCAGTAAAGTGGTGAAAACTTTACTAGAGCTTTCTATGGAGTTTTGGAAACAACACGAAAGTTCACGTTTCACGACATTATACTATGCACCAACACTTGAGCATGTTCACAAACACTTAACGGGTAAAAATTCACCGTTTTTACACATTAACACTCGAAATAACACAGGTTTTGGAAAATAATAAAATGACGCCACATACATTTTTCACGTTCCCGCCAAAACTCCTAGGACGAACATATTCTAGAATTTCTAGTACGGACGTATTCTAGGACGGACATATTCTAGGATATTTTAGCACTGATGTATTCTAGGATATTCTAGGACGGACATATTCTAGGATATTTTAGCACTGATGTATTCTAGGATATTCTAGGACGAACATATTCTAGGATATTCTAGGACGGACATATTCTAGGATATTCTAGGACGGACATATTCTAGAATATTCTAGGATACTGAACTGTTATGGGTGAGCGTACCCAACATTTTGAACCTCAGCAGTAAAGTTCACAACCCTGCGTGGCAATGCACTCGTCACCCTGAGATATTAAATACTAAATCTCTATGCCCAGTAATTTCGCTGGTAAAATTCGTCTTCAATCTGGAACTCAGTCATGCTTGCACATTGCTTGGCGGTTGAATAACTACAAAGTATAGTTTTTTGCTATTTCAGAGCTGGAATAATAGAAAAAGCAATTCAAAATAAAGAATAAAATGAACTATGCAAAAAACGCAGCAGGATTCTCCATTAAAACACTAAATTCAGTAACTTACTCATATAATATATTTTTTATTTGAAAATTCTTGGTACAATGTACAATTTCGGACTTATTCTGATATACTTACGAACTAAAAATTATTTAACAATACTGAGCTCATTGGTACGAAAGGATAAAAATACAAAATATGATTAAAATTTGTTTTAATTTTCCATTTAATTATATTTAGTTAATTTTGGAATGTAAAGCCCGATTCATACAGAGGTGGTGGTAGCAAAGACGTGGCGAGAACGTAGCGGGGACTGTTTCTTTGCCCATAGAATAAATAATAGTACAATATTATAGACAGACAGTATAGATAGTCTCTACGACACAATATAATACACAATATTTTAAGTACGCACAGCGAAGTGCAACTACCTGCATTAAATACCTAAAGATGCGAAAAACGTGACAGAAGGCGAGAGTGACCGCTCTGTCACTTTCGTACTCGTTATGTTAAATGTGACTACGGCACCGTCTGTGGGGCTCATGGACACGCGCTTTCAGTGAGACAGGCCTGCTATGTACTACCGTGTATACACCGTATGTACACACAAGGTACATACAATTTTCACAATTGTACAATTGTACAACAATTGTTGGTACTTTGACTTTGACAATACATGTCTGTATAAACCAGGCCTAAGACGCAATAATTTTTTCCTGATCACAAATTTTAATTTGTAAAGACTGGAGTTATAATATATGAACACTGTTAATAATAACATTTTAGAAAAAGAAAGACACTAAGCGTCATTAATCAAACTATAGTGACTATGTCTGATATTTACGCTGTTAGTTTTTTTATTTATATTTTGTTGTATAAAAGAAAATACTTTTTACATGTCATACGGAATTAGCGATTTCTTTATTATAACTAGTGGTTTTAATTATATACATCTTGATTAATAATAACGCATCTAACAATTGACAACATTTTGTCTATTATAGGTTTTTGTTATAGTTTAAGTGTAAACAAGAATAATTATATTATTTTTATTATAATGATAATATTGCAAAATATACTACTTGAAAAACATATTCATCAAAACTGAATATTTTAATAGTCATTGTTATCAATTATAATGTTATCTAATAACGTAGTATATTAATAAAACATAATATTACTACTTTGCATTATCTTTTTGGATGGCTACACAAATACAATTCAAATCCGTTAGTTAAAAAAATGTATACTGATATTTCTATAACTCTAATAAGTACATAAAATTAATTATATATTTTATCTAATTCCCATTCCTTGAACAGGTTAACGTTATCGATTTTATATGTGAAGGCATTTATATATATACATTTTAAATAAGCGAATCGTATTGCTTTGTGTAATTTTCAGAAACTGTTATATTTATACTATATTTTGTTTTTATACCATTAATGTACATGATCAAACAGCCTATCTATGAAGGGTAAAAGAAATAACATTATTTCTAATTGTAAAAATACAACATATTTAATAGATTCCTAATCGTTGAAAATATAATAATTGTTTTATTTCACTAAAATTGTGTCTGTTCAAGTTTTATTATTTGATATATGTTTTTTTTAATACAAGCCACTTTGCAATTTTTGGCAATTTCACTACTTATTTAGTAATATAATATTACATTTGTTATTCAAGTGCGGGAATCAGAATGATTTATATCATTAGAGCTAAGCTTTTTGTATATTTACAATTGTTAGTTTAATTAATTTATTTGTATAGTACAAAATATTTTTACTAAATATTTTGATTCCTACTTATGTTTAAGTGACTATTTTGAAACAATATACATTCTATATAATTAATATATCATATATATACGCATATATAAAGTAAATATTTCTAGTCCATCGTATGTGCTTTCACGACTAGATCTATCGAAGTGCTCTCATACGTATATTTTTCTTTCTCATTCACTTTCTCTCTTTGTCATGCTAAATCACACGTTACAATTAAAACTTAAGTAATTGCCTCATATAAGCGTTTTCACCATTTTGGACATGTGTTTTTGTTCAAAAGTAAATCTCATACTTTAAGTCTTGAGCTCCCGTATTCATAAACGTGGAGTGCTCTTGAATTAGTTATCAAGTGTTAGTCCTTTTCGCTCTTTCGAAATTAGAACTCGATTGAATGAGACAGAAGACTGAGCAACTGCTCCAAGTTTTATCCGCGTTTATTAAGGCGAGGACTGATCGTGATTAGAAATGAGTATTGTCCCGCTCAAACTTCTAAGGTTTAAAGTTGAAAATTACATATCATACTTGTTGAGAAAACAGTAAATTGTAGTTTTTCATTGCTTTTTTGCCGATTATCGGAAATATGCAAATCAAATAAAAAACTACCTGGTTCGCCGCTAGCCTGGATATTTAATTTGAAAAATATATTTACCGCTGAAAATTCATAGCATTTGATTTCAGAAGAGTTTTTCAGGGGGTCATTTTGCGATTTTTTATTTTGTAACTAAGACAGATTTTCGAAATTGTATTCAGTTAAACGTAATTTCAGTTTTATTTTCTACCTGCAGTATTTTTCGCACCTGATTAAGTAATCTCGTCACTTCAAACAAAGCGCTGAAAAATGCTACTTTTTGTTGTTTTACGATTGGACCTCGCCTTAATAAGAGAGTTCAAGTTTTGAAGGTTACCAGGCAGATTCATTTATACATTCACTTCTATTCACAGATTCACATTGCACACATGTTTAAAACTGACAAGGTTATGTTTTTTTTTTAAAGTGAAAGCTTTCAGCCAGCTTGATTACGGCACTGACAGTCCTGAGCATTCATTTGTATCAGATCATTTAACATTCGTCTTGCTGAAGGGAAAAGACCATGCGAAAGTCTGATATTTTGCGCTACGCTTATGTAAATGTGTGTCAAAAATATATTTCGCTGTTGACCTACAAGAAAAATGTTACGTTTTCAAGCGAATCAATAAATTCTGCTGCTGTTCGATGAAATGCTATGATGAATGTTGAAACTTTGTTGTGACCTTTAATTACGATTTATTATTTGTTAAAATGCAATACAAGTGATTGTTCAGATGTGTCAGTGTGTTAAAATAAATTTCATTAGTTAATCTGACCTGACGGCCTTTGTATCTAATCCAAGCAAGTCTTGCAGCATTGCTCTTTGTACCGCTTGAGAGCACACATGTTCATGGCACGAACGTTTTCGCAGAAACGGGACGAATCGCGACATACCCCATCTATGGACAATACGACAGAAACTGTACTAAGGAAACTAACGGTAACTTAATGCACTAATAAGTGAAAGCTGCACAAACATTTTGCAGTCGCTTGACCTCCTCTATAGGTACACAAAGCTTGTAGTCATAATGAAGATGGCGTCATGTGCTAGCCTGAATTGGGAATTAGATCTTAATTAAGGCTGCCAGAACACGTCGTTAGGTTTTTGGTGACAAGATCTTAGTCTCGAGATAGGAAGCTAGCTAGACAAGCACCACCACACAAAAAAGTTATATAAATTGCGGAAAGCTTAAGCTAACTGTTTGGATTCAAAATCAAACTGCTGTTGTTTTTTCAAAGGTCTTAGTTCTCATCCACAGAAATGTTTGTGGTGGTGAGCATTGGTGACGTTACCTTTACACAGCGGCAGAGAACAGTTCCTAGTGACGGAAGGGCGCGGCATGTCCTCACAAGCGACACCAGCTCTGCGCTCGCGCCGCCTCGCACCACCGCGCCATACGCAGCGGAGCAGGCGGTGCTGCCGACCCAGACCGCCACACCCTCCCACACACTGAAACAATTTTATTACTAAGAAGCGTTCTTTTATGTAGTTTTCTTTCAGTAGACGATTTGGTTAATTCCAATCTATACCCATATACTTGTCTCCAATAAGGAAAAATCCGGTCGGACCCCAAAAGTATCAAATAAGTTTGAGCTATTCCCAAAACAATCATTTAGGAATATATAGTAATTACTACATCTGCAAAGTGAATAACTACTATTTGGAAAGGAATATAAGCATGAATTAGCCTGGCAATTGAAGTTACGATCATTTAAGGTCTGTGATAAGAAAAAGCCTTCTCGACAGAACTTTGTTTTCATCAAGAAGAGGATCAATTATACCTTTCTCACTCCTTTGGGTTGTAGTATATCCCACTGACCTTGGTCCAAGGTCCGACGGCCCAAGCCGGTCTGCAAGGCTTGGGTTCCCGTCTGATCTTCTCAGGCTGTATGCTGTAGTCGCACGAGGAATCAATCAGCACAGTGCCGTTAGAACTGACGCATTCCACTCGACGGCGGACCACGGCTAGGAACAATAGGATAAGTAAGAAACTCCACGTTAAAAGATAATGCAAACAGGGAGACACGATTCTGGCACCAAAAATTTAGTGTTGCTTTAATCTTGGGAGTTAGCTTTTTCTTCCAGTAAGGAAACATGGGATATGGTTTTTAGAGAAAAAAAAATTGCAACAATATTAACAATAACTTTAATTATATTGAAGGGTAGGCAGGTGCGCAATTATATAACTATAGCTACTATCGCGTCACTAGCGTTACTATCAATATTATTCAATATCACAAAAATGGCCGTAACTCAGCATAGTTATAATATTAATTATCGAATATGTAACAGATATTTCCACACCAGGTACTTACTTATTTTTTTTAACTTTACTGTCAACTATAAAAATAAAAATATATACATATATTTTATAAAAAATTGTGTATTGTCTATTGTTATTGTCTGCTATTTAATTATCTAGGAACTCACCAGCACCCCCCGAGAGGCAGCGAACTTGCGACCATGGTGTCGTGCGCCACGTCGCGCAATTGTCACCACGACAGTCACGCAACACTTGCGGTGGAGTGATGTACCTTGAGAGACACTGGTTCGTTTCTACTGTTGTCGTACTGTTGCCGGTTTTGTGCTGTTATAAAAAACACAGTGTCTTCGAAATAATGCTTCAAAAATATATGGAGCTTAGGCCATATATTGGGATGGGGAATAGGATGGGAATTGGCGTTATCTATTTCATTATCAAATCCATCCCTGTAGCTTACCTGACAAACTGCTCCCCTGATCTGATGTCCTAGCTGGCCACACAGAGCAGTGCAAGGAGACCAGTCTGTGGTCATCCAGACATATTCCTTCTCGTCTGGGGCTTTTGGTCTGCAAATAATAATAATGTACATTCATTTTGAAGCGACATCTTTACGACGTTCTAACAAAAAGGTAGTGTGTTCAAATAACAACGTGTCCTAGAAAATAGTTTTAATGCTTTTCGATTGCAATAGGTTGTTCTTTCGTTGTTGTTATTTTTGTTTTTTTTCATAAATTGTATTTGTCTTTCTATTTCAAAATTTACTACGTGCCACTTATCTTTATAAAAATATATTGACTACAGTGCTTACTTATTTTCTTTCAAAATGACATAAATATTAGGTTTTAATGTTATAATCAGAGTTACATATGTTTACTGTAATTTAACTTACCTATATTCTGTAGTAGTTTCAACATGTTCCACCAAATTTTCGACTCTTACATCTTGCATGTGCTTATTATAATCTTCATTCACAATTATAATATCCGAATCATCATCTTCAGGGAACACTATTTGCTTGTCTTCAAGATTTATTACATGAGTCTTAGTCGGAACTCCGTAGTTTTGGTACATTATTATGGAGTCCACTGTTCTTTGGCCTCTCGAGTTGCCGATGGTCTGTAAATTCCAAAATACCTGAACATATCAGTTATAAATTGTATTAATAAGAGAATTATGTTGTTGATAAAGTACAAATAGTATTTACAACTGGATCTATGGATGAGGTCAGGCCAGTTTATGAGATGGTTTTGTTCTTGGATGACATAATTGTATATTGTATAAATATTATATTACTCTTTGTTGTTTATTGAACCCCGTATGTACAAAGTTAGCGATAATCATGAAATATATTCAGTACCTATAAAATTTGCCACTACGTCATTAGTAAGAACGGATTTAAGAAATACAAATTAATTAATTTAAGTTAGTAAGAGAGAGATAGAGAGTTAGTTGGGTTTAGTAGGGAGAGTTTGATTTGGAAAAAAACATGCTGCTAGAATGCTGCTGCAGAAACTATTACTCTCTCAATTAAAAAAAAAACTGTAATGAGCTGAATATTATATGATCCGAAACTGAACACCAAATTAACGGAAAACCAAGTTGACTCATGCGCAGAAATCCAATCCAATCGCAGCCCGACCCTTCAATAGGCTTTAGTAACTCTTCACCTAGAATCGAACCAAAATGAGCAAGAACACAACCCAAAAATGAAAGAAACATGCGCCGCAGTCAACTCCAATCGATATTCAACTTAATGCAAACCCACACGAGTTTATTCTAGTAACTCCTCACCTGGAACTGCATGATAATATAGTGCAGGCACGGCAGCAGTCGTGAGGCACTGTTCCGAATGGGGGGGAGCATCTGTGAGGAAACAGCGGTTTCCTGAGGTCCCAAGCGGCGTGCGAGTTACAAAGACACTTGTTAAGCTATTGTATTGGTTTTGGGAGATTAGAGAGTGGTTCGTCATTGGAAAAAAAATAGTCAGTGCTATTTAAAAAAAGTTTCTTATAATTCAATTTTTAACGTATTAGTTTTTTGTTTATGTGGACTAAAGTTTTTGTTTATTTATTCAGAATAATTTATTCAACATTAGATCTTTCATTCATTGAATTATTTTTTAACATTATTAAACTAAACTAAAATTGGGAGTATGAACAACTCAATTTTTTCCATCCATTCAACATGCATCGCGAAAAACAGAAGCAGGTGATTTTAGTCCAGCCATATAAGTTTAGTTTAGAGAGTGCTTGAGTAGAGTTGATGCCATTTTATTATTTTGTTCGTTTTTTTTTTCATTTTTGTCACAGAATTCTCCTTATAAATAAGTCTTTGATTTTAGTCCTATAAATTGCAAGTTCGTCAAATGGCCTGAAAGTCATTATTTTCTATTTAGGTTAGGTTAGGTCGTGAGGTCAGTTAGGTTATTTAAATGTCTCGAGATTTCATCTAATTTTATTGTATACATTTTAGCTGATTCTTTCGAAGCGAAAGTCGAAACAAGGAAACAGCGGCAACAAGCCGCAGAAAAAATTAAAGAACTTGATTATTTGCTGTTTCAGAACTTTTGCGAATTTAGTTCAAGTCCTGCTTTGGATTGCGGAAACTCTTCTGGCGGGTTGCCAGTTCATAATAAAAATAATATTTTGAACTAAGCGCAACCGTCGTGTCTATCTGATTTACTTTTATCAATTTAATTTCATAAGTTTTTGGAAGTTTCTATTTAAGTTTGAATGATTTTAGGACAAAATATGGCTATAAGCTTGTTGTTAGACATAAGACTCTAATTATACAATTTTAAGTTTCAGTTTTACTATAAAAACTGACGTAGTTTTGACATATTTTGTTTTAATAAAACGGAATACTCACTTTAAATTGAGTCGGTTATTCCGACTATAGTTTCGATCGGTGACCTTTATCAAGGAATGCTAAGCGTGACACGCGCGCGACCTCGTCTTGCCTTGCACTGAAATCGCGCGAGTATGTGAATTGTTTTCAAAAATAATTCACGAATATAATTATGATTTGTTTAGTAAATAACAATTTTTAGAAGACCCTTGCATTATTGGGCTTAATACGTAAAAACTGGTAATATTTAGTTAAATGTTTCTTTACCAAAACTTACTCTGCCAATCAAAATAAAATTAAGCAACCCTCAGCTGTGGGAGTGGTTTAACTACTCCACTAGTTACTAAGTTAAGGGAATCTCCGAGGTGTAATGTAAAGGGCCTATGGTTCATACAACTTCGGGGTTGTAAAACGTGGTAATAAAATTTACGAAGTTTTTATACGGTAATAAAACTGTTATAGCGGAGTAAGGGGCATTTGAATAGAATAAGGTAGTTATCGTTGGAGAATGAATTTAGATAATGTTTGGAGTGATTGGATTGTGATTAAACTATTTAGTATTCTGACAGATGCTACCTTTGGGAGACTGGCAATAGGGTTTGTCTGGTATCTGATGTATTTTAAATCTGTTTAATTACTAATTATTTAGTAATTTGAATAATTTTTCAATAAGAGTTATTTATTTCCAAGAAATCACATATACCTTTAAACTATGTTTTCGCTGACAGAGGTTCCCACAATACGGGCCTTGAGCCTAGTGTGTGGCCGCAGGATAGCCATGGATTATGTAATCTACTGTATTTATCGATAGGCATTTTTATGCACATTACGTTTGTATTCAAATAATGTAACTTTTCTACGGCAAATAAATTGTACTTTACTTTACTTAATATGTTAACAAAAATTTATTGCCGTGCGTTAGTCTCGCAAAAACTAGAAAATGGTTCGTTTTTTTTTTTTGGTTTCTACATTTAAATTAGTACTCATGGGATATTTACCACGAGTTTTATAGTACAATAATAATTTTAATCGAGTATTTTTTTTTTAATTTTTGGATGTTATGCTTTTTTATGCTAGTTCTTATTAATTCTTTCCAACGACGTCACTTCCACCAACCTCGCAAGGCGCACACAGTGTCACACTACACACGCTACCCACCTCGTTCTCGTCGTAGATGTCCCTCGCTTGAGAGTTGAAGCTCGGGGCAGGCCTCGTGCTGGTGGACGCTGGCCCGTACAGCGCGTCGCGGACTTTGTCCACTTTCCCTGTAGATCATAAATTACATATCATAGATGTAAATACTTCGCAAGGAGCGATTTTTTTTGAAGTATTTTTTCTTATTTATTTTTTACTGAATCAAGTGCTGTAAGTATATTTAGCATTAGGGTGAACCCAGTCGCATCCTGACCTCGTTTGACTTCGGCTGTGATTTATTCTTGGATAGAAAAACTAATCACTTAATTTAAATCCTATCTAGTACTAACTAGATTTTCAGAACGTAAATGAAAATGCTAAAAGCTCGCTCCGCTAGTCTCATCACAGTAAATAGCAACATTTCCGGAGTTAAGTATCTGTTCTGTATCGCGACGCTGCCTCTGGGTGGGAAATCTTGATAAGACCGCGTGTACACTAGGAGATTTTAGTTGTCTAAGTGTAGCGATAGGACTCTTTTTTAGAGTCCACCTGGGGAAGTACCACACCATTGCTAGTTATTTAACAGCCAAGCAGTAGTGTGAAAAATTCTGGATTGAATGTTTAAATTACAGGTACCATAGAGATTTAACATTTAATTTCATGGTGACGAGCGTAGTGCATTGCCGAGCATGATTTCGAGCTGCCGAAGTATCCAAGTTTTAGGAGAACACCATCACACTATTCAAACAATCGGGCTGGCCATTCAAAGTATACGAAATTAATATACTTACTTTCTCTAATGCGAAACTACTATCGGACTACAAAAAATCGCAGCGTGCGAACGGAACATTCACAAGTCTCTTTCAGAGATTCCTCCATGAATTTTAAAAAGCCATTTAGCCGTGAACAAGGACGACGATATTACATTTTTAAACTTAATTCTGAATGCAGTTTAAATTTTAAAACGGTTTCTGAGTGTTTCTTAGTTGCGGCGACATTTTTTCATAAATTAAGGTAAGCTAGCTATTTAAATATAAACATGTTATAAATAAGCTATGCAGAAGTCAAGATTTTATTCTAAGAAAATCATCATCATCAGCCATAAGACGTCCACTGCTGAACATAGGCCTCCCCTTTAGAGCGCCACACCGACCGAAAACGGGCCACTTGCATCCACCGGTTGCCCGCGACTTTAACAATGTCGTCGGTCCACCTAGTGGGAGGCCTACCTACGCTGCGTCTTCCGGTTCGTGGTCGCCACTCAAGAACCTTTCTTTCCCACTGGAAGAAAATATAAGAAAATATCTTATTATAAACCGCGGTTATGATTTTGACAGGTAACGTATTTAATTTCAATATAAGTTTTTTTTTTGTTCCTACTGTAGTGGACAGTAGGTACTGCCGTTCAAGCGCTATTTAAAAGTCCTACCTTTCTTTTATAGGACACTTTATTGTAGTGTAGTGTTGAAGTGCGGCGTGCAGAACAGTCTTTAGCAATAGTATAAGACTTTTATTAATTTCTTATAGCGTTAAGGTTAGTCTGTGAGTGTGCTATAAAAGTGCAGTATATTTTTCATCACTTTAAATTTTTACAAAAATGTAGCCGCCCTATTAATAAACGCAAATAATCCTTGGAGCAGTTGCTCAGACTTCTGTCTTCTTCAATCGAGTTCTAATTTCTAAAAGAGCGAAATGGACAAAACACTTGGTAACTAAACAAAGGGTACTCCACGTTTGTTTGTGACTAGTCTTGTGGCTCAGTAAGTGGGTTTCCACCTTCTGAGCTGTTAGGCTGTGGGTTCGATTCCCACTCAGGACAAACATTTGTGTGATGAACATGGATGTTTGTTCTTCGTCTGGGTGTTTCTATGTATGCTATATGTGTATTTACAATATATATATGTATTCTACCAGTAATCTGGTTCCCATAGTACAAACTTGCTTAGTTTGGGGCTAGATGGCGCTGTGTGTGAAAAACGTCCTCCAATATTTATTTATTAATATATATATATATATATAAGTATCTATGTATGTTGTGAAGAAATCATGTCACGTCGGCATAAATTAAACTCGCTAAATTAAGCTTAGTACTATTGCTATTTTTTACTAATAGAAACACCAGAAAGAGATAGAATGCATTTCAGTACAGTTTGGCCATATTAACACAAAAAAAAAATTTGAATGGGTTTACTAGCAAATTAAATAAGGCGTTTAAAGATGTAGACAAGTTTTCAGTATTTTTTATTTTAATTTGTAGACCAAACAAGGTCCTTACACCTACCGCGCACAGAATTCTCCTTTTGCTACCGCGCTTACCAACAGTTGAATATGCCAGCGCATCAAACATTGCATTTCCGCTCGACACCGCAAGGTATAAACCATTTTTCTAGCCAATTACCTCGTTCACGCACAATATTCTGCAGCAACTGCAATAGACATTGCAATAGAAATTTATCTTTGTCTATCCCTGTCGTCACACCATCCACCTCGCGCTGCTCCTCGTGTTGCCGCGAATATTCGCGAGGCGGCCACACACTGCTCTACACAAGCGCTATTCATCTCTTTTATAAGTCTTTGGCCTTGCCATCTACCTTACAGAGCGACAGACACACAGCGACAGATTTTCAAAACTCGTGTACGCTCGTGTCTCTCGTGTCTCGTGTAGCGGTAATTACGGCTTTACTCAATTCGCGGATTGAAAATTCCGTTTCGGCACTGGGCAATTCGACCCGTGTCCGGTACTACAACCGACCTCGCTGCGCAATAGTGCCGAGGTCTTCCAGGCTCCCGTGCTGCCTGACTGCCTTCTTAGCCCTGCTCCAACACCCTGAGGCCGTCTACCGCCTTCGGCCGCCTTTCGATATAGGGAAGTACGGTGCTACGAAGTGAAAGCAGACACTGATCTTCAGGTCGATCAACCACGACCCTATAAATTCATGTGCCCTTCTGAGCTAGTTTGGTAAATTCATTTCATTGAATCTATTTTAATTTTAACCTTTGTTTATTATTTGTAAAGTAGATTCACTTTTTGCTGATTAAAATCTGTTTGTACTTATGGTCACACCTTAGTTTCACTTTACTATCATATTAGGTAGGATAGAAGCTAAAGGGACAGCCCTTTAGCCTATGACTAACCCGGTACATTGGCGTACCGCTAGCCGAGTACTAAAAAGTACAACCACCATGCTATAGTTTCCACAAGATGTTTTCCTTTATCTCTTCTTTCTTGTTGTTGTGCTTGTTGTTTTGTTGTGTTGGTGTTTGTGCTCATGCTCACTGTTGGGATTTGAATCAACGCCATCAGATTGTACTGACCTTTCTGCCGGTTCTTGTTGTAGTTTCGTCGCTGGTCATGCGGGCGCTGTTCGTGCGACTGGTCGTCTGACGCACCGCCGACCATCGCGCGGTACCGCCCGTCTGCTCTGCTGTTCACCACACAACATAATTATTAAGAATAACAAAAGCGTATAATTATATCATTGATCGGACGACACGCAATACGATGTTGATTGAATTGAAATCCCTATAGTCTATAACCATTAACTCGAGCGAAACCATTGAGTTACTATGTACTACGTACTACAGTTACTGCCACGTTTCACTGCAAAGGTCCATGTCAATTGAGCAATATTACTTGATTTCACTCAGTAACTCGCTCGACGCTTACTTTTTTAGAAGCTTTTATGTAATCTGCAATGTTAAGGTCAAATCTTACGACTCAATTTTAGACCAGTTCCCGTTGTACAATTGACTTGAAGCTGTCAAGCTGCTTCAATTTACCTGTCAAGTTCCGATGACAATACAATATTATGACAGCGAGCTGATCTGATGATGGATACGGAACGTGGAAAATACTCGACCAGATTCAAAATGATTGTTGTTCCTTTGCTGGACTTTGCTGACACATTAAAAGTTTTAAGTCGACATACTTGAAACTTTTGAAGTAACAACTTTCCAACAGACCTGTCGGATAACGGTGAAGACGGCTCATCCAGCGGCTTGTGCCGTTCGATCTCCTCCGAAGAAGGGAACTCTCCAGGTCGCGGCTTCACCAGCAGCGTGAGGTTGGCACTGGATCTCCCGGCGACACACGTGTACACGCCGTGGTCTCGGAGGGACAGGGACGTGATGCGAAGCGCGCCCTGCGTAGAGCAGAGAAGAAAAAACATTAATAAATGATAAATGACTATGAACGAACCTCTTGAACGAGCCTTCTGACTTACTTTGTAGCGTGTCTACCTTATAAGCAAGAGGGGACCTTCGATTCCCGACCGGGCAAAATGTTTGATAGATGAATTTAAATATTATATGCTTTGTGTCCGAGCGCTAGTTGTCTGTCCCTTTGTGTGTATTTCATTGCATCCCAACACATGGAATCCTAGTGGGGAGCTCTTAGCGTGAACCGTCATTTATTGACGTACAATACCTCCAAACTGACAAACTGACTGGTAGTTGATCAATTCCATTAAGCAACTCGGTTCCGGCCCGAACGGCCTGTGTTGCTCCAAGATCCTCCAATACTTTTTGTAGCTTAATTGCTTTGGCAGTTATTATAATTGTAAGTGGCATTTTATTTTTAATCATTTACATAAACATTAACAATTTGTAAAAATTAAGAATGATTAAAAATGTACTGCATTTTCATAGTATAGTCACAGAGTAACCAACTTAACCGCCGTACCATAAGAAATTAATAAAAGTTTATACTATTGTTAAAGACTGTTTTATATGCTATGCCACACTTCAACACAGCTAAAGTGGGCTGTAAAAGAAAGGTATGACTTTTAAATACCGCTTGAACTCATTTTATGCATAAAATATTACATTTTAAAGCTTTGTTGTTAATATCTCATTACATACCTTTTTAGAGATCTTGTATTTCTTTGACTTCGATATAATTTGGTGGTCCTTCGCCCACTGTATTTTTGTCCTGTTGTATCCCTTCACCGGACATTTGATCTTCACCTGGGTGCCGTAAAATATTGTAGCTGACCCACCAACTTTTACAGTCACCTGTAAAAAAACCTGATTAAATAACTGTTTGATAAAAACTTTCGTTAAACAGTAACTTTTTAAAGTCTTAGGAATCTTTGCCATACTGTCGGCTTCCTTGTTTCATCTCTAGATCATATTATGAGAGACTGGTTGTTACCCGCGACTTGTTGTTATCCTATGTCCGTATTTGTTATATACAGTAATTCCATATCAAATTTTTTCAAGATCCGTTTAGCCGTGACAACGCGACAAACATCCAGTTATGAAGTTACTTCCTAGTTCGCACTACTTAGTTCGCTAGATGGCTTTGATACATTTTGGTGCATGTTTTGAAGTATTGTGTGGCCTGACAGTTGTAATGTAGGGAGTTCTGAATCACGCAAATGAAGTTTTTTCCTCGAGATGAACGTATTCATTTTCATATCTCGACGCTTTATTCGTGGACCTGGAACCCTATTCTCAAAAGCTGAGATTCAATCTCGTCTCGAAAAATAATCTCAAAATCGACATCAATTTGTCATATCTCCGAATATCCTGGTACGACTGCGTCTGTATTCCTCTCAATTAAAATATTAGTTAGGATATTAGGATTAGGATATAATCATCCTAAGTCATAATAGGTATCTTGTAAGTATATGTGACTTATCTTCGACCACATTGTCACTCAGTCGCTCACCAACAGGAGAGTTTGTGGTCAAAGCCAAAGTCAAAGGTTGGTGGCCAAGTACTAAGTTTGGCTTAAAACTTTATGACGTAGAAGAATAGACCTTACCTTCTTCTTCTTAGGGTCGTGCTGTATATAGGAAGAGTTGGCAAGCGATATTTCTGGGGAGGCGGTGTCAAGAAGACATGGCCGAGAGTTACATGACTTGGTGCTGGCGGGACGAGGTGAGCTGCAAAGCGATGCTGGACGCTCCACCACGTGGGACTGGGCCATTATTTGCTTACACTCCACCTGTTTCAAGAAAAACACGACTGATAAATAATTTTAAATTAAAAAAAAACCGACTCTATCAGAACCATTTATTTAAATTTGCTTCCTCATAGTCGCTTAACTATCATAATCAAGATCAATATCTTGGCGTTTCCCGTGAAATACGTATCATTGAGGAGTTCCAGTGGCCATCTGTGGTTTTCTTCATCAGTTCCATTTCACCAAATGATACTTTCTGAATGCGAATGCTTGTCTTGTTGGTGAAAATATATAACGCTATATGTACGCCCATAATATTTGAGGAATTCCCCCAATTCCTCATGGATCCTATTATCAGAACTGGATTATAATAAAAATTGATTGAACCATGGTATTATTTCATACTCCGTCTGGTATAGCATTAAATTTTATCAATAGGGCAACTTAAACGCGTCAGACACAATATGAAAATACAAAAGAAAACGCCGGGTAGTGACATAAGCTGGTGTTAGCATCCGGAATGTCAGACCTTGTTTTTAGGATTGATATGGAAGACTCACATCTCTCTGCTTGAGTCCGCCACCGCAAGTCTTTGAGCATTTGGACCAGTCGCCGGTGTGCCAGCGCACGGGGCAGTCGAGTACATTGCAATACTGCCGGTCAGGCGGCGGGGGCTGGGGGCACATGCTGTTCGGGACGACTACGGTGTTTGTACCGCCTCGCGTTACCTGCACCAAAACGATTGGTGATTATCTCGACACCAAGGTTTGATTATACACATTTACCACCTCCACGACACCACGAATCGGCAAAACTAACGAAAGATTGTCTACATTTTTTTAAACAGCGGCAAATTGGGAGACTTTGCACCTGATGGTAAGCAAACCGACCGGGCATCTGCTACACTAATAGTGTAGTAGATGCATCGCCAGCCCAGAGAGGTGTTTAAAGACACTCTTTTGAAAGAGCTCCAAAAATCAGAAATATAAAAATTGCTAGACGTTTTTCAAACAGCGCCATGTAGCCCCAAACTAAGCAAGCTTGTACTATGGGAACCAGATACCTGATAAAATACTTATTTTTTGTAAGTACATACGTAGAATCACCCAGACAAAGAACAAACATCCATGTTCATCACATAAATGTTTATCCTGGGTGGATATCCCCCCACTGAACTACAAGGACAATCTTTTATTCGTTTTTTTTTGACCGAGCGAAGTAAAGGTCTTAGAGTTTACTGGGATAAATCGGCATTTGTATGTATGTGTGTATATTTGTCCGATGATAACTTGCGAACCGTTGATCCGGTCTTCGTGTTTTGTAGAGAAGTAGTTCAAATATGAGCTAAATCGGTCGCGGGGTTGTGAAGTTATAGGGGTCACAAGGTCTTAGTTCGGCGCGAACTACTAGTTTTAAATAAATATATTGATTGGACATAAATAACATTGAATATTGCAGGCAAGTCACTTCCATCATTTCCACCGTTTGGGATCATGGCGTTCAACAAGCATACGACTCGAAAATAGCATTTTAAATCTGATGATACCTCGTGAATGCATGTGACTTCTCTTGTCTGTATACCGATGCCACAAGATTTGGTGCACTGGGAGAAGTCTGTGTAGTTCCATCTGCAACAAAAATTAACGACGCTAAAGTTTCGAAAGGTTTAGAAGTTGAAAAAAGTGTCTTAGAACTAAAGTGTCTTAACTAAAATGGTGAATCAAGATGGTTGCGTCGTTCTTATGCAAATATAATGTTTACAACTTTTTAAATTAAAAATAACTTGTTAAAAGCATGTCGGGCCATGCTTAGTAGGGTTCCGTAGGTGCGCAGGACGTTTTCAAGTATTTATCCGTTTTCACCGCATATCTCAAAAAGTAATTATCACATTTTGCCTGAAATAATTTTAGAAGAAAGTTTTTATTAAGATCTATCAATATGGATAGTTTAGAAATGGCAGGGGGGGGGCACATTGTAAGCAACTTTGTCGGCCCAAATTTCGCAAGCGGTACATCTGATAAAAAAATGATTTAGGAAACTAACTTTATTTTAAAAGATCACACACGTGGGGGAAATGCGAAAAAAAAATTTTGATCCCACTGTACATGTATGAGAGCCACCCTACTAATATAAAATTATAATTTTTTTATCCTTTCAAAATTGTCACTTTACAAAGACCTGTTAAACGACACCCAACAATGGGGTGCAGCGATATATATTTTTTTTACCCCCTCTTTACATGTATGGGAGCTACCCTTATTTATTTAAACTATAGGTCTATACTTAAAATATCCTTGTGCAAAATTTCATACATGTAAGTTTATAACTTTGGAAGTTATAAGGCTGTAAAGGATTCAGACAGACAGACAGACAGACAGAGGGACATGACGAACTTATAAGGGTGCCTTGTAGTACTACAGAACCCTAAAAAAGGGTGAGAATAGTTATCTGTGAATCAAAGCACTTACCTTGGAGGGCAGGGGTGGTCGTTGCAGGTCCTCACTCGGTTTTCCGGCTTGGTGAGCGGGTCACACATGTATGGAGACGCATTTTTGCCGTCTTCGTCTCGGACGCACTGGATTATGAGCTCCTGAACGTCCAAATTAAGGATTAGATTGCAATGCGTTAGCAGTTATTAGCGTAAATTAAGCAAAGCAACTATATTTTATGCAGAGCACTTGGCTAGATACTGTGATGGTAGGAGTAGGTCTCTGACGGAATAATAGATTTAATGAATGTTAACTTTATTCATAATTTGACCTGTAAATTTATATTACCAATATATTGCTTTGACTTTGACTTAGGTATGCACTATTAATAGCCGATAAATTTTGACAGAGGTAAACCTATTGAAGCCGTCGAAGACAGACAGGTTGGTCTATCCAGGAGGCAGAACATTTTAATACATTTATTTTATATTTAATACTAAGATTACTGATTATTCATGATCATCGTCGCGATCATGTACAAGATAACAACAGAACCAGAGTAACCAGGCGAGATCATCACAACACTCAGTCTGAAGAAGACGGATGTTTTTGTTTTGTTGTAAGTCGTATTATATAAACAAACCCTAATATATTTACAGTTTTAGGTATACATTACCTGAACACCACTCAGACACGACGCGCTGCAGCTGGTATAGCCCTTTTCCTTCCAAGAGTATGACTTGCCGGGCGAACCGGGCGCTACGCGGATGTTGCTAGACGTACCGAAAGTCAAAGACCTGCTGTATCAAAAAAAAAAAATTATAAAAAGTTGATAATATAATATATTTTATTGCAAATATGTATATATTAAGGTAATTAAACTATAGTTAAAAAAATGGAAAATTGCGAATCAGAAATATTTGACTAAATAATGAAAATAGAGAATTATCACTTATTCATTTTTTATTTAAAATAAACACGAAGATGATGTACGTCATTGTAACATAGAATGAAGCAAGCAGTATATACCAGAAAGTATAATTTGGATGGGAAACGAACTATTACTATTGTAACTAACTACCTATCCAAAGAATAAGATAAATATAATAAAAATTTATATGATATAATATAGTTTTTTTTTCTTTTGTTTTATATTTGTCATGCATATACTTTTTACTAGTTATTATGAATTGCATAATCATAAATTTATCCTTCTACACTTGAAACTTACATTTCAGTATCAGTCGCACGATGACCGCTAATCTTATCGCTATCGCTCATGATTAATTCACAATGAAAATTCCTTTAAACGTCTTATCCAAATCGTGGCAGAAACTCAGTAGTGCTTATCGAAACATTACTAATGTCGCTTGACGTAAACATTAGTGAACCAGACGAGTTCAATTGCAATGAACTACACAGTTGTATCAAAGAAATAGTAAAGCTAAAAAACGTAGAAGATTTCTCATATCACGTAGATTATGTTTGTGGTAAAAGTGAAAACTTTATTTCAAACATATTTCGAGTTACAATAAGAGAAAGTGAAGATGAGGATAAGAGATTCAGTGTGATTGTGAAAACATTGATCAATACGACAAGGCAAGAACTTTTTCATGAACTACATAAGCGAGAAGTTATAGCTTATGATGAGGTTATCAAGAAATTTGGAGATATACAAGAATCAATAGATGAAAATCTAAGAGTTGTTTTGCCCGAGTGTTTGTATACGAGAATTGACAAAGGAAACGAAGTAATCATACTAGAAGATATAAAGGCGAAAGGATTTGAAATTGATAACAGATTGGCAAGCTATGAGCGTTTAGATTATTCCCAAGTGAGCGCAATTTTAAAGAACCTTGCGAAGTTTCATGCCCTATCATTTATTTACGATAAACATTACCCTGAAACTTTTGAAGAAGTTAAATCCAAATTTAAAGATATAATATTCTCAGAGAGCTTTTTGAATAAGAGTAAGCTGAGGCGTTATTTTCACGATTCATTTGAGACCTCTGTAAATTTAGTTGAAAATTTAGAGGCCAAGAAGAAATTACAGAGTATAGCACCGAAGCTTTTGGAAATTTTGCAAAACTACACTAAAGCTGGAGACAGAAATGTTTTATGTCATGGAGACTGTTGGATTAATAACGTGATGTTCCAAAATGAAGTAAGTTTAACTTTCGCTATCTGTTATGCACCTGTGCTATGTTATATTTATGTGATAAGCCTTTAATTTCTTCAGTAGATTCTTATCAAAAAAACAAATTATCTATTTTATTTACTGTTGATAAACACGGTAGTTGGCATAAAAACACACCGCCACACTTAACTGACCTGCAAGTACTCTAAAAACTAGAGATAAGCCTTTAACTTTTTTAATATTTCTTTTTGTTATTATTTTGTCAAATTAACTCGTGAAAATTTTCAAAAAGGTACCCATTGGGTCTCGGATATGTACAGAACCACTAGAGGATTTACAGCAGCGTTCTCTTGGTAAGCAGTGAGCGTTCTGAGATCCCCAAGCTGCCTGCCAAGCGTGGGGATTATCGCAACCCCAACTCGAAAGGGGATGCATTTGTTCAGTAGTGGACATCTACTGGCTTATGATGATGATTATTCCCAAAAATATGTAACGAAACGATTTGGTTTCACATTGTAGACGGAAAAATTGAAGTCTTTGCCGTTTTCCTTGTTTTTTGAGAACTGGGCTAGGCTGCACCATCGCAGGGAAGTTGATAGCTAAGATCTATTTCCAATAAAAAATCTAATCTAATTCGAAATAATTGTAGTGATTATCTAAACATGTACGTTCTTATTTATACGTTTTATCTAAGATATTTACTAATTCCCACAGAATACTGAAATCGCAAAAGTCTGCTTCATGGATTTCCAAGCAATGCGTTACGCCAACCCTACAACTGACATCCTCCACTTCATATATCTCTGCACAGACTCTGCATTCAGATCTGCCTACTTTGAAGACGTCCTCAACGACTACTATGACAATTTAACGTCGTTTTTAAATCTTTACGAAATAGAAGTCAATTCTGTATACTCCAGAAAAGATTTTGATAGCGATATAGAAGAAGTGAAAGCATATGGTTTGATAATGGGGTTGATTGAAATGAAATTGCTTACGACGTCGCCTGAAGATGATGCTATAATGAAAGGATCTATGTTAGTGTTAAACTCAGGGGGAGATGATTATTACAAGACACGAGTAAATGATGTAGTAACAGAATCTGTTAATAATGGAGTTTTGAATAAGCTTACACATATAATAAATTATTCGTAAAAATAATTGTGATATTTTTTATTTGTTCAGGGCTCCAACAAATTTATATTGTTTTTACGCTGCAAAACAGCGTTAAGAATTAACTGTGTTTCAACTCTACGCGAGACAGCATCTGGACGTGTTGACTCACCGAGCGCTCGGCTGAGAATGAGACTGAACTGTAAACACTAGCCCCCTTATTAATGAACGCGGATAAAGCTTGGAGCAGTTACCACTTGTTTAGTCCTTTTCGGTCTTTTTGAAATTAGAACTTGATAGAAAAAGACAGAAGACTGAGTAACTGTTCCAACTGAGCGCCGCCAACCAACTCCAACTGCCGCGTTTATTAATAAGGGGGTAGAGGATTGGTCAAGATGCAATTTGATGATGGACTTCCGCAAGGTAACATCAGTTTCAATTAACTCTTTATAAGACATTTTATACAAAACTGTGTTATTCTTAATCATAATATAAGATAAGCTTAATATGATAATAAGGTTAAACATAGCACTGCTGCTAAGCATTGGGATTGGATTGCCGCGGTAACACTCAGTGACTTTGTTTTAACTTTTTTATTAGTCAATTAACGTTATATGTCCCTATATTCCTATGGTTCATGGTGTGAAAAGTCATCCATAGAAATAGAACAAGCTAAGTGCTAGTTAAACTTATCTGCTACACATGCCAACAAAATAATCTTATCGTCAAATAAGAAAGACAAGGTTTTTAATAATAAAAAGTGATACGATGCGATCTAAATAAAATACATCGGGATAATAAAATACTTTCCATTATCGTAAGCAGAGTTGTTGTCAATACCCTGGCATGTTTGGTAATATTGAAGAAATCTTACCTATCTCCACCGCTGTAAGCCGGCATACTAGAATCCCCAAACGAAGTTCCATAAGCCATCGAACATGGCTCCATTACGCATCTGTCAGTCTCCTCGGCAGGTTTCGGCCCCATGCATTTACTATCGGGAAGTTTCGCGATCGTTCTTGAAAATTCTAGAAAGATCTTGCAATGCACTTCTTTTTTCCTCCACCCTTCTCCACAAGTCGCACTGCAGGGACCCCATTCATCGTCTTTAATGTAGCTGGTTAAAAAGAAAAAAGATAAGAGATTTTATACAGAAAAAAAAAACTAAATTTAAAGGAATTAAAAAAAAAGAATGCCGTTGCTATTCTATTTCATTCAATTAAAGATTCACACAAAATAAAGTAGGTACATGCTAGGTGCTCAGAATTTATTAAGACTCTATAAACCTATTTATATGGCTGGTATATGTAGAAGTATGCACCAGTGTATGTATATAACCGCCAATCGTGTACCTGTAAATTTGAAATCTATGATTAAAGATTCAAGGCTGTTTTCGTGTATATAAATTTTGATAAAACTGTAGCAATGTCTGTGTTCAGTGCTGAATGTTAATATAGGAAAAGTGTAGCAAAGAAAATAAAGTGTTAGTGCAAGGAGAATTAAACTTTATTGTGCAGTGCATAGAGTTGAAAAGACGAGTGTAGGTGAAAGCGATGGTGTGTGATACGAGGTGCATTGTACATGAATTTATTAGATTATAAAAGGTGTTTATTTTACAAAGTGGCTCTACTCTATGTTAGGATTTCACAGGATTTTCTATATCACAAAGTCAACGTCTTGAAACGAACACAGACACATTCAAGTTGGCATTAGGATAATCTTCTATTTTCTCCAAAGATTTTGTCGTTCGATTTCTTTTTAGCGCAGATAGATATCATAGAGTCTGCGATTGAGCTATTTATTTCAAACTATCAGATAAACTCTTCACTTAAATTGAAGATTTTCTCTTGCTTTTATAAATACAGTTTTTTCTTAGATGTTAACTGTATTTTAAAGCTTTATTTTAGTTTTTGCATGCCATTTGTGTCAGTATTCAAAACTCTTCTATGGAACTAAATTTAGGGTCAGTTGGGGTTTTGTGATGAGTATCTGATGAAGGGTAAAGTCATTCCTGATGTGTGATGTCTGTCATAATCCGTCAACTTCGTTGGCGATGGCCGTGGTTCACTATGGCTATAGTGGTATGGAGGTTGTGGGATATGAACTAAATTAATTGTATTCATTGAAACAGAACTAAACGCGGTTTTTTATTCGTAGTTTTAGAAAAATAATAATTAATTCAATAAAAGGTTTATACATAATAAATTATAAGTCTTAGTACTTATTGTCAAAAAGTATCGAGTGGCTTTAGATAGTTTACCTTAGTTTAGATTTAAATATTATATTTATATTTAAAAACTATAATATTATAATTATGTTATTATGAAATCATAGTGTATTATTATTGTGTATTAACGAGAATCATTTCTCTTCTGCAACAGGCGGTTTATTTAGCAAGGGCCAAAGCCAAGTGCATTTTCTTAAAATAACTTCAGCTATTCTCTTACTTAATTACTAGCTAGTTACTGAGACATTTACGGACACTTCTGCAGGTGTTGAGTCTTGCGGCTTTATATAGGAGAATTCATATTTAGTAATTGTCAATCAAGTTCATTTTTTTTTACTACTTAAGACGAGGTAAGTCAATATTTCCATATTGTAGCTTTTTTAGAAACCATCTAGGTACATCCCGGCCCTATTTATAGTCTCGTCTTTATTATATTCAATTCTGTTTTACACATTGCCCTAATAATTTCAATTAATTTAAGCAATTCCCGTTTTGTGAATCTTTTTAGATACAACTTCGATATTATTATTTTACTAATCCTACTACCATAAAGACATTCTCGATAATACTGGAACAGAATACGTAGCTTAATCTTTATTATCATCTTATCCACGAAAGGGCTTTTGAAATCTGACGAGACCTAATATGTAATTTTTTCTTAAAAAATATGAAGTCTTTGAAAATAATGTTATATTTTCTAAGATAAGATTACGAAGATCTCTCACATTTTTTTGTGGCGGAATTATAAAATTATTTTTTAGATTTGTCTTATCATAATTATTATATTATTACTATTATTTGGAATTAGAAGTTAACAGTAAGTCGCTTAATTTTTCCACAAATTAACTTTGTAATATCTGGCCGAATTAATTTGTATTTAATCTTTGACTCAAAGAAATTATATATACGAGTACATCCTGAACTACAGCGCATCTAATCTAAAATCAGATGCAGATCGAAATCAGATTGACAGCAAATTCAAAAACGATGAAATACGCCTTTCAATTTTATTTGTTTTAGTCATACGTTAGTTATGTACTAAAAGAGTATACTGGGAAACTTTTTTCTATTAAAAAGGATTATTTTGTGAATTTAAACTATTTGAAGACAGGGTCTTACCTAGCGTCATAGTTGTTTAACAATTATTTAGTTTTCAAAATATCAAACACATGTTTTTTTTATCGTAAACCGAAAATCTATTTTCAACATTACAATAAAATTGTTTCAAGTTAAAACTTTTGTTTTATTGTTAATTTACTATTTAAGGCTATTTATTGTTTTTTGGTCATAGTTTGAGAACTAATAATAATTGTCTAAATAAACCTAATAAAGGTTTTAAGGCAATAATGAAAAGTGTATCGTAATTTTCTGTATTAATTAATAAAAAAAATTGTTTTGTTCAAATACTTTTTCTAAAGTGAAAGTAAACAATTGATCTTTTACTAGAAATAAACTACTACCAACTAATAAATTGAAGAAAAACACTAGAAATTTGTTATAGCTAATAGTTATAGTGGACTTCGGATAGGACGGAGGATGTTTGAAGTTGAATTAAAGACGCAGCTGATAGCCATAGCAACGCCAACGAACTTGACGAGATTACGGTGAACATTAAAAATCCTTTCTCGGTACAATACCTTACATACAACCAGCCACACGCAAAGAATATTTTGTAATTGCTGAAAGAAGACAACAACAAAATACTCTGAGCTATACACGACATAGACAGTTTTAGAGCTCCTATCCACATAGTATCGGAAACTTTTCAGAAAATAAGCAGGTTCTCCAAATATAGCTTATTCCGGGTTGCAAGAGATATAAATGTAGCCAGTGCCTATAAAAATGTTGTATTATTAAACAGCAACGTACGCACGTACGTACGTTACGTTGTTATTATTGTTGTGTTATTATTATTAATACACTTATTTAAAAATACGAGTACATGGTTTCTCGAACCCAGATCCTCTCGGAAATTTCATTTTAATTACTGGTCAAATTTATTTCAATATTGGAAATTATCTTAGCTGTATTCTGTATGTTGATGATAATACTACCAAATATTTGAGAGGATTAAAGTTCGAATTTTAGAATAATTATAAAAACTTGCAATTCGAAAAACCTATTTTTTTTTTATTTAATTGACCGACGATTTCCGACAGTTGTGAATAGGGGTATATAGGTGTTTGATTTTAATTGATTGAGGGATCTTCGAAAACAAATTGATGTGCTTATGAAATTAATTAAATCTCGTATTAATCCTAATTGAAAGACATACAAAAGCTCACATTTAGAAGGTGTTACATGCAAGACTTCTTATGGGACTCGTATTCTTATTAATAGAGTTGTTGGACCTTGTCTCAGTGGGTATAGATAATGGCGGGCCACCCACTAACCTTGATTCCTACCACAATAATATCTATTTATTTCTACAAACAAAGTAACTTCACAGGTGCCTAAATGTTGCTATTTTAAAAAATATTTACACAAATTGTATAACATGAATAGCAGTAGATTTGAAATGGATGTGTCGCTAATAGGCGGGATCTACGAGTTTTGGTTTGTGTGGGATCATTGAGATATTTCATATTACGCACTTGAAGGGGGTCACTGCATTACATTCCGATGTCCCATTTAATTGTGGTCACTAGGCTGAACTTCACTCAGTAACTCGCCAGATGTCGCTTTGTGACTTATTATTTATATAAAATATAGCGGCATGTTTACTAGAAGGACACCCCGCGCATATTATGCTAATAAGGTTTTTTTTTTGTTAGCGAGTGACTGACTGATGTTTGGCAAAGTGACCACAATTAAATGAGACATTGCAGTGTACTAAAGTATCACCTCCATTACGTAGTTTATGTGTAATAGCTCAATGTGTAACACCCCGTAGCAGGAATGAACAATAGCGTATATTCCGTTATCCATAATAATTATTTTAAAATGAGAGGTAAATTTAATGAGACAAGGTTTTCAGACTTTCACAGACTACTGCATACTACTTTGGTGTGAAGACTGAAATGCTCACAATTTGCTCATAAAGTAATAATAAAAATAATTGATACCTTTCATACTTTGAAATGACTTTGCTAACCCTTAACGAAACAGTGCTAAAATGATTTTCGGATTACTTTGGTAATTTCATATTTAAGTTGAATATTATGTATATATAATATTATAATGTTATGCTTTCATTAATCCTGATGCACTTGTCATTGAGCTATTATCTTTAAAAGGCGTTTTATAAACGCCTTTTAAAGATAATTAATTATATATAATTAATTAATAATAATAATTAATTTTATAATTAATTTTTAAATAGGCAAACGCCTTATATATAATTTTGCACAATGCAAAATGAAGTGGAAAATACAAACTTATGTCTTCCCATCACTTTGAGAAGCGTTTATATGTCTAGTGATACCCTTAAATTTCAAATTAGGCTTGCGTCTGGTCGCTTACTCATAACGAACTTCAATCCTTAAAAAAACACTTCTCAAAAGTCAGTTTTCAGTCCTCACACCATGGAACTGAATGAAGCCACAACACGTAACTTACGTGGCCTCGACAGGTACGTCGGGCTCGCCGATCAGCCGCTCGGTCTTGGGCTGAGGAGGTGGGTACGGCTGGATGAGGGGCTGAGTGTGGTAGACCACTCCGGGGAGGAGGTCTTCTATGTCGTCCTGGAGAAAAATATGGCTTATAAGTTACTTTGAGTGGAGCGTGTGTGCCAGCGGCCTAGAGCTCCGTTCCGGCATTTCAAGGAGCTGGGTTGGGGTTGGTTGGGTTGGTTTTGGTTGGACATGCCACTCCATGCCAGACGTCAGTGTTGGACTTATCGCCCCATATCGAATAAGAATGGCTTGAAAGTTACAACACTGGAGTGTGTGTGCCTGAGGCTGGGCTGGGGCTGGGTTGGCTCGGGTAGACGCTGGCGGAGGTAAATACACATGCGGGATGTTAGTGCAGGACTTATATCGCCCAGTCTATTTTGACTTTTTGTAATTTTTATTCTACTCATTCACAAGACGAGAACAGTGCTCGCCTGATGGTAGTTTGCCCGTAGCATTCCAGCGCCAAAAATAATTTCGACAGTTCAAGAACCTGCAGTGCAATACGTTGCGCTCGTCACCTTAAAATATTAGATCTTTAAATATATTTACGCTCAGTAACTTCACTGGAAAGAAGATAATAATATTTACAAGCTCAGTGGTTTTTTTTGATATGAAAAATAATATTCAAGCTATCAATATATATATTATATAGCGATCTAAACGCCGAGTCAATATGGGGACACATTTGTGCAGAAACCATTTATACACACTATGTTGTTTTTTCTTAACCTAGAACTTGAAATCAAATCTCTCCTTCATTCGTCATACTTACTTCAGGTTCGTCAGCCTCTCTGTAGGCGGCGCAACTGATGCCAGTGGAACAGGAGCGCGAGATCTCCGGCCTGGACGCGGGGTCGCATCCCCCGCCCGCTGGGGTGCACTCCACCCCGCGGACTTGTACCCCGGAGCCACAGGACACTGAGCACTGGGGGATGATAATATGTAAAGATTGTACTAAATCATACATTTGTTGAATTTGAGATCAAAATTAAGTGAAAGAAATATAATAAAATTTTTGTCTGTGCACACGGAGAAGCCTATGGCTAGCAGATGCCATACAAATGTAAAGTTTTAAGGCTTTAATTGGCTTAGATCAATAGCTTTAATTCAACATATACAAGAATAGTATTTTAATGACACACTGAACATCTAAAGAAAAGCTGAAAATGCTGGTAAGCCAGCTTTGTCATGATATACACATACAACTCTTTCGCCAAATTCGAAATGAAATTTGGCAGCAGCGTCGTGAAAACTAAGAAATAGGCAGAAGGACAAAATAAATATTTGCAAAATTTGGTAGAGTACTTTAAGTACAGCTAGTTAGCTAATACCGTCAAGTTGAGAATCTGTCGCTATAGCCCAGTCAATTCAGCGTTTGATCCGAAAGTTACAAATAACAGACTTTTTTTTCTGTAAATATTTGTTAAACCAACCTCTCATATTAATATACAATAATTAAACATAATGCTTATCCGGAACAGACTTAAATTTTACATTTTGTAATATCATCTCTATTTTTGCTACGTTAGAGTCTATTTCAGATGACGATCGTAAGCACGGCAGTGAGTCGTCGGCGACGATAATGTATTATGTCTTAAGCATAAATGCTTTTTCTATGTTCCGTACCTCTAGACTCCAGACTGTTTAATTAAATTTAATATTGATTCTGCGTCAGTAAATTATACTACATACAATTTTATATTTATGTGATGAATTATCTCCGGGTGCTCCATACTAAGTCCCGTAACTTAACTGGGCTACTATATAAAGCACCCGCAGCCCGGAGACTAACTTGAGAGCAATATCTCATATAGGCCATTTCAAGATGTCCAAAAGTCCGTATTTTCACTTTTGAGTAAAGTACGAAAGTAAGTTTTATTTTGCTTTTTAAATAACAACAAAAAGATTAAAAAAATATGTGTGACACTCAAAATGCTTTCCGTAAGGTCTCATTTCGTATATTCTTTAATTAATAATGTTTGTTTATTGACCAAAAATTTTACTGATCTAATTGAAAAAAAAATTTTTGGAGTTGGACTTAAGGACTTTAAGCTAGACTTTTTTAGAAAGGAAGATTATTTATCTATAACTATAAGAAAAAAGACCTTACGGAAAAATTCTTTTTTAAGTTATACGTGTCATCTTTGACCACACCGTCACATAACTATGATCAAACAACTCGCCTGCCAAATATTAAAAAAATTGTTCCGGTTTATCTGCACCTTAAAATGAGCCAAACTTGGTTCTAACCACTAATGAGTGTAAGCAAACTCATCCTGACACGTCCGGCAACCGCTAGGTTCCAACTTCACCAAGTCGAAGCTAACAAGGAGCAACTCGGACCTAACTATCGACCAGACTTAATGACAAACTAAAGTAAAACTTAGTAAAAATACTCGGGTTGAGTTAATTGGGGGTCCTGTTTTCATCGAGTTAATTAGTGGCTTTACAGAGCTTTGATTTAAGTTACGTTAACCCACAGATCACACCCTAGATTCTGCATTCAGGACGCTCGAAATGCACCACGTATCAGTCTAAATACACTTATAGAAAATTACTCTGATTGGTTGATTGTTAGGCGCGAGTAGGTGTAACCTTAAAATAGCCAATGAGAACGTTTTGTCGCACTCCCCGCGACCCGCGCCTTCCTAAAACTTTGGTAACTTTTTGTCGGAACAATAAATCTCGTAATGCGGTCTAGTTCTTGGTTTTTGATTTTATTTTTTATTATATTTATTTTCAAAATCCACAGCTCACATTAAGGATTTACATTTTATTATTACTTGACTACTAACTACAGACGTATAATTATCTATGCGTGTTTGCGTGCGTGTATGTATGTGCATCTGGTTTGTATAGGAGGGTAGGTGCGCGTTTGTGTGTGTGCAGGAGAAGAGTGTATTGTATATCGATTGGTCGGGTATTTCCCCCAAAAAGAGGGGAAGTTTGCTACGGCGCCATTTACCGGATTTAAATCATATTTGGCATATCTTTAATTTGTTATATGTGGTATTTTTGGCTGTGGATCTGGGTGTTAGTTGACTACGCGTCTTTCTCTGCGTGCCAAGGCATCCGTGACAAAGGGAATCCTAGTGGGGAGATAGTGAAACGTCTTAAGTGCGAATTTTACACCTTGACCTAACATTAAAAGAAGATCAATCATAAAAAACAAATAAAACAAAATTGATCCAAACAATAAACTAACAGAAATCAATACAATACAAATTCAAAAACAATACAAAAACGTTTAATACATAAAAAAGTTACATCGAACCTTATACACGTTAATATAAAAAGGTTAAAGGATTTCTTGTGGACCCTGCACTAGGAGATACCTGTATCGCAGGGGCCAAGCCAGTTGCACTTAGTTGGTGATAACATGTACGGTGCGGTGAATGTAATAAAAATTAAATAAACTATGCTGACATTAGAAATTAGGTAAGTTGTTTATATAAAATAAAATAAAAAACAACATATACAAAATAGAAATAGAATCTCGTCTAAAAGATTTCAATTCCTAAATAGCTTCCTATTTCCAAAGAGGTTACCTGCATTGTACAATGTGCGAAAACCTGCAGTAAAATTGCAGCTGTAACATAGTTGCGACTTTTCAATACTTTTAGTCGAACTATAAACTTTTATACGACAATATAGTTTCAGTAGTTATGTAAGAGACGCTCTCGATGCTTACAGAAGAGAGGATAAGATTAGACAAATAGTACACTGTTCACCGAGGGGAGAGAATGGCCGATTTGACGATTTCTGACTATGTTTCAGTCAGCTCGTGACCACGGCCATTGAAACTTGGCCGAAACGTCGAGGTATATAAATAAACTAGTTTTGGCGTGGTTAAGTCCTGATTCATTAAATTATATGTTTCACACTTTTTTCCGAGTGATACATAGTGCTTTGTACTACACAAAAAAAAGGCTTTGTCCTGACTGACTGACAGACAAAGTACAGTATAAACCACTGGACGTAGAGTCTTGAAATTTTGAGGATATGTTTATTGAGAGGTGTAAACGCCAACTAAGAAAGGATTTTCGAAAAACAACCCCTTAGGGAGTGAAATGGGGTGTAACCGTTGCTCCGATCTTCATGAACCCATGTTTCCGAAGAATCATCATCATCAGCCAGAAGACGTCAACTGCCTTCCCCTTAGAGCGCCATACCGACCGACAACGTGCCACTTTCATCCACCGGCAAGAAGTCGTCAAGCTCGAACTCAAGTTATTCTCCAAATAATAAATATACTGAATTTGAATAAATGTTTGTAGCCAAGTATAGTCCATACAAATAAATGGGCTAAATCGATCGAGGGTTTAAGAAGATACAGCGATTGCGAGGTCCCAGTACGAGGATAACAACTAATTGTATTCGTAGTACACAGTAAGCATTTCTACAGAGCTGTAATACTGTTACGCGATACACTTTACATGAATCGAGTTGGACGTGGAATGTAAATCGATGTATTGGATTTCCTTACAGTTCTCAAGTTAACACTCTTGTTAAGACTTTGTTGGCGCATCGATGAAAGCAGGAACTTCGCCACTTGGTTCTTGTGGCTTAATATAAGTTAGTAGGCATACCTACTTCTGATCAAATTCTGTTTTAGCTACGATAGAATAGTTGTTACAGCGTTCGGATCGCACGCCGCGGGTGTAAATTCTAAACAAGAAAGAAACAAGAAGCTGGATAGATACAGTGCAAGACAAGCAATATGGATTAGGCTGGAATAGTTTTACCAGGGGTCCGATCCTATTATACGTGACCCTACTACATATTATTATTCATTAGTTTATTTTACTTATTTATTTACACAATACAAACATTTATTATATTTAATGTCATTATTTATTTACTTCCACTTCACCTTCTCATCATCATCTACATCAACGCTTCCAAACCTATATGATGTCTTTACTATAATTATGAAAGCATAATTAATAAAATAGTCGGTACCGACCCGAGCCGGAGGCCAGGGTTGCAATAATAAGCAATGTTCCATGCAATATAATACACCACCGATATGATGTACTAAACTGTAAACATTGATTTAATGTAATTTAGAAAACGTTGCTTTTTTGTCTTGTAATTTGGCCCCTCCCACATAGTGTATTCAGCCATTTACAAGCACTGTAATAGTCCAAGTGAAGTTAAATATTTCTCATTTAACAAGAGTCTTAGTCTAAGTCACTCAAAGTAAGTCAAAGTCAAGTCCAAGTCATGCTCCGGTAAAGCGGTGGAGGACTTTGTTTTTTTTTTGGAGTATTGGAAACAACACGAAAAGTCACGTTACCCGATATTATTTGTTTTGATCGACACGGAGTGCGCTTCAACAATACTGAGTGCTGAATCTATAGGAGGTAATCTGTGCATCACGGATACAGTAAGTGTATATATTTGGACTTACCCCTGACCAGGGTCCGGCGACCCATGTTGGGCACTCGTGCTGGTTGCACGGCTGTGACGACCTGGGGGCTTGTGATACGCAGCCGGGCTCCATGTTCGTCCCTGCAAACATCACCATTATTATCAACAACTTTACAATAAAGAATCAGAGAAGAGATTGAAGTAGTTGTTGATTTTTGCGATGATAGCTCAGTGGTTAACGCGTTCGGATCGCACGCCGCACGGCCTAAGTTCATATCCCAACAATTAGCTTCAGCTACTAAACGAACGAACGAAAACATCGCGAGGAAACTACGGCGTGTTCAGTTGCTCACTTAAGAGCAAGTTCGCATGCCAGGATAGGTGTGCTTATCATCTTCGTCCAAACCGTCTCTTAGCATCAGATGAGCTGTGTCAAGCGCCTAGCCGGTCAAAAATAATAAAAGTCTGGCACACATCTATGAATATACAGTTTTTTATGTAGACTTCTATAAGGTATAAGGTATGCTAACCCGAAATAAGCTCCTGTTACTTATGTGTGTGAACAACTTTGAGTATAGAACCAACCCTGAAATCGAGAAAAAATAATCAGCTGTTCCATACATTTTGTAGAGTGTCATTGACATTTTTATATGGAAAAGCTGTCTTTTTTCTCGGTTTAAGGGTTGGTCACATTGTCATCATCATCATCATGCCCATAACCAAACCCATAACTTAGCATACCCTTTCTACTTAGCCCTGTGTAAGAAGACTAAGCCTTAGTCTTTTGCACAGGTTATGCATGGGGTTATTATGGGGATAATCCATTTTGTACTAATTCGCCAGTGCAAATTAGGAAATGCCCTTCATACATGAATTATAAGACAGTAGTATAGTACCAGGATCGTAAGTGTCCGCCCTGGTGACGTTGGCTGAGCGCGCACAGAGCACGCGGCGCGTGCGCAGGCCGCCGCCGCACGTCACGCTGCACGTTGACCACTCGCCTACGTACCATCTAAAATAATAATTATTAAATGATTAATTTTAAATTATCATGTTAAATAGCGATAAGCTAATCTAACATCTATGTTTAACAATATAAAGTTTTAAACGCTCTATACGTCTCTCTGGTGGGAACAGACTAGTGACCATTGTCACAATTATTTATAAGTATTAGCGCCATCTATTTCTGTAAAAACTTATATTATCGTCAAAACTCACTTGAAAGGACACGGATGTGTGTTGCACCTGACGACCGAAGCCTGCGGCTTGCTGGAAGCGTCACAGAGCTCCTCCGGCGCGTCCGAGCCGGTGAGGCGGTCGCGACATACTGCTAGCGACATCTTGTAGCCTAAAACGGAGAAAATGCGTTACTGCACCACTCAGTTTTGCTTGTTACTATGTTAGGTAACTTAATTAACAAAGAGTTTCTGTTCAATAGTTGAAGGGTTGAGGAACAAAGCCTCAAATTACATACAAACTTCCGTATCTTGCTTTACTTGTTAAATTACCTGTATTTTACGATCATTTTGGTACTTATTTGTTTTTGACGTTTATTATGATAGTTCTAAAACAATAAACATTTGCATCCCAATATTTTTATCTAGCATCAAAATATATACCTACCAAAAACTATTGAAATCAAAATAATTTAGGTTTTGCCCAGCAAAGTCAGCATTTCGCTTTGAACAAAAATGCTTGGAGCTGGAAGTGTAGCCACTTAACTAGTAATTATTAAAATAATAGTCTTTCATTAGATGTAACCTTTCAATTTCCCTGGCAGCCCCAGCCCTGCTATTCCTGAGCCAAAGTCTAGCCTGCAAATTTTAGACCTATATTATTCCAACCACTCCAACAATATTACAAACCATTTTTGCAATTAGACGGACCACTCCCGCAATTACATAGACCACATTTCCAATTATTTTCACATTAAAAGACCTCCGAATGTTCATTTGAAAAGATAAAATTTGTTGAAATTGGCTTCGGTAAAAATAAACCGTAAAAGTTGCAGTGTTCAAATATCCATTAGAGCGAAACTCGGAAACCAAATTAAGGAATGGATTTAGTGTTCCTAGATGTGACTTGAAGTGTGATTTTAGTCAAACTGACCTCTGACCTCTGTGAGACCTGCAGGCCTAGCACGGGCGCCGGGTTAATGTTATGTCCACCCGTTTTGTCTTCGTGTCAACGTGACAAAGCTAGAATATGGATACACCCGTTTCGTTCTCGCGAGATAAATATGGGGGACAAAATTTAAATCTGTGCCCGTGCTAGGTCTGCTGGTGGCATAACTTCGTTACGCTACTTAGGTAGTGCCAAATATGCATTCTTCTATAATATTACAAGGGACAAAATTAAATTGGAAATTAACCAATACAATAATAGGCAGCGTCTATTTTTTTTTTGCATGATTTTCTTATTTCAAACATGAATTCGAATTCGTGAATTTCAAATTATATTTTGTTTTTGGAACCGATAATATTTTTTTATAATGCTACACAGAATTTTGAAATTCGAATAATAATATGATTCGAATGATAATAGTGAATCGTGACAATGCAATGCGAGCGTCAACCTTAGATGTTAAATCTCTTTATGCCTAGAGACATTGCTGAAATCACTGCCTTTCAATTAGATACATAGTAATATTTGCACACTACTACTTGACAGTTGAATAACTGGCTAAGGTATCGGACTTCCCCAGGCAGACTGCAAGAGTCCTATACAAAAACGAACTATAACCCCAGAATAATCCTGAATTTCAAACTGCAAGCCTCTGCCAAGTTCAGGACATGCCCCTTCCAGTTCCCTAACTCCCTTGTCCCAAGAACATGGTAATGAGCGATTAACGAGCCCGTAGACGACGAAGTTCTTTTGAATACATAAATATGTAAATACTGAGCTCATTTTGAACTGGGATTTAGAATATCAGATTTGAGCCGCTTCGTTCTGGTGTACAAATACGGGGGAGCTACGTTTATTTATTTTGCGGGGATTTTGTTTGGTGATTTTACGATTTTTGTTCAGTTATTTTTATAATTCTTTCAATTAGATACATTATATAGCCCGCTTCGGCTCGAACCTGGTGCAAAGGTTAGCCACTGCGGCAATGCGGCCGGCGTAATGTGCACCGTCCTTTGCGCCGGATACAGTTAGGAGTGGGTATTTGTAATTAAGTTTGACTATGTTATTATGGTAAAAAATGTAATGTAATTAATAATTCGACAGCAATTTTTTTTTTTTATAGATATCGTGGAAATGCTAAAAATACAGTAAAAGTGAATGTAAAAATTGGTGGTGGCGTGGTGGTTCTATAGAATTTTGAAAACAACACGAAAAGTCACGTTTCCCTACATTATACTATTCGCCAGCACTCGTGCATTTGTACACGTTATGACTCAAAATAACACAATTTGTGAAAAATAATACAATAATGCGACATGACTTCATCACATTCCCGCCAAAACTCTCAGCGCAAACGTTACTGAGTTTCCAATTGAAGGACCATGTTACAAAATATAAAGGTTAACATTAACATTGAATTTCCATGTTGACGAGTGCAGTACAGTGCTGTGCATGGTTTTAAGCTGTTGAAGTTTAAAATTCTGGGTGCCACTGAACTGTTATGGGCAAGCTCGATGCTTACTTACCACCACGTGAGCGATTTGAAAGAAAGAAAGAAAGAAAGAAAGAAAATAGTTTTATATTGCAACAACAATAACATTAATTATATTGACGGGTAGGCGAGCAATATCATATAACTATAGCTAATCCATGTTATGTCTCACAAAAATGGCCTCAACTCGGCATAATACTGTTTAGTGAACAGCGCTGATCTTCCGTTGACGCCGTTCAGTGAAGTCACGAGAGGCTCAAAACAGTATCGCGACGTAGAATCAAAAGTCACTAAACTTTTTAACTTAACCGATTACAATATTACATAAAAGTGGAACCTATTTACGGTTAATTGTAACCAATTTTTTGTTTTTAAGTTAATTTGCTTGTTTGGACTATCAAAAAAAAAAAAAATTTTACCACGCCAAGTGAGCATATTTCCGATATTGAAAATTCTAGTAAATATATCTTTAGAAAAAAATAAATTCATAATTTCAAGTCTAGTTAGACTTGATACACTATAAAAAAAAAAAAAATGCGATTCTACAATATTTTACTTATGCGTTTGACTGGCTTAAATCATCCAAAAAGTGTAACAAAAGAACAGGAATATGGGCAAAAAATATATGGGGATATATATGGGGTATATGGGGAATATACCAGTAAGGCCCTTGTCCCACCGCCGACGACGAACGAGAAGCGAGTAGAACTAGAAACGGGTAAGCGAGAAGCATGTGCAGATGGGCGTAAGTATATTATTTTATTCACACGGGATCTACATCTATAATACGTTTCATGAAATCTCGAAATAAATTTGGACGCCTTGTAGGCAAAGCTTGATATTTATGTTATATCCTAACTAATATTATAAATGCGAATGTAGTTCTGTCTGTCAGGGTGTTCCTCGCGTTATCGCGGCTAAACGGCTGAACGAATCGAACTGGTTTTTGTGCATAAATATAGCTTAAGGGTCGGCGACGGACATAGGCTACTTATTTTTTTTTTGTAGTTCACCGCCAACGATGTCGCGTGTAACAGCTAGTATATTATATTTATTTAAAGCGTCAAAAAATATTTTAACATTCTTTTGATTGTGCATGCAAATGTATAATGTTCTCGTGTTTTGTGCAAATAAATATTCTTTACCTTTGAGGCGATAGTTTGTAGCTTCGACGCCGGCGGTGAGACAAGTGCCTAAATCATTGAAGGCTTACCGCGGTCACCGTTGTAACGAACCCATGCGTTAGGGCGTTAGCGGCCGTTAGTGGGCGGTCCGGTTAGCGGCGTCCTAACGACTCGGTTAACCCGATGTGGGTGTTACTACCCACTACCCGACCTACTCGTGTTACGTGGAAAACAAACTTTAGGTATAGAACTGTTTTTTGATTGAGCATAGCGAAGGCAGAAATACTGAACACAGTAATATTTGCAAACTACTGCTTGAAGGTTGAATAAATATTAATTAATTAATTCTTTTGATTCGAATGCAAGTTAAGTTTCGTCTGCAATTATACATAGGAAAATAAAATATGTAAATAAATATAAAATATATATATATATAAATATGTATCTGAATAAAAAGTAGTCTCTTCGCTACCTCCTTATCAAATTTTATCTAAATTCGTTCAGCCATTAGGAAGTTAAATGGGAACATACAGAATTACAGACATACTATTTTATGTTAATAAAACGGGATTGAGTCAGTTATTCCAACTATAGTTTCATTCACATCCGGTGATCCTTTCATGATCTTTTTCATGGAATGCTATAATCGAGACGCGCATGCAACCTCGTCTTGTCTTCCAACATTTACACACAAACTTGCTCGTTTTAAGGTGTTTAGTATGATTAGGGTGATGTGATTTCGTATAATCGACGTGATGTAGTTGTAATAATATCATATTATACTTGTACGATAAACGAAACGTCAGGAATAATGTTGACAAAACAGTAAACTAAATCCTGATACAACTTCATCTAATCCCAAGACATTCCGATCAAATATTTGGGCAAACTTTACACAAATATTTGCCTCTGATCCCTCCTTCAGCTACCCAACAAATTGCGCAACACTAGGGCCGCGTGCTAATTCTTATCTTGATATTCATCTTTCAGGGGTTCTTAATTAGAATCGGCCTACGCTAAATTTCGGTTGGATGGCTGGCTGTGTAGACGGGCAATCTTCTGTAACAGATCTAAATGATGAGAATTGTAAAGGAGAGATCATGTTAATATTGCAAAGTATTTTAAAAAGAAACAAATAATTGAAAAATGAAAAAAAAAATGAAAAAGTTTTATTGGTGGTACCAAACGTTAAATATCAATAAACAGTAATCATCGCTTAGTTACATATATATAAACCAGATTGATAAGCATTGTTACCCAAGCTAGGAATAAGCCTGTGTTATGGTGTAACAATACCCTCCGCCGGACAGTACGTACCAAATAATGTTGGTTTACAGTATAAGTAAAAGAAAAAAAACTAGGATATAAAATCATGCAAAACTAACTACATTGTATTTAAAAATTAACTGGAATGTACTTCAGTTTTTATAAATAGTATTCTAAAACCGAAATGAAAACATATTTTTGTATATATCAGAGCGCCTGGTTGTTGCGACGCATGATCAAAATGCTAGCTTTTATCAGGAGCAACGCATAAGCATTTCCATTCAGCGTAATAATGTCGCCAGCATACTGGGTAGCGGCTGCCATTGATAGTGGGCTTTGACATTCGGATTATCTGAAGATCTTCAAATGTCTCTGGGTAATTTAAATGTAAATTATAAGTAGTTTTGATAACTAGCGTCATTACGAAAGGAATATATTTATAGTGGTGGATATAGCCTAATTACCTTTCTAGGATACGCCGATATCCCACAGAGGGATGTTTAAAGGCTGATACAGGTACATGTATATTATTATCATGCGTGTTAAATCAATAAAAGTGTTGCAATCTTCATCTAATAAACTGTGATGCAGGACAGTTACATTAAAACTGAATTTGTAATAAGCAATCTGTAGTGTCTTTCCACTGTGTCCATATTTTTACTAGAATTTGTCAACTTGACCTTCCAAAGTTAACACAGTAATGTATAATTTTCAAAGTAGAGTGTATTTCATAAAGTAAGTCCAGACGCGGCGCTGTCATCGCGTGTTGAAAATGCGTCATCAAAGGGATTGGATTAGCTCCGATTTTTTGCCGTGGGACTTCTTTCATGAAAAGAACTCTAGGTACCGTTTAAAGTTCATGATTTCAAACCAAAAATCGCCCAACACCTCAGCCACAAAAATCGCTCGTTTGCTCAATCCGTACCTAAGAAACTGTTGCTCAACAAAAGGAACTCTGATTTATCGTCGGCTCGGAGTAATGGCGGACTCACGATATAAATTACCACCGACGCGCAATTAACAATGTTACTGTAATGTATTGGCGCGGTAGTGACAGAGGTCGGCCGATGGAGTTGTACTGCTTTTGTTAATCTGAAAATCTGTGGAAAACTACATTTACATAAATGGGACGTTTGTAATATTTGTGTACGAGCCAGTGGTATGATGACGTGGTATCTCTACCGCATACACTACACTAGTCCACTCACCGAGTTGAACGCACTCGGAGGTCACATGCGAGGGAACAGTGTACCTCCACCGTAAGTAGCGGAACACAGCGAGCCAGGGGTACTGAACCATTGGTAACGCGGCCTCGAGCACGATGACTCGTCTCCACACCACACTTGTCCACTCGCCTAGGTAGAACCTACCCGGAGGTAGCACGTGAAGGAACATTATACCTCCACCGCATGTAGCGGAGCACAGCGAGCCAGGAGTAGCGAGCCAGTGGTACCGCGGCCGGGAGCACGATGACCCGTCTCCACCGCACACTCCACACTCGTCCACTCGCCGAGTAGAACCCACTCGGAGGTCGCAGCCGACTCGCTGTGGACAAAAATGTAATGCGTTAAAGATCTCAATACAAGTATATCCTCCTCTCTTTTCAGTAGAAGCTGTGAAATTGGTCTTGGCCACAGAATTCTCCTTATAAATTTATGTCTTTGGTCTTGGCATAGAAAAAATGTACACAAGAAGAATGTCAATCTCATACAAAATAGTGTAGCCCCGTTAAAACAGCATAATACTATATGGCGCTTACGTATTTAGTCAGTTATTGTTCAAGCCGCTATAAAAGCCGATGAAAGGGTAATATAGAAATTTAGTATTGGTATATGTCCGCAATTTGCACACTACTAGTGTTTGCACACTACTGCTTGGTGGTTGAATGACTGGCAATAGTTCCCCAGAAGAACTCTGCAAAAGAGTCCCACCACTTATTTTCGATTTTGATTTATAATGTTTTAGTTAATATTTAATTTGAATTGAAAATTTTTTACATACAATAATTTCAGGAATGAAGAAAACGTATTGGCGTTCTTTGTAAATACAAATATGTTTGTAACAACACGAGAATAACAATTTAATTCTTTAATTTTCTTTCCGAATAACTACAAAGTTACAAAACGCAAAATCAATGCAAGAAAACGCTTGGAGTTGCAATACAGAAATTACGTTATATGCAATTTTGTAACACCCCAACTTACCATTACTTATCGTAATCGTCCTATCAACCGACTAAATAAATCTTAGAAAAACTGTCAGAAAATCCTTAAATCCAGACTTCCAAGATAAACCCACAACGGGTACCAATTTTTCTACGTTTCCTCAAGCAAGGAGTTATTATCTCTGAATATTCTACGAGCTTTCTCACAAGATATGTCACTAGACAAACACAGGTAGTACCAACAACAAGACATTCTAGATTTTGACTTATCAGTTATAAAGTTCAAATTCCTAAAACGTTTCCTAAAATTTAAGGCGCATAATTTTTACACGTAATGTGACTTTTATGGCTTTGAAATAGGGATTGTTTAAAAAGATGAGGTTTTTTGCGATGAAGCTGTGAATTTGTAAGGCGCCATCCATTTAACAGGTGGAGTTGAAACTGTTTTATTTTTAAAATCTGCCGTAAAACTGAACTTGGTAAATAAATTATGAAGACTCTTTATTATTTGTTAAATTTAAGTAAATTTCTAACTTGTCATCTAAGCTGTTGTTTGTTTACAATGATTTGTTAAGTACGCTTTACTAAAAATGTAACGAGCAAGGGAGACAAGGCTACACCACAGAATTCTCCTAATTGTTTTTGGCTACAACATACTCAATATTGCATTGTCATAGGAACTTGGCAGGCATGCACAATTTCAACTCAATTGAACAAGGGGAACTGGTCATTTTTCAACTGGTCAATTCAGTTGCAAGATTTGACCTTAAATAATATATATATATAAAATAAATAAATACATACATACATTGCAAATTAGGTTAGATTAAGCTAGGTAGATTAGGTCGTAGGTTAAAAATGACCAAATTTGAATCTCCGTGTTGTGTATGTTATCTTAAACAGACACAACACGGAGATTCAGAGATATCAATTTATAAGAAACATTTTTATATCTTTTAATTTCACACACAGAGGAGACGAAAAATAATAAAAGTTTCTTCCAATCGCTTCCGTCAAATTGAAAGACGTCACAACGAAAATCTTTTTTGAACGTTTCTGTTGAAGATAATAGACAAATACAGTTTTTGGAAACTTTCCTCGGGATTCTGAAACGCTTGTTAACTTTGACAATAGATTAAGTCTATTGCTATCTTTGTCATTTGCTTAATGCCAGACAAAGGCAGCATTAGAATTAATCTGTTGTCAAATTTAATAAGCGTTTTAGAATCCCGAGGTCTCTCTATCTAAATAAACTTGCCAAAGTGCAAGTGAGATAGCTGTGACACGTTTCTAAACCCCACAGGAACGTTTGATTTTAATATATGCCCACAAAATAAAAATAAACTCTTATTCATAGAAAAATTTAACAGATAACCAATTTTTCAAATTATCTCAAAACAAATATCAATACTTAATAATATTCAACCAATTCAAACAACCAGGCAATCATAATACGCCAAGCGGTAAAAGCCAAACATTTTCACGAAATCGAGAAAAAAAAATCTGTTCCACATTCAAAATAGCCTTGCAATGATACAGCTCATCATTTATTCAAGTAAAGGAAATCGAGTCGCGCCCACCCCGCACAAATGTGTCGAATTTTCCGATTATCATAATAAAGTAGGGTATACCCGTATTACTCGTCCCTGTCTAACATCTGGAGATGGAAAGGGAGAAAATTGGGTGACCGCAAAAATATTACGGGTAAGATTATTAGGGTAAGTGGCAGCACTGCCTTGAATAGTGTTAACTTTTCTGAATTCTTGACGTAAGAACATTATTTATAAAAGCTATTTTTAAATGCAATAATTTTCTTTACCATTTGGCCAATTGGTGTAGATCAGTAGCTGTCAGCAACGGTAATATTAAAATATATTTCTATCTGTAATCTAGACTATCTGTTACACTAAAATTATAAATTCGAAAGTAGCTCTCATCTCTCTGTCTGTCTCTCTGTCTGGGTGTTTGTCGCGTTATCACGGCTTAAGGTGCAACGTTTCGCTCAGCGCGGCAAATTCAAATTTTCTAGCGTTTTCTGACAATTACAGCTTAATTACACATCGAGGGTTCATGAAAACGAATTTTGCGTCAATAAACAGGACATATCAAGAAATGATCACCTAGATAATATTGATTTAGCTACGAATCTCAATAAGCTGATTGTTATCTTGGTGTTTGGTTTAGTGAGAAGTCTACTTATACTAGCTTTCATCTTGATTTTTTGGTTGGTGTAATTTCTTGATACAACTTATTTATTATCGCAAAATTCATTTTCATGAACCTACGATAAGTAATTAAGTTGTAATTGACAAAAAACGCAAGAAAAATTGAATTTGCCGCGCTGAGCGAAACGTTGCACCTGAACGGACCGAGCTGGATTTTATCAAAGAGCTCGGAAATTGACAGACTACTTTTTTGTGGGTACACGCGAACGAAGTCGCGTGTAGGTAGCTAGTCATTAATAATACTGCTTGATTTGCCAGCAACTTCAGTAACAGCACTTAAGCTTAATAATTTAAAAAAATCTACAATAAAAGAAACCTTATATTATAGATAATTAAGACAAGTTTAAAAAAGTTAACAAAGACAAGACATCCGGAAACTTTTTTCACCTCTTAAAATCCTAGCAAATTTATGAAACTTGTACAAAAAAACTTCGGCGCGATATCACGTACTTGAGTGGAAACTCAAACATTTGCGTCTCAAAAAGTGATAAAACTTTGAAACGGCCACCCGTCTTTCTTTGGGTATTTTACATAATTTCATATATTATTTAAGTGAGAAGTTCTGTTGGAACATTTACATAATCTTGCGAGCGGTGTTGGGGTAAGAATACTAATTTCACTGGGAAGTTTGTCGGAGCGATGATTGGTCAAATGCTTTTCTGTGCTACTGGCGCATTTCCCTTTACATCAAAAAGTTGCAAGACATTCAAACTTAGAGAACTTATTCTTACTTTAATTTTTTCGGGGAATGCTCTGAGAAGCTTTTTGACCATTTCCTGTGTCTAAGTTTCACCACAGCACGTCCCGACACTGTCAAAAGTCCCATTCCTACATCTTGCAAACCTGGAAATCCCACACAGTCCCATTTCATCGATCCTTTCTCCCGGGCACTTGCAAGATGTTGAATCGCTTTAAAAAGAGCGTCTTCGAACACATCCCCGGGCTGGCAATGCATCGACAACACCATTGGATTTTCAGGTGTATTTAAGGCGGCGGTTCACTTACCGACAGGTAAACCGTCAGCTTGTTAGCCTAACTTGTTTATAAAAAAAAACTAGTGCTCCTGTCCAGTCTAATCACGCTCGCATATTTTCATATTTTTTTAAATATAAAATTTCTCAACGTGAATTCCCAAAAGTGGATAACTTCATTATAGCTGTTATCACAAATAAATAAATGTTTGTTTTAAAATCTTTGAATTGACATACATTTTTGGTTACAGGAGTTAAAATTACTTGTTTTGATCACCTCCGGAAATTTATTTTAAATTTTGAAATTATCAAAAGAGACACTAATTTATTCGTTGTTTATTTGAGTTACATGTTTTTTTTTTACTTTTAGAAAATTCCAGATAAAAAAAGTTTACATTGAATTGAATTGAATCGGCTTCGAAGTCTCTACTCCTGAAAACTTCTATTCAAATGGTAATATATTCCACGACAGATATGACCGAATTAATTCAGGTTACAAAATTTACCCACCAAAAACTACAACCAACACTATATACAATATACAACACAATAATCTCCAAAAAGTCAAAAATATTCATTTTAAACTTTAAAATAACATCGCAGTAAAAGTTTTTATTCGAATGGCAAACGAAATATTACAGGCTTACATTCCGGACCACATAGTTTTAATTTTAAAACGGGAGCAAACAACAGTGCCTAGGACAAAGGCGTACAGAGGCAGAGGGGTCGCAAGACACGAGCTACAAGCTTGTTGCAAGTATGAGAACATTTTTGAAAAATCTAAAACGAGAATCTTAATTCGACTGTGTTTTTATGTAACTTTATTCGTTATAATTGATAGAATATTCTATTTTACTGTTTTTTTTCAATCAGGCTATCACCATGTCATTTATGTTTCCAGTTTTAGCTCTCAAAATGAACACAAAAACAGCCCAAAAAGATTGAATGTGCAGTAATTCTTTATATTAACAAGTTTAATATTTCAACTCGATATTAACCCTACAATGCATACTGTGACATATCTGTGACAACCAACATAATTACGCCTAGCGTTCGTTTAAAGACTCCTAGCTACATCTGTCGGCTGGTAGATGAGTTTTTGCATACCTTGCAACGGTTTAGTAATAGCTAGTGTCATTAGATGGTGTTCGTTACTCAATAATATTGAGCTCCGAATACAAATTGAACGGACGACGTGATCTCGGTATTTACGTAAATTGAAAATTATTTAAAAAATAGTTTTATGAATGAATGGAAGTGGAAAAAAATATATTCACATTGGAAATACTGTACACTAAATAAATGTAAGTTATTTTATATTGATATTACTGTTTTATGTACTAAAATATAATTTTATTTGAACGTTCCTGATGTGGTACACCATGCATTAGTTTACATCTAACGTTTTGTTCCGTTTGGATTTTATTGCAGATTATGGCATAAAAGAAACTGTCTGATACGTTGATCGAGCAATATTTGGATATCCTATCAGAGAGTGAAGGCGGTCAAGACTTCTCGGAGGTGGAAAGTGATGATGACATAGCAAGAATAAGAAGAAACTTGCAACAGAACCTGAACCTGAACTTATTTCTTATCTTTCCAAAGAAGGTATCCAATCACTCGGAACGGTCAACATAGGCCGACTAGGCAAAGATTTGAAAATCCCATCTCTAAAAGATTTGAAGGGCACTAAAACAGAACGGGGCTATTCAGAACAATGGGTAGCTGATGTAGATGGAATAGAAGTTGGCACAGTAATGTGGTTTGATAACAAGCACGTTGTTTTATCTTCATCTTTTGTTGGACAACAGCCCATTGACAAGGTTAGCCGGTATTGCAAGAAACAAAAAAAATACATTGAAGTAGATTGTCCTAGAATAGTAAAAGTCTATAATCAGCATATGGGGGGAGTTGATTTGTTAGATTCCTTTCTTGGGAAGTAAAAAAATAAAAATTCGTACCAATAAGTGGTATAATCGTTTATTTTAGAATTTTTTCGATATTATCACCATAAATTGCTGCCTTCTGCACAAGAGGGTAGGAGAACAAAAGAATGAACCAACATGAATTAAATTAAAACATTTTAAACTGGAAATAGCTAAAAGTCTTTGCCTGTGTGGTCCTTCGTTACTAAGAAAACGAGGAAGACCGTCATCTACAAAAGATGATATGATTGAGAAGAAGAAAAAAGCTAATGCAGAAATCCTTCCCCCTAGAGATGTGAGACTTGATAGATTTGATCACCTCCCTATAAGGAACAATAACAGACAGCGCTGTAAGTATCCTCAGTGTAAAGTAAAAACATATGTATCGTGCGAAAAGTGTCACGTTGAGTTGTGCTTTAATAAAGACAACAATTGCTTCTACAAATTTCACCATTAATTAAAGATTTTATTAAACATTTGATCATTTTCATTCTTCCTTATTAAGTGTCAAATTCTGGTCTAATCGCATAAAGTACCACATATGGAACAGATTTAAAAAACTAATTTCTACTAATTTCATGGGTTTTAATTGCTTTTTATTATTATTTTAGCTACCTAGACCCTATATAGAACCACATATAATTTTTTGGAGTGAAAATAAAAAATCATGCATTGTAGGGTTAACACGACCTTTGATAAGGTGAATTTAAAAACGAAATATAAAATACGCGGTAATTATCTCTGTTTAAAGTAAGGAATTTCTGTATTGATTTAAGAAGTAAAAAAATATACTTTCAAGTTTGAACTGATTAAAGTTTTTTCTAACATTGCAGCGCACACGTAAAAAAATATAAAAATATCATTACTAGCTACTGCCTTAAAGTAACAAAGTAGAATGGTATGCTAAATTACTGTCCTAGAGTTACAAAGCAAGAAACTACTGTTACCCGCTAGCTCCTACTTCCTGTACCATCTCCAGCCTTATTATTTCGCGTCCCCATTCCGTGATGATGTCAGGTCGCATCCGCCATTGTGTCACGAGGTTTCAATACCTATTTTTTTTTTGTTCAGAAGAGAAAGGACTCTGTTTGCTTTTAGAATCTTCTGGAAATATTCTGCGATGTCTTTTTATACTTTGCGTATAAATAAAGTGGATAGCGCGATTATTTAAACGTGGAATGAGAAACAGTACAGTTAGTTTTTTTTTTTTAGAATTATACCCGACTGCACGATGATGTTAAAAAGATAGTATATTTAAACAAACATGCCGTCGGAGGCTACAAATATTTCACGATCAGCTTTAGAAAAGCCACCGACTGTGTGTTTTGATCATATAATTTAACTATCCTTTGGTATACCTTCTCTGTATTACCCTTTGAGAGCAAATTACATAATTTCATTGTAAATACACCTTGTTTACAGCTTATAAATTATATTATAATATTTATAAATAAAATAATAATTAAAAAAAATACAAAAATAGATAAAATAAAAATAAAATAGAATATAGATGCAAAATAAATACCCGAATAATAAGTTTTTTTTTAAATATATTTTTCTATTTTTCACAAAATTCCATTTTTTTAATTCAATTCATTTATTCGGACCCTGACTTAGCACAACACTTGGTAACGTCAAATACACAGTTTTTATTTGAAATTCTTTAAATAGAAATTTCTTGAAATCATTCATGGCATCTTATTTATGTCTGTACACAAAATTTGAGATTAATGGAATAAGTTCTAATTAGAACTTACTATTTCTTGGATTTAACTAAATACCTCCAATAATGATTATCAGGCACGTGATCCGGAAAAACGTCCAATTAGCTTAATATACAGATTTCCGATCGAATAGAAGATTCGATTGTCTCACGGACCCAATTAAACGGCTCCTTCAGTTATTGGACCCTTGGATCCCTGGGGGTATCGAGGACGCTTCAGACTAGGCTATACTAGCGGCTATTTTTTTACGCTATTTACTAGTTTTTCAACTTTATTATGAAATACTAGTTTTTGGTCGCGATTTCACCCTGCTAAATATGGTATTCAATGATATTGTAGGTTTCTATCAATTTATAAGGAGAATTCTGTGGTTTCTATATACATCATCGGTGTTGTAACAGTAGCAATGAAGATTACCCCCTCAGACAAAGAAACAAAGTAGAAAGTACCTCCTTATTACATCGATACCATAATCCCTTGCAGTCTGATTTCCGTCCCGGCCACAGCACAGTAACAGTTCTCGTTAAAATTACTGATGATATTATGCTGGAAATGGATAGCATACTGCTTGCTGTTCTCATTTTACTCGATTTCAGTAATGCTTTCTGTTGACGCCAAATTGCGCCATCTATCGCACTCGCCGCGAACTTGCATCGCACGTCACTCAACGACGTCATAGCTTCAATAATTAACTGTCAGATGCGATTCCCGCTAAATCCTTTCTCCTTATCCAATCGGGCGCACCTACGTCACTCATCATAAAAAACTGTTCCGCAACGGTCGCGCGCGGATTGACCGCCCGGCTTTTTACCGCGCCTTTCATACCGAAGAAACATCTCCGAACGCTTAATCTCCACGGCCGTGGAGAAGAAGAAGACAGGCAGCAGGACAACACCACCAGCCTCGCAGGTGCGCAACTGACCAGGAAAAACCAGGTGTGCCCACAATCATACCATTTTCCGACATTCTTTCCGTACATAACCTTCGCGTCTCTTTTTCACATTTCGCTACTCCGCAGGTCCTTCGAGAAATATAAATTAATTTGATAGGGTTTATTCGCGTATGCGAAATCCGTAACGCATCATCAAGCGTGTGCGCAGTGCCAGTGATATTTCCAATAAATAAGCTGTCGCCGCCTCATGTTTTTGGCCCATTTCGAGCCGTATCTGAACCGGCATTCCTTGTGAATACCACAATTTTACCTACTTAACATATCGAATCTCATGTAATCACTCATAGATAATAATATACTATATAATTCTTGCAATTTACGGAAAGTGCGGTTAGTGTGCAAAAGGTAATATAATCATAATCTACGCAGAAAAAGTCGCGCCCAAGAACCTTCCAAACACGTCAGGAACGTCTTTGGGCATTGTAATTACCGTTAGGTACGGAATTATTATTACATTAGCTTTGCTGCCTATCGGATAATTTCATAATTTCGAATTATTTCCGCAGTTCGCAGTGAATCGCTCGCCATAAAGTTCTCAATTTACCCACATTTTGTCGTTAAAACTATCTTCGAAACGTTATTTGTGCAAACCAATTATTTAATAAGGAGAATTCTGTCGTGCAAACCTTGAAGGCAAATATTGCTTATTTTCGCTATTTTTGAGTAATAATCTACGTACAATATTGTGTTATAAGCTGTGTTGTGTTATCATGTCAGTTATTGTGTGAATCCTAAATAAAAGTGTACAAACAGTTCGTCATATTGGGCGCATTCCGTAAGTGCTTGATATAGTGGAAAGCGCTTTCACACTTGTGCGAAATTAACGTAGCGTTTTTTAACTTAGACTCAATTCTTTGGTTTTAACGAATGTGTTTTGAACATTAGTACGTTACCCATCACACTTGTACATCACTCCCACGTAGTGTTTAACACTTGAATTCGAGTTTTTGTTTATCGGCTGTGTCACACGAACATATCGGCTTTCACATTTGTACATTATTCTCGCGTATGGTTTCAAATTTGAATTAGAGTCGCAGTCATATCAGATGTGCTTTCACACTGGTGTATTGTGGCCATTATACTTACTGGTGCATTATTTTAGTACGCGTTTTAATTTTATTAATAATAACTTTATATAATATATACATGCAATATACATATAAATAATTAGTTTTAGTCGTTTTGAGTGTGCTTTCACACTTGCGCTTAAATTAAGTCATACTGGTCATTTGAATCGTGAACAATGGCTACCGCTAGGACGGAGGCTAAGCTAAAGGCTGCCGATAAACCTGTACCCTCAACCGAGGAGATTAAGTTACAATTAGCCTTAGCTAAGAGGAACAGCTTGTTCTCACGTCTCCAGACTATCTTCGACTATACTAAGACGGTTGAAACAGATGAGCATTCTCGTGAAATGTTTCTATGTTCTTGTGTAAATATTGACAATCTACGAAACGAATTTAATAAAGCTTCCGACCACTACTATGAATTAAAATTATTAGCAGAACCTCATTCTAGTGTGGAAGATCAGGTGACAAATTTATTTAACTCGTTTGAGGACTTGTATTGTCGTGTCAAGTACATGTATAATAAACTATCGGCTGGTACGAATGCCTCTTCCAACAGTAGCGTGTCTAAGGCCAAGCCTCGACTACCTGCCCTCGAAATACTTGCCTTCGATGGAGATATTCGCTCGTGGCCCCTGTTTTATTCAAACTTCAAAACCGTTATACATGAAAATCACTTGCTCACGGACTCTGAGAAGATGTACTACCTACTGGCGAAGCTCTCTCCAAAGGCTCAGTCCGTCTTCTCAGGGCTTACTCCGAGTGGAGAAAATTACCGCGTCATACTAGACTCGCTCATAAGGCGATACGAAGACAAGCGCGCGCTCACCTCCGCATATTTAAACAGCGTCTTCGACCACAAGCCCTCAAGTACCGCATCCATTACTAGCTGCGAAGCATTCTTCGACAAGTTTGTCGCATCAGTTAACGCTTTAAAGAATTTACGCTTAAAAGACGTGGCAGACGTCATGTTCTTGAATATCGCGCTCAAAAAATTGGACAATGAGACCGTGCGCTCATTTGAAATGGCGTACCGAGAGTCTGAGATACCTACCTTTGATAATTTGGTCACCTTCATGAAGGGTCAAATGAGGATTTTGCAGAATAGGGATTGTGGCGCTGTCCTCCCTAAAAATTCTCCCAGCGTGCCTGCTTATAGCACGAAGGCTTCGAAGGTGCCTCAGCCTCATTCGTATGTCACCCTCTCCAACCCGCACAAGTGCTTATGCTCTGATATAGCGCATGATCACTTGTTCAAGTGCCCAGCATTCGCAAGCCTTTCGCCTAGTGAACGTTACAAGCGCGTTAAGGACAGGAGCGCTTGTGTTAACTGCTTGAGTACCAAACACAAAGCCGGTGACTGTTGCTCGAACTCAGTTTGTAAAAAATGCGCCTTAAGACATCACACGCTATTACACTTTGAGAAGGTTTCTGCCGATAAAGATAAATCCGTGGAGCCCCCCGCAAAATGCTTAGTCACGTACGACACCGTAGCGCACACCAGCACTGCACGGGACGATAGCCCCGCCGAGGTACCCGCGCTCGACGAGTGTCGTAACTCGCATTCCACGATTCTACTGGCCACTGCAGTAGTTTTAGCATACGACAACCACGGGGATCCCAAAGCTCTTCGGTGCCTCTTGGATAGTGCCTCAGAATCAAACTTTATAACATCAAATGGTTGCAAGTTACTGGGCATAAAACCAGAGGGCGCTTTTGCAAGTAGCGTTAAGGGCATCGGTGGAACCGACCAACCGATTATAGGCTCAGCCGCCTTTTCGTTTATGTCGCGGCACGATCCCCGCATGAAATTCAAAATTACCGCACTAGTGCTGGATCACATAACAGGTAACCTACCTAGCTGTCCAGTTAAATTATCCGCTTTACCGCATATAAAGAACCTACCGCTCGCTGACAGTTCATTTGCTGTTCCGGGACGCATTGATGTACTTATTGGTGCTGCCCTCTTTCCGCATCTGCTTCTCCCACATACGGTGCGACATGCAGGTCTGCCGCCTGCGATCCATACCGTGCTGGGTTACGTACTCATGGGATCAGTTCCTGCTCCGCACTCACACTCAGAATCACCGCGCGTCAATTGTTGCTTCGTACCACAGAGCGATGTGGATGAACGCAACGTTGATGATCTTTTAAGGAGGTTCTGGCATATTGAAGAATCTCCCTTGATTAACCCACCGCCTCAACCCATTGAGGACGTCGAGTGTGAACATTTTTACCGCGCAACCACCGAAAGGGATAAGGATAGCGGCCGCTTCTCTGTGGCTCTTCCTTTTAACGCTGACGTATTCTCGTTAGGGAATTCGTTCGAAACCGCGCGCAGGCGCTTCTTCTCTTTGGAAAAGAAGTTAGAATCCTCGCGCGAACTACGCGTCGCCTATGACAAATCTATCCGCGAGTACCTCGAAAAAGGTTACTTATCACCCGCTCCGCTCTTTAGCATAAACGATCATGAACCATCTTACATAATACCGCATCACGCCGTAGTACGGGATAACGGAAAATTCCGTTCTGTTCTCGATGCCAGCTGCAAGACTAGCACTGGTGTTGCCTTGAACGACATCTTACATGGCGGTCCCAATTTGCAAGGTGATTTGTTCACTATCATTCTTAATTACCGCTTATTCCCGATTGCGCTCTCCGCTGACTGCAAGCAGATGTTTCTACAAATCGGCGTGCGCAAGTCTGATCGTCGATTCCAGCGCATGCTGTACAGGTTCAACCCTAAAGAACCTTTGACAGTTTACGAGTTCAATCGAGTCTGCTTCGGCTTGAAATCTAGCCCCTATCATGCCCTGAGGACGGTCAAAGGTCTCATCGAGGAGGAAGGAGACACGCTTCCAAAGGCCGCTGAGGTCGCATCAACCTCATTGTACATGGATGATGTCGTTTTCAGCGAGAGAGACGTAGATACTGCTATCACCGCATCGCAGCAACTGATCGAGCTCTTCAAGCGAGGCCAGTTCGACTTAATAAAGTGGACTAGCAACTCAAAAGCAGTGCTAGGCACCATTCCCGCATCGCATCGATCGCCCGAGTCCCTTGAATTCGAAAAACCTGCGGAACATAAAATCCTAGGGCTTCGTTGGTCGCAAGCAGACGACTGCTTCGAGTTCTACGTCGCCCGCCAAGTGAATGACAGAACTTGGACAAAACGATCGATTTTATCAGAGGTTGCTAAACTTTGGGACATTATGGGCTTCGTGGCGCCAGTGATATTATATGCGAAGCTGCTGATTAAAGAGTTGTGGTTCTTAAAACTAGATTGGGATGTACCGCCGCCCAAAAGTATCGTCAACACTTGGCGTAGGTTCTGCACAGATTTATCAAAGCTAAACGAATTGAGAATTCCACGCCACCTCGGCGTATTCAACGGTTCCGTGTTTAGGCTGGTAGGATTCGCTGACGCTAGTGAGGCTGCATATGGAGGTGTAGTTTACGCGCACGTTACTCGCGATAGCGACGTCACAGTCAACATAATTTGCGCCAAAACAAGGGTCGCTCCCGTAAAACCACAGTCTATTGCAAGACTTGAGCTTTACGCCGCCGAGTTGCTCTCAAAGCTTTTGCGCCAGGTCCATGACACATACAACGGACGCCATAAAATTGCCGACATTTACGCGTTTTCTGACTCTAAAGTAACTTTGTGTTGGCTCAACGCCTCACCGCACCGCTGGCAAACTTTCGTTGCCAACCGCGTCGTTAAAACAACCGACAATATTCCCGCTCGACATTTTTACCATGTCGCAGGAATCGAGAACCCAGCTGACTGCCTGTCACGTGGGCTCGTTCCTAATGACCTCATTGGTCACCCTCTTTGGTTCCACGGACCATCGTGGCTTAAACTGAGCCCAGACAACTGGCCTAACAACAGGGTCGACGAATCTGAGCTGGATGGCGTCCCTGAAGAGAAAGTTCAGGCACATGTCGTCGAGTCGAGGGAAATCTGCAAGCATGATCAAGTTAGGGTCGTTTCAGTGCGAACTGCCCGCGGAACGTACATCCGTCCGGTAGCAAAGCTAAGCCCTCTGCCTACGCAATAATCTTTAGCTTTCTAGTTTTCGTGTGAAACATTTATTGTAGTTTTAGAATGTAAGTTTACTTAGATCATAATTGTATACCTTTCGCACAACCCGCACAATCCAGACGCTACTATAGCGCTCTATTATTCAATTAATTCCCTTTAAAGGTGACCCTTTAAGGCCGGGAGGATGTTGACGCCAAATTGCGCCATCTATCGCACTCGCCGCGAACTTGCATCGCACGTCACTCAACGACGTCATAGCTTCAATAATTAACTGTCAGATGCGATTCCCGCTAAATCCTTTCTCCTTATCCAATCGGGCGCACCTACGTCACTCATCATAAAAAACTGTTCCGCAACGGTCGCGCGCGGATTGACCGCCCGGCTTTTTACCGCGCCTTTCATACCGAAGAAACATCTCCGAACGCTTAATCTCCACGGCCGTGGAGAAGAAGAAGACAGGCAGCAGGACAACACCACCAGCCTCGCAGGTGCGCAACTGACCAGGAAAAACCAGGTGTGCCCACAATCATACCATTTTCCGACATTCTTTCCGTACATAACCTTCGCGTCTCTTTTTCACATTTCGCTACTCCGCAGGTCCTTCGAGAAATATAAATTAATTTGATAGGGTTTATTCGCGTATGCGAAATCCGTAACGCATCATCAAGCGTGTGCGCAGTGCCAGTGATATTTCCAATAAATAAGCTGTCGCCGCCCCACTTTCAACACTGTTGGTTTCGATATCCTTCTCTCCTTGCTCCGCTCAATGAGCATAAATATCTCCAATGGCGATTGACTGGTTTCACAGTTATCTGTACGGACGCTGGCAGCATGTATGTTTTCTTCTCGTTACTAGCTCCGGTGTTCCTCAGGGTGGCGTTTTTCTCTTTTCCTATTTGCTCTCTTTATACACTCCATTACATTCCAAAATACTTCCCCCTACCATCTCTATGCTGATGATCTCGAAGTTTACTGTCATGCCTCATTGTCCGTTAATGATGACCTGCGCTGCATGGAGTGCTGGAATAATTCTTACGGGCTCACTGTCTTTCTGTTGAAAACTTAAGCCATCATCATTGGAAAGTCTAGGTTTTCAAAAACTTGTGTTTCTTGGTGTGACGGTCATCTTTAGTACTGAAGTGAAAAACTTTGGCCTCATTTTTGACAAGTGCTTGTCGTGGAATCCCCAACTCCAATCTTTGAAGCGTAAGATGTATACTTCAGTTGCATCGTTAAGGAGACTTTCTAAATGTATTGCCTACGTCTTTATATTATATTTGTATTATGTCTATTTTTTTATGTTTATATATTATGTATCATAATGTATCATAATTAGTATTCATGTGAGCTATATTTTTATGTAGTGTATTAATTATTATTTATAGGTTACGTATATTGTACATATTTATGTACATTGTGGTATTTAATGTTATTTTGTTCAATTAATAAATTCAAGTATTCATCTATTTGCGCCATCGTCCATACTACATCACGTAGTATATGTTTACTCATCAGAAGTTAGTCTGGAAGAGATCGCTTTTAGCGATAACATCGCCTTGTTGTATATTTAATGTTCTTTTCTTCTTATGTACTTTTGGGGTGTCAATAAAGTGATGTTTCATTGTATTGAACATTAGTATAGAAAAGTATTCTATACATATACTTAGCTAATGCAAACACTGTCTCTTTGTTATCAACGACATTATCACAACGTTCATTAGGTCAGTTTTCCGCAACAGAACAGACAAAGCCGTTTGAATGTTAGACCCCTAACACAGCCGACAACCGGGGATCGCAGACCAACGAGATAAAACAAGAGGTCTCTCGTTTGTTAGAGGCAGTCGCCGCCAATCACGTGTTACGTTTGTTGTAAAATAAAAACTCTTGACACTCATAGCATTCCACTGTGATTCCCTGTGTCGGGGATGCAATGAAACACACACGAAGACACGAACTACTACCACCGAGACCCAGAAAAGTTGTTTTAATTCATCATTTAAACATCAGCATAAGGAAAAACACTACTAACTAAGCCAATAAATAAGCTAAGACTAAAAAAAAAAACTGTTTTAGACTTTCGTGGTGGCTTACAACATTACTATTAGTACTCACGGGATATTTACCACAGTTATTATTTTTGTTGAGTTCCCGATATTTCGGCACAGTTCCCGCATCTTCAGTCTACCCGTGAACATGGCGCATGCATCTGTGTCGAAATATCGGGAACTCGACAAAAGTAATAACCGTGGTAAATATCCCGTTAGTACTAATAGTAAGGCTGTTAAAAAAAAACAGTTTAAAAATTATGCGAGTAGTATTATTTTTTGTTAGTAATATTATTTAAGTTCCAAGGAACTCATTGGTACGGGCTCTACCCGGGTTCGAACCTACGACCCCATGAATGTGAACCTTGCACCACTGAGCTACCACGGTTATACTGAGCTATATATACTAAAGCCACATTAAAGCATACTCTGAAGAGGTCTTGAGGCTATTTCCCCTAACGGTTATGGGGCCATAGGAGCTATGGGTCCGAATTGAAAGGTTTGGGTATATGGTGTGTAAACGATTTGTGGTTATTATACAGTTAAAGTATGATAGAAATGGCCACACCCTGTGGCTGTACTTAAATATGAATGCTTCGACTACCCATAAGGCAGTTTTGATAACATTTTTCGGAAACTACTTATCCGAATTATATGAAACTCGACGTGTTAAAAGGGTCATCCTGCTGCGTTAGGTTTTGGCGTAATAGGTATTTGGAAATTGTATCGCTGTCGCTCTACTCCCCGTGTGTGCGATAGCAGGGTGTGAGTGAAGATGCTTACCCACATTTTTTTAGCGTTTCGGGGGAAACTGTTTTCATCCCCTAAATATTATGAAAATCTTTTGTTTTTGGCGCGAATGGGTGTGAATTGCTAAAAAAAAAATTGGTGTACTTATAAGAAACTACTTTTCTTCGTCATAATTTCAAGTCAAAAAATTCGATAATTTATGTGCATATATAACTATGAAAATAATGTGATATTTATTACTAGTAGTTCGCGCCGAACTGAGAGCTCGTGACCCCTATAAGTTCACAACCCCTAAACCGATTCAGTTCATATTCATATTTAAAAATTGCATTGAAATGAACTAGTTGCCTACAAAATTTCATAAAGATCCGACTAACGGTTCTTAAGTTACCGTTGGACAAATATACATATAAACATATACACATACATACACCTGCCGATTTCTTCCCGTAGACTCTGAGACCTTCGCTTCGCTCGGTCAACAAAACCTACTTATATTTTGTAACGTCGTAGATAACATAATAATAATCACGACATCATACCATTCACCAACACTCGTGCATGTTCACGTACACTTAACGGGTAAAAATTCACCGTTTTTACACATTAACACTCGAAATAACACAAGTTTTGGGAAATAATAAAATGACGCAACATGATTTCTTCACGTTCCCGCCAAAACTCCTTTATAGCACTTTGAACATAAGGGTCAGTGACTAAATACGTAAGGGTCATCTAGTTTTATGCTAGTTTTTCGGGGGTACACTTTTTTGTATGAGATTGACATTCTTCTTGTAACAAAGTTCTATGATATAAGTAACAAAATTCATCTCGCACTATAAGAAAAAAAATACAAAACGGTAAACAACCTTGAATGTTTAAGTACTTAATGAAAAATGTACAAATCCATCCAGGGATCGTAAAAGAACAAAAGTTTATTCAGTTTCTACAGAATCTTAAGTGATTAACTCCCGCAAGAAGGAGAAACGGAAAGACAAAATTTTATTTTAATTTTCCTCCTCGGTTTTGATTTAGAGAGAAAATACAGAAATAAGACAAGCCGTGAACAGGCAGCTTTCTTTGTTGTGGTACTGTATAGTTAATAAACAGAGAGGAAACAAGGAATTGAAGATATTTTTTTGATTTGCCTGGCCAATAGCGTGCGCGCGGTTTCAACAGCTACCATCATAATACGACGAATATTACGGTCGGTCGCGATTGAGATCAGCAAGCAGTTTTTTTTTGTTTTTTTTGTTGTATTTAATTGTTTTTAAGGTTTATTTTAATTTTAGACAGTCATGAGTCGGGAGAAAAGTTTGAAAAGTTGGTCGCGTCTATTGTTGTCTCGCTCACGCACTTTCACATTATTGAAAATATAAACACACAGTGTGTTTTAAAATAATACGATTGTTGTGTCTGTTTATGACACGATCAAATTGTTATAAATATATTTTTTAATACAAAAATTTGACGGTAGATACAATTTTTTTTTTCTTTTTTGTCTCTTCCGTCAAATTATATAATGCAGGGTTATAAAGAAAGGGTATATTAAGCCAAAAAGGAATCATAGTACTCATCATTATAAACAACTTTTACTATGGAACCAATCCTGAAATCGAGGGGGGGGGGGAACAGCTGTTCCATAGAAAACTGTCAATGATACTCGACAAAATGTATGGAACAGCTGATTTATTTTTCTCTATTTCAGGTTTGGTCCCATAGAAAAAGTTGTTCACAATCATGAGCCCTTTTCGGGCTTGCATACCCTTTTCTTATAACTGTTGTTATAATAGTTATGATATTATACTGGTACAACGAACAGGTCTTGATAATTCGTTTCAAATATACGGGTGAAATAGCTGAGAGAGACGGACGTGGTAACAGCGCCACATCAATGCCCTCACCCACATTCATTAAGCCACAACACAAACAGCGACTGTGTCGTCCGTAAGTAATTATGAGCATAATCAAATTTGCCGCTGCTGGCTTGGATATGGTAATTGTTTAAGCTTTGTCCTAGCTTTGTGAAGTAATATTAATCTGTGGTTTTAGGTGTTCCGAAATTTCCGAGTGTTCGTGATGGTTCTGTGGTTTGTAAAGGTACCTACATTTTTATCGACTGCATTTCAACATAAATGAGATTAAATTTCATGGTGCGAGTGACTCACGGTTTATTATTGAATTCTCTCGGGCCGGTACCGTGTTGCTCAATGGTTTTGATAGACAGACACACACAGACGGACAAATAAGTGAAGAGTCGTTTCCTTTTTAAGATAATTATAATAATGTTGTGACATAAATGTAAATATGTAATCGTTTTTATGTCAATAAATAATTTGAATTTGAATTTATGAACCAAAAAAAAACAAAAACACAACACTGTCGAAAACAAATCCTATAAGCAAAGATTACCGATCCAATTCCTTTCATCTCATAAAACACTCAACCGAATAATTAGTAAAGCACGAAGCGGACCGAAGATAATTAATTATTGCCCAAAGCATTCAGTTTTGGATTTGTTTGCCAACAAAGGAGCACTTCGGATACGCCTTTTCAATATACAAAATCAAAATGTAGAGAACCATTTATTAAAGGAGTTCCGAGACTTGCAGATACTTGCGGATTCAAAGATAAATTCAAACAAAACAAAAGGAAACTGCGTGGGCATAACAATATCATAAGGTGAAGAGAGGGCTCGATAGAAACGCTGTGAGTTGTGACGAGATGCAATTTAATTTAAAAGTCTTACAGTATTGACTTAATGAGAAAGGTCGGACACTGTCTAACGCCTCCTTAGAGAACACCGGCCCAGCGGAGTGGAAGCGGTGTTTTCTGCAGGAGTAAGTTGAAAAGCGAAATTTGGACTAGGTGGATGTGGAAGCTTAGATCGTGCAGCGCTAATTATATATTCCCTACCTGAATTGACGTTGTCCAAATCCCTAGAATGAGCTTGAGTTATCGGTGAAGAAATACATGAGGAAACCATAAGTTAAAAACTGTCGCCGAGCATCTGTTGGTGTGTTCCATGATATGTTCTCACTGGAGAGCACATACGCTTTCCAGGCTCAGTGTATTTACCATCTTTGATCACACCGTCACTTAAAACCAGGTGAGTTATCGTCAAATATCTAGCCTGTCGACCAAAAAAAACCTTATACTCATAATACAGGCGCGCTACCAACTTACCCGGACTTCAGTCAAACGAGCAGTCTTAATAGTTTATACAACAAATACCCCAGCTGTGTCGAAAATATTATAAAATTCAGAAGCTTGTACAGCTTGCATTTACATAACTTCACTATAATACAAGTCATCAAACAGGATGACTTGTATGACTAGCTATAATGCAAGCTGTACCAGCTATAATTAAGTTTATTTTAGCTCGGGAATTCACAAATTCTTCATCGTTGTTATGGTCGATGCCCTCGTGGAAGTTGCCACTTATGTGCACGATAGACGACGCATCTTACGAATTGCGCGTGACGAAATAACGAATAACTTGGTAAATTAATTCTATAGAATATAACACAGCAGGGATTGATCTCTACAAAGTCTCTAGGTAGCCCAGTCACGTTACGGGACTTAGTATGGAGGACCCGGACATAATTCATAATATAAATATTAAATTGTGAAAAATGTAGTGTAAGTTGCATTATTATGAAGGCACATATAAAAGAATTTATGCTTGAGCCATAATACATTATCGTCGCCGCGGACTCACTGCCTTACTTACGGTCGTCATTTGAAATAGACTCTAGCATAGAGATGATATTTTAAAACGTAAAATTTGCGTCTGTTCCAAATACGCATTTTGTTTAATTATTGAATATTAATATGAGAGGTTGGTTCTACAATTCTGTACCGAAAAATTCTGTTATTAATTACTTCCGGGTCAAACGCTTAATTGACAGGGCCATAAGATCCAGATATTGATAGAAAATTCATATAATAAACAAAGTATATTGTATTATTTTCCAAAACTTGTGTTATTCGAGTGTTAATGTGTAAAAACTTTGGGTTTTTATCTGTTCCATGTCAATTTATCTTTCACAATGTTGTCAGGCCATCTAGTGGATGGCCTACGCTGAGTCTTGCAGTTCGTGGTCGCAACTCAAGAACCTTTCTTTCCTCTTTAGAAACACTGTTGATTTCAGTAAAAGCCATCAGACACAGATAGTCAACACAACAATAACAGCGCCTTTCAACTCGATTTATTTCCGACTTTATATTCGAATCAGTTCCGGCCCCACTTTGCGAGAATCGTGTTTTTCTCAACCCTTCTATGGTGCGTGTAGGGAATTTCTATCAAGAGTATATAAAGAGGAAAATCGGCTAAGGAGTGAAAGTTAATCTTCGTTGTCGGGAGCAGACGTCTAAGTCATGGTCATACAATTTTTGGCTGTCTGAAAGGCAAGAGTGACAGGGACTTATATCAGATGTTTCCACCATGATCAGAGAATAAGGAATTTTTTACTGATATAAAGAAACACAATATCATAATTAGGTACAATCATTATTGTATCATGATACTCAATACCGATCACAATAAGTCTCGTCACTTAAAAAAAATATGCTATGCTGTAAAGGGGCAATTGTCATCTTTGTCTTTGTGTTTAAATTATGTATTCCGCTCTCGCTCATGCATGCTGATGACGTAGGTAAGTGCTAAACGCAGTCAGTGAGTGGATCATCCGTTGCTTAATCGAATGCCGCAAGGCTTGGGTTCAAGGTTCAAGGTTTAACCGGTGAAGAAAAATTTCATGAGGAAACCATAACACGGTGGTAGGTTGCTTTCTACTACTAGCTATTCAAGTTCAAAATCTGTCGCCGAGCTCCTTAGTGTGTTTCGGCAGCCTTACTTGAGACTTCCCATTACAGGCTAAGTGTGATTACCATCTTTGATAACACCGTGATTTGTTAGCCTAGCTTGTTAATAAAAAAACCTCAAACTAAAATTCTTTAGTTTTTTTCAGCGTCAATCTTAAAGGCGTCACGTATTCCATCGTCTTCTCCAAAAACCCATGGATTTCCCATCCAGCCTTTGTGACAGTCTGAAAAGGGTTTTAATGGTTTTTTCACATGGTTTTGCTTTCGCGTTTGCTTAAATATAAACTCGTTATGTGCCGGCTCTGCGCTCCCGTGTCGTGAATACTTAATGGCACGGCGACAAGATGGAACAGGGTGTGAGCTTTAGCGAATTTATCTTTTTACCCGACTGCCCAAAAAGAGGATAATGGTTTTGGCTCTATGTTTTTATATAAGAATGTAATTTATAATGTTTGTGAGTTCCTCTATTACCTCCAGTAAACCAAAACGACTTCACCAATTTTTATAAATGAAGTGTCGTTGTATTTCTCTTTATGCCTGGAATGACATAGGCTACATATTGCAACTGTTTTTTTTATTTCTTTATTTTTTTTATTACTACAAAATTAATCTATTAAAATAAAAATATAACATAAATAATTATGATAATAAGATTTCCGTCTGAAAAAAAAAAGGTTGAATTAACTAAAAAAAAAGGACAATGTAACACGCTTCATGTACTTGTCACACCGTTACAAACTATATTTTCCGCTGCAGTAAATAAATCACCCGTTATAGCAATTAGGTATAACCGCTATCGCTTGTATTTTAAGACTCGTGTTATAGTATCACTGAGTGCAGTAATTCAGTTAGTTATGCTTTGTGGACAGCGACCAAAATAAACAGGGTATTTTTGCGAAAACAATGTTAAAACGCCATGACAAAAGGAGTTAATTATTGTGGACACAAGCAGGGATAATGTGGTTTTATAGGTCACCATGTCTTTTTTATCTTAAGCCCCTTTTTTGCAATACGCAAAAATACACACAGTACTCACACACACACTCAAAGCATACACACACTACACTCTCACACTACTCAATCCATAAAAAGTAGGTATATATCGCAACTATCCTAATGCTAACTAATATTATAATTCAGAGGAATATAGCCGCAGTCGTATCAAGACTAATAAATCTTCGAGGTATGACAAATTAATACGTTCGTCTCGAGGAAAAAACTTCGCTTGCGCGATTCAGAACTACGCTACATTACAACTGTCAGTCTATACAAAGCTCCAACTTTGGATCAAAGCCATCTGGTAAACTAAAGGAAGTAACTTTGTCTCTCTGTTTGTCACGTTATCACGGCCAAACGGCTAAACGGAACTTGATAAAATTTGATAAGGAGGTACTGTATATCACAAAAACGTACCTATTTTATGTCCACGCGAACGAAGTCGCGGAAAATAACTACTTACATAAATACTATCCGGGTGTGTCCTAAAACTGCATTTCAAATTCCAAACCTCAAATCTCAAATTTGATCTATGAAGATTTCAAATTTCAATAACAAATTTTTATTTTATCTATGCATATTAGAAGCGGGAGTCATCCTTAACTGTATGTAAGGCATTTAAATGTATGGATTTATATTCAGACGTAAGCTTGCGTATGTGGTTATTTAGGTAGTGCTAGCATTTTTATGTGGTTTTTAATATTGCGAAGAAAGTATAAATACAAATTTTTTTAAAAATGCGGGCAATAATGAAATTTAGTGCAATATTTAGTGACTTGCGCAGAGGGTGGTAATGAAATTCAGTACAATATTATTGACTTGCGCAGAAGGTAATAATGAAATCCGGTACAATATTACTGCCCGACTCAACAGCACGGCGTACATGACATACTTCGATAAGATATGCATGATACATAATTGGCCTTTTTCGAGCAGGTGGTGTAAATTATGTTTATGTACTAAGCATAAAAAATAAAGGTATGTCTCAGGATTTTTCGAAAATCACCCCTTAGAGAGGCGAAATGGGGTGCTTAATTTACTGTGGTAGCTAACGAAGCCGCGCGTGCTAGTAATTTCATAAAGTTACAACGTTTCGATGAAATTCCTTGCAATGTATCTATCCAGCAGGGTAAATTTGTAGTGCACTTCACATTTACAATTTCGCGTGGGTATTTAGCTGCTGCATTTACTCTGAGAGAGAGTTAATTAATTCATGCGATTCGGGTGTCATCTGGCGCGGCAGTCGTGGATGACTGATCGCATAGACATCCTATAACTAAATCAGTAAATCTCTATGTCAGTTAAATAAATAAAACGCTCCCTCCTTATGGCCTTAAGCCTAGGATTCCCTGTGTCGGTGATGGTGGACTTTTTCACACACAGCGCCATCTAGCCACAAACTAAGCAAGCTTGTACTATGGGAACCAGATAACTGATATAATACATAAATACTTTTTTGTAAGTTTTCATACATAGAATACGAAGACAATAGACAATGGTTTATTTGCCACAAAAACAAAACAAAATACAAACAAAACTTATAAAATAAATAAATAAAAACTACAATTTATAAAATACAAACCCCTATTTTGTTTTAATAAAACGGGAATACTCACGTTATAAATTTATCATTCGAAAATTCGCCCGACATGTAATCGAACGCGAGACCTGTTATAAGACATACGCCTAACAACTAACGCAGAAAGGTCAATTCAATTCATCTTTATTTCCAAATAGGTATTAAAAATACTCTTATTTAATAATACTCTTTCATCACTAGGTATAACTAGGTTAAATAAACAAAACGTCACAAAAGCACAACAAGAATTATCAGCACTACAAACATTTGTAGGCTTAAAATAAATGTCAATAGTAATAATAATACTTAAAATAAAAATAGAAATAGTCGTCAATACATAGTGACTATTACAGTGTTAATACAAGTAACACTTGGTTTGCGGCGACCGCCGTCTAACAATCGAGAGAGAAAGAAAGATAAATGTATTTTCTTCCTATTTTTCTCTCGTCGGTCTGCGGTTCGAGGTTGCCAGGTGTACCGGCTTCCTTATTATGTCCAGTCCATTGAATCGTTCATCGTCGCTAGTGCATATGAGATAGCCCTCAACTCCGAGTATTTCCAAACTCCGAGTATTTCCGAGCATCGTGTTTTACTCAGTTCTATTAAATTCATACTCGCAGGTTATTACTGTGAAATTGAGATGAAATTACTGAGGCAACTCAAACTACACGAATAGTACGAATAGTACGAACCTACAAACATTGGAAGAGATATGAATATTGAAGGTGAAACAAATTGAATACCTACAAGGTTTGCGTTAGGAGTACTATATTTATATTTAACTAGCTGCGCCCCGTGATTTCAGCCGCTATTCTACAGAAACCGAACATGATTCCGTTAACGGCCTATGTGTTAATCCAGGGCGTAAGCTACCTCCATGCCAAAAGTCATTCAAATCCGTTACAGCGTTGAACGGGAACAAACACACTTAGTTTTTGTAGAATTTCTTATTTTCTTTCATTTTTAACAAGTTTTTGTAGAATAGCGGGTGAAACCGCGGGGCAAAACTAGTACATTATTAGTCACTAAGCTGAACTGTTACAGGCAAGCGTGAAGCTTACCATTAAGCGAGCGTAGTGAACACAACACTTACTAGCATATAAACACAATTATTAACATATAAACTTATTAGCATATAAAAATTATAACATGGTTTATTTATAACAAACGTAAATGAAATAAATTAAGCTACGAGTAAAAGCTAGTTATTTAATTAATGTAATTGTTGCCTGCCTAAATAAACTTTATTTATGTTTGGCTTTATTACCTGAAAATACTCGGTAATAGTTTGCGCAGCGTCATTTTATTATTAACTAGCGTGTCCGCACGGCCCCGCTCGCATGTTACTATACCCCTTTTAGGGTTGATTTTCAAAAAATCCTGAGACATGCCTGTCTTTATTTTTAATGCTTAGTACACAGAGTTTAATTGGCTTAGCATGAAAAATATTTTATTTCCATACAAACTTTAGGGGTCCATTTTACCTTTTTAGGGGTGGAATTTTACAAAATCCGTTCTTATTGTTCACCAAGAGTATTAAGAGTTCAAATTTCACGTATCTATCATAATCCGTTTGAAATCGCAAATGAAAGTTTCAAACCCCAAAAGTTTAAAAGTTACAAAAGCCGTTTGGTCTGTGCGTTGATTCCTAGAAAAGGGCTCTTTATTTATTGTTATATATAGAATATATTTAAATAGATACCAATCCAACTTTACAAAAAATCAACTGTTCGACGGACATAATTCTGTTTTACATTATTGTACTCAAAGAGCAAGCTAAAACGTAACTTTTGAAAGCAAAGGATAATAAAAACTATAGATACAACAATAACAAAAAAGTGAACTAATATTGTGACAACGATTTTTAAATAAGGTCATACTGAAAACTATTCCTAAAAAAACCCTTACGACACATTTTTCAAATGCTTCTCGCACATGTAAGCACTGCATTTTGTAGCTGTTTCGCAGAAACGATGTTAAATCTATAGTTTTAAAGGTAAAAAATCATAAGGTTTATGGAGATACTAGCTACGGCCCATGGAATACTCTTAGGAACACACAAACAAAACATACATACATAAAAACTAACATACACCCGAAAAATATTACCATCCTTCTTAGACAGCCGGGTAAAAATATCTGGCTTCATTTTCCCCACGAAAGTATGAAAGAGTCCTCTTAAAACTTCCATCCCGTGTTTGTCCTGCCGAGTGGTTAGCACACAATACGTGTGAACATGGTGTTTGTACACAGCAGTACACAGCGGGTGTGAAAACCACACGTAGCCTGTGGACTGTACACAAACATAGCATCCTACCTACCTACAGTACACTACGCATCTACTTTGAAAAAGTTTAATAGGTTAAAGTCTATGGTTGCAGGTGGGAACAAAATATCAAAAATATAATTCTATCGAACCACGCAAAGCCATTGTGAAAAAAATTGGTTGATCTGTTTAGTTGGAACATTTAGGTAATTTATTTTAGTTTGTAGGATCATGAAAAATCCACTCGGGCCGTCCATTCCACTGTACAGCAATTTGAATAAAGAAACTGGAATCAAACCATTTCGTACAAGTTTTTGGTATATCAACCATGAAACGGTGTCTCTTTTTCGAGGTCCTGGCTGTCCGATAGAAAAATTGGCAGAAGAATGAGTACTATGAGCCCTTTTCGGCTTAGGATACCCTTTCCCTGTATTATAGAAAATGAGATGAGCCTCGTCCCCTCGTCACCTCGTCCCCTCGTCCCCCACGTACCGAATTTTAATAAAATAACATTACAGTTATAATAAGAACTACTTCTAGATCTTCATGCTCAAATCTAGCAATAAAACTTAAGCTTAAGCTTAAACTTTTTTATCAGTTCCACTTCACCAAATGATACTTTCTGAATGCAAATGCCAGACTTGTTGATGAAAATACCAAAAACCCTATATGTATGTCCATAATATTTGTGGAGTTTCCCCAATTCCTCAAGGATCCCATTACCAGAACAAGATTTTGTTAAAAATGGGACCAATTTGGAACAATCTCCTTTCAAGTACAAAAAGATTATTCCAAATCGTTAGCATAAGTTCTGAGGTAGCAAACATTGAAAATCCTAACTAATATTATAAATTCAAAATTAACTCTGTCTATCTGTCTCTTTTTCTCTATCTCTTTCTTCTGGGTGTTTGTCGCGTTATCACGGCTAAACGGCTGAACGGATCGAGCTGCGTTTTTGCATAGATATAGCTTAAGGGTAGGAAACGGTCAACGGCAACTTTTTTTTCGTAGGTCCACGCGAACGTATCGCTTGTAACAAATATAAAAAAAAAAAAAACGAATTAAAAATCTATTTTTTTTTAAGTCAGTCAAATATACAGTTCCTAACTAAAGCATTAAAACAGACCATGCTGCACTGATCATAAATTTGAAATAGGTAACTTGTATAATTTTGGCGCAGCGCACCAATTTGCTCTACGATCCGTTTGCAAATTACGTGTGTATTACACACTAGCAGCCCGCCCCGGCTTCGCACGGGTATTTAAAAAAAAAAAATATGTATATGGTATAGATTTAAGGTATTTTTTTTTACAGCTTGGGTTACATTATTGGAGTTTTAGTAAGGATCCCTAATTTTTTTGAAAATATAATATATCCTATGTCACCCAGGGATAGTGAAGCTTCCCAACAACGAAAGAATTTTTCAAATCGGTTTGGTAGTTTCGGAGCCTATTCAATGCAAACAAACAAACAAATGAACAAATAAATGGTATAGATGAACAAACAAATAAATGGTATAGATGAACGAGGGAAATTATTGCTCAAAAGCGTTGCTTTTCAAACTGTTTTAGTTTGTGAATATTACCGCAATTTTCCATTGATTTGGTCCGGTTTCATTAAATTTTGATCGACTTTGTTAAATGTGTTGGTTATCTAAAGGAAGTTTTCGTAAACTGGGATTGATAATCAATTAGACTCACAATTCAAATCGAGCTGTTACCCGCGGTTTCACCCGCTTTCTACAGAAACCGAATATTTTTCCGGGATAAAAATTAGTCTGTGTAATAATAATTAAGAACATTTAGGTTTGAGTATTAGTATTTTGTATGTATTTGGCACTTGCCCGTCAAAAAAAAGAACATTTTTAATTTTAAATCAGCAACACTTAGAAATAGATTTGTACCAGGAATTTCGTTGGTTTTTTTTTATGGAACCCTTTGACGGTACGAAAAGTCACTCACCTGATCGTGAGCGCCATGTGCTTGTCCATAGCAGTTTAATTTAAACTACTCGTGACATGCACTGCGCTCCTTACCGTGAGATATTAGATGTTTAATCTCTTCATGCCCAGTAATGCCCACGTTTATGCCCACGTTGTGTTTTCGTCAGAATTCACTTGAGAGTCAGTTGCCATTTCAGTATGGTTACCATCTTTGCCCACACCGTCTCTGAGCTAAAGAGTACAAGAGTTACTAACCTGACACCTGCCATCGATGCACATGTCGAGACTGCCTGCGCGACACCTGGTGCCATCAGACACCCTCGCTGCGAGCACTGCTACCACCACGCGTTCGTCTTCATCCATCGCTGCGGTCTGCAATATTGAAAGAAGATCCTTATATAAAAAATAAATTTTGCAATTATGTCAGTGATTTTCGAAGTGCCTGAATAAGCAAGCTCATTAAATGGAATCAGTTTGAGTAATTATTACAGCTTGATTTGAAACTTTGCTTCAAACACTTTATATCAAGCTTATGTTCTTTATCTACACACACTCAGTAAAGTAGCTGTGCTAGACGTTCAAGGTTATACAAGCATTCAGAGCTAGAATAAAAAGATCTTCAATAACCCAAACCATTAACCAAACTACAAACCAATAATATTCATTGAGATTACTTCATGCAAGATAATCTCTTAACTATTTAAATAAAAGTACATTCAATATTATGCACGAAGTCTGTGATTAGACAGTCCAAATTTTTTTTATCCTGTAAGAACGCGTCACCAGACTGGATATTTTCGTGTGAACAGAGAGCATATGATCAGGATTGCATGATCCAACAGAACAAACCCGCAAGAAATACTTGGCTAACCTAGCATTAAGAATTAGGTACACTTTAAACGAGACATCCGTTTTTATCGCCGTCATAATTTTGATGAGAATAGAAAAAGGCATGTATTTGACCACCACATGTACTCATGATAATATAAGTCCAGTCTTAGTGACCATTAATGTCTAGGAAAACCTACCGCATCAGGAATCTGTACAGAATGGTGAGGAGTGCCCCTGCAGGTGAGGGCGCAGGGTTCTGCGTCATCAGGGTGAGCTCTCCAGTGGAACAGCTCACCGCCGTATGGAGTGTTGTCGTGAGCACTGCACTGTTGCTCGCGCCATATGTCTTCTTCTAGAAGGGAGACGTTGCCTCGACAGGGCTGGAAAGAGGAAGTAAAAATCGGTATCAAACAAACTTCGAGTATTTTTCAGCTGTGTTTGTGTTATTTAAAGTATTTTTTTTTTTAATTCAGATAAGTTACGTTTGACAACATCCTGCCTGATTGTAAGCAATAAAGTGGTCGGAATACTCAATTCTGTTCCCCTGATCTGTCCCCTTAGGGGGGCAAGCAGGAAAAAAGTTCGATTAGTCCCCCTTTTACCAACGAGGGGACAGATCGATCTAATTATTTCCTGTCTGCCCCCTGCTGTTTTCTTAGGAGGACAGAAAGGAATAAAAAGTTTGATTTGTTCGCCTATTCCAAACGATAACTTATTATAGTGAAACTTGGTTAAGTGGGACCTGGATAGGTGGATAGCTGGAACTCATGCTGAGGCCCCAACACTTTGGTACTGAATAACCTCTGTTAGTGGGACGTAGCAAACCACTATATCTGGGATTCGTTCTTTTGATTTATCATCATAGTTACCTTTTTGTATTTCTTAACTGTGGTAATAATTTTGAATTTGATCGTCATTATAACACAAATTCAAGAAGAATTTGTATTGTATCTATATTAAATTGAACAAGTAATAATTTTTTGATGTGCTTTCTTAGTTTTTGGAATTAAAAAATATAATGTCATCTTTCCTTAATGGGTCTTTGTACTTTTTGAATCACAGAAAAGAGAGCATTTTTTTTTCTCATCTGTGATTTGAAATTATATTATTTTTAATTGTAATTTTGTGACTTTATTAACTACCTTTATACCCAAAGCACATGGCTTTGGCAGAGGCCTTGAGGCTTTGTTAAAAAGTCTGCCATCAGAGGTTACTCGGCTTATATGAAGTTATTTACGTAAACTTCTATTCGAATTTTATGTGCGACATTCGAAAACAGGATCATTATGTCGAAAATCATCACAACCAATAGAAAGCAAGTCGACATATCAATGTTCACAAAGGAACGTATAAGATATCTCTTTCAAGAATATTCAAAGGAAGCTTGTCAAGATTCAAACATCAAAAGGAATGAACAAGGAAAATACGTACTGTCTCTATGTTTTGATAATTTGTGATATAAAAAAAGACCTGTTAACGAGATCAATTATGAAAAAGCTTTTATAATACTAGCTGTGCCCCGCGGTTTCCCCCGCTATTCTACAGGTACGGTTAAATTTTTCGGGATAAAAAGTAGCTTGTGTTAATCCAGGGAATAAGAAAACTTCATCCAAATCCGTACAGCCGTTAAAGGGTTGGACGGCAAAAAATACACTTACATACTCACACACAAACTTTCGCATTTATAATATTAGTGTGATTTAATTGACCGAGTCAAGCTGAGGTCTCAAAGTCTACGGGAACGAGTTGGTGCTAGTAATTATGTATATTGGTATGTTTGTGTATATATGTTTATTGTCCGACGATAACTAGAGAACCGATGATCCGATCTTCATATTTTTTTTTAAATACAAGTAGTACATTTCATTACAACTTTAAAATTTAAATATGAGCAAGTCCGAGCCCAGAGGCTCTTACTACAGGCAGGGGATACCGATGCCGTATTCTAGTCCCCAGCATCAGGGCAAAAGGACAACGCCCTAGTTTAAGCACGAACTTATTGGCATCGGAGTCCCAGGATCCCGGTGTCTCGACGGCAAACGGGACAAACTAATACAACCTGGTAAGCAATGTTATACCAGTTTGTAACTGTTTCAAGGCCTATCTGGTCTGATCTATCTTCAGTATATTTCTCCATAAACAATTCACTTAATAATCATTTTCTGTAAACATCTAGAAAATTGGCTCAGGCGTGTTTGAACACAAACATGATTAAATTTATGAGGAGGGAAACATCAACCTATAATATAACAAGCTGTTACCCGCGACTTCGTTCGCGTGGACCAAAAAAAAGTAGCCTATGTCTGTCTCCTACCCTTAACCTATCATCATCATCATCATCATCATCATCATCAGCCATAAGATGTCCACTGCTGAACATAATCCTCCCGCTTAGAGCGCCACACCTATATAGCCACCTTTATAGCGGCCTTAACCTATATTTACGCAAAAATTGAGCTCCATCCGTCCAGCCGTTTAGCCGTGATAACGCGACAAACAGAGAGAGACAGACAGAAAGACATAGTTACATTCTCATTTATAATACTGCTCATTCAGCGGAGCGGCAGAAGCGGCGCAAATACGCCAACCTCGGTAGTGGTTACATATTCGAGCCGTGTGGAGGAGAGACGTTGGGCCCTTGGGGACCGAGATCTCATCTTATTTTCAAAAACTTAGCAGAGTTGACGCGACGCGTGACCAAAATGCTAGCGTTTATTTGGCTCAACAAGTAAACATTGCCATTCAGCGTGGTAATGCCGCCAGCATGCTGGGTTTGCTGCCAACTGGTAGTGGGCTGGAACATTTCGATTATCTATAGACCCTTAATGGTCTCTGAAATATCCAACTGTTATTTTTATGTAGTAGTACTTAGCCTACTACATAAAAATAATTTAGGTAGTTGTAGTTTGTTTGTATTTTGCTTAGTTAAATGCCCGATAAAAAAAACAAACAAATAGTTGATTTAAGTTAATTGAGCGTTACTTTGCGAAAATCCATCTTAAAATTTGGATAGTCTGAAGATGGATTTGCGCACTACTTAAAAAGTTCCCTGTGTGTATATTCAGAAATTATCTTGTGTAATTCCGCTGCAATATTGCGTCTCTTGTAAAAAAAAATAACTTTGTTTTACAGCTTCGCGAGGCAACATCAAGTACGTGTGGACTCTCCGAGCGCACGGACAATAATGAGAATAATCACACTAATATTATAAATGCGAAAGTTTGTGTGTAAGTGTGCAAGTATGTAAGTGTGTTTGTTCCTGTTCACTCTGTAACGGCTGAACGGATATGGATGAAATTTGGTATGGAGGTAGGTTGTTCCATGGATTAATACATAGGCTACTTTTAAAATTGTTTTTTTTTGTTTTTTTTTTATTTCCGTTCCTGTAAAATAACGGGTGAATCCCCGGGGTGCATCTAGTTAAACATAAATCATTAAAAAGACACTAATATATGAAACGAACTGAAAAATCACAAGTAAAACCAAGAGACGCAGGTAGCATAAGTATGTACCCACTTTCCCAACCATTTATCCAGCAAATCTCAGAGCCAAATATCCACAGATTTGCGCACAGAGAACGGATTCATCAGATATTCCTCCCTAGACGACGCGCAAAAAACCATCCGTCCTTGAGAGTGAATCCACAGACACTCACTCGCTTATTTGCATCGACGATAACAGCGCAGTATTTCTTTAGACAGAAGTTGAGCATTCTACACTGAGCTTGGGATTTAGGTGGAGAAATAATGAGAAAAACTTTTTTTTTGTAGCAATGGGGAAACTTAGGCGCAATAAAATCCGGAACGAGAATATTCACCGAAGAACCAAACCACCGACGGGCTTGCAGGGCTTGCAAGCAGAAGTGGCAATGGGCAAGCCATATCGCTCAAAGAACCGATTACCGATGGGAAGAAAGGTTCTTGAATGGCGACCACGAACTGGAAGACACAGCGCAAGTAGGCAACCTGCGACTAGCGATTTTCACAATGTCGCGGGCAAACGATGGATGCAAAATGCAAATTGTCGTTCAGTGTGGCGCTCTAAGGAAGATGTCTTTGTTCAGCTGTTGATGATGATGATGATGACCCGGATGTATTGGGGTTTTAAGCCGGGTTATGTGGTATTATACCCACTTCAACATCCTCAGTAGTACTCTGTACCTGTTGGAAGATAGCTTCATAGGGACGCAGCGGTACCTCCTTAGAAAGCAAAAACTAAAAAAAAAAATAGGTCGCATAGAACTAAGCTAACTAAACTATGAAATAACTGTAATTTTCAAACTTAATGCGCGGTCCGATCGTTATTTGAAATGAGTATTATACCCGCTCAAAGTTCTAAGGCTTAAAGTTGAAAATCGCATATCATATTTGATGAAAAAACGGGAAATTGTAGTTTTTCATTGCTTTTTTACCGATTATCGGATATACAAAACAAATAAAAAAAATACCTGGTTCGCCGTATAAACCACTAGCCTGGATATTTATTTTTTAAAAGAAAATTTGTAGTTACTGCTGCAAGTTCAGAGCATTTGATTTGAGAAGGGTTTTTCAGGGGGTCATTTTGCGATTTTTCAATTTGTAAATAAGACAGATTTTCGGAAATTTATTCGGTTATAGTTTTATTTTACACGTGCACTATTTTTCGCACTTGATTATTTAATCTCGTCACTTCAAACTAGGCGCTCAAAATACTACTTTTTGTAGTTTTTCCGCTTAGACATTGCCTACTAGGCCCTTGGTGGAAGGTAAGGTGGCCAGTGTGAATGCTGGCAGCATTGCTGGCTGGCATGCTTAATTTTTGACAAAAAATTCGGCAGTATTCTGGTCACTTGCCTAATTAAGTTAGTATTAACCTGACCTGTAAAAATATCTACCAAAAAAAATTATGTTCTCTGATAATCTAAATCATCTTCATCAGCCAGTGGTGAAAAAAGACCTCTCTCTTAGAAAAGGGGTAGGTTGCCATAATCCCCACACTCAGCAAGGGGATAGGTGATCACAAAACGCTCACCGTTTGATAAGAGGACGCTGCTGTGATCACTCCGGCCCCGGATATGGCCCAAAACCACCGGATCCAAACAAACAAACCGGTCAAATCCAAAATAAAATCTTTCAAAACAAACAAACATCCACATTCGAAAGTCAAATACTACTCGGACCGTACTTTCAGTAGAAAATATATTGTAGTCTGATCTACTTATGAGTTTAATCGTCTTGTGAGTTCTTTAGAGAGTGCCAGAGTGAGAGGCAAAGGGAGAGCGATAGGGTTGTTAAACAGGATAAAGTTCAGAAATAAACACACAGTTGAAGTTTTTCTAGATTACTCACGAAATGACGCGAAAGAAACAGGAACATGATTCGGTGTGTAGTGCAATAATAATTTGACAAAAAATATTTGGAATGCGGAGTTAGGCAGGGGGTTAAGCTCCGTTGCTCTTTAACTTCTAGGTGAACTAGTATTTCGCGCCGAACTGAGACCTCGGGTCCCCCTAAAACTTCACAACTGCACTGATTTTGCTCGGCATCATCATTGTCAGCCAGAAGACATCACTGCTGAAGAAAGGTCATAATCTCAATGCTTGGCAGGCTGCTTGACGATCGCAGAACACTCACCGTTTACTAAGACGAGCCATCCTCCATCGTAGTTTTAGAATATATTCGGAATATTTCTGGGTTTGCTCATTTTGGAACGTAAAAATTGTATTGAATTCAAATACAAGGTGTTTTTCTAAGAATAAATATAAACATTTCATGAAAAAGGGCTATTTTATTTATACAGGGCTATAAGGAAAAGGTATGCTAAGCCGCAAAAATCTTATCTCATTATTATGAACAACTTTTACTATGGGACCAAACCTGAAATCGAGAGAGAAAAAACAGCTGTTCCGTAGAACGTCAACGACACTCGACAAAATGTATGAAACAGATGATATTATTTTCTCATTTTCAGGGTTGGTCCCATAGTAAACGTTGTTCACGATCATGAGTACTATGAGCCCCTTTCGGCTTAGCATACCCTTTCCTTATAGACTTCTATAAAAGAACAAGCCGTTTTCCTACGTCCTCCAGACGTGAAATTTGAACAAAATACTCCTCAGATGGTCGAGGTGGACAATAAGAACGGATTTTGCGAAATCGGGTTATTTTTTTTATTCTCAACAAAAAATACAAAATTTCACTTATGTGGGAAATTAAGTTACGTATTTGTACGCACTTCCGCATTAGTAAATGTAAGTAGATATACTAAGTAAAAAACTAAGTCGTGGTTACATCTGATCAGGTATTGCATACCTAAAATACACATATGCAAAATGCATACCCGCAAAAATAAATCATACGAGTGAACAGGTTCGAATTTAGGTGGCAAAATCGGCAAGGTGGCAAGTCGTTAGACTCCATAGTGTTTGTAATTACAAACAGTAGTGCGGCAGGTTTGTTTTTGTGGATTGTGACACACAATATAAATTAAATTTACTTTAATACTCACGGACTGAAGATAGGTATGGGGTAGATTGGTTTGTCTCCTCCTAAATTTCGTAATTTTTTATCATCCACCCGCATCTTCAGTCTACCCGTGAACATGGCGCGTGCGACTGTGCCGAAACATGGGGAACTCAACAAAAATAAGAATCGTGGTAAATACTCCGTGAGTACTAATAGTAATGTAGTAAACCACCACGAAAGACTAAAAAATGTTTAATTTAAATTTTATGACAATATATACAAGTATAGATCATTGTCTGTTCTTTACACATAGACGGCAATTGAGATTTTACGTCTCTTTCATTTCGGTAGGTATGTAGTTGTAAGTACGTGTGCTAATTAGCTGAAGTAGGTTGTTTATCTAAATGTCTTACAATAATTCTGGGATGCCCTTGATGTATTTGATTATTAGGTCTGCTCCCACTGCTAAATGCATGCTGCTAATGCTAATGCTAATCCCACTTCTAAAAGGATAAATCGGAGATCCAAAGTGTGTATATTAAAATATTATAATATTAAAATAAACATTGTGGTAAATATCCCGCGAGTATAATAAATTATATTTTTTTTTAAGAAAAAGAAGTAGTAAATGTCCACTACGACACCAACCCCCACGTAAGCTCTCATCGTCCCCAGAACCGCCCCTCCTACAAGCGTCTCCAATAAGCAACATCTGCCCGCAATCCATTACCTCTAAATATTTTCCTTAACATTTCGTTCACAACCAATATTTATTTTGTCGCGCGCCAACCCTGTGGCATAACAATAAGTTATGTCTACTTTGAAGTTATACTAGTGGATATTGAGTGCTAAGTAGAAAATGTTCAGAGAAACTGCTTTTTTTTTTATTTTATTTTTTGGGACTTTTAGACTTGCAAGTCTATGTCAGCCCCATCGTATCCTTATAAACTAGGCATAATTGTTTGAAATATTGACACTGTGTTTTTAACATAGCGGGGCAATGGTGCTATACTTTGATGGCACCAAATCTGAATCGTGATTAAGGCCAGAATGTTTTCTTAAGTTCTGACGGATTGCGTGATCTGACTGGACGTGATTAGAAATGCGTGATCCGGTAGGTAAGACCCAGCTGAGCTGAGGCGGAAAAGAATCAAATTAGCAATTATATTGAATTTATGTGATATTCGAGATAGATGGATGAAAGGTAGTAAAAGTAAATGCAAAATCTGAAGATCAATTCAGTGGAGGAAATTAGTAGAGGGCGTCATCCACCAGTCGACAAAACAATTTTTTTATGATGAAATAAACGATGATTCCTTTATTTCTCAATGACAGCGGGATGTTTACATTATTTTGATCATATTTTGATGCAGCGAGATGACATAATGAGGCAATCCCTGACAAAAATATTGAACTCTAGTAGCCCGCCCAAAGTGCTCGTTTTTAAAGGATTCTATAAGAATCAAAACAAAAAAAATGCAATTTATTTCTTCCTTTATCGAAATTTTAGATAATTAAATTTTCTTCCTCTAACATATTGTCGATTTAGACCGCATGGTTGTGCAATTTGTCAACACACATTTTTAATTATCGACTATTAGTTCGCGGTTCACTACCAACTCGCATGTTGGTAAGCGACGATGTGATCAAAGATTTTAATTCTGGCCTTGATAAGCACTAGATTATAGCTCTCAGAAAACAAAGGGACATTCGTTCTAAAATAGTTTTTAGAACGGACATTCGTTCTAAAAACTATTTTATTTTACTTAGTGGTAGCGCCTTTGCTTTATGAGCAGGATATCGCGGGCACGATTCTCGGTCATTCAATGTTTAAATTATGGATTTAGTAGCTGCGCCCCGCGGTTTTACCCACTATTCTACAGAAAACGAATATTTTTCCGGGATAAAAAGTAGCCTATGTGTTAATCCAGGGAATAATCTACCTCCATACCAAATTTTATTCAAATCCGTTTAGCCGTTACAGAGTTGAACGGGAACAAACACACATCCTTACCAGAAATCAGAAATATTTATTGGCCATAAATAACATTAAATATTACAGGCAAGTCACTATTATAAAAAAAATACTTAAGTTTAGAATTAAATTTAACTAGGCAAACTAAGTTATTAATTATTTGAATAATTTAATAATATATCATGACAGGTGGGTACTTATTATGCTTTACTCCGTTTGTTGTCCGTACAAACTTACCTACTACATACGTACCTACTACATACTTTCTAATAGTGTGATTGTAGTTTATAAGTGCATTTGAGTGATATATAGTACAGGTACAGGTACAGGTATGGAACAGGGAGTTCTCGTGTGGAGCTAGAGTTTGAATCGTTAATGTAATGGAAAAAGCTAAAAATATTGCGTACTTTGTTACTCTGAAAATTGTATACTCTGTGTAATTCGTAGATATTCAGAGTTTATCGACAAGCTAGCTTTTAAATCTGATTGTTCTGTTCTGTTTTTCTTCAATATTGTTATTCTCGCTTGCAAATCGACTGATTTATAATTCAAGGAGACTTGCGGTTTTTAGGCGGTGTTTTTTAGGGGAGACGTTTGACGTAATATTGGCAATAAGTACTTGTCTTAGGGTCTATTACACCATCTTAATGTGATACCCAACTCACACTTTTGATTTTTATATATTCGTTATTATATCAGAGAGTAAGAAACTATAGTCGGATTAACCGACTCGACTTAACGTGAGTATTCCCGTTCTATTAAAGCAAAATGTGCCAAAACCACGTCAGTTTTCATAGTAAAATTCTTTTTCTCCCTCTTATTTTAGGTTCTCTTTCTCACGCACCCATTATTTTTTTAAAATATAAAATCACATAAAATGAATTTATTTATTTGTAATGCCAGACAGCTAACATGTTTTTTCACTTTTTGGTATAACACACTCAGTGATTTAAAAACATGAAATGAGTTTTATTTGCCAGATTGCAGGTGAGGGTGTTACAGTTTAAAATGTTCCATTACATTCAGTTATTTTTCACGTACAAATATTTACAAAGAAATCTAATGTCAATATTCATAAAAATAAACATAAAACAATATTAAAAATTATATCGAAAATGTTCCAACGAGACGACCGTGGACGTGAGTAGGAGCGTGGTGTGGTCCCGGCCTGAGTAACTCATACGGCGAGGCAAGTTTCGTCTTCGTTCGATATCGCCCGTAATTTGCTTACCGGTTAGTGATAGCTATAGTTTTAATTGTGTGTTAGAACGTGGGTTCCTTTTATAGCCTCGTACTAACTCACTTATCGTTCTCACTTTCGTTCTTTTAAACAAAGACCACATACACACATATACATAATATATACACAGAATTCCTAGTTCGAGTTTTTTCAATTGCATTTACCTATTCGATCACGTTAATGTTAACAGCGATTTGTATGAAGTAAGGGTAGTTACATCTAGATGGCGCTGCTCTTATACAATGTCGCCCATCGGCAAGTGACCGCCCGAAAAGAGCTTATAGTGCTCATCATTGTGAACAACTTTTACTATGGGACCAACCCTGAAATCGAGAAAAAAATCTGCTGTTCCATAGAAAAATGTCAATGACACTCGACAAAATGTATAGAACAGCAGGTTTTTTCTCTCGATTTCAGGGTTGGTCCCATAGTAAAAGTTGTTCATTATGATGAGTACTATAAGCCCTTTTCGGGCGGTCACTTGCCGATTGGTCATCCTGTATACAATTTAAAATAATCATCATCATTACCATCGGCAGCTTGTTCAGCTCACTGCAGAGCATAAGCCTCCTCCCTCTTTCGCCAATCTACTTTTTTGTGCCAATCTCGTCCAGGTGTTGCCGCAAATTTTTTGGATATCGTCACGCCATCCCTGAATTGCTACCAGAGCTAAGCTTACCATCACTACTAGAATAATACAATTTATAAATAAAATATGCGTATTCCCAACTAAACTTTTTAGTAAAACACAGTTGACACAGTTAAGCTGTTTAATATAGTCATAAAAGGTTATTTATAAATTATTCAAAACCTCTAAACCATTCATGCACCTACCCTTAACCCAAAGTTTGGCTTCAACCCCCATTATATGTAGTTAGTTGACCGGTTAGAAGTTAAAGTTTGTTCGGAGAGTAGAATATTTACAGAGAAACAAATACTTAGAGATGATAGGCACCGTAAGACGTGAGTTCAAAATCCCAGCTTGATGCGATTCAAATTAGAAATACTTTCTACTCGGCTGGCGACGCTACTACCTTCAAGTTAGTGATTTAAAAAAAACAGCTTCCAAGAGCGAGAGAGCAAGTTACACTTCGTGTGTAGCGATGTGTGCGATAGCTTTCCAGCGTACCCGGTCGATTGTATGGGATTATACGACAGACCACACTAGATACCGCATTACGACATTCGTTGTTCCTACAAAAAGTCACCAAAGTTTGAGGAAGGCGTAGGTAACGAGGAGTGCGACCAAGCGTTCTCATTGGCTATCTCAAGATTACGCCTACTCGCGCTTAACAATCAACCAATAGGAGTGATTTCGTAAAAGTGTATTTAGACTCATGCGTGTGCGCTTCGAGCGTCCTGAATACAGAATCTAGAGTGTGATCTGTGGATTATACCCACTAACCATCCTTCCATTGCGGGTAAAAAATATATAAATATTTTAACATTTGTAAAGTATGAACATTCATGTGATGAATATTTGTGTTTGTTCTATGTCTGAGGGTGTTAATATCTATATAAGTATGTATTTAAAAATATCTATGTACAGTATATCAGTCTCTGGCAGCCATATTACAAGCTTTGCTTAGTTTGGGGTCAGATGACCGTGTGTGCAAAAATGTCCCAGATATTTATTATCCCAGATATTTATTAATGGAAGCAATAAACCATCTGAATCAGAATCAATCTTATGAGCTGTATCTCTGTACATTCCCTATTCGATGGAGTTGAAGTTCTTAACTAATAAATTCATGGTTTTGTTTGAACTCTCGTTAGCAATTAGAAGTCTAGTTCAAAATTATTGTTGTATGCGGAAATTCTATAGAACTTAGCCGTCCTGACCAGTTAATAAAATATTTGTATTGAATAAATAGAATCAACAACGCCATCTAGTAAAAATTGATGCAAATTAATTGTTTTATTTATTTAATTTACAATACTGCTCCACGGTCTTCGGTGTCCGTGCCTTTTATCAAACTTTACAATTATTTTTATCAACAAAAACTGAATATTACTAAAGACTTTACAAAAGGAATATACCATCGAGTATACTATTACAAAGCTAAGTGCTATAGATTTGCGTATATACTCCGAGCAGTCCAGCTCCCGCAAGCAGGGCTCGTTCACGAGTTGACCCAAATGACCTTTGAAAATGACACATTGGATTGTAGGGTGACGGTTAGAATTTGTTATCATAACCATTACAGAATTGTTCTGCCAATTTCCACTAGTTGAAAAACCCCCCCAGAACTGTAACAGACGTTAAAGTAACAACTGAAACAAACGGGGCTCGCAACCGGAGCAAACAGCAAACAATGTAACTCGCAGCAATCAAACTGTCTCGCGGCCGCGTGGTAATTGGTTCGGCGGCATGCAGTGCACGGCAAAATTAAATACACCTTTAAATCTTTTTTTGTTTCAAAAAAACAAAGCTTCTTTGACAAAAGCTACTAAGCACCACAGAGGTGTCTAGAGAGCATGATTGCTCTGTCACTTTCACATTAATTTGGTTACATGTAAAAACGGCCGTGATTGCGGGTTACAAGGCTAAGTGCTCCTCACTGACATTGAGATAGGCTTGTTCGTATTAAAATAGGTAATTATGAACTGAATATTTTGTAAATGTGACTTGCCCAGTAACTACCAATGTTATAAGGCCAGTAAACGATTCTATTATATTCTATTCGTGATAAGGTTTTGACCTCCGTGACCTTTGTTTGTGTCTGATTTCCATTATTTTAGAAAAAAATGTTATTCTTATAAATTTCCTACGTAGAACAGGGCCAAAACAACAAAAAAAAAAAACTGACCTTAATATTCCTGCCCTATATCTATGTGGAGTCAGCAAAGTGCGTTTACTTTTTCTACTTCACTCTGTCAGCTCGACATTTACTCCCCTCTCTGGCAACCCCTTTCACACATTGCATCCTCACCTTTTCTAGTCACCCTGTCCCACTGCTATCACAATCATCAATCATGTCTAGGGACTTCGTAGTAACATGACTATTCTGTTATCATTACACGTCAAAAAAAAAGTATTTGAACAAAAACCTACATTTACTTCTACAAAAGATTTCACGTTTCAGAGATTCCGCCGCAATTTTCCTTAGCCATAACTCAAAAATTCCCAACAATTCCCCAACCAAACCTAGTACATGATAATAAAAAGAATGATAAAAATACAAAAATTATGCGCGACTACATTATTTCTGTCCCCAAGTGTACAATAAAGTTGAGACTCCCCGACTCTGTCAAGTTGTCGTCTAGGGTTTATTAAATAAATGCAGTTGAAACACAGATTATAATGAAACAGATTTACAACTTTTAGATACATAAGAGCTACGTTACGTATGGCACTGTTCAAAAATACCAAATTAAGAACTAGGTTAGTAAAGCTTTGTGTTTTAGCGTTCGTGCTGGGGCTCGATTAGCCAATCTCAACAGATCAGTGAAGATATCAGTGGATGACTCGGCCAGCCTGGATGAGCTAATTGGAAACAAGTGAAATTAGCTCAGTGCTGCCGTGGAAATGGTATGTCACGAATGTAAGAACAGCACTCAAAGAATTCAAGAGGCCCGAAAGCACTTGCACTAAGACTAACGGTCATTTTTTCATAATTTTCAGCCCATAATTGCCTACTGTCTCTCTTCTTGTACGCCACTCATCCTGGTCCTGTGGCAATCTCGTCCATGTTTGACGCGTGATTTTTACAATGTCGTCGACCCAATGAGCTGGAGCCTCGTTTACCGGCCACCCATCCGGTAACGTTTATGTTTACCATCAATGCCTAAAAACGTATCCTGCCAAACTCCATTTGAATTTCATTATAGTATCTAGTTCCAATGTCACGACCTTTGGTGCGACGCCTGATCAGTTCAACAGGTGACAGTAAATAAATAGTAAGAAAAACTTAGCAAGATTAAAAACTGGTCATTGAAATCGATGTTCAATTACGTTTGAATCTGCATTTGTCAATCTTTTTGGCTTGTCTAAGTTGCAATATCGCTTTCGAATTTTATTCTGCCGGGCTATTCTGCAGTGAGATTCTATAATCAGATAATCGGCGTGATAACGTAATTTGACGGTTATTTAAATCTGCATCTATCCTATTCTGTGTTAGGATTTCTGCCAAGAGAACGGTTAAGGCCGACGTGTAAATTAGTTTAGTGGTTCCGTTTCATTATTTTAAATGCGGCAAAGTTCGAGAGCCTTTGATGTTGGGGATTTTAATTTGGTATTCATTTCATGAACATTGCAATAAAGTTGTTAATTGATTCTAATATATTCTTTTTGATGACAGGTTCCTCAATCTGACATACAGAAGCGATCTTCGGTGTCAACCTGTACATCATCGTCAAACAAGGGTCTTTCTGTTTTGCTGTAACTCCCCTAGGGTATATCATCATCACTCTCTACCAAAATAATCTTGATTTGACTTGGATTAAGTGCGCTGCGTCTAGCCGTCGTAGTTGCGATGGCGATACTAAATAACCTAAAAACATAAATATCACTAAAAAATTGTAAAAAAAAGTTCTGGTAAGAAGCCTGAAAGTTGCACAAAAGGTAATTACACGTCTCTCAGACGCACACCATGTCTGTATCTTCGTAATTACTGTACTTAACGTGGTGACATGGCAGTCCCTCGTAAGCTCCATCCGAGTACTGAGTTGAGAAAGACAGCCGGCTTCGTTGCAAAATAAAAAAGTAACAGCAATATTTGTGTTTCGCGTACGTCGCTAAGATTATGCCTGGCGTTTGTGTGAAAAAAACCTTCGTTTCCATCGAGACTTGGGTGGTATAGCAACCCTTTCAGCGATGTCATATCGACTATAGGTGGTATATCGAGGAGATGAAGTGTTTGTATAGTAGCGCCACGATGTCAATCCGACTGCAAGACAAGAGCACGAAACGAATCGAATTGCAGAAAGGCGTGAGACAGGGAGATGTTACTTTTCCGAAACTGTTTACGAACGCATTGGAGGTCGTTTTCAAGCTCTTGGAGTGGAATGGCTTCGGCATCAACATTAATGGTGAATACGTCAGTCACCTTCATTTTGCTGATGATATAGTAATCATGGCGGAGTCGCTGGAGGACCTCAATAATATGATCAACGAACTCAGTAGCGTTTCTCAACAGGTGGGTCTTAAAACCGTATACATGTATTATCCGGTTACAAGAGCTGGTTGCTACATCATTCCTCACCTGCATGTTGCAGATCTTGTATCGCACAGGCTCCCCGCGGCAGCCGGCCGGGGAGGAGCAGGTCCGTAGCTGGCGAGACACGCCACCGTCACAAGTCCGCGAGCATAAGGACCACTCGCTCCACTGGGACCAGCCACCGCGGTCCTGGAAGACAAGGCACATGGATAAGTGAAAACTGGAGAGGATCAATCGCCATTGTCAATATTTTTGTGATTGATGAACGTAAACTCATCCGATTTTAGAGATTGACAATTTCTGCTCATCGAATGAAGCGATCAATGTGCTGCGTCAATGATCATCAATCACGTAAATATTGACAATGGTCATTGATCGGCAAAAAACACCTGTTTCAATTTTATTTGGTTTTCTTTCATATTGGTTTTGATATTATAGCGATCATTCGTATAATTCAATATTTGAGGGAATTTTACTGTTCGTTTTTTGTATATATATATAATTATAGTATAGTCACAGAATTCTCCTTATAAATAATTGAGTATAGTATAGGTAGTTCGGTTTGTATGTATTTTGATCAATCCTTTTGAGTTTTGTTCCGGACACATTCCATTAATAAGTGCTAGTACAAACTCTTATCTATTAATAATAATTGAATAAGTGATTTTTGTCCCCTACTGCTCTACAGTTTTCGCAATGATTAGTACAATGATAGCCTACAATAATTATATCCGCCATCTAAACGAAAACCCAGTCCACATAACGTCAGTTGTCAAATACACAAAAAAACACTACATGAAAATATCGAAAAGGCTCAGGTTTTAATATCACCATATGGTATTTCCGACGTTTTTCCGAATTGTAGCCGAATGCAGTGTTTAATCGCTGCGCGCCAATTACCACTCTGGATTACTCGAATGAAACGCTTGCGGATAGAAAACACACGGGGAGGCGTTGCGAGAGGTTAATTATTTCTTCAAAATTATAACACCAACGGGGGTTTTGTTTGTAGTGCTTTGCCAGTTATACAACCGCCAAGCAGTAGTGTGCAAGAATTACTGTGTTCCGGATTGAAGGGCAGTTTCCAGCTTAATTACTGGGCATACAGACATTTAAAATCTAATATCACAGGGTGACGAGCGCAGTGCATTGCCGCGCATAGCTTTGAACTGTTAAAGTACACCTCTCTCGTCATAGTCGTCAAGCCATTATATTACAGAAGGTAAAGGAGCACATAAACATACATGCATAAAAACTTACATAGACCTAATTTATAAGGAGAATTCTGTGCATAGACCTCAAAAAATTGTTTGATTTGTTCTTTCCTATGAGCTACAATCTAGAGCTGTTAAGGTCCGAGTGAATAGGTATCTTCTAAGACTGTGTGCTTCATCTTCGGCCACATCATCGCTTACCGACAGGCGAGTTGGTGGTCAGACTTAAAAGAGCTATGAAAAAAAAACACGTCAGTTTCAACTTTCCACCCGTGTAAACCCACCTGCACACGGGTGGGGTGGATGCATCTCTCCAACTGTGAAATTCGATACAAAGGCTGTCGACTCGTCGCATCGACTCGCAAAGCATTTCAATGTTTGTATTGTTTATCTTATTCGTGCGATGAACTGGGAAGGCAAATGAGTTTTATTTACTTTTGTGGTGGTTTTTTTATACATTACTATCTGCGCCTCGTGGTTTCACGTGCTTTGGAAAATCTCAGGAACGTGCAGTCCCTGAGTTTGACAGGAACTATCAGTAATGGGAAATAATTAAGAATGGATTTGGATAAAATTTGGTATGGAGGTAGCTTATTCCCTGGAATAACACATAGGCTACTTTTTATCCTGGAAAATTTAACCGTTCCTGTAGAATTGCGGGTGAAACCGCGGGTCGCAGCTAGTACATAAATAAATCTGAATATTTATCCTAACACTCCAACCGAAAACAGATCAATGCGCACTCAATTTCCATTGTTTCCGCACAATTTGCGCGCAAAATTACATATTCCGGTCATACGTATGGTACACGTCACGCGCTCGAATCTATGCCTTATACGGTGTCGAGTTGGTTGGGTTTGTCGACTGGTTGAACATCTAGTTAGTTGACTGGTTATTTACTGGTTAGGACAACATAATTATATATTTTGACTAGCTGTTACGTCATACAAAAAAAATGGCCTATGTCAATCTCCGATCTTTAAGCTATATCGATGCAAATGTTAAGCGTGATCCGTTCAGCCCTTTAGCCGTGATAACGCAACAGACACCCAGACAGAGAGACAGAGCTACGTTCGAATTTATGATATTAGCTAGGATTAGGATTTACTTAAAAATCCTATACATTAGAAACAGTGCAGTGAAATAAAACCTTGTAAAATGGAACATCGCGAGGTTTCAGTTCGGGGCGAACTACTAGTATAATATTTATTGTACTATAGTAGCAGCCTTCGCGGTTTATCCTGCTATCTCATTGGATAAATTTTCCGGAGTAAATAGTAGACTATGTTTTATTCTGGTATATCCAGGTATAGATACCTCTATTTCATCTGAATCCTTTCAGCCGTTACCGAGTTAAATAGGAATATACACACTTAGATACTTACAAACTTCCACATTTATTTTTATAAAGTGTTGTTTTGATAGTAGTACTGTACACACTTTGACTAGCCTTGGGGCTCAGTGGGCGGATTTCCACCTTCTGAGCTGTAGGGTTCGATTCCCACAAAGGACAAACATTTGTGTGATGAACATGGATGTTTGTTCTTTTTCTAGGTGTTTCTATTTATGTATTAAAAAAAAGGTATTTATGTGTTGTATCAGTCATCTGGTTCCCATAGTACAAGCTTGCTTAGTTTCGGGCTAGATGGCGCTGTGTGAAAAACGTCCACCAATATATATTTTTTTATTTACTCAATGTTTTCGTAGCAAATTGCTACGAAACAACGTAGCAGCGTAGCCGCCTACGCCGTAGCACCTACGAAATCCCATCCATTTCCCCTTTACGCATACATAAACCTGTTTTACGTCACAACCAATAAATCAAAAGAATAATCCTCTGAACAAACCTTCTACTGTACCCCGTTACGCTGTAACGCCGTTATGTCGTTATGGCGTTATGTAGGTATGTTTGTGTGACGTAGAGTTTTTATGCTAACAGAATGATGTAATAATTCCTACTGTCACGGTTAGAACGGGCGACGTAAGCTTACGATATTTTAATTTAAGGCCACTCTCTCGGCCAGAACTATCACTTTCACATTTCAACAATTCTGAAGATAAATAATCGTGGAGAGGGAATATAAAATAAAAAACAAACATAAGTTATTTTTAGAATACCATTGATAGTGATATAGTACAGTCAGTGGTACTACTGGTAGTAATAAATCAGAAATATGAGATATATATTGGTCATGCTGTATTTCTAGCAGACTATTATAATATGTAGAGAGATATCAATGTCATTATTTTGTTATTTTGGAAGGGTGTTTTTGCGGAACTACGTTTCTTTATATCGTTGTTAATTCTAATCTCGCTCTCTTTACTGGTAGTACCACGAGAGCAACCAACGATGTAATATCACTTGGTCCAATACGCATTCCGCTCAACTCGCAGTTGGTCAACACGCATTTCGTCAAATACACAGATAGTCCAATATTCAAAGATAATGTGTAAGATAATGTAAAAGTTGTTTATAATACCAATTTTAACTTTTTTTAGTCTATGGGTTGTTCTGCCTCCTTCCTATTTATCACATCTAAACGATGACTTTGTTTTCAACTAGCTTGCCTGCACGGCTTCGCTTACTAAGACTACAGCAACTTAAATACCCTATTTCACCTTTTGAGGGGTTGATTTTCGAAAAACCCTGAGACATAACAATAATAATGACCCTGAGACATACTTTTCTTTATTTTTTAGGTTTAGTAGTGATTAGTTTTTTTTTTTTTGTATTATGTATGTCATTTCTTGTGTGAAGAATAAAGAGTTTCTATATATCTACACAAACCGAGTTTTATTGGCTTAGCATGAAAAAATATTTTATTTCTATATAAACTTTCGACGTGGAATTTTGCAAAATTGTAAAGTTGTAGTTTCTTGATGCAACCTATTTATATAAATACATTTAATAATCATATTATATAATAATGTTTGCGCTCATATTAGCTTAAAATGAGTGTTCACAAATCCACGATGAGTGACTAAAAACGCGTAAAAACTTAATTCGTATTTGCATACTTGATCAAATAGTTGTATATTTTTTTGCGGGCGCGGCCACTAAGCAAGTTGTCCTTCATGTAATTATAAGGATGTTTTGGTATGCATGCGACCACAAAGCAAGCAAGTGGACCTTCACGTAATTACATGGATGTTTTGGTATGCACTAACCCACGTCAAGTAACAAGACAGCTGGAAAAATACCCATCTGATGCAGCGCGCTGGAATTTACAATCAAAATGTAACGTTCGCGTCAAAGCGATCGCGGCGGTCTATGGGAGAAACTTTCAGCTTGAATGGCTCAAATTGAACTTTAAACAGTTAATGATCAGCCTGTAGTGACTAGACCTTCTAATTATAAGGCCTACGACCTTATTAGGAACTCTGACCTTGTTAAAAACTCTGATCGTGTTAGAAACTCTGAACTATCAAAAACTTACTTTTAAAAACTCTGAATTTAGTATAAACAGACTTTATTAGGAACTTTGACCTTGCTAGGAACTCTGAAGTTATCAAAACCCGACTTTGTTAGAAAATTTGGCCTTATTAGAAACAGAGTTTGTTAAGAATTTGACCTTATTACAAACCGACTACGTTAGGAACTCTGGCCTTCTAGGGAGCCGACTTTGCTAGGAACTCTGGAGTTATTAGGAACCGACTTTGTTAGGGACCCTGGCCTTGTTAGAAGCCGACTCTGTTAGAAACTCTGGCCTTCTAGGGAACCGACTTTAGGAACTCTGGAGTTATTAGGGACCGACTTTTTTAGGAACCCTGGCCTTATTGGAAGCCGACTTTGTTAGGAACTCTGACCGTATTAAAAACCAGCTTTATTAATAACATGACCTTATTAGAAACCGACTTTGTTAGGAACTCTGACCTCATAAGAAACTGTGACTTTATTAGGAACTCAACCCTATTAGCAACCATTTTAATGCTACTTATTAACGAGACGAGCAAATTGAAGTACAGCCAAATATGTTCACTCGATATTTTGATATTTATACACAGTAATAATTAAGAAAAATGCGACTTAACGTATCACATCACTTGCGCAGTCACTTAGCTTGCCTGATGATGTTAATGACTATAAACTGGGTTAACCTTTCAGCGCTCATGTCTCAACCCTCAATCGGTACTCACAAACAACACCCACATATGCAAATTTGACATCCCGAGAGCTCAACTTCAATTTGTCAAGCCAACCACGGTATGTTCCCGTTTTTTACCACCCACCTTTACCGCGCGATCCTATCACCTAGGTATAAAGCTTAATATCGTACAGCTGAATGCTAATACAAAGAATTGGTGTAAAAAAGATACAGAGATATGTTTTTTTTAAATTTCGAGTGTCGGTTGGAGTGCCTTTTACGTTTGTACGGTTAATCAATGATCTTAAAATCTAATATTGTTTATTTTAACCCGAATGCCCAAGAAGAATGATTAATAAAACAAATTAATAAAAAATAATTTAAAAATTGTATCACCTCAATAAATATTGAATGTTCAAGTAAGAAAGCACAAAAAACTTTTCTGCTTTTGTGGTATCCTTACCTTCGCATGGTGCGTGGTGTTATCGTGGAGTGATTCTATGAGCTCGGGGTCCTCGGTAGATATGTCGTGGCCGTGCCTGTGGGCCGTCACTCTTATCTGAAACAAAGGGAACATTTGCTTTTATTATGAAATATGATGCGATACGAAACGATACGAAACGATACGACACGACACGATACGATACGATAATACACGATACGTTGTATCGTGTCTTATCAGCACTTAGACGTCCTACTGAACATCCCTATTAGGGGGGTGGTTGCCATAATTCCCACGTTTGGCAGACAGCTTGGAGATCGCAGTATAGTCACCGTTTATTGAGAGGACGCAGCTGTCCGTCCTCTTGTTCTGGTCGCAGTTTTAGGACATAATATATACCCGATAAGACATACCCCATCCGATTAGACACCGAAATTACAAGAATTATACAAATAAATAATTTTGAAATTGAAATAGGGTGGTGTACATTAATCATGTTAATACCTACATGTGCTACTACCTACATCTATATATATAAAAACTAGCTGTTACCCACGACTTCGTTTGCGTGGATCAATAAGAAAAATAGTAGCATATGTCCTCTATAAAAAAAAACCAGCTCGAACAGTTCCGCCGCTTAGACGTGATACCGCGACAAACACCCAGATAGACAGACAGAGAGACAGAGTTACACTCGCATTTTTATAATATTAGTTAGGATGAATCGTCTTTCGTAAGTCTCGCTAACACTCAAAAACGGATTGACCGATTTGGATGATTTATTTTTTGTTGTGTTTGTAATTGTCAGGACAAGGGTTGTATGAAGAGTTTTTATCGCGTGCAAAATCGTGGATATCAACTACGGCAATTTGAAAAATCATAGGCTATATTTTTGTGCAAACTGTGGATTAAGCCAATTGTTTGATCCCTTGTTCTAATTTTATTAGACTCGTAATTGTGGAAAGACACTACATATTGGTTATTATAGACTCAGTTTGAATATACTACCATTACCCTCGAATTCAACGAATTTCATCGTAGCAAAAACCATCCGTTTGATTGCAGCATGAGCCCCTATTCAGGCACGATCGAGATTATCTCGGTTACTCTCACACTCATGACATTTATAATAATAATAAATATAGGTGTACTATTTTTTTTTTCTTCACACAGCAATCTAGCCTCAAACTAAACAAGCATGTACTATGGGAATCAGATAACTGATATAATATATAAATACTTATTTTACATAGAAACACCCAGACAAAGAACAAAACATCCATGTTTATCACACAAATGTTTGTCCTGGGCGGGAGTCGAACCCATACCTACAGCTAAGAAGGCGGAAATCCACCCATCACCACAAGGCTAGTCGTGTTAATGAGAGAGATATTGTTTGAGATAATCTCTAGCGTCCTAGAATATGGGCCTTAAATCCATATTCAGTCAGTAGCTTATCAGGGTGGTGCGATCGGGCGTGTTCATTCTATCTGATTCTATCCGGTTGGTATCGATTTTGTTTTTTGTTCACGAAAATTGGTCAAGCTGAACGTGTATTCATGAAACAAGAACAGCTGAAGCATTCCTAATGGAAATACACCGATTCTATCACATTCAAAGATCTCAAAAGCAAGGATATGCATTTTCGAACGTTTGCGCCTTAGTACGTTTACCTGAGAGCTTAGGACATTTTTCCTAGTGTGTTTAACCTTCACAAATGTGCCACTAGGCCGAAATGTCCTAAAATTAATTAAAAAAACCGTAATCTGATATTGTGGATGCAAATGGCCGATTGTCGTTCAGTGTGGCGGTCTAAAGCGAGGCCATATATTTAGTTGTATATTGCGAAGGCCTTTGTTCAGCAGTGGGCCTCTTCCGGCTGATGATGATGATAATACTTGAGATGAAAAATAGGACCACAACTGTTGCCGCGACTAACACCTGGAAATTCAAATTCTAAATTTCTTGCGTTTTGTCAATTACAGAGTAATTAAAACTTTTTATTTTTTTTTAACTCTTATAAGTCTGCGTTAATCAAAATTAGTCATTATTTACTCTTCGTAATTACGTGAAAACGTAATCGTAGGTAGGTTCATGAAAACAAATTTTGCGATAATAAATAGATTGTTTCACGAAATTATACCAACCAAAAATTCAAGTTGAAAGCTAGTATAACAAAATTTGCCACTAAACCAAAAACCAAGATGAAGATCAGCTTATTGAGATTTGTTGCTAAGCCAATGTTATCTCGGTGATCATTTTACCCGTAATTTCTTAAAACAACTTATTTATTGGCGCAAAATTGGTTTCAATAAATCCATGATGCGTTATTAAGCTGTAATTGACAAAAACGCAAGAATATTTGAATTTCGCGCGATGAGAGCAACGTTGCACCTTATGTCAACTTAATTCCCCAAATACTATAACCTCATTGGTTGAAGACAGCCGATGATCAACAGGCAACCAATGAGCGTTCAGTATTTGGTGTTAAGTTGACACGAGCTTAACAAACGTACGAGAAAACGAGAGCCTCAAAGCCATGTCACTGTGTAAGAATGCTTTTCTTTATCTCTTATATTTGGCTACAAGAAGAGTCTAGCCAGTGTCAAGTGCAAGTAAAATATTTCACAATTAAAACAAGTCTCAGTCATAATCCAAGTCAAACAAATTGAATCTCGCTGAAGTCCAAGTCATGCTCCAGTAAAGCTGTAGAGGTGTTTCTATGGAGTTTTGGAAACACGATAAGTCACTTTTCACGACATTTAGATACACACGTTTACGAAAAGAATGAATCAAAATCTACAGTTTTTACAAATTAACGCTAGAAATAACAAAAGTTTTCTTCAAGCCAAGACTCCAGGAATTATTTATAACTATTTTATTTACATGTTTAACTAAGCCCGTACGTATATACAGTATTGCCCGGCGAGGTAATGAACCGGAAACTCGCTCGACCGTGTGATCCCCTCCGATAATATCTCCGATACGATATTATAAAATTATACCAACATATTTACCCGACTGCCCAAGAAGGAGAGTAATAGTGGGGTTCTGATAAAAGGACATATTCTAAGATATTGTACTTATCATTAAGAATAGCTTTTAATATGGGATCAAATGAAAAATCGAGTCGAGATTTCAGTAAGATTTCATTTACTCGAGAGTGATCGACATTTTTCCGTAGAACAGTTTTTTTTTGTGATTCAGACTACAGGTATATAGTAAAAGCTATATTCTAGGATATCATTCTCAAACTTACATACTTTACCTACATACTTACATTCTTCATTTACATACTTACCTACTAACATACTTACACATTTACACACACACTTTCGCATTTATAATATTAGTGTGATGGCATTTCGAACCTAAAGAGGAATTCAACGATACATCATTCGGGTTACAGTAAGTAATATAGAAACACACCAACATATTTATATAGTTACTTAATAAATACTTATATATATTTTGGTGTCAATAAAAATGAGAATTTATTTTAATTCACGATATATAACGTTCGCGTTCACGTTATATTTTATTTACAATAAAATATAACCTACCTACTTAAAATTAAAACAACTTAAATTATATACAAAAATAAATAAATACAAAAACCTAATCTATAAGCCCCTTGGAGGGGGGGAGAGTGGCCAGAATGCTGGCAGCATTTCTACGCTGGATGGCAATGCTAAGTTTTTGCCCAAAATAGGTCCCAGCACTCTGGTCACTCGTCACCTCTGTTTGGCGTCCAAACGTTTGGTCAGGTCCCTGTATATTCACATATATATCAAGAACACCTCTGTTTTCGGCATTCGGCTAACAATAAACGATTATGTGTTTGAGTCAACGAGGTGGGTTAAGTAATGGGTAATTTCGTATGGTTAATTTAAAACTATTGTATCTAGAGATGCTTTAGTATATATATAGCCCCAAAAAATATTACACTTATTTTTGGCAGTCGGGTATATTTTTTTTAGTAAATAAAAACGATCAAACCTAACCAATCGACCTCTTTTTGCTGCCTCATCTAAACTCCATAGCAACTGACAGCAACTGTCTCCATGGAAACTAGAGTTGTTTTTTCAATAGTAAAAACCTCGGCGTCTGGAGCATCAATTTGAAGTAAATTATCAAAAAAAATGGTGATTCTCCACGTAAAAAGAGGCGATGAAAGTCAATTTTTGTACGAGACTGACGTACAGAATGAAGTAGATGATGTGGTGAAGGACTTGGCAGCGATATTCAACGGCAGACTGAAGGTCACCAGGATTTGCTACGAGATGGAGGAGCTGATGAAGCATGGAACATTTCTGCCGTTGGAGATGCAAGGGTTGACTGATGAGCAGGTACTTGTTTAGAAATTGTTGTTTTTTGTCAGTCGAGACTGAGAGAAAAGACGAGTAGGTCGTTCGCCTGATGGTATGTCACACTTGAATTTTGTACTTCCGCAGTTCAAATCCATCCATGTACAGCAATGTAATTGACCTGTCACCTTGAGATATTCGATGATAAATCACTTTGACTGATAATTTCGCTGGAAGCATTACCTTTCAGTCCTGAAAAGAGAGAAGCCGGAATACACAGAGGTGCTTATCGACATATTTAGATATTAAATTTTAAACTTGAGGGCGGTAGCTAGCCAGCCTAGTACTAGAAGCTCTACCACCATGCTTTACCTTCAGGAGTACGAACCAATCGCGCTAATCATCATCGCTATATCGACAGACAATTTACCTTTTCTTTAGCCATTTCCCAAAATTCCAGATAAAAGAGCTCAAGCTTGAAGACCCGTGGGCGAAGCGTTGCGCCCCCCAAAATGCCGAGTTCTGCAAGGACGATATGGGGCGCCGCTGTGGGCTCGCTCCACCAGCCAACCTACAGGAAGTGTTGAAGAAAGCCATGGAGGCTGCTAAGGAGTTTGTCAGTAAAAAACATGTAAGTAACCTAAAAGAAATATGAATTGTTTCGATTCTAAATAGCCCACCTGAGAACGGGCAGCTGGCAGGCGTGCTCTTAGTAAAGGGTGAGCTTTTTTCGATCCCGAAGCTACCTGCCAGTTGAGGGGATTATGGGAAACCCCGACGTATTTACGTCATCTAGCTGATGATGACGACGATGATAAATCTGCGTAAAAAAAAAACAGATTTCTTTATAACTTTATTAAGAGAATTTAGTAACTAAACAAAATCTCTCTTCTGTTCGAAGGTAAACGTTATTAAATATTTCATAAAATTCTTCTCCCAAGGTGGATCTCCGCAAGAATCTGACTCAGAAAGACGTCGCCAGAGCATTAGAGGAACTCCTTGGAGCCACTAAGATAGTATTCCCAGCTGGTTTACCACCTCATGATCCTGTGAGGATGGAGTTAGATAATGTAGAAGACCTGACCGGAACACAGGCGTCTACTGAAGTCATCGATCCGTCGAGGGTTTGCATGTGGGCCTGCGGGAAGCAGTTCCTTTCGGGAAATAAGCTGAGTGATCATTTGGGTACGTTCCTTCTTTTTTGTCAGGATGCAATGTGTTAAAGTTTTTACTTCAAACGTTTTTAAACGATTAAGACACTAGTTTCTTAAAGGAGCGTTGGTCAGCCGGCAGCGATGATGGCTCGAAGATGTTCCCAAAATCGCAGGTCGGTCCTGGACCAGATTAGCACAGGGCTGCTGGAGATGGCGCAGCAAATAGATGCCTATATCTAGCAGAGAGATAAAGCTGTTGATGATCATAATGATGAAATGTGACTGACCACAATGTACGCTTTTAACGACAATTAAAATGGCTGAGATTGTATCCTGATTCTTAAACCCGTCATGCTTTTGCTGAAATAGCTTTTTCAACCCTCTTTTTTTAATTGAAAATGAAAGACAATAATTTCATTTTGCAACAACAGTAACATTAATTATATTGACGCTAGGCAGGTGAGCAATATCATATATTCAGTGATGATAAATGTAGATAATTAATAATAAATATAAATATTACTTCGTAAGAATAAGACGGATAAGCGTTACTAACGGTACTGACTCCATAGCGAGTACAAATATACTAAAGCACCATTGTGAACTCAGTCGAAATCGACCCGCGCTAGTGAGCGGGTGTCAGGAGTGGCCTCTCGAAAGTCTTTCACACACGCATATCTCACACGTATAGGCATGCTGCAATGTGACGCAGCTACATATACGAAGAAAGAGTGGAAGAGATAGTATCTTTATGGAAAAGATCGCTTTTAGCGATAAGGCCGCCACTTGTGGCACTAGCTTATAAGATAGTTATTGTTACGTGATAGTAGTAGTAGTGATAGTTACGTGTATTATTATTATTTTCTTATGATTTTATTCTTAGCTATAACTTTAGATGTGATTTTAATGGATAGCATCAATCTACAGGTACCGAACATAATGGGACGCAATGATAGGATCATAATCTCTACACACCATCTCCCACCACCTCACAATATATGCCTTTTTCTTTTTCAGGGAAAAATAACAAAACGAAAGTGACGATCAAGCTATGCTCCAGCACCGAAGGCGCGCCGGGACGAGAGCCCATCATGACTGAAGACGAAAGAAAGCAACTGATGCTGCATGCTTACAGGTTAGGCCTCGATCCGACAGCATAGCAAAAAAAAACCTATTACGAGTATTAACCTATCAGTGAAATAAGGATGGATGTAAATGCCGACGATGTTAAACTACAAGCTACGAATGTTAAGTTATGTTTGTTCTCATCTTTTCAAGGCTAAAGAGACAGTTCTTATCTCGTTTTCAAGGTTAAAGTGCCCTTTTTTGTGTCATTTTCAAGATTAAAGCGTCACTGTTTTTTTCCACGTTTAAATCGTAGTTACTTTTTTTTTTCTCGTTTTCAAGGTTAACTCGTCACTGTTTTCCATGTATTTAAGGGTAAAAAGTCACTGTTTGACTTCTTGTTTTATTTTGGCAGGAAACAAGAAGAATGGAAAAAGCTGGAGCAGGATGAGGACGACAGTTTCCTGGACTCGCAGTGGGCTGATGGTCAGTCTATGAAGAGGCAGTTCCATGGACTCGACAATATATCTTGGAAGCCTAGTGTCGTTAGAAAGTAGACAACACTCGTGAACGTATATAGCTGTTTATTTTTCACATTGAATAAGTACCTATAGACAATTGGGTGGCGTGGTCACTATTAAAATCCCCACGCTTGGCAGGCGGCATTAGTATATAAAGTGTTCCTGTTTCTGATTTACGTTTTCTGGTATATAGAATAAAGAGTTTATATCTATCTCAATTTATTGTAGCTACATCTAAGGTTTCTTGCATCTTGCATGTCGGTCTACAATCGATTGGTCTGGCTCGTTTGGAAGTACGTCAGAATTTTCAACAACAAATTAAAATTATAATTTCCGTAATAGTTCTTAGTTGAAAATGAAAAGCATTGTTATATTTAGTATTCCACAAAGACATCTATAATAATAGTGTTGTTAAAACTGTGGTTTTCCAGTAATAGATGCCGCTCAAACAACAAATAGAACAGCATTCAAATTTACTTCTCATTTCATTTCAATACGTGTAAAAGGATGCCATAAACTCGGTTCTCATAATGCTCCGTGCCACGGAGCCACGGGGCGCGGGACGCCGAGCCAAGCGCGCCGCGTGGAAAGGCGTTTCCAGGGCTTTGCGTATTTTAGGATGATTTTCTATACAAATACACCGGTACTGGTTTGATAAACGCGGTCTCGCGCACCGGTGTGCAGCAGTGTGAGAATCTGCTTAAAGAAGTTTTTTTTGCAAAAAAAAAAAAAAAAAACTCAGTTCTTATGGGAAAGGGTACGCCTAACATCAGGCGAGTGATTTGCTCGTCACGTCAATCAGTACCATAAAAAAAGTGATCACTCTCGCCTTCTCCCACGTTCTACAAATATTTTAATAAAATGTTTAGGATCCTCATTTTTGTGCGAACAACAAACCAAGTACGCAAAACATGTCAAAAAAAATAATTATACAAAGAATTAAGGATATTACGGTCTAGTATTTAAAGCACGTATATTTTTTAAAAATGTGACTTGTCTGTTATATACTTAATTTATACCCAATAAATATTTCTTATTTAGATGCCGTAAACCTTCGAACTTAGCTATTCTGGGTAAAATAAAAAACCTGAGAAGTCGTGCGTCACGACACGTTCCTTTGTGGCGACTCCATCCGTCATCGGCTGATCGGATGTGGCTTGGCTATTGTTCGGGATTGATTTATTGCATCGCGGAGTTGGGGAGTTTTCTGTCACTACCAAAATTAGCAGTGATAGGATGTTCTCTCAAAGTTTTATAATTTATATTTAGAGTTCCGTATTAGTATTGTTGTAGAAAATCTAGACCGTGGAGCATGTGCTACAAAATAGATAGACTAAGTCTTTATTGTTCACACAAATTTTTACATAATTTAAAAACAGCCTTAAAAACTAGTGTAATAACTGGCGGCCTTACCGCTGAAAGTGATCTCTTCCAGGCAACCATAGGGTGGAGAGGATTCTTAGAAGAGATAGAAGACGGGGTGTTCAATGATGGAGATTATGTGATACTTATGCTTTAATAAACCAATATAAATATAGACATACAAACTCATAATAATACCTACTAATAATTAAATAAGTTATGATAAACAGACAGAGTAACAGAAGACATAAGAGTAAGGTCGGGATTCTTTCAAAACATTAAACATGCCACAACATCTGTCGCAATAGAATTGGAGCAGGCATGCCAGCGATCCAAGGCCGTGCTCTGTTATTTTAAACAGTTCGGCTGTTTTGAGTAGGCTGGCAGTAGGGGAAATGCAAAAAACACTCCAAGCGAGACGTAAGTGAAGGTCTTATCACCCCCACATAGAATAAGAACCTTCTTAAGGGACTTGTCCGACCACCAACGACGAGCGAGCAGTGAATAGAGTTAGCGTGACTAGTGACAGTGACTAGCAACCAGCTAGCGAGAAGCGAGTGTATGTTTCCTGTCGCTGGGCTATTAACGAGTGTACGAGTAGAGAAAATCTGCAGTAGAGAATAACCTCTGGGAGTCTCTCGGCGAGTGTCCTGACCGGCAAGCGAGCATCGCTCAGCGAGTATTATCTTTTATAGCTCTAATTGTCACTGCGAGAAACTAGTGGAGAGTCCTCGCCGGCGGCAGAGTGAACAGATCAACTATTAATATATGTGTCTCTTTTATTCACACGGAATCTATATTCATTATACTTTTCTTGAGCGAGAAAGAGAAAAGAAGAAGAAGAAAGAAAGAGCAGCGCTGGGACAAGTGCCTAACCTTAAAATATAACGTTAAGTACAAATTTATAAGTTGTGTAAGTTTGCGCCCGTCCCAGTTTGTCTAAAACGTCATTAATTCTACATTTATGGACCAAAAAGCAAAACTTTGTGCCAATATATCGTAGACAACTTGATTCTAAAATTATTTTAACAATGCTTTTTAAGGGCGTAGGGTAATAGGGTACTATTATAACAGGACTCTTCAAGGTAAATTATACTACTTCTGTGAAATAGGGGTAGATCACAAAACCTCCTCTATTGTGGTCCATTATTGTGAAATAAGCCGCAAAAGTAAGTATTCGGATATGAGGTCGATTATTTCTTATCATCAGCTTAGGCATGGTTGTAGGCTAGCAGTTCAGTTGTAGACTTACCAGAGTGAGCAAATCTTTCTTAATCTGTAGTATTGATTTCTATAAAATTACACGTGCAATACAAAATTTAAGAAAGTTGTAAAAGATACACTGACAAGGCGGGCATATTATAAAGTAGGTGATTATCTGAAAGACACAAAGGTCTGGAACCTGCCCATACAAACAGGTCTGTCTCAAATGTAAATATAGATATTATATTTTAGCTAATATTAAGGTGACGTGTCCAAGCGAATGTAAATTCCTATGGAATAAAGATTTTTGACTTTGACTATCCCACTGCTGGGCAAAGGCATCCCTTCCCTCCTTCCAGACTGCAGTCTGCAGCTAGTGTACAGCTTTGGTGTTCCAATGTTTGTCGTGGGAGTTCAGCTCGTCACTCCCCCTTAGTCTGGGTCAACCCGGAATTCGTTTTTATTTTGGAACTCAAACATATTATTACAGAAAATATCGCATATTTTATGTCAGGTACTTAGACGGTGTCCCCTACGTTGTGTTTTTTAAACTAATAATTTAGAAACTTATAACTTTTGAAGTTGGAACATAATGCTAGCTGTCAATTTACAGGTGCAACTATTTAATTATTTTTTTAACTAGCCTTGTGGCTCAGTGGGTGGAATTTGCGCCTTCTGATCTATAGGTTGTGGGTTTGATTCCCACCCAGGACAAATATTTGTGATGAACATGTATGCTTGTTTTTTGTCTGGGTGTTTCTATGTATTCTATGTATATATTTACAAAAAAAAAATATTATATATCAGTTATAGTATTATAGTTGACTAGCTTTGTGGCTCAGTGGGATGATTTCCATCTTCTGAGCAGTAGGTTGTGGGTTCGATTCCCACCCGGGACAAACATTTGTGAAATGAACATGGATTTTTTCTTTGTCTGGGTGCTTCTATGTATTCTATATACGCACTAACAAAAAAAAAAGTGTTTGTGTATTCTATCAGTTATCTGGTTCCCATAGTACAAGCTTGCGTAGTTTGCGGCTAGATGGCGCTCTGTGAAAAAGTCCATCAATATTTATTTATTTTCTCTATAAACACGTTTTCTGAGAACACAAATACAAAATTAAAGTATCCGTAAGACTCTGATGTACGCACCTATTTCCATTGTGATACCGACAGCGATGTTATGAGAAAATAGAAGAAACTTCCTTTAAGAGTTCTTCAAACTTGCAAGATTCAGGAGAAGTTTGCCGATATGATGAATGTTTTTCACCAAGTTTTACCTACTAGTTAGTACCTATTTATTATAGGTTCTCCGTCTCAGAGTTAGAGAAAAAAACTGTAAGTGGTGTTTTAGTTTACGTACCACTGAACTGTTGTTAAAGATTCTTGAATTCTTGAAGATTCTTGTTGTTAAAGTTGTTGTTAACTCAATGATTCTTATTAATGACGAGTATCCGAGATTTAAAAAAAAATTTTAATAAAATACATAGGTACATTTGTTACTTATGCGCTAAACTAAATCTAAGCTGAGATCAATTTTTTATGTATGAGGTTAAAAATTGAATTTAGCTAGTTAACCCTGGTCTCCACACTAGGATTCCCTGTATCGTGGAGACCAGTATTACGCTATAAAAAAAAACAGAACGTCTGACTCCATTTAAAAAAACAAAGATCAACAACGGGCAATATTAAAAAGTGCGGAAGGTACGCAAATGAGAATGTGACACATTATGTTGTGTTTGTGTTGAACATCTTCACGTAGCACCAATCTCGAACGAGTTGGGCTCGTGAAGAAATTCAAGGCTGTGTTATGTATGTGTGAGATTTTTACTGAGAATGACATTATCATCAGCCATAAGATGTCTACTGCTGAACATAGGCCTCTCCCTTAATCGTCGAGCGCCATCTAGCGAACTTATAGGAAGTAACTTTGTCTTCCTATATGAATGTTTGTCGCGTTATCACGGCTAAACGGTTGAAAGGATCTTGATGTAATTTGATATACATATAGTCACTGTATATCACAGAGACGGACAAAGGATACTTTTTTTTGTCCACGCGAATGAAGTCGCGGGTAAAAACCAGTTCTGTATATATTCTGCGACTTCGTTTGCGTGGACATACAAAAAAAATGTAGTCTATGTCCGTCTCCGACCCTTAAGCTATATCTATGCAAAAATTCAGCTTGATCCGTTCGGCAGTTTAGCCATAATAACGCGACAAACAGAGAGACAGAAAGACAGAGAGACAGAGATACAGAGTTACATTCGAATTTATAATATTAGGAAGTTAGGATTAGAGTGAATTGTATAATCTACTCTATTTTGTATTTTGCCATACTCAGAACGAAATTATCTTTGGCAATATTTTACGCCGTAAAATGGAAAGATTAAGTTGTTCATGGTTATTGTGAAACGACTAGAAATACAGTTAAAAATAATCTCAAAAAAGTGTTATTACATAACTATTATACTTGAGTCACACTAGGAAACGTTCCGACAGCTTTGACAAAGCTGGAAAAAGTCGTTTTTTTTTAATATAAATTTCATGCCATTTCTTGATGGAGAAAGGGAATTTTAATAAGATATCTGGTTACTTTGGCATGCAAGCAGGTTATTTATGATTAAATTGTGCTTGCCTTAGTGCTTGACGAAAGGCCCCAAGACCTCTAAAGACACGCACCGGAGCCCAAATAATTTAAAAATATTTTTTTACAAACATCTATAAGCATGAAAGATAACAAGTTTCTGACATATACATAGTTTAGAAATGCCAAATGGGGGAGGGGGGCACATTGCAAGCAACTTTGTCGGCCAATATTTCACAAGCAGTACATCACACTAATATTATAACTGCGAAAGTTTGTGTGTAAGTGTGTTTGCCAATAAATATTTCGGATTTCTGATTTCATCAAACGGCTATAATTTGGAATCGCCCACAAAAAGTTGTCTCATTTTTGCATATTCTTCTTTTGACAGTAAATTTGTTATTCATCCGTGTTTTGCGAACCGTACGTCATCAATATTCATCGACGTCAGGTAGACTATTTATTAGCCGAGTCATATCATTACGACCTAGGGCCGAGAAACAGTGTTGTCGAAGCAGAAGACCATGTTTTACTGTCCCCTCCTCACCACAGCAGATAAGATGAGATGAGATGAGATGAGATAAGATAAGATGAGATGAGATGAGATGACGATATGATATGTATTTACAAAAAATAAATAAAAAAAAGTATTATATATCAGTTATCTGATTGCCATAGTACAGGCTTGTTTAGTTTGGGGCTAGATGGCGCTGTGTGAAAAACGTCCGCCAATGTCCACCAATGTTAGTTTGCGATACCTCGCAATCTTAAAGAGGCACAGATGAATTAAGAGGTTAACTCGAGCAAAAGATAGCGCTATACAGGTAATAAGAGATTGGCTTTAACGCGCACTAGTCAAAAAAATCAAATAGTTGCGAATTGCAACTAAACCAGGAATTCAATCACAATTCTGTTATATAAATTATGTTACTAGCTTACCCGTGACTTCATTCACGTTGACCTACAAATTTTACATATCTATGCAAAAATTCAGCTCGACTCAGCCCCTTAGCCGTGCTAACGCGACAAACACCCAGACAGAGAGACAGAGTTACTTTCGAAATTATATTATTATTATCGTAGTTAGGATTATACTACTATATATACTAAATATTATTATTACCTCACTATAAGTATCTTAATTACTATAATAATATAAATTAAAAAGTAACTCTGTCTCTCTGTCTGGGTGTTTGTCGCGTCAGCACGTCTAAGGGGCTGAACGGATCGAGATGAATTTTTGCATAGATATGCAAAATCTGTAGGTCCGCCTACTACCATTACCATTAGTTAGGATTAGAATATATACTAAATATTATTATTACCTCACTATAAGTATCTTAGCCGCCAGCGAAAAATGTGTGTAAGCCGAGATCTTTTCAATAAAAATATTTCATCGAGACAATTTCATGTCACAGAGATCGTAATACAAAATTCAGCAAAAAAAAAAAAAACTGAAAAATTCTAAAAGAAAAATTCTAATACGACATTTTATGTAGTAAAATATTAAACCTTATTTAATGAAGTATAATTGTTTTGATTTGATTTGTTTTGATTTGATTTATTAAAATACAGAATTTCAAATTTTTATTGAACGCAAAGAATATAGTGAGAAGATAGTTAGAATCTCTACAAAGAATTGATAGACATCCAGACCAAAGAGAATACAAATACTGTGTAAATCCAAACATCAAAATTAAATCAAATAAAGTAATGTAAACAACCTATTTTCAGAAATAAAAATAGAGAGAATTATGTGTTTAAAAATTTACACGAAAATACTAAAATAAAAAAGAGGAACATAATAAAGCAACTCCGTTACTATATTTTTTATATTAAGGAGTAGTCTATGATTTTTCCTCATGTTACTTTCCTAGCATAAAAATAAAAACAATGTAGGAAGTATTTAAAAAAAAAAAAAACAAGATTTTTGTACAGTTTCCGTCTAGTAAATATTTATGCTGATACCCAGAAGAAATTATCCTGGATATGATGTATTGTATCCGTTGCGCTCTAATATAAAGAAGGAAATTTGGTTTATTAGGTCCGATTTGATTCACATAAGACAGATTCCGCGTTCGTCAGAATTGGACTACCACCGCCACCGAGTAATCTACTCGTAACATTACGGTTTTACGTGTAATTGCTCAAAGTTGGATCGTGGTACAAGACTGTAAAGATTAAATTTTTTTTTGCAAAACTAGCCCTTTTTTAAACGAATCGTCCAAAGCAAGGTTGTCAAGATTTGGCGCTAAAGTCGATTATTTTTAGAAATATTTTGTTACGTCGTAAATTGCAATCCAATTTCAACAAAATCTTAAATCGCATACTTATATCAATACAATGATTATAACTTACTCATATTTTTCATTACGAAACGAACACATTACAAGTAATCGTTCCTTTATCAATAAATAAAATAAATATTGGTGGACGTTTTTCACACACAGCGCCATCTAATCCCAAACTAAGCAAGCTTGTACTTTGGGAACCAGATGACTGATAGAATACATAAATACTTTTTTTGTAAATACATACATAGAATACATATCACACATCAATGTGATGATGATGATGATGTTACTGAACGCAGTCCAGCAGTATAGGAACGATTATAGCTAATTTGTTCGTTTTATAATAAAAATTACCGGTAATTTATATAAAAGGTATCAGTATAAGGCCGTAATTTAAGATTTGGTTCATATTGATGGGAAATTACGAAGTAAAAGGTATATATTTTTAAATAACAACTTTAGCTCCATCTCTTGACTACCTCGCTATGGACCATCCACCTTAACCTTTCCTTAACCTTATTGTTTATTTTGAATAATATTTCGCCATTTTTTTATTTTTATTATGGTGGACGTTTTTCACACACGGCGCCATCTAGCCCCAAACTAAGCAAGCCACATAACTGATAGAATTCACAAATACTTCTTTCCTTCTGTAAATATGTACATATAATACATAAAAACTCAAGACGTAGAACAAACAGCCATGTTCATCACACGAAATGTTTGTCCTGGGTGGGAATCGAATCCACAACCTACACCTTAGAAGACAAAAACTTCAAGGCTAGTTTTGCAAAATTCAATCTAAGAAATAGTATTTTATGATATCATTTGTAATAACTTTTTGTACTGCACAAAGAAACTGGTGATAAAACAGGGTTAGTTCGATTGTACCGCGGCAGTGAGATGAAATTAAATAGTTTTTTTTAAATAATTAAGTCGTAGGTGGCTAGCAAGCAGACGGGCAGCCTGAGCAACTGCTCCAAGGTTTATCCGCGTTTATTAATACGGGATTATAGGGTACCATACATCCAAAAAAAAAAAAAAAAACATTTGGCGGAGTAATTGCGTAACAAATATTATTTTAAAAAAAAACGGAGATTCTCAAATCGACTGTGATTTAAACATGAGGATTCGTATATTACGCTTCCGAATCGTTCCATCAATGTTGATAATAAACATTTACAAATTAAAGTTTTTTTTTAACGGGCATGTGCCTTTATTAAGGTGCAACGTTTCGCTCAGCGCGCCAAATTAAAATTTTCTTGCGTTTTATGTCAATTACAGCTTAATTTATTGAAATGAATTTTGCGACAATAAATAGACTGTGTGGTGTTTTTTTATTAGCCCATGAGTAATTAAGCTGTAATTGAAAAAAAAAATCGGAAGGAAATTTTAATCAGGCGCGTCGAGCGAAACGTTGCACCTTAAAATTCATACAAACTACAACTACCTACACTCCTTAGCCTACTATATAAAAATATCAGTTTGATTACCCAGAAACCATTAAAGGTCTATAGATAATCCAAATGTTCAAGCCCGTTACTAGTTAATGTTAATTAAAGTTTATTATTAGCATGTTAATAGTAAGGTTAATTTACAGGAAATTCAAACAGAACAGGACATCTCTTTCACAAAGACGATGTTGAAGAAGTACATGATCATGCTTTTAATTTGTGTCAGCGCTGTATTAATATGCCACGGTAGTAACGCTTGTGGCACATTTAAGGAGGCTGGCAGTTGCCCCAGCTATAATGCACTATACAACGCCATTGTGAAGGATCCTGTCAAAACACTTTTGGAAGTCCGAAACTGGTATTTGTCGGCGTCTTCAAGCACGGCCAAGGATGCGCCACCACCAAAAAAAAGCTGTGTAAATGTAACAGTAACCGACACAGGCAATGAAAGTATATGTATTTTTAATACTTTTAATCACACAGAACATCGAGTGAAAGTAATAAAGATCGTAGGATATGACGAAGAAGGCCATAGAGAGTTTTTTACAATTGGCCCTATTCACGAGTACCCAGTTCGTTTTCCAGACGGCTCGCAGTATGATCAGTACCAGACACCACCACATTTTTTGAATAAACATTTTCTTCACTTCGATTCTATGATCAAATCCACAACATGTTGGAACGCCAAGACGCTTAAATTTGACCCGTACAGATTTATTGTGAAAAATCCTTTTTTGTGGATACCTAGTTACAAAACCTGGCGCCATGAATCCCAATATTTGCACTTAGTCGGCATAAAAGCCAAGATGCCGCGCTCTGAAATACATACTGCTGTATTGGGGGAACGAAAAATGAGCATGTATGATATTAATGAGGCGATATGGGGTATACACGAGTTCCAGAATTGTAAATGGCCAATTCATTTCCCTTTTGGATATATGGATTTTTTGTTAAGGCCAAAAATAAGGTGTGCAACTGATTATGATCCGAAAAATAGTTATATTTCAGCACCAGTAGCCAGTGAAGAATATTAAATAAAAATATCACTTCCATTTTGAAACTTTCACCGTTGTTTTACCTAAAAGTAAACTTCATATAAACAGGTTAGGAAATTTCGGCCTTGTACAAGTGGCACGTTGGCGAAGGTTTCATCTCTAGGCTACTCGCTTTAGGGAAATGTCCTAGACTCTAGCTCGCTACATCTATTTGCTCAACATGAGAGTAGTTTTTTTTTTTCGTGTTTTGGCGACAAAGTGTACTGTTACAAGTAATAAGCCTACTTAGAGTACCAACACCGTCCTGAACAGCTCGCAGGAGGGGAGACGCCAGCGCTTCCAAACAACTCGGTACCGGCCTGAACGGTCGGCCGGAGTCTTGTGTTGCTCTAAGCTTCCAACCGATGCATATTTTTTGCATTTTCTTGCGTGGTGAGTCCACACACACACCAACACATTATTTCACACGTTTGATTTCATTATAATTTACTTCCTTGTGAAAGAAAACACCATCTTATTGTAAATTCGATGTTTCATGCCTCGGCCAAGGTAAAATGAATGCAACCACACAAACCACCGCCTAACCACATAAGTTCCTTAAAAATAATAAGTCAAAACAATCGAACTTAGGCTTCATACGTAATTAAAAGTAAGTATAGTACATTTGTCACAAAAAAGAGATAATGAATATAAACATTAATTTATATTTTTTTTCGGATATTTGGATCACATGTACCTATTGACGAACGTACGTCTCGCACTTTTCACAGGCTGAGAGCGACTGAAACAAGATTTTTATCAGAAAACTGAATAATTTCACTGCCGCGCGAGTCGAGTCTGGTAGATTGAGCTCGTTCAAGTTGCTAATATTCATCATCATCATCAGCCAGAAGACTTCCAATGCTGAACATAGGCCCCCTTAGAGCGCCACACCGACCGACAACGTGTCACTTGCATCCACCGGTTGCCCGCGGCTTTCACAATCTCGTCAGTCCACCTAGTGGGAAGCCTGCTTACGCTGCCTCTTCCATTTCGTGGTCGCCAATCAAGAACCTGTCTTTCCCATCGGTTATCGGTTCTTCGAGTGACCTAGCCTGCCTATTACCAATAAAAAAAGTGTTATTACTTACCCCAGAGACACAGAGCAGAATGAATACCAGACAAGTCCAACTCATCTTGTCAGGTGCCTTTCTTCAGTACCATGTTAAGCTACGGCATTTTATACCTGAAACAAACAAAAATACTTTAAGAAATCGATGTGGTATTTTTTTTAATATGTCTAACCAGTTGGCCTCTAACGGCCTCTACAGCTATAACCGAACTTTGGCGAACGCAAAAGGCGTTGATCCCTAAAATTATTATTACGATCGATGTGGTAATCAACGTTGTATTTATAGAAATATGTACCTCAAAAGGATAAAGGAAACTCTTATAGTATCACTTAGTTGTCCGTCTGTCCGTCTGTCTATCTGTCAAGACCCTTTTGGGCATTAAGTCGTGGAGGTATAAAGTTGAAATTAATATTAAATAATGGGGCCTACGATTCCTTGGAGCTGTAGAAAAATCAAGCTTATAAACATTATTGTGTTCCGGATTAAAGGGCAATGTAACAAACTTAACATCAGGTGAGCGACTTGCTCGTCTCGTCACCAAATTCCATAAAAAAAAAAGTCAACGCTATATAAAAATACGGCCATTTATACCGCAAATTTTGTAGCTTTTTCTGCGAGTAAATCGTGATCTATAGGGTAATTCCCGTTTTAGAGCACGAAATTTGGCAAGAAGCAAGTTTTCACAGAACAAGGACAGGGCAAGGATTATAATAACAAATCTAAAAAAACATTGATATAAAATTATATTACATTTAAAAAAATGCGATTACAGTCTCTCCATTATATTATCTCCATCTCTCATAGCTATCTCCATTGCCCGCTGTGTGACTCTTAGTTTCTCCAAAAGGACAACATTTCAGTTCCATATGGCATCACTGGCAATACACATTGGTTTTAGGCCCTCGTCTTCAGGCACTGCCGGTTTTTGGACGAGAAGATATCACGTAATTTCCCGAACGCTGCCCTCCGAGTTGGATTCTACGGGCGACCTCTTTGTCGAAGTTGGATTTATACAAATGCACCGAAATTAAATCATCTTTGTAGACACTCAATTATTTAACGTATATGTCGGTCTCGGCATCGCGTCGCCAGCCAACAATAAATATAAACTTTCCTGAACCGTCCCGTTCAATCCATACATTTGGAGCAATAAAATATTACGCCCCTCTAACCTAGTTTCACGTGAGGGACGTATGGGGGCGCCGGCTTTTAGATCTGACGACACGACCACATCTTGCAACCTGATAATAATCGCACACAAAGCAAAACGAGGTCGCGTGCGTGTCACGCTTAGCATTCCTTGATAAAGATCACCGAATGTGATCGAAACTATAGTCGGAATAACCGACTCAATTTAACGTGAGTATTCCCGTTTTATTAAAACAAAATGTGTCAAAACCACGTCAATCGATCTTTTCGATCCTTTCGATTCTTTCTCCTGGACACTTGCAAGATGTGGAATGCTCATCCCCCGAAGGTCTTTTTACAGAGAACGCATCGCTTTAAAAAGAGCATCAGACAGAAAGACGGACGGACAACGAAGTGACGAAGTATCACGGTTCCTTTTTTCATTGTGAGGATTTCATTATGTTCATTGTTTCCTAAAAAAACAAATCATATCTATTACAGCGATTGCAGAGATTTTGCGAATTCGATTGCGATTCTAGCATATCGCGATATAGTAGACAAACACTTTTTACCTCCTTTTTCGTCAGAATAGAAAATAGCAACATACAAATTGCTTTGTTATTGTACTAAAAATAATACATATCAAAATATAAATATCTTTCCGGAATGAACTCTCTGTACTTGATCTATTACCTTAAGGCTTAATTATAAAATTAATAAAGTTATATTGTATTGTATTGTAATGAATAATTCATAAAAAATATCGTGATCGTGTCGTCTCTTCTAAATCTACTTGGCGACTTTGGGATAGATACGAGTATGTTCGAAAATACGCTGAGTTGACGTCGTGACAGGAAAAATTAGGGTCTGCGGCCTCAGGCCTTATTCGGAGCCTTTATTTCTGGGGCCTTATTTCTTATTTATTATATTAAATCTCTCGGGCACGGGATGAGATAACTCAATAATATTCAGTGGGGATGTAAGAGGCAATTCCCCTCCACACTCATCTTACGAACGGATATGAAATGACGTAGTTCTGTACTATTTATATTTTTTGATGAGTTTTGCAAAAATAGGTCGATACTGAAAAAAAAAAATGATCATCTTGGCGGGTTTTGATTTAAAAGTATTACTATCAAGAGTTGAGAAAAAGCCTATGAGACTTCGGTGTTTCTATGTATACTATGTATTTACAAAAAAAAAAAAATGTATTCTATCAGTTATCTGGTTCCTATAGTACACGCTTGCTTAGTTTGGGGCTAGATGGCGCTGTGTGAAAAACGTCCACCAATATATAAAGGAATCCAAAAACACCTCACTCGTCCAAATCAGTCAAACGACTTAACCGCTCGACCGATTCAGCTCATATTCGAATTAAATTGTAATAAATTGTATTGAAATGAACTACTTGCCTACAAAATTTCATGAAGATCGGATCAACGGTTCGCAAGTTATCGTCGGACAAATATACACACAAACACAAACATATTCATGGTATGTATATTTGCAGTAAATAAACATTTTGTCATATTTCATTATTTACTCACTCATCACTATCACTCATATAACTATTTCGAACATGTTATTATATTCATCAAATCATATCACTACTAACTTCACTTCAATTTGACTGCCCCGGTGGCTCAGTTGGTACTGAACCTACCTACTGTGCTTGGGGGCGTAGGTTCGATTCCCATCTAGGACAAACATTCATGTGATGAATATTTGTGCTTGTTCTATGTCTGGGTGTTAATATCTGTATAAGTATGTATTTAAAAAATATCTATGTACGTATATCAGTCTCTGGCAGCCATATTACAAGCTTTGCTTAGTTTGGGGTCAGGTGACGATGTGTGCAAAAAATGTCCCAGATATTTATTTTATTATTATTTATTAATTGTCACTTACGATATTAATATCTATGTCCCTAGAAGAGAACTAGACATCGCGACACAGGGAGTACTACAGCGACGACTAGCGAACGCAAATCAGATTTAGCGACACGACAGTACAACTAATTAAAACCAAATAACCCAACAACATTTTGTAACTAAAATTATTAAGATTTTCATTGTAACTAATGTAAAAATAATAATACTATGTATCTTATCATACTATTAATTGTACTAACAAACAAATTATTACCATCCAGTTTCGGTCAAATCCGATGATCTTTTTCAAGGAGTGTTAAAAGAGGACTGCGCGCGCGACCATGTATTGGTTTCAATAAGATACTATTATTCAAACACTTTCCATAAAGACACCATCACAAAAGAACTGCTAAATACTAATTAATCAAAAACATTTCTAAATAAAATGAACAGCAAACTAAAATGAATATTATCATGACAAAAAATACAACAAGGACGTTCATTCTCAACCGAACCACTCTTGTAATAATCCTGTCTACTAACAGAGTTGTTGAAACCTACAAAAGTAGGTTATGTTGTATGTAACCTGTTATCTCGACTCTAGCAATGATGATCAGAAAGCTCAATACTCAATACTCAATCATTTATTATATCGATATAGCTCTCAGAGTTTGCAAGCTGAAGTGCAAACTCGAAGTGCAAACTCGAAGAACCGATAACCGATGGGGAAGAAAGGTTCTTGAGTGGCGACCACGAACCGGAGGACGAAGCGTAGGCAGGCCTCCCACTAGGTGGACCGACGACATTGTGAAAGTCACGGGCAACCGGTGGATGCAAGTGGCACATTGTCGGTCGGTGTGGCGGTCTAAAAGGGAAGGCCTATGTTCAGCGGCCGTCTTCTGGCTGATAATGTAATGTAATCATTTATTGCGACGTATCATGTTTTTCCTTCACCGAAAAGCCAGTGGTATGTCCGTACGTAAGTTCCAAAGAACTCATTGGTACAGGCCCGCCTGCCAGGTCGAACCCGCGACCCTTCGAATAAGGGGACTGGCCTGGCCTGGCCTGATTATTTTGAAACTTTTTTTTGCCTGTAAGTTTTAAGCTTCAATAACATGCAAACTCACAGACACCTTTTTTTTCTTAATAATATCAGTTTTTTCACAGTAAATAAACATAGGGCTTTTTGTCCGACATCGTTCTAGCATTAGTTTATCAATGTGTCTGTATTGTTAGTTTTAGATAAGTGTGTCAGGATTGTAATTTACTGTTTGACAAACATTACAGATAGCTTAATAAGGGGAGTTTCTGAGTGGCGACCACGAACCGGAAGACGCAGCGTAGGAAAGCCTCCCTAGGTGGACCGACGACATTGTGAAAGTCGCGAGCAACTGGTGGATGCAAGTGGAACGTTGTTGTTCGATGTGGCGCTCTAAGGGGGAGGCCTATGTGCAGCAGTGGACGTCTTAAAGGTGATGATGAATAAGGGAGCGAAATTTCAAAGAGATTTTTTGGCATGTGTAAGCGATCCATTTTTATTTTATTTTCATTGTGTCCTGCCCTCCGAACACAACAATGATATCGATCCTTACTTAAGCAAAACAACTTTTTAACAACTACTAATCCCTCATACGGTATTCCGGCCAGATTCAATAGGCAGGTCCTCTAAATCCTTTGGCATAGAGTTTAGTTTCCGGCCTAAATCTTATCCGGCATAAATTGACAGTTTTGTCAATTGACTGATTGTAGAAATATATATATATAAGAAGTCATAAATAAAAGAAAAACAAAATACCCGACTGGCAAAACGTAGCCTATGTCACTCGGAACATAAAGAAGAATCCAAAAATAATTAAAATCAAATCAGTCAAGCCGCAGATGATACCTAAATATCAAAAATCTTTAACTATCTCATAGAATTATCCCATGATTTTTGGTATGAAATCGATGTAGTGAAAATGATTTTTTCTTATTTTTTAACCGACATACAAAAAAAGGACGAGGTTCCCAAGTTGACTGTTTTTATTTCCACACAAATAACGAATTATGTGCGTCGAACTACAACAAAGTACAGTCGTTTTTCTTTTGTTCTTGTGTTTTGTAAAATAAAACCTGTTAGGCTGATATCCCAACAGTGGGATATTTAAAGGCTGACAGAAGCTACTTAAAAAAAAAAAACTATTTCACTCTTTCAAATATACGGCCATCCGGCTAAAACATTCCTATCAAAGCCTAAGCGGGAGACTTCAGACTAAGTTGTTGGACAATCTCTAAGTTTCCGTAAACTTTGGCCCAAGTTCGTAAGTTTCGGAGCCGGAATAAAGCAGGCTACATTCCTTCACTGATATGGTAATGATTTGTTTCAGACGTTTATCCGATTTTAGAAAAAGAAGAGGTACGACAGGCGAGTTGTGGTGTAACGTCTAGCCTGTCAGCCATAAAAAGGACATTGTGATTTGACGCTGACTGTACTAGAAGCATAGATTATAATTAGATACCTCATTACGAGATCTTTGTTCCGATAAAACTGACGGAGTTTGCGGAGACTGCGACCAAGCGTTCTTATTGGCTATCTCAAGATAACACCTACCCGTGCCTAGCAATGACCCAATAGGAGTCAGTTTGTATATATTTTTTAGCGATGCATAGTGCGCTTCAATCGTCCTGATTGGTCCTGAGTACAGAATCTAAGGGTGATCTGTGACTAGGAGTAAGCCATAGAGAAACACTGGCCTCCGGCAAACCCAGTTCGAGTCGGTACTATGTCGCTCTAAGGAGTAAACACGTTTCAACCCACTCTGCGTGCGTAAAAACAACCACAATCAAAGCGAGATCCCTATCAAACAGTTACATCACTACAAACGTACTAAAACGGCCTTGCGGAGGCACCCCATATACTTTTTATTATTATAGATAAACAGTCGTGATTGCTAAAACTAACACGCGATCGTAATGTGTGCCGTTTTGCTCCGTTCGACCCTTGTGCGCGGTGAATATTTTATAGAAAAAAAAATCGATAGCACGGAAAATTGATGGTGAATTTTCTGCGTCGAGTTCGCACAGATATTTTTACCCGACTGCTCAAGATAGGAGAGGAATATTTTTTCTGATGTGTGTAAGTAAGTATGCTGGACGAAGCGTGAATTGAAGAACTTTTAATCTTTTACACATGTAGCAAATTTGTAACCCAGTCTCATAGGATGGTAAATAAATTGAATTTGAGTCTGTTATATAATTGTGTGTATGTTTTTTTACCCGACTTTAACAAGGGAGGTAATATTTTGGGGTGAATATGTAAGTATGTATTTTTCTATATAACTTCCTATAGCTTATAAAACGGCTTGACCGGTTTTGACGAGTGCGGTGTCGTCGGATTCCTCTTTACGTCCGGAGTGACATAAGCTACGTTTTGCAAACGTTTTCTAGGTGATAAATAATATCTGCGATAAGTTATCATAATTGTGCCTAGTGACAGGCTTTTATGCTAATGATAGCATGTTATTTAACACGCTATTTATTTAACAAATAGCACTTGTAATTAATTGCTTTTGAAATTAGTATTTGTGGTTTTGGTTTGGTCACGACATTGATTGTGTTAATGATCAATACAATACAATGTAACTTTATTATGATACCGAAAATAAAATTAAACTTCTGGCAGGGTGACGGGCTGCCTTACCGCCTAAGGCGATTTCTTTCAGGCAACCTTGAGATATACAGAATTATGGAAATGAGATACAGTCGGCGGTTTACATAACTAATGAAAATACCTACATATTAATAAATACATACAATAAATACGAAATACACAACCTACCTACTATTATAAATTCGAATGTAACTCTGTCTCTCTGTCCGAGTGTTTGTTGCGTTTTCACGTCTAAACGGCTGAGCGGATCGACGTGAATTTTTACTTAGGTATAGTTTATGGGTAGGAAACGGACATAGGCTTTTTTAGTTATTACTTTGGAGGTCCACGTGAACGAAGTCGCGGATAACAGCTAGTAATATATATGATACTTGGACTAATGCAAGGTACATTTTGTTTTAATGAAACGGGAATACAAGGTAGTTTTTTTTACATATTTCGCGTGTTTGTGTTCCACATCTTTGCCACTTATTCAACAGCCAAGCAGTAGTGTGAAAATATTATTATGTTCGGATTAAAAGTCAATGTTTCCTGTGAAATTACTGGAGCTCAGGTGATTTACCATCTAATATCTCAAGGTGACGAGCGCAGTGCATTGCCGCGGAGTGTTTTGAACTGTTGAGGTTCGGAATTTTAAATGGGATTGAACTGTTTGGGCGAGCGCGACGCTAAACATCGGCCGAACGACATTCTCAACTCGTCTATAATAATAATAATAATAACCGCCATGTGGGATGTTGACTCGACGATCATTGTCCCGATAGTCGTTTCGGCGAACGGCCTTATAGGGAAGAGCCTCGACCAACATCTCAAGAGGCTCTCGCTAGACGGTTGGGTGAAGAGCCAGATACAGAAGGCAGCCATCCTTGACACGGCGCGCATTGTCAGGAGGTTCCTCACTCTGCAGCCCTGACCGCCGGTAACTTGGGCCCTGCCTCGCTGTCGGCGGGACTCTAGATTTAGGTTTTTTATAGCATTATTTATTTTTTATTTTAAATTTATAAAAAAAAAAATTAAGAATTAAAATAAATAAATGGAATAATAATAAAAAAAAAAATTGCATGTAACTTGACTTCATGCTTGTTCAAAGGAACGCAAAAAATTTCGACAAGTTCTTGTTAGTCTAAGCTCTACTCAAAGTTTCCTTAAAAAAAGTGTTCTTAAAGTTGCTTTGTTTCAACTTTTCAATCTGTCCCTCTAAATTAATTGTTACAATTTAGTTGAGACTTGGCGCCTTTTTTTAATTGAATGACTTGAATTTTCTTTTCGACAATCATTGTTAGCCTTTGTTCTGGAACTTTCGAGGCTAAACTCCTGTAAATACCAGGTAAGTATAATGCGTTTTTTTTTAATGAATAAAGTGTTAGCAATTTATTTAAATGGTCATTTGAACAAACTTCAACTATATAATCACGTTAGCTGCTCAATAATTTAATTACACCAACACATAAAACGCAAACCAACTCCCATCTTCCGAAGCTCCAGCAAGTTAGTTCATGCCGAACTGAGACCTCGCGACCCTTATATCTTCACAACCCCTGGACCGATTCTGCTCATATTCGAACTCAATTTTTTTATTAAAATGAACTACTTGCCTACAAAATTTCATGTAGATCGGATCAACGGTTCGCAAGTTATCATCGGACAAATATACACACAAACATACAAACATACATACAAATGTCGATTTGTCCCAGTAAACTCTGAGACCTTCGCTTCGCTCGGTCAATTATATAATATACTTCTTTGCAGAGTGTTATCAAAATCAGTTGAGCCGGTGGCTGTGAAAACCTAACAGACAGTAAAAGACCTAAAAGAGATACTTTCACGTCTATCATAATGAGTGAACGTACTCTGCACGCTTATTTTATTTTTACCCGAATGTCCAAAAAAGGAGGGAAATGTTTTTGGCAAAAAAAACAGTTACCCAAACGGCTTGACCGATTATTGACGATTGCTTTCTCTACGCATAGAGACTGAGTTGGTATTGAACTGCCAAGCAGTAGTGTGCAAATTATTTTATGATCCGGATTAAAGGGCAATGTTTCCAGCGAAATCACTGGCATAAAGAGATTTAACATAATGTACTTATTGTAATAGTGTAATAACTATCTCGGTGTGACGAGCGCAGTGCAATGCCGCGCGGGGTTTCGAACTGTTGAAGTTTTAAATTCTGGGTGAGACTGAACTGTTATGGGCAAGCGTGTCGCTTACAAACAGGCTTGCTCTCTTCTTCAACCAGATTACATTCATAGTTAGTTAGATATGTAATTTTAGTAGAAAAATCATAAAAGTATTCAAGAAAACTATTGTTGCGATAAAGTGTACACATTTAACATTGTTTTAGTTTGAGTTTTCTCCAGCTTAAACAAACTAAAAACAACGTTGAACTAAGAAGTAAACAAAGGCAAAGTCGCGGGCTTAAAGGGAATCGGATTTCCCTTCTTAGTCTTATCAAATTGTTGTCACTGAGAAAAATAAACTGGAAAAATATCTATACAGCTTGCATTTACTTGCGTCTTGAATTTATAAAAATGATATATAAAATAACAAGCCTTTTTTTTAGGAATGAACGCACAGACCAAACCATCTTATGATAGACACGAGAAATTTGGACACAATACTCTTCAAATTGTGTATAAGAACCGATTTTGCGAAATGAATATGGTGCAACTTCCCATGCAAAGACATTAGGAGAATTCTGTGTTCCCATGGTAGCGCTTCAATAATTCCCGGTATATTATTGGAAAGAGCCCCGTTGCCTGATACTTTTTAAATAGCAACGCACTCTGCACATCTTGCTATCCAGAAGTTAGAAGGACAAAGACCGAATTATAAAAATAATAATTTATTAATCAAAACTAAGTATTATAATTTGCATCAATTACCTGAAAAATATTTGTGAAGTTCGGACTAATCCACGATGCGTCGAACGAATACACAAACTTATCTGGGTGCTAAGAAATTGACATCTTCCCACATTTCTGAAACCTCGGCTTCGTTTGGACAATGATTATTATTATTGCTAAGTTCGAAATTTTCACACAATTCAAATTAACTCGCGACTTTGCCATTTTTTTTTTTAATGTTCCGCTCCTTTGGAATCCGGTGTCTTTTGTCAACTTATATGTACCTACACTTTTTTTTACTATCTATATTATGTACAAAAGGCGATGTATGTTCTCTATGAATTCCAAAACGGCTGGCCGATTTTGGTGAAATTTTCAGGCAATCTTCAGATTAGACCAGCGGGTGATACTTTGAAGTTTTGTATCCATGCGAAGACGGGCGGGTCGCTAGTTATTAATATAATTGTCTAATACAGCACAATAACTCATCGTGGGTTCATAAAAACTGATTTAGTGATAATAAATAGGTTTGTGTCAAGAAATTACGTCGAACGGGCGAATCTGGTTTTTGGTTGAGCTACAGATCTACATAGACTGACTGTCATCTTATTTTTTTGTTTCTGTTATTTATTTTATTCTTAAATCAGCTCTTATTAACTTGCTAGCTAGCCCGCACGGTTTTGCTCGCATAAGCTACAGTAATTTCAAGACCCGATTTTTTTTTAAATGTTGATTTTCGAAAATTCCTGAGACATATACTTTATTTTCTTTCTGTATTCTGTATTCTGTTTCATGATTACTACACAACCTGAGTTTTATTCGCTTAGCTTGAAAAAAGTTTTTAATTCAATACAAAATTTGGCAGTCCATTTTACCCGCTTAGAAGTTTTTATTTGAGAAATTTTGGGGTGTAAATTTCAGGTTTCTACCATTAGTGATTTGGTCTGTGCGTAGATTCCTAGAAAAAGGCCTTTTTATATATGAACTTATGAGTACGTAATTGAGCCGAAATTGGCAAAAAACGCAAGAAAATTTGAATTTGCCGCGCTATAATCACTAGTGTACAGTAGTACGTAGTACTGTAACTTAGCTACCCCTGCACAAAGGAGGTTAAACTGTGTCAATCGCGGGACGCATTACAGCCGGCGCCAAGCTTGGCCCGCAGCCAGCGTTGAACAATTGCCCAGATCTGGCTATTGATTGCTATTATCTATTCCCGCGTTATTCAGGTTTGGACGATGCAATGTGTACCTCCGAGTGTACAAACATCGCCTTATCTAATTAACAGACATCTAAAAACTGATATAAATAATGAAAAAGCAACATCATTTTCGGCATCAGACAGAAGACGGCCACTGCTGAACAAAGGTCACAAAGGGGTTAGAGCTAGCAATGATTGCCCTGATGCCGGGGCACTAGAATACGGCATCGGTATCCCCTGCCTGTAGTAAGAGCCTACTAAAAGGGGACTTCTGAGCTCGGAGGTGGTTAGACATCAGGCTCTAACTATCTACCTAAACGAGCCTGGGGAGGACGACAGCGTCGAGTGGCGGGAGTGGCTGTCCCGGGAGGAGCTGAAGCGTGGTGCTGAAAGCTCCGGTGAGTCACAGTCTGTTCAGCCGTTTAACCGTGACATCCAGACAGAGAGACAGATAGACAGAGTTACTTTCGAACTTATAATATTAGTTAGGATATTCTATACACATGAGAATATTCAACGTAAATTAAATCTATTACGTACAGACAATTTAAATCATTTTAGAATACTCAACTTAGCTCCCAACTAAATTCTGCAGATTCACTCTCCAATATGGAACAGTACACCGCAGGGTAAGTAGGGGTAAGTAGGTATACTGTACCAAAGTGGCGCTGACGTGAAATTGGCGCCGCCGCTCCGACTTCAGCAGTTTATGATGTAAGCGTGACTTGGCGCGCGCTAACAAGGATATTGGGTGGAGGTTTACTTAATAAACGGCGGCGAGAATTTATTTTATTTATTTATTTATTCATGCAAATTACAACTATCCTTACAGGGATTTCCTAATACGATAGCGTAAGTCAATGTCATTAAAAAATATTAATCTTATCTAAGTATGAAGTCAAGTACATAAATAATTTGCCCTATAGCAAAATTCAAATAATCTTTAACTGAGCAAACGAACAGGGGTATTTGGAGATATGATAAATTGATGTCGATTTCGAGATTTCAATCTCGATCGACTCTCGTCTCTTGCCTCCGACCACTCGATGTATCTCGAACCATCGTGAATATCTCGAAAGATAGCGTTGAGAATAAGAAATTTCGTAGTTCGATTTCTTTTTCGAGATGAGATTGAATCTCACCTTTCGAGAATAGGGGTCCTGGTCACTATTTTCGGCAACTCGATTTAGTGTAATTAAATAGGAAACAGTTATAAGTTATTAATAAAAGAAAAACAAAACGCATGTGGACATAAAGAGGAGTGTACACTTTTATCGTCAAAATCGGTCAAGCTGTTTAGGTTTTAGGAGGTAATGTACACATGCATACACAGTTGAGTAAAATATATTTTTTGCTGTTGGCATTCTAGCGCTTATGACGTCTGATGGAACGACGAATTATCGTTTCAAAACTGCAGCGAACTAACCTATATAACTTAAGATATTTACCCGTTAACTAATATACTATAACTTAAGATAGTTACCCGTTAACTAATATACTATAAAATAAGATAGTTACCCGCTCTCGCTTGTTACACAATATTCACCCCTATACCTTTGCAAATAGTATCCGTACGAATCTCCATTAATCTTCCACCGATCATTATTTATTATTCCGTTTCGTATTATGTTACGGCAAATTGAAGGTAAATATCGAAGAGCGTGGAAACTCGTGGATGTTCTGAAATACTTTATTGGAATCAGGGTATATTGTTTACTGAAATGGTTATTGTGTGACCAACTGATGTGAAGAGTTGAATGGGGGAGCCACTATTGTATTAACTGAACAACAGTAATATCGACCTCTAGGAAATTTTAATTCACTAATTTTGCCACAGCTAAAGATAAGTTGGTTGCAAAATACTATGATTTGTGTGGATGAATGTGGCAAGTAACAACTATCATGGACCTTAGTCGCGACCAGATTTGCTTGTTTCGCTCGCGCATTTTCACATTAAATTATATATTTTACAATATAATTATGTTGTGTACCTATTTTTATGTTAGGATTCCGCATGTTTTAAAGAAACTTTCTTTTTGATAGTTACTTATTTTTTATCTCTCTCGCTCGAACACACTTTTACTCTTTTTTGTTGCGTAAAACCAGCGAGCAACATTTTATTTTTCTTAGTAATGAGTAAAAGGGTATTGAATTTAAAATTTCTAATTTAATTTAAAATTATTTATAAAAATATTAATAATAATATAAATAATTAAATCATTATTATCTGGTTCCCATATAAGCTTGCTTAGTTTGGGGCTTGATGGCGCAGAGGATAAAAAAAAAACAAAATTTTAAAACATAATATTTTGTTTTGATTTCTTTTGTTAAATTAAAAGTCAGAGCGTAGTTTGACAATGTGGCTACAAATTAATGGGACGTTGCAATGCGATGCAATGTTGTACTGCGGTGTCACCTCTATAGTACGTGGTACATAATAGCTGTAAGGATATAACCAAGTACTTACGAGTACGGTAATGCCCGCGGCTCCTCTCGCTTTGATATGCTAATGATACGCGTAGAGTTTAGAACTAGTTTGTGTCAGTTTGTATCAGATGTATGATATTGATGCTGGTGGCTTTCCACAGATCAAGTCATTATATTAATGGGTTTTCTTAAATGTTCGTTGAGATTCTTCTCGTGTAGATTTTCTTTGGTGTCACAAAAGAATTCATTGGCGATGGGAAAGTACGTAGAAACTCTCGATGTTTGTTCTTTGAAAAAACCCTTTATCGAATTCTTCTCGTGTAGTACTTTGGTCTCACTAAAAAAATCATAATCCTAACTAATATTATAGTTCAGAGAAATATAGCCGCAGTAATCAGGACAATAAGGCTTCGAGGTATCAAAATGAATACGTTCGTCTCGACGAAAAAACTTCGCTTGCGCGATTCAGAACTCTCTACATTACAGCAGTCAGTCCATATGAAACGTCAAACAATTCACAAAAAATGGATCAACGCCATCTAGCGAACCATAGGAAGTAGCTTTGTCTCTCTGTCTGGATGTTATTGCTCACTAAAAAGCTTCTTCTTGGCGGCGTCGTGTGGCAGATCGCCATCTTCCCTCCCACATGGTTGGGGAGAGCAAGTCTTGTACATGCATCAACTCGTGAACGGGTGCTGCTTGGTGGAGCTGGACTGCTCGGAGTATATACGCGAATCTATAATAGAATTTAGCTCTGGAATTGTATAAAGATTCGTTAGTATATTCCTTCTGTAGTCTTTAGTTTTTATGTTCAGTTTTAGTTGATAAAAATAATTGTAAAATTTTATAAAAGGCACGGACCCCGGAGTCCGTGGAGCAATATTGTACTTAAAAAAAAAACTTCTTTTAAAATGCGATGGTAGCTCCTCCATTCTGATCAACGTATAAGTTGGTCGTAATGTATAATTGAGACGGTACGAGCGTAGGCGTTTGGTATCTATCGATGAATCGACCAATTAAGTCGAAAGGGTAACGATGACATAGACTTACTGGTGTGTAGATAGGACTTATTAAAAGGTGACAGGTCAGTGACCTTGAGTTTGAAAGTCATTGGTACTTTAAGGTTAGATTCAGATGGTTTAGTGATCATTGCTTCCATATAATACAAGGTAGTAAAAAAAAACAACAACATTAGTACAAAGTTTAATATGGCACAGGAAAATCCAAAGAGAGTAGGGCAACTAAAATATTATTTAGAATAGATTTCTTTTCTTTCGAGCCGAGCTTCCAACTGACAGTACGTATAGCGACTGCATGCACTGCGCTGCCGCCTCCTCCGAATGCACGTGCTGCTGCTGCGCTCGGAAGTCATTTCATAGAAACACATATCGGTGGACGTGGACGTTTTTCACACAGCGCCATCTAGCGTCAAGCATCTAGCTTGTACTATGGGAACCAGATAACTGATATAATGCATAAATACTTTTTTTTTGTAAATACATACATAAAATACATAGAAACACTCAGACAAGGAACAAACATCCATGTTTGTTCTAGGTAGGAATCGAACCTACAGCTCAGAAGACGGAAACACAACCACTGAGCCACAAGGCTAGTCAATACAAGTCATTCGTGCAGCACCAACAGCATGCAGTCGCTGCACGTGCTGTTGGCAGTTGCAGTTGCACGGTTTGGAGTAGTAGATATCGTAATAGGCGCCCTCTTGTGCCTACATTAACAAGCTCCCGTGACTTCGTACGCGTAGTAGCAGCTTGGGCTTGGGGCAGAGCCCGACTTTTTTTACAAAATTAATCTCAAGGTGACTAGCGCAGTTCAGGTTCAAAATTCTTGTTGACACTGAATTGTAATGGTCAAGGCTTACCAGCTAACGACTTGCTCGTTTCTTACTTAAAAAAAAAACAATCTGATGAACGATGGTCGAAGGCATAGAAAAGAAACAGTCGGACACACATATTCTTTTTTTTATACTTAAGATTTATAAGTAGTTGTTTATTAATTACTAAGTCATATTAAAATACCTAAAAGTTTTTGGATAATGTAGTACATAATTATGTGTTATCTGTGGTATTATGCTATATCAGAGTACTTCAAGCATCCCACTCAGTTAAAACAACATACAAATACCTGTAAACATTGTGAAATAACAAGAAAAATATACGTTCATGTCCTGTCTAAAAATTTCAGCCTCAACGACCTTTCATATATCTCTCCAAAGACTAATTAAAATAGATGCGCCATTTACATACTTATAGAGATTTAGTGCCTCCCTTTGTTGCCAGGAAATAACTCTCCCGTATTTATAGGAGAAAATTATTGCTAGTTATATTTTTGTACAATTGATGAGGCGACGGTAACGAAGCTTGAAAAGGATTTTTGAAGGGACTGTTATTTATATTTCTGTTAATAGTATGTAGAAAAAAAACCAGAAGGTGTTTTGTGAAAGTTATGTATAAAACACAGATCACACTCTAGATTCTGCATTCAGGACGCTCGACGCGCACCATGCATCAGTCTAAATACACTTATAAGAAATTATGACTTTTTATAGGAACAACGAATCTCACAATGCGGTATCTAGTTTGACCTGTGGTGTAATGTAAAGCCGCACACCGTAGCGCAATGTGTGAAAATGTGTCAAATGTGTGATGCTACATATAATTGCCACATTTTTTGTTGTTTTCATAGGCGAGACGAGCAACTAGCTCGCCTGATATTAAGCGTCACGCTTGCCCGTAACAGTACCAACCAGAAGTTTGAACTTCAACAGTAAAAACATTCGCGGCAATGCACTGCGCTCTTTTAGTGTCCAGTAATTTCGCTGGAAACATTGCCCTTCAATCCGGAACGCAGTAATGTTTGCACACTACTGCTTGGCTCAATATCTGACTAAGGCTTGGTACTTGCCCAGGCGGAATCTCAAAAGAGTTCTACAACCTACAAATATCTGTATATCTATCTATATGTATATATAAAAGAACACGCCATTTTCTAGGGATCAACGCACAGACCAAAACGCGTATGATACAGACGTGAACGTAGAATCCGACACTTATTCTTCGAATGGTCTAGATGAACAATAGAACGGGTTTTGCAAATTCCACCCCTAAAGGGGTACAATGGACCCCCAAAGTTTGTATGGAAATACAATCCTCTTTCATGCTAAGCCAATAAAACGCAGCTTATGTACTAATAATTAAAAATAAAGAAATGCATGTCTCGGTATTTTTCATAAATCGACCCCTGAAGAGGTGAAATGGGGTGTTAAATTTACTGTAGCCGATGCGAGCGAAGCCGTGCGATGTAATTAATAATGACCGGAAGTGATTAATAATCAAATTCAATTTAGGTTTACAGCCAATTAACAAAATTCCTTCTTTAATCTAAAATGCTAACAGCATGACATTTGACACAATGCCTCCATTAGGAATATGCAATTATTGATAATAAGCTGTACTTGCTAACTAAGAACTTATGCGCAAACCAATTCTTCAACTTTTTATGCAATGCTTTTCGGAGTTATCAAAATAGATACTATGACAAGGTACTGCATAATACCCAGCAATTTTCATTATACTACCTAAGAACCTTTTCCACAATAGAATTTATGATGATTTTCACACAATAATAAACATACTAGAATGAAAATTTATTTTGAAACGGTACTAGAAACGTGATATTATTAGGGATATTCACAGGTCTTCACGATGTGACCTCAGGGTGACTCTTCTAAGCCCCAAGGGCAGGTTATTGAAGCATTGTTACGAAGAGAAATCTATTTATGACAAAGTGGCCTGCTATCTGGATTACCCCCTATAGAACCCGCACTTAGAACGACCGAAATGCACAACGCATCGGTCAAAAAAAACCTATCAACATTAAATCTCATTGGATACTTGCTAGGTGCGAATAGACGTAACCTTTACATTATCATCATTTATTTATTTATTTATTTCATTAGTACGGTATTAAGCCAATTACACTAACTACATTACAATATTATCATTGTCATCATACTATATCATTGTCATCATTATCAGCAGGAAAAGGTCCGAGTCTGAACAAAACCTAAGCAATATTAGGTTTTGGTCTCTAATGGGAACGGTCTCAGTCCTTGCAACGCGAGCTTTCCTCAACAAAAATCATGTTATCTCAATGGGGCAATCTGTGATTGTAATAGGAATATCCAATATAATATTATGTAGCCAGCGGCAGCCAGCCCTCTAGCGCATATTTTGAAGTTTTATAGATGGTCTGAATTTCCAAAAACTGTACCTATGGTATAAATATTCTCGATTTTGAAGCTTTTTCCTTCTCCTTTGCAAAACAAATAAATATATGACAAGAATATAGAAATAAAATATTATATATTAAAAACTGTTGAAAATAATAACAAAATAAAACGTTGAGTTTTGGAAACATGCAACTTGTAAACATTTTCAATTTCGCTATTCACAAACTGAAAATAAAGCCCGAAAATTCAGCTTATCACGACATTTTAGGTATTATCTATAACAACATCGAAATGTCGAAAACGTGGATGCAATTCAAATAGTTCTAATTGGATAAAGGCTTAGGGGAATAAGTTGATTATCACTGAAATTTCATTTGAATATAAACTTTCGGGACTGAAACAGTGAGAAACAAAAGCTTAATTTGACCAATAATAATTAATAAATATATGTTCACTTGACGACCTTTGACGACTACACAGCTAACCTTAAATTGAATTAAATTAAATTTATCGACATTATCAGCCAGAATGGACACGTCCACTGAAGAAAAATGGCTAGCCCATTAAAGGGGAGATGGTTGTCATAATTCCCATACTTGGCAGGCGGGTTGGAGGACGCAGAACGCTCACTGTTTACTAAAAGGCCGTTATTTGTGTGGAATTTTAGGCTTTATTAAGTTTACATTCATGTTCTTTTTTAACTGTTGTTGTGGTTTATTACACATAATAATAGCGGCCATTCTTGTAGTGGTAGGACTCTTTTACAAAGACCGCCTCGGGAAGAACCACACCTTTACCAGTTATTCAACCGCCAAGCAGTAGTGTGTAAACATTACTGTGTTCCGGATGGAAGGGTAATGTTACAGTTATGGGTAAGCGTGATGCTTAGCGTCAGGCGAGCGAAGTGCTCGCCTATCACGCCAGTTTTAAAAAAATAGCTTTGTTAATAAATTATTAGTTTTTATTTGTTAATACATTGTTAGTACATTGACGACTATGATACTTTTATATAATAATGTATAATAATTATCCTCTCTATTAATTAGTACCTACCCTCTTCCATTGTAACAGTGCATTGACACATCAAAATATTATGATAGATTACAAAGCAATCAGTGAATGGTCAACGTCATTATTTAGGTATTATCTCACTTTACATGTATTGCGGTGGGCGTAAGAGTCATTGTTCTAGAACATTAGTTTGTACAGGCCGAGTCCTGATAGCTCAGTGGAGGCACGCTCATCTTATATTCGTGGGGTTGCGAATCCGACCTGGGCGGGCCCTTACCGATGAATGCCTTGGAACGTTTACGGATAAATTACTGGCTTTTTGAAGGAAAACATTGCGAGGAAACCTGCATATTTCCGGAAAATAAATTCGATGACGTATGTGAATTGGTGAAGGTGAAGGCGAAGGCCTTCAGGGCTGGAGGGGTCCTCAACCCTAATCTATAAATAATCTATAAATAAAGAATGTTAAAATATAATGTAATACTACAAATCTAATACATACTAATCTAGTAACTACTAATATCAATTTAAAATCTAAAATAAACATGTAAAAACTAAGTATATAAAATAATTTAATGTAATACTACTAAACTTAACTACTAGAATTGCCAATACTAAATAAAATTAAATGAATGTTAATAAATAAAAAAAACGATAAAAATGTTTAAAATTATAAACTAGTATTAAAATATTAATATAATGAAGTTTATGTTTTGTAAGGGAAGGAAATTAAAAGGCTATTTTATTTTATTATGTGAATTGGGCCAGCGTGGTGGAAATGGCTTGATCACTCTTCGAGGGTAGGCCAATATCCCAGCAGTGGGATGTCAAAGTTTACGGCCGCCCGAGACCTGGGATTTTATTTTATTTTATTTTATTTTATTTATTTACAAAATCCACAGCCCTTAGTGAAAAAACAGAAAAAACTTACAAAACTTAACTAACAGCCAATTATGGATTTATATTATATAATTTGACTTTTAACTACAGACATAAAGTTATCTATGTGTGTGTGTGCGTGCGTGTATGTTTGTGGGTGCGTGTATGTATGGGAGGGTGAGTGCGTGCTTATGTTTGTGTGTGTGTGAAGGAGAAGAGTGTAGTGTGAGGATGTATAAATGCAGGTATTTAAGTTACACAGTTAATTGTCATGAATAATTTTAAAGATATCCCTTTTAAAAATTCCCTTATTACAGTGAAAGATGTCAACTAAGTTATTAAATTTCGTATTGTAAGTTATATGTAGACGGCTAATAATTGAGTTCTGTGCATAGTTAGTCCGAGAATGTGTAACTGCAAATAATTTGGTGTGTCTAGTGCGCTTTGATGGCGCACAAAAACTCAGGACTCTACTGGTCAGGTCAGGACTATCAATATAACCGTTACATAAGCCATGGAGAAAGGCCATATCCAAGATCGTACGTCTATTTTTGAGGCTAGTTATTTGGTGATACTTACAAGAATCTTCATAGCTTTGCGAATATATATGTACCCTATAGTTGAGATGTTTTAAAAATTTGTATTGAATGTTTTCTATATCACTTGTGTATGTAATGTAAGAAGGACTCCAAATCGTACTACAGTATTCTAAGATACTTCGGACATACGAGTAATACAATAGTTTAATACAATTGATGTCCGAGAACGGTTTACAGACACGCATAATAAAACCGAGGCCTTTATAAGATTTATTAATAATAGATTTAATGTGTTCCGAATAAGTTAATTTATCATCAAGTAAGATACCCAAGTCTCGTACTATAAACAACCGGGAACTGCTTTAATGATTATCTTTAATCTCTGTGGTGGTAGAGCTCTCTTGCAGAGTCCGCCTGGGGAGGTACCATACCTTAGCCAGTTATTCAACCACCAAGCAGTAGTGTGCAAGCATTACTGTGTTCTGGATTGAAGGGCAATGCTTCCAGCGTAATTACTGGGCATACAGACATTTAACATCTAACATCTCTGGGTGACGAGCGCAGTGCATTGCCGCGCATAGTTTTGAAGTGTTGAAGTTCAAAATTCTGGGTGGCACTGAACTGTTATGGGCAAGCGTGACGCTTAACATCGGGTGAGCGACTTGCTCGTCTCGTCACCGAGAAATATAAAAAAAAAAAAACTTTTGAAAGGATGAAAATGCACGAACAAGTTAGCATGAGTAAATCGGGTCCTTAAGCTTATTTCATCGTAAATCGTTGGAGTTTTTTGAGTGGCCTTATAATGTTAACACCAGAGCTGGCTCCCGAGGATAACGATACGAAGACAAGAAAGAACTTAGGTTCAATCCATGCGATGTCTGAACTAAATGTTAACATTGCGTGACAAACACACATACCTACCAGTTAGCACGAGAATCCTCACACTGTAGCGGTACTCGTTTCTACTCTTACCGATATAAAACGTTATGAGGTCAACTATGAGAAGTTCAAAGCAAGTTATTTTAGAGATACTACAATTACCTACTTATTAATTACCTAAGCTAAAAACTAATGAAAATAGTTAACACACTTTCTCGGAAAGTACCTTATTCCTTTTTTAATGGGGAGAATATAGGTCATTATCATCGTCATCATTATCATCGTCATCATTATCATCGTCATCATTATCAGCCAGAAGACGTCCACTGCCGAACATAGGCCTCACTTTTAGTGCGCCAAATCATAATCCCCACGCTTAGCAGGCGGCTTATGGATCGCAGACCATTCACCGCTTGCTAAGAGGCCGCTGCTGCCCGTCCTACTTGTATATATATATATATATATATACAAGTACATATATACAAATGTGCAGATTATCATCATCAGCCAGAAGACGTAAACTGCTGAAATAGCCTTCCTCGTGCAGAATGTAAAGCGTTCCATTCCGTACCGCGCCCTGTCCCACCCCTGTTTGGGCATCACACGACAACTTTTCCCGAATGTTATGTTGTTGAGCTGTTTTATGTGCATGTTTGGAGGCATTTGTTAAATCGATTGTTTTTGTTGTACGAGCCAAGCCATGCGGTTTTACTTGCGGTGAAATTGTAGTCATTTTACATTGTAATTGTGGAAACTACGTTACATGGATGGGGTTTTTGTCAAAGATCAGCCCCTAATATCAGGGATTTTTTATTTCCATAACTTAAATAAAAATAAATAAATTAATAAATTGAGCTAAACCATAAGTAAAAATAAATCATAAATATATATACAACTTAAAACTAACTTCAACAAACTATCAACAAAGCCGGGAGGGTCGTTAACATCAGTTATTTGCGATGCTGCCGCCGACTGCTCCACTTGCGCCTCTCCTCGCGCTATCCATCCCTTTTACGTCTTGGGCTTTGCCATCGCTCTATCTCGCCAGTGCTTAGACCCACGCTAAAAACCGACTAAGCCCGGGAGCGGCGGGCAAGGCGAGGACCATGAAGACGAGCAGACGAGAAGACGCCCACGCCCAGCAGTGGATCGATTAGGGCTGAAATGATAATGATCATACATTATAACTTTTTTTTTGTAACTACTGTCTTGGCATCGACCACCGTCTAAACGAACTAGAGAGAACGAGAAAGACATATTTTCCTCTTTTAAATCGGTATGCGAACGTTGAAGTGTACGGTCAGCAAAATAATTGTAAGGAGGTAGGTAAGAAACAATATGTAGGCAATTTTATGTAACGCGACGCCACAATAGATATAGGTATACAAAATTCACTTTAATCATAATATACTAATAGTTCTGCGAACAGTAGACCTCCCGAGCAAAAACTTTTTTGCACGCACTCAATTCACAATTTCATATATTTTTTTGTCGTCGGCGATTTTTGACTGGTGGGATATCTGGTGGGCTTTCATCTGTCAGTACGTTGGTAATCGCGTACAGGATTTCTAAAAAAATCGTACCAAGATTGGTTAAAATATACGACCTTTACGTGAGTGACAACATACGGACAGATGAAAGCAAATTTAGTCAGTTAAGTTTAGTTAGTAAGTTATAGTGTAATATATATATATATATATATTTTTTGGAATTTTGAATGTTTTATGTAATTTATGTTTTAGCTTTCTTGTATGGGTAAAATTTAACCTGAAATAAATGATATTGAATTTGAATTTGAAAACTGAGACCTTTCGTTCGCTGCGTTCACTTGGTCAACTAAGGAAGTAATAAGTAGGCCGAGTGGCAAGCCCGTCTGAGTTTTTAGGCCGCCACGGTTGTTATAGGACAACTAACCAGACCTACGATATTCGACAGTAGCGTTTAGTTGCGAATGCTACCCGCTGCTACCCAGCCGAAGACTGAAAGCCTTTTGGCACGTGTAGCGCCTGTCGATAAATAAGACAATATCAACGTTATACAAACTCGCCCATCGAAATCGAGAAAAAATAATCTGCTGTTCCATATATTTTGTCGAGTGTCATTGACATTTTTTTATGGAACAGCAGATATTTTTTTTCGATTTCAGGGTTGGTACCATAGTAAAATATGTTCATAATGATGAGTACTATAAGCCCTTTTCGGGCTGTCACTGATGGGCGACTTAGTATTGTGTTTATTAAAATCTTTTTCGAGACTCGTGAGTCTCTATTTTAATTGTCATCTTGGAAAGAGTCTTATATACTACTAGCTGCTACCCGCGACTTCGTTCGCGTGGACCAATAAAAATCCGTTAGTAGATCCGTTCAGCCGCTTAGCCATAATAACGCGACAAACACTCAGAGAGAAAGAGTTACATTCGCATTTATAACATGAAGATTATTCTGTAATAATATAATATCTGAAATCTCGAAAAAAAACAGCTGTTCCATACATTTTGTCGAGAGTCATTGACATTTCTATGTATACCTATGTATGTATGTTCCCTATAGACTCCAAAACAGCTGGATAGATTTGATGAAATTTTCAGGGAATCCTCAGATTAGCCCAGCGGGTGATCCTGTGAAGTTTGGTACCCGTGCGAATCAGAGCGGGTTGGTAGTTGATATATAAAAGTCAATGTATGTATGTATTTTCTCTATAGACTCCAAAACGGCTGGACCGACTTTGATGTAATTTTCTGGACATAAGTCACTCCAGCCGTGAAAAGGAATCCAGCGACACCTTATTCGTCAAGTTTGGTCAAGCCGCTTTGGCTACATGAGGTTATAGTAGGGACACACAAACATATTTACATACACGCCAAAAACATTATCCTCCTACATAGACAGTCGGGTAAAAGGTTCAAAGTTTGTTTGTTACAGTTATTTTTCCCACTAAACTCTATTACAGCTAAATATTAATTTGTTAATGCTAAATATTATTTGTTAATGCAGATTCTTTGGTACAATTTGGTAGAAATTGTACCAAAGAATCTGCATTAACAAATACGCACATACGAAGGCGGGTGAAAATGCGGGCGTTGCTAGTAAATTATAATGTTCACATTATATAACCTAGAATAATCAATTTCTAACTGTATTACAACGATACAGATATGAAACTCCAACAAAATAATCAAAACAGCATCAACCAGACATAAATTAAGTGTGAAGAACATTAAGAAACGTCAAAACAATCCTAAAAAGGACGGAGAAAGGATTACCTGTTCGTGGTATCAGCGTGGGGTAAATGTGATATGTTGAGGTCTACGTGCACTCAGCCGCATTGTTGTATTGTCTTAATTATTTGATTATTGAGAAAGCTGAAATGACGGTAAGGTAAGTGAACATCATGACTTATTCATTATCATCATCAGACACAAGACGTCCACTGCTAAACTAACACCTCCCCCTAAAGGAAGGGGAAGGGATCGTAAATCCTCATCGTTTTCTAAGAGGGCGCTGCTGCGGTTCTCCCATGGTTCTGCTCATTTTTAGGACGGACCTGGGCTATGACTGGGTCATTAGAAAGATGATAAACATGATCTAAAAAACAAGGCTTACCATACCGGGCGGTGACAAGTCACTGTCCGCTACTCTGTCGTCTTTGTCTAACATGTGCACATTGATGGCGTAGGCTGGTGTAACCCGTGTACTTATTGTGCCTTGCTTGGCTATTATAGTATTAGTCATAAACGTAATATCACGATACAATCAAGATAAAAATTCCTTTGAAGTGCACTTAAGAAAAATAATCAGTCACGTGAATTTCACAAACAGGTACGCGGATGGGACAACACAAAAGAGTAGGCTCTATTATACATAGCATTTTTATTTTTTTTAACCTGTACCTTTACAAAGAACCAAACCTCCAGGTGATACCCAATGAGTACTTAGTATAAAAACAACATCGAATTTAGTGATGTTATTTTTATAAAGCGTTCGATCAATCAAAAATCCATCAAACGTTAGCCAGTGAAAAATACTACTAATAAGTAAGGATTTTTTAATGTAATAAAATTATTAAATTTGTTGTTGAAAGTAATGCACGCCTACCTCACTTCGTTAAACCTCCCAGCGGGGCATCTCACCCTCACGTGTCGAAAAAACGAATAACCCCTCAGATGGAACTCGGCAAATGGCTTGTAATTGCATTTAACGATATTTCTTTTATTATGATGATTGTTTTAATGATATTCTATGGGAAGAAATCTGTAAGCGCCGGTCCTTTGGTATTTTTATGGATGTAACTACACTTTGCGGTCTTACTTAAAGATTATCAGCTATTTTTACTCAAAAAGTTTTTCTGTTCCTCCTTCACACTACTTTCTTGCCAAAATGAATTGCGTTTATTGTGAGAAGGTGACAAGCCTATAGAGTAAAATAGCTTCCGCATATTTTGACTAGCGTTGTCTGTGGCTCAGTGGAAGGATTTCCGCCTTCTGAGCTATATGGTTCGATTCCCACCCAGGACAAACATTTTAATTATCTCGGTGTTTCTAGGTATTCTATGTATGGATTAAAAAATATATATGTATTTTATCAGTTATATGGTTCCCATAGAACAAGCTTGCTTAGTTTGGGGATAGATGGCGCTGTGTGTGAAAAACGTCCACCAATATTTCTATTTTATATATTTTGATATAATTTGAGATTATAGTAGCGTAATAAGGAATAATCAAAGTTTTTAATATAGTTGCAGAGAGAATAAAAACGTGGTTTTAGGTTGTCATTCGGTGCGAAGCTTTATAAGGGTTCAGCAGTGGACGTCTTCCGGCTGATGAGGACGAGCATAAAGAAATGTTAAACTCAATGTTTTTAGCTCTAAGCTTAGTAAATAAATATACCAATAAGTATACTTTACTATACCGAAAAGGACAATTTTTGGTGTGACATGTACAATGAGTAAAAAGCTTAAGGGGTAGATGATGAGTTTTTTTAAATTTACTTTTGTTTTGAGAAAATCGCCCCAAATCAATCTATCCTTCATACAAAATATACAAAATGTGCAAAGTATTTTATGTAGTCTATTTTCACATACACAGGGGCAGCACTGGCCTCCGGCTGGGCCAATCGGGCCGGTACCGACTTGCTCAACGGGTAATCTCAACAATGTCAAAAAGTTTGCATAATAAAATCACAGGAAGACAGAAAGCAACAATATTAAGCGAAAAACTAGGTAAGTTGGGTTAGAGGGTGTAGTCCAACATAACCCCACTGCAGCGGGAATCTGGTGAGACTTTCCTATTGTCTACAACAACAAAAGGTAAGTACAGCATTGTACTCAAGCGCATGCAGTGACGTCATCCTGACGTAATCAAAATGTGCCATATCTAATACTGTATACCTACCTAAAATTAGATAACCAAACTCAAAGGATTAGACCACGATGGATGTGTGGTCTGAGTCAGGCGCAGCACGTTCGCTAAATTCTAAACTTAGAGGTTCTCAATCTTTTGTGACTTAAATAATACAGAGTTTAAGGGAAAGGGCTCACTTTTATGAAAAACAATGTGGGACAACCCTGAAATCGAGAAAAAAATCGGCACCGCTGATACTCTCTTGATTTCGGGATCGGTCTCATACTAAAAATTGTCCATGATGATGAGTACTGAAGATACAGTAATGTGATATATCTGTTGACTGCTTTAAGACTTACCCCTGTAAGTTGTACGCCCGGAACTGAGCCCTCGCGACCTGCAACTTTACGACTCCTAGGCCGATTATTCATGTTTGAAACTCAAAATTGTATTTTCATGAACATTCGAAGTTGCACGAACTACTTAAATTTCACAAAATCAAAGTTTCTAAAAACACATAATAATGGCATAAGTCGGGAACAATACCATTCGTTTCACTTATTTAAAAATGGTAAGGGCGTGAACTATTTGCCTATAAAATCGTATGACAAAGACCCGTGGCGTAATGGTGAATGGCATAAAAGAAATGAGATTAGTAGTAAACGAATATATGCTAAAAATAATTATTTAAGTTCTGAAAACTAATGCCCTGATTAGCGAAAACTTTGAGCGCCACACCAAAACATTCGCCGTCGGCGAATCCATAACAATCACAGTCAAACGCACACAACGGCAGTATCCGTCCGTTCGTCCGCCGGATTTCACAATAGCTTCCTATTAAATCATTATTGAATAATCATTATTACAATCACGATAATTGTCAAACTTTAACTCTAGAAATAATTTCTAAGAATAATAATCATCTTAAGGCAAAACAATCTGTAACAATCCCGAGCAGTCAGTGTGACTAAAGTAGTATTAAATAAGTTAGGTGTGATTATTATATTTCTTTGTGAAAGAACAATGGCGGAAAGGTTTCTAGTTTTGTTGTTGTTGGGTGTCGTTTATGTCAACTGTGCAATGCTAAAAGGAAAAGGTCGGTATCAAATTTTGTTTTAAAGATAAAAATAGTTATTTTGTTGTTTCCTAAATTTTAATTCTGAGCAAGTGGTTCTTAGAGCATATTAACTTCGTTTTCGTAAAAGCCTCCGATAAAATCCGAATATATGATAAAAGTTTTTAACCACCTACCAACTCAGATAAGAGACGAGATAAACCCTAGAAAATTCCAAATAAAACATTTATTATTAAAAAAATGCTACTATAATATAGAAGAATTTTTGGAGGACAAAAATTTTATACATTTTAGTTATAAGTCGTATAAGTTTTCTGTATTATTCTGTACTATTTGAAACATCCTATAACAAGGTATAATGTGCAATTTAGTACATTCTGAAAAATGTTACCATTACGCATTATGTGGCAATGTATACTTAAATAAATAAATAAATCTCCAGCACTTACCTGACGCATAAAATGGACTATATTGTGACTAAATTGACTATAACTGCGACTATGACATGGCAATATTAATTTTTTTTAAAAATTACTTCTTCAAAAGTAGTGGGAATGTGTCCGCAAATTATAATGTTAAATCTTACAATAGTATAAGTCAATTCCAATTCAATTCATAAATATATTTTTGGATTTAGGTAAGGTATAAATTACTTATAATATACTATTTGATAATAATTATACCTAAGGGATTTGCGCGTGTTCAACTCAATATTGAAACCTGACCACCAGTGTCGTGTATTATGTGTATTACATTATGTTTAGCTTTGCGTTTTAGTTTGTTCGTTACTGTTTTATGACTATATTATATACTATTATGGTTGAGCTAGCAAATTTTTCAAAAACGTTGTTTAGAACAATTATTATTTTTTCAATATTTGCATTCTAAAGATATAAATGAAAACATGAATTTAATAATATAAAGTTTTTTTTTTTTAATATTGGTGGACGTTTTTCACACACAGCGCCATCTAGCCCCAAACTAAGCAAGCTTGTACTATGGGAACCAGATAACTGATTGAATACACAAATACTTTTTTTTTGTAAGTACATACGCTATGTATTTATATATTAACAAAAAAAAGAGAATGAAAAAGTGAAGCAAATGTTAGTCCTGGGTGGGAATCGAACCCACAACCTACAGCTCAAAAGGCGGAAATTCACCCACAGAGTTACAAGGCTAGTCGATATAGTCAAGTTTAATGTATGTATGTTAAAGTCTATGTATCTTTAATATAATTATAAACTTTACTAAACACTCTGATAATTATAATTTAAGGAACATGCAATCATAATATCAAACAATAAATATTATAAAATCTTTTATTTGCAAATTCATTTGCTTACACAAATTCTCAACTCGCATTTCAATCGCATCAAGCCAAAGTCGATAATGCGAAAATCTCTTTTCACAAGATGGCATATTGATTAATCGATCGTGAGAAAACGATGAGAATAACATCTACAAAAAACACTTGTAGTTTAATACATTATATTTGTTATTTTCTCACTCGTGGGAACCGATCGGTATTATAATCATATTGACGACGTGATCATATCAAATTCAATTTATACCTCTTTTTGTGGGACTTTATCCCAAATCTTTGAAATATACTGGGTCGTACTCACTAAAGTCTGTTCATTAGTCTGCCTCTGTCCTTGATGGTGGGTACCGGTAATTTTATAGGAACCCACTGGAATCCCCATATCCATATATAATCCAAATGGGAAAAATACTTGTGAAAAGCGTTCTTATCTTCTCTGCGCACAATTTCAATACCTAATTAGATAATTTAACAGAAAGAATTAATAATGAATCGCTCACTAGCCATATAGAGACCTTGCCAAACTTTTGGTGGAGGTGACGAATGACCGGAATGCTGGAGCTTATTTTGGGCAAAAACTCAGCATTGCCACCCATATATATATATTAGATAAATATATAAATAAATATAAAGATATATATAATCCAAGGGGATATATATTTTTTAAGCAGTGAAAAAATAAAAGGAAGAATTTGAAACATATTTAGCTTTTACACATCATGTTAAGATACATTTCAATTCAGGTTACAGATTTATTCAGAATTTCAAATTCGATAAACAATAGGGGTTAGTAATATTATTAGCAAATAGACATTTTAATTTGGCCACAATTCATTTAATTGTAAAAGCACAGAAAAGAAGAAGTAAACATATTTCCTCTTCTGTGGTTCTAAATATGACGATAGAAATCATAAAAATAACTTACTTAATCTTTATGAATGTATTGTCTGATCTATATTTCTGTTAATATTTCAGCATTTTACTGTCGAGACCCTGAAACGGGAAAGCTTCACGCAGTCAACACAACCTGGATAGCATCATCATTCTGTGGAAACTATACTTGCAATATAAGAAGACGAAACATTACTCTTACATCTTCCGCCCCCATCCGGGAGTTCAACGTCTCTAATATTTCAAACCAAAATACTAATGTATCAGAGAATATAAACGTGACTATTGAAAAGAAAATCGAACCAAACTTACAAACACTATTGCATAAAATTATAACGCCTAATCCCAGAAATATGTTTCAAACTGAACTTGCCAAATCATTAAATAAGATTAGTAATATTACACCTGAAAAATACGAAAATGAACCAAAAAATAGTTTAAAAGAGCATAACTGCAAAACACATAATATTTTAAGCGCATCCGACGAAAGCGATAGGTATTTAACAGAAAAAGAAATCGATAACATAGCAGATTTGCTGCATACAGTCAAAAAAAGCGATTTAGATGCTATTGTTGATATTTATAACTTAGCCCAAGATATTTACAAAGAAATGGATGAAGAAACAACTGACGAAATGAAGAGTGAAGCTTTAAATATTATAAAAGACGAAGAAATTCATAGAAATCACGAGGTTAAATCCCCGTCGTACTGGTATGATCCCTTAGCAAACAAAGGAAGAATAGGTGAGAGATTGGATATAGATCTTCAAAATACACTTAATTTAATTTCTACAGAAAAACCTAAATTTTCCCTACCCAATTATGACAATGGAAAGTTACTTAATAATGATATGGGGAAAACACCATTTTACTATCCTGTCACACAGTTCCAAAGAATATCGTCTTATACCCATCCTGCGTACGCGTTTAAAACAACAACTCAAAATCCTGATTTTACCAGAAATTCTGAAAAAAACAACCAGAACGTTCAAAATAAAAACATTGGAAATAACAAATCTGATTCTCGAAAGTTGATTGAACCATCTCATTATTTGCCATATCCTTTCACAAATATTCATCCATACAATTTTAGTGAGTCCAGAAACAGTTATTACGGTAATCCATGGATGTTAGATTACTACAACAGGTATAAATATTATCAACCTTATTATAGTGCATACATAGGTCCTATTCAGAAAGCAGTTTTGATAAATCCACATTTGAATAATGAAGTTCAAGATGTTGAGCAACATGCTGTTGAAGATCCAGTAGAAGTTAAAAAAGAGAATGTGGATAGTAATAAAGATTCAGTCGATACATTGCTAAAAGGACAAATGACTTCAAACTGGAAAACTGATCCTGTACCTATAGAAGTTTTGAAAGATATCAGAGCAGATATAGATACATCTAGATTGCTTAAAGCTTTCCCTCTAAGAAAGAAGATAAAGTTAGAAAGAGTTGGAAAACTTATTAATATGGATGATTTGAATAGTCAAGTGAGTAGAAATAAAAGATTTGCTGCTGAAAATGTAGCAAAAGAGAATATGACTGAACACGGAGAATATGAAACATATCTGGAAAAAGTGACGTAAGTAAATATTTTGTTGTACTTTTCCTAAGAATGCCATGAGTTTAGCTAAATGCTGGTAATTAACATTAATGCTTAGAAAAAGTCTTGTATTTTTCAGACTCTTTTCAACGATACACAGCCGCATTGAAATATTTTTAACCTGAAACAAAATAAATAATATTCAGTTAAAATTGTTTAAAACATTTGTAATTTGTAATGTTTCTTTTTTATTTTTAATGCATGAAATTCCTTAGGAGAATGTTGACAAAGTCCGTTAAAAACGAGTTTTAGGAAAAAACTTTTAAAAAAGTTGTCAAATCTAGTAACAACGTTGGAATGTTTGGTACGGAGTGTCGCCTATTTGAAGCAACAGCAAGGGGAGTCAAAGCTTACAGTAACCTAACTTTCGATGCTAGTACTTTTTTTTTAAATATTTGGTACGATATATGTTTCACCACAAACTCGCCTGATGCAAAGTGACGATATGGTCGAGGATGAAATATGGTTAAAACGCCTAGCCTGCAATGGATGATGTCAGAATAGCATGATTGCTTTTTGTAATTGTATTTCTTTTCTTTAACCCGTAGGAAGACTTTGGTACCCGGGATTCCATTTTTTTTCCCGGTGTCAAAACACTGTCCTTTGATGTAATTAATACAAAATTATTAAAGAAGGCTGTGACTCATATTGCACGATTATTATTGAAATAAATAAATTTTTGCGCAAAAAGTTATTTTTCCAGACAAGCTTTTATATATAATTTAATTATTTTTGTGATTTCTTATTCATAACATATCTTATTAACTTTTTTTTTTTTTTATTGATTTAAATTATCAATTATTTTTTTACTACTTTTTTTATATTTGACCTATAAATGTATATCTATCAATAAATGACTTCGACTTTGACTTTTATCCGTTACAGGCACGGTATGTAAACTTGCAACTCAATTGAACAAGGGGAACAGGTCTAAAATTCAGTTGCAAGATTTTATCTTAACATACATTCATACAAACATTATAAGATAAATAAAAGCTTGTAAAATAAACACCGAAACTGTTTCCTCGCGATGATTTCTTTCACCGGTAGCTCTAGTTTATTGTTAGGATTATTGTTAAGCCTATCTAGAAATGATTTACAGCTCACTGCTCGGCTAGTTTATGGTAACATTTGGTCACAATCGATCCGGTTCTTACTTGCGACAGACATACATCTGTTGCAACCCTTTATTGGTTTTATCTATGTTTTTTGTCCCTCTTTTTTTGGAGCAGCTTTATCAATTAGAAGATGGGACTGGAGTAGACATTCAAAGATGTTTGTGGTACATATAAAACTCAAAGTTTAAACTATGAAAAAAATAAAACTATTTTTTCCAATCCAATCACTCCTCAAAATCGGTCAAGTCACTTAGGCTGCAGGGGGATTTATAGGACCACAAAAATACATACTTCCATACACCATAAAAACATTACCTTACTTCTTGGGCAGTCGAGTAAAAACAATAAGTTAGCAATTTTGGATTTTGGATGATCATATTGTGTCGCAAACTTGTAATAGAATTCGCAATAGATACATATTTAATCATCTAGTATTCCCCTCATGAGTTGAAAACAAGTTGTTTTTTCAGTCCAGTTTCATTTTGCGCGAGGTAGTCGCCAGAGATGATAACTTACCCAATTGTTTTCCAGGTGCCGGGATCAAGTCAAGCTGGGATACTTCCGGATTGGCAACCTCAGTCAGCCCTACCCAGGATGTTGCCCACAACTGATTGATACCAGATAATTATTATTTTAGATATTAGGGTTTAGCAAACAATTTCAGTACTTAGGCCATCATGTAATTACGTTCAGATTTTATTAATAAATGACAAAAAAAAACTTATGCACACTCGTTTGTGCTACTTTGGCTTTCTCCGCTCTTCAGGCAGAGGGCCTGTGGCAATGGAATTTCTTAGTTGACCGAGCGAAGCGAAGGTCTCAGAGTTTACTGGGACAAATCGGCATTTGTATGTATGTTTGTATGTTTGTGTGTATATTTGTCCGATGATAACTTGCGAACCGTTGATCCGATCTTCATGAAATTTTGTAGGCAAGTAATTCATTTCAATACAATTTTTAAGTTCGAATATGAGCTGAATCGGTCTAGAGGTTGTGAAGATATAGGGGTCGCGAGGGCTCAGTTCGGCCCGAACTACTAGTGATAGTCAATCAGTCAGTAGGAGATAGTGATAGCCAGAAATTTCCATCTATTATCATCTATCTATTTATAGTAAATATAATACGAATGAAGTTCTCATTATTTCCTAACAAGGCAAGATGTGCTGTTCAAAAAGCATTAGTCTTTCTCAAATTTTGATAAAGGTGTCTCAAATGAGAAACGACCTACATAGAAAGTCAAACTGAACAAGTTATTATGGCTTAGTATAAAGCTTTGGTTTATATGCCTGGGTGCCAATGACGTTTAAAATAGAAGAGGTTGCGAGACCAGTCTCGCTCGCGCATTTTGTCTTGATGATGATAATAAAATCAAAGAGTAAATGTAAATTTTAAAAACATACTTTTAGTAGAAGGTTACAAAATGATATGTTATAATTGTATGTTATACGATATGATATGACATGTATTTAGGAATCTTTAAGTTTTTGAAGAAGATCGAATGAAAGTAAAATAAGTATTTTTTTCTCTTCAATAAAATTAAATTATATATCAAAATGAAAATTAATTTAGAATATTATGTCTGACGTTATGATAGGCACAGACATAAAATATACAGTTTTTGGAAATTCACACTCTATCTACAAAAACATGCCAATGTGCAAGTGGGATAGCTATGCACTTAAACATTGGTCCTGGTTGGAGTCGGCCTGGCTTGGCGCACGATGGAAGACGAAGACAAGTGAGTGATACGCTAGAGTAAGCGAGACAGCGATGCTCTGAACAAAGCTATAGGATGACACGCGACTCAGTTTTTTCGAACTAGCCCTGAGATTAAGTCACTGGTCTGCTTCAGTTGAAACGTCATAGCCAAGATAGTCATGCATGACTATCATTGAGTATAACACAAATTGACCCCATTTTAACGCACTATATATAATATGGCCATATTTTCCATGAATCCTCTTTATCTTAAGGATGCCTAGAAGTGATAACTCGTAGCGATAAGACCGTCAGTTGTAAAATAACTTTTTCTATACTGCCGTCTTCGACCTTTTCTATGAATCATCTCTATAATAATGACGCCATTTTTTACAAGGGGAAATCTTCACAAAATAGCTTCACCGAGCCAGCTGCCAAGCGTGGGACTATAGAAAATCACCTATTTAGGCAGAGACCCATGTCCAGCAGTGGATGTCTTCTAGCTGGTGATGACGAACAAACGTCCAGGAAAAACGTAGGAACCTACAAAAGAGTCCTGCCACTACATATTACAAAATTCTTTTGTCGACTTACGTCACGCCTGTTCTAATATACGACATCGTGCATCCGAACTCAAAACCAGATAGCTCTTAATTTAAAATTAATCACCAAAAAACGTTGCCATAAATCAGATAGGGCAAAACGCGCCCCACATGTAGTTACGGACTTGTTTGACAGAATAAAGTTTTTATGTCAAAGGAATGAAAAAGTTCATCTCCGTGTAGACTTTTTAATTTATTAGGCGGAAGTTTTAGACATTGAGTTTTCTATATTTAGATTTAATGAAGGTTATGACTGTGATGACATAATACAGCGTCATAAAATTATTTTTTTCATGAAAAGGAAAATTTAAAAATATAGACTTATTTGGATACGAATTTGAATTTGCGTTACCTAATAAATAACCTATGAAAACTACTTGGTGTGTTTTTACAACATATTTGGTATGCGATTGAATCTCATCTGAGGAGTAATGACGATGTGGTCAAAGATGTAGCATATTCACTTTTTTTCTTAAAAAAACCCCGGATATTTTTCATGCCACTGATTGACGAGACTACCATGTCACTCACCTGATAGTAAGCGTCGCACTTGACCAGACAGTTCAGTGCCACCAGAAATTTAAAACATCAATAATTTAAAACCCTCTGCAGAAACGCACTATGCTCGTTATCCTGAGATATTAAATCACAATATTAACCAGTTGAATCACTTTATGCTCAATAACTTGGCTGGAAAGATTTCCCTTCAATCCGGAACATAGTAATGTTCCACACGGCTGCTTGGCGGTTGAATATCTGGGGCATGCTACTTCTCCCGGACCCTACAAAAGAGTCCTACTACTACACAATTGAAAGAAAGTCGCAGAGAATGAGTTCCACGCTTCTGCTGTTCTAACAAAATAATTTTTAAATAATTTTTAATTAATTAATTATATATATAATAATTCATTTAATTGAGTATGTATTCGTATAGGTAATTTTTATGTATTTTGTAACGCAATTAGTCTAACAAGTAATCGCTGTTATAACCATGTTGTGTGCTCACGGTTTGGATCGCGGATTCGAATAGAACTTTCATGAAATTATTATATAATGTATCATCGGTGATCTGTTGTGTGTACCTAATAAATAAAAAAAAAAATAAAAAAAAATGGTGGATTCACCTTTTTTGTACCGAAATGTTCACTATGAGAGTGTGTCTTTTGTGCGACTGCCATTACTGTAGGATATTGTTTTGTTTTTACTCTGGCATATCCATAACTTATCGAAAACCTTCCAAATTTACTAATACTTAGATTAAAAACTAAAAATTGAATTGAACCAAATAAAAGACGGCTTGATACTGACAAAATACCGGAAAAATATTTATTTTACTTGTGTCACTTATTCCTATTTTACTAGTTACTAATCACACTAATATTATAAATGTGAAAGTTTTTTACGTTTGTAAGTATGTAAGTACGTAAGTATGTAGGTGTGTTTGTTCCCGTTCAACTCTGTAACATTTGGATAAAATTTGGTATGGAGGTTGCTTCTTCTCTGGAATAACACATAGGCTTTTTATCCTGAAAAACTTAAACGTTTCTGTAGAAAAGCGGGTGAAACCGCGGGGCGCAGCTAGTGTATTATACACGTCAGTGACATGTGTTTATAGCATTTATAGGGTACTAGTTGTTACCCACGCCTTTCTATTCTATTCCCACTCTTTGTAATATACAGTAACTCATTATAAAATTTTATCGAGATCTATTCAACCGTTTAGCCGTGATAACGGGACAAACATCCAGACAGAGAGACAAAGTTCCTAAAGTTCGCTAGATGGCGTTGATCCATTTTTGTGCATTTTTGACGTTTGTATGAACTGACAGTTGTAAGGTACGGAGCTAAGAATTGAGCAAGCGAAGTCTTTTCTTTGGGTCGAAAGTATTCATTTGTATACCTCGAAGCTTTATTGGTTCTGATACGACTGCGGATGTTTTTCTCTGAATTACAATATTAGTTAGGATTAGTAGGGATGTTCAAACACGCAACAATTAAGCCAGGAAGGCCATCACGTAGTGGGTAGGTAAGTAAGTACCTAGATATAAACCTTTAAAAACCGTCCAAAAACCTTATCTTATCAAAAACCTTATTAAAAACCGGAGCCATTTCTTCTAAATTTATTCAAGTAACGTATTTTAAAGTTTAAACCGTTACCATCAAATCACTAAAACGCAAATAAAAAAGAAACGTCCTATTATCATAACTTTACTTTGAGGTAAGAGAGCATAACCTATAACCAGGGTATATTACAAAAACGGAACTTTAACTTTGTCGGGTTCACTTAAAAAGCATTTACCCTGCTAGGACTTGTGACTTATCGCCCGCCGAGGGACGGAGATAGCTATACAAATAAAGATAGAGAGAAAAGGAGAGAGAGGTATGCGCCAGAAAATATTTAAATTAAGCCCTCCCTTAATGTTCGGCGTTATTTTTTTATCGACGCTCCGCAATAGAGATATGGAGATCCTGTTCCAAATGTTTTCTTGTAAAATTGGTGTTATTCGGTTTTACTGAATCCCGCAAACATGTAGTAGATGTGTGGTAATTTAATTTAACGTGTTTTTGGGTAGAATACTGGGCTTAAAGCAAATAAAGATTTAAGTGTTCTGAATTTTAAACTTAGGCCTTTAACTTTGCAGATAATTTAGGTTATGGGTTTGTCTGCTTTTATACGATGTAGCGCCCTGCGGTGGTACTCACTAACACTAGCTACGCCCCGCGGTTTAACCCGCTATTCTACAGAAACCGAATATTATCCAGAGGAAAAGTAGCCTATGTGTTAATACAGTGTATAAGTTACCTCCTTACCAAATTTCATCCAAATCCGTTCAGCTGTTACAGAGTTGAGCCGGAACAAACACACATACTTACACACTTACCTACTTACATACAAACATTCGCATTTATAATATTAGTGTGATTTAAACAATGACCTCTCTTGCCTTTCTATAATTTTATTATGACTAATATTTTGTGACAGAGTACTTTTTACCCAACTACCCGAGAAGGAGGGTAATGATTTTGGGGTGCATGTACGTGATCAAACGTAAACCAAATTAGAATTTAAAAAAAATACAGTAATGAAAGTTCGATAGAGTTTAAATTTCGATGTTTTTTTTTTCTCGTTTTAAAAGTATTAAAAGAAATAAATTTCTTTCCAATGTTCTTATCTAATAGTAAGATATATATTTGATATCATTTAGTGATTGAACCTTTAACCAGTAGCTATAAGTTATAATTAATTTTTAAGAGTAATTTAGTGTTCAATTTCAGTCACGTTCCAGTCCAAGTCATGTTTCAGTAAAGTGGTAGAAGCTTTTAGTAAAGCTTCTAAAAAAAATAACTAAAACTGCCTAGAAGCTTCTAGTGAAACTTCTAGGCAGTTTTAGAAACAACACGAAAATACCGTTTGTTGCCCGCGGTCCAACCGCGTGGTTTTAATAGTAGGTCCGCGGGTACTTTCTTTTGTCCTGTGGTCCTATTGTTAGGACCACGGGTAAGTAGTTTTTCCGATAGTCCGACTTGTTGAAAGACAAGTTTCACCACTTGCCCACACTACACTTCATGGATTACTTATTAACGTATTTTATTGTCCATTATTATCAAAATTAACACTCGAAATAACACAAGTTTGAAAATAATACAAAGTAGCTACAAGCTTTTTTCCGTTGGCCCCAAAAGTCCTGAATAATAGTATAGATATGATTTACCCCTTTGAAAAAAAATTGAGTTGAATTAAGAACTCTTCTCGAGGATGGTTACGTCCTTATCGCACATCCAAAAACCAAGGTTCTTTTATAACATTATCTTTACACAAAGCTCGTCACATGTCCACAAAAAATAAAAAAGCGCAGGAATTCCGAAGTGTGGCCAGGCTTTACGATGAAATATTTGTTCTGCGATAACTCCACCTGAGGGATTAAAGGGTTAAATCTGGGTTGGGTTGCCAGTTGAAGTTTTAAATTCCAAATACGCTCGAGTTTAATCATTATTTTATATGATAAGCAACAATTATTTCTTTGATTATTTTATTCAGCTACCATGTAGTAGTGTGCAAACATAATTGTGTTCCGGATTGAATTGCAATGTTTTTCAGCGAAACTACTGGACATGAAGAGAATTACTATCTCTGGGTTTGGGTGACGCAGGGCATTGCGGCGCAAAGTTTCGAACATAGTTCAAAATTTTGGGTGGAACTGAATTGTTGTGGGCAATGTGACGCTTACCATCAGGCAAGCGACATTCATCTCGAAAATTAGTTGCATTAAAAAATCGAAAAGAAATATAACATTTTTATTTTTCTTCTACTTTGTAAAAAAAACCAAACACGAAATTTGGTATAAAGCATTGGAAAAAGTATTCTAAAGTTATTAAGTTAACATTTTTTTTTAATTTTATCTTTGTAATTTTTGTATTTAAATAATGTTGAAGTGCGAAAGAGATTAAAGCTGAATTACCATCAAATATTAAATCTAGAAATACACTAGAAAAATCAAGCGCCCAACAAAACCGTAACGAAGGAAGTAACGACTAACGACGTAACTACCCGTATTAGTTACGCAATCAACTACCGCTCGTTATCCAGTTAGCTAAATTCATTATCGGATACTTTGTTAATTAAATTGATTGAGGTAAAGGGAAATTACGTTGAAGATGTTTCAATTTTATTTTTGGAGCAATGAAGGGGTTCGCAAATAGATTAACTTTTTGGCCTCTTTTTTTTTTAAACACGCTCCGGTTTTTTACTAAATAATCTATTTACTTACATTATTTTTTGTAGTAAGATTAATTTGCATAGTACGCTTTCATTGCAGAGTTTGTTCTGCGTCTTTTTCGTAGTGTTCCGGATTGAAGAGCAATGTTTCCAGTTAAATTACTGAGCTGAGATTTAACATATTAATTCTCAGAGTGAAGACCGCAGTGCATAGCCGCGCATGGTTTTTAATGTTAAAGCTTTAAAATTCTTGGCATCACTAAACTTGGACAAACGTGACTTTTACTATCAGACACGTAACTTGCTCGTCTCATCACTGATATATCATAAAAAATCATAAAATATCTTTTGTAGTGGTAGGGCTCTCTTTCAGAGTCCGCCCGGAGAATACCTTGACGTCCTTATTGCGAGTGTTAGGTTCAGCCGCCGATGCAGCGCAATCGTGAAGCATGTCGCACCGCGATTCGAATTACGGTTGCGCAGCGTCGGTAGTTGAATCTAACAGTCCCTAGGACTCTATAAAAAAGTCACACCACTACACAAAGGAAAGATAAGACCCAGAAAATCATCACACAAATATTATAAATGCGAAAACTTTTGCGTAAGTGTGAAAGTATGTAAGTGTGTTTGTAACTCTGTAACGGCTAAACGGATTTGAATGAAATTCGGCATAGAGGTAACTCATACCCTAGATTAACACATAGGATTTAATCCTAAAAAAATTACCGGTTAATGTAGGATAGCGGCTGAAACCGCGGGGCTCTGTTATTATTTAATACAGCGAAATGAGCGTCGTATACAAGAGAACCAAAATGCTGGCTAAATATTAGGATGTCTGCAAGATTACCAAGACCAAAACATTAAAAAAAAACTCAAAGCCACAACCCTCTTACCGTTCGGTAGCCAAAAATTACCAAAACACGCATCCAAAATAGTTCTTGCTCGTACAAAAGCAAGCACACTTGAGGTCGTGAGGTCTTAATGAAATTCCGTCCAGCATAATTGAACCCATTATATTATCTTGTTAAAATCTATTGTGCTATCAAACAATGAATTTTCGATATTAATTTATGGCCTGCCTTTTGTGCGGCGCGGCTTCATTTGGAGTGGCGCAAGTGAGAAGCAGCGTGGGTCGAACGTGGAAAATTGGTAATGCCGGTTGTGTAGTCCTGGAGACGTCGAGAGAAGCCGATAGCCAAAATTCCGATCGTTGAGAGATATCCCAATATTTGCGTCACACTATAATTAGTAGTTATTTAAAAAAAATACTGATTAGGTCGCATCGCGAGTACGGCCTTCGCTGAACTTGGTTTACACAAGGGCTACCTGCTCTTGTGTGAACCAAGGCAACACTGCACTGGTACCTTTGGCAGAAGGAAAAACGATTGCTGCCTATGCAGCCAGCACAAAGTTCTTATGGAGTTTTGGCGGGAACGTGAAGTAGTCATGTCGCGTCATTATATTATTTCCCAAAACTTGTGTTATTTCGAGTGTTAATATGTAAAAATTGTGGATTTTTATTCATTTAGTGTTCATGACCGTGCACGAGTGTTGGTGAATAGTATAAGGTCGTGAAACATGACCCTTCTTGTTGTTTCCAAAACTCCATAGAAACCTTTAGTAAAGCTCCACCACTTTACTGGGGTATGACTTGGACTTGACCGTGACTTACTTTACTTGACTAAGACTATGACTGAGACTTGTTTTAATTGTGAAATACTTACTTCAGTTCAAATATCACAAAACTTGACACTGGCTAAATACACAACGTGTGAAGCCAAAATTGAAGAGAAAAAAAAATACTTATGACAAGACTTTCGACTCGCTTTTCACGATACATTTTTTCATATCGATTACGCAAGTCGAGTTGGGTCACGACTCGTCAATTTGGTCGCCGCCGAAAAAGAAGCTCATTCAATAGCGCAGAGGGTTTCTTTCTACTGTACAAAGGAAACTTAAAATTACTATAATATACTAGGTGGTTGGATTACATGACAGACATATTCTGGTATTGTTGCACTGATTTGATTAAGTATATACAACTTTTACAGACCAACTAGGAACTGACGGAAAAAAAAACAGGTGTTCCATCAAAGGTGGATGAAAATTTTCTATGGTACAGTTGATATATTTTCGTGTTTTCTGGGTTGACCCCATAGTAACGTTTGTAATGAATGTGAGAACAATCATATCGTCTAATCAAGCACAAAGGTAAAATAATACCACAACAACGACAAACAAGCCTATCGACGAAATGTTCTCTACTCTTGTTATCGAGCAAAAACAGGACACGGTTTATACGGTCGTCTCATTTTCGCACGACATAAAGAGTAGAGAAGATTTTTGTCGCGGTGCACAACCTGCTGTCCAATCATCGCATCGTTAAAAAAAATATGCAACTATTTTAACCTAGCAAAAGATAATGTAGTCGTTTTTTAAATATTCTTTAAAAAGTGCTGACGTCAGGCTCTTTTCTCTCATCCAAAGCCTGTTTTAATATGCTCCAAGAATATCTTGGGAATAAGGATGAATTTTTCTTCGGTAAATAACGATGTTGCCTTGAATATTGATATTTTCTTTAATTTATGGGAAATGTACCTACTAATATTGCTTCTTTGTTACGCGGCAGCTGGTGCTTGTTAATGAGATGGTCAGAGGTGTATTTTATTTGGTAATAATACGGAACACGAACATTATTTACTGAATACACGTGTACGTGATACTACGTATTAATTACCAGGGATTATCCTCCTTTTTTCCCGACCTCCCTGGTAGCGGGGCAGAATCCGGAGAGCGTACGCTGCCACAGCCGATGAAACATAAAAAAATCCATCGGCTCAGGAGGTATGGTCACCGCGGCCGATGGAACTTTTTTCCCCAGCCGCCCCGGTACCGAGCCCGAACCACCGGTCCAGATGGGGCTAATCCGTGATTTTTTGACCACAACCCTGATATTAAGTGACGTGGTCGAAGATAGTAAACACATCTAGTCTAAAATGGGAACTGTCTTGTCTTGGTCTTCGAATTCGTGCACTGAGCTGCTAAGACTTTAGATTTTTTTGCTGACAGTAACACTCGTAAGGTCATAACTGAAACGCGAATAAAGATAACCCTTTTTTATCTGATGAAGGCGTTGTTTGTCAAAATTATTTAATTAAAAGATTTGTTGGTCCGATTGTAAATTATGCCAAGAGCTTGAATCACCAACCTTACAAGTCTGCAGAGCTATGACTGTTTTTAGGGTTCCGTATCCAATGGGTAGAAGGGAACCTAACCCCTAAGGGTACTCTGCTCTGTCTGTCACGGGTGTCGATCTCGTAAACGGAATAATCAAACCTGAAATTTGGATATTTTTTGTAGCATGTTCTAAATGGAATATGTAATTAAATTTTTTAATTAAATTATTTCTCGTCGGATATATCTACATCAAAAGGAGTCGATTTCTTTGTATTACTTAGTTTGCGGTATCATTGTTCAGATCTCAGTAAGTAGATTGTTTTTTTTTTTTTTTCGTCTTTGCAAATTAATGAAAGACATGTTGTTTTAATAAAACGGTCATACTCACGATAAGTTGAGTCGGTTATTCCGACTATAGTTTCGATCACATTGGGTGACCTTTATCAAGCAATGCTAAGCGTGGCACGCGCGCGACCTCGTCTTGCTTATAGTCGGAATAAACGACTCAAATTAACGTGATTTTTCCCGTTTTATTAAAACAAAATGCGTTGGAAGTATTTAACAGTTTTTTCCGTTTATCTGAAATATTATTATCACACATCTTGCCCGAAACAACCTTAAAGGAAGGTTTTTAAGAACTATAAACTTGAAAGAAGAGACTTCTGAGTTGCATACTTTAGAAATGGCGAAGCTAGTTTGTCGGTCCATATTTCGCAGATGGAATATCTGATAAGAAATTGATGTACGAGACCTTACATTTATTTTAAAAGACCTATTTAATGATACCCCACAATTAGGTGAAAGGCGAAAAATTATTGTATCCCCACTTTACATGATAAAAAACCTATTTATCGATAACATGATGGGGTACCGCGTTTATTTTTTCAACGCCTCTGTACATATATGGGACAGGGTTATAAGGCTGTAAAGGATTCAAACAGACAGACGGACGGACATGACGAACTTATAAGGGTTCCTTGAAGTACTACGGAACCCTAAATAGGGTTTGGAAAATGTCGAGAACAAATTCTCCAAATTGAGTATCAGACTCAGATAATCAAGAATGGAAGATTATAAAAACTGTAATAAACCCAAATGAGCAATTCTAAGAGCGAATAAAAATTTACTAGCGCATGAATTTCAGAACCTTTAGTAATATTTAAGTGTTATTAAAGTAATTATAATATTATAACTACCTCAGGCTTGAGATTATGTCGAAAATTGTTTTGGATCTTCTTTTAATCACCCAATTATATCGCTCTCTTAGAAAACTTACAATAAATACCAAAAGGTACTTGGTATTTAGATATAGCTTTACTAGAGATTCAATTTAGTTAGATGAATAGACGATTACGGGCGACACTGCTTATTCAAGAAGGTTTTTATTCAAGAACAAGAAGGTATATTGGATTTTGGTAAAGTTATGGTGCAGATATAGTGAAAATTAAATTAATTAAAATTCTTTTTCCTGTTTCTGTTTATAAACTAATTAATTAATTCCAGGCAACAGATTTAAATCGGAGATGCAAAGAGAATATAAATACTACGTAAGACGGAGATGTATCATAGGTCCATGATTATAATTTACTAGCTGGTGCCCGGGACTTCGTACGTGATGAAGTTCTTCGTTTTCAAGTGATGCTCCGTTATGTATGTCGCATATTTTTTTTCTCTGAATCTGAATTCTTATGAGATACGGGAAAACTCTCATAAGAACCATTACCTCATTTTGTATGAAAACGACTTTAGCGTAGTTATTTTTTGGTCAAGCGTGAGGTACCTCCATACCAAATATCATTCAAACACGTTCAGCCGTTACAGAGTTGAACGGGAACAAACACACTTACATACTTACCTACTTACACACAGACTTTCGCATTAAAAATATTAGCGTGATGTTGGTTGTGCGAACGAGAAAGCGCGTAATACGTCAAATCTCCATCAAAACTCCTCCATCTCAATCTATTATCTTTACAAAATACCTCCAAGGGCCTGGATGCTCGTCCCGGCCTAATCCTCGTACAAATATGAGGCACCTGACTCCTCTAATCTGTGTTTGCGTCTCGTGTTTGTTCAAACCGTTGCTTCGATTCGTTTGAACATGGGGGATTTTGGAGGCGTTTCCGCCGACTTGGTTCTTGAGAGAAAAGTTTTGTGTGAAGGCTTTGTGATTTAAACGCTTATGCGTAGCGGTCGCGGTAGGTCGGCCTGCCCATTCTAACTAGTCATCAAGTTCCATACAAAAAGCGTAGCCTGATTACCACCTCTAAATGTTATTCGACTTCGATTATTTTTTTATATGTTATCTACACCGTGAATAACTATGCTAGTTTATTTGTTGATCGAGCGAAGCGAAGGTCTCAGAGTTTACTAGGACAAATCGGCATTTGTATGTATGTGTGTATATTTGTCTGATGATAACTTGCGAACCGTTAATCCGATCTTCATGAAATTTTGTTGGCGAGTAGTTCATTTCAATAAAAAAATTAAGTGCGAATATGAGCTGAATCGGTCGAGCGGTTGTGAAGATATAGAGCGCCTCTCAGTTCGCCGCGAACTACTAGTTTTAATTTCGAAATATCTTCGTTGTTTTGGGCACTTAGTGTCAATTTTTTTGCGTCGAAAATACGACACAGAAAGATAGTTATTAGAATATTATTAGATTTTTTTAAGATTTAACGGGTGATAAAAGACTACCCCCGAAACACTAATTTCATCAAAAAGTTTGGAAGTCAGTAGGAAAATTCATTAGCTCGCTCTATCGCACGCACGAGGAACAAAGCGACAGCTATACTATTTCAAATATCGAATACGCCAAAACCTCGCGGCAGGGCTATCCTTTAAGACGCGTCCACAATTGTCTCTCTCGCACTATTGCTTTTCATATCATTAAAAATATAAAATCACATATCTTATGTCTGTCTATCCGTCAGTCTGTCAAGACTAGGGCATGAATACCGGGATCTCGGTATTGCGTAATACCGGTATTACGACCCAATATGACAATACCGGTACTGAGCATTTCAATACCGGGATCCCGGTATTGGTTTAAAAGTACTTGATATAAGGGCACAACGTCTTAAGCGTTTTCACCTCATTACGCTCTAGGACGTGCTTGCCACTCGGTACTGTTCTTGTATAGTATACCAGATTAGTAGATCTGTTTGGCCTGAGAGTATGACGCTCAAAGAGGGAGGCTGTTCTTCAGCACTGGACGTCTTCTGGTTGATGATAATGATGATGGAAGTCAATTTGATAGTTTTTTGTTAATTTTCAGTGTTAATAGTGAGATTTTATTAAAATGGCAACTGTTATCAAGTAAAGTTTACGAAAACCTCCAATACCGGTACTAATACCGGGATCCCGGTATTGAGGCCTAGTACCGGACCCAATACCGGTATTGAAAATTGCTCCGGTATTACATGCCCTAGTCAAGACCCTTTTTCTCGAGAACTCGTGGAGGTATTAAGTTAAAATCATATACTTGGGTCTACTGTCACTTGCAGCTATAAAAAAATAAATTTTAAGTCCACGCAATAAAAAAATACAGCACCACATATTTTGACATTCGCAAGTATATAAAAACCTTCCCGTTGACAAAAAGTTTGAAAGTTTAAAGAAATAAATCTGAAAATCATAAATTTGTTGGAGAAATTACTGTACCGTATATCCATGTATGGAAAATATTTTTTTCAACTACATAGTTAACTTTGTACGGAAGCCTCGTTGCGCCAGTCAGACTCGCACTTGCCCAGTTTTTTGTTTATGATATTGAGTGACGAGGCGAGCGAGTCGCTCACCTGAAGCGTCACGCTTGCCCATAACAATTCAGTGGCACCCAGAATTTTGAACTTGAACAGTTGAAAACTGTGCGGACATGCACTGCGCTTACCGCCCTGAGATATTAGACGATAAATATCTTTAAGCCTTGTAATTTTCCCGAAAAAAGTCGCTTCAATCCGGGATATAGCAATTTTTGCACACTACTGCTTAGCGCTTGAATAACAAAGAGAGGTACTTTAATAAAAAAAAGGTCCTAATACTACAAAAAATAATCCTGACAATTTTATTCTCAATCCCTACCTTTTCTAAGGCAAAATAAAATTCAAACTGTACTGAGTTAGGTCTAAATAAAACAGATACAAGGGGTTGTAGGGTTAACGAGTTTGCCCGACTCAATATTTATGCTCGAGGGTTATCATAGATTTAGTACGGATTTTCTATAAGAATAAATATTTTTTGGGTATTGGAAGATTCAAGCTTTATTGAGATATTGCCTTTTTTTTGTAGGTTTAAAATTTTTGGATTTTATGCTATGTGGCAATTTATTGTTCTAACGAAGACATAGCCTCAGAGCACAGATTTGTATAGATACTATCGACCAAGCGTTCTCATTGGCTATCTTAAGCTTACGCCTACTCGCGTCTAGCAGTGAACCAATTAGAGTATTTTTTTTTTTGTCTAAATCTAGAGGTGACCTATGTCAGAGTCTACGGGAGCAGATTGGTGGTTGTTTGTCCAACGATAACTTAAGTATTTTTTTTTTGAAAAATATGAATTTAAATAGATATAGGGTAAAAACAAAGATTTGGGCCTTATTCCTAAGCTTCATGAAACATTGGCGACTATTTTATTTTTTTTGTTTAGACATAGTTTGGAACAACAAAACAAAATAAAGAGGTAAGGTTGTTGCGGCGGGCCCCTAACTAGGCTAGGCCTGTATCTTGGGTACACGAGGATTTACGAACGAGATTATTTTTAAATATTTTTGCGCTTTGACGTCGTACACACTAACAGAACACAATACATGTTTGTAAATACATAAAATATTAGAAATATAAAAAAAATTGGAGATGCGTGCACGAATTATAATACTTAAGCGTTTAATTTTAATTTTAGAGTGTGATATACATACTAAATGATGACCAATATATAAATATTACTATGAAAACAGACGTGGTTTTAATACATTTTGTTTTAATAAAACGGGAATACTCCTTCCTTGATATTCCTTTATAGGGAGCATTCCTTGATAAAGGTCACCGAATGTGATCGAAACTATAGTCGGAATAACCGGCTCAATTTAACGTGAATATTCCCGTTTTATTAAAACAAAAATATATAAATATTCCATGACAAGTTCGAATATTAACAAAATTGGTCATAGAGTTGCGAAGTTACCATCGCGAGGTCCCAGTTCGAGGCAAACAATGATTAGTAAAATGTCACGAGAGACAACACAAGTAGAAAAAAAAACTGATAAATATTAGGTCCTGTCCTATATGTTAGTGAAGCCTACCTATATCTTCCTAAGTTTAGAAGGCTGAAGGCCACCACTCAGAATTTTCGTAACATAGTCGAACCCTTCTCAGAAAGTTTGGGACTCCGTTTGACGCACAAACCATTTAAGAGAATAGAGAAAATTTTACGTAATGAACATTATGCAGATACGATACTCCGAAAAATAAAACTGAACAATCTGTGGTGAAGACTTCTGTAGCAGAAAGAGTAGTAGCCTTCACCAAAACGGAACTTGATTACATAAATTGTATTAAAAATGTATACCTTGTTATTGAGCCGATAACTGTAACCCAGGTAATTTTAGCCGAGCCCAATATCGTCCCCTGAGTAACGCTACACAATTACACTGTATTGTTATTGACAGTATCTCAGTTTCAATTTGCGTTTCCACGAGCGTTATACCTACTTTATTATGAGACAGATAATACGATTCCATTAAAAAAGTACCCACCGTTTGTGACTGCAATTTATAGTAGTGTGCTTAGACTAGGTTATAGGTATTAAATAAAACTGATACCTGATGGCAGTCATCATCATCATCATCAATCAGAAGACGTCCGATGCGTACGCCTTAGGAGAGGGGGGGGAGAGGGGTCATTATTCTTTGTCATGGCATGCGGCTTGGGGATTGATTGTGTGCCGTTTATTTTTTGGCATAACATTGGAATAACTCTAATTTTAAGTGCATTGAATTAAGACCGCAATGACGTTCCGCCTAAAGTAAATTGTACCTACTAAAACACGTAAGTATTATTGCACTGAAAACACAGATTTCAAAAGTAAGTAAGTGATACATCCGAATATCCTATTTGGCTCATTTTGTTAGTGCCAAAGAACATTTTTAATCTATGCTAGTACTTAAAAAATTAGCGCCATCTATCGAAGTCTCCACTAATTGTCGCATTGTTTTCTACTAACCACAGAATAATAACTAGAGCTACTAACTAACTATGTCACATCGTTCTCCAACATGAAGTTTCTGAACCTCCTTCATGCGATTCCTATCGTAAGAAGATAACATACTGTCTTAACCGTTTGCACGAAGCGTTAGATATTTCCAATTCCTCGTTTCAAATTGGCTGGCTACTCGAAAATTCTAGATTAATGCGAAATATCCTGAATATTTAACATTTTGCGCCTGTTGTGAGGAATGTCGGGACATCGCTATCTAAAGATAATTCTGTCGTAATTGGAGGCTCGGTGATAATAAGGCTCCTGTATACAGGTGTATTTTGAGAGTTAGATCACTGAGGTAGCTCAATTACCGAACGTAGAACATACCGTATTTAGTGCGTAGTACTGCAGTGAGTCAAAGAATGGTCACCGTTTACTAAAAAGATGCTTCTGACCGTCCTCCGGTGGTTCTGGTCGACTTTTTGTGCGCTATTTACCTTTTTCATACGATGCAAGTTTTTTATTCGCGATTTCACTGTTGGTGGCATAGTAATTTAGTAATATTGAAGTTCACTATTTTTCTCGATGGCGCCTTATGCGATGATTGTTAGGTTCAGCGGCGGACGACCAGGACGTGAGCCTTATCGCGTAGCGGTACGATTCGCAGTCACGCAGGATCCGCTGAAGAACCTAAGTGCTTACCCACGTTAACAAGTGGACGAGGACGCGGGCGCGAGCGCGACATCTTAAACATAAGGCGTACTATGTATGTGCTCACGTACAAAACGCAGGTGCGAGTAAAAGTAGCGGGCAACTGCCACTCGCGGTAATATCGAATGTGTCCAGTTGTTTGTTTCTCTCGTAGTTTCAGGTAAGTCACACGTCATATCCACGCATATACCTTGCAGCCAAAGTGAGCATTAAATCGCGCCTGTGCCCGCGCCCTTACTTCAATGTGCGCAAATGTTACGTACGCGCCCTGCAACTTTAGTTTGGTCATTTCAGATACATGTGATCGCTTCAGCAGTTTAACAAATTGCGTTATTACACAAACATACATACAAATGCCAAATTTGTTCCCTCAGGCTCTGACACCTTCGCTTAGCTCGGCAAAAAAATGTGCAGGCATACTTTCTTCGAAGCCATCGTAGCTTAGTGGGAGCACACTAGCTTCACACTGAGTCCGTACTATTGAGTTCTTTGGAACTTACGTTCGGATATACCTACCACTGGCTTTTCGGTAAGGAAAACATCGTGAGGGAACCTGCATATTTCCGGTGAATCCGCCAACCCACACTTGGCAAGCGTGGTGGATATGGCCCGATCACCCTTCGAGGGTAGGCCGATATCTCTGCAGTGGGATGTTTAAAAGCTGATGCAGATACTTTCTTAATAAGCCACCTTGTAAAGAAAAATATAAAAAAAAACATAAGAAAAGGTGAAAGGAACAATGTGTCATGCTTAAAACATCCAAAGACATATTATCATTAGGGCCCTCTAAATATATATCTATACTTTATTATAATGGATTACTTACCGTTGAAAGCATATTTTGTAATACACAGAAATATGGAAAAGCTGGTGATGTCATTTAGAAAGAAAAAGAAAATGATTGATCGTAAAACGACAATAGATGGGCAAGTAGTTACTATGGAAAGGTAAAATGTTATGTTGAACTTTTTCTGGGGGAGTACCCAGCCTGCGCCAGTTTTTCAACCTCCAAGCAATGTTTCTAGATAAATTATTGAGCATAAAGATATGTAATAGCTGATATGTTAGGGAAAATGGTGTGGTCCTTAACTGTTGGCCTTTTGGAGAAACTCAGAGTCACACAGCGGGCAATGGAGAGAGCTATGCTCGGAGTTTCTTTGCGCGACAAAATCCGGAACGAGGATTTTCGGCTAAGAACCAAAGTCACCAACGTAGTTTTCAGGTTTTGGAAGCTGAAGTGGCATTGGGCAGGCCACATTGCTCGACGAACCGATAACTGATGGGAAGAAAGAATTTCATTGAACTGAACACGTCGCGTAAGTAGGCCCCCCACATGATTGACCTATGACATTGTAGAAGTCGCGAGCAAGTGGTGTATGTCGATGGCAGATTGTCGTTCAGTGTGGCATGTGGTGTGAGTGAGATACCTGAATTATGGGAGCGACCCCAAACCACATTATTATGAAAGGAGTATTATCATATATTATGATTGTGATCCAAACACACATAAATTGGTTGATTTATGTGTGTTCATCAAGTCGGTCGAACCGCTTGACCAATTTGACCAGAAGTCGTCGTACGTAGTGTATGTGTACTTATTTATTTTGTGGTGCATTTATACACCTGCCCGGTCGGAAAAAAATCCCGGGAACTCTTGCTTTTAAGGCAGACGCGGTACCAACTAAGCCTACTAATTACATGAAAAAAAAAATGTATGATGGTGATGTTGTCAATGATTGAATTGTGTTCTTGTGTGGATTTTTTTAAACGTTTTTTTATCAAACTAGCTGTTACCCGCGACTTCGTTCGCGTGTACCACCAAAAAAGAAGTAGCTTATGTCCGTTTTCGATTCTTAAGCTATATTTATCCAAAAATTCAAGTCGATCCGTTCCGTCGTTTAGCCGTGATAACGGGACAAACACCCAGACAGAGAGACAGAGTTACTTTCGTATTTCTTATATTAGTTAGATTGTATATTTTTTTTAATTTTCTCATTTCTTTCACTTTATCATCATCCGCCAGAATCTTTACCACCTACCTTCATTCAACGTATTCGGTCCCACCAATATCTTGCATTCCATTTTTATGTTCCCTAATCGTCGGTAAGCCGCCATGGACCCTAATAAACCCATTAGACTACCAAAACGTATCAAACAGATAAACATTATCAGAGGACTATACTCTCCGTCATTTTCTATTAGAGGTCGTGCTTGTTACATCTTTTATCGAACTAGACAGATTAAGAATACGTATGTACAGGGCTACCACGTCAATCCTAACTAATAATATAAATTCGAATGTAACTCTGTCTCTCTGTCTGTATGTCTCTCCGTCTGTCTGTGATGGGTGTTTGTCGTGTTAAACGGCTAAGCGGCTGAACGGATCAAGCTGACTTTTTGCACAGATATAGCTTAAGGATCGGATATTGACATAGGCTACTTTATTTGCCACTCAACTGACCAGTCTCAGGGGGACCTCGGGCACTCAGGCACGGGGTCGTCTGGCACCAATCGGCTGGCTTGGTGCTCGAGAAAGTTGCGGTGGGAAATGTGTTCTGACGTGTCGCTACAGGGGTAGAGTGCAGCACCTGAGCCCAGAAGAGGAGTCCGGTGACGGACGGCTCCGGCATATATATAGAGTTGAAACGTTGGCAGCCCTGTCTACAAATGTTTTTACGTGTTTGTATTATGTTACTTATTAAATATTTTAAATGTGACTCACGTATTTTGTATGCACTTTCTATTTGAATTGTGACACATACACCATACTGTATAATACCAATATCAGTTATAGGCTTGTGAAATTACAGAGGCCCAGTTCGAACTAGTTTATTTATTTATAATACTATTTATAATGTTTGTAATGATGTTATAAGGCCCAAATTAAAATACTTTTGTCAGTAAAAATATTCCCCTTATTATAGTTTGCAGATAATCTATATTGTATAAACAAACATTCTCTAATGGCCTACTAGTAGGTAGGTACATATTATCGTCATTGGTTGCATCGGCTAACAACGATTGATGCTAAAATACGTATTAAGGTTTTAATACCTAGGTACTTTATACTTAAATCTACACATTTATATAAAAATATAACTAGCATTTTTATGTTATCCATACTTTTTTAGTCACTTTTGCCGTGGGGTAAGCCAAGAATAGCACTTGGGGCGATTTAAAAAAAAATACAAATTTTTGTGTGGGTTGAGCTGATAATACTTGTTTGGGATGAGTCAAGAAATGGGATGAGACCGCTAAGACGAAGACGGAACAACCCACCTGCATGTGTATTCTGTATGCTAAAATAATGGGACAAGTGCGGTGAGACGCTAGGAGAACCTTCATTTTTCTTGCTGATAACTGTAGAAAAATTACAAAATATCTAGTGTTCAGATGTGGCTGTAGTTTTTGACCTTCAAATTCGGTATTCTGAATATTAACTGCAGTAATGGACAAGAATGCAAGTTCAATTAGCATATAACCTCACTTACGCGTTCACGAAGCTTGCAGAATAGGATGACTGCGCCAGTCAGTCTATTCTGCCCTGCCATGCCATGCGTGAACCTGTGTATATGTGTGTATGAGAGACAGAGAGAGAGAGAGAAATAATAACACAAGCGATGCTGACTATTTTTGCAAGATCCTTGGCATTAGTTGACAGCTTCACGCTGATCTTAAAATTAACGCGCCATCTCATCTGCATTACCTCATTTATTAAAACAAATAACCCAGCTGTAAAGGGCCTGAGAGAGGTGAGTTTTGGCTTCGGCCGGATTAACTATTCAGCGACAAGCTAATGAATCCAGACGCTGGCTGAAATATTGATGAAGTTCGGTGTCACTTCGGGAGATGGGGGGATGATAACCCCCCAGAGCTCTGGTTTAGGGAATGTGGTTTTTAATGGGGTTAAAGGTGTGACGTGTTGATTGGTAAAGTGCTTTCGGTAGCTTGCTAATGTTGCTCCCATTGGTAAAGATGTTCTAATGTGGAACACGATTATTTAAAATTTTGACCGCTCAGGCACTGGGACTATGTCTATGAGCGACTGGGACCTGAAAGTTTGTAGGGCTGCTTGGTTTCGTAATCGTATTTTTTTTAAGTGACCTTTGACACTCAAAGCTAGGACACTAGCGGTTGACACTAGGACACTAGGATCCCAAAATCGGGTAAGTTTAGCTTTGATACATGTTGAGTACTAGTAAAGTAGCCTAGATGGCTCTGTACAGCTTAAATACGCGCAAGTTTTTGTCGCGCGTGTTTGTAGGGCATGTTTTGGTTTCGAATTTAAATTAAAGATCTATTACCACCGCAAAAGTTGTTTCCATAGATGAATGTATACTATTCACTACACCCCAACATGGATAGTAACACATAGAAAGGCCCAGACTCCACCAAAGCGGAGACAAGAGGAAAGCTTGCGAGCGCAGTGCATTGCCGCGCATTGTTTTGAACTGTTGAAGTTCAAAATTCTGGGTGGCACTGAATTGTTATGGGCAAGCGTGACGCTCGTCTCGTTACCAAGTAACATAAAAAAAAAAAAAAAAAGCTAGAGCTATTACTGGCTAGAGCGGAGCACAGATGTGTACTGGCTAGAGCAGAGCTGAGCTGCGTGCGGCGATGCACTAGCGAGAGTTGAGTGGCGCTTTGTGCTTCGCGGGGGACCAAGCGGTGCCGCGCGCCTCTCACGTCTCCTTTCGTCTCCGTCTGCGCGCCGTCGCAACCTAAGCCAACATGAGACATCTCCTTTCCTCTCTGCTCAACTGCCTCCACCGAGAAGCTAAGCGGAGACGAGTGTAAATAACGAAATTCTATGGGTTGCTTCTAACACATTTCCCCGCTCGTCTCGTCTCAGCTTTGGTGGAGTCTGGGCCAAAGACTCGGACTAAATAAATAACACCCAGAATAGAACTGATATTGAAATTCGTTCAAATAACTATAATAATAGATATTTTAAATCTTTCAAACAACTACCTGGCCGCGAGCCCAGAGCTTTCTGCAGTGCTCTGGCAGATATATCACTAGTAGTTCGCGGCGAACCGAGACATCGCGACCTCTATATCTACACGACCGCTTGTCCGATTCAGCTCATATTCGAACTTAAAAATTGTATTAAAATGAACTACTTGCCTACAAAATTTCATGAATATCGGATAAACGGTCCGCAAGTTATCATCGGACAAATATACACACAAACATACAAACGTACATACAAATGCCGATTTGACCCAGTAAACTCAGAGACCTTCGCTTCGCTCGGTCAATAAATAAGCTACCAAAAATTGAAAACAAAAAACAATGTTTCATCTCAGTCCCCATTTTAAATCGTTATTAAAATATCAGAATTAAAATATTAACTGAGTACTCACTCCTTTATTATCCACTCCTGAAATCCGGGAAGGACCTGAAAAAGGTAGGATTAATTTAATACCAGTTTTTAGCATAATTTAATACCGCTTTCACGACATTTTTAATACCGGTTTGGCATAATTTAATCATGATAAAGGTACAGATGTCGTATTTTTTTTATTGGTTTTTGACATGACTTTTGATGTCGTCTTACAAAGCATCCTCTGATGAGTTCTCTGAAGGAAATACGTATTGTTAAATTAGGTTTTATGGCTTTGATCTTGTTCCGGGTGTTGTTACACAATACTTACACGCCCTCTCGCTCGTACAATCAACCTTTTTTATGGAAATAAATTTACTTCAAAAATCTTTCTGCCATTATTGACCGAGCGAAGCGAAGGTCTCAGAGTTTACTGGGACAAATCGGCATTTGTATGTTTGTGTGTTTATTTGTCCGACGATAACTTGTGAACCGTTGATCCGATCTTCATGAAATTTTGTAGGCAAGTAGTCCATTTCAATACAATTTTTAATTTCGAATATGAGCTGAATTGGTTTAGGGGTTGTGAAGATATAGGGGTCGCGAGGTCTCAGTTCGGCAAGAACTACTAGTTAATACATACAATAATAACTCAGCAAAACAGAAAATATATTCTCGTTGCAAGAGTCAAAATAAAAATGAGAAAATGCTGAGTAATCAAAGGACACCTCGTCAAAATTGGTCAAGCTTAGGCTATATATGAACAATATATATATAGCAATATATGAACACATAAACATACATACTTACAAAAACATTTCCCTCTTTCTTGGGGAGTCAGGTAAAAAATCTACAACTGAAGGATATACGAAAACACACAACAAACATAATTTCACGCCAACTAAACCCAAAACCGTTGAATACAAAATAAAAAAGAGGTGCCGACTAAAAATACTTCGTGAAACAAAAATACCTTCCTAAACAAGCTCCGATCGCAGAATATTACAGAACTCACAAAAAACTGAATTGTCGAATTGAAGACGTAGACAGAATGCTGCGACTAATTATTTGACATTGGTGCCTAATTATAACTTACTAATTTCCCACATAATGACAAGGATTGTCTTCCGTAACTGGTATAGATGTTTTTTTTTCTTCTTCAGTTTTTGACCGAGCGAAGCGGAGGTCTCAGAGTCTACGGAAGCAAATCGACAGTTGTATGAACGTTTGTATTTATGTATGTTTGTATGTATATTTGTCCGATGATAACTTAAGAACACACAATCCGATCTTCATGAAATTTTGTAGGCAAGTAGTTTATTTCAATACAATTTCTAAGTTTGAATATGAATTGAATCGGAAAACGGGTTGTGAATTTATAGGGATCACGAGGTCTCAGTTCGGCGCGAACTACTAGTTAATAACTAAGTACGAAAAGGACAAAAAATATGTCAATTAATACATTTTTATTTTTATTTTTTTATTTATAATATTACTCCACGGACTACCGGGGTCCGTGCCATTTATCAAGTTTTACAAATATTTTATCAACTAAAACGGAATATAAAAACTAAAGACTGTACAAAAGGAATATACCAACAAATATGGTAATAAAGAGCTGAGTGCTATTATAGATTTGCGTATATACTCCGAGCAGTCCAGCTCCCGCAAGCAGCACCCGTTCACGAGTTGACGCATGTGCCAGCCATCGCTCTCCTCAACCATATTGCGGGGAAGAGGGCGATCCGCCACACGACGCCGCCGCAAGAAGAAGCTTTTTAGTGAGCGTGATTGCTCTGGGGTCAATTAATACATTAAAACAGTAGAATTTAGAGTACCAATTCTATTATTATAATCTAGTCTAGGCAGTCTACATCTCTCAGTGTTTTTGTCTGTGCTCTAATTGTTTTCCATCGCGAGTGCTCTGGCATGAAAAGGGCACAGCCAGGCTCCTGATGTAGACCCTGCCCAAATAGAGACCTTTGCAACCTCAAACGAACTTCAAATTACAAATTAAAGGCGACCCCTATTTACACCGGCTCGTAATTGGGGACAAAAGTGTTCTAAGATGAAGAATATACCTGATTAAGATTTTCTTTAGTGGAATAAAAGCGAAAAATGGGAAAAAAAAAAAATTTAACAGAATCTTTCGAAGAGGGTTTTAACTAACTGCCCAAGAAGGAGAGTTATGTTGTGGAGGTGCTTGTACGTATAGTCATTGTTCCTATATTACCTCCCGTAACCTGAACGGCTTGACCAATTTTGACGAGTGATGTATCGTAGGATTCCAATTTTTTTATTCCTATTTAAGAGACGTATCGTCCGGAATGACATAGGCTACATTTTCACAGTCGCGTATTTTGTTTTTCTATTAATATTATTACTTTTTATATTATACAGAGGGACAAGACGATCAAGTCGCTCGCCTGATGGTAATTCACGATTGCTACTAACAGTTCAATGCCTACACATCACTGAGCTACGTTTATAGCCAACCTATTTTTAGACCTATTTGTCTGATCTGTATCTGTATGTCTAATTTGCACAACGGTGTAATACAACGCCACCGCAGGCCATATCTCGAGGGCGATTTTAAATTAATTCCGCGGAAATTCAATTTTTTTCTTCCGGGGGCGATGTCAAATCATTTGTGACACGTCTCGTTTTGCCCAAATTTAATGGCGTCGAATAAATTCCATTTTAATACCCCGAGGGGGTATTTTTAATTGATACGCACTTTGAATAAAGATGGGATCAGTTTTTCTATTGTAATGGATTTTTATGGTTCTTTTCGTTAGAGGCAAAAGAAGAAATGAAGCGTGGATTCCGTTTCGTTTGAGCATGTATTTTGTCACCTGGTAGTAGTGTGCAAACTTAGTGATTATATTTATTCTATCTACTGACCGAGATGAGTGGTGTACAAGAAAAGAGGTAGCCGATGGGCTTATGCCTCTTTTCTTCAATCAATCAATCAAATTATTTATTTGCAGTAATACATGTTAATAATGTTCTTATAAATTATTTTAGTATCACGCTGTATCTAGTCTGCAAGCATATTGTGCAAATATTTTATGTTACAGAACTATACTATAAAATTATTTATTGACAAAATTATTATTATATTAATTAATATTTTTTTTTTATTGTTTTTTTTTTTTATTGTTATATAACTTGAATTAACGATTATTAAATTATTTGATGCTATAGAAACCCTTGCTAAGAAGCCAGTGAGTCAAAGTAGTTTTAAATTTATTCCCTTCCAACACTTTAATGTCATTCTGTATGTTGTTATATATTGATATACACATATTATAGACATTTCTTACATAAAGATCCTTAACGGAACTTGGGCGATTATAGGCTGAAAATGATGTTGATGATGCATATCTATAATTCTAACTCATATTATAAGCTCGAATGTAACTCTGTCTATCTGTCTGGATGTCATGGCTAAACGCCTTAACGGATCAAGCTGAATTTTGTTTTAGATATATTTTGTTTTGTTTTGTTTTTTTGGTTATTTTTTTGTTTTTATGATTTTGTTTTGCTTATGGGTCGGAGACGGACACAGGGTACATTTTTTTTTTGTTTTAATTGTATTTGTATTAATAATTGATCGAACAAAAGTCACAAAATCTGCGCGAGATTTTGAGACCTATGCTCGATCAATTAAACATTCCGGCCGAAAAAACGACATTTAATCATCTCTGAAGTTAAAATAGGTACACAAAATAGAAATTCACAGAGACAAATAGAGAAACGAGAGACGCTCTCAATAAACACGCAATGAACAATGATCAAGGAAAACAGTGAAATATAAAATTCCAATTCCATTTTACACGTAAAATCAACATTCGAAGGTCTGAGCTTCGACCGAGCGTGTTTGAATCAGATTTTTCCCCAAGCATAGAATATTCGAAGTTTCAATACGGTAGCGATTCGATATTGAAATAAAGTATTTGCCGGACGGACGAATTTGTTTTTAGCACTAGAGTTTTTTTTTTAAATCAATCGTTTTTGGCGCAATTGGATCTTATAGAGCCGTTTAATGCCCGTAATTAATTTACCAGAAAGCAGGTGTGAGCAACCTTTAAAAACTCGCGGGCTAAACTTTCGAAAGGTCATGAAGTCGCGGCCCGTAAGGAGATGCCATTTTAGTGTATTGGCATAACGATTTTTTCATCTTCATCAGCCATAACACAGCTGAACAAAGGCCCAAAGTTTCAATAATATAGATATTTTTAAATCTAGACAAAGCAGGTACCTTCTAGACAAGCGTGCTCCATTCTAGACCCCATCGTTGCTTATAATCAGGCAGAATCAAATTAAACTCAGTATGCGTTTGATCACTCTAATATCAAAAAAATATATATATTTGAAGAATAATAATATCTTTAATACTTGTAGTTTTTTTTGCACATCTGTAAATGTTCCGTGGGCCGAATCAAATGCCGCGTTGGGCATACGTGCTCTAGAGGGTTTTGAAAAATTGGCTTAGATTGTTAGATATTTAAACATCTATTATTATATATGATGTATACTAGTATATTTTTTTATAAAGATACATTTCGTCTGCTTATATTTTCATTCATAGAAATGGCCAAATTATAATTGAAGCCAAAAAATACTAACTCGTCATACGCACTGGCTTCAAAAAAGTTAAAAAAAGTTCTGATAAATCGCTTACGTCACGAGGTGGACCGACGTCATCCGGAATCACCCGATTGACAAATTCAGGGGTTGAGCACCGACAGGCGGCGAGCGGGAGCCAAAAAAGAAAAATGGCGGATATAAAATGGCGTGTGTTGCGCTTTAAACGTGTTGAATGTTACAGTAAGCTGAATAACACACAGAAGTCAGTATAAGCATCCACCGTTTTATAAAATAACTGTATAGCGACGGTTGCCGAAAAAATCTGAAAACATTGGGCTTAGGGCAATTCAAGCCGGAGCATTTGTGTTAGGCATTAATATGATATTTTAAATCGTGTTTCGAGTGTTAGTTGTTTTTAAACGAGGTATAGTCATTTCGCTTGATATTTTCGTGCGAAATATCATACGATGAAAAAATGGAGCCGCTGGTCCTACAAGATAGCGAGTGAAAACGCGGGTTTGGCTTGTATTGAAATTTAAGATGGATTATAGACTCGCATCTTACTACCTATACATATAATAATTACAATCAAGCGGCTGATAAATGGGATTAGAACGGGTGCTATCAAATTAATACAATGCGGAGTGTTCGGGAGCACTTCAAGGTTAGCTTTAGATGGGTAATATTAATCTGGTTACCTAATATGAAACCACCTGAGACTTCAATTTATGCTGTTTCATCCTGTCTATTGTTCTTGCGGTCTCTCTCACACTGCATCTCTCTATTTTTCTTTCTTGCTTTTTCGGTGTTTCCCTCTCTCACCTTTTTTCTTGTTGAATCTTAGGCGCTTTTAAAGGTTACAAATAGTCTAATAGTTTTTTACGTCGTATATTGCAATCAAATTTGAACTAAATCTTAAATAACGGACATTTATACTAATATTTTGTTTCTATATGAACCATATTTTCATCGGCTTTTATAGCGGTTTGTAGCATTAGCTGATTAAATACGTAAGCGCCATCTAGTTTTAAGGAGATTTTTCGGGGTACACTTCTTGAATGAGTTTTTTATTCTTCTCATGTAGATTAATAATTTGATAATACTTATACTTACAATAGTTTCCCCTACATATCCTATTAACATTGAAAACGAGGCCAATCTGCCACAGCTCTTGGCCAAAGTTACCTCATGTTTATAGCGGCATAAACTGGTATATTTTTCTTTCTTGCTTTTTCGGTGTTTCCCTCTCTCACCTTTTTTCTTGTTGAATCTTAGGCGCTTTTAAAGGTTACAAATAGTCTAATAGTTTTTTACGTCGTATATTGCAATCAAATTTGAACTAAATCTTAAATAACGGACATTTATACTAATATTTTGTTTCTATATGAACCATATTTTCATCGGCTTTTATAGCGGTTTGTAGCATTAGCTGATTAAATACGTAAGCGCCATCTAGTTTTAAGGAGATTTTTCGGGGTACACTTCTTGAATGAGTTTTTTATTCTTCTCATGTAGATTAATAATTTGATAATACTTATACTTACAATAGTTTCCCCTACATATCCTATTAACATTGAAAACGAGGCCAATCTGCCACAGCTCTTGGCCAAAGTTACCTCATGTTTATAGCGGCATAAACCAGTCCGCACCGGGTCGTTGAAGGCCCTGAATTATTCACAATTTCTGAATAAACTATCGTAACTTACTGATTGTTTTGCGGGAAACCGAGGTAATAATGTTTTACAGTCAGTTGACCTAGTGAGCTTTGGTCAAACACCTAGCCTGTAAAAATTGCCAAACTGCCTATATTGTCATAAAAGCTGGGTAAGTACCACACTTTTGCCAGTTATTAAACTGCCAAGCAGTAGTGTGCAAACATTACTATATTCCGGATTGAAGGGCAAATGTTTCCAGGTAAATTACTGGGCAGAAAGAGGTTTAATAACTCAAGGTGACGAGCGCGGTGCATTGCCACAGACGGAGTATGAACTATTAAAGTTCAAATTCCTGGTTGGCACTGAAGTATTATGGACAAGTACTCACTAGCAAAAACTATTTTGCCGATTTCAGTTGATCTCAAGAAGTACGGTTACAAGTTAATTAATCTTGCGGCGGCGTCGTGTGGCGGGTCGCCCTCTTCCCTTCAATATGGTTGAGGAGAGCGAAGGCTGGCACATGCGTCACCTCGTGAACGGGTGCTGCTTGCGGGAGCTGGACTGCTCGGAGTATATACGCAAATCTATAATAGCACTTAGCTCTTTATTAGCATATTCGTTGGTATATTCCTTTTGTTAAGTCTTTAGTTTTTATATTCCGTTTTAGTTGATAAAATATTTGTAAAACTTGATAAATGGCACGGACCCCGGAGTCCGTGGAGCAATATTGTAAAAAAAAAAAAAAGTTAATTAATATTGGTCATCATCATCACCCTTCCGTGGGTTCCCGCCTTGTCGTGAATAGGAGGCTTAGTAGTCGCGGCCTGGTGACCCACGGTGAAGCGAAGCGGAACCCAGCCGAGTCGCTTCTCCGGGATTTTGCTCCAAGCCCACGTAGAAGCGGTAAGTGAAGGTTGCGGTGCTGTATGGGTAGCACTGCAACTAATGAGGTCTGCAGTGTCGTCGTGCTGGCAAAACTGCAGCAGCGGATTGGAGGCCCCGGGGGGAGGATTACTGGTGTGACGTTGGCACTTTCCGTACCTTCCGCGGCCTCGACAGGGCCGCACGGTATGATGGTGGCTTCGGTGTAACCTGTCCTGGTGTTTGGCAGCCACTTTGAGGAAAGCAGCAAGGCAGGCAGAAGGCTCGCCGTTTACGAAAAGGCCGCTGCTGGATGGTTGTGGGCCCTGGTGGTTCTGGACGAAGTGTTAGGCAATATCCTGGTCAAAACTAAACACAGGTACTATACTGATAAAGAACAAGAGCCCTACATCGAATGCAGGCCGTTTAGACCTCTTTCATCTCACAATGCATTAAGCTAGACATAGCCCTGTGTACGACACTACGCGCCGGTTATACAGCGAATGGCAAATACAACGACATCAGGGTTGCCATCATTGCTTAGGCAGTCGTCGCGTCGAGTCTCTTTAAGATTTTTTTCTGTTCATATTTTCTTAACAGCTCTTAGAAGCCTCTCTCCTTTTGGAGGGTGGTTGTCATACTTCCCGTGCTTGGCAGGCAGCTTGGATATCGAATAATTATCACCGTTTTTTTAAATATTTTACAATATTGCTCCACGGACTCCGGGGTCCATGCCATTTATCAAATTTTACAAATATTTTATCAACTAAAACGATACTAAAAACAAAATACTTTTTGTGAGTAGTCGTAGAATTGGCGAAGGTTTGATAATAGGATAATGATTTCTTGATGATAATGATTTTTTGAGGAAGATAATGATTTCGGATGTGTGTAAGTGTGGGTGTTTGACTGTTTGTGTTCATAACCTCCTACTGCCTAAAAACGGCTTGACCGATTTTAAAATGCGAGATGTCGTTAAAGTCGTCTTTATATCCGGAGTTTCACATACACCGCTTTGTAGTGCCGTTGGTTGTAATTCGTGTTTTAATTTATTTTTAAATGTAATGTAATTACTATAAGTGAGAACTGTTGAAGGCTTTTGTGTTCCCGATTATATTTATACTTTGTTATTTAATCAGTTTCATTGTAAAAAAAATAGTAATATTCATTTATCTAGTACCCATGGGGTATTTATCGTGATTTTTTAAATCAATTAACCACTATTAAGGAGCGTAGCTGTTGTCGGTGGAGAAGTTTCCATGCTCGGCGGCCTTCTGCCAGCGTTTTCACCTCCCTGTATGACATGACATCTGCCTTCTCTTTTATCTGGTCTATAAAGTTCTCCTTGGTCTTCCCGGTCCTCTCTTTCCTGCTATCTTTCTTTCTATGATGGTTTTCATCAATTTGGTGCCAGGTGGCCAGATGGCTAAACATCCTGCCTCTTCTGGTCTCTATAGTTGTTAGGAAACTTCTTGTTCTTATTAGCAGTGGCTCAAAATACACCTCAGATATAAAAGCCCGAATATCCATGGCAAAAAAAGCTTTTAACAACAAAAAATATCTCATAAAATCCAAAACCTTCAAAACCGTACACAAACGGCTAATAAAAGTCTACATAAGGAGCATTGCACTGTATGGAAGTGAGACGTGGACCATGACTCAAAAAGATCGAGAAATACTGGAAACGTTTGAAATGTGGTTAGAGACGAATGGAAAAAATAAACCAGGAAGTTGGAAAAAAAAAACAAACCAGGAAGTCCTAGAAATTGTGAACAAGAAAAGAAGTCCCCTAAGAACTATGATTATTTCAATGACGCTTTAATTAAATTATGGTGTCCGGGAAGTATCGGAAGGTGGCAACCCTGATACTACGGCAGTGTAGGGCAATCGGTATACGGCGATTGGTATATGGTTAATTGTTAGGCGCTTTGTCTCGGGCGTTGAGTTATTGCCTATTAAGGTCTGTATGCACAGATATTGGTAATTTTCGTGTTTATGATGGTTGAAATTTGTGTATTTTAAAGTTTTTGTTATGATACTGGGGTATGAGATGAGTAAGTCGAAAAATCGAAAACCAATAATTTTGAAACCAAGCGCGGCATTGCATTGCGCTCGTCATCCTGCAATATAAGATGTTATATCTATGTATGCCCAGTAATTACACTGGAAACATTGCCCTTTAATTCGTAACACATTAATGTTTGCACAAAAATACGCAAGGGGATGAAAACATTTTTAAAAAAGAAAAAAAAAAAACTTTTATTGCAATTTAATTTGAACTAAACGTTAAATTGCGGACCTAAATCAATACTATATTACCCATATTTTGATCAGCTTTTAAAGCGGTTTAAATATTAATTGACTTAATAAGTAAGCGCCATCTAGTATTACGCTGTTTTTCGGGGGTACACGTTACGACTTTTTCATATGAGATTGTCATTCTTCTTGTATAATATCTCTATGCCCAAACTATATGAAAAACTTGGTAACTTTGGTATGGAACCCTCGGTTTAAGAATCCGACTCGCACTTGTTCGGTTTTATTACTAATTTGTATTAGCGACAGCTTAGGCCGAATTTCGGCAGAGGCAGGTGGCACTGAACTGTTATGGGCTAGCGTGACGCTCACCATCAGGCGAGCGACTTGTCTTCATTCAATTACATAAAAAACTACAATATAATTCGTATAGTTTAGGTGTTTGACGACACCTCAATGTATTGTCTAATTCAAAAGGGACGGTTTCAAACTAAATTTAGTCACGTTAATAATTCAGCAAACGACGATCCAGACAAGGCCAGTAACAAATTTCTCGTGTATCGTTAACCTGTCCGGAGTGTTTATTCTCACATGAGACCGTCCACACGAGCTGCAAGCCCTGAAGTGATGGGCTTAAACGAAATTGAACTAGCGCCGTTTCAAATCTACCAGTTATTTGCTGAGGCATAATATGTCGGAATATGTGATGCAATAAAGTCGGACAAATTAAATTAGACTAATTAATTACAATACAATACAATATAACTTTATTAAACACTGAAAATACAATTAAAATTAAAATTAAACAATAATTATATATACGGCAGTATAATGGGCGGCCTTATCGCCTAAAGCGATTTCTTCCAGGCAACCTTAAATTAGTAATTAATCAAACATAAAAAATTAAAAAGTCATTTATTTATTCTTTATAATTTGTCTTTTTTCATTGTCAATGTTTCATAGACATTTTAAAGTTTTTGCCAACGAAAATTCTCAACAATATTTTTTTTTTTTCATTTGCCGTTAGCTTAAAAATTGCATTCATAAACTGGCATTGCTTTCTTAAAGACAACATGTCTTTTTTTGAAATATCAAGCTCAGATAATTTTTTATCTTCAAAAATGATGAAGATGCGCGAACGAGATGGCCTCTGAGGAAAGACGGCTCTGAAATAGAACAGATTGCTTCTTTGCTGATTCAGGAGGTAATTAAAAAAAACCGGGCAAGTGAGAGTCTTGATCGAGCACCAAGGGTTCCGTACAGATTATTTACCGTAACTATATTAATAAGAAAGCACCGAACAATGTTCTAATGAAAAAATATATAATTAATAGACAACTTAACTTTGTACATGAAAAATGATCTCTCGTGTATCGATACACATCAACCAAAAATATGTTTTGAGTGATATAACTACATATTAATGATTTTCAGATTTTTTACTTTACTTGTGCTGTAAGACCTAGCTGTTTACCATATACCATAAAAAAACTACTCCTATAAATCCTCTCCATGCTAAGGTTGCCTGGAAGAGATTGCTTTAAGCGATAAGGCCGCCAGTTGTTACACTAGTTTTAAGTTTTTTTTTAAACTTATGTTTGTCTTTTATGGTGTTAACAATAAAGAGTTATCTATCTATCTATCATTATTCTACGTCAATGGGAAGTACCCTATAGGTTTTGATTTATTCGCACCTGTGAATATATGCAGAATACCAGACTGTATTTTTCGTTTTTAAAAAAAAAAAAATTACAGCCTCAGGGGACCTCAGTATTACATATTAATTTCAACTAGATACCTTCTCGCGATACTGAGAAAAAGTGATTTGAAAACAGACAGACGGACAACGAAGTGATCCTATAAGGATTCCTTTTTTTCCTCTTAGGTACGGAACACTGAAAAAAAATAAAAAAATATAGCAATAAAAGCAGCATGTACATCAATAGCTACAAATTACTACTAAATCTATGTTACCCTTTAAACCCGGGAGAAATTCCCGTCCCGGATTCCCAAGAATGCTACCCTGGGACATTAATAAAGGCCAGATGGTCCCAGACGCGAATCGCATACTAATTATCGGAGAGAATAAATGAATTAATTTTCTTAATTAGGGACAGATAAAAATGGCCGGTTTTCTATTAGAAGGCGACGAGATTTGGAAAAGGTGCTCGGTAAGATGAATTAGGTGTCATTGTTAAAAGTTAAGTCCAAATTTGCTACAGAAAAATATGAGAAATCAGAAATATTACTTTCAAGTCACTTTTACAAATTAAACTATGTTTAGGGTTAAATTAGGCAAACTAATCAATAATTTAAACAACTTAATAATATTATGACAGGTAGGTATTTATTATGCTTTACTCCGTTTGTTCATTACACAAAAATGAGGATTCCGAGAATTTCATTTAATTTGTAGTACGGATTATTTTCAAAGAAATGAAATCTGCTTAAATTTGCTATGATTTAGTTCGATTATAGATTAGGTTAATAAATACGTAAGTATGTAAGGTAATATATGTATTTAGAGACTAATTGATTACTCGAATAAACCGTTCAAGCGCGAATCGGACTATTAAATTAAATTGGACTATTAAAAATATTAATATAATTTGAAAGGACATTTCATTAAAAAGGGACGCTGATAATGTTCCGCGCGGGACACCAAACGTCCCGTTTTTGGTGATGGACGTCCAAACCATGCTTTCATTACTGAGATAGTAAGTAGGTACTACATTTATTCCTCAGTCAGTTTTAGAATGTGTTCCTATTCATTATTATAAGAAATACTAACTGAATACTTTGTTTATGTAACATGTTTTATGTAAGACAAATCCCGCTTTTTTTACTTTTAAAAGTTAAATAGTCTTAAACTAATCTGGTAACGCTTATTCACATTCCACTGTGGTGTTTCGAAAACCCTTATAAGAATGAAAGCTACAATCACCGTAAATTGCGATCTCAATTCGTATCGTCGACGGCCGGCAATCAGGATCGCACATAAAGGGATGGAACCTAGCCATAAACTGCTTTACCACCGAATTGGACATTGTACTCAGTAGAAATGTATCCTTATTTTTTACTAGCTTTTTCCCGTGGTTCCCCGTGTGAACTGTGAATGGTTAGGGAAGTAGGCAGACACGTAATCGTCTGCCGCTCGTCATGCTCCTAACCTTACCCGCCTGCTCCAGATGCTGTCGGTTTTTGAATGCCAGTCAACGGACCAGCGAGATAGAGAGAGATCGATGGCAAGGCCAGCGACGTAAAAGGGATTAATAGGCGCGAGTAGAGAGTGTGGGGCCGTAGGGTTAATCCCAAACGTACGGCATGTTATCTGACAAGTTTTCCTTACGCATACCATGCTATTTGCCACTAGCATTACGAAAATTTGTCAGACACGTGTCACACCATTTAAGTGGACTTCGTGCCTTAGATCAACGCTGGTACCGTCCGACCTTCCCAGATTTGATACCCGCGTTGCTATATACGGAATAGTAAATTAATTGGCATAACAAGAGACAGTCTTTTTTATGAGCCAGTTCCCGTGTCAATGATTTTAAATGAAGGCTTTTGGTCGATATTTTTTTAAACTTTGGCAAACAATCTTTTTAATATGTTAAAATGATTTAGGGGGAAATGTATTATTTCTCGTCGATCGGTCAATTTGGACCAATTACAATACAAGAGCAAAATGAATATTGACCGAGGCAGCTGTGTTTGACGGCAGATTCATTATGTTCTACAAAACAATAGAGGTGCCAAGGTATATGCGGTAGCGATTAAATTGTCATCAAATTTTACCCGACTGCCAAAAAAACATTACCATATAAGTATGTCATAGTCATAGTTATAGTCGTAGTCATAGTTATTTAATTAGTAAAGCCAATTCACAGTCAGTAACTATTTTTGAGTGTTTCTTCTATAGCCTAAAATGCTTGACCGATTTTGACGATTAGGTGTCGTTCGGTTGCTCTATATGACCGGAGTGTCCATAGGCTACATTTTGCAGTTGGGTTTTTTATTTTTTATTTACTAATATCTATACTTATTAGGAACATACATTATGAATTTTAATTGATTTATTTAGTAAAAGCTATAGCTATTTTCGAATAATGTAATTGTCTACACAAAAATTAACAAAAAAAATATGAAGTCGTACAATAAATATTTTGTTTTTATTAATATCTTAATTCGGATATTTATTTCTCTGTTTGAATATTTGACCGAGCGAAGCGAGGAACGGAAGCAAATCGACTTAAGTATGTGTTTTCCGACTATAACTTGGGACCTTGATCCAATCAATATGTAATTTTACAAGCAAGTAGTTGCAAATACATTTTTTTGTTTTTAAATTTTATTCTGATTAAAATAGGTCAAGACGTTCCGAGAGTCGCTAGTTTCGCAGTTCAAGGTAAATTTTTAGTACTAGTTTCAATAGTAAATCACCTCTAGAAATTCCTGTAAAAATATTACGATATATTGCAACCCAAATTCTTCGAATGATTATAATTATGTACAAGATAATATTAGTTGTCAAGTAAATACTGTAACCACAATAAATATATATATATTATTAGTAATTAATGACTGTACAAGTTGGTTTAAACGATGACGTCAATCCGAAAACTGTAGGTTCATCATACCAAGGGCTCTACGAAAATACCCCATGTGTGTTCTAGTATTTTTCGTAGTAACATGATTTTTTAGTATTCTTAACGTTTTTTTTATTTTATTAGGCTTTTCCGTCCCACTTCGAAATATCCACACAAAAAAAAAAGTTAGAATATTTGTAAGCCGCTCATTGAGAAATTCCTTAAGAAAATAAAAAAAAACATATCTACGAAAAATCGTAGAATACATGGGGTATTTTAGTGAAACCCTTGGATTGAGGAACCTAAATTTTTCGGATTGACGTCACCGTTTAGACAAACCTATAGTTAAAACAAAAATAATTACTAATTCGAGGCGACCACTACTTTTGATAAAAAAACACCTCTAGAAACCGTCAATAATACAGCGATACAATACGACCCAAACGCCTCGTATGAGTACGTGCCTTTATTTCATACAGGAAGCTTTCGTAAAGGCCTTCTTTTGTTAAAGGTCCACATTCAACCCTACCTGAGTTCCTTCACAAAATAAATTCTAACCTAATTAAGCCTCGAAAGGGCGAAAAGGAACGCAAACAGTAACACCCTAACCCACATTTATATTAATACAACTCGTCGCAAAAGAAAATTAATTCTATTGAGCATTCGGAAAATAGCACCCCTTACACTTCGCAGAAAGAACGTAACAATCGCTCGTTTGACGCAAAACTACGACTAAACCGTTACAAATTAAGGCATTATTTTCTTTGACACGCAGTCATTAGTTAAGTCAACTAATCCTGGCTTATAAAAATCAAAAAGACGTAAATACAATAATTTTGCTGCACGAAAAGTTGCCTAAACTGTGAATGTTAGAGACGATTTTAGGTTAATAGCCAACGGTCGGAATTATATCGACAGTGTGAATTATTGAAGAGATGCGGGTTGCATAGTAATTGAGGGTCAGAGTGTAATTATCCTTTTAGATATTAAGAAAGCTGTATAATATTAGAAGCTTCGGATAGTTAGGACCGTTATGGATACTTTAAAATAGCGATAAAATAACCTTTTATCGACGTATCGTTACGGGAATAGCTATCGAACGGGTATAAAAATACCCGCTCGATAGCTAGAGGATGGTCGTTGCTAATGATGTAAATGTCAAGTTATTTTTGGCCAGTTTGTGCAGAAAAATATTATTTGTATTTTTGTAGATTAAATTTTGAAGATGTTTAAAGTCATGTTAATAGAGGCCTACATACGTTCGCCTATAATGTCGTTTAAAGAAGGTTGTGCCAATTTAATTCAGAGGATAAAAACCACGCTACATAAATATACAACATCATTAAAAATACATACAAATCATCTGTATGTAAGTAAGGAATCAGTGATTATCACAAATACATTAAAATTAAATAATGTAAGGGATATTTTAGAATCCAAATGTTGTTATAACCTAGAACATTTCTTTATGATACATATGACCCAAATAGTGTCATTTATGTATTACTTTATTGGAATATGCTAATTTAAGATCCTCAGGTATCTACTTAACATATGTCTGCAATAAAATATTGAGTATTATGGAAGTCCTTAAAACTAAAAGATACATCCTCGGAAACTAAAAAGAATCCTAGAACGTACGTATTTTTTGAGTGGAGAGGAATTTAGATTTTTCGTTTTTCATCACTGGCTGGACCAACCTGTATAATTGAGGTTATTTTTGCGTTAATTCGAATCGCACTGTGCGAGTTTTTATTATTTGATGCCTGCCTTTAGGTAAGTCTGTTGCTTGTGTCCAATCACAGATTTATCTGTGTGTCCAATATACCGTTTTAACGAAACCAAAAACGAAAAAGTTTGAAAAAAATATAATTATTATTTTTACTTGGAGATGCTATTTGCTTTTTGCTAAGAAATCGCTGTAATGACATAATTAATTATATTCTTAAAAACTTTCAACCAGCTTCTTATAAGTGCTCAAAAGTTTCTGCGTTATAAAGGTCTCCACGACGTTTCGTTTCGGGGTCGTTTTATAAAGGTAGAACAGACAGACAAGTGGCGTAGACTTATTAATAAAGTAGCCCTTAAAACTAAAAGTAAGTTTACTATACAATAACATATAATAAGTGTTGCTCAAGACTCCTTACATTAAAGGAAAACACAGCATCAACGTCCAAAACATTATACCCATAGACATAATGTGCCCAAACCTTATTTGCGTACTCATTAGGCACTAATAAGGCGGGACAGGAGCATTTCGCTCACAACACAGACTATACAATAACAGATGGACAACTCTTTGCAGTCCATTCTCTCGTTATCATCATCATCGACAATCTGTGTATTTGTCAATATCATAAAGATTAAATAAGGTCGTGAGGTCTCAGTTCGAGCTAACAACTTTATATGTTAATAACCTCTGTAAAGATTTTGCTCATTAACGAAATTCTTGTTTAGAATTGAGTACCTAATGTTTGTGCCAAATATTATCAAAATCGGTCGGTAAATGACGCCGAAGCAAACTTCCTCCTTTTTCGCGGAAATTCCCTCCAAACAAAAATCGCCCACGACAAAAAAGAATCAATGAAACTGTAGAATTGATATTGTGTAAAAAAGTTTATGCTCACGAGGTCTACTGTTCATAGCACTACCGTAACTAGCAATAATACTTGTCAATCTTTGAGCTAGCTTTCGTTTGCATTGGCTTAAAGCAGTGTACGTACAAACACGAACATCGCGAACAAAAACATTGTTTGGTTCTTACGTATGGGCGTTTATTAAAGCTCTCCGAACACCATCCTTAAAAAATGTATTTATTGGATCATGTTTTATACAAAAACATGTTTTATGAACACAGAATGTAACAAAAACATGTCTGACGAACACAGCGTTTGATGTTCGTTAGTGTATAGCATGCAAACAAATTTGTAGCGTATCATGCACCGCAACAAATTTGTTCGTTTGAGTGTACGCGGCTTTAGGAGCACAGAGCGTCCGCCCTCACCGTTTACTAAAGACCGTCCTCCGGTGGGTCTGTCGCAGTTTTAGGCCACTTACCCGGATCATAAAATAAGGAGATAAAGATATACATCTATGTATTTGTAATCCGCGCGTCCCGATCCCGTCCCAATGTCCCGAGTGTCCCGCGCTAATTCACGTCGTAACGAAGTTACCGTGACAGACGGACTGACGAGGGAGCGACGTGACGTGACGAAATTGGCACGCTCGTGTGCCGAGTTATACTCCGTGCTTAGTAGTTACACTCTCGTAATTGGATTGTATGAGTATATGATGTCCCAGAAGTACCTGCCACAAAAACTTGTTGGATGTCCGATACGAACTTGAACTGGGAGACTGGCAGCAACGTGACAAAATCACTACGTCGCCGCTCTGTATTACTTTCCAAAACTTGTTTTTTTTCGAGTGTTAATCCTTAATCCTTAAAACTAATATTATAATTCAGAGGAATATAGCCGCAGTCGTATCAGGACCAATAAAGCTTAGAGGTATAAAAATGAATACGTTCGTCTCGAGGAAAAAACTTTGCTTGCGCGATTTAGAACTCCATACACAACAACTGTCAGTCCGTACAAAACGTCAAAAATGGCCAACTAGCGCCATCTAGCTAACTAAAGGAAGTAGCTTTGTTTCTCTATCTGGATGTTTGTCGCTTTATCACGGCTAAACAGCTGAACGGATCTTGATAAAATTTGATAAGGAGTTACTGTATATCACATGCACGGACATAGGATACTTTTTTTATGTCCACGCGAACGAAGTCGCGGGTAACAATTAGTCTAAATACATATTAAGTAATATTATTAATAAAAAACTAAATCCGACTTCACAAAGTAGCCTATGTCACTCCGGACAAAATACCGAAAATAAAGAAGAATACAACGATACCTCACTCATCAAAATCGGTGTCAAGTATTGTAATATTTCAAGTGAAGTCCAATATTTCACAATTACAATAAGCTTCAGCCATGGTCTAAGTCAAGCAAAGTAAGTCCCGGTCAAGTCCACGTCGTGCCCCAGTAAAGTGGTGGTGACTTTACTAAAGGTTTCTATAGAGTTTTGAAAACAACACGAAGAGTCACGTTTCACAACATCATACTATTCACCAATACTCGTGCATATTCACGAACACTTAATGGATAAAAATCCTCCACTTGTCTCGAAATAACACAAGTTTTGGAAAATAATACAATGACGCGAGATGATTCTTCACGTTTCCGCCAAAACTCTGGTACGAGTATATAGGTTCTTACAATTGATAGTTTTTTTTTAGTTGACGTTGGAGATTTTTTATTGGACAGCTTGTCAAGATATATCAAATCAAATTAAATGTCATTTACTTCAACCATTGGTCAAAGCAAAGACATAATTTATAAGGAGAATTCTGTGGGTCAAAGAAACAACGAAGAAGAACACGAAAAACACAGAATTCTCCTTATACGAAAAAGATACAAAATTCTATAAATTAAATTAAAACATTTTAACATTTGTTCGTTAGTCAGTACATGAACCATTACTGCCCACCCTGACTATTAAGGTCGGTCTCAGTTCGATGTCCCGAACTGAGAATTCACCACCTTATCTTGCAATTGTAGAATTGAGGTTGTCCAAAAAGTTCGTGCTGCGAGGTCTACCGTTTATAGAACTACTAGTATTAAATTCTGAACTTGGAAGTTTTGTTGGTTAACATTCCCAACAAAGTATCGCTTTCTGAAAAAAGCTAATATTGAAAGTTTAGCTTGAAATTCAAAATCGATATTTTCTTAAGTAGATAGAAATTTACGAAACATGAAGCAGGCAGTAAGCTCGCTCGCCTGCTGTCGCTTAATTGGAGCTTAGTTCCTGTCGTAGTAAGTATCTTTACTTAATATGGTACTAGCTTTATATAAAGTAACTAGTATTTCGCGTGGCTGCGCGGGCCGCGAGCGGCCCGCGTGGCGGTCCTGCCGTTGGGTATGGCTGGATCACTGAGTGCGACTTACAAAGTTGAAAAAACAGGAGGAGCATGACGAAAACGGGTAAGAAACCTCCGTACGGTAGTAATCTGGCTGATGATGATGATGATTATGGTTAAAATCCATGACCGAAATCGAAAATTGCAGTTGAACGGGTAGAAATCCCCCCATCGCTGTGGAAATGGGAAAGAAATCTCGGTACGTTAGGGAGAAGGCTGATGATGATGATGGAATTTTTTAAATCCATGACCGAAATCGAACATTGCAGTCGGCCGGGTAGAAAACCCCCATTGCTGCGAAAACGGGAAAGAAATCTCAATAGAGTAGTAATTTGACTGATGATGATGATGATGATTTTGAAAATATATGACCGAGAGTTGACATCGCAGTTTGAAGGAACCAAATCCCCCCATCGTGGTGGAAACGCAAGAGACGATTGTTATTCATTAAGAAATGCCTTTGAAATCCCCTCATACGGAGCTCGGCCTACGGCCTCGCAAGTGTGAGGCTCGGCCTGCGGCCTCGCGGCTCGACTGACACAAGGCTCGGCCTTCGGCCTCGCCTTTGTCAGCCGAGCGTCCGACAGGCACCATGACTCGGCCTGGCGGCCTCGTCTTGGTGCCGCTCGGCCTACGGCCTCGCAGGGGGCTCGGCCTGCGGCCTCGCTAGTGTGAGGCTCGGCCTTCGGCCTCGCACGAGTCGATCTAAATCCGGAAAAACGCCGTAGCTCGGCCTCACGGCCTCGCCACGGCACTCGAAAAACAAATTTGTATGGCAGCTACATAAAAAAAAAAAAAAAACAAAAAACAAATTCCATATTTGAAATCAGCGACCCCGAAAATCCCCGGATGCAAAAAATCAGCCCCCTCCGAGCAATTTGAAAAATGGCGGCCATCTTGAATCCGCCATCTTGGATTTTCGTCATCCCTAGTGGATGGCCCCGAACGTCCCCTATGACATTTGGTCAAACACTCTATATCCATCTCTATTAGTTTGACCGCTATCGAAGATTCAATTTTGTATGGCGGCCATGTTTTTTTGAATGGCGGCCATGTTTTTTTTCATTTTTCCAGAAAGGTCCCAGGGTTTGAGGAAACTTTAGTTTAAGTGCTTTAGAAAAAATGTTTACCGTTTCCGAGATCCCCTGGGGGTCCACCTTCAGGGTATGACCTTCCGAAGGTTTCGGATTTTTCCCGGTGGTTCTGGCCCCCCCTCCGTACGACCCCGTACTCGCTTTTCACCCCCCCCTTCCCCAGTTGGCCAGAGCAATATCTAAATGAGTCAGTGAGTGAGTCAGTCAGTGGTAATTTAAGTTTATATAATATAACTAGTATTTCGCGTGGCTGCGCGGGCCGCGAGCGGCCCGCGTGGCGGTCCTGCCGTTGGGTGTGGCTGCATCATCTGTGCTCGACTTAAAAGTTGAAAAAACAGGAGGAGCATGACGAAAACGGGTAAGAAACCTCCGTACGGCAGTAATCTGGCTGATGATGATGATGATGATTTTTAAATCTATGACCGAAATCGAAAATTGCAGTTGGAACGGTAGAAATCCCCCATCGCTGTGGAAACGGGAAAGAAATCTCGATGCGTTAGGGAGAAGGCTGATGATGATGATGGAATTTTTTAAATCCATGACCGAAATCGAACATTGCAGTCGGCCGGGTAGAAAACCCCCATTGCTGCGAAAACGGGAAAGAAATCTCAATAGAGTAGTAATCTGGCTGATGATGATGATGATGATGATTATGAGTAACATCTATGACCGATAATGAACGTCGCAGTTTGACCGGTAGAAATCCCCCCATCGCTGTGGAAATGGGTAAGAAATCTCGATGTGTTAGGGAGAAGGCTGATGATGATGATGGAATTTTTTAAATCCATGACCGAAATCGAACATCGCACCCGGACGGGTAGAAAACTCCCAATTGCTTCGAAAACGGATAAGAAACCTTCATACGGTAGTAATCTGGCTGATGATGATGATGATTACGGAGCTCGGCCTACGGCCTCGCAAGTGTGAGGCTCGGCCTGCGGCCTCGCGGCTCGACTGACACAAGGCTCGGCCTTCGGCCTCGCCTCGTGTCAGCCGAGCGTCCGACACGCACCATGACTCGGCCTGGCGGCCTCGTCTTGGTGCCGCTCGGCCTACGGCCTCGCTGGGGGCTCGGCCTGCGGCCTCGCTAGTGTGAGGCTCGGCCTTCGGCCTCGCACGAGTCGATCTAAATCCGGAAAAACGCCGTAGCTCGGCCTCACGGCCTCGCCACGGCACTCGAAAAACAAATTTGTATGGCAGCTACATTAAAAAAAAAAAATTCAAAAAACAAATTCCATAAAATCCCCGGATGCAAAAAATCAGCCCCCTCCGAGCAATTTGAAAAATGGCGGCCATCTTGAATCCGCCATCTTGGATTTTCGTCATCCCTAGTGGATGGCCCCGAACGTCCCCTATGACATTTGGTCAAACACTCGATATCCATCTCTATTAGTTTGACGGCTATCGAAGATTCAATTTTGTATGGCGGCCATGTTTTTTTGAATGGCGGCCATGTTTTTTTTCATTTTTCCAGAAAGGTCCCAGGGTTTGGGGTATATTTAGTTCCAGTGCTTTAGAAAAAATGTTTACCGTTTCCGAGATCCCCTGGGGGTCCACCTTCAGGGTATGACCTTCTGAAGGTTTCGGATTTTTCCCGGTGGTTCTGGCCCCCCCTCCGTACGACCCCGTACTCGCTTTTCACCCCCCCCTTCCCCAGTTGGCCAGAGCAATATCTAAATGAGTGAGTCAGTCAGTCAGTCAGTGGTAATTTAAGTTTATATAATATAACTAGTATTTCGCGTGGCTGCGCGGGCCGCGAGCGGCCCGCGTGGCGGTCCTGCCGTTGGGTATGGCTGGGCCTTTTAGTTCGACTTAAAAGTTGAAAAAACAGGAGGAGCATGACGAAAACGGGTAAGAAACCTCCGTACGGCAGTAATCTGGCTGATGATGATGATGATGATTTTTAAATCTATGACCGAAAATGAAGGTTGCAGTTGAACGGGTAGAAATCCCCCCATCGCTGTGGAAATGGGAAAGAAATCTCGGTACGTTAGGGAGAAGGCTGATGATGATGATGGAATTTTTTAAATCCATGACCGAAATCGAACATTGCAGTCGGCCGGGTAGAAAACCCCCATTGCTGCGAAAACGGGAAAGAAATCTCAATAGAGTAGTAATTTGGTTGATGATGATGATGATGATTTTGAAAATATATGACCGAGAGTTGACATTGCAGTTTGAAGGAACCAAATCCCCCCATCGTGGCGGAAACGCAAGAGACGATTGTTATTCATTAAGAAATGCCTTTGAAATCCCCTCATACGGAGCTCGGCCTACGGCCTCGCAAGTGTGAGGCTCGGCCTGCGGCCTCGCGGCTCGACTGACACAAGGCTCGGCCTTCGGCCTCGCCTCGTGTCAGCCGAGCGTCCGACACGCACCATGACTCGGCCTGGCGGCCTCGTCATGGTGCCGCTCGGCCTACGGCCTCGCAGGGGGCTCGGCCTGCGGCCTCGCTAGTGTGAGGCTCGGCCTTCGGCCTCGCACGAGTCGATCTAAATCCGGAAAAACGCCGTAGCTCGGCCTCACGGCCTCGCCACGGCACTCGAAAAACAAATTTGTATGGCAGCTACATTAAAAAAAAAAAAAAACAAAAAACAAATTCCATATTTGAAATCAGCGACCCCGAAAACCCCCGGATGCAAAAAATCAGCCCCCTCCGAGCAATTTGAAAAATGGCGGCCATCTTGAATCCGCCATCTTGGATTTTCGTCATCCCTAGTGGATGGCCCCGAACGTCCCCTATGACATTTGGTCAAACACTCGATATCCATCTCTATTAGTTTGACCGCTATCGAAGATTCAATTTTGTATGGCGGCCATGTTTTTTTGAATGGCGGCCATGTTTTTTTTTATTTTTCCAAAAAGGTCCCAGGGTTTAACGAAACTTTAGTTTAAGTGCTTTAGAAAAAATGTTTACCGTTTCCGAGATCCCCTGGGGGTCCACCTTCAGGGTATGACCTTCTGAAGGTTTCGGATTTTTCCCGGTGGTTCTGGCCCCCCCTCCGTACGACGCCGTACTCGCTTTTCACCCCCCCCTTCCCCAGTTGGCCAGAGCAATATCTAAATGAGTGAGTCAGTGAGTCAGTGAGTGGTAATTTAACTTTATATAATATAACTAGTATTTCGCGTGGCTGCGCGGGCCGCGAGCGGCCCGCGTGGCGGTCCTGCCGTTGGGTATGGCTGGATCACTGAGTGCGACTTACAAAGTTGAAAAAACAGGAGGAGCATGACGAAAACGGGTAAGAAACCTCCGTACGGTAGTAATCTGGCTGATGATGATGATGATTATGGTTAAAATCCATGACCGAAATCGAAAATTGCAGTTGAACGGGTAGAAATCCCCCCATCGCTGTGGAAATGGGAAAGAAATCTCGGTACGTTAGGGAGAAGGCTGATGATGATGATGGAATTTTTTAAATCCATGACCGAAATCGAACATTGCAGTCGGCCGGGTAGAAAACCCCCATTGCTGCGAAAACGGGAAAGAAATCTCAATAGAGTAGTAATTTGACTGATGATGATGATGATGATTTTGAAAATATATGACCGAGAGTTGACATCGCAGTTTGAAGGAACCAAATCCCCCCATCGTGGTGGAAACGCAAGAGACGATTGTTATTCATTAAGAAATGCCTTTGAAATCCCCTCATACGGAGCTCGGCCTACGGCCTCGCAAGTGTGAGGCTCGGCCTGCGGCCTCGCGGCTCGACTGACACAAGGCTCGGCCTTCGGCCTCGCCTTTGTCAGCCGAGCGTCCGACAGGCACCATGACTCGGCCTGGCGGCCTCGTCTTGGTGCCGCTCGGCCTACGGCCTCGCAGGGGGCTCGGCCTGCGGCCTCGCTAGTGTGAGGCTCGGCCTTCGGCCTCGCACGAGTCGATCTAAATCCGGAAAAACGCCGTAGCTCGGCCTCACGGCCTCGCCACGGCACTCGAAAAACAAATTTGTATGGCAGCTACATAAAAAAAAAAAAAAAACAAAAAACAAATTCCATATTTGAAATCAGCGACCCCGAAAATCCCCGGATGCAAAAAATCAGCCCCCTCCGAGCAATTTGAAAAATGGCGGCCATCTTGAATCCGCCATCTTGGATTTTCGTCATCCCTAGTGGATGGCCCCGAACGTCCCCTATGACATTTGGTCAAACACTCTATATCCATCTCTATTAGTTTGACCGCTATCGAAGATTCAATTTTGTATGGCGGCCATGTTTTTTTGAATGGCGGCCATGTTTTTTTTCATTTTTCCAGAAAGGTCCCAGGGTTTGAGGAAACTTTAGTTTAAGTGCTTTAGAAAAAATGTTTACCGTTTCCGAGATCCCCTGGGGGTCCACCTTCAGGGTATGACCTTCCGAAGGTTTCGGATTTTTCCCGGTGGTTCTGGCCCCCCCTCCGTACGACCCCGTACTCGCTTTTCACCCCCCCCTTCCCCAGTTGGCCAGAGCAATATCTAAATGAGTCAGTGAGTGAGTGAGTGAGTGGTAATTTAAGTTTATATAATATAATAACTAGTATTTCGCGTGGCTGCGCGGGCCGCGAGCGGCCCGCGTGGCGGTCCTGCCGTTGGGTATGGCTGGATCACTGAGTGCGACTTAAAAGTTGAAAAAACAGGAGGAGCATGACGAAAACGGGTAAGAAACCTCCGTACGGTAGTAATCTGGCTGATGATGATGATGATGATTTTTAAATGTATGACCGAAAATGAAGGTTGCAGTTGAACGGGTAGAAATCCCCCCATCGCTGTGGAAATGGGAAAGAAATCTCGGTACGTTAGGGAGAAGGCTGATGATGATGATGGATTTTTAAATCCATGACCGAAATCGAACATTGCAGTCGGCCGGGTAGAAAACCCCCATTGCTGCGAAAACGGGAAAGAAATCTCAATAGAGTAGTAATTTGACTGATGATGATGATGATGATTTTGAAAATATATGACCGAGAGTTGACATCGCAGTTTGGAGGAACCAAATCCCCCCATCGTGGTGGAAACGCAAGAGACGATTGTTATTCATTAAGAAATGCCTTTGAAATCCCCTAAGAAATGCCTTTGAAATCCCCTCATACGGAGCTCGGCCTACGGCCTCGCAAGTGTGAGGCTCGGCCTACGGCCTCGCAGGGGGCTCGGCCTGCGGCCTCGCTAGTGTGAGGCTCGGCCTTCGGCCTCGCACGAGTCGATCTAAATCCGGAAAAACGCCGTAGCTCGGCCTCACGGCCTCGCCACGGCACTCGTAAAACAAATTTGTATGGTAGCTACATTAAAAAAAAAAAAATTCAAAAAACAAATTCCATATTTGAAATCGGCGACCCCGAAAATCCCCGGATGCAAAAAATCAGCCCCCTCCGAGCAATTTGAAAAATGGCGGCCATCTTGAATCCGCCATCTTGGATTTTCGTCATCCCTAGTGGATGGCCCCGAACGTCCCCTATGACATTTGGTCAAACACTCGATATCCATCTCTATTAGTTTGACCGCAATCGAAGATTCAATTTTGTATGGCGGCCATGTTTTTTTGAATGGCGGCCATGTTTTTTTTCATTTTTCCAGAAAGGTCCCAGGGTTTGGGGTATATTTAGTTCCAGTGCTTTAGAAAAATGTTTACCGTTTCCGAGATCCCCTGGGGGTCCACCTTCAGGGTATGACCTTCTGAAGGTTTCGGATTTTTCCCGGTGGTTCTGGCCCCCCCTCCGTACGACCCCGTACTCGCTTTTCACCCCCCCCTTCCCCAGTTGGCCAGAGCAATATCTAAATGAGTGAGTGAGTGAGTGAGTCAGTGAGTGGTAATTTAAGTTTATATAATATAACTAGTATTTCGCGTGGCTGCGCGGGCCGCGAGCGGCCCGCGTGGCGGTCCTGCCGTTGGGTATGGCTGGGCCTTTTAGTTCGACTTGAAAAGTTGAAAAAACAGGAGGAGCATGACGAAAACGGGTAAGAAACCTCCGTTCGGTAGTAATCTGGCTGATGATGATGATGATGATTTTTAAATCTATGACCGAAAATGAAGGTTGCAGTTGAACGGGTAGAAATCCCCCCATCGCTGTGGAAATGGGAAAGAAATCTCGGTACGTTAGGGAGAAGGCTGATGATGATGATGGATTTTTTTAAATCCATGACCGAAATCGAACATTGCAGTCGGCCGGGTAGAAAACCCCCATTGCTGCGAAAACGGGAAAGAAATCTCAATAGAGTAGTAATTTGACTGATGATGATGATGATGATTTTGAAAATATATGACCGAAATCGAACATCGCAGTCGGCCGGGTAGAAAACCCCCAATTGCTACGAAAACGGGTAAGAAACCTCCAAACGGTAATAATTTGGCTGATGATGATGATGATTATGAGTAAAATCTATGACCGATAATGAACGTCGCAGTTTGACCGGTAGAAATCCCCCCATCGCTGTGGAAACGGGAAAGAAATCTCGATACGTTAAGGAGAAGGCTGATGATGATGACGGATTTTTTTAATCTATGACCGAAATCGAACATCGCAGTCGGCCGGGTAGAAAACCCCCCTATAATACGAAAACGGGTAAGAATCCTCCATAGAGTAGTAATTTGGCTTATGATGATGATGATGATTTTGAAAATATATGACCGAGAGTTGACATCGCAGTCGGCCGCATAGAAAACCCCCAATTGCTACGAAAACGGGTAAGAAACCTCCATACGGTAGTAATCTGGCTGATGATGATGATGACTATTGTTTAAATCCACGACCGAAATCGAAAATTACAGTTGAACGGGTAGAAATCCCCCCATCGCTGTGGAAATGGGAAAGAAATCTCGGTACGTTAGGGAGAAGGCTGATGATGATGATGGATTTTTTTAAATCCATGACCGAAATCGAACATTGCAGTCGGCCGGGTAGAAAACCCCCATTGCTGCGAAAACGGGTAAGAAATCTCCATAGAGTAGTAATTTGGCTGATGATGATGATGATGATTTTGAAAAAATATGACCGAGAGTTGACATTGCAGTTTGAAGGAACCAAATCCCCCCATCGTGGTGGAAACGCAAAAGACATTTGTTATTCATTAAGAAATGCCTTTGAAATCCTCTCATACGGAGCTCGGCCTACGGCCTCGCAAGTGTGAGGCTCGGCCTGCGGCCTCGCGGCTCGACTGACACAAGGCTCGGCCTTCGGCCTCGCCTCGTGTCAGCCGAGCGTCCGACACGCACCATGACTCGGCCTGGCGGCCTCGTCTTGGTGCCGCTCGGCCTACGGCCTCGCAGGGGGCTCGGCCTGCGGCCTCGCTAGTGTGAGGCTCGGCCTTCGGCCTCGCACGAGTCGATCTGAATCCGGAAAAACGCCGTAGCTCGGCCTCACGGCCTCGCCACGGCACTCGAAAAACAAATTTGTATGGCAGCTACATTAAAAAAAAAAAAATTCAAAAAACAAATTCCATATTTGAAATCAGCGACCCCGAAAATCCCCGGATGCAAAAAATCAGCCCCCTCCGAGCAATTTGAAAAATGGCGGCCATCTTGAATCCGCCATCTTGGATTTTCGTCATCCCTAGTGGATGGCCCCGAACGTCCCCTATGACATTTGGTCAAACACTCGATATCCATCTCTATTAGTTTGACCGCAATCGAAGATTCAATTTTGTATGGCGGCCATGTTTTTTTGAATGGCGGCCATGTTTTTTTTCATTTTTCCAGAAAGGTCCCAGGGTTTGGGGTATATTTAGTTCCAGTGCTTTAGAAAAAATGTTTACCGTTTCCGAGATCCCCTGGGGGTCCACCTTCAGGGTATGACCTTCTGAAGGTTTCGGATTTTTCCCGGTGGTTCTGGCCCCCCCTCCGTACGACCCCGTACTCGCTTTTCACCCCCCCCTTCCCCAGTTGGCCAGAGCAATATCTAAATGAGTGAGTCAGTCAGTGAGTCAGTGGTAATTTAACTTTATATAATATAACTAGTATTTCGCGTGGCTGCGCGGGCCGCGAGCGGCCCGCGTGGCGGTCCTGCCGTTGGGTATGGCTGCATCATCTGTGCTCGACTTAAAAAGTTGAAAAAACAGGAGGAGCATGACGAAAACGGGTAAGAAACCTCCGTACGGTAGTAATCTGGCTGATGATGATGATGATGATTTTTAAATCTATGACCGATAATGAACGTCGCAGTTGAACGGGTAGAAATCCCCCCATCGCTGTGGAAATGGGAAAGAAATCTCGGTACGTTAGGGAGAAGGCTGATGATGATGATGGATTTTTAAATCCATGACCGCAACTGAAAATCGCTGTCGGCCTGGTAGAAAACTCCCTATTGCTACGAAAACGGGTAAGAATCCTCCATAGAGTAGTAATTTGATTGATGATGATGATGATGATTTTGAAAATATATGACCGAGAGTTGACATCGCAGTTTGAAGGAACCAAATCCCCCCATCGTGGTGGAAACGCAAGAAACGATTGTTATTCATTAAGAAATGCCTTTGAAATCCCCTCATACGGAGCTCGGCCTACGGCCTCGCAAGTGTGAGGCTCGGCCTGCGGCCTCGCGGCTCGACTGACACAAGGCTCGGCCTTCGGCCTCGCCTCGTGTCAGCCGAGCGTCCGACACGCACCATGACTCGGCCTGGCGGCCTCGTCATGGTGCCGCTCGGCCTACGGCCTCGCAGGGGGCTCGGCCTGCGGCCTCGCTAGTGTGAGGCTCGGCCTTCGGCCTCGCACGAGTCGATCTAAATCCGGAAAAACGCCGTAGCTCGGCCTCACGGCCTCGCCACGGCACTCGAAAAACAAATTTGTATGGCAGCTACATTAAAAAAAAAAAAATTCAAAAAACAAATTCCATATTCGAAATCAGCGACCCCGAAAATCCCCGGATGCAAAAAATCAGCCCCCTCCGAGCAATTTGAAAAATGGCGGCCATCTTGAATCCGCCATCTTGGATTTTCGTCATCCCTAGTGGATGGCCCCGAACGTCCCCTATGACATTTGGTCAAACACTCGATATCCATCTCTATTAGTTTGACCGCAATCGAAGATTCAATTTTGTATGGCGGCCATGTTTTTTTGAATGGCGGCCATGTTTTTTTTCATTTTTCCAGAAAGGTCCCAGGGTTTGGGGAAACTTTAGTTTAAGTGCTTTAGAAAAAATGTTTACCGTTTCCGAGATCCCCTGGGGGTCCACCTTCAGGGTATGACCTTCGGAAGGTTTCGGATTTTTCCCGGTGGTTCTGGCCCCCCCTCCGTACGACCCCGTACTCACTTTTCACCCCCCCCTTCCCCAGTTGGCCAGAGCAATATCTAAATGAGTGAGTCAGTGAGTGAGTCAGTCAGTGGTAATTTAAGTTTATATAATATAACTAGTATTTCGCGTGGCTGCGCGGGCCGCGAGCGGCCCGCGTGGCGGTCCTGCCGTTGGGTATGGCTGGATCGTTTAGTGCTTGACTTAAAAGTTGAAAAAACAGGAGGAGCATGACGAAAACGGGTAAGAAACCTCCGTACGGTAGTAATCTGGCTGATGATGATGATGATGATTTTTAAATCTATGACCGAAAATGAAGGTTGCAGTTGAACGGGTAGAAATCCCCCCATCGCTGTGGAAATGGGAAAGAAATCTCGGTACGTTAGGGAGAAGGCTGATGATGATGATGATGATTTTTAAATCTATGACCGAAAATGAAGGTTGCAGTTGAACGGGTAGAAATCCCCCCATCGCTGTGGAAATGGGAAAGAAATCTCGGTACGTTAGGGAGAAGGCTGATGATGATGATGGATTTTTTTAAATCCATGACCGCAACTGAAAATCGAAGTCGGCCGGGTAGAAAACCCCCATTGCTGCGAAAACGGGTAAGAATCCTCCATAGAGTAGTAATTTGGTTGATGATGATGATGATGATGATTTTGAAAATATATGACCGAGAGTTGACATTGCAGTTTGAAGGAACCAATTCCCCCCATCGTGGTGGAAACGCAAGAGACGATTGTTATTCATTAAGAAATGCCTTTGAAATCCCCTCATACGGAGCTCGGCCTACGGCCTCGCAAGTGTGAGGCTCGGCCTGCGGCCTCGCGGCTCGACTGACACAAGGCTCGGCCTTCGGCCTCGCCTTTGTCAGCCGAGCGTCCGACAGGCACCATGACTCGGCCTGGCGGCCTCGTCATGGTGCCGCTCGGCCTACGGCCTCGCAGGGGGCTCGGCCTGCGGCCTCGCTAGTGTGAGGCTCGGCCTTCGGCCTCGCACGAGTCGATCTAAATCCGGAAAAACGCCGTAGCTCGGCCTCACGGCCTCGCCACGGCACTCGAAAAACAAATTTGTATGGCAGCTACATTAAAAAAAAAAAAATTCAAAAAACAAATTCCATATTTGAAATCAGCGACCCCGAAAACCCCCGGATGCAAAAAATCAGCCCCCTCCGAGCAATTTGAAAAATGGCGGCCATCTTGAATCCGCCATCTTGGATTTTCGTCATCCCTAGTGGATGGCCCCGAACGTCCCCTATGACATTTGGTCAAACACTCGATATCCATCTCTATTAGTTTGACCGCAATCGAAGATTCAATTTTGTATGGCGGCCATGTTTTTTTGAATGGCGGCCATGTTTTTTTTCATTTTTCCAGAAAGGTCCCAGGGTTTGGGGTATATTTAGTTCCAGTGCTTTAGAAAAAATGTTTACCGTTTCCGAGATCCCCTGGGGGTCCACCTTCAGGGTATGACCTTCCGAAGGTTTCGGATTTTTCCCGGTGGTTCTGGCCCCCCCTCCGTACGACCCCGTACTCGCTTTTCACCCCCCCCTTCCCCAGTTGGCCAGAGCAATATCTAAATGAGTGAGTCAGTGAGTGGTAATTTAAGTTTATATAATATAACTAGTATTTCGCGTGGCTGCGCGGGCCGCGAGCGGCCCGCGTGGCGGTCCTGCCGTTGGGTATGGCTGCATCTTCTGTGCTCGACTTACAAAGTTGAAAAAACAGGAGGAGCATGACGAAAACGGGTAAGAAACCTCCGTACGGTAGTAATCTGGCTGATGATGATGATGATGATTTTTTAATCTATGACCGAAAATGAAGGTCGCAGTTGAACGGGTAGAAATCCCACCATCGCTGTGGAAACGGGTAAGAAATCTCGATACGTTAGGGAGAAGGCTGATGATGATGATGGATTTTTTTAAATCCATGACCGAAATCGAACATTGCAGTCGGCCGGGTAGAAAACCCCCATTGCTGCGAAAACGGGTAAGAATCCTCCATGCAGTAGTAATTTGGTTGATGATGATGATGATGATTTTGAAAAAATATGACCGAGAGTTGACATCGCAGTTTGAAGGAACCAAATCCCCCCATCGTGGTGGAAACGCAAGAGACGATTGTTATTCATTAAGAAATGCCTTTGAAATCCCCTCATACGGAGCTCGGCCTACGGCCTCGCAAGTGTGAGGCTCGGCCTGCGGCCTCGCGGCTCGTCTGACACAAGGCTCGGCCTTCGGCCTCGCCTCGTGTCAGCCGAGCGTCCGACACGCACCATGACTCGGCCTGGCGGCCTCGTCTTGGTGCCGCTCGGCCTACGGCCTCGCAGGGGGCTCGGCCTGCGGCCTCGCTAGTGTGAGGCTCGGCCTTCGGCCTCGCACGAGTCGATCTAAATCCGGAAAAACGCCGTAGCTCGGCCTCACGGCCTCGCCACGGCACTCGAAAAACAAATTTGTATGGCAGCTACATTAAAAAAAAAAAAATTCAAAAAACAAATTCCATATTCGAAATCAGCGACCCCGAAAATCCCCGGATGCAAAAAATCAGCCCCCTCCGAGCAATTTGAAAAATGGCGGCCATCTTGAATCCGCCATCTTGGATTTTCGTCATCCCTAGTGGATGGCCCCGAACGTCCCCTATGACATTTGGTCAAACACTCGATATCCATCTCTATTAGTTTGACCGCAATCGAAGATTCAATTTTGTATGGCGGCCATGTTTTTTTGAATGGCGGCCATGTTTTTTTTCATTTTTCCAGAAAGGTCCCAGGGTTTGGGGAAACTTTAGTTTAAGTGCTTTAGAAAAAATGTTTACCGTTTCCGAGATCCCCTGGGGGTCCACCTTCAGGGTATGACCTTCTGAAGGTTTCGGATTTTTCCCGGTGGTTCTGGCCCCCCCTCCGTACGACCCCGTACTCGCTTTTCACCCCCCCCTTCCCCAGTTGGCCAGAGCAATATCTAAATGAGTGAGTCAGTGAGTGAGTGAGTGGTAATTTAAGTTTTCGGCCTACGGCCTCGCAGGGGGCTCGGCCTGCGGCCTCGCTAGTGTGAGGCTCGGCCTTCGGCCTCGCACGAGTCGATCTAAATCCGGAAAAACGCCGTAGCTCGGCCTCACGGCCTCGCCACGGCACTCGAAAAACAAATTTGTATGGCAGCTACATTAAAAAAAAAAAAATTCAAAAAACAAATTCCATATTCGAAATCAGCGACCCCGAAAATCCCCGGATGCAAAAAATCAGCCCCCTCCGAGCAATTTGAAAAATGGCGGCCATCTTGAATCCGCCATCTTGGATTTTCGTCATCCCTAGTGGATGGCCCCGAACGTCCCCTATGACATTTGGTCAAACACTCGATATCCATCTCTATTAGTTTGACCGCAATCGAAGATTCAATTTTGTATGGCGGCCATGTTTTTTTGAATGGCGGCCATGTTTTTTTTCATTTTTCCAGAAAGGTCCCAGGGTTTGGGGAAACTTTAGTTTAAGTGCTTTAGAAAAAATGTTTACCGTTTCCGAGATCCCCTGGGGGTCCACCTTCAGGGTATGACCTTCTGAAGGTTTCGGATTTTTCCCGGTGGTTCTGGCCCCCCCTCCGTACGACCCCGTACTCGCTTTTCACCCCCCCCTTCCCCAGTTGGCCAGAGCAATATCTAAATGAGTGAGTCAGTGAGTGAGTGAGTGGTAATTTAAGTTTATATAATATAACTAGTATTTCGCGTGGCTGCGCGGGCCGCGAGCGGCCCGCGTGGCGGTCCTGCCGTTGGGTGTGGCTGGATCACTGAGTGCGACTTGAAAAGTTGAAAAAACAGGAGGAGCATGACGAAAACGGGTAAGAAACCTCCGTTCGGTAGTAATCTGGCTGATGATGATGATGATGATTTTTAAATCTATGACCGAAAATGAAGGTTGCAGTTGAACGGGTAGAAATCCCCCCATCGCTGTGGAAATGGGAAAGAAATCTCGGTACGTTAGGGAGAAGGCTGATGATGATGATGGAATTTTTTAAATCCATGACCGAAATCGAACATTGCAGTCGGCCGGGTAGAAAACCCCCATTGCTGCGAAAACGGGAAAGAAATCTCAATAGAGTAGTAATTTGGTTGATGATGATGATGATGATTTTGAAAATATATGACCGAGAGTTGACATCGCAGTTTGGAGGAACCAAATCCCCCCATCGTGGTGGAAACGCAAGAGACGATTGTTATTCATTAAGAAATGCCTTTGAAATCCCCTCATACGGAGCTCGGCCTACGGCCTCGCAAGTGTGAGGCTCGGCCTGCGGCCTCGCGGCTCGACTGACACAAGGCTCGGCCTTCGGCCTCGCCTCGTGTCAGCCGAGCGTCCGACACGCACCATGACTCGGCCTGGCGGCCTCGTCATGGTGCCGCTCGGCCTACGGCCTCGCAGGGGGCTCGGCCTGCGGCCTCGCTAGTGTGAGGCTCGGCCTTCGGCCTCGCACGAGTCGATCTAAATCCGGAAAAACGCCGCAGCTCGGCCTCACGGCCTCGCCACGGCACTCGAAAAACAAATTTGTATGGCAGCTACATTAAAAAAAAAAAAATTCAAAAAACAAATTCCATATTTGAAATCAGCGACCCCGAAAACCCCCGGATGCAAAAAATCAGCCCCCTCCGAGCAATTTGAAAAATGGCGGCCATCTTGAATCCGCCATCTTGGATTTTCGTCATCCCTAGTGGATGGCCCCGAACGTCCCCTATGACATTTGGTCAAACACTCGATATCCATCTCTATTAGTTTGACCGCAATCGAAGATTCAATTTTGTATGGCGGCCATGTTTTTTTGAATGGCGGCCATGTTTTTTTTCATTTTTCCAGAAAGGTCCCAGGGTTTGGGGTATATTTAGTTCCAGTGCTTTAGAAAAAATGTTTACCGTTTCCGAGATCCCCTGGGGGTCCACGTCGAGGAGTCGACCTTCTGAAGGTTTCGGATTTTTCCCGGTGGTTTTGGACCCCCCTCCGTACGACCCTATACTCACTTTTCACCCCCCCTTTCCCCAGTTGGCCAGAGCAATATCTAAATGAGTGAGTCAGTCAGTCAGTGGTAATTTAAGTTTATATAATATAATAACTAGTATTTCGCGTGGCTGCGCGGGCCGCGAGCGGCCCGCGTGGCGGTCCTGCCGTTGGGTATGGCTGGGCCTTTTAGTTCGACTTGAAAAGTTGAAAAAACAGGAGGAGCATGACGAAAACGGGTAAGAAACCTCCGTACGGTAGTAATCTGGCTGATGATGATGATGATGATTTTTAAATCTATGACCGAAAATGAACGTCGCAGTTTGACCGGTAGAAATCCCCCCATCGCTGTGGAAATGGGTAGGAAATCTCGATGCGTTAGGGAGAAGGCTGATGATGATGATGGATTTTTTTAAATCTACGACCGAAATCGAACATCGCAGTCGGCCGGGTAGAAAACCCCCCATTGCTACGAAACCGGGTAAGAAACCTCCATTCGGAAGTAATCTGGCTGATGATGATGATGATTATGGTTTAAATCTATAACCGATAATGAACGTCGCAGTTTGACCGGTAGAAATCCCCCCATCGCTGTGGAAATGGGTAGGAAATCTGGATGCGTTAGGGAGAAGGCTGATGATGATGATGGATTTTTTTAAAACTACGACCGAAATCGAACATCGCAGTCGGCCGGGTAGAAAACCCCCCATTGCTACGAAACCGGGTAAGAAACCTCCATTCGGAAGTAATCTGGCTGATGATGATGATGATTATGGTTTAAATCTATAACCGATAATGAACGTCGCAGTTTGACCGGTAGAAATCCCCCCTTCGCTGTGGAAATGGGTAAGAAATTTCGATGTGTTAGGGAGAAGGCTGACGATGATGATGTTTTTTTTAAAATCTATGACCGAAATCGAAAATCGCAGTCGGCCAGGTAGAAAATCCCCCATTGCTGCGAAAACGGGACAGAAATCTCAATAGAGTAGTAATTTGGCTGATGATGATGATGATGATGATGATTTTGAAAGTATGTGACCGAGAGTTGACATCGCAGTCAGCCGGGTAGAAAACCTCCCTTTAATACGAAAACGGGTAAGAAACCTCCATACCGTAGTAATCTGGCTGATGATGATGATGATGATGATTAAGAGTAAAATCTGTGACCGATAATGAACGTCGCAGTTTGACCGGTAGAAATCCCCCCATCGCTGTGGAAATGGGTAGGAAATCTCGATGCGTTAGGGAGAAGGCTGATGATGATGATGGATTTTTTTAAAACTACGACCGAAATCGAACATCGCAGTCGGCCGGGTAGAAAACCCCCCATTGTTACGAAACCGGGTAAGAAACCTCCATTCGGAAGTTATCTGGCTGATGATGATGATGATGATTTTTAAATCTATGACCGAAAATGAAGGTTGCAGTTGAACGGGTAGAAATCCCCCCATCGCTGTGGAAACGGGAAAGAAATCTCGGTACGTTAGGGAGAAGGCTGATGATGATGATGGAATTTTTTAAATCCATGACCGAAATCGAACATTGCAGTCGGCCGGGTAGAAAACCCCCATTGCTGCGAAAACGGGTAAGAATCCTCCATGCAGTAGTAATTTGACTGATGATGATGATGATGATTTTGAAAAAATATGACCGAGATGAAGGAACCAAATCCCCCCATCGTGGTGGAAACGCAAAAGACATTTGTTATTCATTAAGAAATGCCTTTGAAATCCCCTCATACGGAGCTCGGCCTACGGCCTCGCAAGTGTGAGGCTCGGCCTGCGGCCTCGCGGCTCGACTGACACAAGGCTCGGCCTTCGGCCTCGCCTTTGTCAGCCGAGCGTCCGACAGGCACCATGACTCGGCCTGGCGGCCTCGTCTTGGTGCCGCTCGGCCTACGGCCTCGGAGGGAGCTCGGCCTACGGCCTCGCTAGTGTGAGGCTCGGCCTTCGGCCTCGCACGAGTCGATCTAAATCCGGAAAAACGCCGTAGCTCGGCCTCACGGCCTCGCCACGGCACTCGAAAAACAAATTTGTATGGCAGCTACATTAAAAAAAAAAAAAATCAAAAAACAAATTCCATATTTGAAATCAGCGACCCCGAAAATCCCCGGATGCAAAAAATCAGCCCCCTCCGAGCAATTTGAAAAATGGCGGCCATCTTGAATCCGCCATCTTGGATTTTCGTCATCCCTAGTGGATGGCCCCGAACGTCCCCTATGACATTTGGTCAAACACTCTATATCCATCTTTATTAGTTTGACCGCAATCGAAGATTCAATTTTGTATGGCGGCCATGTTTTTTTGAATGGCGGCCATGTTTTTTTTCATTTTTCCAAAAAGGTCCCAGGGTTTAACGAAACTTTAGTTTAAGTGCTTTAGGAAAAATGTTTACCGTTTCCGAGATCCCCTGGGGGTCCACCTTCAGGGTATGACCTTCTGAAGGTTTCGGATTTTTCCCGGTGGTTCTGGCCCCCCCTCCGTACGACCCCGTACTCGCTTTTCACCCCCCCCTTCCCCAGTTGGCCAGAGCAATATCTAAATCAGTGAGTGAGTCAGTCAGTCAGTGGTAATTTAAGTTTATATAATATAACTAGTATTTCGCGTGGCTGCGCGGGCCGCGAGCGGCCCGCGTGGCGGTCCTGCCGTTGGGTATGGCTGGATCTTCTGTGCTCGACTTAAAAGTTGAAAAAACAGGAGGAGCATGACGAAAACGGGTAAGAAACCTCCGTACGGTAGTAATCTGGCTGATGATGATGATGATGATTTTTAAATCTATGACCGAAAATGAAGGTTGCAGTTGAACGGGTAGAAATCCCCCCATCGCTGTGGAAATGGGAAAGAAATCTCGGTACGTTAGGGAGAAGGCTGATGATGATGATGGAATTTTTTAAATCCATGACCGAAATCGAACATTGCAGTCGGCCGGGTAGAAAACCCCCATTGCTGCGAAAACGGGTAAGAATCCTCCATGCAGTAGTAATTTGGTTGATGATGATGATGATGATTTTGAAAAAATATGACCGAGAGTTGACATTGCAGTTTGAAGGAACCAAATCCCCCCATCGTGGTGGAAACGCAAGAGACGATTGTTATTCATTAAGAAATGCCTTTGAAATCCCCTCATACGGAGCTCGGCCTACGGCCTCGCAAGTGTGAGGCTCGGCCTGCGGCCTCGCGGCTCGACTGACACAAGGCTCGGCCTTCGGCCTCGCCTCGTGTCAGCCGAGCGTCCGACACGCACCATGACTCGGCCTGGCGGCCTCGTCATGGTGCCGCTCGGCCTACGGCCTCGCAGGGGGGCTCGGCCTACGGCCTCGCTAGTGTGAGGCTCGGCCTTCGGCCTCGCAGAAACCAATCTAAATTCGGAAAAACGCCGTAGCTCGGCCTCACGGCCTCGCCACGGCACTCGAAAAACAAATTTGTATGGCAGCTACATTAAAAAAAAAAAAATTAAAAAAACAAATTCCATATTTGAAATCAGCGACCCCGAAAACCCCCGGATGCAAAAAATCAGCCCCCTCCGAGCAATTTGAAAAATGGCGGCCATCTTGAATCCGCCATCTTGGATTTTCGTCATCCCTAGTGGATGGCCCCGAACGTCCCCTATGACATTTGGTCAAACACTCCATATCCATCTCTATTAGTTTGACCGCAATCGAAGATTCAATTTTGTATGGCGGCCATGTTTTTTTGAATGGCGGCCATGTTTTTTTTCATTTTTCCAAAAAGGTCCCAGGGTTTGAGAAAACTTTAGTTTCAGTGCTTTAGAAAAAATGTTTACCGTTTCCGAGATCCCCTGGGGGTCCACCTTCAGGGTATGACCTTCTGAAGGTTTCGGATTTTTCCCGGTGGTTCTGGCCCCCCCTCCGTACGACCCCGTACTCGCTTTTCAGCCCCCCCTTCCCCAGTTGGCCAGAGCAATATCTAAATGAGTGAGTGAGTCAGTGAGTCAGTGGTAATTTAACTTTATATAATATAACTAGTATTTCGCGTGGCTGCGCGGGCCGCGAGCGGCCCGCGTGGCGGTCCTGCCGTTGGGTATGGCTGGATCGTTTAGTGCTTGACTTAAAAGTTGAAAAAACAGGAGGAGCATGACGAAAACGGGTAAGAAACCTCCGTACGGTAGTAATCTGGCTGATGATGATGATGATGATTTTTAAATCTATGACCGAAAATGAAGGTTGCAGTTGAACTGGTAGAAATCCCCCCATTGCTGTGGAAATGGGTAAGTAATCTCGATACGTTAGGGAGAAGGCTGATGATGATGATGGATTTTTTTAAATCCATGACCGAAATCGAACATTGCAGTCGGCCTGGTAGAAAACTCCCTATTGCTACGAATACGGGTAAGAATCCTCCATGCAGTAGTAATTTGGTTGATGATGATGATGATGATGATTTTGAAAATATATGACCGAGAGTTGACATCGCAGTTTGAAGGAACCAAATCCCCCATCGTGGTGGAAACGCAAGAGACGATTGTTATTCATTAAGAAATGCCTTTGAAATCCCCTCATACGGAGCTCGGCCTACGGCCTCGCAAGTGTGAGGCTCGGCCTGCGGCCTCGCGGCTCGACTGACACAAGGCTCGGCCTTCGGCCTCGCCTTTGTCAGCCGAGCGTCCGACAGGCACCATGACTCGGCCTGGCGGCCTCGTCTTGGTGCCGCTCGGCCTACGGCCTCGCAGGGGGCTCGGCCTGCGGCCTCGCTAGTGTGAGGCTCGGCCTTCGGCCTCGCACGAGTCGGTCTAAATCCGGAAAAACGCCGTAGCTCGGCCTCACGGCCTCGCCACGGCACTCGAAAAACAAATTTGTATGGCAGCTACATTAAAAAAAAAAAAATTCAAAAAACAAATTCCATATTTGAAATCGGCGACCCCGAAAATCCCCGGATGCAAAAAATCAGCCCCCTCCGAGCAATTTGAAAAATGGCGGCCATCTTGAATCCGCCATCTTGGATTTTCGTCATCCCTAGTGGATGGCCCCGAACGTCCCCTATGACATTTGGTCAAACACTCGATATCCATCTCTATTAGTTTGACCGCAATCGAAGATTCAATTTTGTATGGCGGCCATGTTTTTTTGAATGGCGGCCATGTTTTTTTTCATTTTTCCAGAAAGGTCCCAGGGTTTGGGGAAACTTTAGTTTAAGTGCTTTAGAAAAAATGTTTACCGTTTCCGAGATCCCCTGGGGGTCCACCTTCAGGGTATGACCTTCTGAAGGTTTCGGATTTTTCCCGGTGGTTCTGGCCCCCCCTCCGTACGACCCCGTACTCGCTTTTCACCCCCCCCTTCCCCAGTTGGCCAGAGCAATATCTAAATCAGTGAGTGAGTGAGTCAGTGAGTGGTAATTTTTAACTTTATATAATATAATAACTAGTATTTCGCGTGGCTGCGCGGGCCGCGAGCGGCCCGCGTGGCGGTCCTGCCGTTGGGTGTGGCTGGATCACTGAGTGCGACTTGAAAAGTTGAAAAAACAGGAGGAGCATGACGAAAACGGGTAAGAAACCTCCGTACGGTAGTAATCTGGCTGATGATGATGATGATTATGGTTAAAATCCATGACCGAAATCGAAAATTGCAGTTGAACGGGTAGAAATCCCCCCATCGCTGTGGAAACGGGAAAGAAATCTCGGTACGTTAGGGAGAAGGCTGATGATGATGATGGAATTTTTTAAATCCATGACCGAAATCGAACATTGCAGTCGGCCGGGTAGAAAACCCCCATTGCTGCGAAAACGGGTAAGAATCCTCCATGCAGTAGTAATTTGACTGATGATGATGATGATGATTTTGAAATTATATGACCGAGGGTTGACATTGCAGTTTGGAGGAATCAAATCCCCCCATCGTGGTGGAAACGCAAGAGACGATTGTTATTCATTAAGAAATGCCTTTGAAATCCCCTCATACGGAGCTCGGCCTACGGCCTCGCAAGTGTGAGGCTCGGCCTGCGGCCTCGCGGCTCGACTGACACAAGGCTCGGCCTTCGGCCTCGCCTTTGTCAGCCGAGCGTCCGACAGGCACCATGACTCGGCCTGGCGGCCTCGTCTTGGTGCCGCTCGGCCTGCGGCCCCGCTAGTGTGAGGCTCGGCCTTCGGCCTCGCACGAGTCGATCTAAATCAGGAAAAACGCCGTAGCTCGGCCTCACGGCCTCGCCACGGCACTCGAAAAACAAATTTGTATGGCAGCTACATTAAAAAAAAAAAAAATCAAAAAACAAATTTCATATTTGAAATCAGCGACCCCGAAAACCCCCGGATGCAAAAAATCAGCCCCCTCCGAGCAATTTGAAAAATGGCGGCCATCTTGAATCCGCCATCTTGGATTTTCGTCATCCCTAGTGGATGGCCCCGAACGTCCCCTATGACATTTGGTCAAACACTCGATATCCATCTCTATTAGTTTGACCGCAATCGAAGATTCAATTTTGTATGGCGGCCATGTTTTTTTGAATGGCGGCCATGTTTTTTTTCATTTTTCCAGAAAGGTCCCAGGGTTTAACGAAACTTTAGTTTAAGTGCTTTAGAAAAAATGTTTACCGTTTCCGAGATCCCCTGGGGGTCCACCTTCAGGGTATGACCTTCTGAAGGTTTCGGATTTTTCCCGGCGGTTCTGGCCCCCCCTCCGTACGACCCCGTACTCGCTTTTCACCCCCCCCTTCCCCAGTTGGCCAGAGCAATATCTAAATGAGTCAGTGAGTGAGTGAGTGAGTGGTAATTTAAGTTTATATAATATAACTAGTATTTCGCGTGGCTGCGCGGGCCGCGAGCGGCCCGCGTGGCGGTCCTGCCGTTGGGTATGGCTGGGCCTTTTAGTTCGACTTGAAAAGTTGAAAAAACAGGAGGAGCATGACGAAAACGGGTAAGAAACCTCCGTTCGGTAGTAATCTGGCTGATGATGATGATGATGATTTTTAAATCTATGACCGAAAATGAAGGTTGCAGTTGAACGGGTAGAAATCCCCCCATCGCTGTGGAAATGGGAAAGAAATCTCGGTACGTTAGGGAGAAGGCTGATGATGATGATGGAATTTTTTAAATCCATGACCGAAATCGAACATTGCAGTCGGCCGGGTAGAAAACCCCCATTGCTGCGAAAACGGGAAAGAAATCTCAATAGAGTAGTAATTTGACTGATGATGATGATGATGATTTTGAAAATATATGACCGAAATCGAACATCGCAGTCGGCCGGGTAGAAAACCCCCAATTGCTACGAAAACGGGTAAGAAACCTCCAAACGGTAATAATTTGGCTGATGATGATGATGATTATGAGTAAAATCTATGACCGAAACCGAACATCGCAGTCGGACAAGTGAAAACCCCTCATTGCTGCGAAAACGGGTAAAAATCCTCTATACTGTAGTAATTTGGCTGATGATGATGATGATGATTTTGAAAATATATGACCGAGAGTTGACATCGCAGTCGGCCTGGTAGAAAACCCCCAATTGCTACGAAAACGGGTAAGAAACCTCCGTTCGGTAGTAATCTGGCTGATGATGATGATGATGATTTTTAAATCTATGACCGATAATGAAGGTTGCAGTTGAACGGGTAGAAATCCCCCCATCGCTGTGGAAACGGGAAAGAAATCTCGGTACGTTAGGGAGAAGGCTGATGATGATGATGGATTTTTTTAAATCCATGACCGAAATCGAACATTGCAGTCGGCCGGGTAGAAAACCCCCATTGCTGCGAAAACGGGTAAGAATCCTCCATGCAGTAGTAATTTGGTTGATGATGATGATGATGATTTTGAAAATATATGACCGAGAGTTGACATCGCAGTTTGAAGGAACCAAATCGCGCTATTGTAGTGAAAACGCAAAAGACACTTGTTATTTATTAAGAAATGCCTTTGAAATCCCCTCATACGGAGCTCGGCCTACGGCCTCGCAAGTGTGAGGCTCGGCCTGCGGCCTCGCGGCTCGACTGACACAAGGCTCGGCCTTCGGCCTCGCCTCGTGTCAGCCGAGCGTCCGACACGCACCATGACTCGACCATGACTCGGCCTGGCGGCCTCGTCTTGGTGCCGCTCGGCCTACGGCCTCGCAGGGGGCTCGGCCTGCGGCCTCGCTAGTGTGAGGCTCGGCCTTCGGCCTCGCACGAGTCGATCTAAATCCGGAAAAACGCCGTAGCTCGGCCTCACGGCCTCGCCACGGCACTCGAAAAACAAATTTGTATGGCAGCTACATTAAAAAAAAAAAAATTCAAAAAACAAATTCCATATTTGAAATCAGCGACCCCGAAAATCCCCGGATGCAAAAAATCAGCCCCCTCCGAGCAATTTGAAAAATGGCGGCCATCTTGAATCCGCCATCTTGGATTTTCGTCATCCCTAGTGGATGGCCCCGAACGTCCCCTATGACATTTGGTCAAACACTCGATATCCATCTCTATTAGTTTGACCGCAATCGAAGATTCAATTTTGTATGGCGGCCATGTTTTTTTGAATGGCGGCCATGTTTTTTTTCATTTTTCCAAAAAGGTCCCAGGGTTTAACGAAACTTTAGTTTAAGTGCTTTAGAAAAAATGTTTACCGTTTCCGAGATCCCCTGGGGGTCCACCTTCAGGGTATGACCTTCTGAAGGTTTCGGATTTTTCCCGGTGGTTCTGGCCCCCCCTCCGTACGACCCCGTACTCGCTTTTCACCCCCCCCTTCCCCAGTTGGCCAGAGCAATATCTAAATGAGTCAGTGAGTGAGTGAGTGGTAATTTAAGTTTATATAATATAACTAGTATTTCGCGTGGCTGCGCGGGCCGCGAGCGGCCCGCGTGGCGGTCCTGCCGTTGGGTATGGCTGCATCATCTGTGCTCGACTTTAAAAGTTGAAAAAACAGGAGGAGCATGACGAAAACGGGTAAGAAACCTCCGTACGGTAGTAATCTGGCTGATGATGATGATGATGATTTTTAAATCTATGACCGAAAATGAAGGTTGCAGTTGAACGGGTAGAAATCCCCCCATCGCTGTGGAAACGGGAAAGAAATCTCGGTACGTTAGGGAGAAGGCTGATGATGATGATGGAATTTTTTAAATCCATGACCGAAATCGAACATTGCAGTCGGCCGGGTAGAAAACCCCCATTGCTGCGAAAACGGGTAAGAATCCTCCATAGAGTAGTAATTTGGTTGATGATGATGATGATGATGATTTTGAAAATATATGACCGAAATCGAACATCGCAGTCGGCCGGGTAGAAAACCCCCAATTGCTACGAAAACGGGTAAGAAACCTCCAAACGGTAATAATTTGGCTGATGATGATGATGATTATGAGTAAAATCTATGACCGATAATGAACGTCGCAGTTTGACCGGTAGAAATCCCCCCATCGCTGTGGAAACGGGAAAGAAATCTCGATACGTTAAGGAGAAGGCTGATGATGATGACGGATTTTTTTAATCTATGACCGAAATCGAACATCGCAGTCGGCCGGGTAGAAAACCCCCCTATAATACGAAAACGGGTAAGAATCCTCCATAGAGTAGTAATTTGGCTTATGATGATGATGATGATTTTGAAAATATATGACCGAGAGTTGACATCGCAGTCGGCCGCATAGAAAACCCCCAATTGCTACGAAAACGGGTAAGAAACCTCCATACGGTAGTAATCTGGCTGATGATGATGATGACTATTGTTTAAATCCACGACCGAAATCGAAAATTACAGTTGAACGGGTAGAAATCCCCCCATCGCTGTGGAAATGGGAAAGAAATCTCGGTACGTTAGGGAGAAGGCTGATGATGATGATGGATTTCTTTAAATCCATGACCGAAATCGAACATTGCAGTCGGCCGGGTAGAAAACCCCCATTGCTGCAAAAACGGGTAAGAATCCTCCATGCAGTAGTAATTTGGTTGATGATGATGATGATGATTTTGAAAATATATGACCGAGAGTTGACATTGCAGTTTGGAGGAACCAAATCCCCCCCATCGTGGTGGAAACGCAAGAGACAATTGCCTTTGAAATCCCCTCATACGGAGCTCGGCCTACGGCCTCGCAAGTGTGAGGCTCGGCCTGCGGCCTCGCGGCTCGACTGACACAAGGCTCGGCCTTCGGCCTCGCCTTTGTCAGCCGAGCGTCCGACACGCACCATGACTCGGCCTGGCGGCCTCGTCTTGGTGCCGCTCGGCCTACGGCCTCGCAGGGGGCTCGGCCTACGGCCTCGCTAGTATGAGGCTCGGCCTTCGGCCTCGCACGAGTCGATCTAAATCCGGAAAAACGCCGTAGCTCGGCCTCACGGCCTCGCCACGGCACTCGAAAAACAAATTTGTATGGTAGCTACATTAAAAAAAAAAAAATTCAAAAAACAAATTCCATATTTGAAATCTGCGACCCCGAAAATCCCCGGATGCAAAAAATCAGCCCCCTCCGAGCAATTTGAAAAATGGCGGCCATCTTGAATCCGCCATCTTGGATTTTCGCCATCCCTAGTGGATGGCCCCGAACGTCCCCTATGACATTTGGTCAAACACTCGATATCCATCTCTATTAGTTTGACCGCTATCGAAGATTCAATTTTGTATGGCGGCCATGTTTTTTTGAATGGCGGCCATGTTTTTTTTCATTTTTCCAGAAAGGTCCCAGGGTTTAGGGTATATTTAGTTCCAGTGCTTTAGTAAAAATGTTTACCGTTTCCGAGATCCCCTGGGGGTCCACCTTCAGGGTATGACCTTCTGAAGGTTTCGGATTTTTCCCGGTGGTTCTGGCCCCCCCTCCGTACGACCCCGTACTCGCTTTTCAGCCCCCCCTTCCCCAGTTGGCCAGAGCAATATCTAAATGAGTGAGTCAGTCAGTCAGTCAGTCAGTGGTAATTTAAGTTTATATAATATAACTAGTATTTCGCGTGGCTGCGCGGGCCGCGAGCGGCCCGCGTGGCGGTCCTGCCGTTGGGTGTGGCTGGGCCTTTTAGTTCGACTTACAAAGTTGAAAAAACAGGAGGAGCATGATGAAAACGGGTGAGAAACCTCCATACGGTAGTAATCTGGCTGATGATGATGATGATGATTTTTAAATCTATGACCGAAAATGAAGGTTGCAGTTGAACGGGTAGAAATCCCCCCATCGCTGTGGAAATGGGAAAGAAATCTCGGTACGTTAGGGAGAAGGCTGATGATGATGATGGAATTTTTTAAATCCATGACCGAAATCGAACATTGCAGTCGGCCGGGTAGAAAACCCCCATTGCTGCGAAAACGGGAAAGAAATCTCAATAGAGTAGTAATTTGGTTGATGATGATGATGATGATGATTTTGAAAATATATGACCGAGAGTTGACATCGCAGTTTGAAGGAACCAAATCCCCCCATCGTGGTGGAAACGCAAGAGACGATTGTTATTCATTAAGAAATGCCTTTGAAATCCCCTCATACGGAGCTCGGCCTACGGCCTCGCAAGTGTGAGGCTCGGCCTGCGGCCTCGCGGCTCGACTGACACAAGACTCGGCCTTCGGCCTCGCCTCGTGTCAGCCGAGCGTCCGTCACGCACCATGACTCGGCCTGGCGGCCTCGTCTTGGTGCCGCTCGGCCTACGGCCTCGCAGGGGGCTCGGCCTGCGGCCTCGCTAGTGTGAGGCTCGGCCTTCGGCCTCGCACGAGTCGATCTAGATCCGGAAAAACGCCGTAGCTCGGCCTCACGGCCTCGCCACGGCACTCGAAAAACAAATTTGTATGGCAGCTACATTAAAAAAAAAAAAAATCAAAAAACAAATTCCATATTTGAAATCAGCGACCCCGAAAATCCCCGGATGCAAAAAATCAGCCCCCTCCGAGCAATTTGAAAAATGGCGGCCATCTTGAATCCGCCATCTTGGATTTTCGTCATCCCTAGTGGATGGCCCCGAACGTCCCCTATGACATTTGGTCAAACACTCGATATCCATCTCTATTAGTTTGACCGCAATCGAAGATTCAATTTTGTATGGCGGCCATGTTTTTTTGAATGGCGGCCATGTTTTTTTTCATTTTTCCAGAAAGGTCCCAGGGTTTAGGGTATATTTAGTTCCAGTGCTTTCGAAAAAATGTTTACCGTTTCCGAGATCCCCTGGGGGTCCACCTTCAGGGTATGACCTTCGGAAGGTTTCGGATTTTTCCCGGTGGTTCTGGCCCCCCCTCCGTACGACCCCGTACTCGCTTTTCACCCCCCCCTTCCCCAGTTGGCCAGAGCAATATCTAAATGAGTGAGTCAGTGAGTCAGTGGTAATTTAAGTTTATATAATATAACTAGTATTTCGCGTGGCTGCGCGGGCCGCGAGCGGCCCGCGTGGCGGTCCTGCCGTTGGGTATGGCTGGGCCATTTAGTTCGACTTTAAAAGTTGAAAAAACAGGAGGAGCATGACGAAAACGGGTAAGAAACCTCCGTACGGTAGTAATCTGGCTGATGATGATGATGATGATTTTTAAATCTATGACCGAAAATGAAGGGTGCAGTTGAACGGGTAGAAATCCCCCCATCGCTGTGGAAATGGGAAAGAAATCTCGGTACGTTAGGGAGAAGGCTGATGATGATGATGGAATTTTTTAAATCCATGACCGAAATCGAACATTGCAGTCGGCCGGGTAGAAAACCCCCATTGCTGCGAAAACGGGTAAGAATCCTCCATGCAGTAGTAATTTGGTTGATGATGATGATGATGATTTTGAAAAAATATGACCGAGAGTTGACATTGCAGTTTGACGGAACCAAATCCCCCCATCGTGGTGGAAACGCAAAAGACATTTGTTATTCATTAAGAAATGCCTTTGAAATCCTCTCATACGGAGCTCGGCCTACGGCCTCGCAAGTGTGAGGCTCGGCCTGCGGCCTCGCGGCTCGACTGACACAAGGCTCGGCCTTCGGCCTCGCCTTTGTCAGCCGAGCGTCCGACAGGCACCATGACTCGGCCTGGCGGCCTCGTCTTGGTGCCGCTCGGCCTACGGCCTCGCAGGGGGCTCGGCCTGCGGCCTCGCTAGTGTGAGGCTCGGCCTTCGGCCTCGCACGAGTCGATCTAGATCCGGAAAAACGCCGTAGCTCGGCCTCACGGCCTCGCCACGGCACTCGAAAAACAAATTTGTATGGCAGCTACATTAAAAAAAAAAAAATTCAAAAAACAAATTCCATATTTGAAATCAGCGACCCCGAAAATCCCCGGATGCAAAAAATCAGCCCCCTCCGAGCAATTTGAAAAATGGCGGCCATCTTGAATCCGCCATCTTGGATTTTTGTCATCCCTAGTGGATGGCCCCGAACGTCCCCTATGACATTTGGTCAAACACTCGATATCCATCTCTATTAGTTTGACCGCAATCGAAGATTCAATTTTGTATGGCGGCCATGTTTTTTTGAATGGCGGCCATGTTTTTTTTCATTTTTCCAAAAAGGTCCCAGGGTTTAACGAAACTTTAGTTTAAGTGCTTTAGAAAAAATGTTTACCGTTTCCGAGATCCCCTGGGGGTCCACGTCGAGGAGTCGACCTTTGGAAGGTTTCGGATTTTTCCCGGTGGTTCTGGCCCCCCCTCCGTACGACCCCGTACTCGCTTTTCACCCCCCCCTTCCCCAGTTGGCCAGAGCAATATCTAAATGAGTGAGTCAGTGAGTCAGTGAGTGGTAATTTAAGTTTATATAATATAACTAGTATTTCGCGTGGCTGCGCGGGCCGCGAGCGGCCCGCGTGGCGGTCCTGCCGTTGGGTATGGCTGGGCCTTTTAGTTCGACTTAAAAGTTGAAAAAACAGGAGGAGCATGACGAAAACGGGTAAGAAACCTCCGTACGGTAGTAATCTGGCTGATGATGATGATGATGATTTTTAAATCTATGACCGAAAATGAAGGTTGCAGTTGAACGGGTAGAAATCCCCCCATCGCTGTGGAAATGGGAAAGAAATCTCGGTACGTTAGGGAGAAGGCTGATGATGATGATGGATTTTTAAAATCTATGACCGAAATCGAACATCGCAGTCGGACGAGTGAAAACCCCTCATTGCTGCGAAAACGGGTAAGAAATCTCCATAGAGTAGTAATTTGGTTGATGATGATGATGATGATTTTGAAATTATATGACCGAGAGTTGACATCCCAGTTTGAAGGAACCAAATCCCCCCATCGTGGTGGAAACGCAAAAGACATTTGTTATTCATTAAGAAATGCCTTTGAAATCCCCTCATACGGAGCTCGGCCTACGGCCTCGCAAGTGTGAGGCTCGGCCTGCGGCCTCGCGGCTCGACTGACACAAGGCTCGGCCTTCGGCCTCGCCTCGTGTCAGCCGAGCGTCCGTCACGCACCATGACTCGGCCTGGCGGCCTCGTCTTGGTGCCGCTCGGCCTGCGGCCTCGCAGGGGGCTCGGCCTCCGGCCTCGCTAGTGTGAGGCTCGGCCTTCGGCCTCGCACGAGTCGATCTAAATCCGGAAAAACGCCGTAGCTCGGCCTCACGGCCTCGCCACGGCACTTGAAAGACAAATTTGTATGGCAGCTACATTAAAAAAAAAAAAATTCAAAAAACAAATTCCATATTTGAAATCAGCGACCCCGAAAACCCCCGGATGCAAAAAATCAGCCCCCTCCGAGCAATTTGAAAAATGGCGGCCATCTTGAATCCGCCATCTTGGATTTTCGTCATCCCTAGTGGATGGCCCCGAACGTCCCCTATGACATTTGGTCAAACACTCGATATCCATCTCTATTAGTTTGACCGCAATCGAAGATTCAATTTTGTATGGCGGCCATGTTTTTTTGAATGGCGGCCATGTTTTTTTTCATTTTTCCAAAAAGGTCCCAGGGTTTAAGGAAACTTTAGTTTAAGTGCTTTGGAAAAAATGTTTACCGTTTCCGAGATCCCCTGGGGGTCCACCTTCAGGGTATGACCTTCTGAAGGTTTCGGATTTTTCCCGGTGGTTCTGGCCCCCCCTCCGTACGACCCCGTACTCGCTTTTCACCCCCCCCTTCCCCAGTTGGCCAGAGCAATATCTAAATGAGTCAGTCAGTGAGTCAGTGGTAATTTAAGTTTATATAATATAACTAGTATTTCGCGTGGCTGCGCGGGCCGCGAGCGGCCCGCGTGGCGGTCCTGCCGTTGGGTGTGGCTGGGCCTTTTAGTTCGACTTAGAAAGTTGAAAAAACAGGAGGAGCATGACGAAAACGGGTAAGAAACCTCCGTACGGTGGTAATCTGGCTGATGATGATGATGATGATTTTTAAATCTATGACCGAAAATGAAGGTTGCAGTTGAACGGGTAGGAATCCCCCCATCGCTGTGGAAATGGGTAAGAAATCTCGATACGTTAGGGAGAAGGCTGATGATGATGATGGAATTTTTTAAATCCATGACCGAAATCGAACATTGCAGTCGGCCGGGTAGAAAACCCCCATTGCTGCGAAAACGGGAAAGAATCCTCCATACGGCAGTAATTTGGTTGATGATGATGATGATGATTTTGAAAATCTATGACCGAAATCGAACATCGCAGTCGGCCGGGTAGAAAACCCCCAATTGCTACGAAAACGGGTAAGAAACCTCCAAACGGTAATAATTTGGCTGATGATGATGATGATTATGAGTAAAATCTATGACCGATAATGAACGTCGCAGTTTGACCGGTAGAAATCCCCCCATCGCTGTGGAAACGGGAAAGAAATCTCGATACGTTAAGGAGAAGGCTGATGATGATGACGGATTTTTTTAATCTATGACCGAAATCGAACATCGCAGTCGGCCGGGTAGAAAACCCCCCTATAATACGAAAACGGGTAAGAATCCTCCATAGAGTAGTAATTTGGCTTATGATGATGATGATGATTTTGAAAATATATGACCGAGAGTTGACATCGCAGTCGGCCGCATAGAAAACCCCCAATTGCTACGAAAACGGGTAAGAAACCTCCATACGGTAGTAATCTGGCTGATGATGATGATGACTATTGTTTAAATCCACGACCGAAATCGAAAATTGCAGTTGAACGGGTAGAAATCCCCCCATCGCTGTGGAAATGGGAAAGAAATCTCGGTACGTTAGGGAGAAGGCTGATGATGATGATGGAATTTTTTAAATCCATGACCGAAATCGAACATTGCAGTCGGCCGGGTAGAAAACCCCCATTGCTGCGAAAACGGGTAAGAATCCTCCATAGAGTAGTAATTTGACTGATGATGATGATGATGATTTTGAAAATATATGACCGAGAGTTGACATCGCAGTTTGGAGGAACCAAATCCCCCCATCGTGGTGGAAACGCAAGAGACAATTGTTATTCATTAAGAAATGCCTTTGAAATCCCCTCATACGGAGCTCGGCCTACGGCCTCGCAAGTGTGAGGCTCGGCCTGCGGCCTCGCGGCTCGACTGACACAAGGCTCGGCCTTCGGCCTCGCCTCGTGTCAGCCGAGCGTCCGACACGCACCATGACTCGGCCTGGCGGCCTCGTCTTGGTGCCGCTCGGCCTACGGCCTCGCAGGGGGCTCGGCCTGCGGCCTCGCTAGTGTGAGGCTCGGCCTTCGGCCTCGCACGAGTCGATCTAGATCCGGAAAAACGCCGTAGCTCGGCCTCACGGCCTCGCCACGGCACTCGAAAAACAAATTTGTATGGCAGCTACATTAAAAAAAAAAAAATTCAAAAAACAAATTCCATATTTGAAATCAGCGACCCCGAAAATCCCCGGATGCAAAAAATCAGCCCCCTCCGAGCAATTTGAAAAATGGCGGCCATCTTGAATCCGCCATCTTGGATTTTCGTCATCCCTAGTGGATGGCCCCGAACATCCCCTATGACATTTGGTCAAACACTCGATATCCATCTCTATTAGTTTGACCGCTATCGAAGATTCAATTTTGTATGGCAGCCATGTTTTTTTGAATGGCGGCCATGTTTTTTTTCATTTTTCCAGAAAGGTCCCAGGGTTTGGGGAAACTTTAGTTTAAGTGCTTTAGGAAAAATGTTTACCGTTTCCGAGATCCCCTGGGGGTCCACCTTCAGGGTATGACCTTCTGAAGGTTTCGGATTTTTCCCGGTGGTTCTGGCCCCCCCTCCGTACGACCCCGTACTCACTTTTCACCCCCCCCTTCCCCAGTTGGCCAGAGCAATATCTAAATCAGTGAGTCAGTGAGTCAGTGGTAATTTAAGTTTATATAATATAATAACTAGTATTTCGCGTGGCTGCGCGGGCCGCGAGCGGCCCGCGTGGCGGTCCTGCCGTTGGGTATGGCTGGATCACTGAGTGCGACTTAAAAGTTGAAAAAACAGGAGGAGCATGACGAAAACGGGTAAGAAACCTCCATACGGTAGTAATCTGGCTGATGATGATGATGACTATGAGTAAAATCCATGACCGAAAATGAAGGTTGCAGTTGAACGGGTAGAAATCCCCCCATCGCTGTGGAAATGGGAAAGAAATCTCGATACGTTAGGGAGAAGGCTGATGATGATGATGGATTTTTTTAATCCATGACCGCAACTGAAAATCGCAGTCGGCCGGGTAGAAAACCCCCATTGCTGCGAAAACGGGTAAGAATCCTCCATGCAGTAGTAATTTGGTTGATGATGATGATGATGATTTTGAAAATATATGACCGAGAGTTGACATCGCAGTTTGGAGGAACCAAATCCCCCCATCGCGGTGGAAACGCAAAAGAAATTTGTTATTCATTAAGAAATGCCTTTGAAAGCCCCTCATACGGAGCTCGGCCTACGGCCTCGCAAGTGTGAGGCTCGGCCTGCGGCCTCGGTTTCGGAAGGTTTCGGATTTTTCCCGGTGGTTCTGGCCCCCCCTCCGTACGACCCCGTACTCGCTTTTCACCCCCCCCTTCCCCAGTTGGCCAGAGCAATATCTAAATGAGTGAGTCAGTGAGTGAGTCAGTGGTAATTTAACTTTATATAATATAACTAGTATTTCGCGTGGCTGCGCGGGCCGCGAGCGGCCCGCGTGGCGGTCCTGCCGTTGGGTATGGCTGCATCTTCTGTGCTCGACTTACAAAGTTGAAAAAACAGGAGGAGCATGACGAAAACGGGTAAGAAACCTCCGTACGGTAGTAATCTGGCTGATGATGATGATGATGATTTTTTAATCTATGACCGAAAATGAAGGTCGCAGTTGAACGGGTAGAAATCCCACCATCGCTGTGGAAACGGGTAAGAAATCTCGATACGTTAGGGAGAAGGCTGATGATGATGATGGAATTTTTTAAATCCATGACCGCAACTGAAAATCGAAGTCGGCCGGGTAGAAAACCCCCATTGCTGCGAAAACGGGTAAGAAATCTCCATAGAGTAGTAATTTGGTTGATGATGATGATGATGATTTTGAAATTATATGACCGAGAGTTGACATCCCAGTTTGAAGGAACCAAATCCCCCCATCGTGGTGGAAACGCAAGAGACGATTGTTATTCATTAAGAAATGCCTTTGAAATCCCCTCATACGGAGCTCGGCCTACGGCCTCGCAAGTGTGAGGCTCGGCCTGCGGCCTCGCGGCTCGACTGACACAAGGCTCGGCCTTCGGCCTCGCCTCGTGTCAGCCGAGCGTCCGACACGCACCATGACTCGGCCTGGCGGCCTCGTCATGGTGCCGCTCGGCCTACGGCCTCGCAGGGGGCTCGGCCTGCGGCCTCGCTAGTGTGAGGCTCGGCCTTCGGCCTCGCACGAGTCGATCTAAATCCGGAAAAACGCCGTAGCTCGGCCTCACGGCCTCGCCACGGCACTCGAAAAACAAATTTGTATGGCAGCTACATTAAAAAAAAAAAAAATCAAAAAACAAATTCCATATTTGAAATCAGCGACCCCGAAAATCCCCGGATGCAAAAAATCAGCCCCCTCCGAGCAATTTGAAAAATGGCGGCCATCTTGAATCCGCCATCTTGGATTTTCGTCATCCCTAGTGGATGGCCCCGAACGTCCCCTATGACATTTGGTCAAACACTCCATATCCATCTCTATTAGTTTGACCGCAATCGAAGATTCAATTTTGTATGGCGGCCATGTTTTTTTGAATGGCGGCCATGTTTTTTTTCATTTTTCCAAAAAGGTCCCAGGGTTTAACGAAACTTTAGTTTAAGTGCTTTAGAAAAAATGTTTACCGTTTCCGAGATCCCCTGGGGGTCCACCTTCAGGGTATGACCTTCCGAAGGTTTCGGATTTTTCCCGGTGGTTCTGGCCCCCCCTCCGTACGACCCCGTACTCGCTTTTCACCCCCCCCTTCCCCAGTTGGCCAGAGCAATATCTAAATCAGTGAGTGAGTCAGTGAGTGGTAATTTAACTTTATATAATATAATAACTAGTATTTCGCGTGGCTGCGCGGGCCGCGAGCGGCCCGCGTGGCGGTCCTGCCGTTGGGTATGGCTGGATCTTCTGTGCTCGACTTAAAAGTTGAAAAAACAGGAGGAGCATGACGAAAACGGGTAAGAAACCTCCGTTCGGTAGTAATCTGGCTGATGATGATGATGATGATTTTTAAATCTATGACCGAAAATGAAGGTTGCAGTTGAACGGGTAGAAATCCCCCCATCGCTGTGGAAACGGGAAAAAAATCTCGATACGTTAGGGAGAAGGCTGATGATGATGATGGATTTTCTTAAATCCATGACCGCAACTGAAAATCGCAGTCGGCCTGGTAGAAAACTCCCTATTGTTACGAAAACGGGTAAGAATCCTCCATGCAGTAGTAATTTGGTTGATGATGATGATGATGATTTTGAAAATATATGACCGAGAGTTGACATCGCAGTTTGGAGGAACCAAATCCCCCCATCGTGGTGGAAACGCAAGAGACGATTGTTATTCATTAAGAAATGCCTTTGAAATCCCCTCATACGGAGCTCGGCCTACGGCCTCGCAAGTGTGAGGCTCGGCCTGCGGCCTCGCGGCTCGACTGACACAAGGCTCGGCCTTCGGCCTCGCCTTTGTCAGCCGAGCGTCCGACAGGCACCATGACTCGGCCTGGCGGCCTCGTCTTGGTGCCGCTCGGCCTACGGCCTCGCAGGGGGCTCGGCCTGCGGCCTCGCACGAGTCGATCTAAATCCGGAAAAACGCCGTAGCTCGGCCTCACGGCCTCGCCACGGCACTCGAAAAACAAATTTGTATGGCAGCTACATTAAAAAAAAAAAAAATCAAAAAACAAATTCCATATTTGAAATCAGCGACCCCGAAAACCCCCGGATGCAAAAAATCAGCCCCCTCCGAGCAATTTGAAAAATGGCGGCCATCTTGAATCCGCCATCTTGGATTTTCGTCATCCCTAGTGGATGGCCCCGAACGTCCCCTATGACATTTGGTCAAACACTCGATATCCATCTCTATTAGTTTGACCGCAATCGAAGATTCAATTTTGTATGGCGGCCATGTTTTTTTGAATGGCGGCCATGTTTTTTTTCATTTTTCCAGAAAGGTCCCAGGGTTTGGGGTATATTTAGTTCCAGTGCTTTAGAAAAAATGTTTACCGTTTCCGAGATCCCCTGGGGGTCCACCTTCAGGGTATGACCTTCTGAAGGTTTCGGATTTTTCCCGGTGGTTCTGGCCCCCCCTCCGTACGACCCCGTACTCGCTTTTCACCCCCCCCTTCCCCAGTTGGCCAGAGCAATATCTAAATCAGTGAGTGAGTCAGTGAGTGGTAATTTAACTTTATATAATATAACTAGTATTTCGCGTGGCTGCGCGGGCCGCGAGCGGCCCGCGTGGCGGTCCTGCCGTTGGGTATGGCTGGATCTTCTGTGCTCGACTTTAAAAGTTGAAAAAACAGGAGGAGCATGACGAAAACGGGTAAGAAACCTCCGTACGGTAGTAATCTGGCTGATGATGATGATGATGATTTTTAAATCTATGACCGAAAATGAAGGTTGCAGTTGAACGGGTAGAAATCCCCCATCGCTGTGGAAATGGGAAAGAAATCTCGGTACGTTAGGGAGAAGGCTGATGATGATGATGGATTTTTTTAAATCTATGACCGAAATCGAACATTGCAGTCGGCCGGGTAGAAAACCCCCATTGCTGCGAAAACGGGAAAGAAATCTCAATAGAGTAGTAATTTGACTGATGATGATGATGATGATTTTGAAAAAATATGACCGAGAGTTGACATCGCAGTTTGTAGGAACCAAATCCCCCCATCGTGGTGGAAACGCAAGAGACGATTGTTATTCATTAAGAAATGCCTTTGAAATCCCCTCATACGGAGCTCGGCCTACGGCCTCGCAAGTGTGAGGCTCGGCCTGCGGCCTCGCGGCTCGTCTGACACAAGGCTCGGCCTTCGGCCTCGCCTCGTGTCAGCCGAGCGTCCGACACGCACCATGACTCGGCCTGGCGGCCTCGTCTTGGTGCCGCTCGGCCTACGGCCTCGCAGGGGGCTCGGCCTGCGGCCTCGCTAGTGTGAGGCTCGGCCTTCGGCCTCGCACGAGTCGATCTAAATCCGGAAAAACGCCGCAGCTCGGCCTCACGGCCTCGCCACGGCACTCGAAAAACAAATTTGTATGGCAGCTACATTAAAAAAAAAATAATTCAAAAAACAAATTCCATATTTGAAATCAGCGACCCCGAAAATCCCCGGATGCAAAAAATCAGCCCCCTCCGAGCAATTTGAAAAATGGCGGCCATCTTGAATCCGCCATCTTGGATTTTCGTCATCCCTAGTGGATGGCCCCGAACGTCCCCTATGACATTTGGTCAAACACTCGATATCCATCTCTATTAGTTTGACCGCAATCGAAGATTCAATTTTGTATGGCGGCCATGTTTTTTTGAATGGCGGCCATGTTTTTTTTCATTTTTCCAGAAAGGTCCCAGGGTTTGGGGTATATTTAGTTCCAGTGCTTTAGAAAAAATGTTTACCGTTTCCGAGATCCCCTGGGGGTCCACCTTCAGGGTATGACCTTCTGAAGGTTTCGGATTTTTCCCGGTGGTTCTGGCCCCCCCTCCGTACGACCCCGTACTCGCTTTTCACCCCCCCCTTCCCCAGTTGGCCAGAGCAATATCTAAATCAGTGAGTGAGTCAGTCAGTCAGTGGTAATTTAAGTTTATATAATATAATAATAATAACTAGTATTTCGCGTGGCTGCGCGGGCCGCGAGCGGCCCGCGTGGCGGTCCTGCCGTTGGGTATGGCTGGGCCTTTTAGTTCGACTTGAAAAGTTGAAAAAACAGGAGGAGCATGACGAAAACGGGTAAGAAACCTCCGTACGGTAGTAATCTGGCTGATGATGATGATGATTATGGTTAAAATCCATGACCGAAATCGAAAATTGCAGTTGAACGGGTAGAAATCCCCCCATCGCTGTGGAAATGGGAAAGAAATCTCGGTACGTTAGGGAGAAGGCTGATGATGATGATGGAATTTTTTAAATCTATGACCGAAATCGAACATCGCAGTCGGACGGGTGAAAACCCTCCATTGCTGCGAAAACGGGTAAGAAATCTCCATAGAGTAGTAATTTGAATGATGATGATGATGATGATTTTGAAAATATATGACCGAGAGTTGACATCGCAGACGGCCGGGGAGAAAACCCCCAATTGCTACGAAAACGGGTAAGAAACCTCCAAACGGTAATAATTTGGCTGATGATGATGATGATTATGAGTAAAATCTATGACCGATAATGAACGTCGCAGTTTGACCGGTAGAAATCCCCCCATCGCTGTGGAAACGGGAAAGAAATCTCGATACGTTAAGGAGAAGGCTGATGATGATTATGAGTAAAATCTATGACCGATAATGAACGTCGCAGTTTGACCGGTAGAAATCCCCCCATCGCTGTGGAAACGGGAAAGAAATCTCGATACGTTAAGGAGAAGGCTGATGATGATGACGGATTTTTTTAATCTATGACCCGCTCGCGGCCCGCGCGGCGGTCCTGCCGTTGGGTATGGCTGGATCGTTTAGTGCGACTTAGAAAGTTGAAAAAACAGGAGGAGCATGACGAAAACGGGTAAGAAACCTCCGTACGGTAGTAATCTGGCTGATGATGATGATGATGATTTTTAAATCTATGACCGAAAATGAAGGTTGCAGTTGAACGGGTAGAAATCCCCCCATCGCTGTGGAAACGGGTAAGAAATCTCGGTACGTTAGGGAGAAGGCTGATGATGATGATGGAATTTTTTAAATCCATGACCGAAATCGAACATTGCAGTCGGCCGGGTAGAAAACCCCCATTGCTGCGAAAACGGGTAAGAAATCTCCATAGAGTAGTAATTTGGCTGATGATGATGATGATGATTTTGAAAATATATGACCGAGAGTTGACATCGCAGTTTGAAGGAACCAGATCCCCCCATCGTGGTGGAAACGCAAGAGACGATTGTTATTCATTAAGAAATGCCTTTGAAATCCCCTCATACGGAGCTCGGCCTACGGCCTCGCAAGTGTGAGGCTCGGCCTGCGGCCTCGCGGCTCGACTGACACAAGGCTCGGCCTTCGGCCTCGCCTCGTGTCAGCCGAGCGTCCGTCACGCACCATGACTCGGCCTGGCGGCTACGGCCTCGCAGGGGGCTCGGCCTGCGGCCTCGCTAGTGTGAGGCTCGGCCTTCGGCCTCGCACGAGTCGATCTAAATCCGGAAAAACGCCGTAGCTCGGCCTCACGGCCTCGCCACGGCACTCGAAAAACAAATTTGTATGGCAGCTACATTAAAAAAAAAAAAAATCAAAAAACAAATTCCATATTTGAAATCGGCGACCCCGAAAATCCCCGGATGCAAAAAATCAGCCCCCTCCGAGCAATTTGAAAAATGGCGGCCATCTTGAATCCGCCATCTTGGATTTTCGTCATCCCTAGTGGATGGCCCCGAACGTCCCCTATGACATTTGGTCAAACACTCGATATCCATCTCTATTAGTTTGACCGCAATCGAAGATTCAATTTTGTATGGCGGCCATGTTTTTTTGAATGGCGGCCATGTTTTTTTTCATTTTTCCAAAAAGGTCCCAGGGTTTGAGGAAACTTTAGTTTAAGTGCTTTAGAAAAAATGTTTACCGTTTCCGAGATCCCCTGGGGGTCCACGTCGAGGAGTCGACCTTTGGAAGGTTTCGGATTTTTCCCGGTGGTTCTGCCCCCCCCTCCGTACGACCCCGTACTCGCTTTTCACCCCCCCCTTCCCCAGTTGGCCAGAGCAATATCTAAATCAGTGAGTCAGTCAGTCAGTCAGTGGTAATTTAAGTTTATATAATATAATAACTAGTATTTCGCGTGGCTGCGCGGGCCGCGAGCGGCCCGCGTGGCGGTCCTGCCGTTGGGTATGGCTGGGCCTTTTAGTTCGACTTGAAAAGTTGAAAAAACAGGAGGAGCATGACGAAAACGGGTAAGAAACCTCCGTTCGGTAGTAATCTGGCTGATGATGATGATGATGATTTTTAAATCTATGACCGAAAATGAAGGTTGCAGTTGAACGGGTAGAAATCCCACCATCGCTGTGGAAACGGGTAAGAAATCTCGATACGTTAGGGAGAAGGCTGATGATGATGATGGAATTTTTTAAATCCATGACCGAAATCGAACATTGCAGTCGGCCGGGTAGAAAACTCCCATTGCTGCGAAAACGGGTAAGAATCCTCCATGCAGTAGTAATTTGGTTGATGATGATGATGATGATTTTGAAAATATATGACCGAGAGTTGACATCGCAGTTTGGAGGAACCAATTCCCCCCATCGTGGTGGAAACGCAAGAGACGATTGTTATTCATTAAGAAATGCCTTTGAAATCCCCTCATACGGAGCTCGGCCTACGGCCTCGCAAGTGTGAGGCTCGGCCTTCGGCCTCGCACGAGTCGATCTAAATCCGGAAAAACGCCGTAGCTCGGCCTCACGGCCTCGCCACGGCACTCGAAAAACAAATTTGTATGGCAGCTACGTTAAAAAAAAAAAAATTCAAAAAACAAATTCCATATTCGAAATCAGCGACCCCGAAAACCCCCGGATGCAAAAAATCAGCCCCCTCGGAGCAATTTGAAAAATGGCGGCCATCTTGAATCCGCCATCTTGGATTTTCGTCATCCCTAGTGGATGGCCCCGAACGTCCCCTATGACATTTGGTCAAACACTCGATATCCATCTCTATTAGTTTGACCGCTATCGAAGATTCAATTTTGTATGGCGGCCATGTTTTTTTGAATGGCGGCCATGTTTTTTTTCATTTTTCCAGAAAGGTCCCAGGGTTTGGGGTATATTTAGTTCCAGTGCTTTAGAAAAAATGTTTACCGTTTCCGAGATCCCCTGGGGGTCCACCTTCAGGGTATGACCTTCCGAAGGTTTCGGATTTTTCCCGGTGGTTCTGGCCCCCCCTCCGTACGACCCCGTACTCGCTTTTCACCCCCCCCTTCCCCAGTTGGCCAGAGCAATATCTAAATCAGTGAGTCAGTCAGTGAGTCAGTGGTAATTTAAGTTTATATAATATAACTAGTATTTCGCGTGGCTGCGCGGGCCGCGAGCGGCCCGCGTGGCGGTCCTGCCGTTGGGAATGGCTGCATCATCTGTGCTCGACTTTAAAAGTTGAAAAAACAGGAGGAGCATGACGAAAACGGGTAAGAAACCTCCGTACGGTAGTAATCTGGCTGATGATGATGATGACTATGAGTAAAATCTATGACCGAAAATGAAGGTTGCAGTTGAACGGGTAGAAATCCCCCCATCGCTGTGGAAATGGGAAAGAAATCTCGGTACGTTAGGGAGAAGGCTGATGATGATGATGGAATTTTTTAAATCCATGACCGAAATCGAACATTGCATTCGGCCGGGTAGAAAACCCCCATTGCTGCGAAAACGGGTAAGAATCCTCCATGCAGTAGTAATTTGGATGATGATGATGATGATGATTTTGAAAAAATATGACCGAGAGTTGACATTGCAGTTTGAAGGAACCAAATCCCCCCATCGTGGTGGAAACGCAAGAGACGATTGTTATTCATTAAGAAATGCCTTTGAAATCCCCTCATACGGAGCTCGGCCTACGGCCTCGCAAGTGTGAGGCTCGGCCTGCGGCCTCGCGGCTCGACTGACACAAGGCTCGGCCTTCGGCCTCGCCTTTGTCAGCCGAGCGTCCGACAGGCACCATGACTCGGCCTGGCGGCCTCGTCTTGGTGCCGCTCGGCCTACGGCCTCGCAGGGGGCTCGGCCTGCGGCCTCGCTAGTGTGAGGCTCGGCCTTCGGCCTCGCACGAGTCGATCTAGATCCGGAAAAACGCCGTAGCTCGGCCTCACGGCCTCGCCACGGCACTCGAAAAACAAAATTGTATGGCAGCTACATTAAAAAAAAAAAAATTCAAAAAACAAATTCCATATTTGAAATCGGCGACCCCGAAAATCCCCGGATGCAAAAAATCAGCCCCCTCCGAGCAATTTGAAAAATGGCGGCCATCTTGAATCCGCCATCTTGGATTTTCGTCATCCCTAGTGGATGGCCCCGAACGTCCCCTATGACATTTGGTCAAACACTCGATATCCATCTCTATTAGTTTGACCGCAATCGAAGATTCAATTTTGTATGGCGGCCATGTTTTTTTGAATGGCGGCCATGTTTTTTTTCATTTTTCCAGAAAGGTCCCAGGGTTTGGGGTATATTTAGTTCCAGTGCTTTAGAAAAAATGTTTACCGTTTCCGAGATCCCCTGGGGGTCCACCTTCAGGGTATGACCTTCCGAAGGTTTCGGATTTTTCCCGGTGGTTCTGGCCCCCCCTCCGTACGACCCCGTACTCGCTTTTCAGCCCCCCCTTCCCCAGTTGGCCAGAGCAATATCTAAATGAGTGAGTCAGTCAGTCAGTCAGTCAGTGGTAATTTAAGTTTATATAATATAATAACTAGTATTTCGCGTGGCTGCGCGGGCCGCGAGCGGCCCGCGTGGCGGTCCTGCCGTTGGGTATGGCTGGATCACTGAGTGCGACTTAAAAGTTGAAAAAACAGGAGGAGCATGACGAAAACGGGTAAGAAACCTCCATACGGTAGTAATCTGGCTGATGATGATGATGACTATGAGTAAAATCCATGACCGAAAATGAAGGTTGCAGTTGAACGGGTAGAAATCCCCCCATCGCTGTGGAAATGGGAAAGAAATCTCGATACGTTAGGGAGAAGGCTGATGATGATGATGGATTTTTTTAATCCATGACCGCAACTGAAAATCGCAGTCGGCCGGGTAGAAAACCCCCATTGCTGCGAAAACGGGTAAGAATCCTCCATGCAGTAGTAATTTGGTTGATGATGATGATGATGATTTTGAAAATATATGACCGAGAGTTGACATCGCAGTTTGGAGGAACCAAATCCCCCCATCGCGGTGGAAACGCAAAAGAAATTTGTTATTCATTAAGAAATGCCTTTGAAAGCCCCTCATACGGAGCTCGGCCTACGGCCTCGCAAGTGTGAGGCTCGGCCTGCGGCCTCGGTTTCGGAAGGTTTCGGATTTTTCCCGGTGGTTCTGGCCCCCCCTCCGTACGACCCCGTACTCGCTTTTCACCCCCCCCTTCCCCAGTTGGCCAGAGCAATATCTAAATGAGTGAGTCAGTGAGTGAGTCAGTGGTAATTTAACTTTATATAATATAACTAGTATTTCGCGTGGCTGCGCGGGCCGCGAGCGGCCCGCGTGGCGGTCCTGCCGTTGGGTATGGCTGCATCTTCTGTGCTCGACTTACAAAGTTGAAAAAACAGGAGGAGCATGACGAAAACGGGTAAGAAACCTCCGTACGGTAGTAATCTGGCTGATGATGATGATGATGATTTTTTAATCTATGACCGAAAATGAAGGTCGCAGTTGAACGGGTAGAAATCCCACCATCGCTGTGGAAACGGGTAAGAAATCTCGATACGTTAGGGAGAAGGCTGATGATGATGATGGAATTTTTTAAATCCATGACCGCAACTGAAAATCGAAGTCGGCCGGGTAGAAAACCCCCATTGCTGCGAAAACGGGTAAGAAATCTCCATAGAGTAGTAATTTGGTTGATGATGATGATGATGATTTTGAAATTATATGACCGAGAGTTGACATCCCAGTTTGAAGGAACCAAATCCCCCCATCGTGGTGGAAACGCAAGAGACGATTGTTATTCATTAAGAAATGCCTTTGAAATCCCCTCATACGGAGCTCGGCCTACGGCCTCGCAAGTGTGAGGCTCGGCCTGCGGCCTCGCGGCTCGACTGACACAAGGCTCGGCCTTCGGCCTCGCCTCGTGTCAGCCGAGCGTCCGACACGCACCATGACTCGGCCTGGCGGCCTCGTCATGGTGCCGCTCGGCCTACGGCCTCGCAGGGGGCTCGGCCTGCGGCCTCGCTAGTGTGAGGCTCGGCCTTCGGCCTCGCACGAGTCGATCTAAATCCGGAAAAACGCCGTAGCTCGGCCTCACGGCCTCGCCACGGCACTCGAAAAACAAATTTGTATGGCAGCTACATTAAAAAAAAAAAAAATCAAAAAACAAATTCCATATTTGAAATCAGCGACCCCGAAAATCCCCGGATGCAAAAAATCAGCCCCCTCCGAGCAATTTGAAAAATGGCGGCCATCTTGAATCCGCCATCTTGGATTTTCGTCATCCCTAGTGGATGGCCCCGAACGTCCCCTATGACATTTGGTCAAACACTCCATATCCATCTCTATTAGTTTGACCGCAATCGAAGATTCAATTTTGTATGGCGGCCATGTTTTTTTGAATGGCGGCCATGTTTTTTTTCATTTTTCCAAAAAGGTCCCAGGGTTTAACGAAACTTTAGTTTAAGTGCTTTAGAAAAAATGTTTACCGTTTCCGAGATCCCCTGGGGGTCCACCTTCAGGGTATGACCTTCCGAAGGTTTCGGATTTTTCCCGGTGGTTCTGGCCCCCCCTCCGTACGACCCCGTACTCGCTTTTCACCCCCCCCTTCCCCAGTTGGCCAGAGCAATATCTAAATCAGTGAGTGAGTCAGTGAGTGGTAATTTAACTTTATATAATATAATAACTAGTATTTCGCGTGGCTGCGCGGGCCGCGAGCGGCCCGCGTGGCGGTCCTGCCGTTGGGTATGGCTGGATCTTCTGTGCTCGACTTAAAAGTTGAAAAAACAGGAGGAGCATGACGAAAACGGGTAAGAAACCTCCGTTCGGTAGTAATCTGGCTGATGATGATGATGATGATTTTTAAATCTATGACCGAAAATGAAGGTTGCAGTTGAACGGGTAGAAATCCCCCCATCGCTGTGGAAACGGGAAAAAAATCTCGATACGTTAGGGAGAAGGCTGATGATGATGATGGATTTTCTTAAATCCATGACCGCAACTGAAAATCGCAGTCGGCCTGGTAGAAAACTCCCTATTGTTACGAAAACGGGTAAGAATCCTCCATGCAGTAGTAATTTGGTTGATGATGATGATGATGATTTTGAAAATATATGACCGAGAGTTGACATCGCAGTTTGGAGGAACCAAATCCCCCCATCGTGGTGGAAACGCAAGAGACGATTGTTATTCATTAAGAAATGCCTTTGAAATCCCCTCATACGGAGCTCGGCCTACGGCCTCGCAAGTGTGAGGCTCGGCCTGCGGCCTCGCGGCTCGACTGACACAAGGCTCGGCCTTCGGCCTCGCCTTTGTCAGCCGAGCGTCCGACAGGCACCATGACTCGGCCTGGCGGCCTCGTCTTGGTGCCGCTCGGCCTACGGCCTCGCAGGGGGCTCGGCCTGCGGCCTCGCACGAGTCGATCTAAATCCGGAAAAACGCCGTAGCTCGGCCTCACGGCCTCGCCACGGCACTCGAAAAACAAATTTGTATGGCAGCTACATTAAAAAAAAAAAAAATCAAAAAACAAATTCCATATTTGAAATCAGCGACCCCGAAAACCCCCGGATGCAAAAAATCAGCCCCCTCCGAGCAATTTGAAAAATGGCGGCCATCTTGAATCCGCCATCTTGGATTTTCGTCATCCCTAGTGGATGGCCCCGAACGTCCCCTATGACATTTGGTCAAACACTCGATATCCATCTCTATTAGTTTGACCGCAATCGAAGATTCAATTTTGTATGGCGGCCATGTTTTTTTGAATGGCGGCCATGTTTTTTTTCATTTTTCCAGAAAGGTCCCAGGGTTTGGGGTATATTTAGTTCCAGTGCTTTAGAAAAAATGTTTACCGTTTCCGAGATCCCCTGGGGGTCCACCTTCAGGGTATGACCTTCTGAAGGTTTCGGATTTTTCCCGGTGGTTCTGGCCCCCCCTCCGTACGACCCCGTACTCGCTTTTCACCCCCCCCTTCCCCAGTTGGCCAGAGCAATATCTAAATCAGTGAGTGAGTCAGTGAGTGGTAATTTAACTTTATATAATATAACTAGTATTTCGCGTGGCTGCGCGGGCCGCGAGCGGCCCGCGTGGCGGTCCTGCCGTTGGGTATGGCTGGATCTTCTGTGCTCGACTTTAAAAGTTGAAAAAACAGGAGGAGCATGACGAAAACGGGTAAGAAACCTCCGTACGGTAGTAATCTGGCTGATGATGATGATGATGATTTTTAAATCTATGACCGAAAATGAAGGTTGCAGTTGAACGGGTAGAAATCCCCCATCGCTGTGGAAATGGGAAAGAAATCTCGGTACGTTAGGGAGAAGGCTGATGATGATGATGGATTTTTTTAAATCTATGACCGAAATCGAACATTGCAGTCGGCCGGGTAGAAAACCCCCATTGCTGCGAAAACGGGAAAGAAATCTCAATAGAGTAGTAATTTGACTGATGATGATGATGATGATTTTGAAAAAATATGACCGAGAGTTGACATCGCAGTTTGTAGGAACCAAATCCCCCCATCGTGGTGGAAACGCAAGAGACGATTGTTATTCATTAAGAAATGCCTTTGAAATCCCCTCATACGGAGCTCGGCCTACGGCCTCGCAAGTGTGAGGCTCGGCCTGCGGCCTCGCGGCTCGTCTGACACAAGGCTCGGCCTTCGGCCTCGCCTCGTGTCAGCCGAGCGTCCGACACGCACCATGACTCGGCCTGGCGGCCTCGTCTTGGTGCCGCTCGGCCTACGGCCTCGCAGGGGGCTCGGCCTGCGGCCTCGCTAGTGTGAGGCTCGGCCTTCGGCCTCGCACGAGTCGATCTAAATCCGGAAAAACGCCGCAGCTCGGCCTCACGGCCTCGCCACGGCACTCGAAAAACAAATTTGTATGGCAGCTACATTAAAAAAAAAATAATTCAAAAAACAAATTCCATATTTGAAATCAGCGACCCCGAAAATCCCCGGATGCAAAAAATCAGCCCCCTCCGAGCAATTTGAAAAATGGCGGCCATCTTGAATCCGCCATCTTGGATTTTCGTCATCCCTAGTGGATGGCCCCGAACGTCCCCTATGACATTTGGTCAAACACTCGATATCCATCTCTATTAGTTTGACCGCAATCGAAGATTCAATTTTGTATGGCGGCCATGTTTTTTTGAATGGCGGCCATGTTTTTTTTCATTTTTCCAGAAAGGTCCCAGGGTTTGAGGAAACTTTAGTTTAAGTGCTTTAGAAAAAATGTTTACCGTTTCCGAGATCCCCTGGGGGTCCACCTTCAGGGTATGACCTTCCGAAGGTTTCGGATTTTTCCCGGTGGTTCTGGCCCCCCCTCCGTACGACCCCGTACTCGCTTTTCACCCCCCCCTTCCCCAGTTGGCCAGAGCAATATCTAAATCAGTGAGTCAGTGAGTCAGTGGTAATTTAAGTTTATATAATATAATAATAATAACTAGTATTTCGCGTGGCTGCGCGGGCCGCGAGCGGCCCGCGTGGCGGTCCTGCCGTTGGGTATGGCTGGGCCTTTTAGTTCGACTTGAAAAGTTGAAAAAACAGGAGGAGCATGACGAAAACGGGTAAGAAACCTCCGTACGGTAGTAATCTGGCTGATGATGATGATGATTATGGTTAAAATCCATGACCGAAATCGAAAATTGCAGTTGAACGGGTAGAAATCCCCCCATCGCTGTGGAAATGGGAAAGAAATCTCGGTACGTTAGGGAGAAGGCTGATGATGATGATGGAATTTTTTAAATCTATGACCGAAATCGAACATCGCAGTCGGACGGGTGAAAACCCTCCATTGCTGCGAAAACGGGTAAGAAATCTCCATAGAGTAGTAATTTGAATGATGATGATGATGATGATTTTGAAAATATATGACCGAGAGTTGACATCGCAGACGGCCGGGGAGAAAACCCCCAATTGCTACGAAAACGGGTAAGAAACCTCCAAACGGTAATAATTTGGCTGATGATGATGATGATTATGAGTAAAATCTATGACCGATAATGAACGTCGCAGTTTGACCGGTAGAAATCCCCCCATCGCTGTGGAAACGGGAAAGAAATCTCGATACGTTAAGGAGAAGGCTGATGATGATTATGAGTAAAATCTATGACCGATAATGAACGTCGCAGTTTGACCGGTAGAAATCCCCCCATCGCTGTGGAAACGGGAAAGAAATCTCGATACGTTAAGGAGAAGGCTGATGATGATGACGGATTTTTTTAATCTATGACCCGCTCGCGGCCCGCGCGGCGGTCCTGCCGTTGGGTATGGCTGGATCGTTTAGTGCGACTTAGAAAGTTGAAAAAACAGGAGGAGCATGACGAAAACGGGTAAGAAACCTCCGTACGGTAGTAATCTGGCTGATGATGATGATGATGATTTTTAAATCTATGACCGAAAATGAAGGTTGCAGTTGAACGGGTAGAAATCCCCCCATCGCTGTGGAAACGGGTAAGAAATCTCGGTACGTTAGGGAGAAGGCTGATGATGATGATGGAATTTTTTAAATCCATGACCGAAATCGAACATTGCAGTCGGCCGGGTAGAAAACCCCCATTGCTGCGAAAACGGGTAAGAAATCTCCATAGAGTAGTAATTTGGCTGATGATGATGATGATGATTTTGAAAATATATGACCGAGAGTTGACATCGCAGTTTGAAGGAACCAGATCCCCCCATCGTGGTGGAAACGCAAGAGACGATTGTTATTCATTAAGAAATGCCTTTGAAATCCCCTCATACGGAGCTCGGCCTACGGCCTCGCAAGTGTGAGGCTCGGCCTGCGGCCTCGCGGCTCGACTGACACAAGGCTCGGCCTTCGGCCTCGCCTCGTGTCAGCCGAGCGTCCGTCACGCACCATGACTCGGCCTGGCGGCTACGGCCTCGCAGGGGGCTCGGCCTGCGGCCTCGCTAGTGTGAGGCTCGGCCTTCGGCCTCGCACGAGTCGATCTAAATCCGGAAAAACGCCGTAGCTCGGCCTCACGGCCTCGCCACGGCACTCGAAAAACAAATTTGTATGGCAGCTACATTAAAAAAAAAAAAAATCAAAAAACAAATTCCATATTTGAAATCGGCGACCCCGAAAATCCCCGGATGCAAAAAATCAGCCCCCTCCGAGCAATTTGAAAAATGGCGGCCATCTTGAATCCGCCATCTTGGATTTTCGTCATCCCTAGTGGATGGCCCCGAACGTCCCCTATGACATTTGGTCAAACACTCGATATCCATCTCTATTAGTTTGACCGCAATCGAAGATTCAATTTTGTATGGCGGCCATGTTTTTTTGAATGGCGGCCATGTTTTTTTTCATTTTTCCAAAAAGGTCCCAGGGTTTGAGGAAACTTTAGTTTAAGTGCTTTAGAAAAAATGTTTACCGTTTCCGAGATCCCCTGGGGGTCCACGTCGAGGAGTCGACCTTTGGAAGGTTTCGGATTTTTCCCGGTGGTTCTGCCCCCCCCTCCGTACGACCCCGTACTCGCTTTTCACCCCCCCCTTCCCCAGTTGGCCAGAGCAATATCTAAATCAGTGAGTCAGTCAGTCAGTCAGTGGTAATTTAAGTTTATATAATATAATAACTAGTATTTCGCGTGGCTGCGCGGGCCGCGAGCGGCCCGCGTGGCGGTCCTGCCGTTGGGTATGGCTGGGCCTTTTAGTTCGACTTGAAAAGTTGAAAAAACAGGAGGAGCATGACGAAAACGGGTAAGAAACCTCCGTTCGGTAGTAATCTGGCTGATGATGATGATGATGATTTTTAAATCTATGACCGAAAATGAAGGTTGCAGTTGAACGGGTAGAAATCCCACCATCGCTGTGGAAACGGGTAAGAAATCTCGATACGTTAGGGAGAAGGCTGATGATGATGATGGAATTTTTTAAATCCATGACCGAAATCGAACATTGCAGTCGGCCGGGTAGAAAACTCCCATTGCTGCGAAAACGGGTAAGAATCCTCCATGCAGTAGTAATTTGGTTGATGATGATGATGATGATTTTGAAAATATATGACCGAGAGTTGACATCGCAGTTTGGAGGAACCAATTCCCCCCATCGTGGTGGAAACGCAAGAGACGATTGTTATTCATTAAGAAATGCCTTTGAAATCCCCTCATACGGAGCTCGGCCTACGGCCTCGCAAGTGTGAGGCTCGGCCTTCGGCCTCGCACGAGTCGATCTAAATCCGGAAAAACGCCGTAGCTCGGCCTCACGGCCTCGCCACGGCACTCGAAAAACAAATTTGTATGGCAGCTACGTTAAAAAAAAAAAAATTCAAAAAACAAATTCCATATTCGAAATCAGCGACCCCGAAAACCCCCGGATGCAAAAAATCAGCCCCCTCGGAGCAATTTGAAAAATGGCGGCCATCTTGAATCCGCCATCTTGGATTTTCGTCATCCCTAGTGGATGGCCCCGAACGTCCCCTATGACATTTGGTCAAACACTCGATATCCATCTCTATTAGTTTGACCGCTATCGAAGATTCAATTTTGTATGGCGGCCATGTTTTTTTGAATGGCGGCCATGTTTTTTTTCATTTTTCCAGAAAGGTCCCAGGGTTTGGGGTATATTTAGTTCCAGTGCTTTAGAAAAAATGTTTACCGTTTCCGAGATCCCCTGGGGGTCCACCTTCAGGGTATGACCTTCCGAAGGTTTCGGATTTTTCCCGGTGGTTCTGGCCCCCCCTCCGTACGACCCCGTACTCGCTTTTCACCCCCCCCTTCCCCAGTTGGCCAGAGCAATATCTAAATCAGTGAGTCAGTCAGTGAGTCAGTGGTAATTTAAGTTTATATAATATAACTAGTATTTCGCGTGGCTGCGCGGGCCGCGAGCGGCCCGCGTGGCGGTCCTGCCGTTGGGAATGGCTGCATCATCTGTGCTCGACTTTAAAAGTTGAAAAAACAGGAGGAGCATGACGAAAACGGGTAAGAAACCTCCGTACGGTAGTAATCTGGCTGATGATGATGATGACTATGAGTAAAATCTATGACCGAAAATGAAGGTTGCAGTTGAACGGGTAGAAATCCCCCCATCGCTGTGGAAATGGGAAAGAAATCTCGGTACGTTAGGGAGAAGGCTGATGATGATGATGGAATTTTTTAAATCCATGACCGAAATCGAACATTGCAGTCGGCCGGGTAGAAAACCCCCATTGCTGCAAAAACGGGTAAGAATCCTCCATGCAGTAGTAATTTGGTTGATGATGATGATGATGATTTTGAAAATCTATGACCGAAATCGAACATTGCAGTCGGCCGGGTAGAAAACCCCCCATTGCTACGAAACCGGGTAAGAAACCTCCATTCGGTAGTAATCTGGCTGATGATGATGATGATTATGGTTTAAATCTATAACCGATAATGAACGTCGCAGTTTGACCGGTAGAAATCCCCCCATCGCTGTGGAAATGGGTAAGAAATCTCGATGTGTTAGGGAGAAGGCTGATGATGATGATGTTTTTTTTTTTTCCATGACCGAAATCGAAAATCGCAGAAGGCCAGGTAGAAAACCCCCCATTGCTGCGAAAACGGGTAAGAATCCTCCATAGAGTAGTAATTTGGCTTATGATGATGATGATGATTTTGAAAATATATGACCGAGAGTTGACATCGCAGTCGGCCGCATAGAAAACCCCCAATTGCTACGAAAACGGGTAAGAAACCTCCATACGGTAGTAATCTGGCTGATGATGATGATGATGATTTTTAAATCTATGACCGAAAATGAAGGTTGCAGTTGAACGGGTAGAAATCCCCCCATCGCTGTGGAAACGGGTAAGAAATCTCGATACGTTAGGGAGAAGGCTGATGATGATGATGGAATTTTTTAAATCCATGACCGAAATCGAACATTGCAGTCGGCCGGGTAGAAAACCCCCATCGCTGCGAAAACGGGAAAGAAATCTCAATAGAGTAGTAATTTGACTGATGATGATGATGATGATTTTGAAAATATATGACCGAGAGTTGACATCGCAGTTTGGAGGAACCAAATCCCCCCATCGTGGTGGAAACGCAAGAGACGATTGTTATTCATTAAGAAATGCCTTTGAAATCCCCTCATACGGAGCTCGGCCTACGGCCTCGCAAGTGTGAGGCTCGGCCTGCGGCCTCGCGGCTCGACTGACACAAGGCTCGGCCTTCGGCCTCGCCTTTGTCAGCCGAGCGTCCGACAGGCACCATGACTCGGCCTGGCGGCCTCGTCTTGGTGCCGCTCGGCCTACGGCCTCGCAGGGGGCTCGGCCTGCGGCCTCGCTAGTGTGAGGCTCGGCCTTCGGCCTCGCACGAGTCGATCTGAATCCGGAAAAACGCCGTAGCTCGGCCTCACGGCCTCGCCACGGCACTCGAAAAACAAATTTGTATGGCAGCTACATTAAAAAAAAAAAAAATCAAAAAACAAATTCCATATTTGAAATCAGCGACCCCGAAAATCCCCGGATGCAAAAAATCAGCCCCCTCCGAGCAATTTGAAAAATGGCGGCCATCTTGAATCCGCCATCTTGGATTTTCGTCATCCCTAGTGGATGGCCCCGAACGTCCCCTATGACATTTGGTCAAACACTCGATATCCATCTCTATTAGTTTGACCGCAATCGAAGATTCAATTTTGTATGGCGGCCATGTTTTTTTGAATGGCGGCCATGTTTTTTTTCATTTTTCCAAAAAGGTCCCAGGGTTTAAGGAAACTTTAGTTTAAGTGCTTTGGAAAAAATGTTTACCGTTTCCGAGATCCCCTGGGGGTCCACCTTCAGGGTATGACCTTCTGAAGGTTTCGGATTTTTCCCGGTGGTTCTGGCCCCCCCTCCGTACGACCCCGTACTCGCTTTTCACCCCCCCCTTCCCCAGTTGGCCAGAGCAATATCTAAATGAGTCAGTCAGTGAGTCAGTGGTAATTTAAGTTTATATAATATAACTAGTATTTCGCGTGGCTGCGCGGGCCGCGAGCGGCCCGCGTGGCGGTCCTGCCGTTGGGTATGGCTGGGCCTTTTAGTTCGACTTGAAAAGTTGAAAAAACAGGAGGAGCATGACGAAAACGGGTAAGAAACCTCCGTTCGGTAGTAATCTGGCTGATGATGATGATGATGATTTTTAAATCTATGACCGAAAATGAAGGTTGCAGTTGAACGGGTAGAAATCCCCCCATCGCTGTGGAAATGGGAAAGAAATCTCGGTACGTTAGGGAGAAGGCTGATGATGATGATGGATTTTTTTAAATCCATGACCGAAATCGAACATTGCAGTCGGCCGGGTAGAAAACCCCCATTGCTGCGAAAACGGGAAAGAAATCTCAATAGAGTAGTAATTTGACTGATGATGATGATGATGATTTTGAAAATATATGACCGAAATCGAACATCGCAGTCGGCCGGGTAGAAAACCCCCAATTGCTACGAAAACGGGTAAGAAACCTCCAAACGGTAATAATTTGGCTGATGATGATGATGATTATGAGTAAAATCTATGACCGATAATGAACGTCGCAGTTTGACCGGTAGAAATCCCCCCATCGCTGTGGAAACGGGAAAGAAATCTCGATACGTTAAGGAGAAGGCTGATGATGATGACGGATTTTTTTAATCTATGACCGAAATCGAACATCGCAGTCGGCCGGGTAGAAAACCCCCCTATAATACGAAAACGGGTAAGAATCCTCCATAGAGTAGTAATTTGGCTTATGATGATGATGATGATTTTGAAAATATATGACCGAGAGTTGACATCGCAGTCGGCCGCATAGAAAACCCCCAATTGCTACGAAAACGGGTAAGAAACCTCCATACGGTAGTAATCTGGCTGATGATGATGATGACTATTGTTTAAATCCACGACCGAAATCGAAAATTACAGTTGAACGGGTAGAAATCCCCCCATCGCTGTGGAAATGGGAAAGAAATCTCGGTACGTTAGGGAGAAGGCTGATGATGATGATGGATTTTTTTAAATCCATGACCGAAATCGAACATTGCAGTCGGCCGGGTAGAAAACCCCCATTGCTGCGAAAACGGGTAAGAAATCTCCATAGAGTAGTAATTTGGCTGATGATGATGATGATGATTTTGAAAAAATATGACCGAGAGTTGACATTGCAGTTTGAAGGAACCAAATCCCCCCATCGTGGTGGAAACGCAAAAGACATTTGTTATTCATTAAGAAATGCCTTTGAAATCCTCTCATACGGAGCTCGGCCTACGGCCTCGCAAGTGTGAGGCTCGGCCTGCGGCCTCGCGGCTCGACTGACACAAGGCTCGGCCTTCGGCCTCGCCTCGTGTCAGCCGAGCGTCCGACACGCACCATGACTCGGCCTGGCGGCCTCGTCTTGGTGCCGCTCGGCCTACGGCCTCGCAGGGGGCTCGGCCTGCGGCCTCGCTAGTGTGAGGCTCGGCCTTCGGCCTCGCACGAGTCGATCTGAATCCGGAAAAACGCCGTAGCTCGGCCTCACGGCCTCGCCACGGCACTCGAAAAACAAATTTGTATGGCAGCTACATTAAAAAAAAAAAAATTCAAAAAACAAATTCCATATTTGAAATCAGCGACCCCGAAAATCCCCGGATGCAAAAAATCAGCCCCCTCCGAGCAATTTGAAAAATGGCGGCCATCTTGAATCCGCCATCTTGGATTTTCGTCATCCCTAGTGGATGGCCCCGAACGTCCCCTATGACATTTGGTCAAACACTCGATATCCATCTCTATTAGTTTGACCGCAATCGAAGATTCAATTTTGTATGGCGGCCATGTTTTTTTGAATGGCGGCCATGTTTTTTTTCATTTTTCCAGAAAGGTCCCAGGGTTTGGGGTATATTTAGTTCCAGTGCTTTAGAAAAAATGTTTACCGTTTCCGAGATCCCCTGGGGGTCCACCTTCAGGGTATGACCTTCTGAAGGTTTCGGATTTTTCCCGGTGGTTCTGGCCCCCCCTCCGTACGACCCCGTACTCGCTTTTCACCCCCCCCTTCCCCAGTTGGCCAGAGCAATATCTAAATGAGTGAGTCAGTCAGTGAGTCAGTGGTAATTTAACTTTATATAATATAACTAGTATTTCGCGTGGCTGCGCGGGCCGCGAGCGGCCCGCGTGGCGGTCCTGCCGTTGGGTATGGCTGGATCTTCTGTGCTCGACTTAAAAGTTGAAAAAACAGGAGGAGCATGACGAAAACGGGTGAGAAACCTCCGTACGGTAGTAATCTGGCTGATGATGATGATGATGATGATTTTTAAATCTATGACCGAAAATGAAGGTTGCAGTTGAACGGGTAGAAATCCCCCCATCGCTGTGGAAATGGGAAAGAAATCTCGATACGTTAGGGAGAAGGCTGACGATGATGATGGATTTTCTTAAATCCATGACCGCAACTGAAAATCGCAGTCGGCCTGGTAGAAAACTCCCTATTGCTACGAAAACGGGTAAGAATCCTCCATGCAGTAGTAATTTGGTTGATGATGATGATGATGATTTTGAAAAAATATGACCGAGAGTTGACATTGCAGTTTGAAGAAACCAAATCCCCCCATCGTGGTGGAAACGCAAGAGACGATTGTTATTCATTAAGAAATGCCTTTGAAATCCCCTCATACGGAGCTCGGCCTACGGCCTCGCAAGTGTGAGGCTCGGCCTGCGGCCTCGCGGCTCGACTGACACAAGGCTCGGCCTTCGGCCTCGCCTCGTGTCAGCCGAGCGTCCGACACGCACCATGACTCGGCCTGGCGGCCTCGTCATGGTGCCGCTCGGCCTACGGCCTCGCAGGGGGCTCGGCCTGCGGCCTCGCTAGTGTGAGGCTCGGCCTTCGGCCTCGCACGAGTCGATCTAAATCCGGAAAAACGCCGTAGCTCGGCCTCACGGCCTCGCCACGGCACTCGAAAAACAAATTTGTATGGCAGCTATATTAAAAAAAAAAAAATTCAAAAAACAAATTCCATATTTGAAATCAGCGACCCCGAAAATCCCCGGATGCAAAAAATCAGCCCCCTCCGAGCAATTTGAAAAATGGCGGCCATCTTGAATCCGCCATCTTGGATTTTCGTCATCCCTAGTGGATGGCCCCGAACGTCCCCTATGACATTTGGTCAAACACTCGATATCCATCTCTAATAGTTTGACCGCTATCGAAGATTCAATTTTGTATGGCGGCCATGTTTTTTTGAATGGCGGCCATGTTTTTTTTCATTTTTCCAGAAAGGTCCCAGGGTTTGGGGTATATTTAGTTCCAGTGCTTTAGTAAAAATGTTTACCGTTTCCGAGATCCCCTGGGGGTCCACGTCGAGGAGTCGACCTTCCGAAGGTTTCGGATTTTTCCCGGTGGTTCTGGCCCCCCCTCCGTACGACCCCGTACTCGCTTTTCACCCCCCCCTTCCCCAGTTGGCCAGAGCAATATCTAAATGAGTGAGTGAGTGAGTGAGTGAGTGGTAATTTAAGTTTATATAATATAACTAGTATTTCGCGTGGCTGCGCGGGCCGCGAGCGGCCCGCGTGGCGGTCCTGCCGTTGGGTGTGGCTGCATCATCTGTGCTCGACTTAAAAGTTGAAAAAACAGGAGGAGCATGACGAAAACGGGTAAGAAACCTCCGTACGGTAGTAATCTGGCTGATGATGATGATGACTATGAGTAAAATCTATGACCGAAATTGAAGGTTGCAGTTGAACGGGTAGAAATCCCCCATCGCTGTGGAAATGGGAAAGAAATCTCGGTACGTTAGGGAGAAGGCTGATGATGATGATGGAATTTTTGAAATCCATGACCGAAATCGAACATTGCAGTCGGCCGGGTAGAAAACCCCCATTGCTGCGAAAACGGGTAAGAATCCTCCATGCAGTAGTAATTTGACTGATGATGATGATGATGATTTTGAAAAAATATGACCGAGAGTTGACATCCCAGTTTGAAGGAACCAAATCCCCCCATCGTGGTGGAAACGCAAAAGACATTTGTTATTCATTAAGAAATGCCTTTGAAATCCCCTCATACGGAGCTCGGCCTACGGCCTCGCAAGTGTGAGGCTCGGCCTGCGGCCTCGCGGCTCGACTGACACAAGGCTCGGCCTTCGGCCTCGCCTTTGTCAGCCGAGCGTCCGACAGGCACCATGACTCGGCCTGGCGGCCTCGTCTTGGTGCCGCTCGGCCTACGGCCTCGCAGGGGGCTCGGCCTGCGGCCTCGCTAGTGTGAGGCTCGGCCTTCGGCCTCGCACGAGTCGATCTAAATCCGGAAAAACGCCGTAGCTCGGCCTCACGGCCTCGCCACGGCACTCGAAAAACAAATTTGTATGGCAGCTACATTAAAAAAAAAAATATTCAAAAAACAAATTCCATATTTGAAATCAGCGACCCCGAAAACCCCCGGATGCAAAAAATCAGCCCCCTCCGAGCAATTTGAAAAATGGCGGCCATCTTGAATCCGCCATCTTGGATTTTCGTCATCCCTAGTGGATGGCCCCGAACGTCCCCTATGACATTTGGTCAAACACTCGATATCCATCTCTATTAGTTTGACCGCAATCGAAGATTCAATTTTGTATGGCGGCCATGTTTTTTTGAATGGCGGCCATGTTTTTTTTCATTTTTCCAGAAAGGTCCCAGGGTTTAACGAAACTTTAGTTTAAGTGCTTTAGAAAAAATGTTTACCGTTTCCGAGATCCCCTGGGGGTCCACCTTCAGGGTATGACCTTCTGAAGGTTTCGGATTTTTCCCGGTGGTTCTGGCCCCCCCTCCGTACGACCCCGTACTCGCTTTTCACCCCCCCCTTCCCCAGTTGGCCAGAGCAATATCTAAATGAGTCAGTGAGTGAGTGAGTGAGTGGTAATTTAAGTTTATATAATATAACTAGTATTTCGCGTGGCTGCGCGGGCCGCGAGCGGCCCGCGTGGCGGTCCTGCCGTTGGGTATGGCTGGGCCTTTTAGTTCGACTTGAAAAGTTGAAAAAACAGGAGGAGCATGACGAAAACGGGTAAGAAACCTCCGTTCGGTAGTAATCTGGCTGATGATGATGATGATGATTTTTAAATCTATGACCGAAAATGAAGGTTGCAGTTGAACGGGTAGAAATCCCCCCATCGCTGTGGAAATGGGAAAGAAATCTCGGTACGTTAGGGAGAAGGCTGATGATGATGATGGATTTTTTTAAATCCATGACCGAAATCGAACATTGCAGTCGGCCGGGTAGAAAACCCCCATTGCTGCGAAAACGGGAAAGAAATCTCAATAGAGTAGTAATTTGACTGATGATGATGATGATGATTTTGAAAATATATGACCGAAATCGAACATCGCAGTCGGCCGGGTAGAAAACCCCCAATTGCTACGAAAACGGGTAAGAAACCTCCAAACGGTAATAATTTGGCTGATGATGATGATGATTATGAGTAAAATCTATGACCGATAATGAACGTCGCAGTTTGACCGGTAGAAATCCCCCCATCGCTGTGGAAACGGGAAAGAAATCTCGATACGTTAAGGAGAAGGCTGATGATGATGACGGATTTTTTTAATCTATGACCGAAATCGAACATCGCAGTCGGCCGGGTAGAAAACCCCCCTATAATACGAAAACGGGTAAGAATCCTCCATAGAGTAGTAATTTGGCTTATGATGATGATGATGATTTTGAAAATATATGACCGAGAGTTGACATCGCAGTCGGCCGCATAGAAAACCCCCAATTGCTACGAAAACGGGTAAGAAACCTCCATACGGTAGTAATCTGGCTGATGATGATGATGACTATTGTTTAAATCCACGACCGAAATCGAAAATTACAGTTGAACGGGTAGAAATCCCCCCATCGCTGTGGAAATGGGAAAGAAATCTCGGTACGTTAGGGAGAAGGCTGATGATGATGATGGATTTTTTTAAATCCATGACCGAAATCGAACATTGCAGTCGGCCGGGTAGAAAACCCCCATTGCTGCGAAAACGGGTAAGAAATCTCCATAGAGTAGTAATTTGGCTGATGATGATGATGATGATTTTGAAAAAATATGACCGAGAGTTGACATTGCAGTTTGAAGGAACCAAATCCCCCCATCGTGGTGGAAACGCAAAAGACATTTGTTATTCATTAAGAAATGCCTTTGAAATCCTCTCATACGGAGCTCGGCCTACGGCCTCGCAAGTGTGAGGCTCGGCCTGCGGCCTCGCGGCTCGACTGACACAAGGCTCGGCCTTCGGCCTCGCCTCGTGTCAGCCGAGCGTCCGACACGCACCATGACTCGGCCTGGCGGCCTCGTCTTGGTGCCGCTCGGCCTACGGCCTCGCAGGGGGCTCGGCCTGCGGCCTCGCTAGTGTGAGGCTCGGCCTTCGGCCTCGCACGAGTCGATCTGAATCCGGAAAAACGCCGTAGCTCGGCCTCACGGCCTCGCCACGGCACTCGAAAAACAAATTTGTATGGCAGCTACATTAAAAAAAAAAAAATTCAAAAAACAAATTCCATATTTGAAATCAGCGACCCCGAAAATCCCCGGATGCAAAAAATCAGCCCCCTCCGAGCAATTTGAAAAATGGCGGCCATCTTGAATCCGCCATCTTGGATTTTCGTCATCCCTAGTGGATGGCCCCGAACGTCCCCTATGACATTTGGTCAAACACTCGATATCCATCTCTATTAGTTTGACCGCAATCGAAGATTCAATTTTGTATGGCGGCCATGTTTTTTTGAATGGCGGCCATGTTTTTTTTCATTTTTCCAGAAAGGTCCCAGGGTTTGGGGTATATTTAGTTCCAGTGCTTTAGAAAAAATGTTTACCGTTTCCGAGATCCCCTGGGGGTCCACCTTCAGGGTATGACCTTCTGAAGGTTTCGGATTTTTCCCGGTGGTTCTGGCCCCCCCTCCGTACGACCCCGTACTCGCTTTTCACCCCCCCCTTCCCCAGTTGGCCAGAGCAATATCTAAATGAGTGAGTCAGTCAGTGAGTCAGTGGTAATTTAACTTTATATAATATAACTAGTATTTCGCGTGGCTGCGCGGGCCGCGAGCGGCCCGCGTGGCGGTCCTGCCGTTGGGTGTGGCTGGATCACTGAGTGCGACTTAAAAGTTGAAAAAACAGGAGGAGCATGACGAAAACGGGTAAGAATCCTCCGTTCGGTAGTAATCTGGCTGATGATGATGATGATGATTTTTAAATCTATGACCGAAAATGAAGGTTGCAGTTGAACGGGTAGAAATCCCCCCATCGCTGTGGAAATGGGAAAGAAATCTCGGTACGTTAGGGAGAAGGCTGATGATGATGATGGATTTTTTTAAATCCATGACCGAAATCGAACATTGCAGTCGGCCGGGTAGAAAACCCCCATTGCTGCGAAAACGGGAAAGAAATCTCAATAGAGTAGTAATTTGACTGATGATGATGATGATGATTTTGAAAATATATGACCGAGAGTTGACATCGCAGTTTGAAGGAACCAAATCCCCCCATCGTGGTGGAAACGCAAGAGACGATTGTTATTCATTAAGAAATGCCTTTGAAATCCCCTCATACGGAGCTCGGCCTACGGCCTCGCAAGTGTGAGGCTCGGCCTGCGGCCTCGCGGCTCGACTGACACAAGGCTCGGCCTTCGGCCTCGCCTCGTGTCAGCCGAGCGTCCGACACGCACCATGACTCGGCCTGGCGGCCTCGTCATGGTGCCGCTCGGCCTACGGCCTCTCAGGGGGCTCGGCCTGCGGCCTCGCTAGTGTGAGGCTCGGCCTTCGGCCTCGCACGAGTCGATCTAAATCCGGAAAAACGCCGTAGCTCGGCCTCACGGCCTCGCCACGGCACTCGAAAAACAAATTTGTATGGCAGCTATATTAAAAAAAAAAAAATTCAAAAAACAAATTCCATATTTGAAATCAGCGACCCCGAAAATCCCCGGATGCAAAAAATCAGCCCCCTCCGAGCAATTTGAAAAATGGCGGCCATCTTGAATCCGCCATCTTGGATTTTCGTCATCCCTAGTGGATGGCCCCGAACGTCCCCTATGACATTTGGTCAAACACTCGATATCCATCTCTATTAGTTTGACCGCAATCGAAGATTCAATTTTGTATGGCGGCCATGTTTTTTTGAATGGCGGCCATGTTTTTTTTCATTTTTCCAGAAAGGTCCCAGGGTTTGGGGTATATTTAGTTCCAGTGCTTTAGAAAAAATGTTTACCGTTTCCGAGATCCCCTGGGGGTCCACCTTCAGGGTATGACCTTCCGAAGGTTTCGGATTTTTCCCGGTGGTTCTGGCCCCCCCTCCGTACGACCCCGTACTCGCTTTTCACCCCCCCCTTCCCCAGTTGGCCAGAGCAATATCTAAATGAGTGAGTGAGTGAGTCAGTCAGTGGTAATTTAAGTTTATATAATATAATAACTAGTATTTCGCGTGGCTGCGCGGGCCGCGAGCGGCCCGCGTGGCGGTCCTGCCGTTGGGTGTGGCTGGATCACTGAGTGCGACTTACAAAGTTGAAAAAACAGGAGGAGCATGACGAAAACGGGTAAGAAACCTCCGTACGGTAGAAATGTGGCTGATGATGATGATGATGATTTTTAAATCTATGACCGAAAATGAAGGTTGCAGTTGAACGGGTAGAAATCCCCCCATCGCTGTGGAAACGGGAAAGAAATCTCGATACGTTAGGGAGAAGGCTGATGATGATGATGGATTTTTTAAATCCATGACCGAAATCGAACATTGCAGTCGGCCGGGTAGAAAACCCCCATTGCTGCGAAAACGGGTAAGAAATCTCAATAGAGTAGTAATTTGACTGATGATGATGATGATGATTTTGAAATTATATGACCGAGAGTTGACATCCCAGTTTGAAAGAACCAAATCCCCCCATCGTGGTGGAAACGCAAAAGACATTTGTTATTCATTAAGAAATGCCTTTGAAATCCCCTCATACGGAGCTCGGCCTACGGCCTCGCAAGTGTGAGGCTCGGCCTGCGGCCTCGCGGCTCGACTGACACAAGGCTCGGCCTTCGGCCTCGCCTCGTGTCAGCCGAGCGTCCGACACGCACCATGACTCGGCCTGGCGGCCTCGTCATGGTGCCGCTCGGCCTACGGCCTCGCAGGGGGCTCGGCCTGCGGCCTCGCTAGTGTGAGGCTCGGCCTTCGGCCTCGCACGAGTCGATCTAAATCCGGAAAAACGCCGTAGCTCGGCCTCACGGCCTCGCCACGGCACTCGAAAAACAAATTTGTATGGCAGCTACATTAAAAAAAAAAAAATTCAAAAAACAAATTCCATATTCGAAATCAGCGACCCCGAAAATCCCCGGATACAAAAAATCAGCCCCCTCCGAGCAATTTGAAAAATGGCGGCCATCTTGAATCCGCCATCTTGGATTTTCGTCATCCCTAGTGGATGGCCCCGAACGTCCCCTATGACATTTGGTCAAACACTCCATATCCATCTCTATTAGTTTGACCGCAATCGAAGATTCAATTTTGTATGGCGGCCATGTTTTTTTGAATGGCGGCCATGTTTTTTTTCATTTTTCCAAAAAGGTCCCAGGGTTTGAGGAAACTTTAGTTTAAGTGCTTTAGAAAAAATGTTTACCGTTTCCGAGATCCCCTGGGGGTCCACGTCGAGGAGTCGACCTTTGGAAGGTTTCGGATTTTTCCCGGTGGTTCTGGCCCCCCCTCCGTACGACCCCGTACTCGCTTTTCACCCCCCCCTTCCCCAGTTGGCCAGAGCAATATCTAAATCAGTGAGTCAGTCAGTCAGTCAGTGGTAATTTAAGTTTATATAATATAATAATAATAATAATAATATAAACTAGCTCTGGTTCGATCATTATTTTATTACTTTAGTGTCTTAATATAGTTTTTTGTTTAACGAGAGTAAAGTCCGTTTTTCCAATTCAAAATTCAAATTCAAAATCATTTATTGCCAGCTGTGTTTTACAATCATGTTGGTCGAAATATTTGATGTTGGGCTCAACAGCTAACCTTTTGGGCATACAGTAGAGTATCGATCAGTTAGATCAATCAATTAATTGGATTAAATAAGCACATACCATCAATGACATTTACAGAATTACGATATTATTTATTTGAAATGTCAAGATTTATATCAGTCAATTTTACAATAGTTTTTTTTAAGTAACAGATTAATTAAATTGTTTTTAAATATTCTAAATGTCATAACTTTAATTGTATCTGGCAAAAGATTAAACAATTTAATGCACATTTATGCGTATAAACTTTTTGCAAGATATTACTTGTTAGAAGTTAGTTCTACATTTCTGGAAGGGTAATACATAGTATCCCTTGTGTGTTTTTCGAGGTATACGCGTTATCTTTATGTCAAAGCTATTCATATTTTGTTTTACAAACACGCAGGCCTCTAAAATATACATCGATGCCAAAGAGAGTATTTTTTTTTTTTTAATATTGGTTTACAACTTCGTCTTTGTCTGGCCCCAGTAATTGCTCTAATAAATTTTTTCTGCATTCAAAATACTTCTTAGCGTTTACAGAAAAAGCGTTTAGCATTGTGTACCTATTATATGTGCAATTTTAAATAAACGATTTTCGTTCTCTCTCGCTTGCACGTTATTTAATTTATATGACATAATCTTTACTAGGTAATGAAAAATTGGATTCCATAGTGTTATTTATTATAACAAAGTAAATCATTTTTCAATTTCACTCTCAGTAATTTTAGTTAGTTAATTTAAAAAAAAAATACGATAGTTACCTTTAATTACTAATTAGGTATATCATTATTTTGTTGCTAATACAGATTGTTTTATGGTAATTGTCATTAACTCATAAATCATCACACTATCTTTGCGTTAGCTTTCCATCGAAATCCGTTTGGCCGTACAGGCGTCATAGAATAAAATATCTATAATTCTAACTATAGTCGGAATAACCGACTCAATTTAAAGTGTTCCCGTTTTATGAAAATAAAATGTATTAAAAACCACGTCAGTTTTCATAGTAAAATCCATTGCCAGTTTAGTCTAGAAAAAAAAATTTTCTTCAGTTTTTCGGGATCTTTAACGCGCTCGACTTATTTTATTCTAAGCTAAGTATTGACATAGCCTGAATAAGTAAGTAAATATAATAAAAGTAAAAAATATAAAAAAATAAGTAAGTATTTAAGAGTAAATATTTAAGTTTATAATTAAACTGTGTGTAAAACAAAATGATGGATGAAAGCATTGGATTAAAAATACCTTCGTAATCACAACAAAAATCGAGCTCGTGAATTATTGGTATTATTTATGTGTGGAGCATCTTCTATTATTGGTCTAAGTTATAAGGTTTTACTACTTACTGTCCATGATAAATCATCCTTTGCTTATTTCTACATTTTACTGTCGCTGTATGCTTCGGCGCTTACTTTACTGTCAAGTTATAAAACAAAAATTTCAAGCATAAAAAATATTGTTTTTTACTTTTGTTTATTAGAGTCCAAAACGAAAACAATTTTCATCGTCATCATCAGCCAGGAGACGTCTACTGCTTAACAAAGGCTTCCCCATTAGAGCGCCATACTAACCGACAACGTGCCACTTGCATCCACCGGTTGCCCGCAACTTTCACAATGTCGTCGGTCTACCTGGTGGGAGGCCTGCCTAGCTGCGTTTTCCGGTTCGTGGTCACCACTCAAGAACCTTACTTCCCCGCCGGTTATCGGTTCCTCAAGTGATGTGGCCTGGCTATTGCCACTTCTGCTTGCAAACTCTGAACGCTATATCGGTGACTTGGGTTCTTCAACGAATATCCTCGTTCCGGATTTTATCGCGCAAATAAACTCTGAGCATAGCTCTCTCCATTACCCGCTGTGCGACTCAGAGTTTCTTCAATAGGCCAGTAGTCAAGGACCACGTTAAAACAATTTTACTCAAAAAAATTGTTGATTGTGCGGATGAGAGAACCCGTCATCTGTCAGTCAGATGACTTATATTAAGACTGCAGTCCCAGATAGAGCTATCTCTTTGACACATTTTTAAAATTCTTAAAAAATAAATAAAACTTAAATAAAAAAGTAAATAAACAGTAAGTTATTATTAGAATAACTGCAATTATTTTACAGCAATATTTATGTTATTGGTTTTAATTTCGGCAAGAACAACAAGTTTCGTTTTCTTCGTCAAAATAGAAAATATTAACATAAGAATCGCTTTAAAACTGACATTACTTAAACATTAGCTTATTAGGTGGAGTATATGAAGCTATTTATGGAGTGTTAGCACCCGGACAAGATATTCTGTATCTCGGATGCTAACGTTCTCCTGCAGTAAAGGTGTTTAAATCGTATTTTACGTTACATTTTTTTACCAATATGATACTACAAGTTCTACTACGAGTTAGTTGAATTTATAATATACGTAAAAATTTATATATTACTGATTGTTAACTATTTTCATCTTCGAAACTGTAGAAATGCGCCAATGCAGCATAATTATGTGGAAGCGGGCTGTAGAATTTGTATTATAACTTTTTGTACTTGTTTTTCTGTATTATTTACGGTAGACAGCGCTGTTTGTTAAAGTTGAATTGAGGCCATTTCTGTGACACATAACATTGTTTAGCTATGGTTATATTATTATGCCAGCATTCTGGCATAATAATATAACCACTCTCCCACTCTCCCCTCCATCAAGGGGCTTGTAGGTTTTTGTATTTATTTATTTTCGTATATAAATTAAGTTGTTTTAATTTTAAGTAGGTAGGCTATATTTTATTGTAAATATTATTATCCGTGAATTAAACTACAAATAATGTGTATATAAATACAAATACATTTGATATTATATTGCTCACATTACGATTCTACATTAATTAATAAATAAATATCTGGGACATGTTTGCACACACGGTCATCTGACCCCAAACTAAGCAAAGCTTGTAATATGGCTGCCAGAGACTGATATACGTACATAGATATTTTTAAATACATACTTATATAGATATTAACACCCAGACACAGAAAAAACACAAATATTCATCACATGAATGTTTGTCCTAGATGGGAATCGAACCCACGCCCCCAAACACAGAAGGTAGGTTCACTACCAACTGAGCCACCGGGGAAATGTTACTGTTGTTACAGAATAAAATGATATTTCTTTCTTTTATTTTTCTTTCTCGCAGAAAATTCTAACTTGCACCATACAACACCTATGTGAAAATTTATAGTAAGCATTAAAAAACCTGGAATCAAAGAAACTTCATAATTTACACGCGTAGTTAGCGGTTGGAGTGATAATGATTACATGCATTCATCACGGCTTAGCTGTAAATAAGTACTGCTTAGCGGACGATTGTAAATTTTAGGGTCTTGGAGTTCTCATAGTTTACAAGAGTGCGATCTGACTTCTTGTACAGATAATATCAATAAATATTCGGACTAGCTTGTTTGAAAGAGGTATTTTAATGGTTGACAGGCCAAGCTTTGGATCACAATTCATCTGATTTTAAGCGACAGTGTGGTCGATGAGGATATTTCTAGCCTGGAACGTGAACAGGCTCTCACATGAAGCTGCCGTTGGTGCTTCACTACAGATTTTCAACTTGAAGGTGGCCATCTTTCTTATGGTTCTTTCATAATGTTTTACTTCACCGATAGCGATCTCGGGGATTCTTTGCGCAATAAAATCTGGAACGAGGATATTCGCCGAGGAACCAAAGCCACCGATGTAGCTTTCAGAGTTTGCAAGCTGAAGTGGTAATGGGCAGGCCATATCACTCGAATAACCGATAGCCGATGGGGAAGAAAGATTCTTGAGTGGCGACCACGAACCGGAAGACGCAGCATAGGCAGGCCTCCCACTAGGTGGACCGATGTCATTGTGAAAGTCGCGGGCAACCAGTCGATACAAGTGGCACGTGGTCGGTCGGTGTGGCGCTGTAAGGGGGAGGCCTATGTTCAGCAGTGGTCGTCTTCTGCCTGATGATGATGATGAGAGATTTATTAATGTATTGGATCCTAAATTACATATTTCTATCATGAGCGATTTGGTATGTGCCTATGCACTTCGACAAAATGAAACAAAATATTTTTTTCACTTCATTTCAAATTATAATATAGGTACCTCAAGATAAGGGTGGATATCGCATATTCCCTACCCATCTGATATAATATGGAACCCCATCAGGCAAACCACCTTCGAACGCCATGATTACAGCCTTGCCGAATTGCCGCGTTCGATCGTCCGTCTAATATCGTATGGTACAAGATATGAGAGTTCCGTTTATTTCTACTACTAATTATAAATGCGAAAGATTATTTATAATATTAACACAGCAACAGAGCAACAGATGGACTGGAATTTTTACGTGGTTAATAATGGATATATGGTTTAAGGGACGGATACCATAGACTTTTTATTCCAAGAAACATCCGTTTCCGAAAAACAAATTGCAAGCGGGTGAAACCGCAGTTCGCAGCTAGTTCTGTATTCGATCCATAATGCAATTTATAACCGTACCGCAACCAAATAACATCAAATATAAAATAAAAATATACCAAAAAGAAAACTGGCAAGCTCGGAAACTACATAAATTTCAAATTCAATCTATTTATTCGGAACCTGGATTACCCCACTTGGTGACGTCAAAGAAACAATTTTCATCAGAAAAATATTTCATAATTATGTAGGTTTCTCTGTTAACTTCTTTATAACTTCAATTGATCATAATGAAAACTAAAGTAAAGTAACAAAAATAAAAAATTGCTCAGCTTAATTAATGTCTTTTATTATGGTCAGTAAAAAACACAAATTATGGTGGGACGGAACACTCGGTGGAGTCCGGCTCGTACTTGGCTGGTTGGCTTATTCAAATTTCAAAAACCCTAACTCAATTGACTTTAATTTCAACTGAAAAATTTGTTCGAAAAAAACTTTTAGCATTTGTTAGTCCGCCCATCGCTTACGCCAACGTTTAATTTGATAGCACCCACCGGATTGAATGTTATTACCGCGATTGAGTCCACACCTTCGTAGGAAGGGCTGCGAGGCGTTAACGTACAGCCTTGTAGGGTTACCAGGTACCTACCTGGTAAACCTGGAACATGTATTAGACAGGCTTCGACCGGCTTAATTAGACTCGATAATACTAAAGCCTTTTTTGTTGTTTCCCACATAACCGAGGCACTGAGAGTACCACACACCAAAGACACATTTGTGTGCAGTAAGAAATTTGTGTTACATGGCACACTTTTTGTGAAGAAATGTGGTGTGTTGTCTATTAGCGCACTCGCATTAAATGTAAGTCTACTATAAATGTGTTGTGTGGTGAACAGCTTACATTTGGTGTATGGTGTGCCTTAGAGCGACTAATTTGGCGCCGACCGTTGCGCCATCTAAAACCGACAGAGAAAAGCTCAGTGCTTGTTAGGTTTGTTAGTTTAGGTTAGTGGTGGTCGAGTCTGCTATGTTAGTTCCGTGGTTGTCAGGTCTGTTAGGTTAGGTCCATGGTTGTCACCGTCAATGGACCACATGCCAACGGTTTTTTTTTGCTTTTGGCAGCAACCAAATTGTTACGTGTTAACGCTCTAAGACCAAACACAGTTTTTTTCAACACTGTTTTGTTCTCACTTTCGCGATGGTTTACTACATTACTATTAGTACTTATATATATATATAACATATATATTACCACGATATTTACCACGATTTTTATTTTTGTCGAGTTCCCGATATTTCGGCACAGTTGCACCCGTGAACCCGTTCTGCACAAGATGGCAAGTTTTTTTTTAATTCTCTCTCATTTGAGCATAATTTTATTATGTCACTCAGGCATTAAGATGAATCCAACGACACTTCATTCGTCAAAATCAGTCAAGACGTTTAGGTAACCGGAGGTAATATAGTAGGGACACACAAACATACGTACATTCTTACATAAACCCCAAAAACATTATCCTCCTTCTTGGTTAGTCGGGTAAACAAATATCGTAGATCAAGATACCTAAAAGCTATTAAACATTAGTACAAGTATCTACAGTAAAAGGTGTGAAATAAAACCTCCTTAGACAATTAATTTAAAAACAGAATCAATAAAAGAAACACCGGCTCATCCCGCGGCACCAATAAAAGATCGTGATCAAAGATAACAGAGTCGATTTAACAGATGTGACACGATCGAGTAGATAAGACCCTCAAATCATTCAGCCACTTCTGTACGCCCACTGTTTCGATAGGGACTGGACATAGATTATAAAACCAAACAGGCAGAGAGACAACTTTGAACACTCGTTGAAATTATACATTATTGAGACGGGTTTCTTGTTTCTCATTTATTGTTTGATATGTTCGTAGTTATTTAAAATTTAACATGTCCGGAATTAAGATATTCGTCGAAGAACCAAAGTCAACGACATAGCTTTCAGGGTTTGCAAGCCGATGATGGTGATGATAATGATGAGACGATGGCAATGGGCAACAAATCAAATCACTCGAAGAACCGATAACCGATGGGGATAAAAGTTCTTGGGTGGCGACCACGAAATACAAGACGCAGTGCCGATTTAAAACAAGTTTTAAGTGGCGCTAGTGTACGTTTTTCTTCGCGACTTTAATCGGTAACTCTTTTGATAGAACTAAAACGCATGCTATCTTTTTCTTGTGTTTCTATTAGTAAAGCAATAGCACTAAGTTTGGTTTAGCGGGAATCGACGCCATTGTACACGAAATTTTGAAGGTAAAGTTGTTTTTATTCGTATTACAATTTGTAAAATGAAACAAAATCGATCCAGAAGTTGTGAAGTTATAGGAATTGCGATGTCGATTTGATAAAACCAGCATTGACTACAAGTGACATATAATTATTTTTGTAAAGCATTTTTATTAAGACTTACCTCTCTGTCGTATTTATTCTGTTGTACTGATGTGTATCTGATAAAGTCGAGGGTTTTTCTTTCGGAGGCAATCGGTAGTTCAGTATCCCTAAGAACTTTTGAATTCTTGATCAACACGACGGAAAGCTATGTAGGCATTTGTTATTTTAGATATATATTTTGTACAGTAGTGATTCACTGGGCAAAGGTCGCGACAGATTAATACCCAAAATCCAAAAGCCCTCCGGGTCGACCAGACGAAGGTGGCGAAGGTGGTGGTGGGTATAATAGGTTCAGCTCATCAGCTGACCTCTCATGACAAACACTGGACCATCAAAGCTGAAGACCAGGGTTCAGAGATAACAATGAGTTCACTGTGAAATCAAAATTATAACTAGTAGTTCGCGGCGAACTGATACCTCGCGATCCCTATATCTTCACAACCCCTGGACCGATTCAGCTCATATTCGAACTTAAATTTTTTATTGAAATGAACTACTTGCCTACAAAATTTCATAAAGATCGGATCAACGGTTCACAAGTTATCATCGGACAAATATACACACTAACATACAAATGCCGATTTGTCCCAGTAAACTCTGAGACATATAAGCATGACAATCATATAAGGGTTCTTTGTATTACTACGGAATCCTAAAAACAGCATAAATATAATAATACCTACTATTTTTTCACCCCGAAGCGTGACCTCGCGCCGTGTAGCTTTAAAACCCTTATTTATTTAAAGAAACACCAACAATATGCATATTAATAAAATTATTAGGTATGGGGTAACACTTTTTAAATCTGATACAGTTCTGATACGTATACAAGTAACAGGTGTTTACAACATTCACCGTTAAAAGAGTGGCATTTTTTTATATATACACCAACAATGAAAGAAAAGAAATCCTTAAGCCACACTCATAAAAAATTGGCACATTAAATTCTAACAACTGCTACTAGAAAATATTTTTGATATTTATTTTAATCTATCTCTAACGGGTTAGAATGAAAGATTAAGTTTGCATGTCAGTTCGTTATTTTAGCTATATTTATATTTGTGAGGATGAAAGCCAACCTTCTGTCCCGAGCATTTTTTTTTTGTTCCACCTGTACTTCCCCCAACACAAGTCGGGGACATTGTCAAGATGTCCCGAGCCCTAGGGCTGCGAAGCCGAAAGCCGTGAGCAAGCGGCGCCGCGTACATAGTTATCACATACTACATTTAGCTACTACGATAATAATAATGTTGGAGTGATGCTGAAGTAGGTTGATGTTTTCAACTCGCCCCTAAAGCACCATTGGCGTAGCCTTGAGATAGTTAATAAAAACGCTTGGTAGCAGTCCCGCAAACCGCAGCTTGGTGAGTATTTTCGGTTCTGTGATGAAGTATATGACAGCATCAAAGATGTTCAAACTATTGTCAAACCATGGCTGAAGTAGGTAATTCGAACAATACGTACTTGAGAATATTAGACAATCATAATTATAGCTATTATATGTATCTATCAATTTGAATATCAGATTTCTCTCCAATCCAATGCAAATACTTAAACAATAGTATGCAATCAATTCAGCGTTAAGCAGACAGTTAAGTAATATGGGAATTAATCGCAGAAAGCTTTATACTTAAGATAGATAATATTCTACAAACGGAGGTCATACTTATTAACAGACTTCCAAAAACAAAGGAGTACGTCAAGCCAACTGAATTTTAAAGAGTTAATGCCACATAATTGAAAATAGTAACCAGCTGGAATGTATCTAGCCAAAATGGTCGGGCGAAGATCTAGAGGCAGACCCAAGACATGGAGGAACGATGTGGTGTTAAACGAAACGATGGAGTGTAATGTCTCCGAGGAAGATGGCGAGGTTAAAGTGAAGAGAGAGATTAGAGGATAAAAAAAAAGGAAGGCTGACCCTACCAGCATATGGTGGTAGAGTCGGCCAACCACTATATGGTAAGGAAAGGGCGAAGAGAGCACCTAGCTAGAATATTACTTAAAGAACTGGGCGGTTCTAAATGAGGAAGGCAGAGGAATGGAAAGAAGAACAGGAACTCTTTGTCTCCCCTGTTAGACCCCCCTCCCCCCGTGTGGCTTCGGGATCGCAGAATGCCCACCGGTTACTCAGAGGACACTGCTTGATTCGGTGTTTCTGGTCGCACTTTTAGGACGTACCCGTGTCACACCTAATTGTCCATACAAAAAGTGCCAACTGTTTTCCACCCTAAATGTGATCCGATTTCGATGTTTTTTTATACATTATCTACACCGTGAAAAACTATATGCCCAAAAAGTTATGATATTTTTTAAATTTCAAATATCTTCGTACCGGAAATGGCGAATTTCTTGCGTTAAATCTCTTGCTATTTTTTGAAACTACGTATCATCATCATCATCATTTTCAGCCCGTAATCGCCCACTGCTGAGCATAGGCCTCTCTTCTTGTACGCCACGCATGTGCCAACCTAAAATTATTACGTTAACGTAGCTTAGATTATTATTATAAAGATTTTGATTATATTTAAGTGGTGAAATACCCGAAATGCTAATTTCATCAAAAAGTTAGGTTAATTCGCTAACTTTCTCTATCGCAGTAGAAACAGAGCGACAGCTACCCAATATCAAATATCGAATGCGCCAAAACGTTGTGGCAGGTTCACCCTCTTAATAGGTAATTTATACATTTACTAGCTGCAACGGGCGGCATCACCCGCACGGGAAATTCTCCGGAACCTCCATTTTTTCCAGGATAAAAAGTCCATGTCACTCCGACCCTTAAACTATATCTATGCAAAAAATCAATCAATGTTCACTACTCTATGAAAGTGCAACAAATACACTTTTTTATTTAAGTATTATATATAGGAATTCTTCGAAATCTAAAAGAACAAACAGCGCCAAGCAGTAGTGTGCAAACGTACTGTGTTCCGGATTGGAGGGCAATTTTTCCAGCTTAATTACTGGGCATAAAAAGATTTAACATCTCGTGGTGATGAGCGCAGTGCATTGCCGCTCATGGTTTTGAACTGCTGGAGTTAAACTTTCTGGATGTCGCTGAATTGTTATAGGGCAGGCGTGAAGCTTAACATCAGGTGAGCGACTTGCTCGTCTCGTTACCAAGTACCAGAGAAAAAATAAACCTATAACACGGTTTTTATTCGAAACCCGTTATAAAAAACCAATTTTATTTCGGTTTATCTCACAATCATTATCACAATAACGTCTGTAACCCTCAAAGCGCACATTTTATATCTCTATCAGTACAAAACCCCATTCGAATCAGTAATATTTATCAAAACTATATTACTTACTTAGACCAAATCGTATCTTGGAGTAAATCAGTCTTACAGAACAAAGCAGTAACGCAAATGCATACTACAAACAAATTCAAACCTACCTTTATAAAAGAGTAATTTCAAACTGTGGTGAATTTATATTACATAGCCAAAAATTGTTCATAAATTTGCCAATTTTTTTTCTAAATATAATAAATTTGTAGTAGCCACAGCACAGTGACGGTTAATTAAAGAATCATTAAAAGATCCCTTCGTCTAAAAACTTTAAATATGTGATTGGTAGCTGTTGCACGCGACTTTGTTTGCGTGGAGATACAAAAAAAAGTAGCCTATTTCCGTCTCCGACCTTTAAGCTGTATCTATGCAATAAATCAACTTAATCCGTCCAGTCGTTTAGCCGTGACATCGCGACGAGCACCCAGACAGAGAGACAAAGAGACAGAGACACAGAGTTACATTCAAATTTATAATATTAGATAATATTGAGCAACACTGTAATTTTTTTTGGTAATATACTGTAATAAATAGTTTTTTTTTTTTTCAATTGACATTGACATCGCTTTAGGCGATAAGATCGCCTATTGTACTACCGTTTTTTTTAAAAAATATGATTGTTAATTTTTTAAGTTTAATTTTGTTTTTGGTGGTGGTGGTGTTTAGGTTTAATTGTGTAAGTCGCGGGCAACCGGTGGATGCAAGTGGCACATTGTCGGTCGGTGTGGGGGTCTAAGGGGGAGGCCTATGTTCAGCAGTGGACGTCTTCTGGCTGATAATGTAATATATGTGTTTTTGGTGTATAATAAAGTTATATTGGATTGTATAATATTAATAAGTTTATATAATATAATTATTATGCCTTAATCAAGTAATAAAATATTCTTAAGGTAAAGATTCCAAAAAAAAAAACTAATGGTTAATAGGACTGCTATTTGGGACACGAGTGATTATATCAGTTTATTTCGTGTATTCATAAATTAAAAAGATAAATATTATTATATTTAAAAAAGAAAACGTAACCGGGCTGCGTTCATGACACATAAATTATATTATAAATAAAGAAAAACCTATTAACACCTCGCAATCCACAATCGGCCAAGCCACATGCGGTAGGTCGATGGAACATACAAACATCTCGATCATTGTAACGAGTTGATCTTCTGACTTTATATGTACTGCGTCCTATCGCTTATTCGTCCTTTTCGGTCTCATAAAAGGAGATATTCCATAATATTTTACGTTTTATAGTCTGTTATTGGACATCCTCAGCTTTGAACGTATAAACTTGTTTATTGGTAATACTGAAGTGGTTTCGTGTCCATAATTGATGACTCGGATTTCGGACGTGAACGCACATAAAGACGTAAAGAGGGCAAATGTATCATAAAGAAAGCTTTTGGAATTGTCCACAAGTTACCGTTAAGTGGTTGGCTTTAAGGCTGTTCGTACACGAGATGACAAAAGTCGGCGCGCGGCGTAGTAATTTGAGTATCGAAGCGACCACAAACCATGTGACCGATTGACAATTTATACCTATTTCTCCCTTATGAAAATATTACGCACAAAATAGCATACTCTCGCTAATCGGATCGCCTAAGACAAAATGGCTCTAGAACTTTCAGCCGCCCATTCGTAACCGTGTTTCATTAATCTCGCGTTGCCGCGAATATTTGCATGATGGCTATTGCTTATACTGCTTACCATTGCTAATTTTTGATACCAATTATTTATTTATTATTAATTTTTTTTGGGAAATGACAAAGAAAAAAAATGATTTTTCCTTCCTCATTTTTTTCTTTTCTCCTTCCCACACATTTCGATCTCTCCTTCTTTAACATTCAACAGTTTTCTTCATATAAAATTTCCCAGTTCTGTTCATAGAGCAACACTGGCCTCCAGCCGACCATAGTTCGGGCCAGAACTAGTCAATGGTGGCGCTTATCAGTTTGTAGGCCGCATCAAGACCTCTGGCATGGTTTACCGGCTATCTTTATAGAACAAACCATCAGGACCTACAATGTAAAATGTCATCCGACACTCAGTAGCGCACAGATATAAACGCAACTCGCGTTACCCTCCGATTATTGACGGTTTCGACCATTGCTTAGCATCAGTCATCTTTAGAAAAACACTAAGGCTAGTTTTCACCATAATCCCAGTTAAAGTTATTGTAATAGTTAAATTAACTATAACTTTAAACCACAGATAATCATGTGTTTTAATCTGAACCATGAAGTTTAGCCGGCATGTGTTATCCGTCATTTTGACCACAAAAAAATTAAAATGGGGCAAAACACGTTTAACACGTTTCTGCTTAACGGGAGTTTTAACTGCAGTTATGACTGTAGTTTAAAGTTAACCTAGATGGTGCAACCCGGCCTTAGTCGAGCTACTCCATGAGCGCTACAAATGCACGTCGTGGCAAACGATCACAAGCCTTTGGAATCGACATCGTTATCATTAGATACTCTGTATTTTAAAAGCCTTTGATTCGTCTAATTAGGAACAAATGTTTTACTTTTGCCCACGAATTATTTAAAACAATTCATTCTTTATTCTTAGGCAACAAGGTTTATTTCCATTTGAAAACCGTACAATCATAAAAGCCGATACAAATAGCAAGGCTTAATGGATTGAAAGCCCTTAAAGAAGAAATTTTAATTAAAAGTAGTCGTTTCTAGGTGCAGGTATTGCTCTTCGGAAAATAGGAGAAACGGCCTTTTAGTCGCCGTTTCCCTGAATTAAACGAAATACTTATACATAGTGCTTATTGGAGAGGAGGTAGTCTCACAAACTGCTCCTATCTGCGGGGTTATCCTCTAACTTTGAAACGTTCTTGATTCTGATTGTGAGAGCATGCCATCTCGCTCGTACCAACTTATTCGCACTATGCGCGGTCCCGCTCGCGCAACTCTCGCTATCGCTTTCAGAGTTACGGGATGAGCCCACTGATCTAGTTTTTTTTGACGTCACTGATTGTCAATTAAGACGAGCAACTCACCCATATGATGTTTAGCGTAGCGCCTGCCCATAGCAGTTCAATTCTACCAGAATTTGACATTAAACATTTCAAAACAATGCGCAGCAATGCAGTGCGCTTATCACTCTGGGATAAAATATACTAGCTGCGCCCCGCGGTTTCACCCGCTATTCTATTTATATTTTTACATTTATAAAACTTGCTGACATTATTATTAATCGTATTTTATTAAACAAATTTTTTATTAAATTATTTATTATTAGTATTTTTTTTTTGTGGCTTTTGGTTGGAAATTTGAAATTATGTTATTATGAACTGAATTTTGTAAATATGACTTGCCCAGTGTAACTACCAATGTTATAAGGACAATAAACGATTCTATTCTATTCTATTATATTCTATTCTACAGGAACGGTTAAATTTTTCTGAATAAAAAGTAGTATATGTGTTAATCCAGGGAATAACCTACCTCCAAAACAAATTTCATCCAAATCCGTTCCATACAAATCCAAAAACACACACACACTTACATACTTGCACACTTACACACAAACTTTCGCATTTATAATTTAATTATTAAATCTCTATATTATATTACGATTATACCTACTATAAATACAAACAATATATTACTATGCTCTTACTAAAAAAACAGGTAAATTAGCAGGGCATAGCTATCGTTATCATCATCATCAGCCTCAAGACGTCCACTGCTGAACAAAGACCTTCCACTTTGGGGGGTTTTCGATATCCCCACGCTTGGCAGGTGGCTAGGTGATTGCAGAACACACATCGTTTACAAAGAGGACGCTGTTTTCCACCCTCCGTTGGTTCTTGTCGTAGGACATATCCAGTTACAGCACAGCTAATAGTACCTTGTAGGTACAAGAACTCGATTTGTTGTTTGCGCATCGTGGCTAAATAACTTGGATCTGTTTGAATGTATGCCGTTTCCCACGCTATTGAAATAAATAGAGAATCTCGATAAATTTGATATTAAGTACAGTTATTTAGCTTCGTACAGCGTCTCATGGTTCGATGACAGCCATTCTATATCTAACTAATATTATAAATGCGAAAATAACTCTGTCTGTCTGTCTCTCTGTATGGGTGTTAATCGCGTTGTCACGGCTAAACGGCTCAACGGATCGACCTGAATTTTTGCGCAGATATATGTATTATATTATACATAATATATATATATATATATATATATATTACCCGTGTCTTCGTTCGCGTGGACCTACAAAAAAAAGTCTGTGTCCGTCACCGACCTATATATATATATACTAGTTTATACATATATAATTCTCCCTCGCTTATTTTTATGTTTGTTTTCGTTACAAATCATGAATTTGAATTCAGCAGGCCTAACATGCATACTGTGGCAAAATCTTCTCTACTGTATATGTCGTGCGAAAATGAGACATGCGTATACATAATCGTATCCGTGTCCTGTTTTGGCACGACAAAAATAGTGGAGAAAATTTTGTCGCGATGCGCATGCTACGCCAGCAGTACGAAACCACAGTATCAATAACGAATTTTATAAAAGCTTGCCTGGAAAATTTTTTTTTCCACAAAAACTTATTTCTGTTCATTTCCTTTAATCTTTATTTGTAAATGCTATGCTCGGAGTTTCTATGCGCGACAAAATCCGGAACGAGCATATTCCCCGAAGAACCAAAGTCACCGATATAGCTTTCATTTAAACTTTATGTTTAGGCAAATATAAGATATATGAGATACTAGCTGTTACCCGCGACTCGCATGCACCACAAAAAAAGTAGCCCATGTCTACCTCCGACCCTTAAGCTATATCTATGCAAAGGATCAGGTAGATCGCTTTCAGTGATAAGGCCGCCAGTTGTTACATTACTTTTTAAGCCTCTTTCTAAATTTATGTAAAATTTTGTGTGAACAATAAAGAGTTAATCTATCTATCTATATATCTATCTAGATCCGTTCAGCCGCTTAGCCGTGATAACGCGACAAACACCAAGACAGAGAGACAGAGTTACTTTCGCATTTCTAATATTAGTTAGGATAAGTATTGCCCATTACATTACATTACATTATCAGCCAGAAGACGTTCACTGCTGAACATAGGCCTCCCCCTTAGACCGCCACACCGACCGACAATGTGCCACTTGCATCCACGGGTTGCCCGCGACTTTCACAATATTGTCGGGCCACCTAGTGCGAGGCCTGCCTACGCTTCGTCTTCCGGTTCGTGGTCGCCACTCAAGAACCTTTCTTCCCCATCGGTTATCGGTTATTCGAGTGATGTGGCCTGCCCATTGCCACTTAAGCTTGCAAACTCTGAGAGCTATATCGGTGACTTTGGTTCAATATCCTCGTTTCGGATCTTATCGCGCAAAGAAACTCCGAGCACGTATTGCCCGAACCTCACCAACTGGTCCTCTCCCCAGTACCGTACTTGCAAGCTTTCCGCCTATAACAGGCACAAAAACATCGATAGTACAGTTGGGCAAACAAATTTAACATCAGAATTTCTACACGTGGGTGTTCGTTTGAACAAGTGGGTGGTAAAAGGTATTACTCTGACATTATAATGATGTTTTGGTTTGCTACTGACGTACGTGTCGGATGTTATTTGGGAGAACAGGGCTGTACTGAGATACTATCTTGTTTTAGCGTTCAGTAGCAAACTTAAGTTGCTAACATGCCTTTGATAATTTAACCGAGTAAAATGCGTTTGGTTTCTGGCGGGCACATGAAAAAGTAATGTCGCATCATTGCATTATTTCCCAAAACTTATTATTTCGAGTGTTCATGTGTAAAAACGGTGGATATTTATTCATTAAATGTTCGTGAACGTGCACGAGTATTGGTGTATAGTATAATGCCGTGAAACGTAACTTTTCGTGCTGTTGCCATAACTCCATAGAACCTTCTAGTAAAGTTTCCACCCCTGTACTGGGGCATGACTTGGACTTGAACGTGACTTACTTTGCTTGATTTAGACTATGACTTGTTTTAATTGTGAAATGTTACAATACTTCACACTGGCTAAATACACAAAGAGTAGAGCCAATGCATAAAAGAAAGAAAAAAACATGCGTTACGGAACGGCGTCTAATAAACAAGAGAGAGAGAGAGCAATAAATTTTCCTCTTTCCTATATTTTCTTCTGTCGTTCGTCTACCGTTCGTGGTCAAGTGTGTTAGCTACCTCGTAGTTGCATTGTCTGTCTGTCCGTTTGTATGTCACTTTCCTTTTATTTGGAGACTACTGATAACTACAGCGCTTTAATAAGAAAACATTGCAATAAGATTCACGTGTAATTATTTGTAACTATACCCGCTACCCAGATTATCTTGAAAAGTTGTGGGGGAAAAAAATGCGATGGACAAATGAATGAAATGGAAATTTAAAATATTTATGAAATTTCTGAAACCGTTTTAGAAACGGTTTTTTGTTTCTGTTTTGTATTATTATTAACATGTAGGACATAATTTATTTTAATTTTATGTTTATTTTGTAAATGAATTTTTTATGTGTAACATGGACCTTTGTAGTCTGAATTAAATGATTGAATTTGAATTTGAAAACCACGGCCCATTTTTTCAATATTCGAGTCCAAAGCAGTAATTTTCATTTTCTGTTTAGTTACCATCAAGAAGTACTAAAAAATAAAATAGCTCGTTAACTGAGGTTACTACTGTTAATGCCTAGGAAGAATCATACTACATTACTATTACTAAATGTTATATTACAGATTCTCCCGATTCTAAGGATCTAAAAACTAGACTTACTTTATTGATTGACCGATAGATAGATCGAATATATATGTACCTGCAACAGCAAAAAGCATACAATTACTTACTATTATTATAATTATAATCACAATAAAGTTATTCGTATTACAATAATACACAAAAAAAACTGACTGCAAAATGTTGCTTATGATCATCATCATCAGCCAGAAGACGTCCACTGCTGAACATAGGCTTCCCCCTTAGAGCGCCACACCGACCGATAATGTGCCACTTGCAACCACGACGCCCGCGACTCTCACAATGTCGTCGGTCCACCTACTGGGAGGCCTGCCTATGCTGCTTATGATACTACGGACATAGAGAAAAATCCAACGACACTTATTTCGTCAAAATCAGTCGTGCCGCTTAGGCTATATGACGTACTTAAAGGAACACACAAACATACATACTTACGTAAATACTTGAATATACTCCAAAATTACCCTCAATCAGGGCCAATCTTTAAAATGTAACAAACTTTAAAGTCTACATCTTCGGCCACATCGTCGCCTTCCATCAGGTGAGATTGTGGTCAAACGCTTGACTAGTTAGTCATTTTAAAAATAAATCTATAAGGTTTGCGGAAGAAACAATTCAAACACATCAAACTTTACCCAAATATCGAACCCAAACACCGATCTATCCGATTGAATAACTAACTGCGCTAATTATAATTCTGTTAATTATCTAAAACGGAAGCCTGGCTATTAAACCAATCATCAGCGGCTAAGAAGCTCGTCAAACAGCTTATAGGTAGGTAGACATTGACAGATTCAATCACGCGACAAAACACTCTAGCACGCGGCACTCTAGACAAAGCTAGCGATTTTCGTCGGTAAACAAAATAGCCTGACCACAAAATATAGCATGCGTTGTTTTCATTACTTCTATCATTCTTCTTTGTCTACGATCTAAGCCGATTTATTGATTAAACAATAATAGTCAACATATGCGCGCTGTCCAAAAAAGCTCGCAAAGTATGTCAGTGAATTCAAGGTTTAACAACTATTTATAACTGTCAAAAATCCCGTCACATTTTATAAAAATATATTCCGAAGTGATAAAAAAATATATAACAATATTATAAACCGTTGGATGCAAGTGGCACATTGTCGGTCGGTGTGGAGGTCTAAGGGGGAGGCCTATGTTCAGCAATGGACGTCTTCTGGCTGATAATGTAATGTAATGTATGTATGATAAAACGTCGACGAGACGTAGTCGACGGGATAACATAAAAAGTAAGCTATTCATCAAAACCCCGTTAGAGCAATATTAAAATCAAAAGAGTTTTTCTTTTCTTCTTAACATTGTATATTTGACGTTATCAAGTCTTGTAATAACCTAGTAAGCTAACAAAAACTAAAAATAACTACGCAATAACTATAAACAAAACGTACGTTCGTACTTACGTGGTAACTATAAATGAATTGAAAACGCGTCACAAAAAATATTATGTACCCTTAAAATAAGCGCTTTTATACGATTTTCTAGGGTAATAAGACCATCCAGCTGCCCTCTGTCTATGATTTCATTTAATTTATAGCAGCTCAGCGGATGATATCGGTATACATTAATTTTGTTATGGCGCCTACATGTACCTTCCAATTAAATTGACTTTAGTAAATCATGTTTATACAAAGTATTTATACATGTTTGAATGTTTAACTACAGTAATTATCCAGTTCAATGTTGAAATATGTATTTCAACAGAGAAACATCAAAATAAAATGGTACCACTTATTAAAATGGGATGGCAATGTGTATAGGGTGTTTGTAAGTATGTATGTTTGTGTGCGCAACGTTTTCTCGTCCAAAATACCTCAGTGCCTAAAGTCGAAAGTCTTCGATCAGTGTGTGTTACCAGTGATGACTTATGGCTCTGAAACGTGGTCTCTTACTGTGGGCCTTATTAGTAAGCTCAAAGTAGCACAACGAGCTATGGAGAGGGCTATGCTCGGGGTTTCTCTGCGAGATCGAATCAGAAATGAGGAGATCCGTAGACGAACGAAAGTCAATGACGTAGCCCCGAGGATTAACATCCAGAGGCCTATGTCCAGCAGTGGACGTCCTGTGGCTGAGATGATGATGATGATGATGTTTGTGTGTTCTTATAGAATCTCCTGTAGCAACGGCTTGACCAATTTTACAAGCTTTTATTTAACTTGCAACGTTTGTATGTATGTATGTTTTTAAATCTTGCAACTCAATTTTAGACCAGTTGTTGTTCAATTGAGTTGAAATTTTGCATGCCTGTCAAGTTCCGATGACAATACAATATTATTAGAGCGAGCTGATCTGACGATAGATACGGAAGGAAGAATCGGAACTCCTCAGTAACTAGCAGTAGATTGGTGGGGTTTGGACTCATTTTGATCAGCGTACAGTACCAGTAAAGGATTTTATAAAAGCTTACCTGGAATATATTTTTTTTAACAAATGAGGTGTTACATTTGTTCGTTAAATTTCTCGATCTTAGAGCAACTCGATACCGGCCTGAATGGTCCAAGCCGGAGGCCATCGTTGATCTAAGGTCTGGATTGTCATAGACTGCCGAAATGTATTGTGTGTACTGTAGTGTGTATTGTGTGTTGTGTGGCTCTCTTGCAGAGTCCGCGTGAAAAACTACCACATCTTAGCCAGATATTTAACCGCCAAGCACTAGTGTGCAAAAGTTACTGTGCTCTGGGTTTAAGGGCAATGTTGCCAGTGTAATTACTGGGTATATAGAGATTTAAAATCTAATATCTCGGGATGACGAGCGCACTGCACTGCTGCGCAAGATTATGAACTGTCAAAGTTCAAAATTATGAGCTTTTTTCATCCCCTCTTTACAAGTATGGAAGCTACCCTTATTATACAAAAAAATATTTTTTAAACTTTTTGCAAAATTTCATGCGTGTAGGTTTATAACTTTGGATGTAAAGAATTGAGATAGACAGATAGACGGACATGACGAACTTTTAAGGGTTCCTTGTTCCTACGAAACCCTAAATAGCAAAACGGCTCATTGCTTTTTTAGTGGTTGAAAACTGACTAGGTATAATCTTCTACTGTTATCTAAGTATTCTGTGGCATAATATTAGTACAGTAATATGCCTTTCACCATGGTTGTGTTAAAGTAACAATGCTTTCTGATACCTCGTACAAACAGTCGGGACAAACAATTTCTTCAATCGGTAAACATTTGGTGCAACTTTTTCATTTACTTACGATTTGGGACCAGTTTGGACAAATATAGAGGTTTTATTTTTTATGCAACTTAGTGATGACTATAATGCCACTGCAATTCAGGATAGCAACAATTTTGAACTTTAATCAAAACTCTGCGCGGCAATGCATTGCGCTCGACACCTTGATCACAGTATCAGAATAATTAAGAAAAAACGCGGATATTGCAAGCACTGAATCAAGTTGCAGAGGAAATAGACCTGTTTATCTGTTCCATTTCAGAATTTATAAAAGCGGTATTGTTTGTGACGTGGTGATAATAATGGTCTAATTTAGTTGCATGTATTTTATATTCTGGATAAATTTCTTATGTGTTTAAAATTGTTGACATATCTACACTATTGTATTAGGTGCTATCCTGTTAAAATATTTGTAATGAAATAAATAAATAAAATAAATAATAAAATCCACCACATAGGTATAATTATGCACACACACACACGATTGAACAAACACAGCCAACCAAAAAGTCCCTTTTGAAAAATATCACATCAAGATATCTTAGTCACAACGTCCCCACAAACGTCTCCCTATCAGTGAGGACTTTGGGTATTTAAATTCCCAACGTCCCCACCATTCCTATTAGTTTATTTTAAGATTATGTTCCAGAAACAGACATCTTGTTTACAAGACTACGGAAAAAGGAGGGTAATGATTTTGATAGTCTATGTAGATTCAATATGTAATTTTTGTTGCCTCTAGCAAAGGAAATCAGTTTCTGTATGCATCTAGTCTCTTAAACTACTTATCAAATGTTGGAAAATAAGGCTCAGACTCCAGCGAAGCGGAGATGAGCGAAGCGAAGACGAGAATAGATGTTTAAAAACTAGGGTGTCTCCACCGGAGCTATATGCGGAGATGCGACTTACTAGCTACATCGGAGACCAAAGCGGAGATGTGTAAAGGCTATAGCGTAGCTGAGCTGCGTGCTGCGCTATACTAGCGAGTTGAGTGGGGTGGGCGCGGCGGCTGGGTTATGCGACGCGGGGGAACTAGCGGTGCCGCTCGCCACACGCCGTGAACATCTCTGGTCTCCACTGCACGCCGTCGCCAGCACTGCAAGGCACAGCTCACGTCTCTGTTTTGTTCGCGCTAAACAAATATGAGAAATCTCCACTCCTCCTTGCTCAATCGTCTCCAACGAAGCTCAGCGGAGACGAGATGATTAAATGACGCAATCCTATTGGTTATTTCTAACACATCTCTCTTCTCGTCTCGTCTCCGGTTTGGTGGAGTCTGGTCCTCATGCATCTATTGAATTATCGTCGCTGCCATTGACATAAAAAATTGTAGTCTTAACACGTCGCGTGTCAAAAGTATTGTATCACGTCATGTACCTAATATGGCGAGATACTAAATCCTAGTACTGTCATCTATCATACATGAATGGTGTTTTGCTGAAGTCTTACCTTTGTCAGGTATTATCGGACGAATATACAAAAAAAGGTACTAAATACAATATGGCGGCTTTAATAAACTAAAATACGTGGTAAATCTACAAGGGCATTAAAATGTATAATCGTCATCAGACTCGCTATCCACTGATGGAAGCAGCAACATTTAGTAGGCTTTTTATACAAAAAAAAAAAAAACAAGTCTTTTTTCGAAGGGGAAAAAATTACAATTCGGTCATATAAAGGAATCCAACGGCACCTCACACGTTAAAATCGGTCAAGCCGTTTAGGCTACATAACATGTACATAAACATACACACTTAGACACCATAAAAACATTACGCTGCTTGGTCTGTCGGGTAAAACAATATATCTATTTTTAGAACTATATAAACTAAAGCAACAGATCATAAATTCACAAGATGTCTTATACATTCTTCCTCTAAAGAAATAAAGAGGAGAAAATCCAAAAACAGCATTGGCGCATTTACGAATCGAGACACAACTGTATTATCTCCTTTGCGAAGTAGGACAGAGGGTAACAAAGAATATAAAAATATAATTCAAATAGAGGCGAAACATAAATAAAACGAGACTACGATCTGTCTCCGACAATTTTATGATCGGGTTTTTGCTGGAATTAAACTTTAGAACTGGCTTCCAGTGAGGGCCTATTCGGTATTTATAGGAGTACGATTAAATTATAGTATATATATATATATATTAAAGTTTCAATAGATTAAAAAATTAGCCTAGTGCATAGGCTTTTTACTGTAAATTTAAGTCTATTAATAGTTTGTTTTCACTAACACTCATTGATTTAAATATAATAAAAATCAAAGTTTAGTTTTAGTTTTTACTTAGTTTTTTAAAAGACTTCCAGAGGTGTTGCTAGCCTGAAAAAGATATTTACATAATATTGGCGTATACAATATTTTAGACTGTGCCTAGTTTGTACGTATTTTATTATTATGTTAAAAAAGAAATTAAAAAAAAAACAGTATGTGTTTTAATTCTTTATATTATTTTTACTTCGGATTTTATACAACGTTATTAAGGCTCAATTCACAATTACTATAATATAAATGCGTCCGGACCTCCGGTGGAAAGACAATACGCCCTATTAGTAAAAGGTGAGTGTTCTGCGATTCCCAAGTCGCCTGTCATGTGTAGAAAGCAATTTTTCTTCTATGGTATCTACTTCAGGGTTAAAAACAACACGAACATATTAAATTCATGTAAAATCAGGTCACGTGGCAGACCTTCGGCAACCTGTAAACTTTGACACAAGAGCATGAACCAGCTTAGTCTAAAACAACTTACATCTTAAATATAAACTACTTTGTAATCTGTGACCGTTCACAGAGTATGAAACTCAGAAAGGACAGTGGATAATATCACAAAGAGCGTAGTATTTCATGGCAATATCACGGCAGGAGTCGGCAAACACAAATATTGTCTTAGCATTGAGGGATTTGTTTAGTTTGACGCGGGCGACGCTCTGGCTAACTGACATAGATTAGCGAAGTGAAACAGAAGTGACATAGTTTTGTGAATCAAAGATAGCTTAATCCGCAATCACTCTTTTTAAATCATTCTTCACACATATAATCGTTCTTTATTTAATACTTATACTACATATTAAAAGTAATAATAAAATTTAATGGCCCGTTCTCAATCTGTTCTGCATCAACTTTTTTAAAACACATTGCTGGGACTTACCTTCGAAAGGTGATTGGGCCTTATCCGCCACTGTAATCTAGTGCGGCCTACGGAATCAATAAAAAAATCAACCAAAAATAATAGTTACAGAAATTCAAATACTAAACAGTAATGTAGTAGTGTAATAATAATCTCCATCAGTTATTTTATGACAATTATTTAAAAAAAAAAATTGAATGTGCTAGTGACAGAGATCGAAAATCGATTTTGCTGCTCACGATAATGGCCTCGTTTCTGTTGTACCACTCGCTAAACTAAACCAATCAGACAGAACTAAAATCGTCTGTGTCTGTTTTCATTGCAATAAATAAGAAAAGGGTGGCAATAATTTTAGGGCTGTCAAATTTAGTGTAATTTAAAAAATGGTACTATAGAATTGACACCAATATAAACCCAAAACAAAAAACGCTTCACACCGATTTGACACATAATGTTATTGGTAAGTAACTCTCAGACCTATTGCGATTTAATTTCACCTTTAAATTGCATTGTTATTCGCACTTGATCTCCTTAAGGTATTGTGTTTAAAATTAACACGTTCATCATCATCAACATCATCATCACCGTCATCATCGTCATTATCATCAACATCAACAGCCTGAAGACTCCACTGCTGAACAAAGGCATCCCCCTAAAGCCACTCGCCCTAAACACGTTTACTACAACATTATTATAATATTTATGATCCTGCACAAAATATAATAACAATATTTTCATAATATAGCAAATATACAAAATTCCTAAAATTATTATTCACCCGCATTATTCGTTCATTGAAATGTAGATCGCAAAACAATAGTCGAAAAGCGACTTAAAACTCACAGAAGCACCGAATGGTAGGCAATAACCAATAAACAAATTTTAATCTCCACTCATTAGTTACTCTGTGGCTAACTGCGTGGCAGAGATAAGCTAACTAAATAGAGAGGTAATCTCGGAGGTATGTATAAGTTTATTACCCACCGTATAACAGATAGTAATTAATAGAAGGCCAGTTATTACTAAGTTGTTTTTAAATCTGTCACTAATCACCTTACAGTGTGTTCCGTCCGGCAGCCTCACTTGAGAGCCAGTTCACATCCAAGTAAAATGTCTCGCCCTTTAAACATAAGAAAATAGTACCTATTTCAGCACAAACTTACACTAATATTATTAACACAAATTCATCTTTCTCCGTCTCTGCTAGATAGAAGCTGTCTAAATGTATATAAATAAATTATATAAATGTATTATTCATATCCGCAGTATAATTCAGAGTTTGCAAGCTGAAGTGGCAATGGGCAGGCCACATCACTCGAGGAACCGATAACCGGTGGGAAAGAAAGGTTCTTGAGTGGCGACCACGAACCGAAAGACGCAGCGTAGGTAGGCCTCCCACTAGGTGGACCGACGACATTGTGAAAGTCGCGGCCAACCGGTGGATGCAAGTGGCCCGTTGTCGGTCGGTGTGGTGCTCTAAGGAAGAGGCCTATGTTCAGCAGTGGACGTCTTATGGCTGATGATGATGATGATGATTATTCATATCTATTATCTCAGGTGTATACATTTCTAGAGATCTGCTCTTTAGAAAATTATACACTCATTGCTTTAGGTAAATGTCTTGACCAATAGCTCTAGATATATCTATACCTATTGCTGTTGATATTTTTAGACTAATTACTTTAGACATTTTTAGATCACTTGCTTCGCAAAAGTTTATCTCTCCCTCCCCCCTACCTCTCTATCTCTCTCTGTCTCTGCTAGACAGCTCTCTAGACATTTCTATAATAATAAATTGCTCTTGACCACCATCCGTACATCTTTGATCAATCGCTGTTGATTATTGTGTCTATACTAATTTTGTTGCTGTTAGATGTCTGGAGTGATTGGAAATGGTCAACATTATTTATTTATTGAGACATAAAACGGTCAGGCCAATTACATTAAAATCTCACAAATTACAATTAAACAAAACAAAATAATAATAATAATAGAAATATATTATTTATAAACTAACAAGTCAAAACAAAAGAAAAACATATTAAAAGTATAAAACAAGAAAAAAATATTGCAAATATCTGAAGTAACATAAAAAGGGGTAATAATAATAATAATATAAGTATTAAATTAAATGTCAAAATCGCAATCAGGATTAGTCCTATTGCACTGATCCCATTGGTCATTGGTATGGTGAAATAACGAACAATATCGTGCCATAAATAACACTAGTAGAATTTATCGAACCATTTTTCACACCCGACATTTCTCGAAAAACAAAATGCCTATCAAACATAGCAATAAACAAAATGCCTGCCGAAAAAACGGCAATAAAATTACAGCGTTCACTTATTTCACACGGCAATAAAGACACCAATAAAGATAATTCTGGAAACAAATGGCGTCTAAATCAACGAAACACCAACATTATCGCTTAATTGTAACAAAAGAGACAAAAGGCTGGGGCCTATTAAATTGCTGAGTAAAAATTAATGTAGTATTAAATCGTATATTAAAAATCACGTGTTTTTGTCATTTTTTTTTTTACCATTTAAAATAATCGCACATCAAAATAATATTCTCTATCTGAGGTATTCTTGAGTAAAATGTAATGGAGATTAATCGCACCTTAAAAATCACATGTCCTGACTTCTCAAAGGAAAGGATAATGTTTTATATAGTATGCAAGTACTTTTTGTTTTAATAAAACGGGAATACTCACGTTAAATTGAGTCGGTTATTCGGACTATAGTTTCGATTACATTCGGTGACCTTTATCAAGGAATGCTCAGCGAGACACGCGCGCGACCTCGTCTTGCCTTGCACATTAACGTGAGTATTCCCGTTTTATTAAAGCAAAATTTATCAAAACCACGTCAGTTTTCATATGCAAGTACTATTATTAGAAGAATTAAAAAAAAAAAAGACGAATATATAGTCTATGTCAATGCATGAAGAATCCAACGACACTTCACTCATCAAAATCGGTCAAGCCGCTTAGGCTAGAGACGGTAATATCAAATCAATAGATAATATAAATGTTTTTAGTTTTATATAAATTTCCGTTACAGTAAAATACACACAAACATACATACTCGCATACGTACAAGGAAAACTAACATTTAAAGGAATTGAGACGGTTGATGATAATTAAATAACTACTTTTACTATACGTTTTTTCGCACACTACTATAAAACTTTGTATTCAACAGACGAACACAGGTTTCTTGCTTTCAAAGTATTTAATTACTGGTTCTTTACAAAAAGCGGGCCAGGAGGTATTCGACGTTTAAATTTTAATTGCTCGGCTTGACCAGACTTGGCTTTTATACAGAAATGTTTAATTTCACTTTAAAAATCGGAAGCACATTTACAAGTTTATTAAACATAGGTTTACAAGGTACAAGACAACAAAAGTTGTGTCCTGAAACCGCGACCAGAACCACCCGAGGACGGACAGCAGCGTCCTCTTAGTAGACGGTGAGCTTTCTGCGTTCCGCAAGGAGGCCTTTGTTCTTCTGGCTGCCGCTGATGGTGATGATGAAACAAGAGAGGCAGTAGATGGGTAGGTTGGATAGTAATATGACGATCTCCCTGGCTTAGTTGGTAATTGGTCTGCCGTCGAAGGTTGGAGGTCCCGGGTTTGATTCCCGGATTGGCAGATGTTTGAATGCTGAATTTAAATATCTACTCTCGCTTACAAGTTCTCCCTTACACCGTGTAAGTGAGAACTTATTTAAATTACACGTTCCGGAAACCCTTGCTACAAAAACACGCGTAAAAATTCTCTGAATAATTTCGTTCGACAATTCAAGAAAGATTTGTTGCCAAAGTTTTCGCCTGAAATTACCATTTTGAGGTAAAAATTGAGCATTTTGAGGTAAAATCGCGAATGTTGCCGTCGTTTTAAGGAGAATGTGAGTAACGGATGTGTAATTTGGGATTTAGAGATCTTAATATCAAACTTTCGTGTAAAATAAAGGTTAGAAATTAGCTCTTTAAAAAGGTAATCCACATAAAAAGATGATTCAGTAATTATCAAACTCCTTATGTATCATTTTTTTTCCGTTAAATTTATATTAGTAAGACAAAAAAAGTCAGCTAGATGTATAAATATTATGTGAACAATAAACCTAACTAGGCTTGTGGCTCAGTGAGAGGATTTACGCCTTCTGAGCTGTAGGTTAGATTCCCACCCAGGACAAACCTTTTTGTGTAATGAATATGGATGTTTGTTCTCTCTCTGGGTATTCTAGGTATGTATATGTATTTACAAAAAAAAAGTATGTATTCTATCAGTTATCTGGTTCCCATAGTACAAGCTTGCTAAGTTTGGGGCTAGATGGCGCTGTGTGAAAAAAAAACGTCCGCCATTATTTATTTATTTATTAATAAATAGGTTATCTATGTCATTGTAACATCTTTATCATCATCATCTAGAAATCTTCCACTACAATAGAAAGGCCCCCCGTTATAGCGCCACTCTGAACGACAATTTGCACCATGTGTACAGGGTTATAAGGAAAGGATATGCTAAGCTGAAAAGGGGTTATAGTACTCATTATTATGAACACCTTTTAGTATGGGACCAACCTTGAAATCTAGAAAAAAATATCTGCTGTTCCATAGAAAATATCAATGACACTCGACAAAATGTATGGAACAGCTGATTTTTTCCCCCGAATTTATGGTTGGTCCCATAGTAAAAGCTGTTCACAATCATGAGTACTATGAGCCCTTTTCGGCTTAGCATACCCTGTCCTTATAACCCTATATACAGCCATAAATCGTTTCATATATTGCACTATTTACAAAAACTTCTATAAATATATACTTCGACTAGGGACAGTAGCAAATAGAAGCTAAATCACTTCGTGTATTTAAATTTAGGGTATTTCAACCGTAAAATCCTCATATCCCTTCTAAGATGAACTTGAAGGCTTTTTACTCAAAACCGTGTGGAGCCAATTAATGTTTCTCTTTGTACAAACATGACAGATATAAGGATAGAAATGGGAAGTGATCAAAATTTTAAAAAGAGGTAAATCGAATTTTTGGTGTACCTAGTACTCGGTGCTACTCGAATAATTATAATTCTAGAGTTTTTGTTCGACCTTTAAATTTTAAAATATATCTCTAATGTTTACTAATTCATAAGTTTCTGTTTTCCTCCAATAGAGGTGGTGGCGTCATTGTTCGGTCACTATATAGCGTCGAATGACGCCAATGAAAAGTTGACTTTGAAAACAAGATGGCTGGTTTCCCAGAAAGCGTTGTTTGAGTAACGTCAGTTGCGGAGCCGCCTTTTGCATGACAGCCGTACTGTACAGTGAAGAATCTTCGAAAGTTTTATCAATAGCGTTGTATCAGTTTTGGTAGGAACAAGAAGTCGTGTCGCGTCATTGTATTACCACACCGTCTTGTTTTCATTGCCAATGTTTCAGTTTATTTATTTATTTATTAGGTACACACAACAGATCACCGATGACACATTATATAATAATTTTATGAAAGTTTTATTCGAATCCGCGATCCAAACCGTGAGCACAACATGGTTATAACAACGATTACTTGCTAGACTAATTGCGTTACAAAATACATAAAAATTATACGAATACATACTCAATTAAATGAATTATTATTGTATATATAATTAATTAATTAAAAATTATTCCCTAAACATAACAATGCGATATACGAGAGTTTAATTTAATGTATCGCAGTGAAATGGGAGTCTTAATTAAGCTAAATCATTTTTTTTTTTTATGGATATTCATCCTAAATCGATTGAGACTAAGTCCGAATAAATCAAAATAATCATTATCATTATCACTGTTTCTGTCGCCTCGGGCACTACTACGCGACACATCTGTGGGACAGGGCTGTTACGAGATACATTATTCCTATAAGTAAGGCCTATAGTAAAGAACCGGCGCCTCCTCAACCTAAGGTTGGTGTTAAATTTAAAAAGACTCAGCAAGAAAGGACTGTCTACCTCCTAGTTGATTATCTTGTACAGATAAAGCAACTCACTGACATTGCGCCTTTTCGAGGGAACATAATTTGAAATGTCTGATACGTTAATCGTAGGTGGGATATTTACGAGACAGTCCGAATCAGCGACAGGCAGCCGTAACACATCGTCTCTGGATCCTCTCGACATTCGCAGAGTGAAGCCATTTGACGCAATATAGTGATCGACCGCTTATAATGACGCCACCGCTATTGTAGGAAAACAGAGCTCTACTCCAAGCCAATTATTTAAATTTAAAAAAAATACATAACTAAGTAGGTACATAACAATTTAAATGTACCATGATCAGATTTGAATCCCTGAAATTTTTTATTCAAACAATTAATGGCTCATTTAAATTAGTCGTTTTGTAATATTTTCTACGGTATGGTTATTTTTTTTGGCTCCTGATAATTCGAAATAGTTGCGTGCGCCATACACGGGTCGACAAACCCAACCGGGAACTTAAAAATTAATTATAACATAGGTAATATCCCTTGAGTATTAAAATTTAAATTTAGTGAACGACCGCATGAAAATATTTTTATTAGTAACTAACTTCTTTAATAAGTGCATTATTTCTAAGTCGAATAAATCCGTATACAATTATTCGAAGCGCTCGCCCACACCGATCTATTTCAATAATAACACAATTCGAATAAGCCATCTTAACGCTCATCTTTTTACATATTATCAGGTACCTATATACGTTTAATAACTCCCGCCCGAGTAATCCGAGTGGAGCGTGCCGCGGCAATTAGGCCAGACACGAAAAAATGGGTAACGAACTGTGACGATTGTTGGCCCCTGAGGGATGGTGCAAGGCATAAGCTGATGCGTTACTATTCATAAGTTTTTGGGGAAAAAAATATTTTTCCAGATATTTTTTATAAAGTTTGTTATTGGTACTGTAAGCTGATCAAAATGAGTCCAAACTCCATCAATCTACTGTTAGCTACTGAGGAGTTCCGTTTTCTACTTTCCTTGTCCATCATCATATCAGCTCGCTGTCATAATATTGTATTATCATCAAATATTCAATTGAACAATGCGAACCGGTCTAAAACTGAGTTGCAAAATTTGACCTTACTTGGCAGTTGAGTAACTGGCAATGCTTCGATATTTTTACTTATAGTATAATATAATTGTCGTATCTAAGAAATCAAAAACTTAATTTTCCATTAAAAATGTGCACATGAGAAATATCTAATAGGTAAGTATATGCTTACAAATGGACATACCCGTGGCAGAAGAGTGTTCGATTACAACCCAATCAAAACCAAAAAGCTAATCGCAGCTCTTGCTTTTAACCTTCTAACCAATTTATATGGATAGTTCTGTGCTTTTAACCTTCTTTCTAACCTTTTTTTTTAACCGGATTTCTTACAGCGCTAGATCCAATATTGCAGCGATTTTTCGCTGCAGATTCGTTCTTTTTTTTTTCCCCTAAATTACTGTATATCTAATTCTGTTCTGCCCAGTAGCTTAGTAAATGAAGACACTGTGATGTTGTTATAAAAACAGTCGTAACTATTTAGAAAAGCCAATGTCTTTTTACTTGTACCAAGCAAAAACTCTTATTTACACAAAATCGCTAACTTTTCGCAGCGGACGAGAAAACTCAGTAAACGCTATGATTAGACGCTATCCCGATTTTTCGTTACAAGAATCAAACGAATTAGAACTAACGAAATGTTTGGCGATTCTTGTATTGGTTTAGTCGGTTCGTTGGGTTTCGTTACCGAAACTTATACATACAGGTGGATGGACAGACAAACTACGTTATTTACAGTGTTTTCATGTCACGAGATCGGTGTTTCTGGTTGAGTTTATCTTATAATTATCTTTATCTTCTATTTATTATCTCTTGATGTTTTACGCCGATATAATTTAATAGAAATACACATAATACTTTATATATGTAATTATTATGCCGAATAAATTCTATTCTATTATAAAAAGAGAAAAAAAGTACTCGAGTGAGAGATTTTGCTCATTTAAAAATTCTTGTTTAGAATTGAGTACCGAATGCTTATGTCAAATAAGGCGCCGCAGCAAAGTTCCCCCCTTTTTGGGGAAAATACCCCACCAATCAAAAATCTCCGAAGTGTAACATTTAAAAAAAACGTAGAACCTGTATACTAAGTTTCGTCAAGATTGTTTGTTAAATACGACTTATACGCGATTGCCAATATACGGACAGATGAAAGCAAATTTTGCCAGTTAAAACAGGCACCTTCGTTCGCTTCGCTCATTCGGTCAATAACTGGTAACCTATTTATGTAATTGGCAATTGGCTCATGTTCTTTTTATGTAGTAGGCTCCTAATAGAGACGTGTAATTTAACCCAATACTCTTCAAATGGTCTAGAAAAATAAGAAAGGATTTTGCGAAATTCCACCAATAGAACCCTATATTTTGTATGAAAATAATATATTTTTTCATGCTAAGCAAATAAAACTCGTTTTCTGTACTATGCATTAAAAAAAAGCCATGTCAGGTTTATTTGAAAATCTTTTTGAAAAACAGGGGTGATTTATTAACTGTAGTAGCCTAAGCAAGCGAAGCCGTGCGGGCAAGCTACTATAATGTTGTAAGTTCAAGGTCGCCAACTCCATAATATCTTATTATGCTAAGTTGAGTTATAGCTCGGAGGAGTAAAATGAAGCACAGCGCCCAAGGGCCAGGGTGGCTGTATTCTGAACTACCTTCTACCCAAAATTGACTCAAATTAGTTTTATGTCTTTGTGTTTCCGCTTTGTTAAGATAACTCTACCCAGACTTATCAAGTTAACCAATTATTACTCAAAATTGTTTTTTTTAAAGTTATTTACTCAAAACTTATGAGTAAATAAGTAAAAGTATAGCCTATTGACTGTTACCCGCGATTTCGTTCCCGTGGGCCTATAAAAAAAAGAAGTATCCGATGTCCTTCCGATATACCCTTGAGCTATATCTATGCAAAAATTCATTTCGATCCTTACAGCCGTTTAGCCGTGATAACGCGACAAATACCCAATGAGAGACAGACAAACAGATATACAGAGATACATTCGCATTCATAATGTTAGTTAGGATGTAAAGACGTTTCCATCAACGACACCTTACTCGTCAAAATCGATCAAGCCGTTTAGGCTACAGAGGTTAATAATTGGAACACACAAACGTATATACTTTCATACTTTAGATTCTGCATTCAGGACACTCGAAGCGCAATACACATCAGTCTAAATACACTTTTAAGAAATTACTCTGATTGGTTGATTGTTAGGCGCGAGTAGGCGTAACCTCGAGATAACCAATGAGAACGCATGGTCACGGTCCCCGCGACCCGCGCCTTCCTCATACTTTGGTGACTTTTTGTAGGAACAACGAAACTCGTAATGCGGTATCTAGTGTCATCTATGACCCTAAAACAACAAACAAAACTTTTTGGGCAGTTTGTTAAAAATCATTTTTTGGTTAACTAAAAGTAGCTAATTGATACTCTTTGACAGCACTAAGCCTTTTTTTAAGATGAACCAAACTAGCAAATGCGTAAAAAAAGCTGTTTCATTAAAAATAAAACTTATGAAGATAAAACTATGTTAACTTTTGACATTTCATGTTCTGACGTAATCATTATTATAATTGAATGTTATTAACATTGTATAATGCATAGTGATCATTGACTTCAGTGCCTATAGCCAGACAATAGCCTCTACTTAATTTTTACATACTATTGTATACAAGAGGTTATTATTTTTGAATTGTATTTGAATATTAAGCAATAAATAACTTTGACTTTGACTTAATGTCTTATATGACTTGATGTTTTTTTTTTTTGTGGTTACTGTCATCGTTTTGTTGTCTTTGGTGATGATAACGAACCTCATTTCCGCTTCCTACCTCCGGTGTAGACAGATAGTAATCAGATGAGCTTCCGAACCTTTAAACCTAGATTGTTAGTTAGTTTGTGTGTTAGTTGGCTAAACTTGTAGATGAATATTTACCAATATTGGGTAAAATAAAAATTTGTGTAATGTATGTAATTTCAATTAAAACAAAAAAAAAAAAAATATTACTGCACGTATAAGCTGCTTATACCTATCTATTTTATTGTCGGCTATTTTTATGGTCACCAATAAAATCCCCAAAACACCAAATAAATCGAAACGACTTAGCAACTAAAAGTGAAAACCAACGTCGTCGTGAAAATGTCGTTATTTTAAACGCTCTTAACTATTTACTTAACTAGTAATAAAAAGCTACTGCTTGTTACCAACTTAAGGTTGCCTGGAAGAGATCGCTTTAAGCGATAAGGCCGCCAATTGTTACACTAGTTTTTAGTAGATTTTTGTATTATGCATGTAATTTTTGGTGTGAACAATAAAGAGTTATCTATCTATCTATCTATCTATCTATCTATCTAAGTCTCAGTCTTGTCCACAATTGTCCCGCTCGCATATTTTCAGATTCATTTTGAAGATATACAATCACAGTGTGAATTTTAAAAAAGAACTGTCGTTTTCTCCCGACTGCACAAGCAGGTGGGTACTGTTTTTGAGGTGTGTACAAAAATAATTAAAATTGAAACTGTATATTACTTATAAATATTACAAAAAATCTACAATCATGCTTAGTTTAACCTTATAATAATTAATGAAATATTGTGTACTAGGCAATTTTTTTAAATTTCTTTGTATTGACATCTTTTAACTGACTGTCCGAGCATGCACATTCTTTAAATTTATCTAATAGAAAATATTTTATCACAAAATTTTTGACTATTTTGTGGTTTTTGCCATGAATTTTTTCTATTCATGTTTTGTTATGTAATTCTGTACGTTTGTATGGTCCTATATTACCCGTTGTAGCCTAAATGGCTTGACCTATTTTGACGAGCGGGTATCGTTGAATTTCTCTCTATGTCCGGAAAATATTAGCTTTTACGCAGAAGGGTATTTTGTTTTTCCTTGAATAAAAAATCTCTTAATATCTCTTAATTGGATGGAGATCAAAAGATTAAACATAGTATATCTTTTTTTTTAAGCATAAATTAAAAAAAAAAACGGAAACTTCCTTTGAATATTACTAATGATAATGATTAACAGACAACACAGTTTTAAGGGATTTATATTCTATCTAGAAAAAAATACAAAATGTGCGACGGAGATGGCTGATGTAAAAATATAGCAGACTTTAAAAAAGTTAAATGTTTGACGTAAAGGCAAGTAAGTTACGTCGTCAAATTTTGTGTGACCAATTTGTTTATTTATCTATCTATCTACTTTTGATTGTGTACTTGTTTGATTTCATCGTTTGAATTGAACTGAACCCTTTATCAATAAAACCCGCACTTGCCCAATATATTATAATAACTATAATCGGTGATTGCGGAAACAACACAACAATTTAGTTAAAACTCTTTCATTTAACGACAAACTTATTTCGAATGTCATTGCTTTAAACAAACAATTCTCCCACAGTGTGGCAACTTGTTACACAGATCATCAATAAACAGATGGGCAACTCTAAAGGTACCTTTTCATTATAGATGTTCGAGATAGCTATTTATTAATTTATTTATTTATATATATTAATTAAAACGGTACAAAACACCAATTACATTAATTAATTAAAGGAACAATTAAGATTTATGGTTGATTACATTCAAGTCAAAGTTCATATCAAGTCAAGTTATACATAACATTAGACACAGTCACAAAAGATAATAAAAAAGCATGTCAATTACATTCAAAATATAAAAAATTACAAATAATAAAAAATCCAATCATCCGCCCCTTTCGCAATAATTTAAGCACACTGATATTATATCCGACCATCCATCATCAAACAAATCGCTGTCAGGATTGGCAGCAGGAGAGCGTTGAACGCGGCGCTGTACGGCAGCGCGGCACGACGAACAGTTTGTGTCGTCGACACCGATAATAGTTGTCCGGTATAAACAAATGACACACTTTATCAAGCAGACAAGGCGGTGAGCTAGGTTAAAGCTAAACTACGAAACAGTGTGTCCATTTCCACCTACGCTAAGTAGTGTAGCAGAGCGGGTAAGATGTGCTACTATAAGATACAACTATGAACAAAGTATGAATAGTAACAAACAATTTCTATATAAATACTATACTATCTGACTAGTTGGGATTTCACGGACTTAGTCATTTTGCGAATAAGTTTCCTTGATCATGTCGCATGGTAGACATTTTGCGTATTTGTCTTTATGCGCATTGGTTATTAGGCGTCTAAGACATAATTAAGGAAACATTTATAATATGAGCAATATCTAAAAGTACTAATTAATCTGTCTTGCATTAATTTGCATTTTACCAAAGTTTTAAGTCTATACTTTTTTAGTCTATCGTGTTAACTTGTAAGAAATGGAGTGACCGCTCGAAAACGGTTCAAAACACTGTGTGACTTTACACATTCTTTTGGATTTTAACAAGAGCGCACGATTAGAGTAAATGTATAGAGCATATGCTAGATATGGGTGTGAGGTACCGTAGACAATAATAAGACTCATGTGTATGTCAGTGGAGACAACGGGAGTGAGTTTTATCGATATCTCGCTGTACCCATCAATGCGGACAGGTAATGGAGACGTCGGGAAAAATAATACTGACGTTTCATTGCCCCCATATTATATAAGGACTTATTTTAATCATCCATGAAATACGTATCATTGAGAAGTTCTGGCGGCCTCGATGATCTTCATCAGTTCCACTTCACCAAATGATACTTTCTGAATGCAAATGCTAATTGTTTCGAGTCGTTGATTAAAATACCAAAATCGCGTAATATGTGTGAAAACTACGTCAGTTTTTATAGTAAAATAAAGTATTTAAAAGATAAAAAAATTTTGAACGGCATAAAAAGTAATAAATTGCTCACAAATACACACGCGCTTAAAATTGACAACACAACAATTTGCGACAAATTAGTACGTAATACTCTTCTTAACTGTGTACATAAAATGAGGGATAGCAGTAAACAAAGTTAATATGCCTGTTAGGGGGAGCCACGCCACTTTGAACCTTACGCCAAGGTGGTTATTAGAGGTGATTGATGTTATTCGCAAGAGTTAATTTTTAAAGGACGTACGAATTTAGCTTATTCTATTTCTATGGATTTATGTAATAGAAGTGATGGAAAGTTTGTTAGTTTGTCATCGATATTTTTTTTAAGAACAGCATATCGTATATTTTTTTAAGTTTTCATCATCATCATCGTCACCCAGAAGACTTCCACTGCCTCCCCCTTAATTCTGACATAATCTCCAGGCTTGGCAGGCGGCTTGATGATTGCACAACACTCACAGTGAATTTTACCAATCGTAGAACAAATGTTGCATCTTTACAGAGCGCATACATTTTAATTTCACCCATCTCATACAACGTGTGTTTACCAAAATCTTTAACATTACATCTAGCTATCATTTTAAATCCATGTCATATTAAAATTTTCAAGAGTATCTTACAATATCTTCTAACGTAAAAGTAGGTTTTTGTTATTACGAAACAGTGACTTTATGGTTGATCTTTCGTGAGCATCCTCAAAGCATCTGGAGCGTAGCTTAGGAAAGAGCTCAATAAATGGCTTGGTTTTAAATTTTAAATAAATATTTTACTGCTTATTATACATTATACAACGCTTACTAAATCAAGCAATTACTATGTGTGACCGGAAAGAAACATTACCAATGGTATGACCCACTGTTGGGCGATGGGAACTCTTCTTGATTTTTTTACTTTTATTGGTCATTTATCAGTGACATAAAGTGAAAAAACATTGAAGAATTATAAAAATTATATGTCTATCTCCAAGCCACCTGCCAAGCGTGGGGATTTTGGCAACCACCGCAATAGGGGTGACACTTCGGCTATCGTCCAGTAGTGGACCTCTAAGAGCTGATAAGAACAAGATGAAAATATTACTGAAATTATAGTGTTAAAAAAAACCAATAAAAAAATGCTGAGCTTCGTCTATTATTGGCGCTCTTACTTCTCGGGTTCAACTTAAAGTACTTCCTAAACAAAATAGTTTTGTTTTTAGCTCGTGACTCTCGGGGAATTAAGACGAATCTAACGACACTTTAGAATTCAATTTCGATCAAGCGGCAAAAACCTTACCCATTTTCAAGGGCAGTCGAGTAAAAAGAAGTCATTATTTAGAACTTAGAACATATACGTACCTCGTACATCTATTTATAACCTTTTTCATTCTTTATGTTTATTTCGTATAGTTGTTTCCATAATTAATAATTCAATACCAGAAGAGTTTTTGAAGCAAAGCTCTATATTTACCGAGCTAGTTTCAAAGGAGGCTAGTTCAAAGAGACTGGATGTTGACTTAGGATTGTGTTGAACAGATGAAGACAAACATACTGACACGGCTGTTCTACGATACGTCGGGATATTAATATTTAGCTGCGCCCCGTGGTTTCACCCGCAAAAACAATCTCACAAAGAAATCATGACATAACATGAGTAATCTCACATAATAATGCCATTTCTTGTCTCCGAGGAATTGACAAATATATTTTTGAAAATTATAAGTATAAAAAATAATTAAATCAAGTATACAAAATATGTTCCAGAATTTATTCATCATCATCAGCCAGAAGTCGCACTTCTTAACAAAGGCCTCTTCTTAAGAAAAGCCAGGCATAATTGCCACGCTTGGCAGGCAGCTTGGGGATTGCACAATGCTCGCCGCTGCTGCCCATCCTTCGGTGGTTCGCGGTTTTGAACATAAAATCAGGACTTCAGCTTGATCCGATCAGCCGTTTAGCCGTGATAACGCGACAAACACCCAGACAGAGAGAGAGTTACATTCTAATTTATTATGTTAGTTAGGATTAGGATATAAATTACTAGCTGTTTAGTTGGCGTGGACGTACAAAAAAATATCTTATGTCCGTCTCCGAACTTTATGCTATATCTATGCAAAAATTCAGATCGATTCGTTCAGCCATTTAGTTGTGACACGTTCTATTCATCTGTGAGCTGTGATAACGCAACAAACACCCAGAGAACGACAGAGACAGAGAGACAGTTACTTTCGCATTTATAATATAAGTTAGGATTAAGATAATTATTACATTATAGTAAAAAAAGTATCCTACGTAATTTTCTGGGACGTGAAAGAAGGCAAACCTTTAATGAAAAGTCAAACACACTCACGAATTATTATATTAAATAGGGACATGAAAGACAGCGTAACCAACGTAACGGGGAGTCCTTTCGTTATCAGAACACAGAATAAATACTTAGTGCAAATACAGAATACTTAATCTGATGATAATTTTATGACGCTTTTAAGTTATACACGCTCGCACAATAAAAAAAAAACATTTTTGTACAATTACCGAGGACTTTTCTTTATTACATCAATATAATTTATTTTTTTGTGCCATAGGTGGCAAACAAGCAGACGGGCCGCCTGATGGTAAGCGATCACCGTCGCCTATGGATACCTGTAACACCAGGGGCATCACAGATACGTTGCCGACCTTTAAAGACTCGATTAACAGCCCTTTTGAAGACCCCCATGTTGTAGTTACTCGGAAAAACCGCTGCTGGAAGCTCATTCCACAATTTGCAGGTTAACAAGTTTCAGTTTCATTATTATTACATACTATAATATACAGAAAATAATGGCAATGAGCAGACCACATCACTCGAGGAACCGATAACCGCCGGGGAAGAAAGGTTTAATTTTAATTATATCAGTGTTATTGTTTTTTGTACACTATTTTTTTAAATTTAACTGGTAAATTTATATATATCAATAAATGACTTTGACTTTGGTTCTTGAGTGGCGACCACGAACGGGAAGACGCACCGTAGGTAGGCCTCTCACAAGGTGGACCGACGACATTGTGAAAGTCGCGGGCAACAGTTGGATGCTAGTGACACGTTGTCGGTCGGTATGGCGCCTATGTTCAGCAATGGGTGTCTTCTGGCTGATGATGATGATGACAGAAAACATCTCGTCGTTCGCCTAAATAAATGAAAACTTGCTTGACATAAACATCAACATTCAACGTGAGAATTAGTACATATTTTAAATGTATAAAAAAGAAAATGTTGCAATTTTTTTTCATCTTTCATCCATATATTATTAAAAAAAATTGTATATGCGATCGTAAAAAAAAAGAGCCATTTTTTTTTTCTCGAGCTGTAAACTCGGCCTCACGTTCTTTACCACACTACACAGCTACATAGGTAAGTTCCTACCTATGTACTAATAAACCACAACAAAGGTTGTCACGAACAATAATTAAAATCACTTACGAACTCCATCAATTAAACATACCACTCAAACATAAATAGTTCCAGAAATAGTCCACGAGATACTGATCGTTAACGACCACGTGGGTTGATACGGCGACTTGTACTGAACCACGAACCGTGTAAAAGGAAGATATGGCATCTAGCCCGAGTTAGCCTACGTAAAACGAACTACGGAAGCAGACACTTGAGAAATGAGCCATGAGCACTCGTTTGCCTGATCTATACATATTTAAAGCATGTGCAAGAATTCCAGTGCTTGTTTTTTGTCATTATTGCTCGTTGGCATGGGCAGGCTGCCGGCAGGGTGCAAGGGGGTGCAATTCCCTGTCGGGAGAAATACGAAGAAAAGATTATGATTTTATATTATTAAGTTACTGTAAGTTGAATTTGACACTAACTTAATTGACATAACAAACATAAATAATTCTTTATAACTTATATTTTATTAGTAGATTAGTGCATGTTTATAGAGTTAGATGCAGATGCACCTCCGTGAAAGTAATCCTGGCGGGTCCCGTGCTCGTTCGTGTTCTTTGTTATCGGTTGCACCAAACAAACTACAAACAACGTCGCTCTGTGCTCTTGTTCTAACTTTCGTTCGATATCGTTTGGTCCAAACCAACCATAAGGCGCGGCCTGATCGTGATGTGAAATGAGTATTGTATCCGCTCAAAGTTCTAACGTTTAAAGTTGAAAATCGCATATCATATTTGATGAAAAAAACGGGAAATTGTAGTTTTTCATTGTTTGTTCATTCATCAAAATTCAGAGCTTTTGATTTAAGAAGGGTTTTTCAGGTGGTCATTTTGCGATTTTTTATTTTGTAACTAAGACAGATTTTCGGAATTTTATTCGGTTTTTAAACGTATTTTTAGTTTAATTTTATACGTGCAGTAAGTATTTTTCGCACCTAATTATTTAATCTCGTCACTTCAAACAAGGCGCTCAAAATACTACTTTTTGTAGTTTTTGCGCTTAGACCTTTTTTTTTTTATTGTTTTTAAATGTTTGTTATGCCACATCCTCCGCATTTTCTCCGTGATTGACACCTGGTTGTTCAGAACATTATATTTAAATGAAACTGTTCAGTTTACGACCAGAAAAAGTTGTGAACTCGTTGACTCGTTTAATTTTATGGAAATTGTTTGTTTTTTTTTTTTTAAGTATTTTAACTAAAGTATTTTTTAAGGCTTTGTCTCGAAAGTCTCGAAAGTCGAAAGCAGAGTTTTTTCTAGACTTCCAGTTTACAAGCAAAAAAAAGTTTATTATTATCCTGGGATAATAAGTAACTCTTTATGCGAAAAAAGATTCAGCTACGCCATACATTTTGTGAATGTCATTGACGTTCTATGGAACAGTATATTTTTTTACGCGATTTCAGGGTTGGTCCCATACTAAAAGTTGTTCATAATTACAAGTACCTTTCAATATTGTTGCACCATTCAGTAATACCTTGTATAAAAGAACAAGCCATTTTCTGTCAGAGTTCTTGTCAGAACGAACCGAACGATAGAGACATTAAATTTGAACCCAATACTCCTCAGATGGTCTAGATGAACAATATGATCCGATTTTGCGAAATTCCACTTCTGAAGGGGTAAAATGGACCCCCAAAGTTTTGTATGTAAATAAAATCGCTTATCATACTAACCTCGCAATTCTGAAACGTTTGTTAACTTTGGCAACAGATCAATTCTAATGCTGCCTTTGTTTGTGCACTAAGCAAATGACAAAGACAGCTGTTGTCAAAGTTAACGGACCTTTCAGAATCCCGAGGTTTGTCGATGAATCTCGATGTGTGTACTAAGCATAAAAAATAAAGAAAGACAGGATTTCTCGAAAATCAAACCCTGAAGAGGTTAAATAGGGTAGTATTGTATAAAATAAAACAGAATAGGTAAGTATATCTCTCCAACAATGCAATATTTCTGCCCGAATATCCGACCAAACATGAATAACATTCGTCTATCATTTTGCAAATACATTTCTGACAAATCAACAATACAAAAAGCTACCCTTTTGTATCGACAAAAAGAAAATCCCTATTTAGTCGCATAAAGTACGAGCAAATCCTCGCAAATCACACTCGACTCGATATAAAGGGGCATTCACACCATTCTGTTCTACCATTTTCGGAACTTCTAAACTAAATATAGAACAAATCTTTCTGCAACCATATATTTTCTAGGGATCAAAAGTAGACAATATCAATCACTCTCCGACCCTTAAACTATATCCATGCAAAAATTCAGGCCAATCCTTTGTGCTGTAGCTGCATAAAAAAAGAACAAACAAACCAACAATTACACATAACTTTTGCATTTATAATACTTTTTTTTTTTTTTTTTTTTTCCTCCTAAGAGAATTTTGGCGTCGCACGTCTTATGCATTTGCCAGTGTCAAGTATACATATATATTCTCAGGTTTTGTGAGATATTACCAAACAAGTCATAGTCACGGTCAAAGGCGAGCAAAGCAAGTCACGGTCAAGTCCAAGTCATGCCCCAGTAAAGTGGAGAAAACTTTACTAGAGCTTTCTATGGAGTTTTGGAAATAACACGAAAATTCACATTTCACGACATTATACCATTCACCAACACTCGCGCATGTTAACGAACACTTAAGGGGTAAAAATTCACCGTTTTTACACATTAACACTCCAAATAACACAAGTTTTGGAAAATAATAAAATGACGCGACATTAATTCTTCATGTTCCCGCCAAAAATCCATTTATAATACTTATCAGTTATAGAATAACACCTATGACATGCGATATCAAAGTGATAGGTGTCAAAGAGACAGGTGTCAAGGTGACAGGTGTCAAACTATGAAATGTCGAGTGTAACACGGGTAAAATAAAACTTCCCGTGGTACTACTGGATCGCTTGGTAGTTCTACGGGAAGTGTTTATACCCGTGGTACTACTGGATCGCTTGGTAGTACTACGGGAAGTTTTTTACCCGTGGTACTACTGGTAGTACCACGGGCGAACAACGTGATATATGATATTTGATACTTCGACTAGGTATAGAGATTTAGCATAACGACTTAAGACATTAATCTAAGTCATACAATCCTGTGTTTGCTTTCAGCCTAGTTTGGACTGAGTTGGGAATTTAGTCGAGAAAAGGTTTATTGACTAAAGTATCGCTTACTAAATGATATCAATATCAAGAAAAAAAAAACCGGCCAAAACAATCCTTGCAAATTTAAAGCAAATTTAAACTATAAGTAAATATTAAATAGGTTAAGGTTTTTAATAAGCTATTTGTCTACTTACTGCCCGTAACCCGTACTGCACTAAAGTCAACAAAGACATAACTAAGCATCATCTAAGCGAAATCGGACTTAGGCATGTCAAAGACACGTATTACGCATTTAACTGCTGAACAGTGGAATGCGCTGCCCGAGTGGGTTTTTCCTGAAAATCTAATCTAATCTAATCTTTTTATAATCTGGGTGTCTTCAAGTCGCGAGTGAATCGGTTTCTTCTAGGCAAGCGTGCTCCATCGTAGGCTGCATCCTCGTTTACCATCAGGCGTGATGGCAGTCAAACGCGAGCCTATAAATAAAAAATAAATAAAAAAATGCAACCTACTAAGTTTGGTGCAACGCATTTTTCTTTGTTAGGTACGTCCTAAAGAGATAAGTGTGATCTTAGGAACTGTCAAATTATAGTGCAGACGGACATACATTTTTGTTGTACTGACTTGACTAGGCTACTAATTCCCGTCTGCACTAAAGGTCAACAAAGGTAAGACTTAGCTATGCATCACCTAAACTAAGTCGGACTAAGTCATGTCAAAGGAAAGGACGTGTTTTACGGATTGAGGCAACCTCCTTACGTATGATGCAACGCATTTTTCATTGTTAAGTACGTCTTAGAGAGTTAAGTATGAACTTAGGAGCTGTCAAAGTTTAGTGCAGCCGGCATAAACTATTCACCACTCAATAAATAAAGTTTAAAGAGTAAGGGCTGATGATAACTTATATCTGAGGAATACATAATTATGGCGGTTTGACAGCTCTTGCATAGAAAATATTCGTAAAGCCATATTATTCCTCGGATAACAGTTATCTGACGATAAAAAAACATCCACTAAAAAGTAAAAAAATAAAAAAAATAACTTTTGGTGAACGTGTCTTACACAAAACGCCATCTAGCCCCAAACAAACTAAGCAAGGTTGTACTAAGGAACCAGATAACTAGGCTGATAGAATACATACATACTTTCTTTTTTTTTCTTTTTTAAAACATAGAAACAGATAAAGAACATACATCCATGTTCAACACAAATGATTGTCCTGGGTGGGAATCGAACCCACAACCCACTGCTCAGAAAGTAGTAATCCTCCCAATGAACCAGAAGGCTAGTCCATTCATTCATTCATTCATAACATAAGTATAGAGCTGTCAAATTTTATGACTTGAAGAAAATCTATTGAACTTTGATTAAAATATTTGTTTTATGACTTCAAGAAAATCTATTGAACTTTGATTAAAATATGTAAATAGAAATTACAATGCCAATAACCGTTTATTTCAATTTTGTTTTACCTCTTCATAATTTTCTTTACAGCCAAGATTCTTTGTCAATCAAACCCAACCTCCACAATAAAACTGATAACAATCAACGTGTAACGAGTCAACATGAACACCGTATTCATAATGTACTACTTATCGAGTCAACATCAATATCGTATTCATAATGAGCTTGAGCGGCGTACTGCCGTAGTGATTTTAATTGGCAGCACATTCTGGAGAGCTGTCACGATACGTCGATACGCATCTTGTACGCTCGTCACTTTATTTTTGGTTATTATTGATCGGATCTCACTAAAAATCTATAATTATCTCTTCTTACTCTCAGATTTATTTTAATTAAAAGCCATTTATGTATTACAGGCTTGTGAATATTGGCGCCGTAATTTTGATTCATTCTTGCAAGGGATCAAAATAAAAAAAATAAAAAAACGGTAATTTTTTTTGTAATATTGTTTGTACGACTTTGGTTACTTTGGTTGGTTTTTGGTTTATTTTGATACACGTGGTTACTTTTACAGCACCGAGTTAAAATGACACGGGTGAGTTTTAAACATTTATTTTTTTCTTCCTATGAGGATTATGGCATCGCACGTCTTATGCATTTGTCAGTGTCAAGTGTACATATATATTTTCAAGTTTTGTTAAATATTATCAAATAAGTCATAGTCACAGTCAAAGGCGAGCAAAGCAAGTCACGGTCAAGTCCAAGTCATGCCTCAGTAAAGTGGTGAAAACTATACTATAGCCTTACTAAATATATTGCTAGAGCTAAAATTTGAATTAAAAGACCATGTTCCCATATAGAAAAAAATAGAAAAACGCGTCATAGATTCATCGTGTGTAAACAAACCTTTATTCGATTTTTGCTCTCGATTATTTATTCGCCCGCCTCGCCCCTCTGTTTACCGAATTGGCGCCTTTTTATCACGGCGCGTATGAAAAATGGGGGGAATTTCTATTGTTCCGGCGAACAATATGTCATAATGTTGCCAGCTTTTACCCGAATCACTTATTTAACAGCGCTGTTTTTGTTACGTTTTTGTTGGTGGCAAACTTTTGGGATTGGTTTGGAGAAAATTGTGTTTTTATATAATTAAAATCATTGTTACGTAATAAAATAAGTTAATACATATATTTATTAAATTTATTTGTTCGACCACATAGAAATATCTACAGATACATTATTTCGTTCTTCATTCGTTTATTTTATCACAAATACTTGAAAACATTGTGAAACATAAAAAATCTCACATAATTTATGTGAGTCAACTCCTGAAAAGCTGTAAAGCAGCGTATAAAACCCAGAAGCGGAAGTAACAAAGTATTTTCCAAGTACGTCTTACCGAAGTACGGGAACAGATAAAAACCCGTAACTGTCTTAAATAAAACGTAGCCATATCAGAAACTGTAAAATTATGTAAATTGGACGTAATTTTTTTGTTTTAAAATCACTAATATAGAAGTAATATATATTGTAGCAGTTTTTAAAAAAACTAAATTTTACAGGTCTGAAAATATTGCCATCCTCTTCTTACACGTTGAAACGAAAAGAGATGAAGATAATTTTAGTTCTGACAGATTAATTAAGTTTACTAAACGTGCAAGAACGTCACTGGCGTCGATTCACTTAAACTCGGGAAACCAAACTTAGTGCTATTGTTGTTTTTTATTAATAGAAACACAAGACATAGCTTGCATTTTAGTACAGGCGAACGAGTTTACCGATTTAAGCCGCGAAGAAAAACGTACACTAGCGACACCTATAGCTTGTTTTTAGTCGTAACCCGCTCCGGTCACGACTAAGCTTTAATGGAGAGCTAAGATCTGAATTATTTGACAGTACTGAAATGCATGTTATCTCCTTGTTGTTTGTATTAGTTAAAGATAGCAATAGCACTAATGTCCGTCTTCACTAAACTTTGACGGGTCCTAAATTCAATTTAACTCTCTAGGACGTACTTAACAATGGAAAATGCGTTGCACCAAATTTAGGAGATTGCCTAAATACAAGTCGTAACTTCAAGACACGGATTTGGCATGTCATAAGGCAAAGCAAGCGCTTAACAAGTGTCAGTGTGAAACAAAATATAATATGATATAGGTACCAAAGAAATGTATCATTCTTTCATTCATTTCATTCAAACGTCAGTTTTAGGAGTCAGGAGTTTTAGGTTTTTTTAGGAGGTTTTTTAAACCGGTTTGTGCAGAGGAAGTTGATGCCTAAGTCCGACTTAGTTTAAGTGATGCTTAGCCCAGTTTTATTTTGTTAACTTTAGGGCAGACGGGCATAACTTTCGTTTAGCGAATTTACGTGGAATCGACGCCATTGTTTTAGTCTCTATAAAAAACGTTTACGCGTGTAATACTTTTCCTTAATTCAAATGCAATTTGCAATATGACAAACGAGAACCTTCCACAGAGGTTCTTGGGAGCCAGTGTGCTCAATACATATTACTTTCAGCAATGACATTTTACTAAAGATAGGTCGATAGGTCGTTACCTTCGAAATGGCGCTCTGAATTCGGCTCCGCTGCAGTCTGTTTACAGCCATCAAAGAGTGCGAAAATCATGCGAAAAGTTAGAGAGTAAAAGAGATCGCTGTAATGAAATCTGTCCGAAAGGACAGATTTGCGGGGGTCATTTTAACTGCGCTGAAGTCGTATCCTAGTAAAATATCATTGACTTTCAGTATAACATAGATGATTCATGTAGATATATAATAGTTTTAAGGTTCTCTGCATCAGCTTTTAAAAATCCCACTGCTGGGATGTCAGCCTACCCTCGAAGGGTGATTGGGCCTTTTCCACCACGCAGGCTCAGTGGGTTTGGAGGATTCACATACACTAGCTCAGAATTGTACACGCTCGCCTCATATTCGTGGGGTCGCAAGTTCAAATCCAGGCGGGCTCGTACCAATAAGATCTTTGAAACGTACGTACCGATATTTACCATAGACTTTTCGTTGAAGGGAAATATTGTGAAAAAACTGAGTTTTTTCAAAGAAGAAATTCAAGTTTAAAATTTTATAAAAACGCAAATTTTCAAGTATTTCCGCTTTAAAATCCCATATTCCGTGAAAAAATTTAACTGGCTAACTTCTACGGTTAAAAAAATACGGCCCTACATAGTAATATAGCCCCGTTGGCGCCCTTTGGGTACAGAATCCTAAAAATCTGCCAATACTTACCTCACGGTCGCATTCCGCTGTTGAACTACTTCTCGATTCAAAAACGCGGCTATAAAGATTGAAAGTGACAAAGTAATCCAAATACGTAGTACCGGAAAGTACCGGAAAATACCGTAAAGTACCGGAGTGCTGGGAAAAACCGATAAGTGCCAGCAATAAAAGCGGCCGCTCCGGTTACGTACCGTGACTTATACCGAATATTCGTCCTAGTGTAAACGTGTGTTGGCCACGTTTAATAATTATATTTTGAGGACAACGAATTATAAAGAGTTAAGGGCAAACGGGGCTATTATAAGACCTACTGGAGAGACAAACCACCTAAAAGTTATTAATATCTTTGTCACTTCATATACACGTCGTTTTTGTCAATTGTTTGATAAAAACCACGTGGGTCAGTTTTCAAAAAAACTCTGTTCACTTCCCAATTAAAGAGTCCGGCATGACATACTATTAATAAAATGACAAAGAAACTGAATGTAGGCAGAGAAATGAAGATGAAACTCTGAGGCGTTCGCAGAGAGTTCAAAAGGTCATTTTCTTTGTTTTGAATCTGTTTTGCCTGGAAACCGTAACGCTTGACAATATCTCATTCATGCTTCTTCGATAAACTAACTTATATTTATTTGATAAATACAAAAAAAAAGTTACCTGGAAGAAATCGCTTAAGCGATCAGGCTGTCTATAATATTATACTACCGGATATATTATTAGTTAAAGTTAAAAAAACATTGTTAAAATCAGTTTTGACTTTTGCCCAGCAGTGAAACTTAACAGACTGAAAACAACAACGTTCGATCTTATAACCCAAACCAGACGTCGCTTCCAAAATCAAAAAAGCAAAAAGTCAACGTTTTCCAGAAAATATAAAGCAAAGTTGTCTTACAAGCAAAGCAATATCATAAAAGTTGAATAAAACATACAGAATATTACAATAAGATTAGACCTATAAAATCCAGACCAAACCACACACCCTACACAAATCCGCTATTATCCTAAATCATCCTCACCCTACGGACCGCAGTTGGCGGCGCTAGGATTTTGACAGATAAGGGATTTTGCCAAAACTTGTGACTGATGTCTCTGATTCAACTTTTGGAGGCGCAAGTTTTGAGAGAAAAGCGGTTAACGGTCCCTAAGTAGGCAAAACTGAGGGGGACTGGAAACTTTTTTACCATATTACAATTATATTTAATACTAGTTGTGCCCTGCGGTTTCACCAGCGTGGAAAATTCTATTTTCCTGATATAAAAATACCTCTACGCCCTTTTCTCCGGCTATATATATGTAAAAATTCAGGTCGATCCGCTCAGCCGTTTAGTCGTTATAACGTGACATTTTATATTTAGTCAGTGTCAAGTTTTGTTATGTACATTCACAATTAAAACATGTCAAATTCAGTCATTGTCCAGTCCAAGTCATATTTCAGTAGAGCGTTGGATTCTTTACTGGAAGCCTCTACGGTCTGGAAACAACACGAAAAGATACAATTTCTGTTTCGTGCCAGCAATGATCGTTGTCTGGCGAATGTGAAAGCTTGTGTGTGAGTATGTAAGTGTGCTTGTTCCCGTTCAACGGCTGAACGGATTGGAATGAAATTTGGTATGCAGGTAGCTTACACCCTGGATTAATACATAGGCTACATTTTATCTAGGAAAAATATTAGGTTTCTGTAGAACTAGTACTAGATATATGCTCAATGTAAAGTCTATAAAGGTCACTTATAAAAAATAGTAGTAATATTTTTTTACTGCGCCTTTTACAGACCCAGGTAAATGTAGTTCTTATAGAATACCGGACAAAGCCATAGAAAGTGACTACTAAGTAGTTCACATAGGTATGCCATCTTCCAAAACGTATAAAAGCTTAGGTAAATATATTTCAACTCTAAAATGGGACTCGGGACCATATTCGTGTCACAGACTCATCTATTTATCTGTGACACTAACAATGGATGTTGACAAGTTATTATACCTAGTGAGATACACTTATACTATGTGTCATTCTATGTTACACCCACATTATTTGCGTTGCTCTCGATTTGAAGTGTTATAATTATTTTGACAATCACACGAACGCTTGACACCTCTTGGTTGGGAAAAGGATGAAGTCGTTGCTCGATTCATCTCTGGCGCAAGTACTCATGATTGTACGTAGGTATTTCTTTGCGCGATAAAATCCGGAACGAGGATATTCGTCGAAGAACCAAAGTCGCTGATATAGCTTTCAGAGTGTGCAAGCTAAAGTGTCAATGGGCAAACCACAGTCGAGGAACCGATAACCGGTGGGGAAGAAAAGTTCTTGAGTGGCGACCACGAACCGGAAGACGCAGCGTAGGTAGGCCTCCCGCTAGGTGGACCGTCGACATTGTGAAAGTCGCGGGCAGCCGGTGCATGCAAGAGTGGTCTGTTGTCGATCGGTGTCGCGCTATGTTCAGCAGTGGACGTCTTATGGCTGATGATGATTTCAACAACCCACGGTCTTAAATCTAGAGGCAGACCCAAGACAACGAAACGATGATGTAATTCTAAACGACATGAGGGAATGTATGGTATCCGATGATGACATCGACGATAGAGCGAAGTGAAGCAGAAAAGTAATGAAGTGTTCCCGACTATCGTATCCTACACGGTGGTAGTGTCTGCCTTCCTTACATTTATTGCAATAAACTTGTAATTTGGAAATAAAAATAAATTTGAAATTTGAAATGATTATACCTAAAGATTATTCAACATTTTAATCTTAATGAGATGAAAACATTACATGTAAGTATGTAGTGTCCTCAGTATCGTCTATCAAAGCTGTTAGATCGCTACAGACAGGAACATTGATATTCAAAAATCGTAAGCCACAAGCTGTGCGCTTTTTGCTGACATTGGTAACGCTTTTTGGAATTTATACAACTTTCCATTCATGACCTCGAGTTACACTAACATAAGGAGCCTTACTTATAAATGTTGCTTAAATTCAATCAATGCTTAAAAAGGTCTGTCTCGTTTTTGCGCCTGATGTTTCACTTCAGCCTGAAGTTGACAGAGAATTTTAAGCATTGCTTAACTTAGAGCAACTTTTATGAGTAAAGCTCAAAACGTTCATCGATTCATGTCAAACGCCCCAAAATTATATTGCTCAAACTCACTTAGCTTCGAGTTTGTTATTGCATTGTCTCAATATTGTGCTCAATAATATTAAATTTGAAATAATTGCTTGGTTTTTCGGTGAAGGAAAACATCGTGAGGAAACATATTTCCGGAGAAGAAATTTCATGGCGTATTTGAATCCGCCAACCCGCACTGGGCCACTGTGGCGCATATGGCCCAAACACCTTTCGAGGGTAGGCCGATATCCTCGCAGTGGGATCTTTAAAAGGCTGATGCAGAGAATTGATTTAGATGAAAATGTTGTACAGATTTTTTAAAGTCATATCTGAGACTTTTTTCGGCCTACAATCTCAAAAACTCACTCTAGAGTTGGCCTACAGCTTTGTATATGACTTCGGTAACTTACTTTTCAAGGATAAAGGATAAAACCTCAAAGGGCGCAGATAGTAGGAAAATGTATTCTGAGTGCCCTTAGGCCCTACTTTCTTTACAACTTGCTTATGAAAGGACGACCCTGTTAATATTTTGTTTATACTTAGACCATACCACAAGTCCTAATACTCGAGGCCCAAGAAAATTCCTGTGTAAATTGGCCAGCGTTATACATGTCTAGAGAATGCTGTACAATTTGGCAAACTTAAGTATTAAGATTGCGGAATTAGAAATTGTATTTTTTTATGTTTTAGAGGCGTAACTCATCTGATGAAAAGTTGTAGAATACCGGTGTGGTAACTAGAATAAAATGGAAACTGGCTCTCAAGTGTGGTTCGCGGAATACTCCAAGGTGCTTGGGGACAGATATGTAACTTGAGGGCGGTAGCTAGCGAGTCCAGTAGTAGAAAGTTACGCCACCATGCTATTGTTTCCTCACGATGTGTAGTGGACTCTTTAATAAGAGTCCTTCTGGGGAAATACCGCTCCTATGCCAGTTATTCAACCGCCAAGCAGTAGTGTGCAAGTATTACTGTGTTGCGGATTGCAATGTTTCACTGGTTTGCATTGCAATGGTGACGTCACACACTTGGCAAACCTCGGCAAGTGCAAATCATCACAACCCTAGCATCAGAGATACGATCATAAGAACAACTATTTCTGACCCATTGGTTCCATCTGGCTACTTAATTTTCTCTCTGGCAGATCGTTTAATTAACGTGTCATAAAAAGTGGAATAATTATGCAGATCCAGGAGAATCCAAGGATTCTTTTAGTATTTTCCCTCCCAATCAAGATACTAAAATATTACTATCACGGCATATTCTTAGGTACAGTTTGCATTCTTTGACGACCCTTGTGACTTAGCTGGTAGCTCTTCTGCTTTATCACAGTAATATTATAAAATGCGAAAGTTTGTGTGTAAGTGTGTATGTTAGTATGTTAAGTGTGTTTGTTCCCGTTTAACGTCTGAACGGATTTGGATGAAATTTGATATGGAGGTAGCTTATATCCTGGACTAACACATAAGATACTTTTTTGATCGAAAAGTTTAATCATTCCTGTAGAATAGCGAGCAAAACCGCGGGGCGCAGCTAGTTAGCATATATTTGAAAGAAGCCCGTGCAGATATTTGCACAATGAATTCAAATATTTGTTCTGGGTATGGGTGTTTAGGTTCACGGCCCCCATTCCCCTGCAGCTCCTCTTATCCTGACCTAGGTAGCGAGTCAGGTAACGGAGGAGCAGGAGTCACCGGCAGATGCCCCGCTATCACCCCCAACAAATGGGGAAAAAAAGTTCTGGAGTGGCAATCATGTACCGAAAAACAACCGCAGCGTAGGCACGCCTCCCACTAGGTGTACCGACGACATTGTGAAATTCAACCGACGGTGGATGCCAGTGGTAGGTTGTCATTCAGTGTGGCACTCTAAGGGAGAGGCAGTGGACGTCTTCCGGCTGATGATGATGATGACATTATATATGGAATTGACGGCTGGGCATCTCCATGATATTATGTTGATCGTGGACTGGGAACGTGCTGAGCGCTTGCCGAGGCTTACCAAACATGTAGCGCAACCCTTATGTTCTGATATACAAGCCAAAGCAACGTAATCCGTACAAGCGACCCCCATCGGATAATCCAACTCCACTTACTTCGGTCAGTTGGAGCTACAAATCGTAACTACAAGGTAAGTCGTATTGACAGTGCTGACTGTTGAAAAAGTTTATTGAGCTGGGATCTCTTTTATATCTTATCAATAATTTTATAAATACATGATCATTAGTTGATTGATTCAAGCGTAACTTTGCGGATGTTCATTTTTAAACAGTGTCTAAAATAACCAATCTGTAGTTTATTTCCGCTGCAACGTCGCTTCCAGTACGACAGGAATAAGGAACAGTTGCTTTTTTTTTCCATGACGTTGCTGCGGAAAGACAGCACAGATTGGTTATTTTAGACACTGTTTACATGATCATTATTAATACACAAGTAATAAAAAAATTACTTTAAAAAACCAATTCTCATGTTGTTAGTTTCTTTTGTAACGAAGGAGAGAGAAAAAACTATTTTTACCTGACTGCTCAAGAATGAGGCCATGAAGTATGTGAGTGTGTAAGTGCGTATGATTTTGTGTTCCTGTATTCCTGTAGCCTAAGCTGCTTGACCGATTTTGACGAGTGATGTGTCTTTAGATTCCTCTGTATGCGTGGAGTACCATGGGCTATATTTTGCTGTCGTATTTTTTTGTTACAGTAAATAAAATAATACTTATTACGATATTTTCCATTTTCTGTTTTTTTTAATTAAAAAATATTTATTTATTTTATTTTATAATTTTCGGTGATCAATATCACTGGCAAATAGTGCCATTAATCACAGAAAATTAAAAAAAAGTGTTTAATAGATGTTCTATGCGGAAGACTTCCTTGTGGTTGAGGTGTTTTTTTTTTTTTAGTTCCTTAGTTTTATAACATATTAATCTAAGAATTTTAATTTTTCACCTAAAACTCAAGCTTTCAGAACATGTATTTGAAATAGTCAAGTCAAGTCAAGTCAAGTTTGAAGTTTCGTCAAGTATTGACGAAACTTTTGCTTGTACTTAGAATATTAACAAGCCTTGGCACCAAGACCGCTACTAAGGCTCAACGCTCACTGAAGTAAACTTTAAAATAAAGATATTTATAATAGTAGTAAATATTATTATTTAAAGTACCTACTAGAAATTATTGTACGCTCGTAAAGGGCAGAGTGTAGAAATTTTGGAATATGTACCCTACCATCTATTATGTACACAGTTATACAATAAATTATTTCTGATTCTGATTATGTAAGTGTCGAAGCAAGGCATGGCGTATAAGCGATCGTGACACAGCAAGCACTAGCTTGTCAGTAGGTTCAAAGTTATCCCGCCGCACATCCCTAACTGTAGTAAATGAGAAACAATTTAATAAAAGTTTGATTGTTAAAGGAGCTCCAGGCGCCTTCCCTCATCGAAGTTACTGGTGATCAAAGAGCTGGCGTTCTCTGCCCAACCTCTAAACATCCCACTGTTGGGATATCGGCCTACCCTCGAAGGGTGATTATACCATATCCACCACACCACACCATCGAATTTCGTCTCCGAAAATACTATGCAGGTTTCATCACAATGTTTTCCTTCACCGGAAAGCCAGTGGTATATCCGTACGTAGGTTCCAAAAAACTCTGGTACGGGCCGCCCGGTTTCGAACCCGCAATCTCACGAATGTGAGGCGAGCGTGCTCCAACTGAGCTACCACCACTATAGTTATAACCACGACCAAGAGATAAGCATGGCTATTCAACGCTCAGCTTTCTGGGCATCTTACCCGTAGAAAGCTGCATACATCCCGTTTTAATTCGAAGCTTTTAGTTTTTTTTTTTTTTTAAAGTATTTATTTTAATAATAGCATGTTACCAAAATGTAAAAAAAAAGAAGAATAAATAAAGTTTTTTTTTCAAAATTGAACCTACGGTAAATCTCGGAGTTGTTTTTCCACTGCGGCTTGTATGCAATCCTCGATTTGACTCTTCAGTGGGCGTTTGGCCAATATATCTAGCAATACCACCATAACTTCGCCTAAACTTGGAAAACTTGAATACTATTAAGTGCCTTACCTTAGTATAAGCTAATTAAGCGGTTAAACAATAGCAAAACTAATTAGATACGAGTCTCTCGTGACGAGTTTAATATGCTTCACATAATAAGCTTTGCATGAGAAATAAGTACTACTTAATTGGTATTTGTTCAGCGCTGCTGTAATTAATTTAGAATAAAGAATAACGCACACATTAGACATCTCTACTATTACAATAAAACATAACATACCGATGTCTCATTTAATTAAAGGTCACTTCTTTCGTCCCTAGAGCTCGCGTTGTGGTACGTATATTTTTAGGGGGCGCGTACTATACTAGAGTATTTTATGCGATCATGATTTTGTTTTTTTAACCGATTGGCCAAGAAGGAGAGTGAAGTCTTTGGGTGTATGTAAGTATCTAAGTTTTTTTTATTATTCTTAGCTTTGCTCCACAGACTTTGGGGTCCGTGCCTTTTGTCAAATTTGACCATTTTTATCAACTATAACTTAACTTAATAAAACTAATGGCGTTACAAAAGGAATTTACAGAATATAATTGCAAGATAATATTATTGCAAACTTAGGTGTTATTTATTACTAGATTTTTACGTATATACTCCGAGCAGTCCAGCTCCCGCAAGCAGCACCCGTTCACGAGTTGAGGCATGTGCCAGCCATCGCTCTCCTCAGTCCAAGTCCAAGTAAAGTCCTGGTATGCCGCAAGACTGTAACGACTGCATGGGGAACGCTATCGTGTATCTATATAAGTCAAATAAATATTTGCGCACTACTTAAAAAATTACCTTGTATTACTATTCCCCTGTATGAGTATTGGAAAACTTATCAAAACACATCTCTATTTTCCCGTCCCAAGTTCCCAATATTTCCCATCGAATTTCCTCACATTTATCCCGCAAAAACTTAGTCAGAAGCAGGACTCGGATCATTAATTCCCATCTGACCTTAAGTATTTTGTAGACAATGTTCCACTAATGCGTTTTTGCTTTAACTTTTTGTTGGACACGCGAAAACGTTGGGAAAAATCTACTGGGAATTACACTTGGAGGCAGAAAAACTGGCACGTTTATCCTTCTTTTATGGAAGTGGGAATTTTAGTTTTTTGTTGGAATATTTTTGCCGGGTCGAGTCAAAGGTTTATTGTATTATTTACATTATCCACGACGCGACAGGACTGGAATAGTATTTTTTACTAGTTTGTCCACACGGCTTCGCTCGCAGAGGCTGCTTTGAAACAATTTCTGCCTTGCCTGCCTAAATAAACTTTATTTATGTTTGGCTTTATTACCTGAAAATACTCGGTAATAGTTTGCGCGGCGTCATTTTATTACTAACTAGCTTGTCCGCACGGCCCCGCTCGCATATGTAACTATATTAAAGTTAGCACCTCCTTTTAATATTAATAATATATTAATTATTAAACTTATATATCTCAAAATATACCCATATGGCGTTACTTTGCGGAAGTTGTTGATGGTTATTAAACTCAGTTTAAAATATTGAATTGTACCTAAGTTAATTAATATGATTAAAATATATATTACCTACCGAAATCCGATAGAGAACGAAGGTGCGAGATGTCGGAATAGCGGTAATGAATCTTAAGTGGAGCTGGCAGGACACGTTGCTAGGTTCAGAGATGACAGGTGGAGTAAGGCTGTAACAGAGTGGTGGCCGAGACAAGGTAGGCGGAGCGTTGGTCGTCCAGCTGCGAGACGGGTCGACGATATCGTCACCATGGCGGGTCGAACCTGGACTAGATTGGCACAGGACCGAGGCAGATTGCTTAGCAAGAGAGAGGCCTATACCCAGCAGTGGGATAAGGAAGGCTGTGGATGATGATGATGATGATTACCTACTAACTAGTACTTAATGTAACGCTTTGTCTAAGTGAACATTTAACGTTGTCTTTCAATTTCGTCCATATTTCTTGCTAAATATATTTTGTGTTTCTTTAGCAAGCATTAATTAAATTCTGAGGAGGTAGGTATTATTTACCTGGAAGACCAATAAACGCTTCTATTTTACAAACAGCGTTTTAATTGAAATTCAGAAAGTGATCATAATGCTGTAGGTATATACATAATACAGGGTTATAACGTAGCCAAAAAGGGCTCAAAGTACTCATCATTATGAACAACTTTTACTATGGGACCAACCCTGAAATCGCGTAAAAATACCAGCCGTTCCATGGAAAAATGTCGATAACACTCGACAAAATGTGTGGAACAGCTGATTTTCCCTCCCGCGATTTTTGGGTTGGTCCCATAGTAAAAGTTTTTAATGATGCGTACTACGAGCCCTTTTCGGCTTAATACCCTTTCCATATAACCCTGTATTATTTTTAGCTGCCTCAACAAAAATTAGGTTTTCTGTTGCATACCCAATATAATATAACTCAAAAAAATTAAAGTTTAATAAAAATAAATTAAGCAAGTAAAGGAAAACAGTTTTAGTTAAATTAAATCTGAATTGATACACTTATTTTATGTGTTACTAGCTGTTACCCGCGACTTCTTTCACGTGGACCTACAAATTAAAAATAAAAGTAGCCCATGCCCATCTCCGACCCTTATGCTATCTCTATGCAAGAATTCAGGTCGATCCGTTCAGCCGTTAAACCGTGATAACGTGACGAACACCCAGACATATAGAGGACAGAGAGACAGAGTTACTTTCGCATTTATAATATTAGTTAGAATTAGTCATCCGTGTAAAAATTATAGAATTTGTAGGCTGCGCATGATCGTGACGTCATATTTCAATACAGTGCCTCTCTGTCTAGAATGAAATGAAATGCTCATAACTTCTTTATTTATCAAAATAAAGTTTCTTTTCGTTCATATTTTGTAATTATTTACTGTTTTACTGTTTTTTTACGAAGCAATAAAAAAAAATCTGTCATTTTCGCTATTCGAATAATTCCAAACCGGTAGAATCATTCGTAAATTGCTAAAATTCAAAATGTACATTTTTGTTAACCCTCAAGTGTACAGAACTCGTCATCAATCACCGAGACATGTCGCCGTGACGTCACCCGCTTCTAAACGGCATACTTTAAATTAATGGCCGTAATCCACCGAATTAGGCGTAGCATTCAGCCGTAGCCCCGATTAGCCGTAGCGTGTGTTAGGGCCTCAGTACACAGCTCCCGGCGCTATTCATACCATTTAGTTTTTTGGCCTTGCCATCTCTCTATTTCTTCAATCCTTTGATTCGTGCTCAAAAAACTGTCAAAATCGGGAGCGGCCGGCAAAGCGAAGAGCAGCATGCGGCAAGACAATTAACGGCTATACACTACGTCTCTGCATACTTCGCTCGGTACTGTCCTCGCCACTCGTTGAGTATGGCCGCAGCATAGAAGCAAGCTTCATACTGCGCTCTGAACTAAGCAGGCTAGATTCCTAGTATCTTATTCTAGATGCAGCCGTTAATTGCAGAGTTTATAGGTCACAAAATTCTGATATACATAACACGATAATATTATGTGGAGTCGTACCTATATCACAACAAGCACGAAGCTTTAGGCCACTTTTACATCTAACCTAACAAGTGCGAAAGTGACATATCGAATCACTCTCACCTCCTCGCACGCGTTGCCTGTCATACATGTAGGAATTTATGGCAAATATTAACATTTTCTGTATGTACTAAAATTAGCTTTGTGAAGTAGCGAACGACTCTTATTATTTTTTTGTCATCTCAGAGCGCATCTTTTGCAATGCAGCTTTTTTTTTTTAATTTTTTCGCCACATTTACGCTCCGCCATACCACGTCGTGTAACCGAGTCTTGTCTTTCATCGTAGCGTCGTAAGGCCGCTGTGTCATATCCAACTTTTGTGAGGAATTATCCAAGAATTAGCGTAATATACGACATGAGAAGACAAAGGGTTAACTTTTTGTTTTATTTGTTTGGCAGGGGAATATTGTGGAGCGTTGTATTTCAGCAATTGAAATTACATAAATAATAGGTACTCAAAAATAAAAGATAAAGAAGTATAATCAGGGAAGTTTTTTTAAGGTTACCAGACTAGGCGTTCCACACCCTCACCTGATGGACACGGTGTGGTTGAAGATAGTAAACATAACTAGGCTCACTTAAAGGCTACCGGAAAACACTGTAGGTGCTTGGCGGAAGATGTTCAACATGGCATGGTAGCTTGCCAGCAGAGTACTATAGGGTACCCTCCCAACACATGATTGGGTAGCTCAAACTCGTTGTTGGAATTCCAACCAAGCGCCATGCGGCGTATGATCTAAACTATTATAAACGTGCTAGCTGTCAAACGCATGGCTTCGCTGTGCGTGCCATGATGAACTTTAATGCTATCAATATATGTCAAATCGATTATAATCGATTGAAAGATACAAAAAGTTATGACTGTGACAGTGACATTTAAATAAAAGTTATTTAATTGTCTTTTCGCTAAAATGGCTACAGTCGCAGACTGCATTTAACCCAGATTGCATTTTGTTTATTATTAGAAAAACAACGGTTACACAGTCTCTATTTATTTGTCATTTTGGAGTGACTCTATTATTGTACTATTATTTATTCTGTGCCACTACGCTGCTGTTAAATCTAACCTTTAAGGGCCGAGGCGGAGATCAACGAAGATACAGGAACAAATAGTTAGTGTCAGATTTTGAAAGTCAACCTGCACATTCTTTTTTACAAAGCATAAAGCTTTTATTTAACTCGCAATGTTTGTTTGTATGTATGTTAAGGTTAAATCTTGCAACTCAATTTTAGTCCAGTTTCCCTTATTCAATTGAGTGGAAATTTTCAATGCCTGTCAAGTTCCGATGACAATACCTGATATAATATAATGATGATAACGGAACTCCTCAGTAACTAACAGTAGATTTATACTTGGACTCATTTTGATCAGCTTACCAAAAACGGATTTTATAAAATCTTGTCTAGAAAAAAAACCACAACTTAATTATACTGAGAGACATGACAAGCAAGTCACTCGCCTGGGCCCTTTTTTTCTATTGACATAACTAGCTTGTTACGCGCCATGTTAAGTTCACTCCGTGTTAGTCGCACCAAACGGTATTCTCCGAGTTTCTTAAACGCGCGATTCTTCACGATTACAAGCCGCGTTTAAGTTTAGAGCATGTTATGACGTCACGCGTTTTTGGCAAGTTATCTCATGTGCGATAGAGAATAAGGGCCCAGATGTTAAGCGTCACGCTTGCTTCCTAACATGGACTCTGCAAAAGAGTATGTACTATAACTACGTCATTTGTAGTTTGTACAAGATTTCAAAGAATTAAATCACAGATAACATCACAGTTAGTAGTATAGTGTTCTGTTTACACGAAACGGTAAAGGTCAATGCACCTCGCGTTGCATAATGAGAGATAAAAAGAGATAACTAGATAAAACGTTGTTTATTTTGTTTGGTGTGGAATTTAACGTTTTGGTGGCAAGAGTGGCCAGAGACATCACTGTGGTGGTTTCGGGTTATCACTTTTCTTTCTGACTGTACAAGGAAATTAATCAGGTACGCTAGAGACCCGGGTATGTGCTTAAACTGCGACCGTAGATACCAGAGGACGGACAACAGCGTCTTCTTGGTAATCGGTGAGCTGCCTGCATTCCCAAGCCGCCTGCCAAGCGTAAGGATTATGGCATACCAAGGGGTGTTGTTCCCATTCATTCTGAGACCTTCGCTTTGCTCGGTCAATAAACAGCTTTTACTATGAGACCAACCATAAAATCGCGGAAAAACATAATAATTAAAAATGAGAATAAGAATAGAATAAGAATAACTTTTTACCAAAGAAGTACAGTACAAAGAGCAAGTGCTTAACAAATGTAAAACCAGGTACGTACTTAATTAGACAGGTTCAACGGTGAGCCCCAAACTAAGCACTAGGCCTGTATCTTGGGGCTCGAGTGCGATCTTTGAAATCGAGTCGATCGAGTGAAATCTTTGAAAATGCTCATAATAATTATGGAACAGCTGTTTTCTTTTTTTTTGCCATTCCAGATTTGGTTCCATAGTGTTAAGTTGTTTGTTATGACAATTACGGTGATATTTTAGAATATTATACCCTTCGTCTAATCGAATCCCAGCTGTGGGACGACTGATTGTATCAAAAATTAACGTCCTGCCACGGATCCGGAAACCAGTGCATATATATACTTCAGTTCTCTATTTCTGGATCTTTGTTTAGTACGTTAAAAAAATATTGAAAAAAAAAAGTTGTCGAGAATTTATGCGTGAGCGGGATAGCATGTACAGTGTACACGTTCGTACGAACTAAGATAAACAACTTTCCACATCATGTAGGGTAAATGTATTCAGTGCAAGCAACACCATTTCAATTAATGACACCACCTTAATCGATATTTATGATGCAATTAACAGTTTTATGGCGTTTTATATACGGTACTTAACTTTGAAGTTATGTTACGTAAATAACTTGGGTGTCTAAGTTGACAAAATTGCTCTAACTAGGCTTGATTTATGAGCTACTTGCTTAAAACGAGCATTGACGTTACTCGCGCTGCGCTTTTATCGATGCAAGAGAGATTTTTGTTCTGTAACCCTATAATAGATACCGTATTATGAGATTTTTGATCTGTAACCCTATAATAGATACCGTATTATGGGCTTTTATGCCCTGTAACCCTATAGATACCGTATTATGAGAATTATGCTCTGTAACCCTATAATAGATACTGTATTATGTGGTTTTTGCTCTATAACCCTGTGAAAACCGCACTAAGAGAATTTTGCTCCATAGCCTATAATCCATATTGATAATGAGTAACGAGATGCTTGCTATTATATTTATTTATTTAATACTTTAGCACACACAACGTATTAGGTACGACAGGGGGACTTAATTCTAGAGCATTTTCTACCATCCCGTGGTTGAAGATAGGGTAATATAGGCGTGCATCAACAATTAACAATATATGAACATGATGTAAATAAAAGGGAAAAATAAATAATGACAATTGACAAAAATACTGGAAGCGTTTGAAATGTGGTGTTAGAGATCACTGGAAAAAATAAGCAGGACAGAAAAAAAGACAAACCAGGAAGTCTTAGAAATTGTGAACGAGTAAAGAAGTCTCCTAACAACGAACCAGAAGAGCCAGATACAGACCAGAAGAGGCAGGATGTTTGGCCACCTGGTGCGACATGACATACTGCTGAAAACCATCATAGAAGGAAAGATAGCAGGAAAGAGAGGACTGGAAAGATCAAAGAGAACTTTATAGACCAGACAAAAGAGAAAGCAGATGTCATGTCGTACTTGGAGTTGAAAATGCTGGCAGAAGACCGTCGAGCATGGAAATTACTCCACCGACAAGAGCTACGCTCTTGAATAATGATTGATTGATTGATTGACAACAAATAAAACATTGACAAATATACATAAGCTACCTATATAAATAAATATAATACATAATATTACGTACAGGGGATAATAATACAATGAATAAATTTTTACTCCATAACCCTATAACCGTATAACGAGATTTTTGTTGTATAGCCCAATAAGATAATATAATCTAATATAATAATATAATATAATAATAATAATAGTATACATCTCAAGAGGCTTTCGCTACGGTTGTGTGAAGGGCCAGATGCAGAGGGCAGCCATCCTTGACACGGCGCGCATTGTCAGGAGGTTCCTCACTCTGCAGCCCTGACCGCCGGTAGCTTGGGCCCTGCCTCGCTGTCGGCGGGACTCTAGGTTTAGATTTTTATAGCATTTATTTTTTTATATTAATATTATAAAAAAACCTAAATTTAAGAAATGAAATAATAATATATACTATAATCTATAATAATATAATCTTATTCACATAAGATATTTTTGATCCATAAATATCCTGACTCCGATATGCTCCATATACTATATGACCTTGATTGATACCTTGTGGGCCTATGCCCATATTTAAAAAAAAGTAGTATCATTATCTTATACCCGTAGGTATTCGATTTAATCTACCTTGAGATATTTTACTTCAAAGTTGATTATATAGGTTTCCTCATAATCATTTGAAGGTATTCAAGTATTATTGAAACACTCGTAGAAGCCCAGACGTGCCATTCTTAACTTAATTAAGGTATTAAGTTTCTAAGCGCGACTTATGTGAAGCTAAGAGGGGCTTAGCGTTTAATAGCGGTATTGTCATAGATTCGGTTTGGACTATTATACCACAGCTATGCTCGGAGTTTCTTCGCGCGATAAAATCCGGAACGAGGATATTCGCCGAATAACCAAAGTCACCGATATAGCTTTCAGAGTTTGCAAGCTGAAGTGGCAATAGGCAAGCCACATCGCACGAAATAGCCGATGGGGAAGAAAAGTTCTTGTTTGGCCACCACGAACCGGAAGACGCAGCATAGGCAGGCCTCCCACTAGGTGGACCGACATTGTGAAAAAAGCGCGGGCAACCGGTGGATGCAAGTTGCACGTTGCCGGTCGGTCGAAGGGGGAGGCCTAAGTTCAGCAGTGGACGTCTTCTGGCTGATTGTAATGACGACGACCACAAATAAACAGAATAGAGACATAGAGGACATCGCGCATTAGACTTACTGAACACGAACCTATCGAAACATAAACCTTAACATACATGATAACCACGGACAGCGGACAAACGAGAAAAAATAGGACGAAAATGTATTTCTGTCTCTCTATCTCTCGTTTGTTAGACAATGGTCTGCGCGATCCAATTTCGCAGGTCTGTAAAGGCTAACGATGACCAAAGCTCAGTTTTTTAAATTTATTTTTCTATTACATCAGTATAGAGAATGTAGAAAACAGGCAAAATCAACCATTTATTTTTATTTTTAAAAGTAGTATAGAAACTGTGCAGTTCGTCGCGCACTACACTCACTTAATATCAATTCTGGATCACATGGCATTACTGAGCACAACACACACGCTGCGATCCGGAACACAATAATGTTTGCACACTACTGCTTGTCAGCAAAAGTATTGCACTGCCCCAGGCAGACTACAAAAACCCTACCGTTACACCAGTTTTAGGTAGGAACCCATTATTTACAGGAAACTACCCTACAAATTGACTAAAACAAAAATTAACTGGACAAAGTTAAATCTCCTCCGAATCCGCTATTTTCCGTAAAACACTCTATTTTCGTCCGTCAATTGATCATAAACCCACAACGGGATAAACGCTCTAACAAGCTATGAGGAAAAACGGCTTTCCCATCAAGGACGGAGTTTATTTACTCTCCCGGTTAACGGGCGCTGGAGAAAATAACGAAAAGAATTTAACAGAAATAAAATATGGAAAAACAAACAAGTATAATATATGCATTGCTATTCAGCGTGGCAATGCCGCCAGCACGCTGGATGCGCCGTCACCTGTATCTCATCTTATAAATCAAATCAAATTTATTTGGGCATTAATAGAAAATTATAGCTAAATTGTTGATCTCAGAGCACAGATCACACCCTAGATTCTGCATTCAGCACGCCCGAAGCGCACCACGCATCAGTCTAAATACACTTATAAGAGATTAATCTGATTGGTTGATTGTTAGGCAAGAGTAGGCGTAGCCTCGAGATAGCCAATGAGAACGCTCGGTCGTACTCCCCGCGACCCGCGCATTCCTCAAACTTTGGTGACTTTTTGTAAGAACAACGAATTTCGTAATGCGGTATCTAGTGTGATCTGTGTCCCAGAGTCTCCCAAACTAGTCATAGAGTGTCGGGCTGGCCTCTCCTATTTACTAGATAAGTATGCCAAAACATTAAAAAGACAAATGTAAGGTAATTAAACATTAATTTAGAACTGGATTTACATTTTATTACTAAACCACTAACTACAGTCTAGAATATTTTATTGTAATATTATCATAATAAACATAGAGTAACAACTAAATTAATTTACTTAGTATACTATATTAATAAAATCAATAGTGTCAAGTGTTATATTAAGTTGTCGAAATGATTATGTTGGAAACGTAATCATTTCGACAACTAGTCATGCTCACGTCCCGCACGATCCCCTCGTCCAAACGTGCCCATCAGGCCGGCGGCGTTTCCCCGCTGTATAGCCAGGGAAATATGCTGGGTCAGGTAGTGTCCCGACCGTGGGTCTCGCCCCCTTTCCCTTAAGCGCCGGCCGAGGTCTGAGACAAATTTCTTTGCCTCCAAGCCCCACGGACCCGCCGTTTCAACGGCGAACGGGACGAACTCATACGCTGACTCCAGGGCAGCGTATTTGAGGTGTTTGCCTTGTGCCGCTGTTTCCGCTCCCGCGCCAGCGACCCGCTGGGTGGCAGGACGCGTACGTGCTGACGCAGGTTGCATCCCAAATAAGGCAGCGACCTCTCTGCCAAGGGATCAGCGTGAGTCCATCCGGACGTTTGCCGTCCGCACGCGACAACCCGGGAGGCTCTAATGCACACGGTATGTCTGCTGAAACGAGAGCTCTTCTGATCACCTCATTGATGGCATGATGCCGTGGTCTCCGCCCTGCGCACCGGGTGCAGCCAAGACCGTGATACCCGTTTGCTTCCACCATCGCTCCACAAACGCACACGTGGGGTTCGCACACTGCGCAACCAAGTCGGAGTCCCGCGGCCACCCTAAGAGAGTCGTTGTCCAGCAGCGTGCCCAAATGAGGTGAGGGTAGGGCATGCAGCCAGGCACCGGACTCCGGCTTGGAGGCAGCGTTGAGGCGAGCTAATTCGGACCCCGTGGTCCCGTTGCGGAGCTGACCGAGAACGAATCTACCTAATATTTCGTCCCAACTCCTTTGGCACTCGGGCTTAGCAGGTAGGTCAGCTCCCGGACATAGCAGTGACCACATTTTTACTAGTTATACAGACAAAGTGATGGTGAGCGCCCATTTACGGGAATTACGAACTTTTAGGGTTCCGTACCTCAAAAGGAAAAAGGAACCTATATATGATCACTTCGATGTCCGTCTATCTGACAACGAAGGACGTCTGTCTGTCAAAACCTTTTTTCTCAGAAACGCGTATATAGCGGTATTAAGTTGAAATAAATATCAAATACTTGTTTTCTTCCCCACTTACTTACTTTACTATACTTGTCTTTGTCTACGGTCCCTTAGCGAGGTCGAAGGCCGAGATACATGGCGAACGTCATCAGCTAGTATAATATAATTTGTCTATGGTTTAGCGAACATCTACTCGCATGCCGTGGTCTCCTGTAATTGGCGGTACCCAGCTTAGTGTCTGTTTCTAAATTTTAATGTAATGTATAACCTCTCTTTGGGATCAATATCGTATACTAAAAATAAAACGAGATTTTACTCGAGAACAATAGCAGGATTTTTTGGAAGAAACAGCGACGCGCACTTTGTTACGACATAAATCTAATCCCCCACGTTGTAACTAAATTTCCCAGTACCTGCTGTAAGCTAGACTTGTCAAGGCCTTTATTACATTAACCTACACGAAGGTACGGCGCCAAAATGATTTGTAGCCTGCGTGTTAAACATACTGAATGGAGAACCAACGATATTCCACTCGACTCGCATAGGTCTAACACTTTTAGCTAACACATTTGCAAAATTGTACATATGAACATGTTTCAACCACCAATGATTCCCCAGTTTCGTCGTGATGACCTTGCAGACTTGGACAGACAGCTTTCGATATAACACCATGCCACACCTCAGTTTGTTGCGTCAAAACAAACTTGAAAAGATAATAGTTCTTGGCGCAGTGAATGATGGCCAAAATAACGGTAGCAATGCCACTCTTGATTGATGGCAATGCTGAGTTTTTGAGCAAAGTAAGCGCCAGCGTTCTGGTCACCCGTCACCTCCAACGTTTGGCCAGGTCTTTAGACAACTCAAGACTGGTTAGCCCACGGACCTAAAGCCTCGACTACAAACGGCACAAACATGTACTCTGGCATCCTATCTAAAAACCTTTTACGTGTGTTATATGTTTTTTTTTCTAATAAATTTGATTTCCTGTCTATAGCATATCATATCGTTGCCTTAGACCTAGCTTTAGGAATTGTGTTAAAATTATGTAAACTACGAATATGTTGACTGCAACAGTGTCTCATATTGCGTTGGAAACATCTACATAAATTATGTAAGCTTTATTTACAACAAAGTTTTTTAAACGAGCATTCCAGAATATTTAGGCTAGGGAGACCCAACTTAGTCAAATTTAGGAAACTTATTCCGAGTCTTATTAGATGACACTTTTTCTTATCAGTTATAACCTCCTACCATCTTTTGCAGAGTTCGCCTAGGGGATGTAACACACCGTTGTCAGTTATTCAACCGTCAAGTAGTAGTGAGCAAACATTTGAAGGGCAAAGAGAAATTACTGGTCACAGAGAGATTTAACATCTGATATCTCTGGGTGACGAGCGCAATGCATAGCCGCGCGTGGTTTTGAACTGAAGTTCAAAATTCTGGGTGGCACTGAACTGCTATGGGCCAGGGTGTTGCTTAATATTAGTAATGAATCTATGGTATAACATTAAGCTTGTCCTTTATTGGTTCGTTCTATTTTTTATAATTTTTCTTACTTAAGGCATCGTTTCGCTCAGCGCGCGAAATTCAAATTTTGTTGCGTTTTTTGTCAATTATAGCTTAATTACTCATCGTAGGTCCATGAAAAGTAATTTTGCGATAATAAATAGATTGTTTCAAGACGTTACATCAACCAAAAATTCAATTTGAAAGCTAGTGTAGGTACATTTTTCGCTAAACCAAAAACCATGATGAAAGTCAGCTTATTGAGATTTGTAGCTAAAACAATGTTATCTAGGTGATCATTTTACCCGTAATTTCTTAGAATAACTTATTTATTGGCGCAAAATTGGTTTCAATAAATCCACGATGAGTAATTAAGCTGTAATTGACAAAAAACGCAATAAAATTTGAATTTCGCGCGATGAGCGAAACGTTGCACCTTAAACGATATTCAATGACTTACGTAGATGTAGAAATAATGAATTCAAAAGCATAACTTACAAAGTAAAAGCTCAACTCTAATTCCCAAACGTGGTTTTTAACTTTTTTTAACTTCCTAGAAAGCATCTCATTAATTCTGTAAACGATCAAAAATTTCAATATAAATAGTGACAAATTAATTAAAGAGTCATTTGATCAGTTCTCGATTAATTCTGTCGGTGTTTTCTGATCTACTTCGTTAATGTGATCGTTAAATACATAATTTATGGCAAAGATGGCTGTGAAATTAGGTATTTAGATCGATTTTTACGGTGTTGATTAATCGCGAAGCTGATCAACTCATTAGGGACTGATTGAGACGATAAGTTTGATCGTGATTGGGCAAGTCGTTTTTTGGTAAATTGCATCGTATTTAATTGAGTATAATCTTTAAAATACTATACAATACAATATAACTTTATTAAACACCGAAAATACAATTAAAATTAAACAACAATTAAATATCCGGCAGTATAATGGGCGGCCTTATCGCCTAAAGCGATTTCTTCCAGGCAGCCTTAGTATGGACAGAAACTTTAAACAGAAATACGGTCGGTGGTGTACCTAAATTCAGGTAAGAACCTATCTACTAAATTACTACATAATAAGTATAAATAAACACATTAAATATAATATTATCTTATCTTTATTTTTAGTAAAGTGCCTAGTTGTTTTTTTTTTTAAATTCTATAAAGCTTAATAATATTAATAAATCGCGGAGGCGGTTTTGTGGCGAAATGTCAGCGAATGGCGACACCACGTACCCCGATTCCAAGGGGCTAAATCAGATCCCTGACCCCCGGATTGCCTTATCCGGCCTCCCGGGGAGGAAGGCACAAGAGCCTCTCGAGTAGCGTTGTTAAACTGCAGCATACCTCTTGGCACTCTAAGCCTGAGCCATCCACACCAATAATTGAAAAAAAGATGATTGGTACTTACTACTTTCGGATAATAGCCTAGCAAGATACAAATGTTGTACTTAGGTACCATGTTTAAAAAAAAGCTTTTTGACAATCGAGCATGTCGCTCATGTAATGTTAAGTGTTACGATTGCTCATAATAGTTCACCCAGTGTGTGCCACCCAGAATTTTGAACTTCAACTCTTTTTTTTGTGTTTATTGCCCCGACACTTGAAAATTCTAGGATAAATAAAATTGTATAGTTGCTCGTAACACAGTTGACTCGAGATTAATTATTGAAAGTATAAATGCACTGCGCTCGTCACCCAGAGGCATTAGATGTCCCTATATATATATATGTACAGACCGCCTGGTTGACGCGTCGCGTGACCAAAATGCTGGCGTTTATTTGGCTCAACCCATTCAGCGTGGTAATGCCGTCAGCATGCTGGGTACGCTGCCAACTGGTAGTGGGCTTGACATTTGGATTATTTATAGACCTTTAATGGTATGTGAATGTTCCAACTGCTATTTTTATTTAGTAGACTAAGTTGTTTAGGTAGTTGTAGTTTGTATGTATTTTGCCTAGTTAATAAAGGCACTTGCCCGATAAAAAAAAAGTATCTATCATTGATATATAGGAATATGTATATTTGTGCCCAGTATTTCGACATACTTATGTTGTTGGACGTTATTTATGTTGTTTGTGCTTTCGACCAAAGTAAAATGAATGGACGGCCCTAACCACACAGCTTCCTTAAAAATAACAAGTCAAAACAATCTGACTTAGCCTTCAATACGTAATGAAAAGTATGTATACATATATGTCACGGACCCATATGGCACAAAAAAAGAGATAACGAATATAATATCGAGACGTATTTTTTGGCGGATATTTGGATTGCATTTTTTGACGAATGTACGTCTCGCACTTTTCATAGACTTACAGCGACTGAAGCGAGGAGACCGCGCGCGCTCTTTAAAGTCTTCAAAATTCTCTTACTTGGACCCGTTTATTCATTTTAATTTGGTCAAAGGTTTGTGCTATGATATAAAAATTCATCCCATCACTAGCTTTAATCATCTCAACACTAGCATCATCCGCCGCCGCTACTATTATGTAGGTACAATATTAGAAGAGTCGTCTAGATGAGCCCACATCCCCACAATGGGTCCGCTCCGGTATCGTAAAATACCAATTTGTCAGAGTGGACGTAAAATACCTATAATACTTGTAATAGGTGCGGGAAAGGGGCCACAGCTTTAGAAGTTAGTATTGAAGGTGGAGATTATTTTGTGGAATATATTTCGTTTATACAACGTGTCTTAGAAGATAGATATTGAAAGGTGTATCTACTCGTCATTATGAACAACTTTTACTTTTTTTTAAATTTGCTGTTCCATACATTTTGTCATAATGTCAATGATATTGACATTTTTCTATGGAACAGCTACATCTCTACAGAATTAGAATCTACATCATCTACAGAAGGGAGAAGATGTAAAAAATCCTCTTCTGTGATATAGTCGTAACATGGCTGTCTAACTGGCACATTAAAGGCCTGTTATTTTTTTCTTGTACCCGACTACTCAAGAAGGCTGGTAATCTTTTTTTTTTGTATTGAATAAGTATGTAAGTATGCAAGTATGTTTGTGCGTTTCTATATTACCTATACCTATATTCGTGAGATTGATGCCCGGAGTGACATAGACTACATTTTGCAGTCGATTATTTTGTTTGTATTTTAATAACTTGTTTACTAAATAAAAAAACGTGTGATGGAACAACTTCGAAAAAAGGAGGAGGTTATCAATTCGACTGAATTTTTATTTTTTATGTTTGCTAGCTCATAACTCCGTCATATAAGAACGATTTGGAAAAAAAAAATACCACAAACTCACCTGATGTTGTGTTGTTCGGGGTGGTATACGATCCTGAGCCTGGAACGGGAACTGGCTCTGAAGTGAGGCAGACGGGTGCTTGGCAACAGATTTTCAACTCTCGTGTATTATATTAGCGTCGCCAGTCGAGTAATCTAAACTGCCACCGCCATGCTTTGGTTTCCTCGCGATTTGTTCCGCTCGAGCTTCTATTATTTTAAATTTTTTGGAACTTGGTTACGAGACTAGCATGTCGCTCACCTGATGATAAGCTTCATGCCTGCCCATAACAATTCAGTGCCATCCAGAATTTTGAACTTCAGTTTAAAACCATGAATATAGATGAGATATTAGATGTTAAATCTCTGTATGCCCAGTAATTACGCTGGAAACATTGCCCTTCAATCCGGAACACAGTAATTGTACTGCTTGGCGGTTGAATAACTGGCAAAAGTGTGGTACCAAAGCCCAAAGCAAAGCCCTACTACAAAACCTTTGTTGGAATTTGACCACTGAGCTACATTGCTAAAAAACAGCCAATTCCCAAAATATTCCACCCTCTGCGTTAAACATCGATAAAAATAATCGTTAGAGCCGTGTCATCGCGCCTCCCGCCGAGCCGGCCAATAAAATCTCTCGATTCTCAATCGATTATTCATTTAATCGTAAATTAACCGTCAGATTAAGTTATTGCCGAGTTGGCCTGGATTCATTTAAATAGAGTTACGCAGTTAGTATATTTTAGTGGTGGTGGTGGCGCAAATAACTAACGACGTGTGATTATATATTCTATGCACTCAATAAAAGATTTAAAAAATATATTGCCCCGACACTTGTAAATTATTTACCCTGATGCTGGGGCACTAGAACACGGCATCGCTACCCCTGCCTGTAGTAAGAGCCTACTAAAAGGGGATCTCTGCAGTGGCTAGAGGTGGGGCTAGAACCATCTCCCTAAGCGAGCCCGGGGAGGACGATAGTGTCGAGTGACTGACGCTGTTGTAGGCGTCTCACGACAGCTGCTAGCTGCGTGGTGCTGTAGGCTTCGGTGCGTTCCCTTGGAGATCCCAGAGCCCTCGATCAAGCACCAAGGCAGGCAGGCAGGTTTTATTGTGTATAATCCCACATAGCGCGGCTGCACCCCAAAGCAGTCGGGTGTCATGTTAAGATTGACCTCGCAAAAACAAGGTTTTTTTTTATAATTACTGGTAACACAGTTGACTCGAAATCAATATTGAATGAGGAGACATCTATAAACTCGAAACATTGTTGATATTCACTTATACAGGGTGGTGCAAACGGTGACGTCAATCCGAAAAATTTAGGTTCCTCATACCACGGGCTACACGACAATACCCCATGTATGTTGTACGATTTTTCGTAGTTTGTGGTAATCATAAGTGTTTTTTTTAGGTTTATGTATTTAATTGTGTCATAATCTTTTTTTTTTTCAACATTTAATTTTTCGATAATTCCAATCAAGTTTGAAGATGTTCGTCACTCATAATCACCTTTACCTAATTCTATAACCGAACTAAATCATAGCACATTCAAACAGATTCTTAAGCATTTTTTTGAAAATAATGCGTTCTACAAATTAAGTGAATATATGTCAATGAAATTCTCGGAATCCTCATTTTTGTGTAATGAACAAACGGAGTAAAGCATAATAAATACCTACATGTCATACTATTATTCAATTATTTAAATTATTGATTAGTTTGCCTAATTTAACTCTTAACATAGTTTTATTTGTAAAAGTGACTTTCCTGTAATATTCAATGTTATTTATGGCCAATAAATATTTCTGATTTCATCACCTTCAGCCAGAAGAGGTGCATTGATGTTCAAAGGATGGCTTTAGGTCACCTCACTGAATGACAATCTGCCATTTGCATCTATACGTTTCCTGTGACTCACAATATTGTCAATCTACCTATTGGGAGGCCTACCTACGCTGCGTCTTCTGGTTGTGGTTGCCACTCAAAAACCTTTCTTCCGCATTAGTTATCGGTTCTTCGAGCGATGTGGCCTGCCCATTGCCATTTCAGCTTGCAAACCTTGTTAATTTTGTAGGTGACTTTGGTTCTTCGGCGAATATCCTCGTCCGGATTACATCAAAATGAAACTCCGAAACTCTCTCCATTGCCCACTGTTTGACTCTGAATTTCTTCATAAAATACAGCAGTTAAGGACTGTTGTACTGGCAACAAAACACACACTGGTTGAAGGCCCTGGGAGATAGATGAGAGCCTTTTTATAACATGTTTGAACGGTAAGTTTACAACAGGTATTTTTCGAGCACTATTTATATCATGGACACCTATTTAAGTCTAATAAAGTATAAAACGAATATATGTTAAACAAAATAACTGAGACAAGTCGGCCGCCATAATAATATGCGATAGGTAATAAATAAAAAAATAAATAAAATCGGCTTAAGAGCTTATGTGAACATAAATAGATGGAATTATGTTTCTTCTTTGAGTTTGTGCTACCATTTTGAGGGAATTAGTGTAATATACCAATATAAATAAACAAATCCCTGTTATTACTATGCTTTGGTTGAATATTTAAATTAATTTCAGTTCTGTTATTTAAATTTTGTTACAAATTGGCGACGACAAATGAGGTGACACGTTAACAACAACAATTTATTCGGACCGCGTGAATACGTAGAATTTTGATGTCAACCTTATGTCAAGAAATTACACCAACCAAAAAATCAAAGTGAAAGCTAGTATAAGTCACAGAATTCTCCTTATGTATAAGTACACTTCTCACTAAGCCAGAAACCAAGATAAACATCAGGTTATTGAGATTGGTAGCTAAAACAATATTATCTAGGTGATCATTTTAGCCGTAATTTCTTGATACGACCTATTTATTGTCGCAAAATTCGTTTTCACGGTAGTTCTTGTAAGGACTCCAATGAAGGAGACAAAACGAGATTTTTTGACAAAGTATACAAAAAACACAGAATTCTCCTTATAAATAAGGTCTGTCTTTGACAAAAAAGTATATTTTTTTTACGTTTAGTGTCGATCATAAATAGCTTTGTTTTTTAAACATAATCAAATGTGTTCCATTTTAAAATTCGGAGTATTTCAAAACTTATGTAAAGGCTTATTTAACATATCAGCCAGGAAGTGTCCCAATCCACATCTTGGTTTAAATCCTGTATAAATTTCAGTCGACTTGAAAACTTCCTACTTTTTTTAGAACTCTGTTAAAAATAAATACACTTTCATAAATGCATACAATTATACTATGAAAACTGACGTGGTTCCTTGATAAATGTCACCGAATGTGATCGAAACTATAGTCGGAATAACCGACTCAATTTAACGTGAGTATTCCCGTTTTATTAAAACAAAAACATACAATTATAGTTCAAAACGAGTAACAAAATCTTACACGCAATCTTATTGTATAGAAAAAAATCTAGTAGATTCAAAAACAGTTACTACCAAGTAGGTAAGACTACTTATAAACTACTTATAAAAAATAATGAAGTTCAATCATATTGCTAAATAATTTCAAAATCTAATTTAATACGTCCAGTAGTTCATAAATTATGTATTCATTTATGATTTATATGCGAAAGTTTATGATGTTAACTCTTTGAATTTTAATGTGGTATGGATTACATATTATTTTGATTCGGTGGAAAATAATTTTGTAGTTAAAAAGTGGTAGCTAGTTTATTAGTGAAATGTTTATGGCTTCACTACTGTGTTTCCAGTAGTTTTTTTTTTTGTAGTTTCAGTTCTTGCTTGTAAGATGCTGATGCCATATCCTAGTCTTCGACTACCTTCATGGTCCAAGACAGTGAAACCTTGTGGGAAGCCACTAGTGAGTGAGTAGTGTGTGAGTGATTATGAACTGTTATTATTATTAAAAACTAGTAGTTCGCGGCGAACAGAGACCTCGCGACCCCTATATCTTCACAACCCTTAGACCGATTCAGCTCATATTCAAACTTAAAAATTGTATTGAATTGAACTACTTGCCTACAAAATTTCATGAAGATTGGATCAACGGTTCGCAAGTTATCATCGCACAAACATACAAACATACATACAAATGCCGATTTGTCCCAGTATACTCTGAGACCTTCGCTTCGCTCGGTCAATAAAAAAATACTGCAAAATGTAGCCTATGACACTCCGGATATAAAGAAGAATCCAACGACACCGAACTCGTCAAAATCGGTCTAGCCGTTTAGGCTACAGGAGATAATATATTATTATTATAGAAACACACAAACATACACCAGCCAGTTGTTACACTACTTTTTAAGCCTTTTTGACCGAGCGAAGCGAATCGAATCGAAGCGAAGCGACTCAGAGTTTACTGGGACAAATCGGCATTTGTATGTATGTTTGTATGTTTGTGTGTATATTTGTCCGATGATAACTTGCGAACCGTTGATTCGACCATGAAATTTTGTAGGCAAATAGTTCATTTCAATACAATTTTTAAGTTCGAATATGAGCTGAATCGGTCTAAGGGTTGGGAAGATATAGGGATCGCGAGGTCTCAGTTCGCCGCGAACTACTAGTTTTAAATTATGTATAATTTTGTGGGAACAATAAAGAGTTTAATCTATTTATCTATCATAATACACAACTAAAATAACTAACTAACAATAACTTGCCATAATCGCCACGATTGGCAGGCGCTTGAAGATCGCAGAATGTTCACCGTACTAAGAAGACGCTGGTGCCCGTCGTCTGATGGTTCAGTCTTAGGATATGCCCAGGTTTGTGCCAGATAAACGCCTTACATATCAACTTTTTTTTTTGTTACTCTTTGACGGGACGAGCAAGTCGCTCACTTGATGTTAAGCGTCACGCTTGCCCATAACAGTTTAGTGCCACCCAGAATTTTGAACTTCAACAGTTCAAAACTATGCGCGGCAATGCACTGCGCTCGTCACCCCGAGATGTTAGGTGTTAAATCTCTGTATGCCCAGTAATTACGCTGGAAACATTGCCCTTCAATCCGGAACACAGTAATGCTTGCACACTACCGCTTGGCGGTTGAATAACTGGCAAAGGTGTGGTACTTCCCCAGGGGACTCTGCAAGAGAGCCCTACCACTACAGAACAATAACATAACATAACTAACATAACCCCAAGAATATTACCGACCTTCTTGGGCGATCGGGTAAAAAACATCAGGTAGATATAACTATTTCCAAAACTCCATGACAGCTTCAATATCTATTTTTTCGCAATATATCGTGACGCTACAATATATTAATCAGAATCTGTTCCGCATTTTCTCCATATTACTCCCCGTCATGTACGGTACATATTTTCCACGCAATATTCCGAATTCTGTTCTATTTTAGTATTTCTAGTTGCTGCCTATGAACAACGCACCTACTTCAATATTTGATAGATGTTCGTATAGAAAATATATCTGGGACATTTTTGCACACACGATCACCTGACTCCAAACTAAGCAAAGCTTATAATGTGGCTGCCAGAGACTGATATACGTAAATAGATATTTTTAAATATATACTTATTGACCGAGCGAAGCGAAGGTCTCAGAGTTTACTGGGACAAATCGTCATTTGTATGCATGTTTGTGTGTATATTTGTCCGACGATAACTTGCGAACCGTTGATCCGATCTTCATGAAATTTTTTAAGCAAGTAGTTCATTTCAATACAATTTTTATGTTCGAATATGACCTGAATCGGTCGAGCGGTTGTGAAGATATAGAGGTCGCGAGGTCTCAGTACGCCGCGAACTACTAGTATAGATATTAACACCCAGACATAGAACAAACACAAATATTCATCAAATGAATGTTTGTCCTAGATGGGAATCGAACCCCCGCCCCCAAACACAGAAGGTAGGCTCACTACCAACTGAACCACCGGAGCAGTCAGGTTCTTATGAAAGGTTTTGAACCATTTTGAATGCGTGTTTTAGTGATTTTTGGCTACTGAACCGTTGGGGTAGATACCTTAGAGTTTTTTTTTTTTAATATTTTACTATGAAAACTGCCGTGGTTTTGACACATTTTATTTAATAAAACGGGAATTCTCACGTTAAATTGAGTCGGCTATTCCGACCATAGTTTCGATCACATTCGGTGACCTTTATCAAGGAATGCTAAACGTGACACGCTCGCGGCCTCGTCTGTTTTATACTTTTTGCGAGTTTTTTTATACGTTGGTCTTGGGGATCTTGCAGCCTTCTTAATATTTATTATTTTATTATTTTCCTGATATTTTGGCACAGTTGCATGGCGCTCATTATTATATTAATTATATATTATTATTTTAATTATTATAAATAATATAATACAATTAATATAATTATAAATAATTTGATTTTGATTTAATCAAAATGAACATAACTAGGTGACGTGTTTAATAAAGTCCTACAAACCAGTCATGTTTAATTAATGGCTTCGTATTCGTGGAATGTTCGTAGGCAAACTTGTTACACAGAAATTCTTTAAAAAGTAAAAGCAGTCATCAAAATATGATATTCATGCAAAACAGAACCACCTCCGTTCCCACTCTGTCAACATGAGAGATAAACATTATTCAATAATTAATTCAAAAAACAAACACAGAGACTACATCTTAACGGCGAAGTATAACAACCTCTGCCCTTAAAAACATTAATATTGTGTTAAAACTTTCTACACAGAATTAATTTTATATTTCTACAGAAAAATCTAATCCATAACTACAAAATGACCGCCGTAACTTGATCTGTAAATAAAATTTGCCAGCAATACTTTTGTAACAAAGTTGCTTGAACTGATGAAGTCCATTTTACGCTGGCTGTTTAGGGAGATACATAAAATATTAGTTTACGATGAAGTTACGTTTCAAATTAAATATATTTCATATAGTAGAATGAGGTCGGATAATCCTCGATTTTGTACAAAACGGGTATTATGTGCCGGATTAAACTGGCTGTAACTAGTTAGTTAATATAGAGGTGTTATTGAAATAGCTTGATTTTTATCGCTTTTCTGTCGGAGACGATGCGTTTTTCACTTCACTTTTTGTTGGTCAAAATATTCGATTGAAATGCTACTAGTAGTTTGCGGCGAACTGAGACCTCGCGACCCCTATATCTTCACAACTCCTGGACCGATTCAGCTCATATTGGAACTTAAAAATTGTATTGAAATAAACTACTTGCCTACAAAATTTCATGAAGATCGGATCAACGGTTCGCAAGTTACCATCGGACAAATATACACACAAACATACAAACATACAAGCATACAAACATACAAAGATACAAATATCCATACATACAAAAATACATACAAATGCCGATTTGTCCCAGTAAACTCTGAGACCTTCGCTTCGCTCGGTCAAAAATACTTATATTATGCAAAGCACTGTGAGCGTAGTTCCACTAGGTGTTCGGTTAGTTAGACGATCTCACCAAACACCCAGTAAATTAAAGCGTGAACAAACGTATCAACTTGGTTAACGCCGACCGTCATCTAACAAACGATAAAGAAAGAAAGAGAAATATATGTTCTTGTTTTCTCGACGGTCCGTGGTTGTCAGTTGTGATAGGGGTCAGACCTAGGGGTCAGACTGCACGTAGCCGTTTATTCGTTTCGAGTTGTTTCGAGAGCTAGCAAAAGAGGCACTCGGTTATTTTCGGTTTTGTGTCGAACATAAAACACGAAACTAACAGAGTGTCTCTCTGAAAAATGTCTCTCTTTCAGTAATTATGTATGTTTATCCTAAGAAATTCATAAAAACTGGCTTTTAAATGAAGACTAAATCGCTTTCACCAAATCCAACGTCGTGACAGTGCGGACCCACTAGTGACTACCAACTCGTTGGAACCGGGTACGACCTAAAACTTCGACCAGAACCACCAACCACTCCCATCGTCGTAATAAACGATGAGCGTTCTGTGATCCCGAAGCCGCCTGCAAAGCGTGGGGATTATGGCAACCCCTTTCCCCTTTCTAATGGGCCTTCCCTTTGTTCTGTAGTTGACGTCTTTTGACTGATGATAATGAAGATAACAGATAGAAGTAAAATATATTCTCCACACTTAACCCATCGGGTCTAGCCCGATACAGCCAGATTCAACCCAGAAGTTGCGTCTCATCATCATCATCATCGGCCAGAAGACGTCCACTGCTGAACATAGGCCTCCCCGTTAGCGCGCCATACCGACCGACAACGTGCCACTTGCATCCACTGGTTGCCCGCGACTTTCACGATGTCGTCGGTCCAGCTAGTGGGAGGCCTGCTTACACTGCGTCTTGCGGTTTGTGGCCGCAACTCAAGAACTTTTCTTCTCCACCGGTTATCGGTTCCTCAAGTGATGTGGCCTGCCCATTGCCACTTCACCTTGCAAACTCTGAAAGATATATCCTGGTACCGGATTTTATCGCGCAAACAAACTCCGAAACTCAAAGAAACTCCGAGCATAGCTCTCTCCACTGCCCGCTGTGCGAATCTGAGTTTCTCCAAAAGGCCAGTGGTTAAGAACCACGTTTCAGTTTCATATGTCATCACTGGCAACACACATTGGTTGAAGACCCTTGTCTTCAGGCACCTCAGGCAGGAGGTTGCGTCTGGCTACTCTAAATACCTCAGATACATAATAAAACGTACCCAATCAGATTGCGTATACCCGCGAAACTGTTGCGCGGTCTGCAAGATTATGAAAAATTTCGTATTACGTTTTGCATTAATTGTATTGTATTAATTTCGTATTATTATAGTATTATTAGCAAGATGCTGGTTGGATACATCCAGCATCTTGCCGGGTTGGAGCTGGTTTGTGGCAAAAAACTTTGAACATTTTGTTTACTTTTCACTTTTTAATTTCTTTTATTTATACATTTTTTGTCACAAAAAAAAACTGTTTAAAACAAAACCATACCGTTTATTAAAACCATACCCGCAAAACTTTTCGCGGATTTGCGCGGTCTGCAAGATCATGAACAATTTCATATTTTGTATTATGATAGATAGATAGATTAACTCTTTATTGTTCACACAATTTTTTACATAATTTATAAACAGACTTACTTTACTTTACTAAAAAGTAGTGTAACAACTGGCGGCCTTATCGCTGAAAGCGATCTCTTTCAGGCAACCATAGGATGGATGAGGATGTATGTATGTCTATATTGAGCATTAGCCTCGCTCAATGTCTTTTCAGCTTATTTTTCTGTGTACACAACTTTGGAATTAAGATTTAGAACTGTTCTTATCTATTTTTCTTAGTATAGATTGTAGTTTGTATTGTGTGTAATAAAATAAAATAAGACTTGTTACTACGACAATGTTGTCGCGGCAGCGCAGTCTTCTTCTAAAACACTACTACTGTACAGTTTGAGTAAAAATAATTACTCTACCAGTGTACCTGTTACCCGAAAACACAGCAATAATCCCCCAACACTGCGGAATTTTTGCCAGAAGTTTAATTGTTAGTTTCGAATAGGGCTGTGTACGTTCAAAGTACGTTTAAGGGATGCGAAAATAAGGGTTGGTACGCAAACATTTGTCGAGACATAAACTAGAAAATTGAGGTTTGCTCCAGAGGGCCGTAGACTTGTTATTTGTCTCATTCGAGAACCGACTTGACCCGGTTCATAATATCAAAGGATTTTTTTGTTAAACTCATTTTTTGTAAATAATTTAACTGGATGTCTGCCTCGGTTTTGATTTGAGACTTGTTGGAGTTATAACTTTATATGTAGTACCGAACTTCTGCTCACGCAATAGGTATCTTTTTACCAATTCCGACTAGTGATGCTTCGACCAGGGGAGTTGAGGTGAAACGCTTATATAATAACTATAAACAAAACCAGTCAAGTGCTAAACTGACCCACACACCGAGGCCCCCGCATAAACTTAACTCTGTAGTTGAAAAAAATATCTCCCATATATCGAATATATATCTCTTTTCTCCAACTACAATGTATTATAATGAAGTATATTAAGGCACAAACTGTTTCACGATGCGCACACCCGGGAAAAAAATTGGCCTCAACCAGAATACGATGTAGCGTTTTGACTATTGTAATCTGGGGACATTACAAAATTTTGACGGCCTTAGATTCAGAAGGAGCATTACCCTCCTTCTGGATTATCATCATCATCGTCATCATCGGCCAGAAGACTTCCACTGCTGAACTTAGGCCTCCCCTTTTGAGCGCCACACCGACCGATAACGTCCCACTTGCATACACCGGTTGCCCGCGACTTTCACAATGTCGTCGGTCCATCTAGTGGGAGGCCTTCAGGATTCAGGCCTATGATATGTAAGTACAGATGGTCGCAACAAATTTAAAAACAAAATTCATTGAATATCTTATCCATAAGAAAAACTGACCACTGACCTCCCAGTTTTAAAAATTTCGGAAAATCCTGAGAAATCCTGTGTATGATTATTTTATCTGTGGAGTCTACATTCAACAATTTTGACTGCCTACAGAACGGTGTTGGTAAAATGGAGGTACTTTAGTCAAAACTTTGACTCCCTTTTTAAGCCTTTTGGGGAAAGAATTTTCCAAAAAAAATGTAAGCGTGCGTTTACACCCCTCCTTTAACATACCCTACAAATTTCAAGTCTACGTCCAGCGTTTAAGGGTGTACGTTGTCTGTTAGTCAGGACAAAGCCTTTTCTAAGTAAAGATTACATTAAAGATATGACTTTCAGATTTATTCCTCTATATTGTACATTAAGCCAAAATACGCTGTAAGAAATTTCTTGCCAAATTTCATGATTCTAGGTAAGTATCCTATATATATTGATGTACATGCGAGTGCCAAAATATCTAGCATATTTTTTAATGCATTGACTTAGAAACTTGATTTTTTTACATCTCCAAGCTACCATATTAATTTTAACTTGATAACTTCAGTCGTTCCTCGAAAAAGGGTCTCGATAGACTGACAGACGGCCTGCCAATTCTCATAATAATACCGCTTTTCATCGTTCATTGTTTTATGTTCTTTTAGAAATAGAGTTGCTAATGAATTTAAAATATATATATATATCTTTTAATGATTTTACAAGCAGCTGCATAGCATGAAAGTAAGGATGAAAATCATTTCCTCCTAAAGATGTATGCACATAATAATCACCTAATTTAAGTCAAATCGATTAAGAAACTAATCTTACAAAATCGATAGCGAATGAAATATAATCAAATGTAGGTATTAAGTCTATAAAAAATCTCATAAAAAAAGGATTAACAAAAATAATCGGTACTCAAAACAAATCTGACAGATTCACAACAAAAACAATTTATCGATTCTGAATACATCATTCGAATTATATAAATGAGGTATAATTAGCCAATAGAGAATGAGAATCGGCTATTCGTCAGTAGAATCGATTTAATATCGAATATAAATCGGTTCATTTGCATAACGATGCAGGAATAATTAAATTTTTGGCTATTTTACAATTTAGTTATGTTACGACAAACTAACTACGACGATATTTAAGCAAAAAGATTCAGAAACAGAACACAATTCCAAACATGCCTAAAAAAATTAGGAAAAAGACTTTAAAAATGAAACTTTACTTTACCTTTAATGAGATACATTAAATATTTTTTTCTAAAATTATATAAAAACATAAATTTTATGCAAAATAACTTGCAAAGAGGACCGAGAAAACATCTAAATTTACTAAAATGTAACTCTAGTAATTAAAAGTTTACAATGTTATGTCGACAGCACTAAAAATACGTTTTGGAAAGCTTTGTTTTTCTCAGGACTACGTAATAAACTCAAAATTAGCCACAGAATTACTCACAAAGCTGTCTAAAGCTAAACCCTTTAAAATCACTAACTGCCGGTCCACAAACCCACACCCAACGACTTCATTAGCTAAACGGCTGCTAACCGCTATTTAGCCTGTACCCGACACAGCTCAGGTCGATAAGTCGATATCGATATCTCGATACAAAATGGTATAACACTATTTACTTTATCTATTCTCTTGATTCGATATGTGATTCGATAAAATCTTTACATTTGTCTGACATTCGATATTGGGTAAAATAATTTGGTTTGAATTTGGAACTACGATTTTGGTGTTGACCTTTTTTGTAAGCATTTTATTGCTCAAAATCAACGTTTTTTTTTTTGTTTTTTGGCTGTTTTATTACCTTTTGTCTTTTAAACGTGCAGTTGTTTGAAGTGGTTTTTTCTTCTTCTAGGAAAATATGTTTTGAAGGTCAAGAACTCGAGTCGTTTTCAGGATCGCATACCTCAGTAAGTAAAAACTAAGTAACCTTTATTTATAGGAAAACTTCGCTGTCTGTCTGTCCGCCTGTCTCTCCGGGCCTTTTTCCTTAGAAACGCGTGGAGATATTAAGTTAAAATTAATACCAAATACGGTCCCTTGGAGCTGAATAAAAACGAAATTTCTCATTCAACGCATAAAAAGATATACGGCCATTTATCCTGCATATTTGACATTCGCAATTAAGTCTAGCACACCCTATTCGGTAATCCCCGTTGAAATTTGAAATCATGAAATTTGGCAAAATGTAAAGTCTTATAGCACAAGTAAAGGAATAAATTTGAAAATGACTAGTTTGTATTTCTATCACATACAATATTTTCTTGCTATTACTACTACAATAATAAATTATAGTTGGAAATATAACCGTGATATGTATCGTTGAATCAGAGAACATTTTTTCATTTAAGTTTTTATTTTTTTATTTTACAATATTGCTTCACGGACTCCGGGGTCCGTTCCATTTATCAAATTTTACAAATATTTTATCAACTAAGACTGAATATATAAACTAAAGACTTTACAAAAGGATATATCAACGAATATACTATTATAGAGCTAAGTGCTGTTATAGATTTCCGTATATACTCCGAGCAGTCCAGCTCAAGCCAAAGTTAAGTTTGTCATTTAATCCGACTTATCGTTAAAACAATGTTCATTAGAACAATGCTATATCGTTTAACGTAAAATAAGATAGCATAGATAAACGCTTTATTGTTCATAGAAAATTTTACACATACATTTGAAATAGATAATTTTACATATATTTATAATTAATTAAAAGTTCGACTTATTATGTAAATTTTTAGTCTTGTTAGTCATATTTTATATTTTTAAACAATAACATCCATATTGAAATCGGCTAATGTATAGGTGTTTAAAATATTTAAGATACTGGAGTGTCTAATAAATTATTTAATTTATTTTATAATATATTCATAATTTTACGCCATAAAATGTTAAACAAGTTTTTATGTCCATGATTTGTGTCGTAAAAACACCGTAACTACTGTTTTTTTCTGTCATACGCACATTTTTTTTAAATATAATTTGAATACATTTCACACTTTGTAGTTATTTATGCTTTGTACTGAAACAACCTAGTTCTTAAGTGCCTCTATCAACGAAGATATTGCGATATATATAAAAACAAAACATCGAAATCGGTTAACATTTAGGGGTGGGTATCAGACTACGCTTTTTGTGTGGACAAGGTGGCGGTATACTTTATTCAACAAATACTTAGCGCCACTCTGGCGTCAATTTAGTTTTTACCTGATTGCCCATGAAGGAGGGTAACGTTTTTGGTGTGTATTTATAGATAAGTATGTATGTTTGTGTGTTCCTACATTACCTCAAGTAGCTTAAACTGCTTAACCGATTTTGACGAGTGAGATGTCGTTATATTCCTCTGTAAGTCCGGAGTGACATAGGCTACTTTTTGCAGTCGGATATTTTCTTTTTTAATAACTATATTTTCAAAGCAACAAGATTTTGCCTATATTTTTTATTTTTACGTATTAGACAAAACAGCAACAATTCTAGTGTAGTAATAGTTAGTTTAGATAACATAAAAAATAGAATCAGCGCCGTTAACTAAAATATTTTGTCGTAAAACAACGGGGGTTTAACAAAAATATGTTTCCAATATTCTTTGAAACATATTTGTGAATTTATAGAATATGGAAATTAAACAGCTTTAATGATTTGTTTAAACTAAATAGTTTAAAAGCTGTAATAACACAATAAATTACGCTCTAAAAGGATTGAAGTTTACTGAGTTAAAAAAAAGAGGCTTGTAAAAAAAATTGGAATAAAATATATTTAGTCAAAAAGTGTTCTATAAGTAAATATTTTTATTATTAACTATCGTATATAAATATTTAATTTTAATAATTTTTAATTTATAATATACCAATTTAAAACTAGAATGGAGTTCAAAACTTCCGGTAGATGCAAGCGGCACATTGTCTGTCGGTGAGGCGGTCTAAGGGGGAGGCCCATGTTCAGCAGTGGACGTCTTCTGGCTGATAATGAAAACTAGAGATACCTAGTTTTGAATACGGTATAATAATTATTTTAAAATGACATCACAAATTAATTAATGTGTTGTATATTTTTATTTTGTCTTCAAACTACGCCCAGAAAGGCACCGGAGGATGTGCAGTAGCGTCCTCTTAGTAAATGGTGAGCTTTCTGATATCCCTAAACCGCCTGTCAAGCGAAGAAAAGTGTGCAAAGCGTAAGAACTAATGAACCCCCTTTTATAAGGGGGGTTCCTTAATCCTTACTTTAAGGGACTCTCCTTTGTTTAGCTGTGGATGTATTCTGGTGGATGATGATAATGATGATGGTGATTCCTAGTACCAGTAAAAATAATTTATCAAAGGAAGAACTGAAAGACATTGATATACAATTATACATAGTATAAATAAGTAGGTAGACTAGGTAGGTATTGTTGTTCACTTCGACTTCTTGACCTCGATTCGTCTAATCGATGTTTTCTGTCCGACCTACACAGCCTTGAAGACTTTTTATTACTAAGTGTTTGTAAGTAATAAGGTCGGGACTCCACCAAAACTGCGTGAAGCTAAGCCGATGTTTTATTTTCATGAAAAATAAACGAGCAAGGTCACTTTCATCATCACCATGTAAAGCCCCGAGTAAGCTACTCGCCGGTTAGTGGCAGGTAACTGTACTATTACTTTCAATGTGTCGTTGTAACGCTAGCTGTCACATAAACTGAATAATAAATAAAGTTGTTTAGGGCTTTTAATCGCTGGTTAGTATTAATCGGAAATAAGTTAATCAACACTTTACTTTGAGATGATGAAAGATGTCCTAAGTATTTAGCTTAAAAACTAAAGACGGCAGTTTTCCCAAGTTTTTCTACCCGACTGCCCAGAAAAATGGTTATGGCTTTTGTGTATATATTATGTATGTGTGTGCGTGTTTGGATGTGGATTATCCGACCGGTCCGACCTACACGGTATGACTGTTCCCATAATATCGGTGTGATAAATTGTCAATTAAAATAAATAAAATTTTATTTAAAAACAACTGGTGGATAAACTTGGTACGACATTTTATTATTGCGAAAATATAAGAATCTTATGTAGAAGCAGTTTCGACGCCAATAACTTCGATCCTGTTTTACCACTCATAGAACAAAATTAGTTTGAAAGGACGAAAAATATTTGCCTCTTTTTCATTTCAATGTATGAACATGTAAGGATGTCAAAAAAAGAGCTGTCAAATTTAGTTAAATTAGTTACGTTTAGTTTCGAAAATGTTAGAATAGAGTTGACACTAAATACCTTAGTAGCACCAAAACTAATAGAACATCAACTAAAAGTGTTTTTTTCAGCTTAAAATCTATAATCAAGTCACCTACAAACATAACAGCTAAATTATTGCCGTGTTAAGCCCTTCAAAAGTTGGGCCAAATAGTATCTTTAACTACCTCAACCTGGATCAAATATCCGTGCCCGCTGGATAAAATTAACACGTTCACAGACCCTTATATTCAATCCCTTAGAGTCACGCACCGCAAAATTTATAATGTAAACTTTTTTCTTATCTCGATTTTACCTTTTAACGGCTTAGGCCTAGGCATAGGCTAATTATCTTGAATATTTTTTTTGACTAACCTAAAGAAGTAAATATAGCCGTCTCTATCAGCACATTGCTTAGAACGAGGATAGAAACTGACACGGACGGATAGAAGCTGTTTGATTTTGTCGTCTACTATAATCAGCGTGGTTAAGTTGTTTCTTTAAAAAAAAAATTAATACATCGGAAGATATTATTTTATTGGTTTCCAAAGCAGTGACCATAATATACTATGTTCATAATTTTCTGACCTTAACTACCACCAATTAGGTCAGAAAAGTTAAAAATAATTACAGTACATAATGACGCTGATTCACAAACCGAAATGAAAAGAGACGCAGATAATTTAAGTTCTGTCAGATTTGTTTAATTAATTTTGAGAATAGTACAACAAAATCGAATTAGTACTGTAGTTTGCGTTTTTACCAATGGGTAAAACTGGGTTTGTTCTCGCATAAGCCATGTTCACTCCAAAAAGTTGCATCGAAGTCTGACTTTTTTTGCCCACCGTACCCAAATAACTGTGAACGTGTTAAACCACTGGAACTCAGTTGACAGTTTACCCGTTGGATATAAACATTTGGATGTTGAGATGGAAAAAGTTTTAAACCTCTGGTTTGCGACACACGGGCTAAAAGTTAGGCAAGCCGAGGTAATTTAATTTCCTTTTAAAATGTTTAGGTAGGTCATCATCATCATCAGCCAGAAGACGTCCACTGCTGAACATAGGCCTCCCCCTAGAGCGCCACACCGACCGACAACGTGCCACTTGCATCCACCGGTTGCCCGCGACTTTCAAAATTTCGTTGGTCCACCTAGAGGGAGGCCTGCTTACGCTGCGTCTTCCGGTTCGTGGTCGCCACTCAAGAACTCTCCTAGGTAGGTGCTGTTATTTTGTTACAGCGATTTTACTTAACTGTGTACTTGAAAAGTACCCTCTTTTTCGGACAGTCAAGAAAAATCGTGGTTTTTGGTTGGTTTGGCACATGTAAGTTGATTCTCGCACCGCGCCACGCGATGGTTGCAAGATGCTCGTACAAATGCAGCGCGCCACGCCAGGGTAGGCGTTTTTGGTGTGTTTCCTATACAAACTGAGACATTTCAGTACAACGCTAAAAAACATAAAAACCCCCTAAAAACATAAAACTCTTTCTTTGGGCAGTCATGTAAAAAATAATTATCAAGACCATGCAATGCTTCCTTGCTATTTCATCCAGTGATGCTTCATTTGCATTATTCCAGTAAGTAGGTACGCCACTTAATTGTCAAGCTGCGCCCGAGGCTTATTTGTTTAACAGTAGTTATTTCAGAGTAAACTCGACAACCCCTTATTTATTTTGGGGATGAAACAGTTTGTCAACTGCGGGAGACGAATCTGCGTTGGTTAAAGTAATTTTAGTTATTGTTTTGCTTGCTTTGAATTATTTAATTTGTTAAGAAATTGTGAGTTGTTTTTGAAATTGTTCTAATTATGAAAAGGTTTCTTAGAGCTGTAATTCTTACTGCCCAAGAAGAAGGGTGATGTTTTCGTGATGTATGTGAGTATTTATGTTTTTGTGTTCCTATATTACCCCATAGAGCATAAGCGGCTTGACCGATTTTGACGAGTGAGGTGTCGCTGGATTTCTCTTTGTCTGGCTATATTTTGCGATCGAAATTTTAAAAATTGTGTTTTATATACGTTTTCCTGACGGAACATATTACATAAATCAAATTTGTTTTAAAAAAAACCGTATTATTTACGGTTTTTCTAGTTTTCCTTAAGTTTTATGCGGTAGAATTATACGGTAATTAGTAATGCAGAAGTCACTTGACCCTCGTGCAAAAATTAATTAACGTGCTAATTGTTGCCGTCAACAGCACAGCACGCGTCTTTGCACAGAAGCGCGCGTGACAGTGGCGCGTCGCACAGACGCGTGGGTAACATATGGTATGAGGCCTTTTATATCTCATGCAATTTGAGGATAAATATAAATATAAATAAAAATAAATAAATATAAATACGCTTTCCCAGAAATAAAAGCGAGATTTAAGTGCCCCAATACGTTGAAATTATTAACTTTAGTTCGATGTTGCCGTAACAAAGATGTAGATAAAATATTGACGCGTGAATATCAGGTACATCACATAGTTGAAAAATATGGTAATTATATATTTTATTAAATAAAACGCAAGTAACGTATTCAAATAATATTAATAAATAATTATATTACCTATCAAAAAGATCTCATCATCATCGTCAGTCGGAAGACGTCCACTGCTGAACAAAGGCCTCCCCCTTAGACCATGCATAGTATTGAAGTCCTTCAGCAACTCTGCCATGATGACTATATCATAGGCAAAATGGAGGTGAGTGATGTGTTCGCCCTCAATACTGATTCCAATTCCGTCCCAGTCCAAAAGCTTGAAAAAATTCCTCCAATGCGTTCGTGAACAGTTTCGGAGAGATAACGTCTCCCTGTCTCACGCCTTTCTGCAATTGGATTGGTTTCGAGCTGTCGTCCTGCAATCGGATTGACATGGTGGAGTTTCGATATACCTTCAAAAATATCTACTTCATTATAATTATCATCTACGAAAGTAAAAGAAAAACGCATTCAAAGAGCAATAATTTTATAAGAGCACCTACACTTTTATCACCGCTGGAATTTTTGAATATTCGAGATATTTTTGGTCACTGTCTCTCTCACTAAAAATTTCATGGGAGTGAGAGTGGCAAACTGATGTTGAGAAAGGCCCCAGAAATTTATAATTATCAAGTCCCAACTCGACGCGTTAAACCGTTATACCTATCTCGGAACAATATTATAATAATTATGAGAACTCCCGTTTTTCAATTCTCGTATTTGTATGGTACAAATGGGGGAAGTTCGCTTGCCTCGGTTGGGGCAAACTTTTGCAATAAAAGCTTTGGGGTATGGTTCGAGTGGGGGCGGAGAGTTTTGGAGTTACAACGTTATTGGTGCAGTTTGTTGTAAAGTGCTGTTTTGGATGTTGAAGTTTGTAACAGATATTATAATTGAAGGTATTTGTTGGAAGTTTAAATTCGTTGTTTGTGTCATTATGTAAGAATTTAGTGCAAAGTTAATATACGAAACACATGTTAGACCAAAAAAACCGGACAAGTGCAACTCGCGCACCGAAAGTTTCCGTACAACTTTATTTTTACATAAAATGCACAGCATTCTCCTTATTATACAGGTAAAATGATATAACTCTAAAACACGCCGAACATTGTTCTAACGATAAGATAAGTCGAACAAAGTTAACTTTGGGCACAGAACATATAATAATACTACGCTTTGGGGTTGAAATAATCTCTCACACGTCGATATATTTTGAGCAATTTTTTTCCGTCGTGTAACAAATAAATGGTTTTTTATATTTATTTCATTACTTGTGCTGTAAGACTTTTCTCCCAAATTTAATTTTTCTGTCTACTGGAACACACTCAATTGCTGCGCCAAGTGCGCGACCTACCCTCTGTTACATTTTAATATTTAGACTATGGCAATAAAATCTACCTACAAACTAAGAGCGTGTCGCTAACAGAACAATTGATTTTTTTCTCGATTTGAGGATTGGTCCCATAGTAAAAGTTGTTCACAATCATGAGTACTATGAGCCCTTTTCGGCTTAGGATACCCTTTCATTATAACCCTCTAAAGTGTTACCCAGTAAAGAGACTGTAACGCCATCTATATTTAAATCGCTACCCGCTGCCAATCGCGACTAGGACTCTCGCCAGGCGTTCCTCAATTCAGCGAGCGTTCTACAATACGTGTTCGCTTTGAACGATTGCCTGTTATTTATTTTGTACAGAACCAATTGTTTAGTTCGACGTTAACGCTAAATAAACTCTGGCTTGATAAATATGCCTGATGTCCAATTTTCATTTTGTTTATTTTTTCATTGTTTGTAGATTAGTGACGGATATTTAAAACTTTTTTTAAAATGTATTTCTGTATAATTAAACAAACATAGTTTTTTTTCTGATTCTGCCAAACTGCATAGCAGTTGTAGGCAGAGTGTAACTCTCATTGTAAACATTTTCTTGGGTAGGTACTATGTACGTGTAGGTGAATTAAGTAATTATAAATAAGTAGTAGGTATATTGCTATCTAGGTTTCCTAATATTTGTGACATGATTAGTTATTATTATATTGGAATATTTAATCTGTGTAAGATGATATCCTATTATTATTATTAGAGAAATTAAGTTATGTTATACTCATTGTATATTATAGTAAGCGTTTTGGTGTAACTTACTGTTAGCTTACTATTTGTTATGGAAATAAACAAATTAGAAGTCATGTTGCCTGATTGTATTATTTTCTAAAACTTGTGTCATTTTGAGTGTTAATATGTTAAAACAATGATTTTTAACCTTTTTTTTTTTACCACTGAAGCTTCTAGAAAAGCTTCTCGATATGCTTATTGAAGCATTTTCCTAAATGTTTCATACATTTTTAGACACGGGGAATCAAAAGCTCCTAATAACTATTTTATTACAAATCAACTTATACACTTTGCGTGAAACAAAACGCAACAAGCTTTGTTAAAAAACTAGACTAGACTAAACCCCATAGCTGTGGCCACAATAAATAATAGGACTGCGTACTATGACCATGTTTCGTGCTACAGGGCCTACCAACAAGATAATACGAGAGATATGATAGGTATTGGTTATGTACTACTAATCATCATCATAATAGATATGAATAATCATCATCATCATCATCATCATCAGCCAGAAGACGTCCATTGCTGGACATAAACCCCCCAAATAAAGCAAATCCAAATTTAGTTTGTGCCTATCGCCGTGGATACCATGGGTTGTTGGGGGGCGGAGGCTAAACGATTGGTTCACGAGATATAGCGTAGGATCAGGGACAGTGGTGGTGACTCCCGATCCGGCTCGTTCCTGGTGCAAAGGATGGCCATTTCCATCCAGCGCGGTAATGCCGCTAGCGTTATGGGCATCTTTGCACCGGGTACAGTTAGGGGCGGGTTATTTGAGTAATTTCGTTTTAAATAATTAATTAACTTCAAAATAATTTTGATGCTTAAGGAAGTATTAGCTGTAGCAAAAATATCTGTACTGTACATCGTCGAAAAGGCTGGGTCTCAGAATACATGGAAAGTCGCCATCCTTCTTTCACCAAACGCTTTCCAATAGAATTCTACACGCGAGTAAGTACTTAAATCGTCCGTGACCCAAACAGAATTCAACCATTTAACCCAATTAAAACTTTGTTCCAAACTCAAAGAGTTCTATCGAAGAGAATATATAAGTTTGCATTTCGAAAAGAAATAATTGAATCGACAGCTTGATTGGAGTTTGTTTTCCAAATGATAACCAAATGGGATGTGCGGCATTTTACATTAAAATTTATCAGTTACCTGCTCATTATGCTTTTTTTTTATTGCTTATTATTCTTTTATTTATTATTGCTCTTTTCTCATTATAAATGAGTTATCTGATAACTTAGAACCCGAACTGTTTGACGTTACCAAGTATTGTGCTAACCGATGCGATGGTCCAAAAACATGAATTGAAAAAAAAAAGGAGTTCTTAATTTAAGGTCACCACACTCCAATTAAATGAAAATAATTTGTCAGTCTAATAAATTATCCGAAGCAAAAACTAAGATCAGGATCGGGTCTTTAGAATGTCGTCCAGTCCACATTAGCATAACGAATGTGATCAATTTAAATGTACGCCTTTAATATGACTTAAATAAATGTAAAAGTTGGTAAGGAAATTGCGGTTTGGGTGCTTTAGAAAAAGTTCCTAAAAATAGCTCGCGCTGTACTCTGTCACTGGTTTTACCCGACTGCCTCGAAGGAGGGTAAAGGTTTCGGGTGTATGGAAATATACATTTTTATCTGTTAATAATTGTGCCCGCCGCCGAAATGGCTTGACCGATTTTGACAAGTGAGTTTGGATTTGTCTTTATATTTGGAAAAAATGGCAAAGGCTATATTTAGCAGTCCTGTTTCTGTTTTTCTTTTAATAATAAGTAATAATTTGTTATCATAGTCCTTTTTTATGAACAGAAAATAACGGTTTTACCCGAAAAAAATACGTGTCATACTCAATCCTAGCTAAGTTTCCCTGTATCGGGGGTCTTTGTGATCTTTGTGTCTGAAATAAATAAATTTTGATTTTGATTTTTTGATTGATAACTGTGTTTCATACAGACAAAGACGTATATAACTAACCCAGACCCAAAATAGATATTTAAATGCATCATTCAAATATCAGCCCGATCGGGAATCGAATCCGGAACCTGCTGCTCATGAAGCAGACACAAAGAACTAAGGATCGTCAGCAATAGTAACTGTACATTTTCCGAGACAAATAGTTGCCAGTACATCTATACCTTTTTGTCCTAAATCGTAGTCGTCATTGAGTTAACAGTATTCCCATTCCTTATTACCATGTATATTTGCTTAGCTAGACCACGGGATTCTGAAACGTTTGTTAACTTTGACAACAGATTAAGTCTGTTCCTGTCTTTGTCATTTGCTTAGTGCCAGACAAAGGCAGCATTAGAATTAATCTGTTGTCAAAGTTAACAAACGTTTCAGAATCCCAAGGTATAATGAGCAAAAGAAAAAAAACATACCTACAAAATAAAATTCCCTATATCATTAAAAACCCCATCATCAATCCTAAGTTTCCGAACTACGTCCCACCTGACCTCGTCCCCTCCCGTCCCGTCCCATCTCACCCACAAACTTGGAACTACACTACCTCTCCCTGTTGGACGTTTTTATCAAGGCACGAGTCGAAGACAGTGACCGCTAAATTTGCCTTCCAACAACTTTTCCAATAAAAACTCCGTATAACGAGGTATAGATAAAGTGGTATAGCGTTAAGGTGAGGCTACACTGAGGTTGCTCTGAATATAATTTACCCGACCTATCGTCAGCTGATCTATGGATCTAACCAATGGGAAATTTTATTCCCGCTGCTAAAAACTTATGAATGTCGCAAAAAAATGGACTAAACAAGTGAATGCCGCACAAAAGGCTCGTTTCACATTCGTTTCTGCGAAATTCATTTGTTTTAGTAATATTTATGTTTTACTAGCCTGTTCCTTGCGACTTTGCCTTCGACGTCGACTTCGTTCGCGTAGACATACAAAAAAAATAGCCTTGTCAGCCTTAAGCTACATTTATGCAAAAATTCAGGTCGATCCGTTCAGCCGTAACGCGACAAAAAACCAGACAGAGAGACAGACAGAAAGATAGAAAGACAGACAGATAGACAGATAAACAGTTACATAGACAGAGAGTCAGAGTTACTTTCGCATATAATATTAGTTAGGATTTGTTAGTGCAAAAATGTATAAAATATCATAAAACTCAGATAGTCTATATATATACCAATACCAATAGAATAATTGAAAGTTAGGTCTAACCAATGGGGAAAAATCCCACTGATCATTTGATTATTGGGATTTTCTCCCGTTTCCCGTTGCTCAGCAGAACAATCTAACCATCGCAGAAGGAGAAGAAAAATCACTCAAAAATTTAGTTTTTTTCTTCTTCTGCAACATACAAAAAAACTTGAAAATAATAATAATAATAATGATGTTGACTCGACGATCATTGTCCCGATAGTCGTTTCGGCGAACGGCCTTATAGCGAAGAGCCTCGACCAACATCTCAAGAGGCTCCCGCTAGACTGTTGGGTGAAGGGCCAGATACAGAAGGCAGCCATCCTTGACACGGCGCGCATTGTCAGGAGGTTCCTCACTCTGCAGCCCTAACCGCCGGTAGCTTGGGCCCTGCCTCACTGTCGGCGGGACTCTAGATTTAGGTTTTTTATAGCATTATTAATTTTATAAAAAACCTAAATTTAAGAAATACAATAAATAAATGGAATAATAATATTAAAAAAAATATAATTGTAATTCTAAAGATCGCAAAATTTTATTTTTACTACCCTCTCAATATTTTTTTATCCTCAAAAATAAATAAAATCCTCAGTGAAGAACACTTTTTTGAAAGACACACACGTTCCTTTTTTTTGATTGCGCCTCGTATGTGGTCACACCTTTACTCGTACACTAGCTAAGGCAGTATTTAGACGATAAGATAAAATATCAAATCTTGTATCTTCGGTCTCAAATTTGTTTGACCTAAAAATATATTGAAGAGTTTTATGACATCTTGCTAATGTTGTGCCATAAAAATATAGTACGTATTTATAAGGTTTTTACGATCGCTTGAAATGGCAAAGTGGATGTAGTCTGATCATTTGTAGAACTATATTTTTGTAATCTTTTTTTTTCTATACTTATCTAAAACTAAAAAAACTATAAAAACTACTCACGTTGGTACGTACTAGATCCTCTGGGCTCGGGGGATGTTAGCGGTGGGGCTCTTAACTACCTAACTAAACAAGCCCGGGGAGAACGACAGCGTCAAGTCGAGTGGCTGACGCTGTCGTAAGCGGAGCCAGCTCAGGAAAGCTCGTAGCTGTCCCGGGAGGAGCTGAAGCGCGATGCTGGAGGCTTTGCTGCGTTCTTTTGAAGATCCCGGAGCCCTGAGTCAAGCACCAAGGCAGGCCACCAGGGAGGTTTTAGTGGTAATCTCATATAACGCGGCTGCACCAGAAACCAATCGGGTACCTCTTTGAAGATTTCCCGTTCGTCAAAAAAAAGTTAGACGTGTCTCGCTCTTCTATATTCGGACTTTTTGTTTTGTTGTTTTTTTACTCTGTGCATGAATGAGGAATTTTTTGGTGTATGTGAATTTGTAAATATGTTGTTATTTGTAACATAAGTTTGTGTGTTTCTATATTTCCTCCTCTAGCCTAAACGGCTTGACCGATTTTAACGAATTTTACCTGTCGTTGGATTCCTCTTTAAGTCCGTTTTTTTATATTAATCATCATCATCAGCCATAAGACGTCCACTGCTGAACATAGGCCTCCCCTTTAGAGCGCTACACCGACCGACAACGTGCCACTTGCATCCACCGGTTGCCAGCGACTTTCACAATGTCGTCGGTCCACCTAGTAGGAGGCCTGCCTACGCTGCGTCTTCCGGTTCGTGGTCGCCACTCAAAAACCTTTCTGCCCCACTGGTTTTTTTATATTAATATTTTTAAAATGGCAGTGTAAACCTATCCTTAGTATACAAACCTACTAGCTATCTCTATAGCATCAAAGTTCAAACCGATGGGGATCATTGTTTGATCTCTTCGGTTCAAAGAATATGAACTTCCAGCATTTGAATAGAAATTTCTAAATTCATTTTTACAATCACGAGAAAAAGATTTTCCGTCAGGTTTTTTTATATACTGAAAAAGATTATGCGATTATAATAAAATTATTGTATCTTCTCTTTGGTTCTACTCCTCAATCTTTGGCTAAAAATAATGGTGACGAAAACATGCATCTTTACCGAATAGGCTCCTAGGGAAGTAGGTACCCACTTTGGTAACTTTATTCGAGTGTATATAGGGTATTCAAGACAGTCTTCAAGAGGTGTACAAGTGTACGTGTGTGTAAGTAATACAAGGGTAAGACAGGGATCTTCAACCAATGTGTGTTGCCAGTGATGACATATGGAACTGAATAGTGGTCCTTTTGGACAAACTCACACGCAAAGCGGGCAATGGAGAGAGTATGCTCGGAGTTTCTTTTCGTGTTAAAATCCGGAACGAGAATAAAAGTTGTTTATAATTACCATATTGCATAAGTTATAATATTTAGAATAATGATATCCGTTATCTAACCTGTCCTGTATCCATTGATTCTGTTGCACTTTATTGAATAACTCCATTAAATATAATTCAAAAACAAAATTATAACTTAACCTTTTCTACTTTAAAATACCATTGTAATAATTCATATTCATTTCTTACTCAACTCTTCCTCTGAACCCCAAAATACAGGCATTCTCCCCTAGTTTGGGGATCGCTGTTAATAAAATGCATAATGTAAGTTTTCTGGCATTAAGTATGACTACTTCTACTACTATTACCCTGTATACAGCCTCAGACAAAGCCTTCGCCTGTTTCAAAAACAGCTACTTATTGTACACCTTAATTCGTCCCATCTGCAGCAGTAATAAAACACAATAAAAATACTTATAAACCTCGTCAGTACTCTCAATAAATTACCGCCCATAAATATTACAACGATAAAGGTGTATACGACATTTCCAACGAAAATGAACCTAAACGACATTGAGACGTAAATGTCGTCAGGTTGTACAAAATACAGCTTCCGACCTTCGGTATATATCCTGAGGTAATATTATCTATAATGCTTACTTAATTTCTGGTTTGTTGGAATTGACATAAATCCCAGTTTTTGATTATTACTTTTTTGATTGACGAATCGAGCAAGCTGCTCGCCTGATTGTAAGTGTCGAAATTTCCCATTATGCCCATGCTATCCATATTTTTCAACAGCAACCGTCCAAATCCCTGAGCGCCAATGCACTCGCGTCACTCTGGTATATTATTAGAGTATTAATATTATTATAGTCATAGTCATAGTCATATTCATTTATTTCCATTGGAACACATAGGAGCACTTGGACATGTCAAACAGAAAAATTCATTATACTGGTAACGTAACGTACCTACTCGTTTACAAAAATAACATAAGAAGCGGCTGTAAAAGGGCCTTGTCAAGTCTTAAAAATATTTTTCCGTGAGTTACAGGGTTTTTTTTAAAGATTTCAATTCTTCACGTTCAGAGCTAGAAATTTCCAAACAGTCTTATCATTAATATAGTGTTCAAATTTATAATATGCCCTTTTAGTTAAGTAGTTTTTAACGTATTTTTTAAAACTAGATTCGTTAAGGTCTAAAATTTCTTTTGGAATTTTATTATAGCAGAGGATAGCATTACCTATGAAAGATTTACTACTTTTCGTAAGCCTCAGTCGAGGAAAAACTAATTTATGGTTATGATGACGATTTTGTGAAAGAGGACCTCCTTGCTCTTTAAGAGTAATTAGGTTTTTTCGAGCGTACATTATGTTTTCATATATATATATAATGAGTGTATTGTAAGTATATTAATCTCTCTAAAAACATCTACTAGTGATGATCTTGGGCTTAAGTTATAGATGGCACGTATAGCGCGCTTCTGTAGGACAAAAACTGCATCAATATCCGCCGCTGCGCCCCATAACAGGACACCATAGCTCATTAAGCTGTGAAAGTAGGCATAATAAACAAGTCGTGCAGTCGCTATGTCAGTAAGTTTACGTACTTCCCGGATGGCATATACCGCGGAGCTTAGTTTGCCCCCAAGTACTTCTATATGAGGTCCCCACTGTAGTTTCGCATCCAATGTCAATCCTAGAAATAAAGTTGAATTTACTAGTTCTAGCTTTTTATCCATAAGGTAAATCTCTGTATCAGTCTTAGCAACATTAGGCAAAGTAAATTTGACACATTTAGTTTTGGTAGGATTTAAGACCATGTTATTAGCAGAGAACCAGTTACTTATTTTAGATAGTACCTCATTTATAAAACTGAAGTCACGAGTTCCTCTTTTAACCTTAAAAAGAATCGAGGTGTCATCAGCAAAAAGTATTACTTCATTATTTGATTGGGAACGTATCATAAATGGGAGATCATTAACATTAGACAAAAATAGAATGGGCCCGAGTATTGATCCTTGTGGTACACCCATTGCTACTGCAGCTCCAGACGAATTGATATTACCCACGCTAACACGTTGTGTCCTGTTAGAAAGATATGATGATATGAGATTAAGGTCCCTGTGTTCAAGTCCATAGAATTTAAGTTTTGCGAGCAAAGTATTATGGTCTACGCAGTCAAACGCTTTACTAAGATCACAGAACACCCCAATCACATCGCATTTTTCTTCGAATGCTTCAAGTACATACCTCATTAAATTCGAGCCAGCATCAATAGTTGATCGGCCTTTTGTGAATCCAAACTGTTGGTCATGTAAAATATTGTTTGAATTAAAATAAAAAAGTAACTGGTCCAGGATAAGCTTTTCAAATATCTTGCTGAGTGAAGGTAATATGGAAACGGGCCTATAGTTTGACGGGTCTTCTTTACATCCGGTTTTGAATATAGGGATCAATTTGCTATGTTTCATCATAGTGGGAAATATTCCTTTTTTAATGCATGCATTAAAAATGTGAGCTAAGTATGGAGCAATTGTTGAAATAATGCCCTCTAATGCTTTTATCGAAAGACCCCACAGATCCTCCGTTTTTTTCGCTTTCAATGATTTAAAAGTCTTTATTACGGCAGTCGCTGTAACTGCATGGAAAGCAAAAGATGACGACTGTGGCGGAACATTTTGTTTTAAGATTGCTTCAGCTTTAGAAGAGGAAGCATTTAGGCTTTCTGTTAATTTAATTGGTACATTACTAAAATATTTTTCAAAGGTGTTTGCAATATCGAGTTTATCAGTAATTAAATGTCCGCCAATCTTTAAGTTATATAGTTTTTCTTTCGATTTGCCCTTACCTGTTTCTCTTTTAATTATATCCCACGTAGTTTTAATTTTATTGTCAGCTCTCAAAATTTTCTCTTTAATGAAAAGGGATTTCGCAACCCCGCATACTTTTTTGAATATCTTTGAATAATTTTTAACATGTTCTGTAGTACAGTTGGTAGGAAATTTATTTTTTTGTTCATAGAGTTGGTAGAGCGTGTCCCTACTTTTAAAAATACCGCGAGTAGCCCACTCTGCGAATTTGACAGTACCAGTTAGTTTTAGTTCTTTCAGATTGAATATTTTAGTATATTCAGAATGAATAAGTTCAAATAATTCACCAAACATATGGTCAGGATCTGTGTGGTGTCTAGACAAATTGCCAACTCTAAGTTCGACAGCCGCTTTAAACCTATCTTTTCGCTTCTGTGTTATTGGTCTAGTAGAAATTACGAGCCCTGTTTCAATAGTATTGCCAAAAAAAGTGACACTAAGTCCTCTGTGGTCCGAACGAAGCTTGTCTATGACGGCCTTATGATTGACTTCAAAGTTAAGAAAAATATTGTCTAGGCATGTAGATGTAGTAGAAGTGATTCTTGTAGGTTCATCAAACAATGCACTTAGGTTAAACGATTTACAAAGGAACAATAACTTTTGTTTGTTGGATGATTCTACCAACAAATTAGCATTAAAATCGCCGCACAATAAAATTAATTTGTTTTTTTTAGAGACTTGTTTTAATGCCCCTTCAAGTCCGTCAATAAACTGATCCACACCCGCTGATGGTGGTCTATAAGCGCATATTATTATGTGATTGTCTAGCTCCGCACACGAAATCTCACAAGTTCGCTCAACAGAAAGTCTTACGATGTTTTTACACTCTTTAGCTTTTATATTGTTTTTTACTAATATTAGAGAACCACCACCTTGTGCTCTCTTTCTATTAAACGCACTTATTACATTAAAGTTTTTAATAGCAAATGACATCTTTTCCGAATTCAGCCATGTTTCAGTGAAACATAAAATATCATATGAGTGACTAGATAGGAATAGTTCTATTTCTAATATTTTCCCGCTCAGTCTATTAATATTTTGATGTAGCAGCGAAAGCGTCTGTCTTGAACGGCTATGCCTAATTATGTCATTTTGAATATCATCCTTACATTGAAAATTTTGCAGGGTGAAATCATTTTTACAAGATTTCCCCGTTGTCAAAGTTACACATTTAAAGATTGTAGAGGTATGAGACTACTGCTCATTTTAACCCCGTTGTTATTTAATACATATGAAAGAAGTTTAGCTACATTGATTTTATGTCTATATGGCAAGAATAGTCTATTTGATTCGAGAACAAAGTTACTTATAAATTTGTTAATGTCAAATATTATAATGTTGTTACTAAGAGCAGTCAGATTACACAATATATCATTTAGCTTGTGAATTTTTTCATTTTGTTTCATACTGAGTGAGCGAGAATATGGAAAAGTACTGAGCACAATTTTTCCCAACTCTTTTGTCTCCTGCAATTGTAAAAGTTCTTCTACAGTACGAGTTAATTGCTCTCTTGTGACATCTAGGCTATTCCCCATTAACACTACAATATTAGAATCTTTTTCATGCTCGTCGCTCACGATCTTATTTATCAAATGACGAAAGGAAATATTAGGTATGCATGTGTTAATTACGCCTCTATCTAAATATTTGTCAATCATAGATCCGATGCCACTACCAATTGAATCACAAAATAATTTTGTTTTATGCACATATTTAGAGTCTTGGATATCGCGAATATGTAGTGCGCCCATCGATGGCTGGGTCGTTAATGATGGAGATTCTGCGTCGTTAAGCATTGCCTCCATTTCCATCGCGTTGGCCACATATGGGTTGGCTACTTTATCTGTGACTGACTTGTTTGTGGAAACAGCTGGCTCCAGACAACTTGTGTCTAATGCAGATTTAATATTATTTTGAGCATGATTGTCCATATCCCCGCTTTCAGCGTCCTGTCCAAGCAGAGCGTTAAGAGCAGATATGTATCCTTCAATTTCTCTTTGTGCGGTCGAGTATTTATAAGCAATGTTTTTCAGGCTTGTTTCAAGTTCTTTGATTTTTTCTACATTTTGCTGACATTCCTGATCGTAATTCTCACTAAGGCTTTTGTATTTTTTCAAATCCTTGGTCAATTGTATTCTCTGTTTTTTCATGTATAAAACTATTTCAGCCTTATTATTGATGTTTATGTGTTTTTTAGCGTTATATATATATTTTTTTAATCTTTTTATCTTTCTATGACTGCGCGTAGCTGGTCTTTTATGATTATTTGAAATGCTGTCTCCAGAATCTGTTAGATCTATAACATCTTTTTGAACCAACGCCCTATACATATTTTCTGTGACAGTTTGATCCCTTTGGTCCATAATGTTCTCTTGCTGTGTAATTAAGTTTTGCGCCTCACGCAGTTGATCTCTGAGCTGGATATTTAGTTCATGTTCCTTATCTAGTGTCAAATAACATTGTTCATGTTGATTTCCTACTATGAGCTGCAGTCGTTCATTTTCTCCATTAGCATCTTGTAACTGAATATTTATGTCAGCTAACTGTTTTTTTAGTACGGTGTTCTTTTCATAATTATTTTTTATTTCTATCTCAAATTCCTCTCGTTCACTTAGTAACTTCTGATTTAAGTTTTCGCATTTTTCTAGACTATGAAGCGCTTCTTTTAATTTTAACTGTAGTTCTCTTATGCTTATTTGTCTAGTATTCATTATTGAGATCAATGTAAAACCAGAAAAATATAAAAGTCAACAAAGAATGTGAAATGAAGAGCCAAAAAGAAGCAAAACCGAATCTTCAATCAGCGGGATTCGAACTCGATGTCTCGCGCTTTCGTATCGAACGTCCACACCTCCACGCCAACTTCGACTTATACATGAGTGCCAAAATATAAAGTCTGCTTGTGCTAATTGTAAGGATAGCGCATTTATTGTGAAATTAAGTTCAAACTACCTCACATTATTATTCACAAATCATATTACTCTGTTTAGTTGTCTTCATTGTTTATTTCAAAATGATCTTATTTTGTCCATATTCGTGATTAAGTTGATTGTAACTCACAGTTAAGGTGACCAATTTTATTTCCAACTCTTTTCAAGTGTATAAAGTTGTAATTTCAACACTATCCTTTGTTTGATACAAAATCACCGTTACGTATTTTGTATTAAATTAAAATGTATTAAAATCGAATATATCAAAAAAAATATTGTAGAACCTGTAACCCAAGAGTTTCGTCCAGATTAGTTGAAACACACGACTAGGACCCGGGCCCACGGCCCCGGGTCACGGTATCGCGCGGCGATGGATCATTCTTGTTAGATCCATAATGGATCTACAGAGACTTTCTTTTCTCTTTAAATCCCATTTTGAAATCATGGTTCTCAGTAGATCCATTGGAACATCCTCGGTGGATCTATTCAGAATACGGTTCGTGGTCGTGGCACAGCTTCGTTGGCTGCATCTAACAATCATCGCAATAAGCACTTCACGTTACGGGCCCTGTACGCGAGTACCAACATACGGACAGGTGAAAGCAAATTTTGACATTTGAAGCAAACTTCGCTCACTTCGTTCGCTTAGTCAGTTATTAAATTGTGATAAAATTTGCTAAAACTAATAAAGAACTCGACGGCCTTATTAGATCAACAGTTAAGAGGCTACGTGCTGAAGACCTTCCTATCTACAAGACCTCCAATAAAATCGCAAAGCTAGTAGAAATCAATAGCACTTCGGAACGCCAAAGATATCCTCAAACATTTTCCAAGAAAAAAAAGTCCTATCTTCATATCCTATCAAGCGACATTTCACCTTATCAAATAAAAGTTAAGGATGAATATTGATCGGTCGGTGAATGTGTTTGTGGTTTTTTTGGGTTTGTGTGTATTTTGGGAAACTAAATACCCGTAAACGGAAAACGTGAGAGGTAAACATTTTTAGGGAGATCAAAAGGAGTGCTTCGCTTCCTTTTTTGCTTACATTTTTAGAGCGTAATTATATTTTTTTATTTACTTGTTTTTAATTATGATACTTTCAAAACCTCGTTTACATATAATCAATCAGTGGAAATCGCACACTGTGCGTTTTAAGCTCATTCCACACATGCAAATTGTGGAATGGGGATATTATATGGGGATCTTCAAAAGGTCTGTTAATAAAGTCTTAAAAGGTCGGCAACGTATCGTTTGGAGAAACTCAGTCACATAGTGGGCAATGGAGAGAGCTATGCTCGGAGTTTCTTTTCGCGATAAAATCCGGATCCTGTAGGATATTCGCCAAAGAACTAAAGTCACCGATATAGCTTTCAGAGTTTGCCATAAACAAGTGATGTGATATGATGTGTGAGAGTGATAAGATGTGATGTGATTTGTGATGCGGCTTGTGTTACAGGTATCAATAGGCAACGTCTGCTTATTTGCCACCTAAGGCATATAAAAAAGGTTCGTATTAAATTGTTTTCATCAAATTGAAGAGTTAGCTTTTATTTTCCTTTAAATATAATTGTGTGTGAAACAAATAATTATAATTTACAAGGTAATAGAAAACAAATTAAAACTAACACTAATTTAATAAATCGCTACCGCAGCAGGCATCGTGCCTAAAATGCTGTAATGTAAATGTAGAGCCATTCGTTTTCAATTTTGTGTAATAAAATCTAATAAATATATTAGGCTAGTCTTTAATAAACACATACGCTAGACCATAAACTACACTTTACGCCACACGGACAGTTTCAGTCTAAAAGCTTCTTAAATTAAATTATACAGTGTAAGAAAGCTAATACAGTAGCAGCTAAGTGAACGGTCGTGTTCCCCTCGACACAGAATATGACACATAAAGATAGAAGTACAACTTTAAAAAAAATATCAAAATTGATAGATAGATAAACTCTTTTTGTTTTAATTAAACGGGAATATTCACGTTAAATTGAATCGGCTATTCCAACTAGGTAGATACGGTTATTCAGAAATAAGCTCTTTATTGTTCACACCAGATTGTACATTAAATTAAACTAGTGTTACAACTGGCGGCCTTATCGCTGAAAGCGATCTCTTCCAGGCCACCTTGGGATGGAGAGGATCATAGAAGATGTAAGAAACGGGGTGTGCAATAATGGAGATTATGTGACGTACCAATTATACTATAAACTACACTTAATATTCGTATAGACATATTACAAACTAATACATAAATAACTTATGATATGTAACTAAAATATACTAATAAATAACACCAATAAAATAATATATGAAATCATAACAGTGTCAACGAAGTGGCAATCATAATAATAATTTTAGAATTGATTTTCACAACAAAACAATATCTCGACTTATTCAGCATACGAAGATAATAAAAAATAGAAACTATAAGTCGCAGAGAGAGGGAGAGAGAGATATAAAACCAAAGTACGAAAGTACAAATATGGTGAATACCAGCCCACAAACAACACACAATACAGCAGTTCATTTCCAGCCCTTGACGTTAAATTGAGTCTGTTCCAACAATAGTTTCATTTTATAAAGTAAGTGTTCCGATTTTTAAAAATAAAATGTGGCAAAACCTCGTCAGTTTTTATTAGTGGGCAGGCCTCCCACTATGTGGACCGACGACATTGTGAAAGTCGCGGGCAACCGGTGGATGCAAGTGGCACGTTGTCGGTCGGTGTGGCGCTCTAAGGGGGAGGCCTATGTTCGGCAGTGGCCAGTGATGTTTTCACAGGCCATCCCTGCTTCTTCCAAATTATCCCTCTGTACTATTCCGTTCCTCTCACCGTCCCCTAATGGAGCCTTATTAAAGAGATCGGCTGCAGGCTCGTTAGGGCCATAAGTTTCTGTAACGAACTGTACTAACGAATGAACGTTCTTAGAAAATTGTGTTCATAGGAGATGTTCGTACTTGTTGCGTCGAATATTTTTTTCATGATTACACAAGTATCGGAGGTGTTCCTAGTACAGTCACGAATAAAGTGACTATGACTACAGCTCCTGCTGTAGTTACTTCCATTTGAAGTTATTTCGATAATCTAGTACCAAGGTACAAAACCAAAAAATATGTATTCTTTATTTTTAAACGATCTTTAAGTACAAGAAAGGGAGTTTTGGCCGGAACGTGAAGAAATCATGTCGCGTCATTTTATAATTTTCCAAAACTTGTGTTATTTTGAGTGTTCATGTGTAAAAATGGTGAATTTCTACCCGTTAGTGTTCGTGAACATGCACGAGTGTTGGTTAATGGTACAATGTCGTGAAACGTGAATTTTCGTGTTGTTTCCAAAACTACATAGAAGGCTCTAAAGTTTTAACCTCTTTACTGGGGCATGACTTGGACTTGACCGTGACTTGCTTTTCTCGCCTTTGACTGTGACTATGACTTGTATGATATTATTTAACAAAACTTGAAAATATAATATAAGTATACTTGACACTGGCAAATGAATCAGACATGCGACGCCAAAGTCCTCTTAGGAGGAAAGAGAAAAAAAAAGTACAAAAAATTAGCTGCTTAAAGAGTTACCATGTATATTGTTTTTCCGAGTATATGTTATAGCATATGTGATGTATATTAATGAAAAATTATGAAGTGGCATCAATTTGTTTTAAAAACAAAATACAAGAACTAAAGAACAATTAAAACTAAAGAGTTATTACAACAATTTGTCAATTGTACGACCTTTATAACATAGTTATCTAAATATAGAAAGCCAGAAAACTTCCTCAAACTGAGTTTTATATTTATAGTATCTGCATCGAACATTTCGTCTGGCTCGAAATGGAACTAGGGCAGACCTAAATGCCTCTCTTCAGGCTAATATGAATTAATACTATCCGCTTTCATATTTCAAGGTTCTATTAAAAAGCAATCATGGTAAATATTGATTTAATAAATAAATATCTGGGACATTTTTGCACACACGGTCATCTGACCCCAAACTAAGCAAAGCTTGTAATATGGCTGCCAGAGACTGATATACGTACATAGATATTTTTAAATACATACTATATTAATATAACGGGAATACTCACGTTAAATTGAGTCGGTTATTCCGACTAAAGTTTCGATCGAATTCGGTGTCACGCTTAGCATTCCTTGATAAAGGTCACCGAATGTGATCGAAACAACGAGTATAGTCGGAATAGCCGACTCAATTGAGTGGCGACCACGAAGCGTAGGCAGGCCTCCCACTAGGTGGACCAACGACATTGTGAAAGTCGTGGGCAACCGGTGGGTGCAAGTGGCACATTGTCGGTCGGTGTGGCGGTGTAAGGGGGAGGCCTATGTTTAGCAGTGGACGTCTTCTGGCTGATAATGTAATGTACAAGATTATTCCCATTGACTGTGACCAATTATTCCCATTGACCATGACCTCTATGGATACCGAGAATTGACCAAGTGCGCAGGTGAAAACGTCGTTTCAGACTTTATATCAGGTTAATTATCAGATTCTTTACTTGCCACTAAGTGTAATAAGAAACGTAGCTATAATAACCCAATCAGAAAAACAAAAACACCGTTTCTCTCCTTATTTATCCTAGTTACAAGTTTTATTGTAATTACATGTAGCATCGTGGCAGTTAAACAGTCGGGCAAACTTGATTTAGGTAATTTTACCCTGTTTCTGCCGTTGGTTTTTGGGTAAACTCATTTTGTTTGGGCTAATTTGACGTTACTTTCTTTTGTGGCTTTTGCTTTGAAGTAAATGTCGGAGGGCTTTGTGTCAACTATTATTGTTTACGAGGGCCTCTTTCATCATCTCAAAGTAAAGTGCCGATTAGCTACTTTCCGATTAGTGCTAATTGGCGAGTAAAAGTTATAAGTAGCTCTAGTTCTTGTTCAATTTATGTGATGGTTAGCGCTGAATGCGCTAATTGAATAAATTTGAATATGGATGAAAATTCGCACGCGGCTGTCACCAAATTGTAGGAGTTATTGAAATAAGATTTATATTGATAAGAGATTGTTTTAATGTAATCGAAAAATAGCTGTCGCTATTATTTTCGGGACTTTTTAATGACTGACTATAGCCTGTCAATTCTCCTGCAGCGGTATTCTGATATTTTTATAGCTATAGTTATATATAACTATAGTTACTTGCTACTTTAACCAGCGAGTTGTTTACTTGGGACTATACTTGGAGATGATGAACAAGGGACTCACCACCTCAGCATATTTGATATATAATCATCTAATTCAGTTGTTTTGGTTTTGTGTATTTTAAATACGGTGGCTTCTTTTGACTCCTATTTCTTTGATGACATAGAACGTATCTCGCATTAACTCGAGTACACTTGCTCTATGGTTGACGCCTGTCTGATGGTAAGCGTTACGCTTGCCCATACCAGTAACATTCTTGCTATCACTCGTCCACTACTGGACGAAGCCTTCCTCTATTTGGGTGGTGGTTGCCATATTCCCCACGCTTGGCAGGCGGCTTGGAGATCGCAGAATGTTCACCGCTTACTAAAAAGACGCTGGTCACAGGACTGACCCGGGTAACAGTACGACGTAGAAATTTGAACTTCAACAGCTCGCCAGATAAAATCTGGTGCAAAAGCATTGCCATTCAGCTGAGTATTGCGCCAGCATGCTGGAGACGCTGCAGACTGGTCGTTTGCTCACGTGTTTGGATTATTATTAGACCTTCAATAGTCTCTGGGAGAGTTCGTTTTGTGTAGTAGTATAAGTTTGGATACGTTTTGTTTGGATAATAAAAAGACTTGCCGTAGTACACCATCTGCCAATTTTTATCCACTTGTACGTAAGACGTCCACTGCTGAGCGCTACACAGAAGTCAATCTACCATTTGCATCCACCGGTGACCCGCAACATTCACATGTCGTCGTTCACTATAGTGAGAGGCCTACCAACGCTGCGCTGCCCGTTCCGAATCAAGATAAACCCAGTAAATAAACTCTCGTTACGTATTTATCGTAACATAATTACCGATATCAATAATGAAGAACTTTAAATGCAAATTAATAAAATTGATAATCATGTACATTTTAACACGTTTCGAACTGATTTAAATTAATTATCTCCGTTAATGTCTGTTCGGCGCATAATTATAATCCTGGCGGATGATTGCGGAATTATCATAATTTATGTTTGTATTTTTAGGGTTCCGTCAAGTTTACAACAAAGGTTTGGAAATTAAAAAGACAATTCATGTATCAATTAATGTTGTCCAAATAAATTCAAGAAGACAAGTGATAGCGACCGTCTATTTCATAGAAAGGTATTCTCTCCTTTTTGTTATAATGAAACGGAAACTCACGTTAAATATAACTCAATAGAGTCGGTTATTCCGACTATACGAAATCGAATAACCGACTCAATTTAACGTGAGTGTTCCCGTTTTATTAAAGCAAAACGTGTCAAAACCACGTCAGTTTTCATAGTATGCTCTCCTGTTTATTCCCCGAATAATGACATTCCAAACAGAATAAAAAATGTAGTTATTAATTACAAAAAATTAAATCATAGGAGCAAGGCAATGATCGATATAAATGTTATGGCATAAAATATTTCTGTTATTTCTGTATTTTAATTATCTAGGGAGGAAACAGGAAAATACGTTTGATAGATAAAAAGATAAATTAACTTTTTATTGTTCACACAAAATTTTACATAATTTATAAATGTGCTTTAAAAGTAGTGTAACAACTGGCGGCCTTATCGCTGAATGCAATCTCTTCCAGGCAACCATAGGATGGAGAGGATTCATAGAAGATAGTTATTCATAGAGATTCATAGTTTGTATGTATAGACATTAGACAGTCGTATTACAGTTCCCTTTTAGTGAAAATATTGGAAAAAAATATATTTAAATACTTAGTTCAATAGAAAATTTAACTTGACGCGGACAGACTGACAGTCGGATAACGAAGTCATACTATAAGGGTACATTTTTTCGCTTGAGGTACGGAATCCTAAAAACCAGCTGCGCTATAGAAAAACTACATTCATCTGACGAAATGTATGGAACAGCGGTGTTTTTTTTTTGCGATTTCAGAATTGGTGCCATTGTAAAAGTTGATCAAAATTATATCCTAAAATATTTTCTTCTTGTAACCAAACATCCAATATATTATAACTATCATATTTCAACCGAGAACCAACAAGTTAACTGTTAAACGCCACGAGCATGGAGCAACAAATCAGAACAATCAATAAATAAAAAACATTCGATGAACAAATATAATAAAGCTTGTTTAACTAAAATATTAAAATGTACGAGTTCCGAGATAAAGTAAACAGAGTTTAATGGATGGCTGGAATTGGAAAGTTTATGTTTATTGGACAACACAGATTTATATACCTATTCGGTATTCGTTGTTTATCACGCTTCGACAGATTGTTGACAGGGAAGATTGTCGTCAGATAAAGGAATTTTAAACTTCGTTTTGCAACACTTTTTGCAATAGGGTTCTGAAAATGTCAACTTTCTGAATAGCGCTTGTAAATTTATCATGAGTATTTTTTAAATTATGATCTTCTTATCTGTGTTACCTATTTAGGGCTGTATCTTTTGAACCGTAAAGGTAATCGCTTGAAGTTTTTTAGCAGAATATGAGTATATATGGTGGATTTGCTAACAAATAACAAAAGGTTGAAAAAGTGAAATTATAAAAGTGTTGATTTTATAAATTAACTTCATATATACTTTTTTTAAATTAAAACTTCATAATACAAAGGTGTTTTTCTTCTTCAATCAAAAAATGGCGTTAGATTTGGTGTAATTTTTCTCCATTATGAAAGAAAAAAAAACAAGAACAATTCTGTCTCGCGCTAAGCGTTTCAACTTGTAAGAATTCTAAATTACTTTTAATGTTTGTAATCGTCAACAACTACAAACAAGAGAGACAGAAAAAGAATTAGAATTCTAAAAATAGCATAAAGAATTTTTTACAAGACAGCATTTTTCACACATGCAAAGACCTATTAAAGCACACTCACAAAGAAATGTACCTACGTACAGCAATCTAACATAGCGTTTCGAAAGAACGCACATCGGGAACGATTACCTACAAAAGAAACGTTTTAAGAAGAAAAAAGTGTTTTTCACGAAAAATCGAGGAAAATAACACGAAAACACGAGACTCGCTTGTTTGCTGTGAAACGAGAAACGTACGTTAGATGTAGGGTTCCTTGAGAAAAACGACACGATTTTGGTGTAACATTTATGATGGCTGAGCTAAAATCATGAACCTATAAGCAAGCAAGCCTGCAAGTTGGTTGGTTTTATATGTATTTAGTGAAACAGTTAATAAGATAAGTATAATTATCAAAATAAATAAAAAAACGACTGCAAAATGTAGCCTATTTCACACCGACAAGAAGACGAATCCGACGACATCTCAATTGTCAAAATTGGTCAAGCCGTTTAGGCTACAGGAAATAATTATAAGAACACAAAACGTAGTCCAAAATATAACCATTCTTCTTGGACAGTCGGATAAAAAGACAACTCTAAAACATTATTCTCCTCTCTTGAAGTCAGATAAAAAAGTAAAATACTTTTGGAATGAAACCATTTCGAAATGAACGATTACTAACATTTAGTGTTTTTTTTTTCAATTTACAGCGAAAGAAATTGAGAAAAACCTGATGGAAGAATAAAAAGCTAAGTTCCATTTCAAACTTTCATGTTACCTGTCAAAACGAAAAAAATAGCTAACATTACATGACAAATCTGTGATATCCACAAAACCTCAAACTTTCTCGCATTTATCAAAAGAGCATACGTACAAAAAGTACCCGTCGAAGTTTGCTTGTCGTCGACGGAACCCCCGTATTTTTCTCACTTTCCCTTGACGATTCTGTACAATTCTGTAGACATTTTTCTATTGCTTGTTTTCTTTTCTTTCTGAGACAGCGCAAGTTAGTAAATAGTTATTCGTACAACCAGCAACAAAATTATCTTGTGATATTTAATTTTACAAGACAGAATTAACTCTTCAATTGTCGCCAGCTTTAAAGAATAATCTGCTTCCCTGATCTCGTCTCCCAAATTCAACATTTTAAAGACAAGAAAAAATTCCGATGGAAATTAAAAAATAAACTGTATGTTATTATTGAAATAACGTTGCGATATCATTCTTATTATCATTGAAATAACGATGCGATTAAATCAGTTTTTATGTCAACATATTCTATTTTGACGAAGAAGGAAAATAAACAAAAACACTCAAAACTTTGAAAACATATTTTCCTGCTATTTTGCCAAAAACAAATGTATAATAAATATAAAACATTGGCAGTGGTATTGAAAGATAACATAACAGACTGTCTGTTCATTCCTTTAACATTCACAATCGGTGACTTTTTGTCATCAAAAAATTGTTTTGCTATTGAGTTTTTGACGGAACCCTGTGATTTTCTCCGCTCACCCTTAACGCCATACGGCCATTCCTTTCAAACGTTGAGTGATGTTAAGCACTACTTATATTAAAGCTCTACTTAATAAGTAGCGATTTGTATGGACAAGGGACATCCCTTTTGTGTTAGGGCAGTACAAGGGTTTGTTACGAAGATGTATTCTGATATAAGAGGCTACAAAGGACAAGAGGGAAGTTGTTTCTGCTTTTAGGCCTTATATTTATAACTGTATTCCACAGATCACTCCTAGATTCCACAATCAGGACGATAGAAGCTCACCACATAATCATCAGACGTCCACTTGCAGACGTTGCAGGTGGTTCTTGTCGCAGTGTTAGGACTTACCCGGGGTTAAAAAGTATACGGTACGGGGGTAAAACCAATACTCACACTTTACCAAGACATTTGTACAAAGCTTAGACAAAAACATCGCGTAAATTGTTAGTTTAATTATTCCAAAAACCAGTACCTAACAGACTAGTATTAATTTGGCGTCAAGGGGAGCTTGTCTAGCAACATTCCTGGCATGTAAACAGTTACGTCTCACTTTATGTAGTTTACCTCATTCAAAGGAAAATATTTATTACAATGCTAATTCCTAATCCTAACGAATATTATAATTCAGATGAATGAATATAGCCGCAGTCGTATCATTTGATTGATTGTTTGATTGATGATAGAATAATCTATACCAATATTATAAAGAGGAAAGATTTGATTGTTTGTTTGTTTGCATTGAATAGGCTCCGAATCTACTGAACCGATTTGAAAAATTCTTTCGCTGTTGGATAGCATTTTAGCTTCCTTTATATATTTTTTTTTTTTGTAACTTGACGCAAATATAAGGGTTTTTGTGCGTGTATTATATAATTTTTATTTTTTTGTTTTAATACCCTTGCGGAGCCGGGGCGGGCTGCTATGACCAATAAAGCTTCAACGTATAAAAATGACTACGTTCGTCTCGAGGAAAAAACTTTGCTTGCGCGATCTAGAACTCCCTGCATTACAACTGTCAATCCATACAAAACTTCAAAAAATGTAAAAAACATGGATCAACGCCATCTAGCGAAGTAACTTTGTCTCTCTGTCTGGATGTTTGTCACGTTATCACGGCTAAAGGACTGAACGGATTTAAGTAAAATTTGATAATATTATTGACATAGGGTTCTTTTTTTTAAAGCCCACGTGAACAAAATCGCGGATAATTGTTACCCGCCATATTCGAGTTCAGTATAGTTATACTGGGTAATTTAGGTGTAATTATACTGGGTATTAACCCATTCTATTTTAATGAAACGGGCATGTACTTCAGTTTAAATTGAGTCGGTTATTCCGACTAAAGCGTTGATTACAACCGGTGATTGAAAGTGAAAGGCAAGGCAAGGTGAACTCGCATATAACGCCTATAGCATCCCTTGAGAAAGATCACCAAATATGATCAAAACGAATAATAGGAATAGCCGACTGAATTTCACTTGAGTATTCTCGTAGTTTTATAATATTAAAATGAGGAGTTTAAAAAAAAAAAATAGTTTTAAATTTTTTTTTTATCGGGCAAGTGCCTTTATTAACTTAGCAAAATACATACAAACTACAACTACCTAAACTACTTAGCCTACTCCATAAAAATAACAGTTGAATTATCCAGAGACCATTAAAGGTCTATAGATAATCCAAATGTTCAAGCCCACTACCAGTTGGCAGCGTACCCAGCATGCTGGCGGCATTACCACGCTGAATGGCAATGCTTATACGTTGAGCCAAATAAACGCCAGCATTTTGGTCACGCGTCGCGTCAACCAGGCGCTCTGTTAAGTTTTTGAAATAAGATGAGCTATAATTAATTAATTTTAATGATAGAATGAAAATGAACCAAATTTTGGCACGTCCTTATGATCTCTGAATAATAAGAACGTGATATACAGACGGATAGACAAATGGACAAACGAAAACGTCAAAGCTGGTGTACAGACTACTAAGGTGGTCTACGGAACGCTAAAAGTTAAGTAGATAGTAATTTAATAGGTGGCCATCTGTGGTCTCGTTATCAGAACTGGATTTTGATAAAAAATGGGATCGATCTGGAAGTATCTCCTTTCAATTTATAAATATATTTTCCTAATCGGTTCATAAATGACGCAGTTCTGATGCAACAAACAAAAAAAAAGTATCAGTCAACTTGAAAACCTACTCTTTTTTTTTGGAAGTCGGCTAAAAATGAAAACTAACACAGAAAGCTGACCAAAATAACAGTAATAATATGAAACTATACATTTTGTATTCAGTTTTTGCAATAGAAGTGCAGTGATAAAAGTTTATGTGTAGCGGACAATGCAAGCGTTATTATAGCAATATTTTGTTAATACTGCGGTGTACAAAGGCTGATATAACGAAGACTGGCGCAAGTATAAACCGGCGTATGGGAAGTTTTTAATATTAGATACTTACTGATAGTTCTGTGTACAGCAGACCTCGCGAGCACACACTTTTTGCATAATCGCAATTCTACAATTTTATAGTTTTTTTTTCGTCGGCGATGTTTGGTTGGTGGGGTATTTCCCCCCAAAATAGGGGACGTTTGCTGCGGCACCATTTACCGGCTGATTTTTTGATAATATTTGGCATAAACATTCACCCCATTCTAAACAAGAATTTTGAATATGAGCAAAATCGTTGAAGAGGTTGTCAAAATATAAGGTCGTGTGGTTTCATTTCGGTATATCGAGATGAAAACTTACGACCTTTTATCTTGAAATCTTGATCTTACATTTTTGGGGATATACCAATCAAAAATCGCCGACGACTAAAACATTGTAAAAAAATTTAAAACCTTGATAATTTTCAAATTTCCTCAACTGGCCAACCTTGCCTCCAAGCATTCTTGGTCTCAATTGCATGAGCTACAACTACATCGGAATGGCCTAAAGAGGGTTTTTTGCAAGGATTTTTTTTATAAATTTATTCGAACCATGAATGGAGGACTAGAATGCAGGTAGCGCTACATTGGAAATTTTGCGTACCCCTAAGCCTACCAACCTCACTGGTAGGGAGAAGAAACATTATCCTTTCATTATATTATATTATTATTTTTATTTTCATTATCGTTTTTTTTTGGGTCATCTTCATCATCATCAGCCATAAGACGTCCACTGCTGAACATAGGGCCTCTTAGAGCGCCACACCGACCGACAACGTGCCACTTGCATCCCAATGTTTTTGGGTAATCGGGCAAAAAAGGTAAGTAGGACTATTGATAGGGATAGCGGTTGTGTGGCTTAAAACATGAGACCAGAAACTATTACTTGTGAATAAAACAAAAATAAATAATTATTACTTATTTATTTACATACTTCAGTAAAAATGCTAAAGCTGGACTTCCAACAAACGGTTAACAAAACGGTCAACATTTTGTGCAAATACCTAAAAGGCATTACAATACACACGGCAGGTGTTGTTTAGTCATTGTACAGTAATGTACCCACTTGTGTACAGAATGAAATCGCTGACTGTACGCTCCCCTGTGCTTGTGGCCCCTTGAATGAGTCAGCTGGGTTTGGGGACTGGTCAGTATGACGGCGATTTATTTAAACACGTGTTCGTAGTTACTTTTTTTAAGCACGTTTTTATAGCTACATTTTTTAAACACGGTTTCGTAGTTACATTTTTTAAACACCGTTTCGTAGTTACATTATCTGAGCATGTTTTCGAAGTTTTTTTTCCCCAAGTTTTCGTATTTTTTTATTTTTATAGTAGTGTAATAATGAATCAAACAAACCTCTTCTTAACTGCTCTACTTCTATGGTACTGCGATTTGAAAGAAATACCTGAAAAAAAAGAAAGTGTTAATTATAGGCCAGATAATTAAAAAAGCTAATACAAAGTTCTTAATGTTCGTTATAAGTATTACGTTTGTTATCAGCTATTTTTGGCGATTTCCAAAAAAAGAGTTTCTCAAATCGACTGTTTTTAAAAAAAAAATGTTACCTCAGAACTCCGTCATTTATAATTGTAATAACGATAACCGAATTAAAATTAATTAAATTAAATTAATTAACCAATTTTAACCGATTTGTAATTTTTTTATTTCTTATTTTGAAAGGAGTACTTCCAGATTGGGTCCATTTTTATCAAAATCCAGTTCTGATAGCGATTTTGGTATTTTAATCAACAAGTCAAGTATTTGCATTCAGAACGTATCATTTACCGAAGTGGAACTGATGAAGAAGTCTAAAGATGGCCACCGGAACTCCTCAAAGATACGTATTTCACGGTTGGCGCCACGACAATCGCGATTATGATAGTTAAACGACTATGACGAAGCAAATTTAAATAAATTATTGTGATGAAGTCGGTGTTTCTTTTTTTGTTAAATTTATCTTACTGGCAAACTAATTATTTGACCAACATATGTAGCTAGCCGACCTTAGCTTATTTCTAATCCTCGACCAAAATGAACGGCGTCATAAGCTCGAAGCCTATGCGTTTGTGGCATCATAACTCAAACGATAGACCGACTTAAACACGACTTTTTTTATTTGAAATCAGGTTTCTTTGCGATGATTCTTAGTTTTTTTCATGAAAATCTAACTATCAGTTTATAAGTTTTGAAGTTTTTTCCTCGTTGTTTTTTTTTATTAATAATTTTAATTTATGCTTATAGCAATGTTGTCAGTCTTTTGTTACAATCACGATTCCTGCTTTGGTACTGTCACAGCCATAGAGCTATAGTAATTACACTGTTTTTTTTAATCAATATTGGTGTCCATATCCACCGCGGCCCCTCAATCCACTAGGATCTACTTACTTGATCCAACAGTGGATTGAAAATCACTCTGGAATTCACTGTGATCAACCATTGGTCTGCAGGTGTATCGGCCGCTCAGCTTCCCGGGACCAAACCTACTTCATCTTGTTTTTCCGTTAGAGCTCGCACCATACCCTTATCCCGCCGCACTTCACTAAACAAGCAGCGATTAGCAACAATCGGGACAAAAACCAGCCACGAGCCCTCCCTAACGGACTTTCCGAAGGGCTCCGTAATTACGTTTCAGGATATTTCGGACAACCCTGGACAGTGCGAAGTTAAAATTGATAACTGGCGTAGATAAATATTGATTGTTTGGTCAAGTAGTTCGTGCAAATGTAATTGACGAACCAAAAAAAAAAATCGTCGTCGGGTCGTATTTTTCAACCAATCTTGACGAATCTTGGATCTACGATTTTTAGAAATTTTTAGTTGTCGGCGATTTTTGATTGGTGGGGTATTTATTTATTTATTTAAGTATACATTGCCACATAATGCGTAATGGTAACATTTTTCAGAATGTACTAAATTACACATTATAGGGTGTTATATATTGTTATAGGCTGTTGCAAACAGTATCGTTGTTTATTTCCACAAGCGGTGAAATTTGCTGCGGAGCCATATACCGGCCGATTTTATAATATTTGGCACAAACATTCTGTTCTCAGTTTTAAACAAGAATTCTGAATATGAGCATAATTGGTCAAGAGATTGTCAAGAGTTCTCGCGAGGTCGTGAGTTGTCAGGTCGATGTCCCGAACTGAGACCTCGCGACCTTATATCTTCATCATACTTACTTCATCATTAGCGTCCACTGCGGCTTCAAAATCGCAGAATACTCAACGTTTACTAAAAGAACGCTGCTACCCACCATGGCCATGATGGTGGTTCTGGATGCAGTTTTAAGTTACACCCAGGTCCTTTATACATACATACTCTCCAAAAACATTACCCTCCTTCTAAGGCAGTCCGGTAAAACGAAGCTCGAACTGAGCTTATTCGCCCCTGATATGTCCAAAAACAGCGACCATCGGGCCACCGGAGGGCGGGCAGCGGCTTCCTCTGAGGGAGCGGTGAGCATTCTACGATCTCCAAGGTGCAGTGAACATCTTCTGGCTTATGATGATGACTAAGTACCTAATCAGTAAGAGGCTTGCAACTCCAAACGTATACAGGTCCTTGCCTTGTCCTTGCTACAAATATCACACTAATATTATAAATGCGAAAGTTTGTGAGTAAGTTTGTGAGTAAGATATGTAAGAATGTAAGTATGTAAGTATGTAAGTATGTACGTATGTAAGTATGTAAGAATGTAAGGGTGTGTAAGTCTGTATGTAGATAAGTATTGAAGTGTGTAAGTGTGTTTGTGCCCGTAGTAACGGCTGAACGGACTTGAATGAATTCTGGTATGGAGGTAGCTTACACATTGGAGTTACACATAGGTTACTTTTTATCCCGTAAAACTATTCAGTTGCTGTAGAATAGCGGGTGAAACCGCGGAGCACAGCTAGTAACACAATAAATACATCCCAATTTCCCGCAATATCGTACGTTTCGTTAGCACCGACGCAATTTAAATTTGCCTACAAATCGGCTACTACGAAATGAGACGGTTTGGAATCATCCCCCGGAATATTCTCGAAATATTTTCGTCTCTAGGGTTATGGAAGGGTTATATCAAACAGAAAACTTGTATTATCATCTGTGAATACCAATTTAGTGTTTATTATTTTGACTAGCGGAGTCTTGGGGTTTTTCTTCTTTCCTTACATATTTCCAGAAACAATCCTTTACGTTGCATTTTAGTCAATTTTTTTGGCTGTGTGGAAATATCGTGTCTCTGCTTTGTATTATTTTTCAAAACTTGTGCTAACGTGTGTTAATGCGTAATAATGGTGGATTATTATCCATTAAGTGTTCGTTAATTTGAATGAGTATGGGTTGTGGGCAATTCGTATAAAGTGAGTCGATTTTTTTGTGTTGTTTCTAAAACTCCAGTAAATCTTTCGTCACGTTACTGAAGTATGACTTGGACAAGGTTGTTACTGAAATCGTTGACTCGAACTATGACTGGAACTTTTTTTTAAATTGTATACTTTGTTTTGTATTGTTTAGCAGTGTAAGTGTTAATTTAACCGGACAAAAGTACGATTAGCAGGTGGCTTGGACATCGCAGAACGCTTACTGTTTACTGAGAGGACGGCGTTGCCCGTCCTCCGGTGGTCAAAAAACTTTATATAACAAGTAATATTATCAAAAGAAAAACCGCACCCGACTGCAAAATGTAGTCTCATCAAAATTGGTCAGAAGCCAAAAAAATCAAAAGCCGTTTAGAATACAGGGTGTATTATAGGAACATAAACATACATACTAACATACTTACATAAGCGCGAATAACTAGTTTTGCGTTTTTTTTTACACTTTTTTATAAACATCTTTTCAAGTTTTTGAATACAATGCCGTTATTCGCACTTTATCGAAACGAACTTAACAGTTTATAAACTGGTTCAGAGTGAGTATAAATCAAAGCTTTCAGCGCCTGAAATAGAACTGAAAGGAGCAAGGTCAGTGTGTAGCGGCTTTACTGTGTCGCAAATATGAAACGTTGTACGCCGGAACGAGTTTACTACGAATCAATACGAACAACGATCGATCCAAATCAATATCTGTACCAAGTCTTTGCACGATTTTTTTTCAACAAGATCGATAGAAGTTCAAGTATAAATACTAAATAAAGAAATTAAATTAAAAATTAAAATTCATTTATATCAGGTAACCACAGACCAATGAATGTAAAATTAAATTAAATAAAATGTCTTTTCCATAACCTTTTGTAAAGTCTCCACCACTTTACTGGGGCATGAAGTAGACTTGACCGTTACTTTGTTTGACTTAGACTATGACTTATTTTAATTGTGAAATATTTGACTACACCTGAAATATTACAATACTGGACATTGGCTAAATACACAACGTGTGCAGCCAAAAATTAAGAAAAAAAAAATACTAGAAAATTTTAATTTTGTGTGGTGAGCGAATTGTTGCAGTCTCTTTAGCGATTTGTATCGCTGCCGCCGCTTCTCTTTCGCGACTAAAACTATCGTAGCAAAAGTTTCACGTGAAGAAAAGTAATAAAATACACGCTCAGACTTGTCCAATATTTTCTACATGTCTGGATTCCATCGAGCGTTCGACGTCACAGTTTGTCGACTGCTCCACGAGAAATACGTTTGGGGAAATTCTAAAAGGCAAAATAAATGGCCAGATTCTTCCCTCATAGGTTGTCTCTAGAAAATCACGGAAAAAAATATTGCTATAAACATTGACAATAATGTTAGCGATTTCTTTGGGTGGTCATTTAAACAAACTTCAATTAAATAATCACGTAATCATTTAAAGATTCAAACCAGCTCTTCAATAAACGCAAAACCATCTTCCATCTTCCTTATTTGAAACTTCAGATTCCGATTCCAATCACACAGAGCTTCGTTTTTCAAAAAACGTTATCTGTCCACCGACCAGTTTTTTTTTTTCTCTTTCCTTCTAAGAGGATTATGGCGTTGCACGTCTTATGCATTTGCCAGTGTCAAGTATACTTATATATTTTCAAGTTTTGTTAAATATTATCAAATAAATCATAGTCACAGTCAAAGGCGAGCAAAGCAAGTCATGGTCAGTCCAAGTCATTCCACAGTAAAGTGGTGAAAACTTTACTAGCCTTCTATGGAGTTTTGGAAACAACACGGAAACAATAATGTCGTCAAACGTGAATTTTTCACGTTTGACGACATTATACCATTCACCAACACTCGTGCATGTTCACGAACACTTAACGGGTAAAAATTCACCGTTTTTACACATTAACACTCGAAATATCACAAGTTTTGGAAAATAATAAAATGAAGCGACATGATTTCTTCACGTTCCCGCCAAAAAAAACTCCCGACCAGTATTGTTTAGACTGCAAGCTTTCTTGGTTCTAAAGTTAACTAACTGATAGTAATTTTTTTCACTTAATAATTTTTATCATCATCATCACCATCAGGGTTTTTTTTGGTTACTTTTACTAATAATAATTGTTGAATCATGAGATAGCCTAGAATTGTGATACCATGATAAAAATAAAATTATAGTTGGTTGATGATAGTATTTTTTCAATCAGTAATTTTTATCATCATCAGCGTCTATCAGGGTTTTATTGGTTACTTATCTAATAATAATTGTTAATAATTGTTGGATCAGATAGCCAGATTGGTGATACCATGATAAAAATAAAATTATAGTTGGTGTACTGTAGGTCATGTCATACCTAAGCTAGGCATGACCTGTAGTCGAGCATAAAAAAGGTTATAAATTTATCGCTATCTTCAATAAACCTAGGCTTTCATACAATATCGTAATAAATGCCTTGCCTAGACAATAAACGTAGAATTGAATAGCGCCCTCCATATTTTCTATTCGCCATTTTCATATTATCTTGGTAACTTATTGTAGGGATATTTACATTATTTACTTTATATTATTTTACGTTATATTAAGTGTCAATATAATGGTTACCTTCATAAATATGGGTCATGAAAGAATAACCAGTAACATTATTAAAAAGATAATACCCGACTGCAAAATGTAGCATGTGTCACTCCGGACGTAAGGGAATTCAACGACACTTAATTCTTTAAAACCGGTCAAGCCGTTTAGGCTACAGGAGACATACACAAACATACTTACATACACCCCAACAACATAACCCTCCTTCTTGCGCTGTCAGGTAGTATACTATACTTATTTCAATATGCGATTAAATCCGGAAAGAGGACATTCTTCGAAAAACCAATGTCATCGATGTAGCTTTCAGAGTGTGCAAGCTGAAGTGTCAATGGGCAGGCCATATCACTCGAGGAACCGATAAACGGTGGGGAAGAAAGGTTCTTGAGTGGCGACCACGAACCGGAAGACGTAGCGTAGGCACCCACAAGGTGAACCAACGACATTGTGAAAGTCGCGGGCAACCGGTGGATGCAAGTGGCCCGTTTTCGGTCGTTGTGGCGCTCTAAGGGGGAGGCCTTTATTCAGCAGTGGACATCTGCTGGCTGACGATGACCATACTTATTACTACTATACAGACTTGGTATTTTTATTTGAACAAAAAAAACAGAATAGGTTTTCGTTTGACGACATCTTGTCTTGGGACATCATGTCTCGCTTACCTACCTAGAAGTTACCTGTTTACTCCAATGGGAATGTCCATATTGTCAACGGTGTATTGGACGTGTCGTCCGATAATAGAAAGGGACGGGCGGAATCAAGTTACTCAAGTCCAGGGCACACTTTTCTAAGGTCCTGAAGTACAGTTTCCCTGTGCCAAGGTACTGGCAGGAATGTATAAACAAAACATAAATGGTTGCAAATTTTCCAAGGTTGGAATAATAAACGCGAATTTTGATTTACTTAATACTTTGGCTGAATCAATACGTAAAGGATTGGGTACCTACTATACGTTAGGGGAATGACGGACCATGTCCCTTGTAACTACCCTCAGGGGAGAACAATGGTAAAGCCGCACTAGGATTACTTAAATCCGTATGATTAGTGTCATGTCGCGCCGTCACGGACTCGGTCCTGTTTTTTAATTGGCTACGATAAAGTTTTTTTTTCTCTTTTTGTAATAATTATTAAATTGGAATTTAGTTTCTGTTTTCGCAGTTGAATTTCGTAATCAAATGAGACAAAAATGTTTCTTGCTTTTTCATAAATCACACTAATATCAAAAATGCGAAAGCTTGTGTGGTAAGAAGGTAAATAGGAAAGTATGTAAGTGTGTTTGTTCCCTTTCAACTCTGTAACGGCTGAACCGATTTCAATGAAATTTAGTATGGAGGTAAGCTAATACACTGGATTAACACATATACTACTTTTTATTCCGGAAAAATATTCGGCTTCTGTTTTCTATTTAAAGTTTTTGTTTTGAATTTTAATTTTTTTAATCGGTTGTGGCACAATTTGTTTTTGTGTTTTCATAATTAATTATTCAAAAGTTGTCGGTAATACTTTGATCATTTTTATCCAACCGTTTTTAACACAAAACTAAACAAATAAATTAAATTAATGGTTAATAAAAGCATCATATATATGGAAATTACGGAAATTCAGACGACGAAATTCGAACGATCAGTTATGAAAAAGAGAACAAAGTTCTTGTAACATCATTGCGAAACATCGTCTACCGCCGCCATCTCTTAAGAAGATACTAGATAGGTTACTACACTGATGAAGAGTCTCAGAATGGAGTCTCTCCAATCATCGCCATCGCTCCCGGATTTTGTTGCCTCCCGTCTCTTTCCATGGCTTAGAGGTAATATAGCAGAGATTAAATTACGTAGATACCGCATTACGAAATCTTTGTTCCGATGGAAATGCACCAAACGAGGAAAGCGCGTTAGAGAAACTGAAACCAAGATTTCCCTTTCTTGATTGGCTATCTGAAGATTACGCAGATTACGCATCTTAAAAATTCACTCTAGGTGGTTCAATGGCACGCGTGAGTTGCCAGTGAACCAACCAGAGCGAATTTCCATATGTTTATTTTGACCGATACGGAGGATTCGATCAAAGTCAAAGTCAATAACTGTATTTCCGTCATAATCGCGCAGATACGGCTCTACGGTGTCAGAGATGTACGACGCCGTACGTAGACGTTCTACGACGTAGGCGAAATAGGTATGCCCAGTAAATCACTTTATCGGTTTAGACTTTAACTTCATAGCAATTAAAACTACATTGAATTGAATTTAGTCGTTCGTGTAATTGCGTAGATACTATCTACTACGCCACAGAATAGATAACAGTACAAACTCACTCTTAAATGACATTTAAATAATGGACTCTCTTTATATCGCAATAAAGTTTGCTATTGTCTGGTTTCTATGTTATGTACCACTGCATTATCTGGTTCTAAACTAAATAATCTGTTCGAATATATAATGTTTTAAAAGTGTATTTTTTATTTATTGTCTGCCAAGGGCTTTGAAGATTTTGGCATACCTTTCTATCCGCCATCCTATCTTCATCTATCATCTTTATTTTTGAAAATAGAGGCCACTCATAAAACCTTTTCAATTTAGATCTATGTCGAGTTACCGGCGGCACCAGCATTACTTTGAAAGCGGATATCTTGGAAACGTGGCGCTGGAGGAGATTTTGTCTCATACAAACCTTTTTTGTATTAATGTCTGCTTTCGATTCATATAGATTTTATGAGAGGCCGCTATTTTGAATAAAAAAACAAGATGCCAGACTTCAAACTAAAATATTCAAGGGTCTTTGACATGTATTATCAGCCATAAGACGTTCGCTGTTGAACATAGGCCTCCCCCTTAGACCACCACACCGACCGACAATGCGCCACTTGCATCCACCGGTTGCCCGCGTGGGTATATATTTATTATAAAATATAAATTTGACTGTTGGCCTGTTATTGCAGCCTGAATTCGTTAATTAAACGCTAAATATCCATTAAATGAAAACCTATTTGTTACACTCCTGTTTGCTATTAAAGTATATTTATAAATATATATAAAAATATTTATAATATATTTATAAGACAAACGTGTCGTGTCGCATGAAATTTTGTATCGTAGTGCAGTGTTACCATAACTAGTGAATTACATTACCCAGAGTCCGGACGTGTTTACCGGACTATTTTACCCGGTTTTTTCGCCGCGGCCCATCTCGGGAGATATTCCAATATGATAGAAGAGATTGGAAAAGCTGAAACGATCTAATCCTTGGCGCCTCGGGGAATCAGAGGGAGATAATAATTCATTTCTACTCTGAAGATTGTCTCTGATGTTTATAGTGTCTAAGATTATTTCGCTTAATATAACTAGTAGTTCGCGCCGAACTGAGACCTCGCGACCCCTATATCTTCACAACCCCTAAACCGATTCAATTCATATTCGAACTTAAAAATTGTATTGAAATGAACTACTTGCCTTCAAAATTTCATGAAGATCGGAACAACAGTTCGCAAATTATCGTCAGACAAATATACATATAAACATACATACAAATGCCGATATGTCCCAGTAAACTCTGAGACCTTCGCTTCGCTCGGTCGGACCCATAAAAATGTAAAACTAAAACAATAAAATAAAATAAAATTACTTATCCCTGTTTCAGTCAAATTACATATCTACGTCAAAAGAATATAAATAATTTACAAAAAAAAAAAAAACCGCTAATAAGCTAAACTACTCGTTCGTTCGATTCTATTACCCCAACCTGCTTATATTCTGACTTAAAAGTTGAATTTTGCATGAACATTCTTGACAAACAAAATATACCTAAGATCTATGCTTCACGGGGTCAATACCAGTTGTTCGTCCTGAATTGCCTCGAGACCCGTATATTCACATTTTTTATTTTTGACTTCACAAGATACTCGGTTGCTTTGGGGTGCAGCTGGGTTATGTGGGATTATACCCACTAAAACCCCCTGCCGACATACCTTGGTGCTTGATGGAGGGCTCCGACATCTCATAGGGACGTCGGTCAACGCACCGGACGCCTCAACACTGCACTTCATAACGTATTCACAACTCTATTCCTAGACCGCTCTTATGGTCAAATTCGAGAGCAAAAATTGTATTTATTTGCCCACAAAATGGCATAAACTATACGCGAGAATCACAAGCGACAATTCGTTCCCCTAGACTCTAAGCATTTCGCTTAGCTCGGTTAAATATCACTTAAAATCACAAAAGACGGCACGGCAAATACAAAGCGTCCAAAACTTGTTATCTGAAGATCTATACAGACTCACCAAATTATGCAAAAATTGTCTGTCTGTCTCCATCCTTTTGTTACGTTTTATATTATGACGGCTAGGATAATTTCTATCTCGGGAAAATTTTATTGTAATACAACTGATGTAACCGAGCGCAACTACTAAAGTAATAATGTATCTAATGTATCTTGATCAATACTATCTTGATCAAGTTGGCCAGAATTTTGGTCACTTTCCCGGCATAAAGGGGCTGGTAGATTAGTTTTTAGATTGATTTTTATTTTTAAGCTAGCAAATACGTATTTAATGTTTTTTTCTACGTAGGTTTTTAAATTTTGTACAACGTAATACAAATTAAATTGTTTTGTTCTTGTAAATAAATTCAGTATGTTAAAAAAACATCCAACGTAGATGACAAACACAATGGGGTTTTTATTATTATTGGGTATACATTCCTTTGCGAAATCTTTGCCAAGCTATGCTAATTTTAGAACTCGCCTTGCTTGCTTGATCATCAAAATTCATGAAAATAAACCTAATAAATAAATCAAAAATATTTAAATGTGATAACTATACTAGGGCTTTGCCAAACCATAAATATTTAAAACAAAACTTTTGGCTATCTCTAAATATTTTAAAGCGAATCGTCGCTGCCAAAACACATACAATTTTCAGGCGCAGACTCGACGGCGCCGGACTGTGACGTATACTTAGAGCAGTACGGGATGTAACGCAGTTTCAACACACTAATAATAACGTTGTTTGGCCAAACTGTGACCTCGCGACACCTTCATCCACACAATCACTTGACTGATTTTGTTCATGTTCGATTTAAAAAGTATAATGTTAACCATTTCTCTAAAACTTCGACCTTTTCTTCAGTCTTCTGGCTGATGATAATAAAGAATTATGTTACATTTACTCGAATTATATTATATAAAGTTAATATATATATAAACTTAAATCTTTTTCAAAGAATCTTCGCTTCATAAAAATGAAAATTTGTGGGTATAAACAGGGTGAGTAACACTAATAGCTAATGTCGCTGTCCGCGAGGAGCTTTCGGTGTAGGAAAACATAGCATAGCATGGTGATGGCGCGACGCCGTCTAGTGCATGACTTAACTAAAGCTAATAAGCCTTACATTAAAAATCTATAGACAGAGAACAAATAAAATTAACATTCTGGCTTTCACAAAACCTGTCGTATTTGACATTAAAGTGATTCCGGTTGATAAGTCCATACTACCATAACATCTGTACAGTGTCAGGGCGCGCCCAGTCTAATACAATTTACTCGCTTGCAGGGCGCCCGGTTTCTGCCCCCGGCTGGAATTAGGGCTGTCTGATGGTTGTAATACTTAGATTGTATGATTTGAAATCAATATCTTGTCTATAATAACAAATCTGTGCTGTATTTCCGCTTAATACCGCATCTAGTACAATAAGAACAAGGAATCAAGGTCTATGAGTAATGTAGACGGATATGGTATTTGTCCGATGGCAAAGAAAGGTTCTTGAGTAGCGACTACGAACCGGAAGATGCAGCGTAGGTATCCTCCCTATGGGTGGACTGACGACATTATGAAAGTCGCGGGTAACCAGTGGACGCAAATTGCAATAATATTATATTGCATACATTATCAACCAGAAGTCGTCCTCTGCTAAACATAGGCTTCCCCCTTAGACCGCCACACTGACCGACAAGGTGCCACTTGCATCCACCGGTGGCCGCAACATTCACAATGTCGTCGATCCACTTAGTGGGAGGCCTGCCTACGCTTCATCTTCCGGTTCTTTCCGGTTCCGGTTCGTGGTCGCTACTCAAGAACCTTTCTTCCCAATCGGTATAATAATAATTATATACGAGAACATAATTTAACTTACCTACAATTAATTCTATGCCGTAATCAATAAAGGCCCGACCCCACCACATGTAAACATTTGTAACGCTAGGACATAGACATATTTAACTCCTCCGTCTCTTCTTTTAAGAGGCATTCTTCTTTTCCTTGCCCCTAGTCCCAGTTTATCTGGGGTCGGGCCTCCTCGTGGGATCGTTGGGATGTTAATTGTCTTTTTTACGGCGTAGTTATCGTCCCGCCTCATAATATGCCCGTACCACCGAAGTCTTGCTTCTTTTAGTTTTTCTGCGATCGGCGCGACCTTAAACGAACCCCTGATGTATTCGTTTCTAACTTTGTCTAAACGTGTTACTCCCCCTGCCCATCTTAGCATTTTCATCTCTGCTACATGAAGTTGTTGTTCATGTGTTTTCTTGGTGGTCCAGCACTCTGATCCGTACATCAGGGCTGGTCTGACGACTGTCTTGTACACCTTGCCTTTAGTCTTCACGGGCATTCGAGGATCGCAGAGCACGCCGGATAGGGATCTCCACTTGAGCCAGGCGGTATTCACTCGATGGCTGACGTCATCATCTACGAGTGCGTTAGTGGTGAGCACGGACCCGAGGTATTTGAAGCGTGATACTTTAGGGAGGGGCTGGTTGTCTATCAGCATGTCGCACCCTATGTCTTCTTTGCCACCGTAGTCACACTCCATATATTCCGTCTTTGTTCGGCTAATTCGTAGTCCATGGCGTTCGATTCTTTTAAGAGGCATTACTTTTACTAATTAAAATTAATTAATCTAGTACACAAAAAAAATCAGCATGTTTTGTTCAGAACATGAAGGGCGTACACATATCTTCAATTTAAGTTTTTTTGTTAACATAAGTCTTTAACGTGAATAACCACTTTTGTGAACCTATCAATAAAAAAAAACTTGTTTTAGTCAATCTCCTTTGCGGCTGCACTATATTTCTGGCTAGTTATGTATAGAAATCTATAAAAGACGTCACACTGCACGAAGCACGCGTGCAGTCCGTGCGTACCTACTGCGTCGTATTGCATCAAGTGCTACGTCTATCATAGGGTGCGTCCACATCTGGCGAATGCGCTGCTGTGCCACTACTGCAACTGTTTGCGGTGCGCCTCTCGAGTGCAACTTATACAACGCTCGCATGGTGCACGCGAGCTGCGTACGTCCCGCTCGTGCAGTTTGTGTAGTTAGAAATGAACTGAGTGGGTGAACCCGAGGTGTGAGTGGTAGCTGGAGGAAGCGGTACACGAGCTGCGCGCAGGCAGTGCTAGAGCAGGGGGCTAATCCTCTAACTTTGAAACATTCGTGATTCTGATTGCGAGAGCATGCCATCTCGCTCGTACCAACTTAGTCACATTATGCGCGGTCCTGCTCGCGCAACTCTCGCTATCGCTTTCAGAGTTACGGGATAAGCCCACAGTTCACGAGCGGAGCGTAGAAGGCGCTCGCGCGGCTCGTGACCAGCGCGTGAGAATATCACACTACAGAATGCGTGCGCGCAGCTCACGAGTCGCGAAAACAGGCATATTCACGGCGTAGCGCAGAGATCTGGACATAGAATTTAATATCATCATATCAGAAATATTTATTGCCCGTAAATAACATTGGATATTACAGGCAAGTCACTTTTACAATTTAAACTATGTTTAGAGTTAAATAAGGCAAACTAATCAATAATTTAATAATATTATGACAGGTAGATATTTACTATGTTTTACTCCGTTTGTTCATTACACAAAAATGAGGATTCCGAGAATTTCATTGACATATATTCACTTAATTTGTAGAACATCCAGTGATGTTTGAAATTAACCCGCAGCTCTGCATCCGCCACGGACATGGACTGCAACTGAATTTGGTGTGACCGGGCCGTATATTTTTCCAAGCATTTTCCTACACCTCAAACTCCTTATATTTCTAAGAAACTTCAAAATAAAATAGACAAGCAAAAAGATACCACCTCATTTCACTTGAGGCAATCTCTAAGTGCTTCCGCTAGCTTATTTTACGAAAACTTCCTTTCCAATTTCTCCGCCGTGACAACCCTGCTCTCGACACCAACCTAAAGATATACAAAGCGACCAACTTATCGGTACAGCGCAATGGGGGAGCCATCGTCGTATTTTATGAACAAAACTAAAAGTATCTTTTCAAAAATTTAGTTCCCTCACTTGGCCAGCTGTACATCCCAAATTGGCAGCTGGCGATGGCGTAAAGTAAATTTTCTTTGCTCTCAAAAGATGAAGTTTTTGTGCATTATTACCCTCTGGTGTAGTGAACCTAAATCTGCTAAAATGAGATTTGATATAATGCTGTTTTTACTGCGGGGCGCTCGTATGATAAAGGCTCAGTAACACGATGCATTGCGACGGCGTTGCGGGACTTTTTTGACGCTCTGATGTGCGTTGCAACATTTTTTTTTCAAATACAAACCAGTCTGTTCGCCTAGTGGGGTACGTCTAGTGATGACGATAGATCTATCATCATCACCAGCCTTAAGACGTGCACTGCTAAACAAAGTAAACTCCTCCCCCTTAGATTGCCACACTGAACCACAATTTGCAATTTGCATCCACCAGTCGCCCGCGACTTTCACAATGTCATCAGATCACCTAATGGGTCCTCCCATAGCATAACATAGCCATACCATAGGTTAAGATCGTATTTCACCTGAAGGTTTTAACAAACACAAGACATTTTGTAACACAAGAAACCGATAAAGCTTCATATTCACACTAAACTCTATGAGTAAGAGAAACGCTCCCACAAACAAAAACTGGGTGATAGTGCTGGTAATCACACTTCACATCACACTTATAATTATTATAAATGCGAAAGTTTGTGTGTAAGTGTACAATTATCTATGTATGTATGTTTGTTTCCATTCAACGCTGTAACGGCTGAAAGGATTTGAATAAAATTTAGTATGGAGGTAGCTTTCACATTGGATTAACCCATGGGCTACTTTTTATTCCGTAAAAATATTCGGCTTCTGTAGAGTAGCGGGTGAAACCATGGGGTGCAGCTAAGTTAATAATACATGTAAACCTAATATTAATAGGTATAAACATAATATTACGATCTGCTGCGCGGCATCAGCATATTGCATCATCATTTTCAGCCCGTAATCGCCCACTGCTGAGCATAGGCCTCTCTTCTTGTACGCCACTCATCCCGGTCCTGTGCCAATCTTGTCCAGGTTCGACCCGCAATTTTCACAATATCGTCATCCCCACGAGCTGGAGGGCGACCAATGCCTCGTTTACCGCTACGCGGCCACCAATCCGTCAACGCATGTTGCATACTATAATAATAATAAACGAAATGAAGACAAAAATGGGGTCTAGTATATGAGAAATCTATATGAGAGCTTGTTAGTTCACGCGTCACGAAAAGTTTCTGCCGTAAGAATTTTTATTTCTGACCGAAAGGAGATATTTCATCACAATGCGGCTATTTAACGTCGCCTGCCTAGCAACTGTTTCTCGTAAAATTATTTATTACGACTCGCCGAAACAAACTGCTTACCGCAAAACGTTCAATGTCAAAAACCCAATTTCTGCTTCGAAGTAAACAGGGAAATATTTCTCGCGAGAAAAACATCATTTATTCTCGCTTATTTACGATAAAGTAGCGTCTCGTAAAATACACAGCAAATGGGAACTGTTTCGGTAAACATGCCTAGTGATGTGCCTGCATTGATTGTTTATCGATCTATCGACGTTAAGAGAAGTGGGAACAGAAATTCGATTTAAAAAAGGTAGAAAAAGTTTATGAGGGCGTTACTAGAATGATTTCGTGTCTTTTAAGTTAAAATACACGAGGTAAATGAGTCTAATAACACAAACAAAAATAGTGATTTCGATAAGTAAATATTGACTGCAGCTTACCGCACCTCGCAAAATCATAAATCTCGAAGACCTCATATATTATTAACTTTTTCAAGTGTGAATTAATTCATTTTCACGTTTTTATTGTCAGATGAATACAATATTCTTCCTCGTCAGTATCTCTTTAATAGCCTCCTTAAAACGTATCTACAAATTATAGGTCGATATCGATAATGAAGTCTGGTACATCACTAGTACAAATATCTTTTTTAGTAAGTGCTTGCGTAATGAACCCTTCAAGCAAGTTGGTGAGTTGAACCATGTTTCTGTTAAGCAATTGTGTTTCAGAAAACTACTCCTTTAAGACAATACGGAGCCCTAAATAATAAATGTTACTTTATCTTTATAATTATCCAATTTTCTTTATGATGTTCGAAATAGGTTTCTCTTTTATTAAGCCAATATGCGTATTATTATTTATTATATTAATAATAAGTAGTCCTGATGTGCTAGTTATCTAACCGGGTCAAGGTAACCAAGTTTTGTTTTTATTTTTCATTTTTTTGATTGAACCCTCAAAAAAGGTTACACATTACATTGACTCTTAGAAATATAGGCATAGGACAACAAGCACGTAAAATTACAGTCAAGACGTTATTTCGAGAGAAAGATCGTGCTATACACTTTCGCGCGCAGATGAAAAGAGATGGCTTTAGCGCGCGCTTGTCAAAAACCAGATAATTGCTAATTACATCTAAATCAGGAAATCAATCGAAATTCAGTTACATGCAGCCCTAAATATTATTATTATCTCACTATTAGTGTAATAATCACTTGAATATACACTAGGGGTTCCGAACGATTTTTTTTAATCGAATGTATGTATTCATGTAATCCCGCCATAATGTTTTCCCGCCATGCAATACTAGATGACAGAACCAAAAAAACATGTATCCCAAAATAAAAAAAGTATTTTATGTATTAGTTTTTATCAGTTATCTGGTTCCCATATGCAAGCTTGCTTAGTTTGTTGTCGTAGACGTAAACAGCAAATGTGTGGTATTTCCTCAAGCGAACTCTGAAAAACAGTCCAACTAATACAAAATTTCAGTAGGTACTTTATTCTAGTGACGAATCATCCAAAACAATTCTCATTTTCAACCCACTCCGTTCAAACATCCGCATTTCAACAAAAACAGATCTGAAACCTCGATTCCATCACAACTCCATCAGAAATTGTCAAATTAAACGAAAATACTGGGACTTCAGGTACATCCAGTCGAACGATTAAACCAAAACAATCTCGAAACGCTTTAATAACACAAAAAGCACGTCAATTACTCGGGAGGGGTGCACTTACTGTAATTTGCTGGACCCCCTTCCTTTCCTTTTTGCTTTTCTGGTCCTACTATGGATCAGAGACTCGATCGTTCTTAAGGACTTCGGGCACACTTAGCTTTTTTAAGGGGCGAAAGGAAATCAGAAATCAGAAATATTTATTGGCCATAAATTGAATATTACAGGCAAGTCACTTTTACAAATAAAAGGCCCTGCAATATCATATGAATTCTTTAAATCGACTGAAACTTTACTTATTACTTACAGTGAAATATATAAAATATAATATATGAAAATACATGCATAATTTTAATACTTACATAGAAATACATACAATAATTACACATTATATATAAATACTATAGAACTCACAATAGATACATAATCATACATACGTACCAACGTATGATGATACGTTGTACGTCTGATTTTGATGATGATGAGATATTTTTTTATCGACCCTATCCATCACTAGTGAGTCCCCCTCGAGTTCATCTCACAAAAATGTCACGTACACCGAAAACAATTAGTAACGGTTCGAGTTGAGGGTCTAATAAATTTTCCAAGGGGCTATATTCAAGGGAATATTTAATTGTATCAAAGTTTTACCCCTTCCGTCAAGAGTATTAGCTAGAAATGGGGTCACTTCTAGCCGGATTATGTGACAAAGCTGTTAAGACTCACACATTGAAAATGATCTCCATTCGTATCGTATTCGTAAGAATTAATACGCATTAAAAAAAAAAACAAAAAACCTACTGCAGGAAGACGTTAGTATCCGAGATACAGAATATCTTGTCCGGGTGCTAACACTCCTTAAATAACTTTATATACACCTACCTAATAAGCAGTGTTTAAGTTTAGTCTATCTACTTAACTATCTATCTATGTATCAAATTATTACTTAGAAACAGCTATTTTCTATGTGTACAACTTTTATGAGACAATAAACATTATTATTATTTTTATTGAGAATTATCTCAATACTTTATGACAAAAAAAAACATTTATGTATTCTATCAGTTCTCTGGTACCCATACTACAAGCTTGCTTAATTTGGGGCTAGATGGCGCTGTGTGTGAAGAAACTCCAAAAATATTTATTTATTTTATTTGTAGATAGATATTTTAGATTTAAGTTATTTAAGTATTTAGTTAAATTTTGTATCCATTGCGGCCAGCGCAATGGGCACCTTTGCGCCGGGTACAGTTAGGGGTGGGTATTTGTAATTTAATTGACTATATTTGTGTGTTATTATGGATTTATAATATTGTATCTAGTTTTAGTTTTAGTTTGTATTTTTAAGTTTAGATAATAATATAGCTATAGTTTTATATTATTATGATTTATGGATCAGATAATAAAATAGTTTATTTTAATATATTATGAAATATTTTTTTATTTTACATAACTCGGTCACCTTCTTATTACAAATAATGTCTACAATATACAATTTTATTGCAACGAAGTCAAAACAGTCACAAACAACACAAAAGTCGAACCAAACCTAAGACAGTCCATCCGGATCAGCCCCGCTACCAAACGTCACCACACGTCAGCCTGGCTTTACCGATTTATTTTATTATGCAAACAGTTTACAAATGAACTTAATCGCTTAGTAACGCGTGAATCAAATCAATTGTTGAGAATTAGCGAGCTCGCAGGCTATACTCCTTTTTAGCAAATTTTAGCCCTGTTTGATTATTATCTATACATATTTATTCCTCTATGCTCTATGGTCATAGTTTATCTGACTCTTGATCTATAATTTAATCAGCCACCCCGCGGGTTAAAAAGTATTTGATACATATGTAAAAACAAATACAAGATAAAAGTTAACAGTGATTTAGTGGATTTGATGTGTTTCGATAGTAAATATTTTAAAAGCCATAAAAAAATAAGTCGCAGTCAAAATCAACAATTTTCAGTCACGATCCAGCCCAAGTCATGACCTAGTAGATTGGTACCGTAGGCTGACCGGAAATTTCGACTGCGTTTTACAGCTGCGTCCTCTTATGTGCATGTGCAATCATTTGAATGTTGTTAAGTTTACTGAAACTGTAATATTAATGACGAAATACGGTGTGATGGGCAGCTGTTGTGTATTCAGCCGATGGAATAAAATTATCTTATCTTAAATTAGTAAATAGTTAGCATTGTGTGATACCCAAGTAGTCTGACAAGCGTAGGGATTAAGGCAAAAACTTTTAAACGTAGACGTCTTCCGGCAGATGTTGATGTCGATGAAGCGTCAAATAGTCAAAATCTTCAGTTTTATCCGGATACCATTTGCATCTCTATCACTGACAAACTTTGATGACACGCAACACCCCAATCTGTCGTTTTAAATTCTCCCAAACTCGGTGTTTTGAAATGGTATGAAAGGTATTCTTGAATCGAGAAGTTTAAATTAATTGTTTAAAACGTGAATAAGATTGTTTTGTGATTGTGTTATCTTTAGAAATTTGAAGGTGGTAATGGTTTTAGATTGAAGCAGTCGCAACTAATGTTAAAGTTAGTTTATACATTTCAACGTCTTTGTTTAGTGGGTCTATAATAATCAATCTGTAGTGCTAAGTGAAGCGAAGGTCTCAGAGTTTACTGGGACAAATCGGCTTTTGTATGTATGTTTGTATGTTTGTGTGTATATTTGTCCGATGATAACTTCCGAACCGTAAATCCGATCTTCATGAAATTTTGTAGACAAGTAGTTCATTTCATTACAATTATTAAGTTCGAATATGAGCTGAATCGGTCCAGGGGTTGTGAAGATATAGGGGTCGCGAGGTCTCAGTTCGCCGCGAACTACAAGTATAATCTGCGTTTGACCACCAACTCGCCTGTTGGTAAGCGACGATGCGGTCGCGCAGACTTAGAAGATACCTATTCTTGACCTTGAAAAGCTCTAGATTGTAACTCTCAGGAAACAAGGAAGCCAGCAGTTTATTCCACTCCTTGGCTGTACGGATTATAAACGTAGACTCAAAACGTTTTGTACGTATCCAAGGGAAATCTAAAGTGTAAGGATGGTAGTGGGAAATCTAAAGTGTAAGGATGGTAGTGGACGTCTCTGTGCTTGTCTTGTAGTAAAAGGGGAATGGTGAGATAAGGTCATGCAGCTCTGATGCACATGTTCCGAAGTCCTGTAGAATATTGACAGACAGACCTTACAGCGGTGTTCCAGGCTAACAAGTTTTTTGCATTTTTTTTGTTTTTGGTCGCCTATATGTCGAGAAGCACGCCGTTCTACCGAATCAAGAGCATAAGAATACCCAAAGATGGCAGCAGTATTCCACACACGACCGGACTGGTGCTTAATAGAGTTAGCAACTGCCCCGGCGTGAAATACCACATAACCTTCTCAAGACGCCCAGCTTCTTATCAGCTTATTTTTCTTTAAATTCTTCGTCATAATATCCGCGGGTCACACCTAAAATATAAAAATCTTCTGCAACCCCAGCATTTACCAGCACTGATCCTTGTAATTCAAGTTTTACAAAAGAGCGAATTGGCAGATATCGACAAAGGCCGCCCGAGTCGCGGCTTCTAAAGAAAAGATCAAAGGCCTGTACCTACACGTAAGTTTACCTTTGAATTTAGATTTTCTAATAGAACTACAGCTGTACGGAGCAACCAACTTATCTTTACAGTTGGCTAAATAACGAAACTAAAATTTTCCATAGGAAGCTAGGTTAGAAACTACGATAGTAGCTTCTCCACTTGACTGTACAGATAAGTTGGTCGCTCTGTAACTTCTGTTATAATTTCAAACCTTTATTTGGAAAGGTTAACGTAGAATTGGTAATTTGAAAAGGTAAAGGTTTGCCGATTGATTTTAGTCAGAATTTGGTTTTACTTTGTGTTTGAAACATGATCCAAAATGGATCGTTAACAGTAAATGAGACCTTACCTATATATAATTATAAAGGGTATCGTTGAAATAAAGTAAAATTTCTCGCAGGCAGCTTCCTAACTCATACACTATATCTATTGTTTCATGAATTTCAATAATTCGTCATTTGTTTCTCCCAATACAAAAACATTACAAAAATATATTGGATTAAACAACATACAATTTGATAACCAAACCAAAAAAAAAATGGCGGGAATGTGAAGAATTCACTTCGCGTTATTGTATTATTTTACAAAACTTGTGTTAATAGTTAAAAACGGTGGATTATTATCCATTATGTGTTCGTGAATGTACACGAGTGCTGGTGAATAAGGATAATAGTGTAGTTTCCAAGACTCCACAGAAACCTCTATTAAATTACTATTCTTGATTAAGACTATGACTGAGACTTGTTCATGAGACATGAGTTCTATTTCATTATTAAGACCTGTATGCTACTTTGTATGTGTGTACAACCTAACGTAACCATGTTCTGACAAATAAATGAATCTTGAATATTTTTAGGACTTATTTGACTTCACGTGAAATATTACAAAACTTGACATTACACGATGTGTGTGTGTGTTGGATGTGTGGTGCCAAAATAAAAGCGAAATAAATAAATAAATAACTTCTCAAGACTATGTCAGGCCATGTCAGTAGGGCTCCGTAGATGTGTAGGACGTTTGAAGTATTTCATAGTGTTTTCCGCTTATCTCAAAAAGTTATTATCACATGTTGCCCGAAATAATTTTAAAATAAAGTCTTTAGTAAGATCTATCTACATATAAGATGATAAGTTTCCGAGATCCATAGTTTAGAAATGATAGGGGGAGGGGGGACATTTGTAAGCTAGCATTGTCGGCCCATATTTCAATACTTCTTACTTTTACTAGAGATAGATCTATAATTAGACTAACGTTGTCCATGTCGAAATTTCATGCAAGTAGATTTAAAACTTCGGAAGTACAAGGCTGTAAAGAATTCAATCAAAGATACAGACAGACAAACAGACGAACATGACGTTGGCATCCGGGATTCAGAATTTCTTGTCCGGGTGTCAACACACTGTTTTTCTTTGATTTATATAAAATTTATTTAAAAATTACAAAAATACACGTAACAAAAACTGTAACGATTCAATTAGTGCCATTATTATTATTGAAATAAATTTTTATTATTAAATATTAAATACACAAAAAAAAATACGACCTTATAACGTAAAAAAACGTTATTTACATTTTACATCTAATTTTGTAATATTTCCTTTCGCCCGACCTTCATTTTTGTGAAGTGTTTCTTCACTGGAAAAACTCCAACAATCAAATTATGAACAAAAAACAGCTACGCGGTGGATGGGCTCTAATCCCAACTAATAAAAACATCTTATCTTCGGGCCATAATAAAATCTCTTCGAAGATTTGGTTGGAATCAAACAGGTGAAAAGCAGTATGGGGAATCAGTACAAACCCAAAATGCATTATTAAAATAATATGTAAGCGGCACATATCACTCCTAGATTCCGCACTCAGGACGATCGAAGCACACCATGCATCGGTCTAATTACACCTATAACTTATTTCTGCGGACAGTAGACCTCGCGAACACAAACTTTTTTTCATAATATCAATTCTACAATTTCATAGATTTTTTTATACCCTCATTGGTTCATTGCCAGGCGCAAGTAGGAGTAATCTTGAAATAGCCAATAAAAACGCTTAGTCGCAGTCACCGCAACCTACGCTTTCCTCAAACTTTTGTGACTTAAAGTCGGAACAGCGATTTGTGATCTGTGGTAGGCGTCATTCGACATTCAAAGCAAATATTGATATTATTTATTTATTTATTTAAGTATACATTGCCACATAATGCGTAATGGTAACATATTATCATTATTTATCACCCCTCAAGGTTAAAATCTTTTCCATACATAAAAACATAAACAAATATATACGAAAATTTTGTTATCTGCCGCAGTCTTCATTGCCAATTAAAATTATTATTTTAATAACTAATAAGACTGATTTCATTTTATTTTTACGACTCCAAGGGCTAAGTTATTATTCTGTTAAATGTTGCTTTCAGGTAACGTAGCCGTATGAATTTTCTTTATCAATATACTAGAACCTCTAAAACTAAAACTAAAGCAATTTCATTTCGGTATTTTATTTGTTTAAAAATTATTGACTACTTTTTACTAACCTTATCTAACTCTAACTTTGTCCGTTCTACATCTAGTTTCCTTACTGCATCGTGTATATATTGCGTTATTTCCCGAAGCCGCGGCTACACTTATTGCAGCTAAAGTAATATGAAAATTTTCACAAGAAAGCCCTTTGTATGAGCGAGTTGAAAACTCACCACCGGTTTGAGGCGCGGTACGAATTGCAGCGTGTAAAAAATTAATATTTGTTTTTATAATCGTAATATGATTTTTCTTTGTAACATTGGATCTTTTATTTTATGTACTAAACATAAGTCATAACATAAGTCAAAAAATGTAAACCCAACTAATTCCGTACGTGAGCTTTAGTTTTATCGAGTCATGTGCTGACTAAGCCCTTTCATTTGAACATTAAAACTTTTTTTTGACATGACTTTGTGTCCTCTAGAGGGCGCCATATTCAGTTTAATGTGACATTTGAACAGTTTGGACAATTTATATGACACACTAAACGTACGTGGTGAGTGCAGGTGGTGAAGACCTTTTGATGGTATATAAACTGTGACATCACTTAGATTATATAGACAAAGCTACTGAAAATAAAGTGTGCAGTCAAATACCTAGCCTACTCTGTGAGTAATAAATAACACGAACAGACAAAAACTAAAAATCTTGCCATAAAGATTTTCTTTATCTTTATTCTGTAGTGGTAAGACTCATCTGCTGAGTTCACCTGCAGTAGTGTGCAAGTATTACTGATCCGGGTAAAGAGTAATGTTTCCAGCGAAAATACTAGACATAAAAAGGTTTAACATCTATTATATATGGTTAGGAGTGCTGTGCATTTGCGCGTAGGGTTTAGAACATTTGTAGTTCAAACGTCTGGGTGGCACTGAACTGTTATGGGCAAGCGCGTCGCTTACCATTTGGCGAGGGACATGCAAGTATCCTCGCACAGTTGCACTATCCGCCACTGAGTTGTATATTCGCTACTCCCGCTATCCCGCTATCCGCTACCACTCCGGCCATACCCCTCGTTAAAGTTACAACCACTGCTTCTTGTCCCACATGAGTTCCGAGCTCAACTACGTACGGCGCGAAATTTTCCACTCAAAAGATTGTTCTCGAAATACGTTGTTTATTATCTCGTTCGTCTTTCTCCGGCGGTTGGGGATGTGTAATGGGCCTTTGTTTTTTATGAAGGGTTATGAAAAAAATCCTTGTTTTTCTTATTTTTAATCTGTGGGTAACTCGGCCTCAGACATTTTGATGTTTTTCCTGCCGCTGTGAGTAGGAAAAGGAGCTTGGAGATAATCTTTTTACTTGAACATGTAGCAATTGATTCAACGTTTTATTTTACACTCTATGGTTATTATATTGTGGAATAAAGAAACTTATGGTGTGATTTGCACCAATATTATAATTATTTATTTATACATACTAAATAAACTAGTACAAAACACCAATTACATAAATTAATTAAAGGATCAATTAAGATTTATGGTTGATTACATTCAAGTCAAAGTTCATATCAAGTCAAGTTATACATAAACATTAGACACAGTCACATGTCAGTTATAAAAATGTAAAGAATGTGTTAATCCGATCTTTATTTATATGTCAATTAAAATTTGTTCATTGCGTTAGTGTTAGTATTAGTAGAGTTTAATTATATAATTATTATTATTATTGATTTTTATTAAATAGCAATAGTTCAAAGTTATAAAGCAGTGGTATTCATTATACTAAATTTGTTTCTACCTACTTAAGTAACTTAGACCTTTTATTGGCTGTACTATAAATGATATATATGTTTGTTTAAGATTATTTTTATATTATGATTTTGTGCTGTTGGTCTATTAATAAATAAAATAAAATTTTGTCTTTTCACTTGATCGTAGTATCACACCTAATAGACAACCTTTGTACTTTATTAATGCTGACCGATTTGTAGCTTTGCTACTAATAAATATTTCATTTCATTTTCAATGTTCAGGACATGCTAGTATCGTTTCTTTACGTTGTGATACTAACCTCGGGATTCTGAAACCTTTTAACTTTGACAACAAATTAAGTCTATTGCTGTCTTTGTCATTTGTTTAGTGCCAGACACTAGACATTAAAATTAATCTGTTGTCAAAATTAACAAATGTTTTAGAATCCCGAGATTAAAATCTTAGAATTCTTTGCCCAAAGTTTTACACAAAGTCCTAAATGTAAACCTAAATGTCCACCATTCAAGCTTATCCTTGTGAAATGTCTTCATGTTCTATGAAGACCGACCTACTTAGCTGCGGATGTCACCAAATTATGGAACTGAAATTTTCTGGGGAACGCTATAAGAGATTTGTTTAGAAATTACTGTGTTAGTGTCCTCACTCGGCTGTATAGGTAAACTGGTCAAAGTGTAAAGGAGATAATTAGCAACATGTCCGCAACAATAATTACGGCTCCTTTTACGAACGCTCAATTAGGAATGAATAAAAAAAAAATCTGCCGGATATCCGAATTATTATACAGAAAGTTAATTCCACAATATTATAGAGTAAAACAGCCGGCAATGCTCGAATAACCTTTAGAAGCTGATTGTGAAACAGTTAAAAAAAGTTTATAATTATTTATTCGTTTTCGAAAGATATATCATATTTTAATTATGGTGGAACTGAGCGTTCCAACATACTCCAAAAACAAGAAAAAAATTGCCAATCTCAGAACATAGATCCCAGATGATGGCAGTTTGCCGGATAGGTAATTACGCCGGATAACATAAGTTATTGTTTCATCTCTATACCCGTAAACAGTTTCACTTCACATAAAATAATTTCACCCCTATATGAAGGGTAGAGGGAGAGAGGAAGGGAGGTAGTGACCGATACCACATACTCTAGCTATATGGACGACTTGCGGTTTTATGTGTCCTGCTTACTCACATTTTGGGATAGCTAACGCCCTAAGGCCCAACGCCCAACAATGAGTAATCATCATCCTTAGCCGGAAGACGTCCACTGCTGAACATAGGCCTACCCCTTAAAGTTAAATTAAATTAGGTAAAGTAATGTATTTAAAGTATTTACTCCATGTTGTAGCTTCTGCAACCCCACAACTTACAGGACATACAGACGAAGTTACAGAGAGAAGAGAGAGAGAGCAAAATTACGAAGAGAAGTTACATCAATATCAGTGTAATATCTAATGTTAGAAGATGGGACGATAAGGTTTACGATCCATGGTTTATATCCATGGGTAATGAATCCTTGAATATTTTATGGGTTTCGTGGTTCGATATGTTTCACATGATAATATTCGTAGTTTAGAATTAGTATAACTAGTAGTTCACGCCGAACTGAGACCTCGCGACCCCTATATCTTCACAATCCCTGGACCGATTTAGCTCATATTCGAACTTAAAAATTGTTTTGAAATGAACTACTTGCCCACAAAATTTCGTGAAGATCGAATCATCGGATCGCAAGTTATCATCGGACAAATATACACACAAACATACAAACATAGGTACATACAAATGCCGATTTCTCCCAGTAAACTCTGAGACCTTCGCGTCGCTCGGTCAAATGTAATTAAGTATTAGTTTTATAAAATGCAAAAAAAGTTTCGATACAATCACAATATATTTAAATGCAAAATAAACTCTGGCTCTATCTCCCAACCTTCTGTATTCTTGTCCTTCTGTATTATGTGTTTCAGTAACCGCACAAGACGCGACACGTCGACTTTGCCTCTACTATGCTGCTACTACGACTCTGCAATCCCTTGTCTCCTTTTCCCGTTGTTGCTCTGTATTTCTTTCTGTCCTCCTGTTTTTTCTCTCTCAGATCCCCTCAGTATCTGTATATCTGTCCCCTTGCTTCTCTGTCTCGTTCTGTCCTGTATCTCTGCATCTCTGCCCTCTCTTATGTCTGATTTTACCTATTCACCTACCGAGTGCAGAAATGACAGAGCGATTCACTCTCTCTCTAGCTCGCGTGCTTTGACCACCTTTCTCATTTATGAAGTAAAGTCACACTCGGATGTGCGTAACAAAATTAACTTCCGATATTTTTTTATGATATTAAGTCACGAGGCGTTTATTCGTGACTAGCTGCGCCTCGCGGTTTCACCCGCTATTCTACAGAAATGTTTTTTTTTTTTATCGGGATAAAAATTCCAGGGAATAAGCTACATCCATACCAAATTTCATCCAAATTCGTTCAGTCGTTACAAAGTTGAACAGGAAAAAACAGACTTTCATGCTTACATTCTTACCTACTTACATACATACACACTTACACACACAAACTTTCGCATTTATAATATTATAGTGTGACTTCGTTATGGATTGTGTCTTCTGTACTTTTTACCTTATCTTTTTTTATATTGTGTATGTTTTTGTGTATAATATACATATTATATTGTATTACCTACCTTCCTACTTATATTACCTCTTGTAACCTAAACGGCTCGATCGATTTTGATTTCAATTTTTGGTTTCGAGTGAAGTGTCGTTGAATTCCTCTTTATGTCTGGAGTACAAAAACTACATTTTGCAGTCAGTTATTTTGATATTTTATTTTTATTTTATATTACTTGTAGATACAATTATATTTATTCTGTGCTCTAAATACAAAGACTTTTCCAATAATGTATTCAAATTTCAATAACAAGTTGTCTGAATTGCCAATTCGAGATTAACTTACAGGAAGATGTAAATTGTTTTCAATGTTGTCTATTTATGGTAATGGATATTCGATGTTGTTTCATGGAATAAATTTAGTTTAAGTAATTGTTATTTTATCCAACTGCTAAGATAAACCCGCCGCAGCCAAAAGATCTTCATAATGTTACGAGCTTCAGTTTGGAATATAATCAAAGTAGCTGCGCCCCGCGGTTTCACCCGCTATTCTACAGAGACCGAATATGTTTCATAAATAAAAAGTAGCGTTTAGCGTTCCGTTTAGCCGTTACAGAGTAGAACGAGAATAACCACACTTACATACTTTCGCATGTATAATATTAGTGTGATGACAAATTAGCGGAAAAAAAAAACTTTATTACGCGACTACGCGAAGCAAAAATGGAGGGTTCTGATTTTGACCTGTATGTATGTATCTTTATCTGTTCCCTCATCATTTCTAAATCTTAATAAATAATAAAAATAATAATCTTTAAAGATGCCTTGTTGTTTATCAAGTATCAAATTAATACAAGGGCTTAATTACCCATTTCAAAATAGCTATTAATCGCGATTTCAATCGCGTGGACCGATAAAAAAATACCTATGTCCTTCTCCGATCCTTAAACTATATAAATGCGAAAATTTAGCTCAATCCGTTCAGCCGTTAAGCCGTGATGGCGCGCCAACTAATTTTGCGATAATAAATAGATTGTTTCAAGAAATTACACCAACCAAAAATTCAAGTTGAAAGGTAGTATAAGTACATTTCCCACTAAACCAAAAACCAAGATGAAAATCAGCTTATTGAGATTTGTAGCTAAACCAATGTTATCTCGGTGATCATTTTACCCGTAATGTCTTAAAACAACTTATTTATTGGCGCAAAATTGGTTTCGATAAATCCACGACGTGATCCACGATGAGTAATTAAGCTGTAATTGACAAAAAACGCAAGAAAATTTGAATTTCGCGCGATGAGTGAAACGTTGCACCTTAAGTCGTAGCGGCTAAAGATCGGCTTCCTGTCTTTAAATTTTATACCAGTCGAAATCAAGAAGATTCTAACATGTTCACTTTTTGTTTTTACAGACATATATTTAAAAAAATGTGCCTACAAAATGGTCTGTAACGACCATTTTAACCCTTTTGCCCCTTTTAACTTAACATATCCTGTATATACCATCCAGAGAATCGTACCACCGATTCAACACACTTCAATACAATCAACCATCGCCAGACTACAAAGAGATGTAGCGATCGAAGACACTAACAAGTTACGGACATGTTTACCGCATGTCGCTAACCTCACCCTCGGGGTAAACTACCCTTGTCTACGTTGTAGTAAATTCTGCATACAAGTCACTTCCCGCGGTTTCATTCGCCCGATACGTGGAAATATGAAACTCATACCTTCTAGGTAAACATGCTGCATCTCAGACTACATACATTGCTTACCATCAGGCGCAGCATAAGGTCTAATCAGACTAATTTAACAAAATAAAATTATCATCATCAGCCATAATACGACCGCTGCTGAACGTAGGCCTCCCCCTTAGAGCGCAACCCGACTACAAAATGTAGCCTATAACACTCCGAACATAAAAAGGAATCCAACGACAACTCGACATCAAATTCGCTCAAGCCATTTAGACTACAGGAGGTAATAAACACCCCAAAAACATGAATACCTTCTTGAATATTTTTTATTATTTTTGGGCAGTCGCATAAAAACATTACACGGTCTCTGGTCTTCCAAAAAAACCAAGAAAATTGCGTGTTAAAAAAAATTAGTACATGAGTTTGATTGGAAATTGAAATTATTTTTAACTTGCGAATACGTTTGCGATCCCCAAAGCCCTTCCAACCCGGGGGATTATGGCTACCTTTCCCTCTCCCAAACCCCATAACAGTGTGCTGACACTGTTATAGCTTATGGTTATGGCTCAAAGTGGGGGGGGGGGGGGCTTTGTTCAGAATTAAAATTTCGTCTGACTGTTGATGATGATGAACTGGTGATGCAAGCAATCCCCATTGCAAATAAGTCGATCTGTTTGACTGTAACGATAACACTAAAACAAACAAACACTTAATATTTATCAATTTATAATATTAGATAGAATGCACTATGCATGGTATAGTTTGTCCTTTCTGATCGCAGAATGATCGCTGTCTATAATACAGAGGCTGTGTCTGTGTTCACTTAAGGGGTGTATAGTCGTGATGCAGCTGCGTCGTCCGATTCGTGGTCGCCACTATAGAATCATCTTTCTTGTAGTCGTTGGATTCCTTTTCATGCCTGGATTGACATGCCTATTCGCCGAAGAAATAAAGTCACCAATATAGCTGTCAGAGTGTGCAAGATGAAGTGGCAATGGGCAGGCCACATCACTCGAACCGATAACAGATGGGGAAGAAAGGTTCTTGAGTGGCGGCCACGAATCAGAAGACGAAGCGTAGTCAGGCCTCCCATTAAATGGACCGACGAAATTGTAAAAGTCGCGGGCAACCGGTGGTAGCAAGTGGACGTTGTCGGTCGGTGTGGCGCTCTATGAGGGGGGCTACGTTCAGCAGTGGACTTCATAAGGGCATTTTACAGTTGGGTTTTTAGTTTCCCTTTTAATAAATATTATATACTAGCGACCCGCCCCGGCTTCGCGAGTGTACCAATCTTCACAAGATCACCCTGGGCCAATTTGAATATTGCCTGCAAAATTTCACCTAAATCGATCAATCCGTTGTGGAGTCCACACATACAGACATCGAATTTTATATCAAAGAAAATAACAAAAAATTGGTGGACGTTTTTCACATACAGCGCCATCTAGCCCCAAACTAAGCTAACTAGTACTATGAGAACCAGATAACTGATAGAATACATAAATACTTTTTTACAGTAATTTTTTTTTTTTTACATTCATTAAAAAATCATCCTGATTAGCATTTTTTTTACAACGAACTAGTCAAGCGTTTGGCCACAATGTCACCTGATGGAAAGCGACGATGTGGCCGAAGATGTAGCACGCTTGCCTAGGAGATACCTATTCACTTTTTTCTTGAACAGCCCTGGATTGTATCTGTTCGGAAAGACAGACGCAGGTAATGAATTCCACGCCTCTGCTATTCTTATTAGGAAGGTGCACTGGAAACGTTTAGTGCGTTTGATTAGCATCTTAGCATTTTGATAAGCAGTAATGTGAGCAATGTAAAATTCTCACATGATGAGCTTTACCTTTCTACTGGATTATAATTTTATAACCATGCAGCACACTAAGCTCTTCGCTTCGTTCCTCGCGTTGCCGTGAATATTCGCGAGGCGGCTACAGTCTGCTCTACTTGCACCGCTCCTCGCTCTATTCATCCCTTCGTCTTTGGCTATGTCATCGCTCTATCACTATCGCTGTCTGTCACCGATCCTTTGCCTCGCGCTCAAAAAACTGACCAAATCTTGAGCTATGGGCAAGGGAGGACCATGCAATTTATTATATTTAAAATAAATTAAATTGAATTAATTTTATTATATTAAATTAAATTTATTAGGTTATTTGAAATTGATTATTGAAATTGTATTAATGACGAAATACGGTGTGATGCACAGCTCCTATATTTAATTATATGATGTGTGTAATTCAACCATTGAATAAAATCTATCTATCTATCTATCATGACGAGTGACATGGACACGTAGGTAGACCCGTAGGTCTCTTCTCGGTACTTTTCTCGCCACACGTCGAGTTTCTAGCTGCAGCATTAAATACCCGTGACGTGAAGGCAATCATTGAATTTCAGAATTACCGTAGTAGGTCTACAATTTGTTAGCTACTAGGATAGGATTGAATTATTAATTGTACGTCTGAGTGTTCGCCCTATTTCTGTTCTATTACGTCAATCGTGCTCTAGAATGCTACTATTTGTTCTCGATTGAAACTCGATACAAGCTAAAGTACGTACTAAGGATCGCTTGTATAATAAGCGGTTAAAATGGTAGAATATTTTTCAAGTTTGATACTGGGAGTTCGATTTGACAATATTCTAGGATATTGTTATACACGTTCAAATAAAAAAAAATGTAAATGGCGGTAATGTCATGTTTACAATAAATATAATATTGTTTTAATTTGGTTAAAAGGAAATTGTAAAGCTGTAATGGTTATTGTATTGAAATATTAAAGAACCAAAATCCACGGAGTAAGTTAATACCAAACAAAAGCGGCAAAAGTAAAAACTTTTTAATATTGTGAATATGAGTAGCGGCGGCGCACTTGCCTGCGACGATAGCACGCCTGCGCCCCATGATGGCGCGCCTGCGGGCTGCGGATCCCTCGGAATTTTTTGACAATGTTTTGGAGATTTCATTGTCAATTGAGAAAATTTTTGTTGTATTTTGTTGTGATTGGTACAAGGAACATAATACTCTCTAAGTTAGTACATTTTCGTCAAATGGGGATAATTTTGTGATTTTTGTTATCTTCAGTGTTTTGTGCTGGAACTTCCTGTGACATTTTTATATGCCCTTTGTATAAACTTTTTTAAATGTATCACGATACATTAAGCTATACAAACACGTCGTCCACAATCTCAGATGGGTTGCTTGAGTGCGAAATTTGTGCGGACCGAAGATTGTATAAAGGTTGTAGAGGTCTAAAAATTCATTGCAGTCGTCGACATGTGCCAAGATCTGACATACCAGTTCTATCAAGTGGGACCCCGGATCTGCAGGTGTCGACACTAGCAACTGGCACAGTTAGCAACACACCTTTGAGCATTAGGCTCGCGCAGATGAAAAAATCGGTGAAAGTTATAAAACGCATCCCTAGAGGAGCCCGTGTGACCGTTGCTCAAAGTTTGTCGGAGTGCGTGGCGAAAGTAGTCGCAGAAAATTCTGTAAGAGCTTGGGAAAATTTACTAACCTTCTCATACTACACATTTCATATCGCACCCAACTCAAACCATCGCTCACTAACCTCTGCCATAAAATTCAATACATCCCGGCAATCCATCCCATCCCACTGTATTATTCCCGATACCCCAAGAATTTCATCTTCAATCAAACTGATAGAAAACAAGCTTTCTGACGGAAACGTCAGAGGCGCGGCCAAACTCCTTTTTTCTAGTGACTCCCTCGCCACGGACTCCGCCGAGACTTATGCAGCTCTCTGCGACAAGCACCCGGCGCCGTCGTCTTCCACCCAGCTCCCGACCCCTCCAACAACAGAAACGCCTCTACATGTCGATGAGACAGCCACGCTGCAGGCCATCAGATCCTTCCCCAATGGCTCTGCTGGTGGTTTAGATGGCTTTACTCCCCAACATTTAAAGGATCTCACCGATCCTCTTGTCGGAGAGGCGGGTAAGTGTCTTCTCGGAGTTTTGACAAAATTGGCCAATCTCATGTTAAATGGTCAAGTCCCGATTGAAATAGTCCCAATCCTATACGGCGCCAATTTAGTAGCACTCACAAAAAAAGACGGTGGCGTTCGTCCCATTGCTGTGGGTTGTACGCTGAGACGCCTTACTTCCAAATTATGTTGCAGAGCAATTCAAGATCACCTCTCTACAAAATTTCGGCCTCGCCAACTTGGTTTCGGTGTAAGAGCTGGGTGTGAGGCGGCTGTGCATGCTGCACGTACTTTTTTGCAGTCAACGAATTACGACGTTTTTGTGAAAATTGACGTCAAAAATGCTTTTAATAGTCTAGACAGGGGTGTCCTTTTATCAGAAATTCGAAAAGAAATACCAGAGATTTATAATTACATGTGGCAATGTTATGGAACTCCTACGAAATTATTGTTTGGTGAAAAAGAAATTGATTCTTGCGTCGGATGTCAACAAGGAGATCCGCTCGGACCTGGTATTTTCAGCTTGGGGATCAACCCTATAATTTCGGATTTAAACTCAAAATTGAATGTTTGGTATCTTGATGATGGTTCATTGGGTGGAAATGCATCAGAGGTACTGGAGGATCTTCGCTGTATCATACAACGTTTTAACTCTATTGGACTCTCTCTCAATTTCAATAAATGTGAAATTTTCTTCTCAGATCACATTCAAGGCAATGCCCGTACATCACTTTACCAAAAATTTAATTCTTTATGTCCCAATATTTTAATACAGTCCAAGACCTCACGAACCTTGCTAGGTGCTCCAATATTCTTGGAAGCCATTCCGCCATTAATGACGTTAAAAATTGCAAATTTTACAAATAATTCACAACGTCTTTTCCAAATTAAACCGCACATGGCAATATACATTCTTCGGCTCTGTCTTTTCACACCGAAATTCATGTATTTACTCCGATGTTCCCCATTGTGGTATTTTCCCTTAATAACTGATTTGGTCGATTCTACTTTGAAAGAGACTGTCACAAAAATTCTAAATCTTCAGTTTGACAATCGCTCGTGGGCGCAGGCTACCCTTCCAATTTCTTTCGGTGGGCTGGGGATACGTCGCTCATCAAGCGTGGCACTTCCAGCCTTCTTAGCCTCTAGCCACGGCTCGCAGACCCTCATCGGCAAGATCCTTAATATCCCTTTAGCTGATGTTCGGGTTGCTTGCCAGGCAGAAGCTTTAGCGGCCTGGAGTGCTTCGTGTCCTGGTGTCAGCGTTCCCACCGAAACGAAAATTCAAAGTAATTGGGACCTTCCGCTCACCAAAATTATATATAATGCCCTATTAGACCAAGCTGCAGATGACTCAGACCGAGCGCGCCTTATGGCCGTTTCAGAGGCGGAGTCGGGCCACTGGCTCCGAGCCCTACCCTCTGACAACTTGGCCACCGTCCTTGATCCCAGTTGCTTACGAATAGCAGCGGGTCTACGTTTGGGGACTAAGTTGTGCGAGCCTCATCGCTGCCAGTGCGGACAAACCGTGGACCAATTTGGACGTCACGGGCTATCCTGCATGAAGAGTGCCGGCCGTCTATTTCGTCATTGGGCGATCAATGATTTAGTCAGGCGGGCACTCTCAACAGCATCCTTGCCCTCGACACTAGAACCGAGCGGAATGTCGAGAGAAGACGGTAAGCGACCAGACGGTGCCACTCTTGTACCATGGCGTCTCGGCCGAGCCTTGGTTTGGGATGCCACCTGCGTGGACACCTTAGCACCGACTCATGCTAGCAGTTCCGCTCGGAGAGTCGGGGCCGCGGCCGAGCAAGCCCAACTAAATAAATGTAGGAAGTATTCACAGCTCAGCGCACACTATGAATTTGTTGCGTTGGCTGTGGAAACCATGGGCCCGTGGTCATCCGACACTAAACAATTTTGCAAAGACTTGTCGAAGAGGCTGGTCCTCGCCTCGGGGGATCCCAGAGCTGGCGCATACTTCTCCCAAAAACTGAGTATAATTATTCAACGGGGAAATGCTGCCAGTATTCTGGGTACCCTGCCGCACGGTGGCGAACTTGACGGCGTGTTTGTTTTGTAGGTTAGATTAGTTTTTATTTATATTTTGTTATTGCTACATTAGATTATAACAAACTTTATCTATTAAATATAATAAAAATTACACGTTCACAGCAAGAGGCGGTACACAATAATAACGTCATCTAATTATTTTGAGGTGTTGCTATGAACGGTGCGCATAAGCCTAGCCATATGATACAGTTTGCTGGACTGCATCATATGGCCAAGCCCTTAGTTATCACAAAAAAAAACTACTAGTGCGCCGAATTGAGACCTTCACAAAGTCTGGACCAATTTTGTATAATATCTGAATTTAAAATAGTATTGAATTTAACTACTTGCCTACAAATTCGCAAAGTATCGTCAGACAAATTATAAGCAAAAAAATACAAACTTGTACAAAAACAATTTTTGTTTACTTTTTCCTAATTCAAAAAAAAGCAAGGGGTATTACACCGTTGAAGAAAATGAATCCTAAATTCCAAAAAAACATCACCTTCGAGTAACTAGTATGTAAGTGGTAACCCCTCAAAGTTCCGAAGGGTCAAACACTGAATTTCGATTACCATACGAAGGGACTGTCCATTAATAATGTATCGCGGATTTCCTACGGCCGATAACGAAAATCGACTTGTCTTGTAGTAGAAGCCGTTTAGATTATTTTGAATTAAGTTTTTTGCTTAGAGATGCCGTATGCTCAATACTTTTGTAGCCAACAGTCGCCTGAACTTTCATCACGACAATTTATTTAGCGAAGGTCTCAGGCGCAAATCTTCGTTTGTATGTATATGTTCAAACTATAAATTGAGAACCGTTGATTAAAAATAAAAAGATTGTTATATTCAATACTATTTTTGAGTTCCAATATGAACAAACGCGGTCAAGTGGGTGTAAAATTTAAGGGTCGCGAAGTCTTAATTCATCAAACTATAGGTTATTTCAATTTAACTTAATACAGTAAACATGAAGAAACAAGCAATCAAACAATTGTTGTGGAATTTAATCTTTGGAAAGGATTAGTTTTATTTAGTTTTATTAAATGATAATTCAGACAAATTTAATTATTTTTTAACAAATACAGCCAAGTTCGAGTTAGACTCGTGCACCGAGGTCTCCGTGCCACATAACATTATATGTGCATCTGGCTTCGTTTATTACTTTTGAAAGGATACGCTTTACGGTAGGACAAATAGACAGACGACGCGGCGTAGACTTAGTAATAGACTATTTAGGTACTGTCTAAAAAGTAAGAATAATATAAAGTTACCTCACATTTTATAATTAGTCAATCCCTGAAGTTTATACAAGAAAGAACAGAAGAAAAAAAACCTACTTTTCACGAGTCAGATAAAAAAAAATGCAGTACAACATGTCGTCATAAAATCTTCATAATTTTGTACTTACGCTTAGTCGACAAAATTGAAGGAAGCTATCGTAAAATCGCCGAACCATAAAAATAGTGCAGAGCGTGCGGCGATTCTTAGATGTTATCTGAATTAAATTGTTGTTTTAACGACGACATTTGATGCCAGTTTTGTAATATTTGAATTAATTATGATTAACAAATGTAATACCTGTTGAAATTGTTAAAGGCTCGGCTCCACCAAATTTTGTTGCAGGCCATCTCACGTGACATGACACTGCATGCAATATGCGTCCAGTTCGTGTGACATTATATCGTACTGTCCAAACTAGACACTAGACATTTGCTGTCGGCAAAATCAGTTTTATCGAGTCTAAACGTCAATTGTGGCTTTATTCGTCGTTAAAAAACAATTTGTCTATTCTTAACATATTTTTTATTGATGTCTTCCATACTTACGGTGCTGAGTCGGAAAAGCTGAGTTTAACGATACGCTGCTCGGAAGCGGAACAACGGTATTTTATCGATTAGACAAGTTTGACATTTGGTATAGACACTAATATTATTGGAAGAGAAACAAAATACCTGACTGAAAATTGTAGCCTATGCCACTCCGGACAAAAAGAGGAATCTAATACTTATAATTAATACTCATTATAAATTTATATAATTTTACAAACTTAGTATATGTTTTTTGTGTCGCCAAAAAGTGCCAAATATGACGCATAAGATAGACAAAACTGTTTTTCCGACGACAATTGTCAAGTTCGACGATCGATAAAATAATATACTTGCAGTGCCCATGTTTTGCGACTGAATAGTAGAACGCCACGCGTCCATTTCTGTTTGAAACGTCATGGTTAGTACCACGGGTTCTATAAAACATATATTTTGTTCTAATATATTGGCTCCACACATACTGGCTAAATAGCCAGTTTACAATTTTGTAATAAAATTACGTTAAATACAATAAAAATTGCTCTTATAGTCATAGTCTAAGTCACAGAATATATCAGAACAAGGGGTCTGAAATCTGTGGTCTAAACAATTTCAATCACGGTCCCGTCCAAGTGAAATTTCAACAAAGTTTTGAGTGGAGTTTTGGAAACATCGTGAAAAGACATGGTTGAAAACATGAAACAACATGAAAAGACAATGTTCTGTGTAACATGTCAAGCGATCCAATTATAAATGTATAAATAAGAAACAATTGTTTACTCTCTCATAATTACGCCATTTTAAAATACAGACGTTAACAAAATTTCGTTTTGAACTTGTATTTTTAATTTTGATGGCAGAAGCACCTTTTTAAACAAAATTATATCTATCCCTTTATCCTTTGGGCATCGCGAAATTATATAAAATTGAATTGGCGTCCCCAAAATTAACTTTACCTACAGAATTACCATTTTGCCGAGCTTCTTGCCGAATGGAAGAAAATTCTATGCTCTTATTTTAATTAGGTTGATTTAGCATGTTATCTATGATATTATGGCTTTATTTTATTTTGTCCAAAACAATTCAAGGCCACAGAATTAGCATTGCTATTCAATAAGGTAACGTCGCCAGTTTTTATTTAGCCCGCGGGCAGTGGCCTAGGCTCCATTTTAATCTGTAATAGTTTATAATAATTTCAATTTTGTTTTTCAATTAATTATTAAAACTTTATTTTTTTAACCGGTTACAAAGATAATTTTGTTAATTTTGCTTAGTTTAGGGCTCACTGGCTAATCTTGTACAGAGTGTGTACTAAGAATACCAAAATTTGTGTTATAACTAAGATTTTTTTTATAATTTGGCTTCTTTGTATGTTCTTTCTTTATGTTGAAATAAAAAAAATATCTAAAATTATTTTATTAATTATAATTATCTAATTACTTTATATTAAGTAAACAGGTAAAATCGCGAGACGCAGTTAGTCCCTAAGTACTGCCCATGATACTTTAAAATCGATATTTTTTTTGTAGTTTCTCCTTCAAGCAGCACAGAAGCGACTGATCGATGTGATTAGGGTTTCGTACCAAAATGGTAAAAAAGAACCTTTACTTACTTACCTTTATGGCGACTATATTATTATTATTTATGGAGACTTCTGTATTGGTCTATCAGTCAGATTGTCTGTCTGCCACAGCGAATTATCTCAGGGACTATAAAAGATGGAAGCACTTGAAATTTTCCACAAACTTGGACAACGATTGCCTAAATAAAAAAAATAAAATAGAACCCAATAAAGGAGTTTTTTGTGTTTTTTTACCCGACTTCCCAAGAAGGACCGTAATATTTTTGAGGTGTATGCAAGTATATGAGTATGTAAGTATGTATGTTTCTGTGTTCGTATGTAACATTCTGTATCCTAAACGGCTGGACAGAGTTTGACGAGTGACGTGTCGTTGGATTCCTCTTCAAGTCCGAAGTAACATAGACTACATTTTACAGTCGGTATTTTCTTTTTGTTTAAGTACAAATTTTTGGGTTCCGTGTTGTTTTTAAATGCTATAAGTACTGAACTCTCTACGAGCGAAGTTTCACTCCTCGAGTCTCGTTCGACTCGAAAAACGGATCAAAGACGCAGGTGAAACAATAGACTGATGTAGCTTTTAAGTAACCTATTTATAATATTTGTCTACTCAATACGCCTCGGACCTTGGGAGAAAATTAAATTAGCTCGGCTACTTATTCGAGACATAAATTCTGGTTTAATATTATTTATTATACATAATTGAATTATATTTAGGAAGATCTGCTCGAAATATGTAATTAAATTTAAGGACGAAATGAAAATGGAACTATCGCGAACATTATTTTGTTCTCTGCTTTACAGTACAGAAATACAGAAAATTTTATTCATGACAAAAATACAGTACATTTTTTATTTATCATTAAGCCATCGGGCAAACCTGAAGTCGCTAAAAAAACAATGCTGGTGCCTGTTTTGGCCAAAAAGTCAGCATTTCCATCCAGTGTGGCAATGCTGCCAGCAGCCGCTTCCACCAAGGTGCTAGTAGATTAGTTATTGTATTGTAGTTTAGTTATAACTATTTTTTATACTAGCGTTCACCCTCGACTTCTTTCGCATAGACCTAAAAAAAAGTAGTCTATATCCGTCTCCGACCCTTAAGCTATATATATATATCTATGTAAAAAAATCAGCTCGATCCGTTCAGCCCTTTAGCCTTGATAACGCGACAAACACACAGACAGCGTTACTTTCGAATTTATAATAGTAGTTAAGATTAAGATTTTAGAGAAACTTACAGTCACACAGCAAGCAATGGGGAGAGCTATGCTCAGAGTTTCTTTGCGCGATAAAATCCGGATAGAGAATATTCGCCGAATAACCAGTCACTGACTTAGCTAGCAGGGTTTATACAAGCTGAAGTGACAATGGACAGGCCATACCGCTCGAAGAACCGATGGAGAAGAAAAGTTCTTGAATCTTGAGTCTGCGAGTATACTTATGAATCTTATTTGCGGATGTGTGCATGCGTAAATACACGAGCATACATAGCGGCTTTAAACTCGGTTTGTTTCTGTCGAGCGCGATAGGAGTGAGCTAGCTGTACTTAATAAGCTCTGCCGTTGGAGAAGAAAGGACTTTAAGTGGCGACCAAAAACGTAGGCAGGCCTCCCACTAGGTGAACCGACGACATTGTAAAAGACACGGGGTACAGGTGGATGCAAATTGCCAATTGTCGTTCAATGTGGCACTCTAAGGGGAAGGCCTATGTTCAGCAGTGGACGCTTAAGGCTGACAATGATGATGATGATAATATAGTTTTCATTGTAAATAATGTATGCAGTTAAATAAAATACTGTCATCCATACATGTTATTGAGTGTCAATGTCATTTTTCTATAAATTCTGTATCACCCTGTGCTAACCGAACCTCGACCCATGCGTCCAAGCTGTTATCTATCGTATTTATTGCATGTGAGAACTTCTTTTGCTCTGACTTCTTACTGTATTTCCCTTAGATTCCATATTCAGGACGATCCAAGCGTACCAGGCTTTGGTCAAAATACACCTATAAAAATGTGCTGTCATTGATTCATTGCAAGTAGGCGTTTGAGATAGCCAATGAGAACGCTTGGACGCAGGCACAAAGATCTCGTAATGCGGTATCTATAGTATGATCTGTGGCTATGACCGATTACTGGACTAACCGGAGTAAGTAACTTTATTGTGACGAAGCGAGAGGGCTCTATTACTCGACATCAGCATCATCACGCCCCTGCCTTGAACACTCTGGGATACCAGCCTAGCCTTGAAGTGTGGATTGAGGCCAGTTGTCCCAGTGCGTATTGGCGGATTCACATACGCCATCGAATTTCTTCTCCAGAAATATGCAGGTTTCCTCACAATGTTTTCCTTCACCGAAAAGCCAGTGGTATATCCGTACGTAACTTCCAAAAACTCATTGGTACACCCGCCTGGATTCGAACCCACGATCCCACGAATGTGACGCTAGCATGCTCCCACTGAACTACCACGACTACTACAAAGTCTGTACTTATTCAAGCGTTATTACGAAGCAAGGCTTCTGTACTTGTATTAATTATTAGTCTGTGATAAAGGTAAATTTTGGTCACACTATGAGACCCTTTTTTCACAAATAAAAGAATCCCTAAAAAATACGTTCAGTATTCTTCAGTATACATATCGGGTCCTTTTCATCAGAAACCTAAACGTAAATTTCGCACGATTTGTGGACGTAGTAAGGATGAGTCTTGCTGGTAATCATCATTTTTGTTATAACAATAACCTACCTGACGCGATAACGTTGAATTATTTGATTAATTAATTCATCATCATCAATAGACCGCAGACACTGGTGAATAAAGGCCTCCCCCGAGCGCCACACTTATCGACTATTTGCTGTTTGTATCCAGCGGTTGCCCATGACATTTACAATGTAGTCGGTCGACCTAGAAGGCCTACCTAGGCCAGTTGCAGTTTGAGCCTTTCTTCCCCATCGGCTATCAGTTCTTCGAGCGATGTGGCCTGCCCATTGCCATTTCATCTTGCAAACTCTGAAAGCTATGTCGGCGACTTTAGTTCTTCGGCGAATATCCTCGTTCCAGATTTTTTCGCGCAAAGAAACTCCGAGCATAGCTCTCTCCATTGCCCGCTGTGTGACTCTGAGTTTTTCCAAAAGGCCAGCTGCTAAGGACCAGGGCCCGTACCGTGAGGTGCTTATTGCGATGATTGTTAGGCTGAGCCGAGAACGCTGCGCGACTATACACCTTATCGCGCCTCGATACGTTTCGTGGTCGTGCATCATCGTCGGCTGAACCTAACAATCATCGCAATAAGCATCTCACAGTACGGGCCCAGGTCTCAGTTCCGTACGTCATCACTGGCAACACACACTGGTTGAAGACCCTTGACTTCTGACATTGCGGAATTTTGGACGAGAAGATAACCAAGTAACTACCCGAACTCTGCTCGTTCGACTTGGATTATTCGGGCGACGAATAATTAATTAATTTGCCTTAATTTACGTGTCAACTAAAGCTTTTTTGGATATGTTTTTGCCTGTAATATTTAAAGCTATTTACGACCAATAAATGTTTCTGATTTCTGATGTTTTTGTCTGTTTTCATCGTAACTAGTAACGAAAACATCATAATTTTGCTTTTGGGCTACTGACATTTGTCTGCACTGTTTCCGCGTAATTTAAGGGTCTTAAAGAGGGAGATAAACGGTCGCTAGCTATCTCCTTCACGGAGGACTTATACAGTTTTTTAACCTTTCAAGGTTAAAAAAAAAGTAAAAGTCTAGATACTTTGTTGATACGCATGTTTTGAAGAACAAATCACACTAATATTATAAATGCGAAAGTTTGTGTGCAAGTGTGTAAGTATGTAAGTAGGTAAGTATGTAAATAAGTAAGTATGAAAGTATGTTTGTTCTCGTTCAACTCTGTGACGGCTGAACGGATTTGAATGAAATTTTCTATGGAGATTGCTAATACCCTGGATTAAACAGATAGGCTACTTTTTATCCCGGAAGAAATTACCGTTCCGGAGGGATAACATAAATCACCCGATGATCACCCGTTTCTGCAACCATTTTTATTGTATAGCGAAGTAATTTTTTTTTTTTTTTTTTTTTTTCCTCCCTTGAGGATTTTGGCATCGCACGTCTTCTGCATTTATTTATTATTTGATAAGGAGTTACTGTATATCACAAATACGGACATGGGATACTTTTTTTACGTCCACGCGAACGATGTCGCGGGTAACCGCTAGCTATGTTTATAATTATAACTGTTAATAATTAATCTCGTATTCTCACTGAGGTTAAACGTGATATATGCACACCGCGCGACTCTGGCGCAAGCATATAACACCACTTGCAATGGTGCACGCACTAAATCTATTCGAACTACGCATGACTCTGTCACTTTTTTTTTAAATAAAGTAATCAAAGTGTATACTGACTAAACAAACCACTCAAAATGTATACTTAAAAAAAAAAAACAAAGCAAATTCAGTCTAAATCCTTCTCATTAAATATTCATAAACCGTTTTTATATTCCAAAATAAATGTTGTGATTCATAAAGTGAAATGTTGACCCTAAATACGCCCCTGTCCGATTCCCACCTTCCACTCGGGATGCCAAAGGAAAAAGGGTTAATATTTTATATTTGCTTCTTAAAATTCATCCCAAATGTCACGCCCTCCGCGAACCTTTGAAAAGCTTTTATTTCATTCCGTATTCAGCATTCGCCGGGTTTCGGAGTGACGTATCTCGAGTAGAGATGTCGATATCGATATCGGTATTTATAATTTATCGATAAAGTTACGAAGTCGGGGAATGCTTCGGTCTCATATCTACCAAAATATGCAGCAAATTTTGTAGTGGTAGGACTCTCTTGCAGAGTCCGCCTGGGGAAGTACCACACCTTTGCCAGTTATTCATCCGCCAAGCAGTGGTGTGCAAGCATTACTGTGTTCCGGATTGAAGGGCAATGTTTCCAGCGTAATTACTGGGCATACGTAGATTTAACATCTAACATCTCATGTTGACGAGCGCAGTGCATTGCCGCGCATAGTTTTGAACTGTTGAAGTTCAAAATTCTGGGTGGCACTGAACAGTTATGGGCAAGCGTGACGTCAGGTGAGCGACTTGCTCGTATAGTCATCGAGTAACATAAAAAAAAAAATGTAGTAGTTATCTGATAATAATTATATTTTTATTTTCTGTGTTACATTTCTAATTTTAGGAGGAACATAATAACTTTGTACTTGCGGCCAGAGGCTAAGCAGCATCGCATACTAAATTGCGAGCATCAGCTTGCTTATATGGTCGACAGGCTAGGTGTTTGACCACATCTCAGATGACTTTTTTTTTTTTTTTTTTTTATTTAATATAACCCTCTCCTCTTCAGAGTCGTAGTAGCTCAGCGGAAGAACGCAAGCCTCACATGCATGGGGTCCTGGGTTCAAGCTCCGGCGGGCCTGTATCAAAGAGGTCCTTGGAACTTACGTACGGATATACCACTGGACTTTCGTTGAAGGAAAATATCGTGAGGGAACCTTCATATTTCCGGTGAAGAAATTGGACGGCATATGTGAATCCGCCAACCCGCACTGGGACAGTGTGCATATGGCCTAATCCCCTTTCGAGTGTAGGCCGATATTCCAGCAGTGGGGTGTTAAAGGCTGGTGCAGAGATAATCCTCTCCATCCTAAATTTGCCTAGAAGATATCGCTTTCAGCGGTAAGGCCGCCAGTTGATGCACTACTTTTAAGCTCTTTTGTCCTATGAGTATTTTAAATCTGGACTAAACAATAAAGATTTTATCTACAAATATGAGTATAAGTATCACCATCAGCTGTGGTTTCCTCACGATGTTTTCCTTCACCGGCAGCTCTCATTGTAGGGATTTGAACCCACGCTCTGCGGTACGCGATCCGTCGCTACAAACGTAATAAATTGTAATGTAACGTAATAAAGCTAGTACGTATTTAAATTTTGTAGTCAGTTAGTAAGTATTTAGCATAAATCTGCCTAACTTAATTACGAGAAAAAGCGGATTCGCAAAACAAACGGTCCAATTCCATCTCTAATTAGCAGAAATCATATTTTGCTCCTAAACAGTAGCACTTAGCATTCCGTTTAAAAATCTTCGTGATTTCGTGACGACCGGGCGGCGGCGTCGAGCTTTGATGGACTACTGATTTTCACGATAAATTTAATATCTGTATCAGCCTTTAAACATCCCACTGCCCAAAAAATTAATTCATCGACTAGATAACCTCCTCCTTTTTGTGGGAAGTCAGTTAAAAAGAGGCCTAATAACTAGTGTAACAACTGGCGGCCTTATCGCTGAAAGCGATCTCTTCCAGGCAACCTATGGTGCAATTATTCATTATTTTTATTCTTTGATAGTGCATTTTTTCTGAGTACTTTGTTGATCGTTTTTTTTTTTTAATTAATTTTATTGAAGAATAAATAAATAATTTTTCACACTCATCACTCCCCGCTAGGATTCCCTGTGTCGGGAATGCATGGAACACACACAAAGATACATACCCATATATATATATACATACATATGACTGACACCCAGACCCAGAGCAGATAATATTTAAATGCATGGTCGGAAATCGAACCCGGATCTCCCATCTCATAAGGCAGTCACCATTGAGCCAAACAGGTCGTTGTCGAATACTGGGCATTCGGCTAAAAAAAATGCAGTATTAAATGTATTTGTAACTAGCACTCGCAACATTTCCACGCTGAATGGCCGGGGAAACCGGCTAGACCAAGAACCACCACGACCTTTCTTAACTCTAGTATCAGTATCTACAAGCAAAGTCACAAGTCCCGCCGTTAATAATGCGCCTAGCATGTTGGGAAAATTCCATACAACCTAGAAATTAATGAATTAGCCCAAATGTCAGAGCGAGGTAAGGCAATTTAATGATGTTGTTACTCAGCAGGCAACGTGACCCTTCAGCCTTTAACCTACTACCATAATGCTACTCGTTTACATTTTAATAAAGTAATACCAAAATAAACTACTACGCTACTACATTTTTAGACTAAACCCGTAGGCCATGTTGCGGTCACCACCTACCACTGACTACATAAGTAACGGACGCCCTAAAACCGTAAAACGAATGAAATATCGATTTTGTAATTAGATATGAAGCAGGCATGTTGAGATAGGCCTGAACTTTCGATTTCACGGTGGCGAGATAAAAATCACCAAGTTATCCCTACACATATAAGAATTTGAAATCGTCATTAACTTACTTGATATACGACTCAAAACGCCGTAACAATAAATTTGACTCGAGAACAAGGCCGAAATTTGGTGAGCTATAAAATTTAGAATGCATTATTACCATTTTAAACTAAACATTTTAACTTAAATAAATATCTGAGTTAATTATATCGCATCGTAAATCTGTTTATGAACGGGTTTCCTCAAATTTCAAACTAAATTGTGGCGATATTTTTGAACGATAACATCTAAATGTGTTATAGAGTGACGCCTATTTTATAAACTGTGAATTTATTCATGCGTTCGTAATATATCGGATTTCAGTATAATCTGTTGGGCTTAGGGAAATCGTTGACGAGTGATCAATAGACATCACAGTACAGTTACGAAACAAGAATCTGCGGTCAAAATATCAAAACAAAATTACCCGAATTCTACTAGTAGTTTGAAACGAACTGAGATCCTGCGACCTCAGCCTGTGGTCCGATGTTCCTCATTTATATATTTTATTTATTTAATAGACACCAACATGATGTACGTCATAGTAACATAGAAGGAGGCAAGAAATGGAGACAGGCTAAGCATCACCACAATTATAGGTGCTGACATGAAACTAAGAAGCGAATTATACTTAAATAATAATAGTCAACGACTTAAAGATATTTTTTGTAAGTATACGTAGTAAAGTGTCAATTAAGAAAGTCAGAAAACTATTCTTTGCTAATACTAGAAAATGTTCTGCAAATCAATAACTTAAACTCGCCTGCGCCTCCACAAAACAGGACAATGTCTTTATCCTGAAAGAAAACATTAAAATTAGACAAATAGACAAGAAAACGAATTATTAAATCGTGATAAAATTAATTAAAACACGCAAAATACGGCGTCTATCAACTTAACTTATCCATGCACCGCGGCTTCGCGGTGGATTTTATTGAAATACTGGGCGTGTGTTCTAGACCATAACATGGCACAGAATAGATAATGTTAAGAGCATCCTAAAAACGGATGAGCTAGAAACAATATGACATGACATACTACGTTCAAAATAACTCTGCTCGCGATAAAGTGGGTGCTTGTTGGTATTATTTTTACGCAAAAACTTGGGGTTGTTGAAGTCGGGCTTCTACCGCTTGAATCCTATGACGAAAAGAAGCTCCGACATCAATCTTGGACAGAGAATATCAGTACTGCGTTGCGCTCCCCAACCTCCCCACACATGTCGTGGTCATCGTGACAATTTATAGTGGCGCCGAGATGCCCGATACGGCGATATAAGTACTATTTAACTTAAACTTAAACTTTAAATTTAACAATACAAAATACACATAATATGACATATTACATATTATAAAAACATATTACATATTATTAATATCACATATTATATAATATATAATATATTAAGTACTTTAATAATAGCATATTATTGACTAAGTCTAATTTGACAAAACAGCTGTTGTGGGCATTATAGGCTATATTTTATTTTTTTTAAACTGTTTTATCGCTCCTGCAGTCGCGGAAGAAAGCTATTACAATCATATAATCATACAACCGTACATCCGTAAAGCATTAGCAGTACAGTCGCACAATCGTAAAATCGTACAATTCCACAATCATGCAACCATACACACAAACACAGACTGGCTTTCTTAGACTGGAAGAGTCGCGACGACATGCGGCAGTCACCTCCTCCGAGTTGCGTCGCCTAATGTATGAACGGTGTATATTTGTAAAATTGGAAACAATTTAAATAATCGCGCGATTTCAGAGATAAAGATCACTCGATCGTGTCGAGATAATCCTATAATCATAATTTAAGTTATATTGGGTGACGATAATTGGTTTGTTTATGGCCAAGGTTTTGTAGGAGTGAGTTTTATATTTATAAAAACTTCGTATACGATATTATTATTTATCCATATTATTAAATTATATTCAAAAGTGAATAGGCTGTTGAAAATAATACATGGAAGCTGTCTGCGAAATATTGCGTTTTTTTTAAAGGCACCCTTATAAGTACACCGTGTAATGTAAAAATAAATTTTCGGAAAGAAATAAGTTAAAAAAAAATCTTAACAAAAACCGTTTAAACTGAGCCTGCACCGGGCATTTCTATGTGGACCGAGATGACTCCTTTCCCATATAATATGTAACGTTATCCGGCAACGTTACAAGTACCTGCAAGGAATGTTACTTTGACAAACATCATTTATCGAGTACTAGCTGATGCTGGTGCTATAGGACTAACCCTAAAATCGAGAAAAAAAATCTGCTATTCCATACATTTTGTCGAGTGTCATTGACATTTTTCTATGGAACAGCAGATTTTTTTTCTCTATTTCAGGGTTAGTCTCATAGTACAAGTTGTTCATAATGATGAGTACTATAATATTAAAAACAATATTATAATATATATATAAAACTATAATAATAATAATAATACCCTTTTCCGGTCACTTGCCGATGGGCGACATTGTATATAGATGATAAGTAAGCAAGTTACTTTATCGCGAAAGCAATTAAAGTCTCACAGCGGGCGTCGTGCGCAGAAACCCCGGAACCCGTCTGAAAATTCCTGAAAACGCGCTGTTACGGCTGTGTTGTTTTCTTTAATTGTCCACAACACGCCACGCTCTGTAAAGGGGTTTTAAGGGTACTGTTGTGCTAGTTTTACACTAACTACAGTAATAAACGGTTTACTTCTCCTTTTCGTAAACGTTGACTGACCTACGAGTTATTAGGCCAGGTATTAGGAGAATATTTAGGCCACACGAAGACCTGCGACATGTTATATTGACGTTTTTCCAACTGTGTTTAGAATGCATGTAAGTCCTAAATTACCTTGCCATTATCAGAAGCTAGAAGACCTTCATTCCTGAACAGGCTTCCTCCTAAATTTTGCCGTTTGCCCCATACTTGGCAGGTGGATTGGCGATCGCAAAAAGCCACCGTTTATTAAGAGGACGCCTCTGCTCGTCCCGTACTTTTGGTCGCAGTTCCAGGTCCAATTACCATGTATAACGGAATAAATGATATTAATCTGTAATGATAGTATTCTTTTGCAGAATCCGCCTTGGAAGTTCCACACTACTGCAAGGTGTTAAAAATAAATAAAAAATAAACAGCCAGGCAGGACCTAGTCAGCAAACATTACTATGTTCTGGGTTGAAACGAAATGTTTCCAACAAAATTACTAGGCATAAAGAGAATTAACGAACTGAATAATAATAACGCCGCCTTGTGGCGAGCCGTCGGTAAGGGGTGACACCACGTACTCTGATTCCACGGGGCCAAATGAGACCCTACGGATTGCCCTAACCGGCCGCCCGGGGGTGGAAATCCCAAGAGGTAAGAACCTAAGCTGCAGTGGCAATGTTACCCCCGTATACTGAAACGTTTGTTAACTTTGACGACAGTTTAAGTCTATTGCTGCCTTTTTCATTTGCTTAGTGCCAGACAAAGGCAGTATTAGAATTACTCTGTTGTCAAAGTTAACAAACATTTCAGTATTCGGGGGTTAAGCGCATAAAGCCGCAAGTAGCGTTCAGTAAAAGTGCAGCACACCCTGAGCCATCCACACCAATTTTGCCCCTCTGCAAGCAATGTATGGCATCCTATATGGGGCCCATTGAGTGTATGGTAAGTCACCACCCGCCGCAAGATTTGAAATGAGGCATGATTGTCAGGTGCCGTACTTCATTCCATAGCATTTTAAATTATAAAACTTTAAAAGTTATGTTTTAAATTTAAAAATCAAAATTTAAACTCAATACTAAAATGCATGCCAAATAGAAAACGATCAATGTTTTAGATGAAGGTGAGGAAATAAAAGGCTAATTTATTTATTTATTATGTAGAAAAAATCGGAAATGCTAGTCAAATTTTACGTAGGTGTTTTTAGTAAAGTATGATAAGCTTAAAAGTTAATTAACCCCTCAACGCTGACAGACCGAGTTAAAGCACGCAGAGCCTTTATCAGTACAGCTGTTACTAACACAGTTAATACAGTATGGACAATGTAGAAACGCTGACTGCGAAGAGTCGCAGGGCGTTCTGCGCTACTTACAACTCATTTGCTGCGGCCATTTACTTGACAAGTTGTGAGGAAAGTAGGGGGATGTAGGCAGAGACCTAGTGTGGCCCGTCACTCGTGCCGCTCGTCATGCTCCTCGTCTTGCCTACCGCTCTCGATGCTGTCGGTTGTTTCAAGTGTTTTCGAGTCAAAGGACCGGTAAGATAGAGATAGAGCGATGGCATGGCCAAAGACGTAACAGGTTTGACTAGCGCGAGGAGAGGCACGAGTAGAGCTGCGTGTGGCCTTTAGAGCATCCATACTGTTAATAATTTTCCATTCCCAGTATCAGATATCAAGATGTTTATCTAAAGGATTGGGGATTAGGAGCCTGGTGAAAGCGGAAAGGTTAGGGCCCGCCTTTTTTATTGAAACAGCCCTAATTATGAGATACTTAGATGACTCAATAAAACTTTTCCGGGGGGAATAAAGGTTTTTTATGTGCTATATTATAGTGACTTAAAGATAAGATTTTTTGTTTTTTGACTTTGTAGTTACAGGCACCAATTTTGCAGCCTAAGGAGGTTGCGCCATTCTTATGTAGAGCTCGAAGCGCCTGTTGTTCGAATTTGGTAAAGTTATAATTCTTACCAATTTCGAACGACACGGTCTTCGTGACCTTCTTAAAGCGGCAGTGTAGGCTGCAAAATAATGAAAAATTATGACGTAGTCGTTTTTCTACAGACACAAAAATTGATTTTGGAAAACACTTAAAAGTCCATATGTCGTCAATTTGGGTTGCGTTGCATCAATTTGTGCGGTTGTGGCAAAATTTATCAAATTTATATTTTGCTTATAAATAGCTGAGGATATAAATAAGTTTAGTGTAAGTTTAGAAACATGATCGGTGACACTTTTCTCGATAGAGTAATTCGGCGAAAACAGGACTTCTAAAACAAGTTTTTAGTGATTTTCTCCGAATCTAGAAGTTAATGGCAATTAGTTTTATAATATTTAAATGGCCGTTGATTTACATAATGTAATTTAATGTAATCTCGCTTTTTTTTAAATTGAAATGTTTTTTTGAGTAATCTGGAGTTGTCCTCGTGTCCATCCAATGTCGCTTACGTTATTTCGCACCGACTCGTGCTTAACTCTTCATGCACGTGTAGACCGCATAAATCGCTCTTTCGCAAATGATTAAGTTTCCCAACCACGCCCTAACTTACAAGTCATAACTTAAGGCTCATTATGTACATTCTAAGTGCTACTTCGTGTACGTGACGACCATACTAATTATCTGTTAATTCGTTAAGCTGCCCTTAAGTAATTATGATTCAGGTATAATTTAAATTAGGAGCATACTAAGTAAGTTTAAGTTATACTTCACCTATTAATAACCTCGAACTAGCTTAGAGGAATAATAATGAGTGGGTCTCTTTCATCATCTCGTAAGTAAACTGTAAAGTTAGCTACTTGTAGTGATTGGACTCTTTTCTAGTGACTGCCTGGGGAAGTACCACATGTTTTCCAGATATTCAACCGCCAATCAGTAGTGTGCAAACATTACTATGTTCCGGATTGAAGGGCAACGTTTCCAAAGTAGTTACTGGGCAAAAAGAGATTTAACATCGGACATTACGAAACAATTTTTAATAAATAAAGTATATTACTCCATAGATTAGTATCTAACAGATAAAAACATATAGCACTGTTACATAACTAAAGTTATGGTTACTGCTGTCCCTCTCTCTACTCTTCTACTTCTTTAGCTGGTACCCGACGGGGACCACAATTGGGACCAAAATGTAAAACTACTAAGTACCAACATACATTGTGGAATGCTAAAATAAATATGAATATGGGTGAGGATTGCATTGCAATGGACGAGGGAGACAGTGCTGTGAACACCAAGGCCTTAAGTGAATCGCGCGAGTTGCGCGATTGGTTTGCGATCCGTGGATTTTTTGACAAACGAACTCTTCAGAGCCTGCTCTGAAGTTTGCTCGCTTCCAGTATATCGGAACCATAAGGCTATATCAATACTACAGACATTAAAGTTAACACAAGTCCGGGCAAGGTAAGATCACCAAAGTTTAAATGATTGGTCTTGCGCTGAATACAGGGAAACCAAACATTTGGAAAGCTTCGGCTTACTTGACGACTCGTTTAAACTGATCCAGTTACTCTAAACTCGACTGGAATATATATTTACAACTACACTATCAGTTTTCACGCAGTTCTGAGGTTCTATGTCCTTTCTAAGGAATGATGGTAAGGAGTTTTGGCGGGAACGTGAGGAATTCATGTCGTGTCATTTTATTATTTTCTTAAACTTGTGTTATATCGAGTATTAATGTGTAAAAACGGTGAATTTCTACCCGTTAAGTGTTCGTGAACATACACGAGTGTTCGTGAATGGTATAATGTCGTGTAACGTGAATTTTAGTGTTGTTTCCAAAACTCCATAGAAGGCTCTAGTAAAGTTTTCACCACTTTACTGGGGCATGACCTTGACTTGACAGTGGCTTGCTATGCTTGACTTTGACCGTGACTATGACTTGTTTGATAATATCCTACAAAGCTTGAGAATATATATGTACACTTGACACTGGCAAATGCATAAGACGTGCGACGCCAAAATCCTCTGAGGAGGAAAAAAATAAAAAAATGATGGTAAGAAAGAAGTATTAAAAATATATTATTAGTATTGATGTATTAGTAGTGTGTCGCAGCGGAAAGACACTACATTGGTTATTTTAGGAACTGTTTGAAAATAAACTTCCGCAAAGTTACACCTGAATCAATCAACTTCTATGTACTCACAAATCACCCTAGATTCTGCATTCAGGACGCTCAAAGCGCACCACAGATCAGTCTAAACACACTTATGAGCATTTAGCCCTTCATACTCCATAGATCCTATACTTCTTATAAATAAAGTTGTTTTTTATACTTGCTCCTTCCACTGGATCATTCTAAATTGACAAATCATTACAGCACAGTTTCACTTCAAGTTCAGTCCAAAGCGAGGTTAAATTCAATAGTCCCTAACTCTGAAATGCAAACTTAATGTCTGTCTTCAAATCAAACAGAAACTTAAAGGGAGCTGTGAATGATTTTGATTATGAGATTTGTAAGCGTTTTCGAGCTTTTTAACCGACTTCAAAAAAAGAGGTTCTCAATTCGACTGTTTTTTTAATGATTCAGATTCAGATTATTTATTCACCTTATAACAATGAATTGTTTTTTTTTTTGTTTTTTTTTCTAATTTTAAATAGTTTATTTGACAGTAACTTAAATAACATTAAATAGTAAATAAATTAAAATAAACTCTAAGTAAAAATAAATCATAAATATATATACAGCTTAAAACTAAACCTAATCTAATAAACCGCTAATGATTTGTTATATTAGGTAATTCATTTACGTCGTAGAATGTCAGTCAAAATGGTAGTGAAATATAATTAAAATGGTAGTGGAATATAATTAAAATGGTAGTGGAATATAATTAAAATGGTAGTAGAATATTATTAAAATGGTAGTAGAATATTATTAAAATGGTAGTGGAATATTATTAAAATGGTAGTGAAATATATAATTCAAATTGAAATGACTAGAATAATAAAAAATATATTTAAAATATAAAGTATGTTTGTTACCTCAGAACTCCGTCATTTATAATACGAAAAAACATTGTTGTATTTGAAAGCAAATACTTACAGATTGGTCGCATTTATATCAAAATCCTATTCTGATGATGAGATCCATGTGGAATTGAGGGAAGTCTTAAAATATTACTAGCAAACATTTATAGCAATTTTGGTATTTCTATCAACAAACCAGGCATTTGCATTCAGAAAGTATCATTTGGGGAAAGGGAACTGATTAAAGGGAACAGTGTTTAATTAACAATTTTTTTTAAAGATTTGTAAGCATTTTCGGGCTTATAACCGACTTAAAAAAAAAGAGGTTCTCAATTCGACTGTTATTTTTCCTCAGAACTCCGTCATTTATAAGCTGATTTGTATTTTTATTTTAATTCAGATACTTCCAGATTGGTCCCATTCTTTAGCATTTTAACAATACCCATACTAAATTTCACACCAATTGATTCAGTACATTAGTCGCAAATGACAGATCACACTATACCTAGTGTAGTACCCCACATTACGAGATTCGTTGTTCCTACAAAAAGTCACCAAAGCTTGAGGAACGCGCGGGTCGCAGGGAGTGCGACCAAGCGTTCTCATTGGCTATCTCAAGGTTAGGCTTACTCGCGCCTAATAATCAACCAATCAGAGTAATTTTTTATAAGTGTATTTAGACTGATGCGTGGTGAGCTTCGAGCGTCCTGAATGCAGAATCTAGGGTGTGATCTGTGCAAATGAAGGTCATACAAACTCACAGCATTTATCATAATAGTTAGGACTTAGTCCAAAATACAAGTTGCAGAATAGATAACTTGACTTGCTGATAACGGTTCAAAGTTAGACACTTCCTTAGAAAGGGCATGTAGCTATTATTGTAATCTGTGGCATGATTGTGGTGAAAGGGTCTCTCATACTATGATACATATCATATAGATAAATAACTCTTGTTGACACCAGGAATTAAATACATAAGACAACTAGTGTAACAACTGGCGGCCTAGTCCTTCCGCGAGGCTTTGGCGCATTCGATATTTGAAATTGTATAGCTGTCGCTCTGTTTCTCGTGCATGCAATAAAGAGAGTTAGCGAATTTTCCTAACTTTTTGACGCAATTAGCTTTTCGGGGGTAGCTTGTTATCACCTCCTAAACCTTAACAAAATCTTTTGTTTTTGATCTCAATGGCTTGGATAAACTATAACCTATGACGCTATTTTTGGTTTTTTCTTAAAATGTTTATGGTATTTCAACTACTTTTCTTAGTCGTATTATCGACGCAAAAAAATTGTCAGTTTAAACGCCTATAACAACGAAGATATTGAGAAATTAAAAAAAAAATACATACAAGCACAGCTTACCTCGGTGTAGATAACATATAAATCCTCGAAATTGGATAACATTTGGGGGTGGGTGTCAGATTACGCTTTTTGTATGGACAATAATCTCTTCCAGGCAACCTTAGCTTGAAGAGGATTTATGAGGAAGAGGTAAGGGATGGGGTATGCTCTTATAACACACAAACAAAAAAACAGACATACATAATAATACTTCTTTCCTATTTGTTACACATCCTGAATCACGATATAACTTCGACCGATATCGTGCTTCGACTGGTGGTTTGCGTTTCGCTGTATAAGCGAAACGCAATTTATAGGCTATTTTTAATTAACCTCATAACTCTCGTAGGCAGCTTTCCTTCACCATATCTAAAAAGTTTTAATAATTCGTCATATCTTGCTCTCTAAGCAATAACAAAACCTTTAAATCATACTAATATTATAAATGCGAAAGATTGTGTGTAAGTATGTAAGTGTGTAAGTATGTAAGTACGTAGGTGTGTTAGTTCCCGTTCAACTCGGTAACGGCTGCACGGATTTGAATGAAACTTGGTATGGAAGTAGCTTACACCCTGAATTAACGCATAGGCTACTTTTACACCGCTGATGAAACCGCGGAGCGCAGCTAGTTATTAACAAATTAATTATTCAAAAGAACTAATAATTTTTAAATTGTAACGCCTAAGCGTCACGCTTGTCCATATCAGTACTGCATCAGTCTTTTCTTAAATCCCACTTTTAGGACGGCCTACTCTCGAACGATGAATGGGCCATATCCACCACGCCGGCCCATTGCGGGTTGGCGGATTCACATAAGCCTTTGAATTTCTTCTCCGGAAATATGCAGGTTTCCTTACAATAGTTTCCTTCACCAAAAGCCAGTCGTATGTCCCGTACGTAAATTCAAAAGAACTCAATGGTACGGGCCAGCCCGGGCTCGAACCCGCGACGCCACGAATATGAGGCGAGCGTGTTCCACTGAGCTCACCACGATTATCAGTTAAATACAACAACAACGACAAAGTTGAATTTCAACAAAGCACAGAGTGCGAAAATTTACGCTATGTTAAATCTCTTATGTCCTCAAATTAAAGCGTAATCTGAAAGCTCCGCAAGGGGCTTGATGGCTTGATAATGCGAGACAAACTTTCTGCTAGTTTGACCTTGCTAATAATTATATAAGGGTTAACTATGTCGGCCGTTTGTGGCGTTACTCATGGTCACTTTGTTACCCGCCTTGATAACAGCTCGGTAATGATGGCACTGAATTAAAATCAATCAATTTGATTAACCTAATCCTAACTTATATTATAATTCAGAGGAATATAACTGCAGTCGTATCAAGATCAGGACAAATAAAGTTTCGAGGTTTAAAAATGAATATGTCCGTCTCGAGGAAAAAACTTCGCTTGCGCGATTCAGAACTCCCTACATTATAACTGTCAGTCCATACAAAACGTCAAAAAATGCATAATAATGGATCAACGGTATCTAGAGAACTAGAGGAAGTAACTTAGTCTCTCTGTCTGGATATTTGTCGAGTTATCACGGATAAACGGCTGAACGGATGTTGATAAAATTTGGTAGGTAGTTACTATAAGTAGTATATTACAAAGATAGATGTATGATACTTTTAACAACTAGTTCGAAATAAGACTAAGAGACTTCGCGAGCACAAATTTTTTGCACAACCTTTGAAAATCATCTCGAGCGCCATGCTGTGTGCATCGCGCGCAACTTTCACCCTCTCAAATGAAAAATATCTCAGATACTAAGTCGCCTTAATGTTCAATTTCATAGATTTTTTTTGTCATCGACGATTTTTGTTAGAGGGATAAATTTCCTCCAAAACGGGAGAAATTTACTGCGACACCATTTACCGGCCGCTTTTGATAATAATTAGCAGAAATATTCGGTTCTCAATTCTAAACAAGAATTTCGAATATGAGCAAAATCAGTCAAGAGGTTGTCAAGATATAAGTTCGATGTCCCATACTGAGAACTCACGACCTTATATCTTGAGTACCTCTTGACCGATTCAGTAATTTCGCTAGAAACATTCTTCTTCAATACGGAACACACTAATGTTTGCAAATTACGGCTTGGCAGTGAATAATAGGCAAAGGTGTTTTTTTTTCTGTGTGGGTGTTTCTGTTCTAGGGTCAACTTACTCTTGCCCTGATGCCGGAGCTAGAATACTGCATCGGTATCCCCTGCCTGTAGTAAGTGCCTACTAAAAGGGGACCTCTGGGAGCCCGGGAAGGACGACAGCGTCGAGTGACTGACGCTGTTGTAGGCTTAGGCGTCTCACGACAGCTGCTAGCTGTCCCGGGAGGAGCTGAAGCGTAGTTCTGAAGGCTCTGGTGCATTCTTTGGAGATCCTGGAGCCCTCGGTCAAGCACCAAGGCAGGCCACCGAGGGGGTTTTAGTGGGTATATTCCCACATAACCCTCGCAAAGCAGTCGGGTATCTTGTGAAGATTTCCCCCTCGCAAAAAAAAGGGTCAACCCACTTAGGTACAATGTTACCCCTTCCCATTATGTGGTTGTAAATTTGACCCCAGACTAACCAACAAAGGATTTGCTGAACCTCAAAGTGTTTTGATTTATGCAACAACGCTACAAACGGTAGCTTAAAGTTGAATTCAGACATATAAATTTCGAAATAATAGTTACAACTGAAAATAACTTTGAGCGAGCAACTAATAAAGCTGTTTAATTTGGTCTAACTGAGTACAACAGCTGTATCCAATCAAAGGCCCGCTTCAATATTTTTCCGCGGCCCACAACAGTATATACCAATAACAACAAATTTCATGCTTGGAGACACTGCAGTCGTCGTATTAAGACGCTTCTTTACACCTTTACTAAAATCTGATCAGATGTTTTGGAGATACGAGGGCACAACGAAAGGCGAAAAAAGGCACCGTTAGGCAATTATAATCTGTTCATGTTTATGCTAATACATATTTGGATTGTACTCATGAAGCCCTTTATTTTGATACCAAACACGATATATCTACCATTATTTTTTTTGTTTGTTTGCTATGTTAGAAAATCCGCCATATTGGATTTAGTCAAATTCCATATAGCCTATGACATGAGGAGTGTAAAGACACATAGGCATCAATCTTTTCAAAACCTGATAAGCGGTTTAGAAGATTATTGGGCACATATGAACATACTTACATAAATACATAGACTTTCAAACTCATAAGCCTACTTTTTTGTAGTCGGGTAACAAGTCACCGATTCGAACAAAAAATTCTGAGCGACTCCTTTTTCAAAAAGCTTGAGTAGACATGCTTAGTCTAGAAGCAATGGCCTAGTATAAATAACTCCGTAACGACACATAAATATCCAGCTTTTTGGCAAAGGAACACTATCGCACTACTCTGGGAAGGGGGGAGAAGGATATATTCCCCCCTTTTCCCCCTCCCTTTCCTCGTTTTCTTTCCTGTTCAATTGAATTAACGAATGCTAGATAAAATATTATGTACTTATTCTTCCGATAGAGAATGAGGTGGTCTGATCAAAAAGACTAGGGAAAGGATGGATGCGATAAGCAAGGGCTCGTAGAGAACAAAATCAAAGGGAGGCCTATATCCAGTCCGTGCATAATTTAGGGCAGGTGTGGGCAACCTATAGAAATTCGCGGGCTAAAGTTTCTATAGTGAAGTCACGGACCGTAGGGAGAAAAGATGTGTTTGTGTATTAGAAAACCAACGACTAATAATCTTATAATAGGTTTCATTGCAAATTCGGTGAAAAAAAAGCCATATTCTGTATGTTTGCTAAACGGTGTAGGATTTATTATATACTTTACATATATAGTGCTAGGATGTGCAGTGATAGAATATCCACGCACGAATGACACCATTATTATAAATGCAAAAGTTTATGTGTTAGTGCGAAAGTGTTTTTCATCATCATCATCAGCCAGAACGTCCACTGCTGAACAAATGCCTCCCTCTTATGAGGGGTTGCTATAATCCCCGAGCTTGACAGGCGGCTTCGGGATCGCAGTACGCACACCGTTAGCTGAAGTGTGTTTTACCCCCTCAACGGGTTTGGATGTTTGGTATGAAGGTAGGTTTTGATCTGGATTAATACATAGCCTACTTCTAATTACAGAAATATATACGGTTCTTGTAGGAAAGCGGATATAAACACGGGGTACTGCTAATCATACCGTTCGAAAATCCCTAAAAACAAGCGATAGAAGATGTAGATAAATCTCACGTCTCTTCGGAAGCTAAGCAGTTCCAAGAAGTTAGAATTTTTAGAGCTTCTGGACTTATTACAACTGTTTACTACACAAAACTAAAAGTTGGATTACTCAGATCCAAATGCTCAAGCCCACTCCCAGTTGGCACCGTACCCATCTTGCAGGCAGAGTTACCACAAATGTTATACGTAGAGCCAGATAAGTGCCACAGATAAACGCCAGCATATAAGTTACGCTTGTCTTGTTCATCATTTATCATCAGCCAGAAGAAGTCCACTATTAAACAAAGGACGAGGTCATCGCATAATTCCCCCGGCTTGGCGATCACAGAACACTCAATATTTACTTAGAGGACGCTGCTGTCCATCCTGCCGTATTTCTAGACGCAGCTTAAGGACACACGGTCCATCAAAGACATCGGACGTCTTGTTCAACTGTTTGTAACAAGGCTTGGCGATCCCAGAACACGCATTATTTACTGAGAGGACGATGATGTCCATCCTGCCGTGTTTCTGGACGCAGTTTAAGGACATGCGGTCCATCAAAGACATCGGGCGTCTTGTTCAACTGTTTGTAAAATTGGGTTTGTCAACCAATTCTTGTTGTTTCAAATACGTGTAGATACATTAAATTAGTCTCCACTGTACAAAGGGTCACATTAATGCATGTGTGAGGCCGTGACTATCGTGAGGAATTCGCGGAATGAAGCGGCTGCTTTCCGTAATGTCCTAACGTAAATTGTTATTACAAATGTTAAGGCCCCAGATGTCTCGCTCGCGCAATTTCACATATTTTAAGATGTAAAAACACTTACTTACTAAATAAAGGTTTTCTAAATAAAATGAGTTAGTGCAGTCTTTAGTGTGTTTCCACAATAATAAAGATGATTTTGAGAATCTTTAGTTTTTAATATATTTTACTTTGACGGAGGAGATCTAAAAAAAAGTTGATTTCTTTGTATGACTTCCGTGACTGTCCGAGTGATCGAAGCGAACGAAAGTCTATTTGCTTTCATCTGTCCGTATGTTGGTACTCGCGTACAGATCGTATTATTTAATCAATCATGGCGCCATTAACCGGCCGGTTCGGTTTTGATAATATTTGGCAGTTCATCGCTCAATTCTAAACAAGAATTTTGAAGACGAGCAGAATCGGTCAAGAGGTTGTCAAAATGTTGTGCTCGCGACTACTAGTAGGTATTAAAAGCTATCAAGGACCCTATTCCTGTGCGCTCGAGATTGTCTCGGTCACTGTCTCTCTAATTTAGAATTTAATGGGAGTGAGAGCGACCGAGATAAAATGTCATTTCTCCGAATAGGGGCCCAGGGACCCTATTCCTGTGCGCTCGAGATTATCTCGGTGACTGTCTCTCTAATTTAAAATTTAATGGGAGTGAGTGAGAGAGAGATAAAAATGACATTTCTCCGAATAGGGTCTCAGAACGAAAATTTCGTTATATTTTCGTTGTCACTACAAATAAGCATAATATAATACAGTTTGTACACCATCTACATAAACTTGCAAATGAGCGAGCAACAGAGCTGTGACACGACTACATCACAACTACATGTAGCGACCTTAAGATTACATTTGAGATCTTACCTTTAATTAGCAATTAATTAACCAACTTCAAAAGTAGGAAGACTTCAGATTTTTTATTAATGTCTACGAAAGAATTTAATTTCGTTGTACACGTTCATGGTACATAGGTAACGATTTTAAAATCATCTGTTATACTGATAACTGAGTCCCTGTACTGTAATTTTCTTTCGGAGTTGTAGATTCAAGAGCTTTTTCCTTTGAAAAAAAGATTACATTTCTAACAAAAAAAAATACACACAAAAGAACTTAATTATATTACATCAGTACACAATCTTTATTAAAATAAAATACTTAAATTCCGGATCCGAAAATCTCCGTCCGGATTTTCGATTTTCCCAACTCGAAGGAATGCCCGTTTAAACTAAAACACGGACATTCGGACAACGGCCCGACATTACATTCTACGGATTCCGGACATTCTGAGAATTCAGGAGGTTCTTACGCATTTCCACGCACTTTGCTAACCCTTCTGCTTTATTCTCGGACAATCTTCACTCTAATCTCAGATATTGTTTCTGTCCCCGTCACTCTCATGATGGTCTATCGTCAGCAAGAGCGATAGTGACATGAAACTGATTTATCTAGAATCTTTTGGCTGAAACTTAATACACTAGAACACCTATCATCGGTTTTCCCACTACCATCGTTTCTGTTACAGAAAAGAGAAAGATACATTATGTTTTAATAAAACGGGAATAGTCACGTTAAATGGAGTCGGTTATTATTATTTATTTATTTATTTATTTAGATGCACAAAACATTGTTTTTTTGTTAGACGAACCCTGTGCCCCACACTATGATGAGTCCTGTGTCGTGGGATCCAGTGCCTTCCACTCACAAAATATATATTCCGACTATAGTTTCGATCACATTCGGTGACCTTTATCATGGATTGCTAAGCGAGAAACGCGCGCGACCTCGTCTTGCCTTACACTGCGGGCTGCGGCGCGTCACGCGCGTGACGTCAACGGCTGCTCTGCAGGTGCGGGGGCGGCAAACCGACTCAATTTAACGTGAGTATTACCGTTTAATTAAAAAAAATATATCAAAACCACGTCAGTTTTCATAGTAAAAGCGATAGATAGTAAAAACAAAAATCTTCTGTGGTCTCCTTACAGTGAAAAGTCACCAAGTCGAAATTTCCTGTTTTGAGATATACATTTTTTCATAACATAACAATCTTACTTGGGTCCAGTATATTTCTATCTTATTATATATATATGTAATTTTGTGATTTCATCTCAAAGCACTAATATATCAAAGATTAAGGCAAAATCAATGAAATGAGATAGAAAGTTTGTTTCACGGTATTTTTTTAAGAAAAATACCGTGAAAATTGTTTCCCCATGTATTATTTACTTACTTCATAGTTAAAAGTGATTGCATGTGCATTGGCTTTAATGAAGTCAATATATTTTTGAAAGAAAATAACTATGTTTAATTAATATAAAACTAGCAAATTGATTGTATAGAAATTAACTAAGTGGTTTTAGTTTGATAAAAACAAATTTGGATTTGAGCATTAGACTACAGTGGGAATATAATTCAATTGAAAAAAAACTTCTGTATGAATTACCTACGTAATGCTTCCCTCATTTATGAAATTAATCAAAATGCACATTTAATAAAAAAAAAAATGTTTTAAATCAAAAGCTATGACAGCAATAGCGACTAACTGAAATTTGGATAAAGATACGGTGATTTAAACTAGTGAAGTGAAATTTAAACTTTCGGTTATTTTTCGACTTAGTGACTTTTCTTTCTACGGGGACGATATTCCCAGGTATTTTATTGACCGAGCGAAGCAAAGGTCTCAGAGTTTACTGGGACAAATCGGCATTTGTATGTATGTTTGTATGTTTGTGTGTATATTTGTCCGATGATAACTTGCGAACCATTGATCCAATCTTCATGACATTTTGTAGGAAAGTATTTCATTTTAATACAATTTTTAATTTCGAATACGAGCTGAATCGGTCCAGGGGTTGTGAAGATATAGGGATCGCTAGGTCTCAGTTCGCCGCGAACTACTAGTTTAATGACTCATTTTGATATTTGTCACTTGTCGTTCTTGTTTACTGATTCGTGTCTACCAACTTGCTAATTAACATGCATTTCTAATCTTCATAAAATGTTGTGTATTAGTTCATGCAAACACAAATTATAAGTGAGCCAAATCGGTCAAGGTGTTGTGAAGATACAGTGATTGTGAGGTCCCAGTTCGGAGCGAATAACTAGTTTAAAAATGGAACTAAAACTACATTTAGCATTTTATCAAGATAAAACCACTAACCTAACATTGTGGCTCAGTGGGCGGATTTCCACCTGCTGAGCTGTAGGTTGTGGGTTCGATTCCCACCTAGGACAAACATTTGTTTGATGTGCATGTATGTTTGTTCTTTGTCTGGGTGTTTCTATGTATTATATGTACGTATTTACAAAAAAAAAGTATTTATGTATTCTATCAGTCATCTGGTTGCCATAGTACAAGCTTGCTTAGTTTGGGGCTAGATGGCGCTGTGTGAAAAACGTCCAACAATATTTATTTATTTATTTAAAATTTATTAATGTTCCAGGGACCTTCAATCGTCCGCTGCTCTAGATGTCCTAACCAAATTTATCGCGATTTCAGTCGTGAAAAAAGTAACAAACATAGTTGAGTGACATTATTACCTACTTACTCTCACATAAGTAGCTATCTCACTCGCACATCTGCAAATTTTTGGAGCTAGGGTGTGAATATCCATAAGCTCTACGGTGCTGCTCTATCACTAATTCAAAACGTTAGAAATATTGTAAGGATTTATCATTTTGATGTTTTTTAATTTGAGGCAGAGATCGAATAAAATAGCACAGTAAATTTAGCGTTTGACCCAGAAATAACTATGTAGAATTGCGGGTGAAACCGCGGGTCGCAGCTAGTAACAACGATAAAAAAATAACAAATTACAATACCTACCATTACAATATACACACTTATTTCAGTGGTTACTAGTACCTTAATTATGTATGTTCTAATTAGTAAAAAAGAATACGAAGTATTATATTTTGACTAAAATATGACATCTGTTTCTGTAAATATACACCTTGAAGTTACGATTTAGTAGGTCTAAAAATATGGTAAGGGGTTTTAAGCCACTTTTGTCTAAAATAAATTTAAAAAAACCTTAAACAGCTTCTCACCAATAAAACGTACTACTTAATTGGCGATTTTTAAAAGAAGAATATAATATTTCACGCCATAAATTGCAATTATGACTTTTTGGCCATTCTTATTTTCTTATTAGTATGAAAATATACGGAGTATTATGTTTTGATTGAATGTTAAAATGTTAAATATGACATTTTTTTCTGTAAATACACCTTGAAGTTACGATTTTAAGGCTGTATTAGTAGCTCTAAAAGTATGGTAAAAGGAGTTTTTAGCCACTTTTGTCTAGAATAAAAAAAATACCTATAACAGTTTCTTACCAATGAAGCGTACTACTTAATTGACGATTATTAAAAAAATAATATTTCTCGACATAAATTGGAATTATGACTTAATGATCATTATTATTTTGATTTTTGATGTGGAAATGAAATGGAAAATTAATGAGTCAATATCCTCTTAATTTAATCACATCTGAAAATTCTTTTATTTTTTATTTTATTATTATTTATATATATTATATTATTCCCGGTTGGCTCCGTTTGACAAAATAAACATAAGTACTTAAAAAGATTGAAATGGAGCCAATCGGGAATAAATTTTACGTATAATATATATTTACATATATATATATATATATATGATATACGTAAAATTTCAGCGTCTCAAAATTTGTACAGTCTCTACATCATATTACCATTGCCTAGTAAAATTAAAAATAGAGCAGTCCAAAATACACAAAGCGATCTTTGCCACAAAAAAAACCACTCACCCTATTCCACCGCAATACGCTCCAAGGAAAACACAACACTCACTGTTTACGACAATACCTCAAATTTATGGCTTTACAATAACATGACAGCTTTTTCTATCAAACACCGACACTAAAACACTGGCACATAGCACTATTCAAAAAAAAAACTCACTTTTGAAATATGTCACTGTCAATGCTCACATTTGAAATTCGAAAAGTTTGATTGGTTCAAATCGCGCGCGTCCCGTGTTATTTTCGACGTGTGTTTGTACCGTTGAGAATACAACCTCTCCCAGCGGTGGCGGAGAACCGAGTGCCTTTTGCGCATGGTTGTTCCTCCAGGCCGAAACGACGTACGTCGCAATGCGTTACTTCGTTTGAAAGTAGCCTTATAAGCCTCCGTCGATAGCTGAACGGTTTTCCTTTGAGCGCCTGAAGAAAATTGTGTGTTTAGTATAATGTATTATGGAAATACATTGTAGTGGTTGTAACTTATAATCATGTACCTTGTAGAAAATTCATAGCAAATTTCACTGCAGCTATTATATCCTAGTAACTGCCGTTCATTTCAATATTTTCAGTATTAGGGCCTTTAGGGCCTGAGACCACCAAAGCGCGCATTCTCACATGACGATATAAAATCAATAAGTGTGGATTTCCAAAATGTAAATTATGCGTTTAAAAACTTTAAAAAAGGTTATTATAAACATATAATAATAACCTTTTTTTAAAGTTTTTTTTTTCTTTTAATTTGGCAAGCGATTGAGAGCTATGCTCGGAGTTTCTTTGCGCGATAAAATCCCGAACACGCGAGGATATTCGCCAAAGAATCAAAGTCGCAGACGTAGCTGGGTAGCTGGGTATAGCTAGACCCAGGGTGAAGCTGAAGTGGCAATGGGCAGGCCACGCCGCTCGAAGAACTGACAACTGATGGGGAAGAAAAGTTCTTGCTTGGCGACTTCGAATAGGAAGACGCAGCGTAGGTAGGCCCCTCGCTTAATGGACTGACGATTTTGTGAAAGTTGCGTACTACCGGTGGACGCAAATGGCCAATTGTCGTTGAGTGTGGCGCTCTAAAGGGGAGGCCTATTTTCAGCAGTGGAAGTCTTACGGCTGATGATGATGATGATAAATTTGACGTAGGAGAACGAAAAAAACGAAAACATACGACTTTTTCTCGATATATATATTTAAAGAGTTTCTGTTAAGTTTTTTGAAATTTGTTACGGAAGAGATTTTTTTTAAACTCTTTTCTGTCTACACACTACATGTGATGTGACGACATACCCCTTAATGATACATAAGTATGTAAGCGAAATGTTCGCGCAAAATTAAATTATTTCAAAGCTAAAACAGCATCTGCAGTATTAAAGTGGATTTCACAAAAACCGTGGACTTACGATATTTTAAATGAACCCTCTGAGTTGCCACAGATTAAGGGAATAGACGATCATAGCTTGTAAATAGCAGACGTTAGAACTGCTAGTCTGTTGTAATTTGTAAGGTTTTGTTGAACCCTTCATTATTAAAAAAAAAAAATGTAATAATAATTAGCAAGTAGGCTAGCAGTGTTTACTTACTACTTACGAAAACTTGCTTGTTCTATAAACTTGGCAATATTTAATATCTGTATGGTTGTCTTCCGATGAATGCCGTAAACTTTGCTATGGACATTGAAGGAGTCAGTGGGGTGACTATCGCAAAGCGGAATCCTTCTTGTGAAAGTCAGGCCATGCTATCCCACTCGGTCAAATGGAGCGAGTATGAGTAGGATATCTCGCGAATACCATCGTCACCATGCTTACACAAAAAGGCCCTGGGTCATTTCATCGGTGCACGTTGTGAAGAATTAGCACTTCAGCATATTAACATAATCTGAGAGTTCTCTGAAAACCTCTGCGATAAAATGGGTCACAGTGAAAATTCGTACAACTGAAATACTGTTTCCCAATACAAAATGTGACACGCATAGCTCCGAACAACTTTAGAAATATGCGCACTCTATGTCTGCCTTCATGTCTGTGGAGTCTACCTTTCCTTGTAAAAGGGATCGCGGGCTTAAAGGACTGAGAGTCCTTTTATAAGCAAAACGTACATTCAAACGATCTGAAACGAAATGTTTTGCGTTTCATGACGTGTAACGTTATTTCCGTTTTTGAAAGTTAGAGTCTTGTGTGATAATTAGGTACGAGTATATTTAAAACTAGCTTGCCCACACGGCTTCGCTCGCATTTTAATTAGCTTTAAGTTAAAATATTAAACCTGTTATTTAAGCGCTAGCTGTAAGTTATCCTAAGAGAATAAAATAAAATAATAATAAAATAAATACGCTTTACTAAATGAAGCACGCAATTTCACCTGTTTAAGGGGTTGTTTTTCGAAAAATCCCGAGACACGCCTCTCTTTATTTTGTGTGCTTATTTATTATACACAAAACCGAATTGGCTTAGCATGAAAAAGATTTTATTTCCGTAAAAACTTTCGGGATCCAGTTTAGTTTACCCTTTTAGAGGTGAAATTTTGCAAAATCCGTTGTTATTGTTCACCTAGTCTTTTCTTTATTTATTTTTATTTATTTAGATGCACAAAACATTGTTTTTTTTTGTTAGACGAACCCTGTGCCCCACACTAGGATAAGTCCTGTGTCGTGGGATCCAGTGCCTTCCACTCACAAAATAGAAAAGTGATATTAGTAGACTTAGTCAAGTATTATATCTAAATAATTAAAGAGCTTATGACACTTCCCCCATGCAGGCCGCCCAGTGGAGAAACCTTTACCAATGCGCCGCCTGCACCAGGTCGAAATGTCATAACTAGAAAAGTCTAGGTTGTCTATTTCCTAGACTATTTGAGGAGTATGGGATTCACATTGCGCGTCTCTATCATATGCGGTTTGGTGTGTGCGTTGATCCCTAGAAAAGAGAATGTTCTTTTATATGTTTGTGTATAGATGAACAGCGCAAAATACTAAAATCGACTTAATTTTTGATGATTCGTTTGTTATCTATCCGTTCTGCGAAAAAACATGAAGGATAAGCTGAAATGTTTTTTTATGTGTGTAAACCAAGATTTAAATTTGAGTTTTATTAATGTAACACGACTAAGATTATTCAAAAAAATACGTAGGCTCTTCGGTTTTCCCCGCTATCCTACGGGATTCGTAATTTTTTCTAGTATAAAAAATTACCGTAGTGTTAACCCAGGGTATAAACTGTTTCCATTCTAAGTTTCATCCAGATCCGTTTAGACGTTTCAGCGAGAAGAAGATAGAAACATATTAAAACACAAACTTTCGCATTTGTAATAATGTGATAATAATTTGATTATTTATTGCTAACCCGGTAAGTCCTAAAAGGACCCGGGTAAGACGTAAAACTGCGATCAGAACCACCGGAGTAGGGGCAGCAACGTCCTGTTAGTAAACTGTGAACATTCTACGATCTACAAGCTGCCTGCCAAGCGTAGGGATTATGGCTTACCCCGCAATAGTGAGGAGACTTCATCCAGTAGACGTCTATGAGCCGATAAGAGTTTTGCGGGAAGCGCGAAGATGTCATGTCGCGTTATTGTATTATTTTCCAAAACTTGTGTTATTGTAAAAACTGTGGATTTTTATTCAATAAAGTGTTCGCAATTGTGCACGAGTGTTGGTGAATAGTATAATATTGTTAAACTTGACTCTTCTTTTTTTTTTCAAAACTCCATAGGATACTCTAGTAAAGTCTCCACCACTTTACTGACGCATGACGTGGACTGACCCTGACTTACTTTGCTTGACTTTGACTGAGACTTGTTTTAATTATGAAATATATTTTACTTGACACTGGCTAAATACACAATGTGTTGAGCCAAAACATAAGAGAAAAAAAAAAGAAAAAGATTAGGAGGCGCTCGTCAAATTTTGTAAATATTACTCTCAAGTTACGTATATTTCCAAGTTTTCGGTTACCTTGTAGATAAGTTGATAGCAATGTAACGGACAACGGAACGTGCACTTAATTATCTCCGCTTGACACTGACTGCACAGAATAGTGGCAGAGGGTCAATTTCTTAGAAACTCGGATTTTGCACTTTCGAAGTACGATTGTCGCGTCATAATGAAAACATAGAAGTAAGAACTACGAAATCTAACATGGGTTTCACAATATTTTTTTATGACAATACAGGATTACTTAAGATAAACTAAGACAGTTATCGTTGGGATAACTGTATCCCGACGATAGCTGTCTTAGTTTCGGTGATCTTTTTCGAGGAGTGCGTGGTTAAGTTTCTTTTATTTATTCATCGTGACTGTATTTTAAGTACAAAAAGTAACATCACGGTAGGTTTAGGTTTTTTAAGATGCTATTTATGTATTTTATATCAAAACAAAACTCTATGTGATAAATATTGAGGTAAATTTGCATTATTCAGCAAGACTATTGTAGTAAATTTATGCCAGTCAAGAAGTTCTTATAAGTTCTTGGGTTTTTAAAAGTTAAAGTTTTGTGTTTAATTCAAAGTTAAAACCATGCGCGGCAATATACTGCGAGGAGACCACACTAATAATATAACTGCGAAAGTTTGTGTGTAAGTGTGTAATTATGTAATTATGTAAGTGTGTTTGTTCCCGTTCAACTGTGTAACGGCTGAACTAAATAACAAGTATTAATCAATGTCAAATATAATAATATAATCAATCTAGTTCCACCAACATAAAATATAAAATAAGTATTATCATTTTTTTAATTCTAATTTTAATTTTAATTTAATTGAATCTGTGGTCTGAATCTACACTGCCCTGAATCTGAGCCGAGATTTTCATAAAACGTAGTTACCTAACTTTTTTCGTAAGTATCTCCCACAGAAAAGAAAAAAAAATTACGTCTCTACGGAACTATTTACACGTATGAATTGAATCTAACCTCGGGATTCTGAAACGTTTGTTAACTTTGACAACAGATTAATTCTAATTCTGCCTCTGTCTGACACTAAGCAAATGACAAAGACAGCAATAGACTTAATCTGTTGTCAAAGTAAACAAACGTTTCAGAATCCCGAGGTAATATCGTTATTGACCGAGCGAAGCGAAAGTTTCAGAGTTTACTGGGACAAATCGGCTTTTGCATGTATGTTTGTATGTATATTTATCCGATGATAACTTGCGAACCGTTGATCCGATCTTCATGAAATTTTGTAGGCAAGTAGTTCATTTCAATACAATTTTTAAGTTCGAATATGAGCTGAATCGGCTCAGGGATTGTGAAGATATAGGGGTCGCGAGGTCTCAGTTCGCCGCGAACTACTAGTTAAATAGTTTGCCGAAAGTTATACATCTACCTCTCTATATCCTGTGTTGACACTGACAGCCGATACAGTACGTTATTAAGTGTAAACATTCATTAAAACGTCAATTCGAGTTAACGAGTACGTGAGCTGAATGGAAGAACCGAATGAGGGTGCTTAAATAAGTACGTAAATACCTACTTGTTTCATTTTAATTTAATAAAACGGGAATACTCACGTTAAATTAAGTCGGTTATTCCGACTATAGTATCGATCACATTCGGTGACCTTTATCAAGGAATGCTCAGCGAGACACGCGCGCGACCTCTAAGTCTTGTTCAGTCAAGTCTTGTTCAGTGCATGGCAAGACGAGGTCGCGCGCGTGTCTCGCTGAGCATTCCTTGATAAAGGTCACCGAATGTGATCGAAACTATAGTCGGAATAACCGACTCAATATAACGTGAGTATTCCCGTTTAAAAAAAAAAAAAGTTAAATGTATCAAAACCACGTCAGTTTTCATACCTACTTGTTATTTGACTATGAGGTGCAGAAGTAGTTTATCGGAAAACTTTGATGATAAAGAGATGTTTTTGAGAAACATACTAAGTATTTGTGGCGATTGATGTTTTTATTAGAAGGCATGTTCTTTCCAGTGTTGGCTTTCAAACGATGTCCTCAATAACGAAACGGCTGAACATAAAATGAAAAAACAAAATCTCACGTGGGTTTTATTTTTTCTAGTTCTGTTCAGCCGTTTCGTCTTTAAATAAATATATTATGAATATTTATGATATTCCTGAGAATAACACTGCCGTGCTAAGAAGAAAAGGCACATCTAACATTTTCAAAATTGATTGAAATACATATTCTGAATATCTACAATATTCTCAATTTTGAAAAAAAAATTAGATGTGCCATTTCTTCTTAGGACGGCAGAACAGCACTCTGTAGTTTCGATAATGGATTTCAGTTTTTTTACATGTTCCGGAATCCTTTTCGAAGGCGCTGAAATACTTTCAAGTAGGCTACGTGGCCAATCCTATTACAAGTACCCTTATTTTGTGCCTTCTCTGTAAATGGTCGTCGCTTTCAAGAAACCCAGACAGGACTTCATGAAAGCCAGACTAGACTTCACGAAATTCAGACTGGGTTTCATGAAGAAGGGAACAAGGAAAGTCACATAATAAGGCCGCAAGATAATAATGCAGTCATTAATATTATCATATCATGATGTCGATGTTGTCATTTTTTAACCAACTTTCAAAAATTGAGGTTCTCAAGTCAACTGTTTTTTTTTAATGTTTGTTACCTCAGAACTCCGTTATTTATGAACCGATTTGGAAAATTCTATTTTAATTTGAAAAGAGATACTTCCAGATTGGTCCCATTTTTATCAAAATCCAGTTCTGATAATGAGATCCATGAGGCATTGAGTGAACTCCTCAAATATTATAGGTATACATAATACAGCGATTTTAGTATTTTCATTAACAAGTCACGCATTTGCAATCAGAAAGTACGTAAAGTCCGACCTGACCCTTACCCCCACCCTTTATAAGAGAGGGAAGAGGTGGGGAAGATATCATTCCGTCAATCTTTTATCGCGTGGTCCACATTAGAATGTAAATGGACAATGGAAGAATGTGGAATGGCCGATTAAACGTCGTCGGGATTGGTGGACCGTTAAATTCAGGGCTGCCTCTTAGCCATGTAAACTCTATCATCATCATCATCAGCCCGACGACGGCCACTGCTGAACAAAAACATCTCACACAATTTTAAATAATCTTTATGTAAAATATAATTAAGTCGCTTTCAGCGTCTGTCTGTCTCGCTGTATACCAGCTAGCTCCGCCTAAGCTATATACGCAACGTTTGAGTTTTCACCTTCAGTTGGATAATATTTCACGGAAGGTTTATATATATATATAGTTTTTCTAAATTACACCCGTGAGAAGCAGGGGCTTGTTGTTAAATATATATATAGAAAACCCTGAGCCTGTGCGAGTCTGACTCGCGCACAGAGGTTTCCGTACAACAATGCTACTTAAATTATATTATAACTATGATATCACCGAACATTGCTTGCGAAAGTACGAGTCCGACTGACTAACAAACTTTGTAGTTGAAAAAAAATGTTCTCCTTTAAATCGATATACGTCACGGTCAATTCTCCAAATGTAAATGTAAGTTTGTAATAGCAAAGAAATATTTTTGTGTATAACTATTACAAATTAACTTTTTTTTGATATATGAGACAATAAACAATCTTTTATTTATGTATTTTGTGTGTTTATATAATATTTCCTGTAGCTTAAACGGCTTGACTGATTTTGACGTGTGATGCGTCATTGAATTCGTCTTTATATCCGGAATTTCATAGGCTACATGCAGTTGAGTTGTTTTGTTTATCTTTTTACAAATACAAGATTAAAAAAAAAAAAACAATAAGAAGAATAATTGAATATTTTTTTAGTTGTTTTCATATATTTTTTATATATATATTTTTTATACAATTTATTTTGTGTGTGGGCAGCCCTATCTAATTTTTTGTTTTAATTTACGTAAATCGTTATTTTAGTGATCTTTATATCCACTTATGGCGTTTAAAAGTAAATTATTTCCGAGTTGAACATGGGTTTTATGGATTTAATTGTAGTATTGTGTTGAAATAATAATAAATGTGGGAGGAAAATATTTTATTTATTTATTTTATAGGGGCCATTGTTCGCTATTAACATTCGTGTCTGACGATTTTTGTTTGTCAAACAAGTAGATTGTGAAGTTTTATCGTCTTTCCATACATTTTATTAAGAAAATTCTTCATTGAAATGTTTTCATAATACTTTGAGTGTCAACTGATACTGCTGTCAATAAAATAATTCTGTTATATTAATTACTGTCTGTTACCCGCGACTTTTTTCGCATGGACATATAAAAAAAAATAGCCTTTATCCGCCCCCGATCCATAAGCTATATATATGCAAAAATTCAGGTTGATCCGTTCAGCCATTTAGCCGTGATACGCGACAAATTATAATATATATTACTAGCTGTAACCCGCGGCTTCGCGTGGACGTCCAAAAAAAAAGTAGCCCCTGTTCGTCTCCGACCCTTAAGCTATATCTATGCAAAAAATCAGCTTGATCCGTCCAGCCGTTTAGCCTTGATAACGCGATAAACACCCAGACAGAGAGATAGATAAACAGATAAACAGATAGATAGAGAGAGAGTTACATTCAAATTTATAATAAATTTATAATTAGTTAGGATTAGAATTATAAAAATAAAAACAAATAAACTCGAATGCAAAATGTAGCATAATTATGACACTCCGGATAAATACAAGGATTCTAATGATACTCAAATAAAAATCGGTTCATGCGTTCAGGAGTTATGGCATAAGAAATCCAAATACATATAAAAACACAATATAACTCTAAAACAGGGATGGCGAACCAATGGCACGCGACAACATATTTGAGTACACGCCCGATCGAAAAGGTTTGCATTTTAGTTCAAAGAAACAAAGTTCACTATGAAGTATCCAATAATCACTAAGTCAAAATTATTTGACGGTACATCTATGGCCTCATTAAACATTTCTAGAACAATGGCACGTTGATCCCTAAAGGTTTGCCACCCCTGTCCTAAAACATAACACTCTTTTTTTGGGCAGTCACGTAACAAGTAATATTATTTTTAAAAAAAAGAAAATAACCGACTGCATAATGTAGCCTATGCTACCCAGCCAACGACACCTCACTCGTCAAAACCGGTCAAGCCGTTTAGGATAAGGAGGTAATATAGAAACACACGAACACACTTACATCACACTAATATTATAAATGCGAAAGTTTGTGTGGAAATGTGTAAGTAGGTAAGTATGTAAGTGTGTTTGTTCCCGTTCAACTCTGTAACGGCTGAACGGATTTGGATTAGGTAGGTTATACTTTTTATTCCGAAAAAATTTAACCATTCCTCTAGAATAACGGGTGAAACCGCGGGGCACAGCTAGTACTTTATATACTTACATAAGCCCTGACAACATTATTCTCTTTCTTTGGTAGTCGGGTACAAATAAATAAACTAAAGAAAAAATGGTCTAAAAGGATTTTATAACTCTACATACGAGTAGAAAGAGCGTAGTCTGTTCGAGTAAATGTAAAATCGCATCATCTGAAAGAGGCGTATAAAGTTTTACAACTAGGTGCTTATGTGGGTTATCTGATTGTCTTACAAGATACAGGTGGTTGGTAATTATTATACAAGCCGACTCCCGCGACTTTGTACGCTACGTTGCGTTGTATGAGTATTCTGCAAGCTTAGTGACTGCGCAAGTGAAATAAGAAGCCAAAGCTAGAACAAGAAGAATACTCTAAATCAGAAAGCGGCCTGAGTAGTAGTAGTAGTAGTAGTAGTTCCTAACTGTGACAATTAATATCTAATCACTTCTCTACAATAATCGGCAAGAAAATTCAAGTTCACGTCTGCTCTTTTGGTAGTGGTGGGGCTCTTCTGCAGAGACCGCCTGGGGAAGTACCACACTTTTGCCAGTTATTCAACCGTCGAACAGTAGTGTGCAAACATTACTGTGTTTTTTTTTTTTTTTTTTTTTTTATATAATAAGTGGAGGCCTCCTGATGGTAAGTGGTCACTGCCGCCTATGGACACCTCTAATACCAGGGGCATTGTCAGTGCGTTGCCTACCTTTGAGGACTCTATTCACCCTTCGTTTGAAGCAGTCTACATTATATTTCGGTGGAAAAACCGAATGAGGTAAGCCATTCCACAAGCTACATGTACGTGGAAGAAACAATCGATTAAATCGAACAGTACGAGACTTCCACGTATCTATAATATCCGGATTGAAGGGCAATGTTTCCAGCGTAATTACTGGGCACAGACATTTAACATCTAATATCTAGGGTGATGAGCGCAGTACACTGCCGCGCATGGTTTTGAACTGTTGAGGTTCAAAATTCTGGGTGGCACTGAACTGTTATGGGCAAGCGTGAAGCTTAACATCAGGTGAGCGACTTGCTCGTCTCGTCACCAAATTACATTAAAAAAAATAAAAATTGAAAGCTTCTAAGTTCATACCTACGTTGCTAGGACGTACCTAAGAGTGAAAAATGCGTTGCACCAAACTTATGAGATTGCCTAAATGCGTAAGACATGTCGTAACTTTAAAACAAAGATTTGCAGTCATAGGTACCACTGAAGAGGTTTTTTTTTTACTTCTCTCTTCTGTGATAGGTACCATAGAAATGTATAATTCTTTCATTAATTTCATTCAAACGTCAGTTGTAGGAGTCACTTAACGTAAACTGGTTGGTGCAGAGGAAGGTAATGCCTAAGTCCGACTTAGTTTAAGTGATGCTTAGCTAAGTTTATCTTTATTGACTAGAATAGAATAACGTCTATTGCTTGAAACTGTGTACATAATCAGGTGTGAAATTAAATTTTGGATTCAACAGTTTATCCTAACTTTAGTGCAGACGGCCAATAGCGTCTTACCTTACTCCACTTGTTTGAAAACTCGACGATTAGCCTAGCTCAGTTGGTAGCGCGTCTGCTTTTTAAGTAGCAAAAGTCTCAGGGTCGATTCCAACCGAGAAGATGTTTTAATGATGAATTCAAATATAATTATGTTCTGGGTCTGGTTGTCGGATGTGAATTTAAATTTATAAATAAAACCTTTATTTAATATAATGACTTTGACTCGAAAGAAATGTCGACTTCCATACAAACTTGCATCGAGAGAAGCATCTTTAACAATATTTTTTTTGTGACTTAAATATGATTGAATATGATTGAATATGATCCATGACACATTACAACTACTTCATTTAAAAAACAAAAAGTATTCATATTCATATTTATTTTAGCATTCCACAATGTATGTTGGTCCTTAGTAGTTTGTATTTTGGTCACAATTGGTGACCCCGTCGGCTAACGAAGCAGATAGAGAGAGTATAATACAATATGATGATTGTTATGAACCTCTTTGGCTTAACTCATATACCCTTTCAGAATAGCCTTGTTTGGTAACTATTATTTCTATTACTCGTTCTATCTATAACTAAATGCTCACAGCCGGCTGTCAATCGAAGGTCCTAAATATAGTTTTAATCCTCTCATTCCTCAGATTGTCGTAAAAGCCTTTTTAATTTATTTTTGTTTAAGTTTGATCTTTTTAGGGTACCGTAGCAAGGAACTTGGAATTGTTTACATCATTATCAGCCAGAAGAGGTCCACCGCTGTACAAAGGGTGGCTCCCTGATTCAGCTACAGCTAGGACGAGCGGTTGCGTTTATTTTTTAAGAATTTTGAAAAAGTGTGTACGAAACACTTTTTCCGACGTTCTTTAAAAAAACGCAGCTGCCCGTCTTGCTTATCCCGTAACTCTGAAAGCGATAGCGAGAGTTGCGCGAGCGGGACCGCGCATAGTGCGACTAAGTTGGTATGAGCGAGATGCTCTCGCAATCAGAATCACGAATATTTCAAAGCTCGCTGGTCGTAGTTTTAGGGCATACCCGGGTCCCGGTGAATTTTATGGCATGTCGGTAAACACCGACTCGCTAAGACATCAAAATTAGTGCATGTGGCTGCGACGGAAATATACAACAGACTGCCACATGACATTAGAGACACCATCCATATCCTAATCATCACACTGATAATATAAATGTGAGAGTTTGTATGTATGTGTGTAAGTTTGTAAATGTGTTTGTTCCCGTTCAACTCTGTAACGGCTGAAAGGATTTGGATGACATTTGGTAAGGAGGTAGGTTATTCCATGGATTAACATATAGGCTACTTTTTATCCCGGAATTCGGTTTCTGTAGAATAGCGGATGAAACCGCGGGGCGCAGCTACTCACACTAATCACACTAATATTATAAATGCAAAAGTTTGTGTTTAAGTGTGTTTGTTCTCGTTCAACTCTGTAACGGCTGAACGGATTTGAATGAAATTTGGTATGAAGGTAGCTTAGACCTTGGATTAACACATAGGCACATAGGATTATCACTTTTACACCGCGGGTGAAACCGCGGGGCACAGATACTAGCTGCTGCTGCTTGTATCCTATAGATTTTGAAAGTAACTCTATATTTCTGTTTGTTATCTTTTCACGACAAAAAGGCTGGACCGACCTTTACGAATTTTGGCAAAGATAAAAATCGGGTGATAAAATACTATCCCGAATAAAAATACCGTTCCTGTAGAATACCGGGTGAAACAACGGGGTGCAGCTAATAAAACAATAAACACAGGGTTTAAATAAATAAAATATAAACATATATTATCTAAATATAATATACACTGTCTGGCAATCATTTGCCATTGTTATAATGCAACGCCATATTGTGTCTTAAATTGAAGTCTTAATTATTGTATGTGTGGTTTCGCATAATTAAATAGATCAAAAAGAGGTTGAAACTAGAAAACGCTTATTAGATTAGAGAAAAAGCCGCCTGCAAAGTAATAAGTGAAGCAAACAAGCTTCCATAGACCATAGACATAGAGGGACATCAGGAAGTAGTGCACGACTCTTAGGATTTTTTGCTTTTTGATGGCATATTCGGTGCCTTGCAGTCCATCTTTGACAATATATTTCCTCGTACCGATGCAATAGAGCTCCACATACTCTGTTAAGTCTATGCTGGCCACGTCGAAATTAAATATAATTTTGTCGTCGTTTGAAAGGCTGTTGTAAAGTTTGCTCAGGTTGTTGTCAAGAAATTTCCATTCGTTGACCAGGAAGAAGGAGAGGATTGCGCACATATTGTATAACTTTTTGGCTATTTTGGCAAACCTGAAAGGATAAGAAATAGTTCAATGAAAACATATTTTTTTAAACAGCGTTATAAGAGCAGAGTGTGCTAAGCCGAAAAGGGTTACCGTACTCATCATTATGAACAACTTTTACTATGGGACCAACCCTGAAACCAAGTGGGAAAAATCAGCTGTTCCATTGAAAAGTGTCAATGACACTCGGCAAAATTTATGGAACAGCAGATTTTCTCTCGATTTCAGGATTGGTCCCGTAGTAAAAGTTGCTCACTTTCGTGAGTACTATGAGCCACATTTCTTATAACCCTGTATAGGGTGTTGTGTTCTTCAATTTTAATGTATTTAAAATAAAATAAATAAATAAAATTTGATAAGGAGTTACTGTATATTACAAAGACGGACAAAGGATTTTTTTTATGTCCGCGCGAACGAAGTCGAGTGTACCAACTAGTGTGATATAAGCACATCAGATAACGGCATGCTCAGTTTTATTTAAAATCCTCAAAATCTTCTAATGGGGTGTTTTATTGACTATAATGCGAGCAAAGCCGTGCGGGTAAGCTAGTGATTGTTATATAAATCGTTTTAATAGGATATTATATAAAGTTTACCTCCTTTCCTTGCCAGTGAGGAGACACACGAAGTCCGCTATATACGCCGGTATAATATGCAGGAAGAGCGACAGCAGCATGTACACCAGTTTGCTGTTCGTATCGTGGGCGAATGCGTAGTATATCGCTGAAGGCGTCGGCAGTTTTGGTCCTTTTTCCTCTAAAATTCTTTTAAAGTGCGCTGCAAGGTTAACGTCAGTAAATTTACTTGAGCATTTGGATTATATCTGTGCTTTGAAAGATTGGTGATCCATATGCTTTTACCCGACCTCCCTTGGAGGGCAGGAGGAATGGTTTTGGTTTTATGAAAGTATGTATGTTTGTGTGTTTTAATGTGCCCACAAGGCTTGGCCTATTTTGACGAGTAAGTGAGGTGTCGTTGGATTCCTCTTTATATACGGATTGTCATAGGCTACATTTTGCAGTCGGGTTTTAATTATATTACTTAAATTAAATAGGTCTGAATGCTAGATTCCATTGTAATTACTTATACTTTACTAATTATCATCTTATATATCTATATATATATATATATAGAAATCAATTGCCAATTGTATGACAGAGCATCATTTGATCGATTGCTTGACCGATTTGAATGGTTTCTTTTTGGTAGTGATCGTAATTGTCAGGACATGTCGCGGGTTTCAGCTAGTTGTATATAATTATCCAAAATGTATTCTATATCTATTATCCCAAAGATTTATAGCTGATATAAATGCAACAAGATAGAGAGAGTTCCTAATACTATGACTATAAAATAGACAGAGACGCGTGTTTGGTGTTGGGTGAATAATTTCAGAACCCAGGTGTAAGTGGACACTTTGACTATACAAAATCCAAGTGCGGGCAGGAACATTTCAAGGTGAATGAATATAGACGGAGTGGAGTGAAGTGGCCACAGAATGGTAGCCTATATAAAAGATAAGACCAATGGGCAAACCACTAGCCAGATGGAAGGACGCTATCATCAGGACACAGGACAATACGTGGGAGAGATCGTTGCAGTACCGGGAGGAACGGTGTGTTAAAGAAGATGGTTACGTCCTGTCCAGCAGTGGATCCTTATGGCTGAAATAACGAAGTAATGATGATGACAATAAAATGGTTACATCAATTTCTTCTGGATTCTTGTATCATTCTGTGGAATATTAAAAAGTTTACCCGGCTGCACATATTTTTTTTTTAATTTTGTTTTGCGTGCAATTGAAGCCTCTTTCTTTCTTAATCGCTTTACAAGTGTATAAATATCTATAACTGTAGGTTCCTATGTTGCCCACAATAGAAACAGCTTGACAGATTTTAGTGTGCGTGGTTTTGTTGAATATATCTTGGTGTGCATTGTGACATAGGCTAAATCTTCCAGACGGTACTTTTCTTTGTTGTTATTTTAATAATATACTGGTATAAGTACTTGTACTTGCTATCAATTAACTCACCCCATGTAAAACGATTTTGATTAGTTGTACTGACAGCATATATTCTAGTATCGCTTCCACCTTTGGATTGGTTCGTGGCTGCCTCCCTTCCAGCGGCTATGATGGCATTGTTTACTATGTCGCATGGTATAAAACCAAGGGCCGTTGGTGGGTTGACGTAGAGAGTGTGCGCTAGGCCTAAACCCAAGCCAAGCAAGAACTGAAAGAAAAGGTACATTAAAAATAAATGTAGAAATGTACAGAAACTATGATAGGTCTAGATAGAGTAATGATTTTTCCCATGTTCCACCTTCTAGAACAATTGCAGAAGAACGTGGCCTGGAGAACAATTCTAAAGAAGGGCTATAAATGAAGCATACTACTTACTCCAGTAGCTCCATAAACGCACGACACGTCTATCCAGCCGGGAGAAGGTTCGCTGTATGAGCATAGCACTGAAAAATAAAAGGAAGCTAATACGTTAAAGAGATTTTTAGTGTCACGCGCAATTTAGGGGTTTGAAATAGTTGAAGTTCTAATATTTTTTTGCTCTCCTTTTTTTGGCTTGTCATTTGACAACAAATCCACATGATGTTAAGTGGCGAAGTGGTAGAAGATAGTAAACACACCTAGCCTGGAATGGGAATTGGTTAAGGCTGCCAGAACTCATTCAGGTGCAATATTTCGATTAGCGGGCCAAATTCAAATTTTCTTGCATTTTGGAAGCTCAATTACTCATCGTGGGTCATAAAAACAAATTTTGCGCCATTAAGTAGGTTGTGTCAGGTGTGTACATATCTGCTTCAGCCTTTAAATATCCTACTGCTGAGATATCAGCCTACCCTCGAAGAGTGATCGGCCAGCGTGGATCCACCACGCTAGCCCAGTGCGGGTTGTCGGATCACATTCACCGATGTACATATAAGTGCATTGAATCCTATTTTTGCATTGCCCTGTTGGCGAGTCCAACTACACCAACCACTCAACCATCATTTCCTCTTATCTTATCCTCGTCATTTTGTGATACTTTTCCTAATTATGTGGAGTCCTAATTATGTCTTTTTCGTTTCCTGTGCATTACCATGCTTCCTTTGGCTGTTCTCAAAACCTTCATCATTTTTCTTAGTAATTATTTTTTGTTTGATATAGGTATTCTCTTAACACCGCACAAAGTGCTCGTACAGCCAATTATTTTTTTATTTATTCGTGTTGTTTTCTATTTTTGACGCTACTATTAGACTTACCTATGCCAGGTCTCACTACACAAATCGGTAGACCAAAACTCGTTTTTCTTACTAATTCTTCAGCCACTGCTTTGGTAAATGTGTATGTGTTAGGCCAGTTTTTTATCATTCTGAAAATAAAAATTATTATTACATACAATATACATACATATCCATAACATACACATATACACAGATAGACACACAGATGTACACATATATTATACTTTATATGTATGTATAATTTGAGTGTTTATAAATTTGAATGTAATTGTAATGTAATGTAATTTAAATAAATATGTCCGATGATAACTTGAGAACCGCGTTGATCCGATCTTCTTGAAATTGTATTCACCGTAGTTCTTTTCAATACAATATTTGCTTCAAAAATTTGCAAAATCCTAAGTCCAGGATCTATGCTGTTATGTACTTATTGGATGATTGTTAGGTTCAGACGTCAACGCTGTGCGACCACGAATCATATCACCACGCGATAAGGTTCACGGTCGCGCAGCATCGATTCCTGATCCTAACAATCCTCGCAACAATTATTTCACAGTACGGGCCCTGGGGTTCTGAAACTACTAGTTTTAATTAATAAATTTTGAATCTTATGTTCTATTCACTCACCCAGGAGTTATTCCTATAAGTCTGTCGTCGTCCATGACCTCGGCCATAGTTATCAAGGTTTCTGGTGGGATTGGAGTATCGGAGAAGTCTTCAGGCACTTCAGTCCCTATGCTCTCTGTTGTCGCATGTGTGTACGCTGTAGAAACATGGACGTACGACCTGGTAAAAGAGAAACATTTTGAATATAATATACAAATAGTAAATATAGTATAATAAATAGTAGTTCTGGGAACGGTAGACTTCGCGAGCCCAATTTTTTTTGCACACAATTAATTGGTAGGGTATTTCCCCCAAAAAGAGCTACCGGCCGATGTTGATCATATTTGGCGTATACTTTCGGTACTTAATTCTTAAAAAGATTATCCAATATAAGCAAAATCGGTCAAGAGGTTTTCAAGATATAAGGTCGTGAGTTCTTAGTTTGATTCCCCGAACTGAGACCCCACAACAGGCGTCTTCAAATCTAATCTAATCTCAGTAAGTGTACTCCATCTTAGACCGCATCATTGCTTATCATCAGGGAGATTGTGGTCAAAAGCAAATTAAAAAAAATATTACTTACTTGAGATTCTTGCAAGCTTTTCCCAAAGCGAGGGCCTCTCTGGTTCCTCTAACATTTATGAGTGTAGCCACTCGGATTGTTTCATCGAATTTTGTAGTCGCCGCCACGTGGAAAATCACGTTCACCTGTTGCAATAGTGCAATCAAGTAACATAGATCAGTGGTGATGGAGCCAGAAGTTATGTATTGGAACTCTTTTAAGGCCCGTCGAGTTTAGGCTCATTTGTTTAAATATCATCACACAAATATCTACCAGTATTTTGGTCTTATTATCAATCAGGATGGATATTGGAAGTGCCTAATGGCAAATCGAAAGCACATCAAGTTTGGACTATCTTTTGTTTAGTTATGAGTCCTTTTAAAATAAGCATAATTCGATCACGTTTCAGAACGAAAAGGAGGAAGACGCGATTAGATCTATTATTCTCTCACAAAACACGGGCCCTGGTTGGACTTGGGCTGGCACCGCGCTTGATGGATGACAAAGCTAGAGTGATAAGCAAGAATATTAGTGCGAGCGAGATAGCGATGTTACGAGTAAATACGTGTGTCATTATACTCCGTTTTACCGGATTAGCTTGGTTACGTTTTGCAGACAGGCTTAGTTAAATGATTTATCTTTTAAAAATGTAACATAAATATTGTGCGGGTCTAACCTCTTCAATGAGAGTCTTCCGGTCTTCTTCTTTGAGACCGAGGTTGATTTCCGCCACGTCTCCTGCGACCGGTACTATTTTTGAAACGAAATCTGGCTGCACCTTTCGTAGAGCGTCAAAAACCTGTTAAAAAATATTGAATTGAATAAACTGATTTATAAAAAAAAAAATACTCTTGTGAGAAAGTAGAGAATTGCTCAGCTAAAAAGACGACTTTGTGTATGTTTTAGCTTTCGTTTAACAATCTAAACTTATATGAGACCAATTCAAATATTGACGTTTCGATCTATTTTTAAGAAAAATAAATTAAATAATGATTTATTTAATTAGTGGCTAGTTAAGTGAACCATAAAAAGCTTGAGACCCTTGAGACTTGAGTCCTTTTTTTTGGAAGTCGGTTAAAAAAGAAAAGATACTTTGACATTACCAGTAAATTATAAATGTTTGGTGTATTGTCACTTTCAAGGTGTGTTGTGTATGAAAGTGTAGTTATCACCGCTGCGATACACAAGTATTGGAATAAAAATTGAAACACGTGTGTGTACAGTTATAATAGTAAGTATAGCTCACCGGTTCTTGGAAAAGTTCTTCCAATCTCTGTTGAATGTGCTTCCCTTTCTTGGAGCGCATTAACAAATACATCTTCGATAGACTGCATGATCTGTATTAAGCAAATTGTAAGTTAATAATTATTATCTACCTCCAAAGCTTAGGTTTCTTGCCCAAAGGGTACCAACCTATTACCTACTAAGCCTACGCCGTCTGTATGTATGTCTACCCATCCATCGTGTAAAAAGCTATATTTTTACAAGCTTTTATTTAACTTGCTTTGTTTGTTTGTATGTATATTATGGTCAAATCAAGATACTGAATTTTAGACCAGTTCCCCTTGTTAAATTGAAGAACTCATGAAGCTCTTTATTTTGATACCAAACACGATATTTCTACTTAATTTTTGTTATATTTTGGTTATTTTATAAAATCTGCCATATTATAACATATATTGTTGGCAACACCAAGAAAGCCTGTATTCTCAGCAATACTGGCCGGTTGACGGATAACGTTTTTAAAAAGCGAAGCTCTGTGAGATGGCTTTTGACTTTGGCTGGAGCTCCAGAAGATGGAAGTTGGTTTTGGGTTTTTATGTGTTCATGTAATTTAGTTATTGAGCAGTTGGTTTGAATCCTAAAATTATTAGCACGGCAGTATAGTAGAACTTTGTTTAAATGACCATGCAAAGAAATTGCTAACAATATGTATAATTTTGTAAAGGATATATGACACGCGGAGTGTGGAGAAGCATCGATAGACACCTATCTTGTCGAATTCTGATAAGCGCTGCAGGAGATTAGAGGGAACCTATGAATACATACATACATAAAACTGCCAAACCCAGAACCCTCCTTTTTCAAATAAAGAAAAGAAATATACATTAATAAGGGTATATTATACTCAATGTGGTCAAGCTGGATAGTCGAAGCTTATTATATAGTAAAAAAAAGAAAGCTTGTACTTAATATGGTCATTATTTTGACAACCTTGACATTGACATTGACCTTTAACTTGAAGGTGACATTGACATTGACCTTGATATTGACCTTGAACTTGAAGTTGAACTTGAATGACGATAAGTAACTTAACATGAAATAGTAAATAAATTGAAATAAACCCTAAGTAAAAATAAATTATAATTATAATAAATATATATACAACTTAAACAATTTGAATTGAATTTTAAATTCCTATGAAGGTGGTTTTATATAAATTACTCAGATTGTTGAGCCTTGATCTGCAATGACTACGCTGCTGGCCACGCTATGATGGCCTCGAGCTAAGCCTAGCTACGTCCTCGGCCTTCAAGCTTGGTAATCATTGCAGCCCTTGCTGTCCGCGCTGTAAAAGCTTCGACCTTCGGTCTCGATCTTGATTCCAGCTTTTTCATCAAGAACTGCAATGCTGACCGCGCAATGATGGCCTGGACCTGAGCTGCGCTGCGCTACGCTGCGCTTTCGGCCATCATCATCGCTGCCAGCGACACAGTCATTACAGACCGCGAATTAATTGACCGAGCGAAGCGAAGGTCTCAGAGTTTACTGGGACAAATCAGCATTTGTATATATGTTTGTATGTTTGTCCGATAATAACTTGCGAACCGTTGATCCGATTTTCATGAAATTTTGTAAGCAAGTAGTTAATTTCAATAGAATTTAAGTTATTTTAAGTTCGAATATGAGCGGAATCGGTTCAGGGGTTGTGAAGATATAGGGGTTGCAAGGTCTCAGTTCGGGAGGAAGTACTAGTGTACGATTAGTCATTTTCATTTGCAGTATCATATGAAATACATAAATAAGACAAAGCTGAAGACAATAGTATAGTACCTGAAGAGTTTCTCAATGAGCTGTTTGCCAAGGAAACCAGAACCTCCAGTGAGGAACACGACAGAGTTTTTGTAGAACCGCTGTATATCGGAGTCCCCTTGGGCAATGGTTTCGTCGATTACCTTCGCACGAGACGAGGCGGCAGCCTCTATTGCTAACGCAGGATCCATATTTTAATATCTAAATTAAAAAAAAAAACATTAATTGAACAAGTAATAATAAAAACAGAATCACCGACTGCAAAATTTCACTCCGGACGTAAATAAAAATTCAAAGACACCTCACACATAAACATACACACTTACATAAATACTGACATACTCATATCCTTACATACACCGCAATAACATTACCCTCTCGATAAGACGAATCTAATAAACTCGATGGGGTTACAAGTATTCATGAGTTTCGTTGCGTACCTACTAGCTCCATCATCAGACCAGCTAACTTGTGGCATATTATTATTGTATGAGAACTATTTAATATCCTAACTGATGTTAGGATAATAAAATTTAAAGTAACTATTTTTCTCTATTTGTCCTCTCTCTATCTGTCTATCTGTGTTTCTGTCTATCTGTGTCTTTGTCTTGGTTTCTGTCACGTTATCAGGGCTAAACGTCTGAACGGGTCAAGCTGAATTTTTGCTTAAAGCTTAATTTTATTTATTTAACATTATAGCTTGAGTCGGAGACGGACAAACTTATTTATTTATTTGTAGGTCCACGCGAACGAAGTCGCGGGTAACAGTTATTATATAAATTAGCCAAGCTTCAAATAAATACGTCCGACAATTCGACAAAATATGAAAATTAAATATTGATTCCTATCTATCTTATCTGCTTTTGAATTTTTTCCTCTTCAACTTTCTATTGCTACTTACATACTACCATAGAGAAATCATACTATGTTTCTATATTAACCATAATTTCATCGGCTTATACAGCGGTTTGAACATAAGCCGTCTAAATACGTAAGCGCCATCTAGTTTTAAGCAGATTTTTCGGGGTACACGCTTTTGTGTGAGATTGTCATTTTTGTAGACACAAAGTGAATTTTCAAAATTGTATGTTGTATTTTTACACATATTTTAAAGATAAATTATTGTAGTGCAAAAATAGTTCTCATTAATCCACAATGAGTGATTGAGCTATAATTGACATATACTTTAAAAAAAATGAATTTAGCGTGCAGATGAAATGTGAATGTCTATAAACCAGGGTTCGCCTTTATATATCAGCGGATATATATCAATTGATTTTTATCTTGATATTATCACTTGATTTTTTCCTGTCTTTTGAACTAAACATTTTGGAGATTAATGTTTACCCTGGCAGCACGTAGCGAAAAACTACAATACAGAATAATTTAGATTTGTTCCCAAAATGGCAATCTGATTTAAAGTTGGGAAAATCCCTTTACTTTAACTTACCAGTACTGCTAGCTTTTTATTGAAATTCAAAAGTTAACTTTATGTCATATAAGGTTTATTTTACGAGGTAATAAAAAAATGGGGATTCCCTGGTGCACCTAGCGTTAATAATTTTCATTTTCTTGGGAAAATTTGCTTCTTTTTCTTAGCCTGGATATAATAATAATAATAATAATAATCTTTATTCACTATAGACAACTTATGTACATAATATTAACTTCAGATGCCATGGGCTAAAATAGAAATAAATATAAATAAAAATATATTAAAAAATAAATATAAATATATATATTATATATGCGATATATATCGGATATAAATATCAAAAATCCGATTTTTGTTATAAAAATCGGATTTTTTCAAACCCTGCTATAAACTGAAATAGAGAAATCAAAACTTTTAATTATGTTCGTTTGACATTATTTAAACGGACGAAAGAGACACAACATTTTATTTTCGATCTTCTCCGTTAAATAATTCAAAAGATTTAAATAAAAAAAACGATATTCGCACTTATTGATTTTATACTTATCTTCAATAAAGTTATTAAGATCTATTTAGAATAGAGTGTACCGAAGTGTCGTCTATATAAAAAGCGTAGTCTGATACCCACCCCTAAACGTTATCCGATTTCGATGTGTTTTTACATGTTTTAAACACTTTTCGTTTAAATAAAACGGGAATGCTCACGTTAAATTGAGTCGGTTATTCCGACTACAGTTTCAATCACATTCGGTAACCTTTATCAAGGAATGCTAAGCGAGATACGCGCGCGACCTCGTCTTGTCTTGCCTTGTTTTAAACACCGTTAAAAACTATGCTGTTTTTTTAAATTACGCAATATCTTCGTTGTTAGAGGCACTTAAAGCGACAATTATTTTGCGTCGAAAATACTACGAAGAAAAGTAGTTGTTAGAATACTATAAGCATTTTTTGCCTTGTGGCTTAGTGGGTGGATTTCCATCTTCTGATCTATAGGTTGTGGGTTTTATTCCCACCCAGGACAAATATTTGTGTGATGAACATGGATGTTTGTTCTTTGGCTGGGTGTCACTATGTATTCTATGTATGTACTTACAAAAAAAAGTATTTATGTATTCTATCAGTTATCTGGGTCCCATAGTACAAGCTTGCTTAGTTTGGGGCTAGATGGCGCTGTGTGAAAAACGTCCACCAATATTTATTATTATTTATTTTAGATAGGAAAATTCATTTACTCTCTCTATCGCACGCTCGAGAAACAGAGCGAACAGCTATACAATTTCAAATAGCGAATGCGCCAAAACATTGCGGAAGGACTATCTTTTTAATTGTAATTTATGTGTAAATTAGAAAATGTATCTAACTGATTCTGAAAACCGCATTAAAATCGGTTGCGTTGTTTAGGAGGGGCTAGCGGATATACGAAGACAAACGCGGAGAACTTTATTTTGTATGTAGGGATAAAATAACAGGAATAGCCACGCGAGACAGCTGTCTCGCGTGGTTATTCCCACACGTCTTACAAAGCGATACAATTTTTAATTTATTTATTTAGTTTATTGGCACACAAAACAGACTACAGTTAGGTAACAGGATAGGATTTACCGTTTCTATCTGGATTATATATATCTTAAGTATGTGTACACAACACGATCTAAGCTTAAAAAGCAGAATTTAAGAATTGCATTGAACAAGCAAATTTTTACGTCTTAGATTGGGCCGAAACATGGGCCGTGAAAATAATATTCCTGACGTCTTGCTTAAACATTGGTAGTTTTTTATTAAACATGTCAAGGGATTCGTGGTGTTCTTTTGATTTTTCATTATTGACGAAACATTCTAACAATTGGGTTGTAAAAGGAAGTGTTATTATTATACACCTGCAATACAAATGTTTTTGAAAAGCAAAATAATTAAATAATTAATGTATAAATAAGCGACTGATAAATACCAAAATCCTAATAATGCTTGAAATCACTTACATGTTAACACTGCATAAACTGCACACCTGTATTTGCATGCGATCGCCTGTCAACTAACCAACTACGAATATTTTAATAACATTATAAATCTCATCGTGACACAGACTTTTTTAAATTAGCCATAAATAATTAATTTAATTAGTAATTAGTATTCTAACGGGTCACTTAATGATAACGAATTCATGTAATTTTTCCATGCTAATTGAATGCAAGAAATCACCTCTTTCGAAATCCATTTAATTGTTATCGATATTCGTCAATAAATTAATGGGTATTGTTATTCGACTTGACATAGGTCCGTTAAAGAATGCCAAATGCAAAAATAGCTTGTTACGAGCATGTCGGGCCATGCTTAGTAGGGTTCCACAGGCGCGTAGGACGTTTGTAGTATTTATCCGTTTTTACCGCATATCTCAAAAAGTCAATATCACACATTGCCCGAAATAATTTTAAAATATTTTTTTTACTAAGATCTATCAACTTACAACAAGAAGATAACAAGTTTCTGAGACGCATAGCTTAGAAATAGCAGGGGAGGGGACACATTGTAAGCAACTTTCCGGCCACGGCAAGCAACGGCCCATATTTCGCAAGCGGTACATCTAATAAGAAAATAGTGTAGGAAACCTTAACTTTATTTTAAAAGACCTATTCAATGACCCCCCACATGGGGGGGACAGCCGATTTTTTTTTTACTCACTTTACATGTATGACCCCATAAAGCTACCCCATAAAAATAAAATTATGATTTTTTTATTATTTATACCTACCTTAAACCTTACCTTTAAAAGACCTATTCTACGATTACGCAAATGATGGGGTTTAGCCAAATTATCTTTTTTGCTCCCACTTTAAAACTGTAGGTCTATCGTACTTAGACTATCGTTGTGCAAAATTTCATGACATGACAATTTTTGACATGACGAAATTATAAGGGTTCCTTTTAGTACTACGGAACCCTAAAAAGCGAGTACACTGCAATGGTGGCATTGTGTTTACTTTGCCAAACATCAGTCACCAAGATTAGGCAAAGTTGGTGTGCGATGTGCGATATGTATTAGCGTTTGACCTGGAAGTAACTAATAACATAAAAATATTTCTGTACATATAACAAACTTCTCATATTAATAAACAGTAATTAAACATTATGCGTATCCGGAACAAACTCAAATTTTACATTTTGCAATATCGTCTGTATTTGCGCTATGTTAGAGTCTATTCCAGATGACGACCATCAGCACGGCAGTGAGTCGTCGGCGACGATAATGTATTATGGCTCAATCATAAATGCTTTTTCTATGTTTCGTACCTCCAGATAATTTTATTTTATTTAATATTAATTCTACGTCGGCAAATTATACCAAACACAGTTCTTTTTTTTTTTTGTATTTTATGAATTATGTCAGGGTCTTCCTTACTAAGTCTCGTAACTTGACTTCCAGGGCTAATTGCACCGTTTGCATCACATCACTAAACTTGGTTTTACTTAAACAAATTTAGGGCCAATTTCACCGTTTGCATCACAAAACGAGCTTAACTGAACTCGGTTTTACTTAAACAGTTCAAACGTAGAGTTTGATCTCGGTTTATGTCAAGGCGATTTCACCGGCACGATATTGGTCGCGTTCACGTAAACTAAGATTACGTGCTATGGTACGCGAATATGGACTTTACTGAGCGCAGCCGTCATCTGTAGTAGTGTGTTAATAAAAAAATGGTGTGTCCAGGAGTTTTTGACATATTATTATTTGCGGAAAAACACTTTCCGCTAGGGGAACGTTCTCCCAGCGGCACTTTTATTTAAAAAATAATTGCTAGTACCAGATGTTTTTTTACTGCAGGCAACATTGGAACCTTGCTGGTAACTGCGTTCATTAAAACTAGAGACCTCACGATCCCTGAACCTACTAAAACTGCCCCCGAACTATGAAAATCAGATCAGCTGTTTTTCAACTTATCGTCGGACAAATATACAGAAACAACTGCCGATTTGCTCCAATAGATTTTTGCTTTTGCTCCCTTCACTTCGCTCGGTCAATTATTTTTTAAGATAGAATGAAGATAGATAGATATATAGATCACATGAATTAACACCATGGCCAGAGAATTTGGAAAAGTTATTTTGAAAGAAGAAAGAAAAAATACTAGTAGTTCGCCCTGAACTGATACTCGCGATTTTCAGATTGACAAGCTTTTTATTATCGAGTTGATATTTAACGGGTAGGTAACGTGGTAATTATGAGAACACTGAGCTGAGCTGACATTTAATAGGTGGGTAACGTGGTTCTTATGACAACACTCAGCTATTCTGATACTGATGCCGTTACTGGTTCGGCTTCCAGACAACAAATTTTGCACATCACCAGCACCTAACCCCTAACACCTGCTGTGGTTTTCAGGTCAAAAGGTTTCATAGTAGTACCGTCCGCATTATCAGATTGTATGTAGGTTGCCTTTAGTATATTACCTACTAGCATAGATAAAATACAGGATTTGGTACCTACTGGATGAATAGAAGAGATAATGAAAGGCTAGAGGCGACACCGCAGTATATTTTAATGTCCCATATAATTGTGGTCACTTTGCCAAATTACGATCAAACCCGCTAGTAAAAAACCTTACTCGGTTAAATATGCTCGGGTTGTCTCGTAGTAGGTACGTTTATATCCCGGGCAAATTATACGACACCACGCAAGATCACAAAGCTGTAATATTAGTGACTGACAAGAAGTTAAGAAAACTGACCACAAAGAACTGGTAGCATCGCAATTTAACGCGTCTAGTACGTAGTAGATACATAATAGCTCAATGTTCGCCATAATCATAATTATCCTAATCCTAACTAATATTATAAATGTGAATGTAGCGCTGTCTCTCTATCTGTCTATCTGTATCTCTGTTTGGGTGTTTGTCGCGTGATCACGGCTAAGCTGCTAAACGGATCGAGCTGAATTTTTGCTTAAGGGTTAGGAGACGGACATAGGCTTTTTTATTGGTGTACGTGGACGAAGTCGCGGTAACAGCTAGTACATAATATATCTGATATGATCACGCTTTGCTTAATTTACTACTAAACTTATTCCATATTTATTATGTAAATTCTGTAACTGTTAGCGCCACCTACCTCATACAAAAAATCTTATGAATCGGTATAGTAATGCGCAAGTCACACCATCTGTTGGGGCCTCGACGCAACCCTCAGCCACTAAAGAAATTTGAACCTTAGCCTCATTATAATACGATATAAAAATACAATGAAATTAAGTGCATTTTAGTAACGCCATCTAGGACGTTTTGTTAGAAGCGAATATTTGGTACAGATTTTGTTCCCTTTTCCCTTTCGATCCCTATATCTTTGCAACCCCTTAACCGATTATGCTCATACTCGAACTTAAAAATTGTATTGTCATGGACTACTTGCCTACAAAATTTCATGAAGATCAAATCAACGGTACGCAAGTTATCGTTGGATAAATATACACACAAACATACATACAAATGCCGATTTGTTCCCGTAAACTCTGAGACCTCGCTTCGCTCGGTCAATTAATAGAAAACATCCGACCGCATTATTTAGTCTGTGTCACTCCACGCATCAAGAGCAATCCAACGACACCTGCTTTCTTGAACTTGGTCAAGCCGTGTATGCAACAGAAGGCAAGATAAGAACCCATACACCTACATAGGCACTTAGATAATTTCTTATTTTCAACAGTAAAATCATTAACAATCTATTTAAGTTGCAACGACAGGACATTCGCCTACTTTTAGGCCTCATAACTGGCCATTGCTACTTGAGTAGTCGCTTGTGTAAACTGGGAGCCACGCGGATAGTCCGCCGTGCGGGCGTTGTATGCAGTAGAACGAAACTATGGAGCATGTTATGTGGCTCCGTGAAGGCAGTGCTGGACCTTTGATTTTATATACAGGTATATAATCAAAGTGCTGAAATGTTCGTCCCCAACTCAATCAAGAATACATACAGTTAGCGGCAAACAAGTCAAGCAATGACGTCATCTGCGCAGCAGTTGATTTTTAAGTTTCTTCGGCGGAGCGAAGGTTGCGCGGAAAGATTTCAACGTATGAGTACGTGTACCTTTTCCCCCACTACGCCGGTTTTTGCTCAAGATGTTTGCCGGTCACTGTACTTACATAAACCCCAAAAACATACCCTCCTTTTTTTTTTCTCCTTTCCGGACTTTGGCGTCGCACGGCTTGTGCATTTGCCAGTGTCATGATCTTTTTTTTTTTTTGTTTTAAAGCGGGGAAACGTATCGGAATTGGAAAATATTACACTCCTTCTTGGGCGTTCAAGAAAAAACAAAGGCAGTTAGAACTATTTATTGCGTAATTCATTAATCAATGACAATAGATTATAATATTGGGGTCAGAGTCATGTCAGAACGTAAATGTTATTTGCGTAAGCACCTACTAACTGAACACTTGACTAACTCATGCATTTGTCGTCATTACGATACTTGTCTCTCAAAGTCAAAGTAATTTATTGGTAAATATTCATCTACAAGTCAAAAATAATAATAACCTGTTGTATATAATAGTACTGATTTCCTGTTTTGGTGAATATCACAGAATTCTCCTTATAATGTCTTTTGGTGAATACATACAATTTAATTTTTCTTAAAGTTTCTTTGCGCGATAGAATCCGGAACGAGAATATTCGCTGAAGAACCAAAGTCACCGATATAGCTGTCAGAGTTTGCAAGCTGAAGTGGCAATGGGCAGGCCACATCACTCGAAGAACCGATAACCCACGGGGAAGAAAGATTCTTGAGTGGCGACCACGAACTGGAAGACTCAGCGTAAGTAGGCCTCCCACTAGTTGGACCGACGACATTGTGAAAGTCGCGGGCAACCGGAGGATGCAAGCACGTTGTCGGTCGGTGTGGATGGGGAAGGCCTATGGTCAGCTGTGGACGTCTTCAGGCTGATGATGATGATGATGATGATGATGAAAATAAAATGTGTAAAAACCACGTCTCTTATCATATTAAAGAATAATGGCGAACTCCCGTATATAGTTTTATGTCAGTAAAATACACGGCGTCTTTAGATCAAAAACATCGCTAGTAATTCTGCAGCATTTCCTGAGATTTTTATCGAAGAGGTCAGGAAAAATTGTAATTAGGCTTCGAAGTTTTGCAGGTTATGAGCTATCAACTGAAAACAGCATGAAGTCGTTAAGTATAATGCAAAATTGGAATCCTTGGGCACGCAGTAGTCACACAGAAGAATAGCAATATCCGTAAAGTCCGCAGGCAGTCCAGGTCGTATGGAAATAGAAGGAGATGAAATAGCAACGCATATAAGAGAGATGTGTGGAGCCAAAAAATAAGAAAGAAATTTATTTGACGTCCGAACCAGAAACGTCTTTGTATTTATTTTTTCTCACCTGTTCGGTAAGCTAAAGTCATCATGGCCATACCGCCTCATTGTATACCTGATTGTGTTGTGTTATTTTACTAAGTATTTAACCACAAATATAACTCGAAAAACTACTAGTTATGAAAAATATTACAATGATTTTCGTATTGTTTTTTTTAATTCTAGCTTTTACTAGCTTACATGTTTAGTTGAAAAATATTTACATACTTTCTGTAGAAATGATATTTTAAGACGCTCTAAGAGTTATGACATCAAATCTCGCCATTGTTCTTTAAGACATAATTTAGCGGCTTAATATTAATTTCCAAAACTTGTGTTTTTTTTCATACATTCGACAAGATAACATTTTAATAATACACAATTATTATACAATAATTATCTTTTCGGAAAAGAACAAGTCTTGACAAATAGTACCTACTTATGAGTAATGGGAAATGTGTCATTTCATAGCAGCGTGCTATTATATTTTTGTAAAACTCCTAGTATACCATCATTTTACTGGAACGTGACTTGAGGGAATCAAGGGAAAAAAAATTGAGGAATATCAGTAACAAGTAATACTATTAAGAGACAAACAAAATACCCAACTGCAAAATGTAAGTATTCTACGTCACTAAGCTCGTAAAGACGAATCCAGACACCTCACTCGTCAAAATCGGTCAAATTGTTTAGACTACAGGACGCCTTATACACACAAACATACTACATACCCCAAAAAGTTTACCCTCCTTCTTGGGCAGTCGGGTAAAAAAGCAATTTTTTTATTTTATTTATTATTTATATAATGAGAGCATCTGTTCCAAATTTTTGAAACACGTAAGTACTTGCACGTAAGTAGAAATAGGTTTTGTTACGGATCTTGCATAATGTTATACAGTAATATTGAATAAAACATTTTTATCCAGAATCACGTCTTGTATATTGACAATATTTAATAACACCATCACAATAGTTACAAAAGTTGGTAAGTAAGGAGATACATTAATGACCTATCGCCGCACTGAAAACCCACTATCCCTTGAAATCTGCCCATTGTTTTTCTAACGGACTTTTGAGAAAATATGATTGCACGACGGATTTGCGCGTGTGAGCCGAGAGTTCGTCAAAATACGGAACTGTATAGGCTTGTCCCGGTCCTGAGTTTATAGCAAAAATATGGGAAGAATCCCGTGAAATATGATACGGCTGGCAACCCTAATAGTTGGTGTGATTTTCACAGTTAGTAGCCCAAGTAACAAAAACAATCAGATAGGAGTTAACTCACTAGAGTGTGAGAGTATTGATAGATGGGTATCCCCCCATTAACTGTTTTCAATCAAATATATCTAAACAATTGTTATCAAGATAAAAAAAATATCGCATATTAAATAAAAATATTAAAATGCGAGATCTAGCACACCGACGCATTCAGACAGGGCCCCTATTCGGAGAAATGACATTTTATCTCGGTCACTCTCACTCCCATTAAATTCTAAATTAGAGAGACAGTGACCGAGATAAAATGTCATGTCTCCGAATAGGGGCCCAGGTCGTGTTTTCTGAGCGGCGTCAGAAAGACACAGGAGCTGCATGTCTCAGCCTCAACAGATACGCGCGTGTGCGCACGAATTTGTGCGACAAATGAAAAATTTGACGTTTCGATTCGCTTTGAGTGTACGTCATTAGGAGCCGACCAAACCTGGATAAAACTAATGATAAATACTTAAATGCCCTTACTCTCTAATAATTAATTTGTCTAACATATCCAAATAGTAGATTCAAACTGAAATATATTAAACAAACCAGCTTAAAAATACCGTATATATACAAAGACATAAAAATAAAATTAAACACTTCCAGGTATTTTTGCTTTCTGATTCCGTATTCGGTGTCTTTCAGTCCATCCTTGATAATATATTTTCTAATACCGATGCACCAAACAAGTATGTATTCGGCCCAATCAAGATCAGTAATATTGAAATTAAATATAGCCTGATCTTGTTCCGAAAGACTGTAATATAGTTTGTTTGTAACGTCGTCAGTAAATTTCCATTCATTTGTCGTGAAATATGATAACATATTGCTCATCTTGTATACCTTAAAGGCCATTTTGCCGAATCTAGAAAAAATATATAAAATTAAATTAAAAGACAAAGAACAGAGACAAAGCACAGAGAGAGCGGAGGAAACAGGACACAAACACTGCTAGAAGATTTATTCACATTTTGAATGAAATAAAACAGTAGGCAATACAACGTGCAAAAAAGGTACAGAAACTGAATGCTTGCTCCCTAATATAAGGTTATCCTGCTCCCACTTTTTAATATTTTCCAATATAAAAAAATCACCGAGTGAAAATTTCCAAAAAAAAAAACAGTTTTTTTTAAAATTGCAATATCAATAAATAAAAGCAATTTTAATGTAAAAAAAATGTGTTTTCAGGTTTATCCCTATCCTTCACCATAATAAAAATAATAATATGAAAATTGCTAGAGCAATCTTTTTTTTAATTCAAATAAATTATATTATATTATATATAATTTTTTTCAAAAGTGTTGAAAATGTTTGATAGAGAAGCTCTGCAAGGGAACGATAGACGTGCAGCTAGCTCATTCACACTTTAAAAAGTTTTTGTACATTCAGTGTGAATTTCAAACGTCACAAATGTTCAAATACATGTTGCTGTAATAAAAAAAAAAGTGTCTTTAAAACATGTTGTAATCACATCACACTAATATTATAAATGCTAAAGTTTGTGCGTAAGTGTGTAAGTATATAAGTGTGTTTGTTCCCAGTCAAAGAGTTCATCTGTGTTCCCACTCAACTCCGTGACGGCTGACAACGGATTTGGATGAAATTTGGTATGAATGCAGCTAATACCCTGGATTAACACATAAGCTAGTTTCCTATGTTATAGCGGGTGAAACCGCAGGGCACTAGTAGGTTTACCATAAACACTCACAACAATACGCCTTGGAAATTCACATTTAATGATATTATATTATATATGAAAATTCACGAGAGATACAACTCTGTATGCGACCTAAAACAGCAATGTGAAGGCCGCTGCTTTTTAAGATTTTAGGCAGCATTAAAATATAGTACTAATACTACAACATTCCATCCCTGGTCGAAGAGCTAGACTTTAAATCTTCTAGATTGTAGAAACAGACTAAAAAAAAGGTGGGAGGAGTGCTAAACGTCATTAGGGACTGTAAGGTTTCCGAGGACGACGTCGAGGATAGAGCAAAGTGGAGGAGAAAAGTAAGGAAGGTTGACCCCATCACCACGTGGGATACATAGTCGGGAAGACAGAGAGAGAGAGACGGAATAAAGTATTACAAAATGATTCATACCTTCTCTGCTTTCCCATGAGTAAGCATATAAAATCAGCTATATATGCGGGTATAAATTGGAGGAATATACAAAGAAACATGTATACAAGTTTTCTGGAGGTATTCGTTACATAACAGTAATACAAAGATTTCGGCGATGAAATACTTGACCCCTTCGTATAGATAACTGAATACACGTGTTCTGTAAGTAATTTAAACAAACATTCAATTAATATTATGTATATGTTACGGCTAAAACCCGAAGTGCGGCTACACCTAGTTTTAACCGGTTAGAACTAGGTGTAGCCACTTACTCGTGGCTAAATCTAGTATTAGCCGATTGTTTTCGGGAAAAAATAGGTTTAGCCGTTACCATTCCGGCTAGAACTAGGTCCAACCAAACCCTAGTTGGCTTATACTAGATCTAGCCGATATCATGCTGGCTACAACTAGATCCAACCAATCCCTGTTGGATAAAACTAGATGCCAACAAGTTCAAACGTCTAAACCACTGGAGCAGCTATGCCAGCGGCCTAGAGCCTCGCTCCGTTATTTCAAGGAGCTGGGTTGGCTCGGGTAGACGCTGGCAGGGGGGAATGCACAATACACCCCATGCGGGACGTCAGTGCAGGACTCATCGCCCCCATCTCGAATAAGAATAAGAAGTTCAAACGTGTAATAGGTGACTAGATCGCGAAAGTTCGACCGAGCGAAGCGAGGTCTTAGAGTCTACGGGAACAAATCGGCGTTTTTATGTATGTTTGTATGTTTGTGTGTATATTTGTCCGACGATAACATACAATACACACAAACATACAATCTTCATACAATTTTGCAGGCAATTTTAGTTCATAAAAATACAATTGTCAAGTTCGAGTACGAGCATAATTGGTCAAAGGGTTGCAAAGATCGGAAAGAGAAGGGTCGAACGGAACAGAGAAACAAATTCGTTTCTTATAAAACAAACTAGATGGCATACTATGCACTTAAAACGCGGTGGCGAGATCCGCAGACAGAAATCAGCTACCATCCAGTCATTGACTAAGCAAAATTTCGAGATGTTACGCCTGACTTAAGCCTCAGTCATAGTCTAAGTCAAGCTTAGTAAGTCACGGTCAAGTCTAAGTCATGCCCCAGTAAAGTGGTGGAGACTACATTACGACATAAGACATAAGACTGTACATTTTATCGAAATCGATGAACAACACTAGAGTATCGATATAATTATCGACTACGACCTGTGGCCCACCTCTTCTGGGGTTCCAGAGCAAGTCTGTTGTCCCTTTTCCGGGTGACGGCCCAAGCCGACGTTACTTGTGCTAGTAGCCCAAGCGCTTAATAATACTTTTTAGAGCCTAGCGCCATCTGCGTTCGCCACAAGTCCTGTAAAGCTGTACAGGCCGTTAGAGTTAGAGCCAACAGCATAATAGTCCATAATATAAAATAAAAAATTGACAAAACGACGAGTGCAGAACATTCTGGATAGCATGTTATCGGCATGCTTGACGCTCACCTTCAGGCTAGTTACTTGCTCGTCACGTCATCATCACCGCCATCAAACAAAAGACGCCCATTGCTGAACCAAGGCTTAGGGATCGCAGAACTCTCAACATTTACTAAGAGGACGCTGCCCGTCCTCCGACGGTTCCGGTGAAATATCATCAACATCATCATCATCAGCCATAAGACGTCCACTGCTGAACATAGGCCTCCCCCGGTGAAATATAAAAATATATATTAATACTTACTCCAAGTAACAGGGTTCCTCCGTGTCGAAGCAACTGTGTATATCCGTGTATCATTGCCACCTTTAGCTTGATTAGTAGCGGTTTCCCTCGCGGCCACTATGATGACATTGTTAACGTAGTCACAGGGTACTATACCGAGAGTGGTATCCTGCTTTGTATACGCAGTGTGTAATACACCTAGTGCAGTGCCTAGAAGTAGCTGAAATCACAATCAATCAAGAGCTAAGTTCACACTTGTGGACTTTTAGCTTCAACATCAGATACATCTAGCGTGCAGGGCATGCAATAGTTGAATGCCATAAGAGCCCGTTTCCCTCAGAGGCTGCCCGTTGGGCGCTGTCCTCATAGCGCTCAAGCATTTTCATTTTTATATTTTTTAATATAAATATGTCTCTGTGTAGAAAATAAAAAATAATAGTCTTGTTATCTTTAGAAAAACAATGCCAATGTTTAAATATGTATTAACAAAATAGAAAACGTTAAAATAAAACGTTTTCTGTTTGTTAAGGAAGGGAAATATAAACTTCGAGAATTTTTCCATAAAAACCATCAGAAAAAATTAAAATCAAAATCACCAACATTAAAACTTATTTCACGTTTTTTTTAACAAATTATGGTAATGATATAAAAATGACAAAAAATTACTATTAATTTTTTTTATTGCCACTGTGGTTTTAATCTTCAAAAATATTAAAAATCTGTAAATGAGATAGCTCTGGTTAGGATTTAACAAGGACAAACGGGAGAAAATAAGAAGAAAATATATGTATTTCTCTTTCTCTCTTTTTTTGGTATACGGCAGTGCCTGAAAACCAAATCTGCAGGTCTACAAGGGCTCTAACACGCACGCAGGTACGAGTAACTTCGGTTTCACGCAAATTCCAGTGGCATTCGTTATTGCATTTGCATATGCTGTGGCATTTCATGCTACAATGATACATGTCAAATATTGACTATTACAGTTACTGTCAAAAAATTTGTGTATTTATTTGTTTTTGTTCTTACCCCGGAGGCTCCGAAGACACAGCTGATATCAAGCCACCCAGGCGATGGTTCTCGGTAGGCGCCCAATACTGAAAACAATGGTTATATTTATTAAGAATTTTAATTAATTACATTTTTATTTATTTTTGCTTGTCATAAATGACAGAGAAACTAATTTTACTGGGTGTTCGGATAGACGACAGACATCATCTAGGATATCAATGTACTCGTCATAATGAACAACTATTACTGAGGGACCAACAATGAAATCGCTAAAAACTTCCTCAGAAAAATTACAGATTTATAGAAATGTATAGAACAGCTGTTTTTTTCGCGGTTTCATGTTTGGTCCCACAGTAAAAATTGACTTTAATACAATTATTTCTTAAAAGATGTCTGGTCGGTCGTCTAACGGCTAACATCTTATAACTAAGTGAAATATTGACAATCAGGGGCTCCAGTTATGAAACGCTTGTACGAAATTCGCACGAATATAATTATGTATATACGATATGAAGGGGTTTCGAGAGAAATACCAAAAAAGTCGCATTTTATAAATAATCATGTCACTCGTACATTGCTTCTGTCAATAGAAAATATTTCATTTTGCATGATATATTCGTGCCAATATCACAAGAGCAATTCAAAAATGGAGATCCTGATTCTGCCCAGTGCGAAGATCCCCATATTTTTAAATGGTTTGCAAACTGGATGTTACAACATAGCTTATTCTGACTCAATTTACATTATTCATATATGGATAAAATGATTGACTGAACAGCCTTTTATGTGCAAACAGAACAAAAATACTTCACCACGCTGAATAACAATAATTACCTTTTGCACCTGGTACGAGCCGGAGAGGTAATCACCACCGTATCAACAATGACACAAATACTTTCTATCAACCCAAAAACCTTTTATAATAAGTACTTACATATTAAAAAATAAAAAAAATAAAAAATAAAAATTACAATAATTTATTGATATGTGCGTCATAATTTACAGGTTTTTTTTTTGGTCATTAATACATTTTAATTTTTGTATTTTTTTCTTATTTACTTGTACAATTGGCGTATTTCGCCGTTTTATTTAATAAAATAATAATAAATAAATATTAATTTTAATATTAGCTAAAAAGCATTTTGAGCTTGGAGTTATTTGCAACCGGATTTTATTTTTATTTATTAATAACTAAAACGGCACAATACGCCAATTACATTAGTCAACCATACACACAAATCATAATAATAATATAATACAATGTCGTACAAAATTACTGTAAATTATTACAGTTAGTGAATGTATAATTATGTCAATAAATTATTATTTGCAACAATTATATAAAAAAATATTAAATTGAAATAAAATTAAAATTAGCTTGTAAAAAAAATAACATGTCAAAAATTACACTGTAAATATATATATATAAATACAGGTCAAACTCCTCTATTTCATCGTCATCGTTTTTCACCTTGCATGCTTTCTTCTCACAGTACATCTGACATTCGTACAGAATACTCCTCCATTCATACGCAAACAGGTCACAATCTGGCGCCATGGTCAGGAGATTGTTGAACTCAGTGAGAACGTATGGGATAGGAGAAACAGCGCGCGCAATAGTCCGGCAAGGTGGGACCGACACCCACCGACACGACAACAGTCGATGGCACACTCGACGTGGAGAAATACCAGCAACGGGGACAATCAACCGCGCTAACTCATTCAAAAGGTTGGGTGAATCAATTTTGCCACGGAGGATCTTGCACATCACAGTCATTTGGTTATTTGCTCGCCTAATTTGCAAAGAGTTGTTATCCAGACAGCCCAATAGAAAACTGGTTGGATACATGTAAGGATAAAACCCAATCGAAACTATAGTGGGAATAACCGACTCAATTTACCGTGAGATTCCCGTTATATTCAAATAAATGGTTTACTAAATCAATAAAGAATGCTGCATGATGTAAGAACAATTTGAATTCACGTACCGATTCCAGGCCTCACTATGCATATTGGAAGACCTACACTTATGTCTCGAACTAATTCTTCTGATATTGATTTCGTGAAGGTGTAGGTATTTGGCCAATCTTTGATCAAGCTGGAAATATTTAAGTTTTGTTTAAATTTCAAATAATAGAGCTGTTTTCCTTATCTTTTGTGTGGAACTAGAAGTATATTAAGAAGTTCAAGAATAATTGCAACGCTAACACAAAGTTTAGAAGTTATTTTTAAAATTATTTTTGGTAAAGATCTGCTTAATGATATTAATGTCCATAGGGTATATTAATTTTTTACCTTTAGGCCCACAAATATAAGCAAGGCACTTAAGCCATAGAGCAACACTGGCCTCCGCTCTGGGCCGTTTGGGCCGGAAAAAGAATCAAACAGAAAAAGTACTAAATTAGAATTTGACGTTGTCTTGCTTCAACATTAATTTGTAAAAGGGTTGTGTGACCTCGGTCTCCAGGACTTGCTTCCGCGATCATAGTCTCGTGACCTCTGAATTTCGATCGAACAGAGTGATTTCTTTAAGGCAGTATTGTATTGTAGCCTTACCTAGGTGTAATATTGGTCAACCTATCTGGCTCCATGCTCTCCGCCATAGATATCATGGCCTGGGGAAGTATCGGTGACTTATAGAATTCCTCTCTCACTTCTTCTCCAACCATACTAGTGGTAGCATTAGTGTATGCTGTCGACACGTGGACGTATGATCTGAAATAAATATCAAACTGATTTTTATTACTGACAAAATATCGTTTGACCAGCCTAACTTGGTGACAGCTGCTGTGATGTACCTAAGTAATATTGTTATGAGTTTACGCCTGGATCCTGGTTCTAGGAATAAGGTTAGTAACCCCGCTTAAAAATGGACTTCGGGTTCCTGGATCGTCAGTTTTGGGGATCTGACTACCATAAACGATCCCAATGTTCACAACGGCGCGGTATGACCGGCATCGTTGTTGGGAATGAGGAAAGAGCATTGCCTCGGAAATGCACAACAAACAATATGCTAGGGGGCCGATGAGTTTCTATGGAGATCTCTGCACCTTCCTACACGTGGAACACTTCCTACAGCTGAAATCAACAGCTGGACCATATAACCCGTTCCTTTATTTTATCTTTCGAAGTTTCTCTCCCCCGTTACCAAAAATATCAATTTGCATCACATTCTTTATTTTAGTATCTGCTCGTATTTGTTTTTGTTTTATATATCACAAATGCACAGTGGCGTAGCTTGGTTTTCGGTCACCCGGGGCCAAGACTTTGGTGCCGCCGCAACTCTAAATTTTGCATAGCAGAGAAGTAGAGTATTTAACTACCTAAACACTTACTACAAAATTATTAATCTGCTTTTTTTAACGCGTACTCTCTGATACGATAGTTGTTAAAGTCACCAAAATCGTCTTGCCCCGCGCCCCCCGGGAAAGTGTGTGTAGTGTCATTTTTTTATAAAATATGTGGACTTATTTTCCAGATGGCTATATGACGTCGCGCGCCGCCCGAAAAAATCTGCCATCCGGGGCCATGGCCCCCCTGGCCCCACCCACGCTACGGTACTGCAATTACAAACTTGTGGGTCTGCATGACTTTTGCGTTACTCAAAAAATAGTCTGCAGAAGGCCAGATTGTCTTAGATATGACAAAATGACAGACCCCTAGTCCAGTCTCTCATTTTGTCATATCTGCGACTTACCTGAGATTCTTGCATGCTTTTCCTAAGAGCAGTGCTTCCCTCGTTCCTCTGATGTTGATGAGCGTGGCTGACCGAAGAGGTTCGTCGAACCTCGTGGTGGCTGCCACGTGGAATATCACGTTCACCTTACGACATAAAGCATAAAATGAAAATATTCAAGCAAATACGGAAAGATCATACAATATACGATGCGTAGGTACACACATTTGGCCACGTTTGTCCCAAGAATGTTCTCAGACACTCTTTGTTTTTCTATCATGGGTTGTTGACTTATACGACTTAATTAACGTTCTACAAAATACTTAAAAAAAGACTGCTCAAAAAAATATGGAAACAATTTTAACAAAAACAAAAAACGAATTCAACAACATTCCAGAGTACCGGAAAAAATGCGTGATATACTAAACTTATCATTGTGGAGTTCGGTGGCCAAATGTGATCTTCTTCATCAGTTCCACTTCACCAAATATTACTTTCTTAATGCAAATACTTGACCAAGATCGCTATACGTATACCTATAATATAGGTTTTGGTATTTTCATCAATTAGTCAAACATTTTCATTCAGAAAGTAACATTAGGTAGAGTGGAGAAGGAACTGGGCCCCTATTCGGAGAAATGACATTTTATCTCGGTCACTCTCACTCCCATAAAATTCTAAATTAGAGAGACAGTGACCGAGATAATCTCGAGCGCACAGGAATAGGGTCCCTGATGATATACATATATGATGAGATGAATACAAGCCCTATAATATTTGAGGAATTCCCTCAACTCCTCATGGATCCCATTGTCTGAACTGGATTTTGATGAAAATGGGACCAATCTGGAAATAAGTATATCCTTTCAAATAAAAAAAGAATTTTACAAATCGGTTTATAAATGAACGGCGTTCGGAGGTAACAAACACAAAAAAAACAATCGACTTGGGAACCTCCTCCTTTTTTTAAAAGTCGGTTAAAAAGCCGAATGTCGGCACTTTTACCCAGAAAAAATAAAGTTAACCATGTTCATGTGACGCAGCTAGTAATTAATTGAACTGACCTCTTCAATAAGCGTCTTCCAATCGTCATCTTTGATGCCGAGCCTTATTTCGGACACGTCTCCTTCTACAGCAAATATTCTATCAACAAAATTTAGGTTTTGCTCCCGTAGTGTATCAAACACCTGAAATATACGTGTAATTACTCATTAGCAATACTTTGTCAATATCAAATATATTCAGCAAATTTATAATAACTTAAATTTCATCTAAGACGTTTAAAAAAATATTAAATCAAGCGTCAAGGTTTGAACCTGCCATCTTCTGTTTACGCCTCGGTTGCATTGAGCAACTGGGTATCGGCCCGAACAGGAGGCCAGTGTTGCTCTATGCTCGATAGCCCAGAGATTCGCAGAGCGGCACATTCGATATTGGAAATTGTATAGCTATCGTTCTGTTTCTCTTTGCGTGCAATAGAGAGAGTTAGTGAATTTTGCCGTAGTAGTCTGGTAATATTCCCTAAATCTTAATAAAATCTTTTCTTTTTAGTATCAATTGATAAACTATTCGCCAACATGCTGTTTTGATTTTTCAAAAAAAAAACGTTATTCTAACGTCGTATTTTCGACGCAAAAAAATGTCACTTTAAGTGCCTGTAACAACGAAATAATTTCGAAATTAAAAAAAATAAACATACAAGCATAGTTTTTTTTTTGTTTAATAATTGTACATTAATATGAGAGGTTGTTTCTACAATTATTTACAGAAAAATTTGTCATTTCAGGGCACAGTTTCAGGGTCAACCGCTAATGACTAGGCTACGGTATTACTTAGTCAAAATAAGCCAGGGTTTCGAGTTTTCAACCAGCCTCTGAAATTCTGGTTATCATCAAAGTTATCTATCTTCTACCAAATCCTAATCCTAACTAATATTACATACGAGTGTTGGTGAATATTATATTGATGGTAAACGTGAATTTTCGTATTGTTTCCAAAACACCTTAGAAATCTTTTGTAAAGGCTCCATAGCAAGAATCAAAGGTTTATAACAACATTAACAATAACAAAAGCAATAAACAAATAAAAAGAGCAGAATTGAGAACTGAACTCATAATACAAACAGATTAGTGAAATTATAAACATAATTGAATAACTTACAGGATCTTTTAGTATCTCATTGATTCTCGATTGAATATCTTTTCCCTTCTTAGGTCTCAGTAACATGTACACTTTTGATATTTGGCACGATCTATAATTGAAAATAAAATTAGCATAAACATTACAATTGAAATTAAAATTAGTTTGACCATTACAATTAAAATGCAAAATAAAACAACCTTTCCGTACATTTCATCGAGCGTACGATGGAACAGGATTTATTTTCGCATTTCAATAGCCAGCGCAGCAATGCAGTGCGCTCATCACCCCGAGTTGTTAGAAATGAGTTGATGTTAAAACTATGCTCAGTTATGTCACTGAAACATTACCATTCAATCCTGAACTCACTACTGCTAGGCGGGTAAATAACTGACAAAGGTGTGGTCACTTCGCAAAAGCAACTGAGCGCAAGCCTCGTTGTATTTTTTTACGGCTATGACCGAAACTGTACGCTGGTGCTGTACGCACACGAAATAAGGAAGTAGATCTAGTAAAGATAGATAAATTCTTACCTGAATAGTTTTTCAATGAGCTGTTTCCCAAGGAAGCCGGACCCTCCAGTGAGGAAGAGCACGGAGTTCTTGTAGAACCGCTGCACATCAGAGTCTCCTCGCGCGCACGCCATGGCGTCCAGCATGGGCTGCTGCTGGGCCAGCGCCGCCGCTTCGATTGCCATTGCCGGGTCCATTGCTAAGAAAACTAAATGCGAATTTGACGTAAATTTTTGTTATAGGGCTCCTCGCATAAATAAAAATCTTCAATAAAAAAGTAAGTATGTAGTAAGTTTTGTCTTATTTGCAAACAATAAAATGTTGTTTATCTGTCTATCTATCTAAGTTCATATAGGCCGACTGGCTAGCCCTGGCCACCTACTTACACACAAACTTTCGCATTTATAACGTTAGTGTGATAGTGTGATATTAGATTTTTAACGAACCCTGCTAAATCACACTATTATTATAAATGCGAAAGTTTGTGTGTAAGTATCTAAGTGTGTTTGTTCCCGTTCAACTCTGTAGCGGCTTAAAGGATTTGAATGAAATTTGGTATAGAGATAGCTTATACCCTGGATTAGCACATAGGATATTTTTTATCCCGGAAAAATATTCAGTTTCTGTAGTATAGTGGGTGAAACCGCGGGGCGCAGCTAGTACACCGTATAATGTAAGCCAAAATATAAGACAGTTTTTTTTTATGTGTTTGTAGTTTTTTCTCTCATATGTTTTGGCTCCACACGTTGTGTATTTGACCGCTGTCAAGTTTTGTAATATTTCAAGTAAACCACAATATTTCTCAACAAAAAGAACTTCAGTCCCTGTCAAGGCATGCTCCAGTAAAATGGTGGAGACTAGGTTTCTATGCACTTTTGGTCATTGGAGGCAATGAAATAGACTACTGAGGATAAATAGTATGTTTCTACTACTCCCATGAAATCCATATCTAGCTTTACTCAATCCCAGAATGGGGTCAGTATTTAAATGTCTAAAACTGACATTACTAACGGCGAAATAGAATCAGAATGTTCTAAATCTACGAGTGAAATGATTTTAAGGCCAAAACTTTATAATGTCTTAAAAGAAAGTGTTTTACTTAAAAACGTCCAAGTTCAAAAGATTTAAAGTGAGAATGACTAATAATCATTCAAATTTTAAAATGATTATACACTATATTACCATTGTATATTTTGGTAGGTATTATGTATAGATTTAGCGCACATAATTATCCACCTATGAACAAAAAACTGCTAATGGTAGATAAAATCGGATAACGTGGCTACCTAGCTAGTGAGAAAGAATCGTAAGAAATGAATAAAAATGCGTCTTTTTGTGTTTTTTCCAAAATTCCGTAGAAGATGCCAGGATTTTTTACAGCACTTTTGACTAAATTGTTTTAAATAGACTGAGACTGGGTTTTTCCTAAATTATTACGATTTACTTGAAATTTTATGAAATCGGAAAATGGCTAAACAAAGTTTAAGAACCTTACATCATTAAAACATCACCGGCGTAATTAACCCGGGCGGTATAGCTTGCTATAATCAAAGTTGCTAGCCGAATATTTAAATAAAATAATACATATTAATTAAAATTAAATTGTTCATTTTAATTATTCGTGTAGGAACAAAATGCATCCTTAACCAAAAATAGACTTAATAATATTAGCCTTGTATTTCGACTGCTCGAAATTTTAAATAAATTGTAAGTAGATAAATATACCTACCTAGAGTGCTTGTCTATGTTGTCGAGGCATACACATGGTTGGGTATCTTAGTTAGGTATCTATCATGGTAACAACCATCACAGGGCGAATTTTTGGCGTGAAAATTGTTAGTAGGTTTTTTTTTTGTTTTTATCTACATAACACGAATATAGATGAGTTTTTGAGTTTCCTTTTCAACAACACCCCACTCATTAGGATAGGTACATGTAGGTTTCATGTAGGTACATAATGCTTTTTTTTATACACGATATCTTTTTTTTGTTACCTTCCGGTAGGAAGGTAACAAAAAACAATATAAAATTGTAATACAATTGGGTACAATATCAGGTATCTGTTGATACGCGCACCACGTCGCTGTGTCCTTACACTGTCCGTCTCGTGTGTCTATAACAGACGGGCAGATGGGCAAGCACGGCGAAGCTGTAATATAAGAGTTCCTATATCGCTCACAAATTTAAATTTGTGTGTTGTTTGTGTATTTGGGTGTGTATTTACTTTGTTATTTAGGTATCCCTAATTTAAAATACTTTCTGAAGATTAATTACGTTATTTTTATAATACAATCTAATATTTTGTGTGATGATTGAAACATTCACATGAGTCGTAATAATTACATATCTCTTTTGTAATTATTATACCTTTTTATTATGACTTTAGGTTTCTTCTTCAGAGTGAGAATCTAATTAAATCAACTACATCTATGTACATCGACACAAGCATCTATGTGCGATTTTGTCTTAAAAATTTAAACCTCAAATTTATTTGATAAGTTATACATAAAAAACGAAGTTTATTTTAATTCACGAATAATAATATTTACATTAAAATATAACCTACCTACCTACCTACTTAAACTATATTTTTACTATACTTTTGCCTATTTTTTTTTTCACAGAATTCTCTCTAATATATTGTTTTTTCATTCATTTTTATTTATTAGTACATAGCAAGGAACTTAATACTCTAGTATACTGCAAGATTAAACTAAAAGATATTACCGATTTTGTAAATAATTTAATTGTTTGTAATATTTGTCTTATTATCGATTTCTAAAAAAACTGGTATCCATGTCGAACCATTACCTGAAAATCTATTATGGACCATGTGATTCTTTCTACTCTATAATATCTCATAAGCCCCAGAAGCTAAGGGGGGTCAAAGGTATGAAATAACTAGTTAGTTGAAATTGCTCTATGATTAGCAACTTAACCTCTTAACCTAAACCAGGAGTGGAGTAAACTGCCCAGCCTAAGTAAACTAAGTAGGTAGGTCTATTAGGACTGGCCAGCTTACTCCACTCTTCTCTGCCGCGCTTCGCTACTAAATGTGCCGCTCGCCATACAATCTGCTAAAATTCTCATCTCTGCTACGTCTGCTTGCACTGAAGCGGAGTGGAGTCGAGATGTGAATTTCATTCATTGCCATGAGGCGACTCATGCACGTGTTCTCTCCGCTCGTCTCCGCCTCAGTGGTAGCGTCGTCACCACAATAATCTAGCGACATTTCCGACTAGACGATGATAAGCTACACAAATATACATAGATATCACATACATACAACGTGGACCTGAAAAACATAATAATTAAATAGTCAGTTTTTTGGGCAGTCGTGTACAAATAATATGGAGATACAAAATTCTCCCTATTATCATACAAAAATATAATTTCTCTATTTTCTATAATCTGAACATAAAGTATTTTCCATTTTCTAAACTGATGCTAAGTGACAGTGTGGTCGAAGATGGTAAACACACTTACATAACCTGCATGCAATAGGAAATGGCTTACAAGTAAAGTTGCTGAAGCATACACCAGGATTTTTATTAAAATGGACGAGAGACACTACATTTTTTATCGATCTCCTCCGTTATGTAATTCAAAAGAAATAAATTTAAAAAAAAAACGAAATTCGCAGTTATTGATTTCAAACTTATTTTCAATAATTGTAATTTAAATGAAATTACCAAAACTGAAAATATCCAAATGATTGCGAATACCGCATCAAAATCACTTGCACGGTTTAGGAGGAGTTAGTGGATATACGGACAGACAAATGCGGAAAGGGACTTTATTTTATACTGTGTAAAGATAAAATAATGTGAATAACCCGCTAGACAACTATACTTAAGCGATATAAAAATAAAATTAATAAAAAATAATTACCGTCTTAGTAAGCGACTGATAAATATTTAAATCCAAATAATGCTTTAAATTACTTACGTGTTAACACTGCATAAAACTCACGCCTATATTTGCGTGTGCTCAACCGTGAACTAACAGACTTTGAATATTTCAATAACATTATAAATCTCAACGTGACACGGGCATTTTAAAATTATCCATAAATAATTAATTTGATTAGTAATTAGAATGATAAAGTCACTTGAATGACGAATTCAAGTTAAATTTTGAATGCAAACACCACTTCCGAAATCCATTCAATTGGGATCGTTATCTATATCTATATTTTTATTTGAAAGTGTAAGGAAAGCGATAGGTAGATCGGCGCACAGCCTAAACTACTGAAACCAGTAACGTGATATTTGGACAGTAGTTTTCTATTACTATGAAACCTCCCATTCAAAGTGATTTGCGATATTCAACCCCTAAAGGGGTGAAATGGGGTATTAAAGATTGTATGGATAAGAGTATTTTTTTGATGCCATGGTTTTGTAACGTTGCAAATATATTAATCAAAAGAAAATATTAAACACGTGTTTCTGCATTTTTCTAACAATCATCCCTTAATGAGGTGAAATGGGGTGTTAGATTTTGTATGCAGTTTTTTTTATGTTTTGATGCCGCGGTTGTAAAACTTTGTAAATGTACTAAGGAGAAAAAAATATTAAACACGTGTTTTAATACCTTTATTTTTAAAATCATTCCTTAAAAATGTGAAATGGGGTGTTAAAGTTTGAGTAGGGCAAATTTTTATCTTCAAGCTAAAGTGATGAAACTTTGTAAATACACTAAGGAGTCAAGAAATACTTGAATTGTCTTTTGATAATCAACCCCTAAAGCATATGCACAACGCCCGGCCCGCAGGCCGGTTGCAGCCCACCGCGGCATTTGCCCATCATAAGCTGAGCTCTGCTATGACTGATAAAATTGAATTATTTTACTTACCGATGAAAAGTTACTCCGCCTTTTTTGTAGTTTGAGTGCGCGGATGAATTTCCATACTATTTCACTGCACAGATAGTCATTTTTAGGGTTCCGTAGTACTATAAGGAACCCTTATAAGTTCGTCATGTCCGTCTGTCTGTCCGTCCGTCTGTCTGTCTGAATCCTTTACAGCCTTATAACTTTTAAAGTTATAAACTTACATTCATGAAATTTTGCACAACGATATTCTAAGTATAGACCTACAGTTTCAAAAAAATAAAAAATACTTATTTTGTAAAATAAGGGTAGATCCCAAACATGTAAAGGGGGGGGGGGTAAAAAAACCTTATTATCACCCAATATACATACTAATATACTTAATAATCAAACCGCTAGGGGCCCAGAGCACACTCCTTCTGGGGTGCCAGAGCAAGTCTGATGTCCCTTTTCTGGCTGACGGCCCAAGCCGAGTAGGTGGTTCATACCGTGGTGGTACCCTTGTGCTAGTCGCTCACGCGCTTAGTTATAGTTTTTAGAGCCCAACGCCATCTGCGTTCGCCACAAGTCCGGTAAAGCTGTGGAGACCGCTAGAGGCCAACAGCATGGTAATCCATAAAAAAAAAAAGGTCAAAACGACGAGTGCAGAACATTCTGGATGGCATGTTATCGGCAAGCTTGACGCTTACCATCAGGCGAGTGACTTGCTCCACACGTCATCATCACCACCATCAGACAATAGACGCCCACTGCTGAACCAAGGCTTAGGGATCGCAGAACTCTCAACTTTTACTAAGAGGACGCTGCCCGTCCTCCGACGGTTCCGGTAGAATACAAATATATATATTAATACTTACTCCAAGTAACAGGGTTCCTCCGTGTCGAAGCAACTGTGTATATCCGTGTATCATTGCCACCTTTAGCTTGATTAGTAGCGGTTTCCCTCGCGGCCACTATGATGGCATTGTCAACGTAGTCACAGGGTACTACACTGGAAGTCTTATCCTGCTTTGTATACACAGTGTGTAATACTCCTAATGCCGTTCCTAGAACCAACTGAAATCAAGAACAATCAATCAAGAGCTAAGTTCACACTTGTGGACTTTTAGCTTCAACTTCAGATCCATCATGCAATAAGCCAGTTTCCCTCAGAGGCTGCCCGTTGAGCGCTGCCCTCATAGCGCTCAAGTTTTTTTTTTTTAAATAAAAACATCTCTGGGTGGGAAATATAAAATGACAGTTGATATTATCTTTACGAAAACAATGCTAATTTTTATATGTATAATTTTTATTTTAATATTTTCTATTTTGTCAGGGAAAATATAAATTTCGAGAATTTTTCTATGTTCTTCACCGAAATAAAAACTTATTTCACATGTTTTTTTTTAAACAAAATATGGTAATAACATAAAAATGACTTAATTTTTTTAAATTGCCATTTTAGTTATAATCTTCAAAAATATTAAAAATGTGTGAATGAGCTAGGCTTTAACAAGGAAGAAATATAAATAAGAAGAAAATATATGTATTTGTCTTCCTTGCATTGCAGCATTGCGATTTTACAAAAAAGTTTGTGCTCGCGAGGTCTACCGTTCCCGGAACTACTAGTACTATTTAAATTTTTGTATATTTATTCTATATTTGACTTGTATAATTGGTGTATTTCGCGGTTTTAATTGACCGAGCGAAGCGAAAGTCTCAGAGTTTACTGGGACAAATCGCTATTTTTATGTATGTTTGTATGGTTGTGTGTATATTTGTCCGACGATAACTTGCGAACCGTTGATTCGATCTTCATGAAATTTTGTAGGCAAGTAGTTCATTTCAATACAATTTTCATGTTCGAATATGAGCTGAATCGGTCCAGGGGTGGTGAAGATATAGGGGTCGCAAGGTCTCCGTTCGGCGCGAACTACTAGTTAATAAAAATATAATAAATTTTAATTTTAATGTTTGTTATAAGCATTTTGAGCTTGGAGATATTTTCAACCGGATGATCGAAACTATAGTGAGAATAACCAACTCAATTTAATGTGAGTATTCCCGTTACATTCAAATAAATGGTCTAATAAATCAATATTATATTAATTAAACGGACAAATTAAAAAAAAAGTATTATGTGATGTAATGTGGGCAATTTTCCCGGAAATGTGGAATAATTAACGTTGACCAAAGCCATGTGAATGTGACGCAGCTTAATTTAACTGACCTCTTCAATAAGCGTCTTCCAGTCGTCATCTTTGATGCCGAGCCTTATTTCGGACACGTCTCCTTCTACAGCAAATATTTTATCAACAAAATTTAGTTTTGCTCCCGTAGTGTATTAAAAGCCTGAAATATACGTGTAATTACTCAATAACATTTTTTTAACGTCCAAGAGCCATTTTTAACTATGCAAAATACATACAAACTATTTAGCCTACTACATAAAAATAACAGTTTGTTTATTCAGAGACCATTAAAGTTCTATAGATTATTCAAATGTTCAAGCCCACTACCAGTTGGCAGCGTACCCAGCATGCTGGCGTCATTACCACGCTGAATGGCAATGCTTATTGGTTGAGCCAAATAAACGCCAGCATTTTGGTCACGTGTCGCGTCAACCAGGAGCTCTGATAAGTTTTTGAAAATAAGATGAGCTCCCGGTCCCCAAGGGCCCAAAGTCTCTACTCCATGAAGCAATACTTCATCAATACCCGCAGTCGGCTAATGCTCACCTTTCATCTTCTGAGCATAGGTGTACGCTGAAAACCAGCCCTGCGTGACCTTTCGGGAGCACGCAGCACAGCGCTGAGCGTACCCCATATTGCCAATCTAGTTTTTGCTTATGCTGCCGTGTCCATTTTTATTATTTCTTTGTTTTTGTTTTTGGCAATAAATATATTCTTATTCTTATTCAAAATCAGATACATTTTTCTAGTTGTCAGCAAATTTATAATAAGTCAAATTACATATCCTTTAAAAAAAATATTATAACAAGTGTCAAGGTTTGACCCTGCCATCTTCTTTTTACGCCTCGGTTGCATTCAGCTACTCGGTATCGTCCCGAACGGGAGGCCAGTCTTGCTCTATGCTCGGTAGCCCAGCCAATTAAGAGAATAGTCATTCCGCGAGGTTTTGGCGCATTCGATATTTGAAATTGTATAGCGGTCGCTCTGTTCCTCATGCGTGCTATAGAGAGAGTTAGTGAATTTTCCTAACTTTTTGATGAAATTAGCGTTTCGGGGGTATTCTGCTAACACCCCCTAAGTCTGAATAAATTCTTTTGTTTTTGGTATCAATTAAACTATAACCTATGCCGCTATGTATTGATTTCTCAAAAAAAAGTGCCGTATTTTCAACGCCAAAAAAATGTCACTAAGCCATATACAAATTTAATATTTTATGGAATTTTTGCGGAGTGACCACTCCGCAGAAGAATCCTACCACTACAACTGAGCGCAAACGTCACTGTATTTTTTTACGGCTATGACCGTAACTGTACCCACACTAGATAAGGAAGTAGATCTAGTATAGATAGATACACTCTTACCTGAATAGTTTTTCAATGAGCTGTTTCCCAAGGAAGCCGGACCCTCCAGTGAGGAAGAGCACGGAGTTCTTGTAGAACCGCTGCACATCAGAGTCTCCTCGCGCGCACGCCATGGCGTCCAGCATGGGCTGCTGCTGGGCCAGCGCCACCGCTTCGATTGCCATTGCCGGGTCCATTGCTAACCAAAATTAAATGCGAATTTACATTACACATTTACAAAAAAAAAGTAATCTTAGTAAATTTTGTCTTATTTATATCAATAAAGAATTGTCTATCTATTAAGCTCGTATAGGCCGAGTGGCGGAGTTTTTAGTCCCCCTGAAGGTCTCTAACATGGCTGAGCGGCTGAGCGGTTGTTGTTATAGGACAAAGAAATTCAAACCAAATAGGCTATGGCTATCTCTTTCACAGTCATTTAAAAAATTGTTAAACATAAAAAAAACTCTGGGTGAAATAAATAAAAAATAGTAGGTTTTTTGTGAATGTTCTCATAACAGCATTTTTTTTATATATATATATATACGTCTCAGTATTTTCTCGAAAATCGACCCCTAAGGAGGTGAAATGGGGTATTTAATTTACTGTAGCCTGTAGCTATATGTATAGGCGAGCGAAGTCGTGCGGGCAAGCTAGTGTTATAGTAATTGTTAAGCATTACTTAGGATTATTAGTTTACTTGATGTATGTCACAATCATTTTGACATGTAACTTTTTTTCTGTTACAAATTAAAACTGAAACCAGGACTCGTACCGTGAGGTTCTTATTTGCGTAGGTTCAGCAGATGACGCTGCGCGACCATACATCTTATCGCGCGGCGATCGGTTCGTGGTCGCGCAGCGTCGTCGGTTGAAACTAATTATCATCGCAAGAAGCACCTCACTGTACGATACCAGGGGCGTACCAGATGCCGATGCGCGACCGCGAACCGTATTGCGAGGCGATAAAATTCACATTCGTGCAACGACAGCAGCCGAGCCTATTTTGTCCTGTAATAAGCGTTCATAGTACGGCTCCTGGACTCCTCAATATAATCTGAGCCACAACTCTGAAATTACCAGCTTATTCAATAACTAATACTCACCGATATCAATAATTCAACACTAATTAATCAATTGATTAAATGAATTGTACCATAGGTATAGGTACTATGGCCCTAGCACCTGCCTCTAACAACTATTGCACCGCTAACCATTGCGTATATGCGTATTTATATGGTGACATTCCGGTGAAGAGTCACGCGAGTTTAAGGGCGCGACTTAAGAGGATAGTCCTTCCGCGAGGTTTTGTCGCATTCGATATTTGGAATTGTATCTGTCGCTCTGTTTCTCGTGCGTGCGATAGAGATATTGAATTTTCCTAACTTCTTGATGAAAATAGCGTTTCGGGGGTATCACCCACTAAATCTTAACAAAATCTTTTGTTTTTGGTGTCAATGGCTTGGATAAACTATAATCTATGCCACTATGGTATGTTTTTTCAAAAAATGTTTATAGTATTCTAACAACTACTTTTCTTCGTCGTATTATCGACGCAAAAAAAAAAATTGACACTTAGTGACTTTTAATAACGAAATTCAAAAAAGAAACAAACATACAAGCATAGTTTTTCACGGTGTACATAACATATAAAAATCATCGAAATCGGATAACGTTTAGGGGTGGGTATCAGACTACGCTTTTTGTATGGACGAGCCGACGGCACACATACTCCATTCTTAACATCGGTGTAGGCGCTAGTCACAGAATAAACAAGTCAAGAATAAATACAGGAGACTCACCGGTTCCCCGGTTTCTTGTACGTTTGTCAACTCATGTCAACTTAACAATATAAAAAAAACTACAATAAAATATAACCTATATATTATAATAATATGAAAATAGGACTTAAAAGTACATAGTAATAATAAACAAAATAAACTAATCTAAAAGAACGCTATCAGTGGGAATTGTTCCCAAAAAACTTATATCTTTAATTACTAGCTTCAAATATTTAGTAACAAGGCCGTAAACAATGTTTCTAGCGCGTTCTTATCCGCATTGCTCGTAGAGATCCTGGAAACCTTGAAAAACGTATGGTACTTAGGAAGTAGAAAAGGTCGATGGGAAAGGGTCGCGTGCTCGATTTCCTACGAGATGGAAGAACCAGATAAAGTTACTGACTGATAAAAATTATACTTCATCATATTTATTAATTATGGTTCTATTTATAAAATATACCGCCATATATTATTATTCCACAGAGAACAGTTATCTGATAATTGAAAAATCAGCCTATAACAAGCTCTTTCAGTTTTCGCGTTTTAATAAGGTATCTATAATATTTGTCAGTTTGTCAATCGACCTAATATCATTTATTTTGTAGTTAGTTAGTCTAAAAACTTGGATTATCAAACGCGGACATGACAATCAACAAATTGAATAATTAAATGTAGCATTACTAAGTAATGCGTAAAGAATATTAATTAAATAGTTTGTAATATGCTGCTATTTAAAAGTGTGTTATATTATGTGCGATAAAAATGCCCTATATTATTCAAAATAATGTAAGTACCCAGGTTATTATATAAGTATGTGTTATAAATTCCAATAACTGTACTTCGTATATCTGTCTGTCATGGACAGCTCTTTTTTTAGACTTTTAGAGTCTATGATAATAACAGAAGAAAAAAATAATTAACCTATGAAATTTAACAACTTGTCAAGAGCATGTGAGGTCATACTTAGTAGGATTCCGTAGACGCATATAGGGTTTTTGAAGTATTTAACAGTTTTTTCCGCATTACTCAAAAAGTTATTGATTCATGTTGTCCGTATAAGTTTTACCAAGGTTAACTAGGATTTATTAACTTGGAGGATGATCAGTTTCTAAGAGGCATAGCTTAGAAATTGCGGGAGGGTGAAAGTGAAATAAGAAAATATTATTCAATATTCAAAATAGCATGGTCCATTGTAAATAATACTATAAATTCAAATGTAACTCTGTCTCTCTGTCTCTCTGTCTGGGTGTTTGTCGCGTTGTCACGGCTGAACGGATCAAGCTGAATTTTTGCATAGATACAGCTTAAGAATGGAGTATACCGCCGTCTGGTCCATAATCATTGTCGTATAATTATATATATAATTTCTTCGTCGTATTTTCGACGCAAAATAATTGTCACTACAAAATAAACGTGCATACGTGCAGTATCCCGATACTGCACGTATGCACGTTTATTTTGTCTGTTTGTGTTTTTGTAATCGATTAAATTTAAATTGCAATCTCATAACAACAACTCGACTCTTAACCGAGTTCAGAAGTAACTTGAAAAATTAATATAACCGCTAAAGTAAAAGAATGTCACTCGGAAGTAGATGGAGGAAATCTCATTTTGCCTCCCCGAGGAGTGCTTTTATAAATTTCATTAAAAAATACAGGGACACAACTTTTTCAATATTTATCGGGGGTACCTACTTTACCTACCTATAGACTTTTGGAAAGTTGCCGAGAAGTTGCGATTTTCAATAATGTTAGCACTCTTGACCCCTGGTTGTAATACTGCGTCCAGCACCACCGGAGGACGGCATGAGCGTCCTCCTAGTAAACGTTGACCGTTCTGCGATTCACAAGCCGGCAGGAAAGCGAGGAGTATATGGCAACACTCCCCACTATTTTCAAAGGGGATACCTTTGTTCAGCGATCGTTAATATTAGCGCTCATACGTATAGCTCAGTCAATTTCGCGTTTGACCTGGAAGTAATTAATAGCAGGATTTATTTTTCTACACATAATTGTAGAACCAACCTGTCATATTATTATACAATAATTAAACATAATGCTTCTGCGGAACAGACTCAAATTTTACTTTTTGCAACATCGTCTCTGTTTGCGCAGTGTTAGACTCTATTTCAGATGACGACCGTAAGCACGGCAGTGAGTCGTTGGCGACGATAATGTATTATGGCTCAAGCATAAATGCCTTTTTCTATGTTCCGTACAGCCAGACTGTTTAATTTTATTTAATATTGATTCTACGTCAGCAAGTTAGACCAAACGCAATTTTATATTTATGTTATGAATTATATTCGGGTCCTCCATACTAAGTCCTGTATCTTGATGGGGACAAACAATAACATTTTTTTTCCATAAAAAAACTGAAAACTATTTACACAAAATTGCTAGGGCTCCGAACCCTAGTATAGATATAATATTCAAATATTATTCACGTGATGAAGGTAAAACAAAATTATATGATAGCATACTTAGCTCAGAATTTCTTAATTTTAAATAAAATTAATTTTCTTAATTTTCTCAGATTGATTTCCTGCCAAAAAAACAGATAATTGCTTATCCTGCAACATCCCACTGCTGAAATATCGGCCTACCCTCGACCTTCCATCAGGCCATATCCACCACGCTGGCCAAGTGCGGGTTGGCGGATCCACAAATACCATCGGATTTCTTCTCCGAAAAAAACGCATGCTTCCTCACGAATTCACGATGTTTTCCTTCACCGAAAAGCCGCAATGGTATTATCCGTACGTAAGTTCCAAAGAACTCATTGGAACGACCCCGCCCGAGTTTGAACCCGCGACCCCACGAATTAAGGCAAACTTGCTCCTGCTGAGCTACCACGGCTTTTAACACGGCCATGCTTATTACATAGCAATTATCTGATTTTTGGCTACCGCGCGAAAATTTATTTGGCTATTTTTTTTAGTTCCGACTTTTTTTTTAATACAATCTAAACGCTACAATTACAAGCAAAATTAATTACATAAGAACAGAGCCCAGGTCGCTATCCGCGGGCAGGGTATCCAAAATGCTGGTGACGTTACCTCGTTGAATAGCAATGCTAATTCTCTGGCCGAGGTAAGAACCAGCCCTTTGGTCGTTTGTTATCAATCGCTTAGAAAGATCTTCAAAAATCTTTTGGCTATTATTATGTTCCGTTATTCTATTAAATTATAAAACTTGTCTCCCCGAGTTTATCCCGCGATTCCGGCTTATATCTCACGTATGGAGTTTTATCCGAAGATTAGTGTCGTTCCGGCACAGTACATGCAATAACCAGTATGGGACCATCATACAAACATCTGGACGGAACAGACGAGCCACCGACCAAAATATGGAGATGTGTTATTAAGTATTTACCTATGTTCACAAAGGTACGCGCGATACCATGTTCAGGGACCCTATTCCTGTGCGCTCGAGATTATCTCGGTCACTGTCTCTCTAATTTAGAATTTAATGGGAGTGAGAGTGACCGAGATAATCTCGAGCGCACAGGAATAGGGCTATCGTGCTCTTGGTCGAGAAATAGCGCACACTGTCGCATGCAGATGAAAAGAGATAGATTTAGTGCGCGATAGTCAAAAAATCAGATAATTGCTAATTACAGCTAAACCAGGAAATCTATCTAAATTCATTCTCCTAGAAATTATTGTTACCTCACTATCGGAGTAATAATCACTTGAAGGGACGCCACACCCGTCCTCTGAGGTAATGGTGAACATTCTGCGATCTTCAAGCCGACTGCCAAGCGTGGAGATTATGGCAACCAGCCCCTCAATATGGAGGAGGCTTGGTCTATGTCAAAGCTGATAGTAGTATACACTAGGGATTTGCAGACCTTGGTTTTTTATGTATAGTCTTTTCAATGTTGAATGGCCGAAAAGGGCTCTGAATACTCATGATTATGAACAACTTTTACTGTTGGACCAACCCTGAAATCAAGAAGAAAAAAACAGCTGTTCCATAGAAAAATGTCAAAGACTCTCGACAAAATCATCTGTGTATGGAAAGCTGTTTTTTCGCCTCGAATTCAGGGTTGGTCCCAGAGTAAAAGTTGCTCAAAATCATTAGTACTATGAGCCCTTTTCGGCTTAGCATACCTTTCCTTAAACTCTGTATTATGTTTTAATGTGAATTCGATGAACGTCTTATCGGCTTGGCAAGGGGTCTCATGTCAGAAAATAAATTAAAACGTAAATTATGCACGTTGGCAATGTTATAGCACGGAGGTTATGTGAGCTACGGAAATAGTGCTTATATCGCCGTACCGGGAACCTCGGCGCCAGCATACACATACTAGGTCAACGAGATACTAAGTATCTCAACATTAAATAACTAATAAAGTGGGAGAATTTTGGCCGGAACGTGAAGAAGTCATGTCGCGTCATTCTATTATTTTCCAAAACTTGTAATAAATCGAGTGTTGATGTATAAAAATGGTGGATTTTTATCCACTGAGTATTCGTGTACGTGCACGAGTGTTGGTGAATAGTATAATGTTGTGAAACGTGACTCTTCGTGTTGTTTCCAAAACTCCATAGAAACCTCAAGTAAAGTCTCCACCACTTTAGTGGGGTATGACTTGGACTTGACACTGACTTACTTTGCTTGACTTAGACTATGACTGAGACTTATTTTAATCGTGAAATAGTTTACATCACCTGAAATATTATAATACTTGACACTGGCTAAATACACAACGTGTGGAGCCAAAACACAAGAGAAAAAAAAAACTAATAAAGAGCATGGAATGAGGCGTTTTCCAAAAAAAAAAACCTTGTTTTAAAAATACCCAATAGATGGCGTTAGATGTACCTTGAGGTTTTTCTGTCACTGTCAAGACAAAAAAATGTACGTGTGCCTTTTTTTTCCTCTTGTTTTTTGGCTCCACATGTGTATTTAGAAAATTTCAAGTAACGTAACTATGTATTTGACTTCATTTGAAATATTACAATAGTTCACACTGGCTAAATACACAACGTGTGGAGCCAAAATTTACGATTTAAAAAATAAACATAAAATATTTCGACAGAAATGACAATGACGGGTAAAACGATCTGTCTATTACGCCATCTAGTAAGTATTTTAGAACTATATTTTTTTTGGAACACGCCTCGTTGAAAAATCCTTACTGCTCTACCAGTCATGCCATTGTTGTGTTTACTCCGCTCAGAACGAAATTGTTTTAATCCGATTACCGCTTTTAATCAAGCTATACTGTGACTGGTGAGACACCTACCTATGGGGTGTATATAATTTAGCTAGAAGTATGTAATGGAAAGTGTGGGAATAACTTTGTAGTTCATCATCAGCCTGTAGAGGAACCTATAGAATCAAATACAGCGCGTTACATATATTTAAAATTTGAGCTAATAATGCAAAGACTATTAAGATTAGAGATACCGCCTTTTTCATACAAAAAGCGCTAACTGTTTCGCACCATCCCACCCCTAAATGCTACGCGATTACATGTTTTTTTTTTTACATATTACATACATCGTGAAAAACTATGTATATACATAGTTTTTTTAATGTACATACATAGTTTTTTTTGTGTTTCAAAAAAATACTTTTTTACTCTTGTCAATTATGCATATCTAATAAACATGAGTTTTGGCGGGAACGTGAAGAAGTCATGTCGCGTCATTCTATTATTTTCCAAAACTTGAGTTATAACGAGTGTTAATGTATAAAAATGGTGGATTTTTATCCATTGCATGTTCGTGAACGTGCACAAATGTTGCTGAATAGTATAGTGTTGTGAAACGTGACTCTTCGTGTTGTTTCCAAAACTCCATAGAAACCTATAGTAAAGTCTCCACCACTACTGGGGCATGACGTGGACGTGACCGTGACTTACTTTGCTTGACTGAGACTTATTTTATTGATTATTGTGTAATATTTGACATTGCTTGAAATATTACAATACTTGACACTGGCTAAATACACAACGTGTGGAGCCAAAACATAAGAGAAAAGAAAACTAATACACAGATTTTCAATCAGACAACTAATAATTTAAAACTTTGAATCATCATCATCAGCCTGAAGACGTCCACTACTGAACTAAGGCCTCTCCCTTAGACTGCCACACTGAACGACAATTTGCAACTTGCATTCACCGGTTACCCGCGACCTTCAACATGTCGTCAGTCCTCCTAGTTTAAAACTTTGAATATTTAATTTTTCAAATTTAGAAAAAAAACTATTAAAAAATTGAGTTTGTCCACATCTGTCATTTTAACTCTGAGTACAGTGGATCTCACTCTAATGCGTTTGTCAATTGACTTAAATCTCATCATAAGTTATTTAATATTAACGCCTCGAGTTTATTGTGATGTCAATGATAAAAATGATCAATGATCAAAATTATGCTTTATTCAGACGCCTTTTTTATTGTGTTGAATAACACAATAAATTCAGTTCGTAGTCTTCAAGGTACAGTTAACAATGATAGCTTGCTGTCTGTCTCTCAATAAACTAGTAGTTCGCCCCGAACTGAGACCTCGCGATTTTCAGTTTGACAAGCTTTTTATTTCTTTTACCTATAATGTATAGTTGTATGATATGTTGTTCTTCCAAATTTAAACTTCCAATTCATTGTTCGATCACTTTCAACGGCTTCGATCGAGTTGAAATGTAAAATCCCATAGGTATAATTGTGGTCACTTTGCCAAATTACAATCAATGCAAAAAACATAATAGCGAATCGCACTGTACAAATTACAACCTATTTCTGCGTTATGGTGTTTTCATTTGAAGTAAAGTGTTTTTATACCAACCTGACTTACAAGACGGGACAGTTCGGGATATAATTCGAAAGATTTAATTGTCTGGAAGGATCTGGGATCAATCGAATGTATTTAGGACTGACTCCGATCGAAAGGTTTTTGAAGACTTGTTTATTATAAAACTAGCTGTACCCGCAACTTCGTTTGCGTGAATTTTAAAATAAGCCGCCTCTGCCTCTGCAGACGGAGTCGCTGGATATTGCATTGAATTCAACTATAACAATATTGCTTACAGCGCTTCTCTGTAAACAATATTGTTAGTAACATTTTCTGGAGCGTACACTAATAAATTTGTCGCATCGCTGACTCTATACAGGGCCGTGACTGCAGAAGCTAGTGGAGAGGTCCACGTGTGCAGCGTCTGCCCTTGTGCCTTGTTGATTGTCATGGCAAAACTAACGCACACTTGGACCGGCACACACTTGAAGCGGAACGGGAATTTATAGTAATAATAATAATACATATTGCACTTTTCGCAGCAAAATGTGGCAAACATAATTTCATTTTTTTTCTATGGATCTCGCGTCTCTGAAACGTACTGATGATATTCTCTTTGGTTCTGGTCGCAGTTTAGGGTATAATAATACTACTGCAATACCTACATGACCATGCAAAAAGCAGCAATATTAAACACATTTCGAATTAAGAATTAATTAAGTGCCGAAAACAATGCGTGCTCCTAGCGGAAAAGTGTCAAATTTCAGCATTTGAGTGGTGTAGATATTTAGTGCATGAGGCCGTGTAAATGTGTATGGCAATTTCAAATTTGTGCGTCAAACCGTCAAGCCGTTTTGCGAAAAACACTTTCCCCCCACAATTAACTCCACTTGGCCTAGGCCCGTAGTTTTCGTCAACACCAAAACTCATATAGTTTCGTGAAAGAGAAACTAATAATACCCGGATCTAACATACGAGAAAGAGATAAATATATTTTTCTCGTATTTTCTCTCATTGTGACACAAGGAGTTCCATTTCTCTCCAGATCAAAACAAAACAAAGGATAATCCAGTGTCCGGCGATGTTTAAAGTAAATCTACTAATAAATCCGTTTTTGTTTATCTCCCAAACAAAAAAAAAACTTTGAATAAAGGTCGGGATCTCGTAAATTCTTCAAGAGGATTTGAAAAGGACACGATGGGTAGGTAGATAAGTACTTTCATTCAGTGTTTTAAAAGGAATAGTTGGTACTTAAGTACTATACTTTTCATGTTTTCATTAGTCTTTTTCACTTTAAATATATTGAAATTGGGCATTTTGAAATAAGACTTGACCATATATTTTTTGACGTTATGAAGTTTTGGCTTATAAACCGTTTAACATTTAGATTTTAGATATTTCGCCGTTAGCTATTTTAATTTTTAGCATTTCAATACGTACCCAGCATAACAACAATCGTAAAAAGTTTTGTTTAAATAGATATTTGGTTTTGTATACATTTTGCTATAAATGTACGTAACTTTAAAAAAAAACATGCATGAATGTTAAAGTTACCTTTAACCCAACAAAACAAAATATCGTATAAAATAAACTTATTCGCCAGTGTCAAAATACGAGGCATAACTGGCAGTAGTTTTTTATTTCTATGACTTTTTATTGCGTTTACTTAAAAGCTTGACTTTTTGTACTGCTCCAAGCTTAGACGAAGCATCATACAAGATCCATGGCTCCAAGCGAGCGGTATCAGCTTGACAGACGGACAAGAAAGTGATCCTATAAGGGTTCCTTTTTTTTCCTCGTAGGGAACCATAAAAGCGCTACTGAACTTGAAAGTGTAAGCTCGTCCATCACAGGGAGGTATTTGCAGCCTCTGTTCTGTAGAAACGATGCATAATCGATACGGCACTGTGGACCGTGGGAGCAAACACCCGACCTATATTTTATTTATGAGCTCGAATCCTACCCTGGTTTATGGAAAGGACGGTTATCGATATGCAAAGAATTTGAATAAAAGTATTTTATTTTTGTCATTGACACTGGGCTTAGTATGATACGTATACCTAAGGTCCTCCATGGAAGGCTCCTCTTTGAAGCGGCGTCGTGTCGGTTCGTTCTTGAGGCGTCTACTTGGAACGCACCACATTTATTACCTGACTACGAAAAAGGAGGGTTATGAGTTTGACAATCTATGTATGTATGTAAGAATGTTTATATGTAAAACCGCTTATAAAATTTTGACAAGATAGGTGTCTTATCGATGCGTCTTTACATTCCGCGTGTCATAGATCAATATTTATATTCAATATCAATAACTTAAATAACATTAAATAGTAAATAAATTAAAATAAACTCTAAGTAAAAATAATCATAAATATATATACAACTTAAAACTAACCCTAATCTAATAAACCGCTACCAGCAGAATAGAATAGATTGAATTTGTATTTCGAATTTTCTGTTGTGTCTTATGGTTATTATGGGTTTTTGCCTGAAAATAAACATTTATTATTATTATTATATAGAATCTATAACAAAACTACAAAAAAAAAAAAAAAAAAATTCAAATATCGTGTTTGGTATCAAAAGGAGGCTTCGTGAGTACATTCAAAATATGTAAAATAAAATGTATCAATATATATATGAGCACCTTATGTGTGTTTGAAGGTGCCTATTTTCACGTTTCATTGTTCCCTCAAATCTCCAAAATAACTGATCAGATTTTAACAAATGAGGTGTCTATCGAAGCATCTTAATACTGCGGGTGTTATAGGATATATGACGTCACACTAAATCTAATATTGCAGACTTTATAACCTAACTTCGCTACGGTATATTATACAAGCCGCGCGCGACTTGAATGCCGAGCTTGTGAAGGCTGTTGACGTCCGAGGAACTTCTTTCGTGTTCACCATTCATCATCCATTCAAATATCTGACGCGCTCGAACTTTTTTTTTTGTTTTCTTTTTGTCTACCCTTCCATACGGCCACACCCGCCATGCAAACCGGCAGATTATCCGTTATCAAAGATGCGTAGGGCATTATCATTATCTGACGCGCTCGAATATTTCCATTGTGACTGCTTTTTTAACATTTTTGAAAATCTATAGACGCTCTCCCCCTACTGAACATCATATAACTTTTTTTTCTTTCTATCATCTAATTTTCAAAATCCTATTTATCTCCACGACGCGACGCTCGAATAAATCCCTATAAAGCATCATGTAGGGGAGCCCATTTCTTACTGGGACTTGTTTTGGATTTTTACGGCAAAAGCTACTGACGGTACTTTTTAAGTTAGCGCCACCTAGTAAATCTATTTTGCAACGTCATGTTCTTTCATTCTATTAATTATTTGGCTCCACAAATTGTGTATTTAGCCAATATCAAGTTTTGTAATAATCCAAGTATTCATGTTAAGTAAAAGAAATATTCCAGTCTCAGTCAAGCTAAGTGATTCACGGTCAAGTCCAAGTAATGAGGCGTTTTCCAAAAAAAAAAAAAACCTGGTAATAAAAGTACCCAATGGATGGCGTTAGATGTACCTTGAGATTTTGCTGTCACTGTCAAGACAAGAAAGACAAAAAAATGTACGTGTGTCTTTTTTTTCCTCGTGGTTTTTGGCTCCACATGTGTATTTAGACAATTTTAAGTAATGTAACTATGTTTTTGACTTCATTTGAAATATTACAATAGTTGACACTGGCTAAATACACAACCTGTGGAGCCAAAAGTTACGATTCAAAAATAAACATAAATTATTTCGTCAGAAATGACAATAACAGGTAAAACGATAGGTCTATTACGCTATCTAGGAAGTATTTTAGAACTATTTTTTTTTTTTTTTTAAAACGCTTCTTTCCCCAGTATGGTAGTGGAGAATTTACTGTAGGTTTCTGTGTTTTGGAAACAACACGAAAAGTTACGTACACGACAGTTTTCCAAAAAAAAAAAATTGTACTAAAATACTTACTGAATGGCGTAATAGTCCTAATGTCGAATTATTTTATGTTTATTTTAAATCTTAAATTTAGCTTTTCAAGGTGTCTATACATGGCCTGACCTGACATCGTGTGAAAGAGACAGCTAGACTTAAATTTCACGGGAGCAAAAGAAACAAACTATTAAGGTTATAGCTTCTCCCTTTCGCTCCCCGAGAAATTTATATATTGCCAACTCTTTCACACGATGTCAAGTCAGGCCATGTATAGCCACTCCACCGAACCATAACCGTACTTGCTGGCAACTTTTGAACTAGTTCTGTGTAGTATCCGAACACGATACAAAACTGACCTCGCTACATGGCCTGACCTGACATCGTTTGAAAGAGATGGCTGTATATAAGTTTCTGGGGGAGCAAAAGGAAGAAGCTATAACCTTAATAGTTTGTTTCTTTTGCTCCCGTGAAATTCAAATCTAGCTGTCCCTTTCACACGATGTCAGGTCAGGCCATGTGTAGACACCCTTATTGCAAAAGTTAAGCAGTAGAGCTACCATCGTATTTTTTTAGCAAAACTGACAGCATACCACCGAAAATTTTTATTTCTCTCCTTTGGCCACTTGCTCATAGGGTTGGCAATGCGGAAAATTATTTCTTTATGTTGGCATAGCATAACGAACGAACTGTCAACGACATTTTGATTTCAAACGGTTTTCAATTCAATTGTTTCATTTATATGGCGTTTCGTATTTGTGAACTTTTTCTACGTTTTTTCATTAACTATGTCTATTTTTAATGAATTACTGCCGAATCTATATGAAATATCAAGTCTTCGTACAAAAAATTTCAACGTTTACCTCAAGGTAATAAAGTTCCTTTCGATTCCAAAACGAAAATCCAAAGGAGTTTTGTTTTGGTTTACAACATTTCCCATGAGTGTTTCAGTGTTATAATACAGTTTACGAGTGTTATTTGGTGATATTATAGAGTGCAATTTACAAAAAAAAGTGGTATTTTCAGGATGCCCTACAAAGTCTTGATAAATTTGAAGCCGACTTCCAAAGCCAAAATGGGCGAAGCAAGGCGCGGGAGAAAACACAGAAGGACAAAAATACTATGATAACCCTCCAAAGCATCGATGAGGGTGAAGGTAATTCATTAATTCACCATACAAACCTTCAGAATTGGGTCGGTACAATGGCTCTTCTCAATTATAGTGTGCTATGCCCTCTTATCAAAGGCAAGACCACAGCTTGCCATCTCTGTGTAAAAAGGTTATTTCTATTTCTTAGAAGCCTCTGCTTATTAATAATTATTACCGTTTTATGGTTATCAAAGTGTATCAAATTGGTTATTTCTGGCTAGATTTTATTAAGGCTCTTGATTAACTTGTCACCAGATTAGTAAAATATAACATCAAAAAATACTTTATACTGGCAAAAATAGTAAATGATCACCAAAATTAAAACTCCCATTTTAATGTGCAATAATTTTATTTTATTTATTTATATTAATTTGAACCGTACAATACGAATTACAACTAATGATAGAAAAACATTAAATTAAAACAAATATAAAAATACATTAAATTAAAGTTAAGAAAAAGTAAAAATTAAATATGACAATTATAAAATAGAATCGTATTTTAATTATATTATTTTAACCAATACTTTAACCACATAGGTCTGAGCTTCAATGAGTCTTACTTTTATTATATATTATCTATTTTCGTTTCATCAGATGAATCTAAAAAGGTATCTGACCCGGTGCTCTCAGAGCAACCCACCAGCGAGACCCACTTGGATAGGCAAAGTTCCACCGATAAACAGCAAGGTCGTAAGAAACGGAGCAAGCACGAGGTGGATGACATGTCAAGCCCTGAGCAGGATAAACGGGTCAAGAGAAGTGCTTCAGTTAAGGCACAGAGTATTATAAGTAAACAGGTCTGTATAGTTTTTTTTTTGCTAGCTCTGCGGTTTCACCTATTATTATGGTCCTAGAAGGTCAAGGATATCAATGTACTCGGTATTGTGGACCAAACCTGATATTGTGTATTTTTTTCTAGATTTCTGGGTTATTTTATAGTAAAAGATGTTTCAATGATATCAAAGAATAATAATGTCTGTCATACAACCAAATACCCAGCTTTATTCTGGCAAAATAAGTATCTCTGTCAAATCCAATTTTTTTTTTGCTTTTGCTTGCTTCAGTGGTGGTATCCATATCTGCCCTCATAGGACATTATTGGCAAATTTCATACAGTTAATTTAATTTTATTTATTACACTAAGCAGACGACATGGCGTGCAATGAGACAGATGTGAATTTTATTTTTAATTCTTTGCTTGCTTCAAATTTAACTAATTATTGAAACAAAATACCCGACTGACATATGTAGCCCATGCCACACAGGAAGTAAAGAATCCAATTACCTATCCCCATATCAAACCCCAACGTCATTCGTCAGAATTGATCAAGCCGTTTAGGGTATAGAAGGTAATATAGCAACACAATACACACATACATCACAAAAACATTACCCTCCTTCTTGGGCAGTCGAGTAAAATACTAAAGACTACAAAAGAGTTACTTTTTTGCTATTATAGGGCTTACTGTATGTAAAACTAAACCTGTTTGTGCTGAGTTTTGAAAGTGTGCAGTACTGATTTTTTTAAATTTATACAATACTAGCCATTACCTGTTACTTTGTTTGTGTGGATCTAAAAAAAAAAGTAGTATATATGTCCGTCTCGTACCCTTAAGCTATATCTATATAACAATTAAGGTCGATCCGTTCAGCTGTTTAGAAGTGATAACGCGACAAACAACCAGACGGAGGGTCAGAGTTACTTTCTTATTTTTAATATTAGTTAGGATGTAGTTCTGAACAGTTGTTAATTACACAGGTGAATGTAAACCTGTCGCAGAAGCTGCGTCGAGAGAACTCTGTAGATAAATCGGAGTCTGTCCGGCAGTCTTCCCGGAGCAGGCGACACAAGGATGATAAGGAAAACTTGCCACCTCAGGTTGCCCAACCACCCACAATACAAAGTAAGTTGTTTCAGTTATTATGCCATACTTAAGAAATATATATATATGTTTTTGGTTAGTTACAAATATATATTTATTATAGCGACGAGCATGTCGCTCACCTGATTTTAAGCGTTTGACTTCTACCAGTTTTATAAAGCCTGGTCTCAGTAGTCCAATTAATTAGTCCGATGATAAGACTGATGAGACTTTTTGTCTCATGAGTTCAAAACGATCATCATAATTTCTAATTAATTGGACTGCTGACCCCCGAAATACTGAAACATTTGTTAACTTTGACGACAGATTAAGTATATTGCTGTCTTTGTCATTTGTTTATTGCCAGACAAAGGCAGTATTAGAATTAATCTGTTGTCAAAGTTAACCAACGTTTTATTATTCGGGGGTGAGACTAGTCCTTTTATAATATGAAAAAGCAATTTTATTAATTAATTTATTTATTTAAAATAAATAAATAATATTATATAATAATAATAATAATAATTTTGCACAATAATACAAATTAAAGAATATAGAACATTTAATAAAACAGCCAATTATAGGTATATTATGTTTTAAGTAATATAAACAATATCATTTTTAAATCACTAATCATTAATTACTAAACAAGGTTGACATACAAAGTGCTCCAATAAATAAAATAAAAAACATAACACCAAGCGGTGCTTAGAGTGGCCATACATGGCCCGAACCGACATCAATCAACTTTATCTATTGTTCATGGTTTCTATCACCTTTACAGTAAAGCAAGAGAAGATATCGATCGCACCAGAACCGGAGCCGATGGAGACCGAACTGCCAACCGAAGTTGAAATCAAGCAAGAAAGGCATAAGGACGATATTGCCATGCCGCCGCCCGCCGCTCCCGTGCCCAGTAAGTTTGATCATCATTATAGTCTAACCATAGAAAAATTATATAAAGAAGACTGCCAATGCCCAAAGAATGTTGCGTAACCCGATTGTAGTACTGATAAGGACGTAAGATGTCGCTGCTTTAATATTTTTTTTCTATTTCAATTTATTTCGTCTAAGTACAGATCAATAATGTAGCAGCACTATACCCCAAACTGGGTTTAATTAAGTACCCGTATCTTGGGGCTTAGGCCTTCCCTTCAAATTAAATTATTTAAAAGTGTGGCGTATTCGCCATGTAAGTAATTATTTTTATTCGTATAATATTTATATTTATTGTAAGTAATATATTCATGTACGTTATAAACTCTTTATCACATATATGTAGGTTTAATGCGTATTGTAAGTTCCTACCGCCAGCGCCGATGGTGCTGGCCGGTAAGAAACAAAGAGTTTTGACAATTGAAGAAAAACGCAAGATATTAATAATTGGACCAACAATAAAAAATTATAAAATATATATATATATTTGTACATAAAACTTCAGTGTTTACTATATACCGCATCTACACGCAATTAAAATCAAACAAATAAAATTATAGGCCACAATCAGCCTATAAAAGTACATTTAATGAAACATTCGGTTATGGAACTACAAACTTAAGTGACATGATCGTAACCATCTATGCTTGATTTGAAACAGAAAGTCAAGCTAACTCATTCGTAATGGTATGGAGGAAAAACGCTACTTGTCATGAATATTTTTGCATTAGTATTATCAGTGTTTGCTCGGAGTTTCTTTGCGCGATAAAATTCGTCGAAGAACCAAAGTCGCCGACATAGCTTTCAGAGTTTGCAAGCTGAAGTGGCAATGGGCAGGCCACATCACTCGAGGAACCGATAACCGGTGGGGAAGAAAGGTTCTTGAGTGGCGACCACGAACCGGAAGACGTAGCGTAGGCCTCCCACTAGGTGGACCGACGACATTGTGAAAGTCTCAGGCAACCGGTGGATGCAAGTGGCCCGTTGTCGGTCGGTGTGGTGCTCTAAGGGTGAAACCTATGTTCAGCAGTGGACGTCTTATGGCTGATGATGATTATCATTAAAACTATTAATTTTATATGAAATATATAAACGCTAGGTTCTCAACGGATGGTGTTGATAATATTATTTTTGAAAGAATATTTTACGTCGTATATTGCAATCTAATTTGAACTAAACCTTAAATAGCAGACATTATACTTATACTATGTTTCTGTATGAACCATTCTTATTCGAGATGGGGGCGATGAGTCCTGCACTGACGTCCCGCATGGGGTGTATTGTGCATTCGCATGGGGTGTATTGTATGAACCTTATTTTCATCAGCTTTTATAGCGTTTTGAACATTAGCTGACAAAATAAGTAAACCCCATCTAGTATTATGCTGTTTTTTCAGAGGTGCACTTTTTGTATGAGATTGTCATTCTTCTCGTATAAATTTTCTATGCTCCAACTATATTGAAGATCTTTAAAAAAAACCTGTACCTCTCAGAAAAATGTTTTTAAGGTTTGACAAGGCCCTTTTACAGCTGCTTGTTAGGTTATTTTTGTAAACGAGTATGTTAGTGAATTTTTCTGTTTGATATGTCCAAGTGCGCATATGTGTTCCATTAGAAATAAATGAATATGACTATAACCGAGCCGCGCAAAGAAATGTTCTGACAGCTACATTTAAAATGTTAAAAAGGTGACAGATTTTTTTTTACCTTTCGTTCATTTCATAGAGCCACGGAGAGGCGCGGCCAAAGAGAAACCCCAGGAGAAGTCGCAGGAAGAAGTTAGTGACGAAGAGCCTTCGAGGCGCAGCAGGCGGGCCACCAGGAACAAGAAACAGCCGGACGTTGCTGTTCCAGGTGGGTTTCATGATCGTGTAGGACACTAGTTGTTACCTGCGACTTAGTTCGCTTGGACATGGAAAAGTATCCTATGTCCATATTTGTGATATACAGTAGTTATCAAATTTTATCAAGGTCCGTTGAACCGTACAGCCGTGATAACGCAACAAATATCCAGACAGCGAGACAGAGTTACATTCGAAATTATAATACTGACATCAGGCGTAACATCTCGATGTTTGTATCGTATTTTAATAAAGCTAAGGTTGGAATTGATTTATTGAATGACTGGGTGACGCTCCTTCTGTCTGCGGATCTCGTCATCTCGTTTTAAGTGCATTTCTGTAGTAACGCCATCTAGGACGTTTTGTTAGAAGCGAATATTTGGTACAGATTTTGTTCTCTGTTCCCTTCGACCTCTATATCTGTGCAACACCTTGACCGATTATGCTCATACTCGAACTTGAAAATTGAATTGTCATGAACTACTTGCCTACAAAATTTCATGAAGATCGGATCAACGATACGCAAGTTATCGTCGGACAAATATACACACAAACATACAAATGCCGATTTGTTCCCGTAGACTCTGAGACCTCGCTTCGCTCGGTCAATTAGGATGAGAGGCTAGCTCTACAATTATGTACGGAAAAAAAAAAACCTTTAAATTAATTGGTTCCGGATCAAACGTTAAATTGACTGGGATATAGGAAATCATGTTAATCATTTAAAAAAATGCTACACAGTCCCAGCCGCACGCTCTGCTCGGTCGGGCTCCCGCGCCCGCGAGCCCGAGGAGCCCGCCCCACCGGCCCCACCCGCCCCACCGGCCGCGCCCGAACCCAGACCCAAACGCACCCGGGGCAGAAAGAAACTCTCAGAAATAAGAACCGACAGTGGAAACTCTACACAATCGTCCACTGAAAGTCTACCGGGTATGTAGCTCGGCTCGGTAGTCATCATCATACTCAGTCCCCTGACCGAGTATGTCTTAATACTGTCATCGGAACCAGCGGAGGACGGGCAGCGGTGTCCTGTTTGAAACGGTCTTCATTCTGCAGATCCACAACACATATATTAAATAAATTAAATGTTCAATATAGCTATGATATTTCATAGCTATCTCTAATAAATAATAACAAGTTTATATTCATTCTAATTCCATAAGTAAATTTTACACCGTTTATATAATTGTATAATATAAAATTTAATTAAATCAAATTCTTATTTTGTTATAGGGTAACCATAGTACTTATATGAACCAATGGGAGAAGCCTCTGGTTCCCGAACCACAGTTTTTACTAGTTCGGAGCCAGCGGATTCAATCATTCTTTTTATGTTAAATCCATTTGTACCCAAATAAAGTATTTGTATTTGCTATCACCGAGACTCTCCCGAGTCCGCCTGGGGAAGTGCCACAGCTTTGCCAGTTATTCGACTGCCAAGCAGTAGTGTGCAAACATTACTGTGATCCGGATTTAAGGGCAACGTTTCCAACGAAATTACTAGGCACAGAGAGATTTAACATGTAATATCTCAGAGTGACGAGCGCAGTGCATTGCCGCGTGGTATATTAAAAAATTTGCATAATTTTTTTTACAGCGTCTCCTGCTGATAAACCGAGGCCAAAGAGGACGAGGCGGGCACAAAAAGCGTAAGTTTTTTTATAATTACTAGCTGTTACCCGCGACATCGTTCGCGTGGACCAATAAAAAAAAAGGAGCCTATGTCCGTCACCGAATGTGATCGAAACTATAGTCGGAATAACCGACTCAATTTAACGTGATTATTCAGTTTTCATACGTATTTCGTATTTGTCTGGGACATCTGGGTCATTATTGCACACACGGTCATCTGACCCCAAACTAAGCAAAGCTTGTGATATGGCTGCCAGAGACTGATATACGTACATATTATATTATTTGTATTATAAAAATTTAGTTTTCATCCATTCTTTCTAGTGATAAAGAAGATCAACAACCGATAGAGCCGCAGCCTGTGATGGTCTCTCCCAAAGAAGAGAGACCATCACAGGAACAAATATCATCCCCCATACTCCAAACGGAAACCAAACCGAAAAACAGAAAAGAAAAGGCCGATGCCAAGGCTGAAGACCTGGCAAAGATTCAACGGTTGACCAAAACTAAAAGCGCTGACAAGAATTCGGCCAACACTAAAATCACCGAACATTCCAAATCAAACAACGTTGAGAATGTGTTGGCGAAATCTAAAAATATCGACAAAGAGTTGGCCAAAGCTGATAGTCATGACAAAGATTTGGCCAAGACCAAAGTTAACGGCTTGGTTGCTAAAACTACAAAGTTGGCAACATCGAGTATCGACCGAGTGGACAATATAGCGCTAGACGAGACCAGAATTATATCGAAAGCTACGGAAATGGATGAGACTGTGATTTTGCCAAATGGAGTTTACAATCATGCGCCGGTCACTCCCAAGAATATTGTAAGTAACTTTCATGTTATGTCCACGGGTTGAAGTGTTCCAAGCATCGAGTTCTGTGTAGTGGTAGGACTACCTGTAGTAGTACCACACCGTTGCCAGTTATTCAACCGCCAAGCTGTAAGGCCTCGCTACATGGCGTGACCTGACATCGTTTGAAAGAGATGGCTATATATAAGTTTCTGGGGGAGCGAAAGGGAAAAGCTATAACCTTAATAGTTTGTTTCTTTTGCTCCCGTGAAATTCAAATCTAGCTGTCCCTTTCACACGATGTCAGGTCAGGCCATGTATAGACACCCGTAGTGTGCAACAATTACTGTGTTCTGGATTGAAGGGCAATGGAATTATTTTTTTATAGGTATACTAGCTTGCCCGCTCGGCTTCGCTCGCATAGGCTACAGTAAATTAAACACCCCATTTCACCTCATTAGGGGTTGATTTTGAAAAATCCTGAGACATGCCTTTTTTTTTAGGTTTGTACACAAATCGAGTTTCATTGGCTTAGCATGTTTTTTTTTTTATATGTAATACTATCTTGGGTTAACTTTACCCCTTTAGGGATGGAATTTTGCTAAATCCGATGTTATTGTTCACCTAGACAGACCATTTAAGGAGTATTGGGTTCAAATTTCATATCTCCAACATAAGCGTATGTACGTATTTATTTTTATACCTCGAAGCTTTATTGGTCCTGAATATTCATCTGAATTATTGACCGAGCGAAGCGAAGGTCTCAGAGTTTACTGGGACAGATCGGCATTCGTATGTATGTTTGTGTGTATATTTGTCCGACGATAACTTGCGCACCGTTGATCCGACCTTCATGAAATTTTGTAGGTAAGTAGTTCATTTCAATACAATTTTTATTATTTTTAAGTTCGAATATGACCTGAATCGGTCGAAGGTCGCGAGGTCACAGTTCGGCGCGAACTACTAGTGATATTAGTTAGGATACATTTTAACTGATATGAGGCATGCTTCGATCGTCCTGATTGTAAACGATGGGGTGATCTGTGTGCTTGCAATATATGTATATGTGGACTGCAAAGTTCAAAGTTCAAAGTTCTTTATTGGTAAACACAAGTTTATACGTCAAAAATAATACAATAATACCTATACAAAATAATTAGGTAGTTAAAGTCAACTAAAGTAATATAGTTAATTTTATTATAATTATAGAATGTCAACTCGATTTGACGCCTGCCTTTTTAAATTCATCAAAATCGTAGAACGTTTGCTCGATAAGCCAGCGTTTCAACCTACTCTTGAAACCGTTGAGACTGGGGGCGTCTGTTACTTTATCCGGCAGCCGATTGTACACCTCCGGACCCATCACATGTGTCAGCTTGCCAGATTTAGTAAGCGAGCGTGAGATACACACAAGCTTACCAGAATTTCGGATACCGCACGAAAGTATGTCGCTATACCTTTTATAGGACTCTATGTTAACTCTCACATAAAACGCCACCTGAAATATCAGGATGGCGGGCAATGTGAGAATACCGAGCTTTTTGAAGTAGGGCCTAGCGGAGGTGCAGCGCGATATCCCCACGATGGCCCGTACGGCGCGTTTCTGTGCTCTGAAAACACGCAGCCAATCAGCGGCGCGTGCATACAGTTCCGCACCGTATTGCAATCTGGAGTGCACCGTGGCGAAATAGCATGCCCGACACACCTCCGTGGACACCACCCGGGAGATCCGCCTGACCGCAAAGCATGCGCTGCTCACTTTTCCACACAGCTTGTTAATATGGCGCTCCCATGTCAAGCTTCGGTCAATCTCGAAGCCCAAAAATGTAGTACACATCACCTGCTCTATTCCGACACCACTCGCCAATACATTCAATGGTTTCGTGGCGTGACCCGATAAACAAAAGTGCAAAAAATGCGTCTTATTTATGTTTAGTACAAGGCCATTGGCACGAAACCACTCGGCGAGGATCGAAGCTGTGACATTTAAGTTCCTTTCCAGCTGATCTATGTTTGGGGCCGTAACAATGGCGGCAACGTCGTCCGCGTAGAGGAATGTTTCCGCGCTTTTTACTGCGTCGGGAAGGTCATTAAGCAAGATCGAAAACATTATATTTGAGACTGATGATCCCTGTGCGACTCCCATGGTGGCTGACATTGGGTCGGACTCATTACAGCCATCACCTGCATCAACCACCTGGGAACGGCCCTGCATCATGTCAGTTAGTACATCATATGTCTTGGCGACTATCCCATAGTGCTTGAGTTTTGCAGCGAGTATGGTGTGATCCGCCACATCAAACGCCTTCGACAAATCACAGCACAAGACAGCAACTTGCGTCTTGCGTTCTCGAGCAGCCATCACGCGGCGGACCACTTCACGAGTCAGGGACGTCGTCGATCTCCCGACACGGTAAGCGTATTGGTAGTCTGAGAGGGCATCGGTATCAGTCAGAAATTCGACTAGCCTGGAACTCAGCCCGCTCTCGAACACCTTTGCAATTGACGGTATTATTGACACTGGTCTATATCCATCCATGTCGTCACGGTTGCCCTTGTCACCTTAGATACTTTTAAACTTTTCGGGTATAAGCCCTCTTTTAAACACTTATTAAATAATGTTGCCAGTACTGGCGCAAGTGGTATAGCGGCCAACCTGACAAGCTCCATAGACAGCCCGTAAACATCTTTCGACTTTTTTGGACATACACGTTGTGTTATGATTTTGAACACTTCGTCGGGCGTAAAAATTCGTAATCTGAGGGAGCGGTCGCAAGGCTCGCGTGCCGAAGTCAAGATACGGTTCGCCTTGTCAACATCCGCTTTAGGTGCACCGCATGCTGCGCCCGCGCTCAAAAAACGCTCATTCATTGCATTGACGGCATCCTTTGGGTAATTGAATTTTACTCCATTTGAGTCCTTCACCAACTCTGCGAAATTCAATTTGGGTGCATTATCTTTCCCTCTTTCCTTGTTGACTATTCCCCACATCGTTTTCGAAGGGTTATTGCTATTATGCAATGCAGCCGTGTAATAATTAGTTTTAGTTTTGAGAGCAAGATTATTATATTTTTTATTTAGGTCATCAATAAAAGATTGCAATGTCAGATTATCAGGAAATCGGTCATATAATTTGGTAATGTCAAAAAGTAAATATTTAAGATTAATAACATCGGGAGTGATCCACGATGAGTCACATTTTTTAACAGGTTTCCGCTTGATAGGAAAACAAATGTCATACTTATTTAATATAATATACGTCACTGTGATAGCAAGAGCCTCAGCATCTAGATTCCGCTCATTTATTTCCCACCAGTCTATACTTTCCACCGCCAACAAGAATTTGGCACGGTTGTGCTGCGAGAAGTCTCTACCAACACGAGTAAGTGGTTGTGGTACAGAGCAGACGCACGATAACTCACCACGTACTGCGAGGTGATCAGAAAGGAGCGTGCGCACAGGGGCGGCACGAACCGAACCTGGCGGTAAATTAGTGTACATATGGTCAAGACATGTAGAGGTCGAGCTTGTGATACGAGTGGGAAAATCAACAACGATACACACGTTGTGGGAAGTAAGAATGTCCATTAGTTTTTTGTATTCTGAGGTGTTGCGATCCAACACATTGATATTAACGTCCCCCACAATCAGATATTTCCTATCAGTTTCACTTAGCTTATCAAGCAAACGTTCCATGACATCGAGAAAACCATTAACATGAGCTAAGCCCGTCCGATATATACATAAAACAGTTACATGTAGATCTAGAATATCCACAGCAGAAATTTCACAAAACCGTTCTACTGATAAAGCTGCTAATTCGTTGTTTTCTACACATTTCAATGACTCTTTAACGTAAAGACACGAGCCTCCATGAGCAGTTTTAGACCTACAGAAGCATGAAATTAACTTATAATTATGAAGATGAATACCCTGTAAATTGGCTGCATTCACCCAATGCTCTGTTATGGCTAGGACGTCGCACATCAGCTCGTTTTCCAGTAACACTTCCAGTCGTTCAGTTTTGTCATTTAGCGAATTGATATTTTGATGACACACAGTGATCTGTCGCGTTAGCAAACAGGACGCTTCTACCAGGTTATGGACTTGTTTCTGCGGTGTGGCGCGATGTAGGTAGGGAGGCTGCCGACTGGTAGGACCTACGGCCATGCACGCGCGCACTGAGCGTTGACCTCGCGACTGCACCGACTCTCGTGCCTGCAATGTGGACAGCGGTTTTTCCCGCGCTGGCGTCGATTTGGTTGGACGTGCGCACCGCTCGTCCGTCGCTCCGGCGAAACCACGGACTGACTACGACTTGCTGTGGCCAAACACTTGAATTCATAAAAAAGGCAAATTTACTAGTCGGGACCGTGAGGATAAAAGAGGCATAATGCTTATGTCTTAATGACAGTTTGTCAGCTTGATATTCAGCCGACGGGTTTTTCTTTGTGACGTACCTAACTAGGGAGTCAGTCGTAGTGTCTGGCTTCAAAAAACACACGTGCATTCGGCTAACACTCTCAACGGCTTGAAGATCAGAGTCAACCGTACCGTTACCATGAATGACCTGTCTTATCCGGGGTCGCCGGTCCTTATGCCCGCGCACAGTCTGCCACGGGGCCTCGTCCTCCATCTGTGCAGCTGTATCGGTCACACTGTTATTGTGTCCGCTACGGTCACTGATTCTACGAGCAGTTATTTGTTGCTGAGGTGCTCGGGCTGGCGTAGGCGATGCAGTAGATACAAGGGCCGCTACAGGAGGCACAGAAGCATCAGAAATTGGAGCAAGCTTTTTGTTTCTGCCTTTTTTATATTTTCGCTTACTAGGGATTTCAGATGCGCAAATCGCAGCAGTCACCACCATTGGAGCTCGTGGTATAAGACGCGATGCTTCATCACCATCATTCATCAAGCAAGCATCCGCAACGGACCCAGTGACTTTGGCAGGTGTTATTACTTTATCAGATTGGGAAGTTGTTCCATTTTCAGCGGCCACTGCCACCATGGTGGCAGGGTACAGATGTTTCGAAAACTCTACTTGCTTAGCTGATAATGTGTCAATCACCGACACAGCGACCGCAAGTCGACTGTTTAGATGTTTGATGTCATTAGCATAATCGGTGATAGTTGTCTTGTAGTTAATAATACAATTGACAACCGTGCCAAGCTGATCTTTTAAAGACTGCATTTCTTGACGCAACATGTTCACATCTTCTGCTGTTATCTCATTACGCTCCACGATGATAGAGCTGTCATTACTTGGGCACGTCGGAAGAAGTTTCTTTCTGTATGTGACATAGTCAAGGTCATTAGATTTTTTTGTCACACCAACTGGTGTCGAGCTATTGTCACCACCTTTTTTTGCAGAGCAACGGCATTCTGGACATATCCATACATCGGAGAGCTGCTCGGAGTATATACGCAAATCTATAATAGCACTTAGCTCTTTATTAGCATATTCGTTGGTATATTCCTTTTAAGTCTTTAGTTTTTATATTCCGTTTTAGTTGATAAAATATTTGTTTATTGTGTATTTGTAAATCTTGATAAATGGCACGGACCCCGGAGTCCGTGGAGCAATATTGTAAATTAAAACAAAAAAAAAAATGTATTGACACTCTTAGGTTAAGGAAACTTAAATATGCATAATTGTTATCTCTTGCTTATTTTCGCAGCACATGAACGACACAGTGGTCCTGGAGAGGACGCTGCTCCTCGACAAACCGAGCGGCGCGATGGACGCCACCGTCGTCTTGGACAAAGGTATGTAGCTAGCTCCCGACAAACAAACACGAGCGTGCGGCAACACCTTTGCATGTCATTCAACCGGCAAGCAGTAGTGTGCAAACATTACTGGGTACCGGAATGACTCCAGCGTAATTACTGGGCATAGAGATTTAACATCTAATGTCCCGTGGTGACGAGCGCAATGCAATGCCGCTCGTGGTTTTGAACTATTGAGGTTCAAAATTCTGGATTGCACTGAACTGGCGTGAAACTTAACATCAGATGAGCGACTTGCCCGCATAGTCAACAAGTACCATAAAAAAAAAATACTTAAGTCAGATCTAAATCCTTTAACTAGTGCCAAATCAATAATTTAAAATGTTTAATACCAGTCAAATATTTGACTGAGCGAAGCGAAGGTCTCAGAGTTTACTGGGACAAATCGGCATTTCTATGTATGTTTGTATGTATATTTGTCATATTTGTCCGATGATAACTTGCGAACCGTTGATCCGATCTTCATGAAATTTTGTAGGCAAGTAGTTCATATCAATACAATTTTTAAGTTCAAATATGAGCTGAATCGGTCCAGGGGTTGTAAAGATATAGGAATCGCGAGGTCTCAGTTCGGCGCGAACTACTAGTTACGATTGTAGTAATGTGTTAATTATAAACGATCATGTTGTTTTTTTTGTCCACCCAGGTCCGATGGCAAGGAACGTGACGGACGACAACTCGCTGATGACCGACGACAGCGACTCGCAGGAGGACGTCCCGACCACGCCGCACAAGCAGGGGGTCCCCGCCACACTAGCCCTGTGAGTTACTACCCATCATCCTCATTTATTTATTTATTTATTAAAAACGGCAAAAACCAGTTACATTAATTACAAACGCAAAAATAATAATAATTAATTAATATGTCATGAATCATTATAATAATTAAATTAAAATTAAGCAATAAAAAAAAAAAATAACAATGTCAGCTCTGTCTATACAATTAATTGCAATTACAATCAAGTCATCACCCAGAAGACGTCCGCTGCTCGACCGAGGGGTCGTCCATTAATCGCGTGATGTTTTAAAGCCGACCGACCTCCCCCCGCCCAAGAAGGAGGGTAATGTTTTTGGAGTGTATGTATGTAAGTAGGTATTTTTTTCCCATACAGGGTTATAAGAAAGAGCTCTTTAAGGTGCTTCGTTTGAGTCCGCTAGGTAGGTAGGCGCCAAGAGATGGCGCTGTCGTTGAAAACTCAATTGAGGTAATCTGCCCCAGTTTTAATTCACTTTGCGACCTCTTACTATTGTTATAAACACATCTCAAAAATAATAGAGCCCATTAATAGCTGCACTCGACTGAAAATTCAAATAATCTTCAACGCCTGTATGCACGCATGAACATTACGCACACATGCGAATTCAAAACGGTTACAAGCAAATACGAAATTTCGTTGCTCTGAATATCGTCTCGGTGGCCGAAGTCATCAGTTTGATTAGGTAGCGCTCGTGAGGTTCCGGGTTCGAACCCCTAAAATTAGGTAGTATTATTTTTTATAATTTAATTTCGAGAATACTATTTATTTTAATTTTTGCTGTGGGTTTCTTGACAAACAAACTTATTCAAAATTAGTAACGAAACTTATAAAAGTATGTATCTACATAAACCTAATATTGTCACACAAATATTTAAAATGCGAAAGTTCGTGTGTAAGTGTGTAAGCATGTAAGTTTTTTTTTTTTGTTATTTGGTGACGAGACGAGCAAGTCACTCAGCTGATGTTAAGCTTCACGCTTGCTCATAACAGTTCAGTGCCACCCAGAATTTTGAACCTCAACAGTTCAAAACCATGCGCGGCAATGCACTGCGCTCATTACTCTGAGATATTAGATGTTAAATCTCTGTGCCCAATAATTACGCTGGAAACATTGCCCTTCAATCCGGAACACAGTGATGTTTTGCACACTACTGCTTGACGATTGAATAACTGGGTCCCTGGAATAACCCCATATCGGGGGTTCTAAAGGCACCGAGTCTGGTACCTTCCGAACAAATTTTCCACTTTTTTTCGGTTTTTTTCAAATTAATTTCGAATTTTACATACCTAATACCTAATGAAATGACCTAATGAAATATGCAATACCCAAAAATGTTGTGTTTTCCGCGTCGATAGACATTATTCTGCGACTAAAAATATGGATTTTAGACCCGGGTTAGATTAATTTAGTCCATAGTAGGTACTGTTGTTTGTTATTTGTTATTTTGTGTGTACACAACACACAAAACTAATTAACAAGGTAGGTACGTAGGTAGGTAGGTTTGTTGCTTGGTTGGTGGCTAGGTAGGTATTATTAGTATAATGTGCATATTTTGATCGCGCAGCACGAAATATTCAAGATTTTCATATACCTCTATCTACCACCTTACCACCTACCTATATAGGTACCATACCTATATAGGCACCTTTTACAAAAAATCTATTATTTCACTAAGAAGGAAGTTTTTCAGAATTTTTTCAATATTTTTCCCGGGATCAGTGAGCGTGCGCGCAACGAGATCATACATAAAAATGCATTCATCATCATTATTGAGGTGAATTTTTTTCCCGAAATTTTGCATTATTTTTCCTGGCAGCACTGATGGAGCGCGCACCGAGCCCCATACTCAGAAATGCTGAATTCCAACAAATTTTAGATATGGGGTTATTAGTTAGTCACACCAAAATGCGAAAGTTTGTGTGTATGTAAGTAGGTATGTTAGTATGTAAGTGTGTTTGTTCCCGTTCAAATCTGTAACAGCTGCACGGATTCTAATGCAATTTGGTATGGAGGTAGCCAAATTTAGGTATGGTAGCCTCCATACCAAATCTCATCCAAATCCGTTCAGCCGTTACAGAGTTTATACCGCGGGTGAAACCGCGGGGCGTGGGTAATGGGTAAGAAATCTCGGTACGATATGGAACAGGCTGATGATGATGATGATGAATTTTAAATCTATGACCGAATCACATGCGAATTCAAAACGGTTACAAGCAAATACGAAATTGAGTACCCGATTTTCGGCATTCCACCTATCAGATCGACTGGCCGAGCGGTCGAGTGGACGGATTTTCATTATGCTTCGTTTTGTAGTGTGTATCAATGAGACGAAGGTCCCCGGATCGAATCCTCATTTGAAAATTACTGTTTTTGTAGATTTTTGTTCCTTTTGTGCTATTTTTTTACAGAATAAGTTATCAAACAACACAACAAACACCACACACAAAACTAACTAACTAATAGGTAGGTAGGTAGGTAGGTAGGTTGGTTGGTTGGTTGGTTGGTTGGTAGGTAGGTAGGTATTATTAGTATTATGTACATATTTCAATCGCGCAGCATGAAATATCCAAGATTTTCATATACCTCTATCTACCACCTTACCACCTACCTATATAGGTTCCTATACCTATATAGGCACCTTTTACAAAAAATCTATTATTTCACTAAGAAGGAAGTTTTTCAGATTTTTTTCATTTAGGTTATTAGTTAGTCACACCAAAAATAAATATTATAAAGAGGAAAGATTTGACTGCCCGTTTGCCCGCATTGAATAGGCTCCGAAACCACTGAACCGACCCGAAAAATCCCCCCGCTGCTGGGCAGCCTTTCAGCCCTCCTTACACTTCCTTCTTTTCTGCAACTTGACGCAAATAGAAGGGTTCTGCGTGTGCATTATAATTTTCATTCCCTCGTCAAACACCCGTGCGAAGCCGGTGCGGGCTGTAAAGGATTCAAACAGACAGACGGACAGACAGACAGACAGACGAACATGACAAACTTATAAGGGTTCCTTGTAGTACTACGGAACCCTAAAAATGTATAAATGGTTACCTATGTCAAAGTCCTCAAAATATATATTTCGCGAGGCTGCGCGGGCCGCGAGCGGCCCGCGGGGCGGTCCTGTAGTTGGGTATGGCTGGATCGTTTAGGTCGACTTGTAAAGTTAAAAAAAAAGGAGGAGCATGATGAAAACGGGTAAGAAACCTCCATACGGTAGCAATTTGGCTAATGATGATGATGATTATGGTTAAAATCTATGACCGATAATGAACGTCGCAGTTTGACGGGTAGAAATCCCCCCATCACCATGAAAATGGGCAAGAAGTCTCGATACGTTAGGAAACGTGCTGATCATGATGATGATGAATTTTAAATCTATGACCGCAAATGAAAATCGCAGTTGGAAGGGTAGAAATTTCCCCCATTGCTATGAAAAATGGGTAAGAAATCTCGGTACGATAGGAAACAGGCTGATGATGATGATGATGATGATCCTTAAAATCTATGACCGTAAATGAAAATCGCAGTTGGAAGGGTAGAAATCCCCCCATCGCCATGAAAATGGGCAAGAAGTCTCGAATTATATTTTTTATTTATAAATTAGGTAGGTAGGCACTTACGAAACATAACACCATGATAATATTTCAGCCGAGCACGAACACGTTTCGTGCTCTTTTTTTGGCCAGAATATTGATGGCGTCTATAGCGCAACGATGATGTCTGCTGCATTCTATTATAATTATGTACGTTATTATTAGGTTACTAGCAGCCCGCCCTGGCTTCGCACGGGCACCCAACAAAAAAATAAAAACAATAATACACACACGAAAACCCCTCCACCCGCGTCAAGCCACAAAAAAAAAAAAAATATTAGGAAAGCCGAAAACCCAACAGCGAAACAATTTTTCAAATCCGTTCAGCAGTTTCGGAGCCCATTCAATGCAAACAAACAAACAAACAAAGAATCAAATCTTTCCTCTTTATAATATTGGTATAGATAGATTATTCTATCATCATCAATAGTTGTCGCAACGCACGCGATGTAAAGGATATTTTAGGTATTTTTTTTACATCTTGGGTTACATTATTCGAGTTTTAGTAAGGATCCCAATTTTTTTTTAAATAAAATATAGTATAGTATAGGGATAGTGTAGCTTCCCAACAGTGAAAGAATTTCCCAAATCGGTTCAGCAGTTTCGGAGCCCATTCAATGCACACAAACAAACAATCAAATCTTTCCTCTTTATTATATTGGTATAGACTATTCTTTCATCATGAATAGTTTTCGCAGTGCACGCGAAATACATCATCTTGGGTTACATTATTGGAGTTTTAGGAAGGATCCCTAATTTTTTTGAAAATATAATATAACCTATGTCACCCGGGGATAGTGAAGCTTCCCAACAGCGAAAGAATTTTTCAAATCGGTTCAGCAGTTTTGGAGCCCATTCAAACAAACAAACAATGAAATAAATAAACAATCAAATCTTTCCTCTTTATAATATTGGTATAGATAGATTAGGTAACCAAATCAAACACTGCACTGCACACCGATACCGAATCTCGCAACGTCGCAATTATCGAAGGCCGCGCGCGGACTAAGCCGCGAGGCAAGGATACCTAGTCTCGCTCACACACGCACCGACAAGCTGGCAACGTCGCGTAAACCGCGTGACGCGCGCGCGGCACAACCAGTGTACACGATTTTTGCAAGACGCACGCACACATCAATATTTCACGCACACCATGATCGCATGATTCGCATGTAAAGAACACACCACTACAATCGTAAAATTTGTCGTAATTATTGGGTTGAAAGATGGTATTTCCTAGCCATGAACATTTTAAATTATCGACTTTGCGATACTTAGAGGCCAAATTAGACCTATGTTAAGTCATGCCCAGTTCAAAATCGTAGTTGGACGCCTAAAAAGGCATCGACAGTTTTGTATGAAAGTCGTTTATCCTTAATATGTTATTTTTTTCTCGATTTCAGTGTTGGTCCCATTGTAAAAGTTGTTCATAATGATAAGTAATATGAGCCCTTTTTGGCTTAGCATACCCTCTCCTTATAACCCATATAATCATTATCTCCTGCCCTGACAGTATTTTTTTTCTGGCTTCGTTTTACAGTCGGTTTTTTTTTGTTTTTCCTTGAATGATATAACTTGTATTATGTACAGGTCCGCGGTAAAGGAGAAAGTGCAGCAGTTCGAGGAGATGGCGTCTCGCGTCACCAGAACAAAGACACGAGCTATGGCCAAAAAGGTATCGGAAATAAAAAGATTTATTACTACCTGTTATCTGCGACTTCGTTCGCGTTGGCCTACAAAAAATAAAAAGTAGCCTATGTCCACAGATATTTATTAGAATAGGCACCGCTACTTTGCTACTTTGAGCATTTTCTGTTTTAAGTAGGCGCATTGCGCCAACTAGCACGCCTCAAATTCAGTTCGATCTCATTCATCTTCGAAGGATTACGTCAAACGTAAATAGAAAAATGTATAGTTCATAATTCATAGTATTTATTCATAACAATTAGTTACACGTCAAAAAGTAAATAGAAAAAAAAAATCATTACAGAAAGAGAAGAATAGAATATAAATATAATTGGGCCATACAAAACTTAAAAACTCATTCCCACGTATTTTTAAAATTAACATTTTCGATAATGATGAGTACTATGTGCCCTTTTCGGTTAAGCATTACCCTTTCCTTATAACCCTCTATATTTGTTTTACAGGAAGAGGATATCGATCCAGAAAGTCAAACTCCGCCGGACAAGATCTGTAAAGCGATCCTCTCGACCGACACCTTGACCAAAATGAACAGTCTCATATTCAACGGAAAAACATCACAAGTAAGGAATATTTGAGAACGTCACAGATTAATTCTAGATCACGTCACGTCTAGATTCCATAATATGCTTTTGCTGAGTCGGGGTCGGTCTCGTGACAAATATATAGGTACACTTCCTGCCTATAATTTTTACAAGAACGGTTAAATTCTTCGATATATATATTTTTTTTTTAAGTTGTCTATGTGTAATCCAGGGAATAACCTACCTCCATACCAATATCCCAATCCGTTCAGTATGTCCGTTCAACAAACGCACATACTTACCTACTTACAAAACTTTCGCATTTATAATATTTATTAGTGTATAAATGCGCGTGATAAAAATTTGCTCACTACTTACAAAATTATCCTGTATATTTATGTAAATGACGCGTGCGAAGCCTCACTACCTTCACTAGCCTAGTTTCACTAGCCTTGTGGCTCAGGGGTTCAGGGCTCACCTAATGAGCTGTGTAGGTTGTGGGTTCGATTCCCATTTCTTTGTCTAAGTGTGTCTGTTTATTCTATGTATGTATTTACAAAAAAGGAAAGTATTTGTGTATTCTATCAATTATCTGGTTCTCATAGTAAAAGGTTGCTCATTTTGGGGCTAGATGGCGCTGTATGTGAAAAACGTCCACCAATATTTTTATATTATATATTTAATTTCTTTATATAAGTATTATGTATATATTCTTTATATAAGTTGTGGGTGTATGGTACAGGTGTCGAGTTCCGCGTGCAAGCCTCGCGCCGCGCTCGCCACCAAGCCGGGGGCCGCGACCGTGACCGTGACCGCGTCCGCGTCCAAGGCCGCGGCTATCACCAGGGCTCGCGAGGCCGCCGACGAAACTATGCGGAGGGAGGACGCCAGGCAGAAGAAGGAGGCCTTGCTGGAGGCCAAGAGAGAACAACAGAAGAGGTGACTAACATTATAATACTGCCCGTTTACTAGCTCCATTATAAAAGGTCTCAAATTGTCTAAAGAGCAAAAAGTCCAGGTATTAGTGTGCGCGAAAACGTGAAAAAAGCGAAACTGATTCGCCCGATTCGGCGCAATGGGGAGCCGCTGGCAAAACTAATCTCAGATGGCGCCACCGTCGCTGGTGCTTGTCATTAGTCTGAAGGCATCGCTACATGTCCTGACCTGACATCGTATGAAAAGAAAAAGCTAGATTTGAATTTCACGGGAGCAAAAGAAACAAACTATTAAGGTTCTCCGAATAGGGCCCCTGATCTGACATCGTGTGAAAGAGATGACTATTATAAGTTTTTGGTGGGGGCGAAAGGGAGAAGCTATAACCTTAATGTTTAGTTTAATAGTTTGTTTCTTTTGCTCCCGTGAAATTCAAATCTAGCTTTTTCTTTTCATACGATGTCAGGTCAGGACATGTAGCGATGCCTTCAGACTAATGTGATGTAGGCCATGTAGCGAGACCTTGATTGCTTGCACTTGTATGAGCACTTCCGGCTTCATGTCTCAGCTGCCTCCTTTTTTTTGCTCCACACGCTGTGTATTTAGCCAGTGTCAAGTATTGTAAGATTTCAAACATTCAAGTGAAGTCAAACATTTCGTAATTGACCGAGCGAAGCGAAGGTCTCAGAGTTTACTGGGACAAATCGGCATTTGTATGTATGTTTGTATGTGTGTGTGTATATTTGTCCGATGATAACTTGCGAACCGTCGATCCGATCTTCATGAAATTTTGTAGGCAAGTAGTTGATTTCAATACAATTTTTAAGTTGGAATATGAGCTGAATCGGTCCAGGGGTTGTGAAGATAGGTGTCAGTTCGGCGCGAACTACTAGTTACATGAAGTGAGTGACGTGTGGCGTGTGGCGTGTGGCGTGTGGCAGGAAGCGCGAGGAGAAGATGGCGGCGGCGGCGGCGGCGCGCTCGGCGGCCGAGCGCGAGCGGCGCGCGCTGCTGGAGGCCGCCGCCAGGGAGCGCCACGAGAAGCTGCAGCACGCGCACATGGAGAAGAACAAGCTGCTCAAGGAAGCCGAGCGGGTAACGGACTCTTATGCTATGACGCCCGATGGCTTATACTACTCATCATTGAGTGCGGTTTATAATGCGCTCACAGTGCAAACACCACAAACACTGCTTACGGTCAGTTTAAATTGTTAGTGCGCTAATAGCGCGCCGACAATTTAAACCGTTCATGAGCGTGCTTATGTCAGATAGTTTCATTTTTCAGGTTATCGGCCTCAGTGTCTCATATTTTGATGGTCACAGTTTCATTTCTGTCTTCACAGAAGACTGTGGCCTGCATTAAATCCATTTTTTTCTATAAAAAACAGAGAATATCGGAATTCACGGTGACAATTTGAATTTGACATTAGCGCACACAGTGCACTACCTCCATTCTTGTGAGCACGCTCAAATGATTGACTCATGACGTCATGTGTCTGACAGGAGCCTTTATATGGGTATCTTAAACCAACTGTTTGCACGCTGACAGTGCAAATGGTAACTATCTAACTCCGAGGAATATAGCCGCAATAGTAACAGCACCAATAAAGCATCGAGGTAATAAAATGAATACGTTCGTCTCGAGGAAAAAACTTCGCTTGCGCGATTCTGAACACCCTACATTACAACTAGTCCATAGAAAACCTCAAAAAAATCTCAAAAACGGATCAATGCCATCTATCGAACTATTAAAGGAACTTTGTCACTGTATATCGTTTGTAACGTCTGCATCGATTTTGATGAAAATTCAAATTGGTATAGTCTGTATCATGAGGACGGACATAGGCTACTCACATAAGGGCTACGCCCTCGGGTGAAATAAATAAATAAATATTGGTGGACGTTTTTCACAAAGCGCCATCTAGCCCCAAACTAAGCAAGCTTGTACTATGGGAACCAGATGACTGATAGAATACATAAATACTTTTTTTTTGTTGTAAATACATACATAGAATACATAAAGCTAGTATATAATAATAAGGAGAGAGAAAAAAACTTCACCTTAATGTTTGTCTGTATATAATAGAAGAAGCAAGAGCTGGCGCGTAAAGTGGCGGAGACGGAGGAGCGCCGCCGAGCGGAAGAGACGACGCGACAGCAGCGCCTGGCGGAGGAACAGAGACGGGCGATGGAGCAGAGGAACAAGAAGAACGAAGAACTAGAGGCGTGAGTCTAGCTTTATTGACTCAGTCGGATGAATTTTGGTACATAAAGACCACTTTCCAAAATGTATGTTACGACCCCACATCCGTTAGTGTCAGTTTCCCAAATTGTTCGCTTCCCAAAATGTCAGTTTCTCAAAATGTACGTTTTCCAAAATGACCGTTTGCTAAGATAAGCTGTTTCTAATACCATTTTTGTTAGAACCCCTAATTATATCATTATAACAAATATCAAATAAAGTTAATTAAGTCTTACTTATACTGAAAAAAAAGGTTTTGCATTTTTTTGTTATTAAATTTAAAAAAAATTATGCTCTATATTGGACTTAAACTGCGACCAGAACCACCGGAGGACGGACAGCAACGTCCTCTTAGTAAACTGAGCATTCTGCGATGCGCAAGCCGCCCGCGAAGCGTGGGGATTATGACACCCGTTTTTTAATGGGGAGGCCTTTGTCCAGCGGTAGCCTGATGTTCCCTGTTACAAATACAATGCCAGAGGCTTTCTGGCGGCCTCAAAGCTTACAGAATTGATTTTGGACTGACGTTGGTTTTTCGACGAATATCCTCGTTCCTGATTTTATCACGCACAGAAACTCCGAGCATAGCGAGCTCCATTGCCCGCTGTGTGACTCTGAGTTTCTCCAAGAATAGTAGTTAATATTAAATATTAGTAATGGACTTTTTTACGCATCTGGCCCCAAACTAAGCAAGCTTGTACTATGAGATCCAGATAATATACATTTTTTCTTTTGTAAACGCACAGAAACTCCGAGCATAGCGAGCTCCATTGCCCGCTGTGTGACTCTGAGTTTCTCCAAGAATAGTAGTTAATATTAAATATTAGTAATGGACTTTTTTACGCATCTGGCCCCAAACTAAGCAAGCTTGTACTATGAGATCCAGATAATATACATTTTTTCTTTTGTAAATACATATATACACCGGCATAGAACAAACATCCATGGTAATAACAAAAATGTTTGTCCTGGTGAGAATCGAACCCACAACCTACAGCTCAGAATGTGGAAATATTCCCAATGAGCCACGAGGCTAGTCACGGTCTGTAGTAGTTTATTTTAATGAATGAATAATTTATCCTTGTTTTTTCCAGTATGAGGCGAGAAGAAGCGAGGATGGCCAAAGAAATTGAAAAGAAACAGAGGGAATATAACGAGAAGCAAAAGAAACAGAAAATAGATAAAAGTGAGTGCCCGCTCTTTCCGTTTTTAACGTGCCTTCTCAGCCACGAAGCAGTAGTGTGCACTGTGCAAATAATTGTATGTATTGTATGAAAGCTATTTGCGAAGTCATCGAAGAGTCTAACCTCGGGATTCTGAAACGTTTGTTAACTTTGACAACAGAGTAATTCTAATGCTGCCTCTGTCTGGCATTAAGCTAATGACAAGGACAGCAGTAGACTTAATCTTTTGTCAAAGTTAACAAACGTTTCGGAATCCCGAGATTAAAATTATTTAAAGCGACACTAATTTATGTTTGTTACCTCAGAACCTCATGTGTAATCTGTTTTTTATTTTTTTATACAATTTTTTATATTTTCCAGTGCACACCCCGTTCAAGACGCCCCTGACCCCGCTGGGCAAGTACCACCCCCCGCTGCCCCCCGCCTACATGGAGGACGGGTTCCAGTACCTCAACTCGGACGAGGACGCCGACCCCCCCGAGAGGCCCGTCCCCACGTGGAGCACCTCCAAGGTAACCTGCCTTCTTTTTACCTGACTGCCCAAGAATGAGGGTAATGTTTTTGGGGTGTATGTGTGTTCCTATATTACGTCCCGTAGCCTAAACGGCTTGACGGATTTTGACGAGTGAGGTGTCGTTGGATTGCTCCTTACGTCCGGAGTGACATAGGCTACATTTCGCAGTCGGGTATTTTGTTTTTCTTGTCATATTATTACTTGCTTATTTATCAGCAACTGGATACTAAGTCCTCGATGCCCAACTTAAATGTATTTTCATTTCATGTTTCATTTTTTTTTCTTTATCTTATTTCACAATAAACACAAGTCTCAGTCTATTTGTCTTTAGTCTATTTATAAATATTTTAGAGTAATCAGCAAGACCGTCTACTAAGTTACTAGATAAAAAGTAGCCTTTCTGTTAATCCAGGTTGTAAGCTACCTCCTTACCAAATTGTATTCAAATCTGTTCAGCCGTTACAGAGTTGAAGGGGAACAAACACACTTATATACTTACCTACTTACCAGACAGAGAGACAAAGTTGGTTCATATATTTCGCTAGATGGCGCCATTTGGCCATTTTTGTGCATATTTTGACGTTTTGTATGGACTGACAGGTTGTAATGTAGGGTGTTCTAAATCGCGCAAGCAAAGTTTCTTCCTCGAGACGAATGTATCCATTTTTATACCTCGAAGTTTTATTGGTCCTGATACGACTGCGGCTATATTCCTCTGAATTATAATATTAGAGTTAGGATAATTTGATGAAGTAGTTATTGTAAATGCTGTTTTTTTTTTTTTATATTCAGGCCCGTCGTGCGAGACTGTGCGTCCAGAAGCGCGTGCGCAAGTACATAGTGGATGAGTGGTTCCGCGTGGGCGTGTGCTCGCCCGACCTGAGCGAGATATTCCCGAGCATCGAACGCGCGCGCCTCAAGCGCACGTCCTCCGCCGTGTGGCACACGCCGCCGCCGCCCCCGCCAGCGCGGGACTGAACGGTCACTACTTTACACTAGTTTTTTTTTGTCCTAAGTAGTTTGAATTGAAACGTTTTTTTTTTTTTTTTTTTTTTTGTACTTGTTATTTTAATGGTCAGGACTTTTTTTGTATTTTTAATTGTAATGGTTTGGTTATTTTTTAACTTATATAATATACACTAACATTTAAAAGCTGTTTACGGAAGCCAGAATAAAAAAAAATAACATTTTTGTTTTTTTTTTTTGCCATAGAACATTGACATTGTTATTACAAAGAAAATGATAAACATTGTTTTTTTTTTTTTTTTTTAATTTCTGTTGTCTGTATTTTTATTACTTAATATAAATTTTAAAAAAATAAGTGCGAACGGGATAGCCCCTTAAAATTTTAAATAACTGTATATATTTTCAGGTACTTGCAACATTTGCGGTAGAACTACGAGTCGCGGGCGTCGACCGATTGTAAATATGTCTATAATTAACAATTAACACTAAACACGTTGTTAGTTGCCTCGTAGCAATAATCAGTATTTTTCTGGAGTTAAGGTCCTTCGACTTTCATACAAAACTATCGACGCCTTTTTAGGCGTCCTACTACGATTTTGAACTGGGCATGACTTAACATAGGTCTAATTTGGCCTCTAAGTATCGCAAAGTCGATAATTTAAAATGTTCATGGCTAGGAAATACCATTTTTCAACCCAATAATTACGACAAATTTTACGAATGTAGTGGTGTGTTCTTTACATGCGAATCATGCGATCATGGTGTGCGTGAAATATTGATGTGTGGGTGCATCTTGCAAAAATCGTGTACACTGGTTGTGCCGCGCGCGCGTCACGCGGTTTACGCGACGTTGCCAGCTTGTCGGAGCGTGTGTGAGCGAGACTAGGTATCCTTGCATCGCGGCTTAGTCCGCGCGCGGCCTTCGATAATTGCGACGTTGCGAGATTCGGTATCGGTGTGCAGTGCAGTGTTTGATTTGGTTACCTAATCTATCTATACCAATATTATAAAGAGGAAAGATTTGATTGTTTATTTATTTCATTGTTTGTTTGTTTGCATTGAATAGGCTCCGAAACTACTGAACCGATTTGAAAAATTCTTTCGCTGTTGGGAAGCTTCACTATCCCCGGGTGACATAGGTTATATTATATTTTCAAAAAAATTAGGGATCCTTACTAAAACTCCAATAATGTAAACCAAGATGATGTATTTCGCGTGCACTGCGGAAACTATTGATGATGAAAGAATAGTCTATACCAATATAATAAAGAGGAAAAATTTGATTGTTTGTTTGTTTGCATTGAATAGGCTCCGAAACTACTGAACCGATTTGAAAAATTCTTTCACTGTTGGGAAGCTACACTATCCCTATACTATATTATATTATATTTTAAAAAAATTTGGGATCCTTACTAAAACTCGAATAATGTAACCCAAGATGTAAATAAATATCCTTTACATCGCGTGCGTTGCGACAACTATTGATGATGATAGAATAATCTATCTATACCAATATTATAAAGAGGAAAGATTTGATTCTTTGTTTGTTTGTTTATTTGCATTGAATAGGCTCCGAAACTACTAAACGGATTTGAAAAATTATTTCGCTGTTGGGTAGCTTACCCGTTTTCATCATGCTCCTCCTTTTTTTTTAACTTTACAAGTCGACCTAAACGATCCAGCCATACCCAATTGCAGGACCGCCCCGCGGGCCCGCACGCGGCCCGTGCAGCCTCGCGAAATACTAGTTTATATGTATAAAAATGAACCCCTATTCTTGTATTTTGAGGACTTTGACATAGGTAACCATTTATAAATTTTTAGGGTTCCGTAGTACTACAAGGAACCCTTATAAGTTTGTCATGTCCGACTGTCTGTCTGTCTGTCCGTCTGTCTGTTTGAATCCTTTACAGCCCGCACCGGCTTCGCACGTGTATATAACAAAAAAATAAAAATTATAATACACACACAAAACCCTTCTATTTGCGTCAAGTTACAAAAAAAATATATATATAAAGAAAGCTAAAAAGCTTCCCAACAGCGAAAGAATTTTTCAAATCGGTTCAGTAGTTTCGGAGCCTATTCAATGCAAACAAACAAACAATCAAATCTTTCCTCTTTATAATATTTATTTTTGGTGTGACTAACTAATAACCCCATATCTAAAATTTGTTGGAATTCGGCATTTCTGAGTATGGGGCTCGGTGCGCGCTCCATCAGTGCCAGGAAAAATAATTCAAAATTACGGGGAAAAAAATTCACCTCAATAATGATGATGAATGTGGTTTTTGCATTTTTATGTATGATCTCGTTGCGCGCACGCTCACTGATCCCGGGAAAAATATTGAAAAAATTCTGAAAAACTTCCTTCTTAGTGAAATAATAGATTTTTTGTAAAAGGTGCCTATATAGGTAGGTGGTAAGGTGGTAGATAGAGGTATATGAAAATATTGGATATTTCGTGCTGCGCGATTGAAATATGTGCATAATACTAATAATACCTACCTACCTACCAACAAACCAACCAACCAACCTACCTACCTACCTACCTATTAGTTAGTTAGTTTTGTGTGTGGTGTTTGTTGTGTTGTTTGATAACTTATTTTGTAAAAAAATAGCACAAAAAGAACAAAAATCTACAAAAACAGTAATTTTCAAATGAGGATTGATCCTTCGTCTCATTGACACACTACAAAACGAAGCATAATGAAAATCCGTCCACTCGACCGCTCGGCCAGTCGAACTGATAGGTGGAACGCCGAAAATCGGGTACTCAATTTCGTATTTGCTTGTAACCGTTTTGAATTCGCATGTGATTCGGTCATAGATTTAAAATTCATCATCATCATCATCAGCCTGTTCCATATCGTACCGAGATTTCTTACCCATTTTTCATAGCAATGGGGAGATTTCTACCCGTCCAGCTGCGATTTTCATTTGCGGTCATAGATTTAAAATTCATCATCATCATCATCAGGCTGTTGATAACGTACAGAGATTTCTTGCCCATTTTCATGGCGATGGGGGATTTCTACCCGTCCAACTGCGATTTTAATTTTCGGGCATAGATTTAAAATTCATCATCATCATCAGCCTGTTGATAGCGTACAGAGATTTCTTGCCCATTTTCATGGCGATGGGGGGGATTTCTACCCGTCCAACTGCGATTTTCATTTGTGGTCACAGATTTAAATATCATCATCATCATCATTAGCCTGTTCCCTATCGTACCGAGATTTCTTACCCATTTTCATGGCGATGGGGGATTGGTACCCGTCCAACTGTGACCTTCGTCACAGACCTTCGTCGTTTATCGGTCATAGATTTTAAGGATCATTATCATCATCATCCGCCTGTTCCCTATCGTACCGAGATTTCTTACCCATTTTCATAGCAATGGGGGGATTTCTACCCGTCCGACTGCGTTTTACATTTGCGGTCATAGATTTAAAATTTTCCATCATCATCATCAGCCTTCTCCCTAACGTAACGAGATTTCTTAAAAAATACATAAAATGATTAAATTAAAAAATATTTTATTTTACTAGAATACCTTTGCCAAAATTCGTAAAGGTCGGTCCAGCCGTTTTATCGTGAACAGATAACAAACAGAAAGACAGAGCTACTTTCAAAATTTATAGGATACTAGATGCGCCCCGCGGTTTCACCCGCGGTATAAACTCTGTAATGGCTGAACGGATTTGGATGAAATTTGGTATGGAGGCTACCATACCTAAATTTGGCTACCTCCATACCAAATTACATTAAAATCCATGCAGCTGTTACAGATTTGAACGGGAACAAACACACTTACATACTAACATACCTACTTACATACACACAAACTTTCGCATTTTGGTGTGACTAAGTAATAACCCCATATCTAAAATTTGTTGGAATTCGGCATTTCTGAGTATGGGGCTCGGTGCGCGCTCCATCAGTGCCAGGAAAAATAATGCAAAATTACGGGAAAAAAAATTCACCTCAATAATGATGATGAATGTGGTTTTTGCATTTTTATGTATGATCTCGTTGCGCGCACGCTCACTGATCCCGGGAAAAATATTGAAAAAATTCTGAAAAACTTCCTTCTTAGTGAAATAATAGTTTTTTTGTAAAAGGTGCCTATATAGGTATAGGTACCTATATAGGTAGGTGGTAAGGTGGTAGATAGAGGTATATGAAAATATTGGATATTTCGTGCTGCGCGATTGAAATATGTGCATAATACTAATAATACTTACCTACCTACCAACAAACCAACCAACCAACCTACCTACCTACCTACCTACCTACCTATTAGTTAGTTAGTTTTGTGTGTGGTGTTTGTTGTGTTGTTTGATAACTTATTTTGTAAAAAAATAGCACAAAAAGAACAAAAATCTACAAAAACAGTAATTTTCAAATGAGGATTGATCCTTCGTCTCATTGACACACTACAAAACGAAGCATAATGAAAATCCGTCCACTCGACCGCTCGGCCAGTCGAACTGATAGGTGGAACGCCGAAAATCGGGTACTCAATTTCGTATTTGCTTGTAACCGTTTTGAATTCGCATGTGATTCGGTCATAGATTTAAAATTCATCATCATCATCATCAGCCTGTTCCATATCGTACCGAGATTTCTTACCCATTTTTCATAGCAATGGGGAGATTTCTACCCGTCCAGCTGCGAATTTCATTTGCGGTCATAGATTTAAAATTCATCATCATCATCATCAGGCTGTTGATAACGTACAGAGATTTCTTGCCCATTTTCATGGCGATGGGGGATTTCTACCCGTCCAACTGCGATTTTAATTTTCGGGCATAGATTTAAAATTCATCATCATCATCAGCCTGTTGATAGCGTACAGAGATTTCTTGCCCATTTTCATGGCGATGGGGGATTTCTACCCGTCCAACTGCGATTTTAATTTTCGGGCATAGATTTAAAATTCATCATCATCATCAGCCTGTTGATAGCGTACAGAGATTTCTTGCCCATTTTCATGGCGATGGGGGGGATTTCTACCCGTCCAACTGCGATTTTCATTTGTGGTCACAGATTTAAATATCATCATCATCATCATTAGCCTGTTCCCTATCGTACCGAGATTTCTTACCCATTTTCATGGCGATGGGGGATTGGTACCCGTCCAACTGTGACCTTCGTCACAGACCTTCGTCGTTTATCGGTCATAGATTTTAAGGATCATTATCATCATCATCCGCCTGTTCCCTAACGTAACGAGATTTCTTAAAAAATACATAAAATGATTAAATTAAAAAATATTTTATTTTACTAGAATACCTTTGCCAAAATTCGTAAAGGTCGGTCCAGCCGTTTTATCGTGAACAGATAACAAACAGAAAGACAGAGCTACTTTCAAAATTTATAGGATACTAGATGCGCCCCGCGGTTTCACCCGCGGTATAAACTCTGTAATGGCTGAACGGATTTGGATGAAATTTGGTATGGAGGCTACCATACCTAAATTTGGCTACCTCCATACCAAATTACATTAAAATCCATGCAGCTGTTACAGATTTGAACGGGAACAAACACACTTACATACTAACATACCTACTTACATACACACAAACTTTCGCATTTTGGTGTGACTAAGTAATAACCCCATATCTAAAATTTGTTGGAATTCGGCATTTCTGAGTATGGGGCTCGGTGCGCGCTCCATCAGTGCCAGGAAAAATAATGCAAAATTACGGGAAAAAAAATTCACCTCAATAATGATGATGAATGTGGTTTTTGCATTTTTATGTATGATCTCGTTGCGCGCACGCTCACTGATCCCGGGAAAAATATTGAAAAAATTCTGAAAAACTTCCTTCTTAGTGAAATAATAGTTTTTTTGTAAAAGGTGCCTATATAGGTATAGGTACCTATATAGGTAGGTGGTAAGGTGGTAGATAGAGGTATATGAAAATATTGGATATTTCGTGCTGCGCGATTGAAATATGTGCATAATACTAATAATACTTACCTACCTACCAACAAACCAACCAACCAACCTACCTACCTACCTACCTACCTACCTATTAGTTAGTTAGTTTTGTGTGTGGTGTTTGTTGTGTTGTTTGATAACTTATTTTGTAAAAAAATAGCACAAAAAGAACAAAAATCTACAAAAACAGTAATTTTCAAATGAGGATTGATCCTTCGTCTCATTGACACACTACAAAACGAAGCATAATGAAAATCCGTCCACTCGACCGCTCGGCCAGTCGAACTGATAGGTGGAACGCCGAAAATCGGGTACTCAATTTCGTATTTGCTTGTAACCGTTTTGAATTCGCATGTGATTCGGTCATAGATTTAAAATTCATCATCATCATCATCAGCCTGTTCCATATCGTACCGAGATTTCTTACCCATTTTTCATAGCAATGGGGAGATTTCTACCCGTCCAGCTGCGAATTTCATTTGCGGTCATAGATTTAAAATTCATCATCATCATCATCAGGCTGTTGATAACGTACAGAGATTTCTTGCCCATTTTCATGGCGATGGGGGATTTCTACCCGTCCAACTGCGATTTTAATTTTCGGGCATAGATTTAAAATTCATCATCATCATCAGCCTGTTGATAGCGTACAGAGATTTCTTGCCCATTTTCATGGCGATGGGGGGGATTTCTACCCGTCCAACTGCGAATTTCATTTGTGGTCACAGATTTAAATATCATCATCATCATCATTAGCCTGTTCCCTATCGTACCGAGATTTCTTACCCATTTTCATGGCGATGGGGGGATTGGTACCCGTCCAACTGTGACCTTCGTCACAGACCTTCGTCGTTTATCGGTCATAGATTTTAAGGATCATTATCATCATCATCCGCCTGTTCCCTATCGTACCGAGATTTCTTACCCATTTTCATAGCAATGGGGGGATTTCTACCCGTCCGACTGCGTTTTACATTTGCGGTCATCGATTTAAAATTTTCCATCATCATCATCAGCCTTCTCCCTAACGTAACGAGATTTCTTAAAAAATACATAAAATGATTAAATTAAAAAATATTTTATTTTACTAGAATACCTTTGCCAAAATTCGTAAAGGTCGGTCCAGCCGTTTTATCGTGAACAGATAACAAACAGAAAGACAGAGCTACTTTCAAAATTTATAGGATACTAGATGCGCCCCGCGGTTTCACCCGCGGTATAAACTCTGTAACGGCTGAACGGATTTGGATGAAATTTGGAATGGAGGCTACCATACCTAAATTTGGCTACCTCCATACCAAATTACATTAAAATCCATGCAGCTGTTACAGATTTGAACGGGAACAAACACACTTACATACTAACATACCTACTTACATACACACAAACTTTCGCATTTTGGTGTGACTAAGTAATAACCCCATATCTAAAATTTGTTGGAATTCGGCATTTCTGAGTATGGGGCTCGGTGCGCGCTCCATCAGTGCTGCCAGGAAAAATAATGCAAAATTTCTGGAAAAAAATTCACCTCAATAATGATGATGAATGTGGTTTTTGCATTTTTATGTATGATCTCGTTGCGCGCACGCTCACTGATCCCGGGAAAAATATTGAAAAAATTCTGAAAAACTTCCTTCTTAGTGAAATAATAGATTTTTTGTAAAAGGTGCCTATAGGTATGGTACCTATATAGGTAGGTGGTAAGGTGGTAGATAGAGGTATATGAAAATCTTGAATATTTCGTGCTGCGCGATCAAAATATGCACATTATACTAATAATACCTACCTAGCCACCAACCAAGCAACCAACCTACCTACCTACATACCACAGATGAACTACATACCTACCTATAAGTTAGTTTTGTGTGTTGTAAATAACAAATAACAAACAACAGTACCTACTATGGACTAAATTAATCTAACCCGGGTCTAAAATCCATATTTTTAGTCGCAGAATAATGTCTATCGACGCGGAAAACACAACATTTTTGGGTATTGCATATTTCATTAGGTTCATTTCATTAGGTATTAGGTATGTAAAATTCGAAATTAATTTGAAAAAAAAACGAAAAAAAGTGGAAAATTTGTTCGGAAGGTACCAGACTCGGTGCCTTTAGAACCCCCGATATGGGGTTATTCCAGGGACCCAGTTATTCAATCGTCAAGCAGTAGTGTGCAAAACATCACTGTGTTCCGGATTGAAGGGCAATGTTTCCAGCGTAATTATTGGGCACAGAGATTTAACATCTAATATCTCAGAGTAATGAGCGCAGTGCATTGCCGCGCATGGTTTTGAACTGTTGAGGTTCAAAATTCTGGGTGGCACTGAACTGTTATGAGCAAGCGTGAAGCTTAACATCAGCTGAGTAACTTGCTCGTCTCGTCACCAAATAACAAAAAAAAAAACTTACATGCTTACACACTTACACACGAACTTTCGCATTTTAAATATTTATGCGACAATATTAGGTTTATGTAGATATATACTTTTATAAGTTTCGTTACTAATTTTGAATAAGTTTGTCAAGAAACCCACAGCAAAAATTAAAATAAATAGTATTCTCGAAATTAAATTATAAAAAATAATACTACCTAATTTTAGGGGTTCGAACCCAGAACCTCACGAGCGCGACCTAATCAAACTGATGACTTCGGCCACCGAGACGATATACAGAGCAACGAAATTTCGTATTTGCTTGTAACCGTTTTGAATTCGCATGTGTGCGTAATGTTCATGCGTGCATACAGGCGTTGAACATTATTTGAATTTTCAGTCGAGTGCAGCTATTAATGGGCTCTATTATTTTTGAGATGTGTTTATAACAATAGTAAGAGGTCGCAAAGTGAATTAAAACTGGGGCAGATTACCTCAATTGAGTTTTCAACGACAGCGCCATCTCTTGGCGCCTACCTACCTAGCGGACTCAAACGAAGGACCTTAAATCATTTATTTCTTCAGAAAAAATATCAATAAACGAATACCAAGATAGATAAATTATGAATAAATAATTTCTACATGTCGTCTTAACAGCGGGCTTATCCTCAAACTCTGAAACGTTCGTGTTTCTGATTGAGAGAGCATGCCATCCCGCTCGTACCAACTTAGTCGCACTATGCGCAGTCCCGTTCGCGCACTATCACTATCGCTTTCAGAGTTACGGGATAAGCCGCTGGTCTAAAAGTGTATGGGTGTCTATACATGGCCTGACCTGACATCGTGTGAAAGAGATGGCTACATATAAGTTTCTGGGGGAGCCAAAGGCAGAAGCTATAACCTTAATAGTTTGTTTCTTTTACTGCCGTGAAATTTAAGTCTATCTGTCCCATTCGCACGATGTCAGGTCAGGCCATGTAGCGAGGCCTAAAAACAAACAGTGGACGTTGTTCTCGCAAGAACTTGTCGCAATTTGTTGCGTATGCGAGTTTGCAGTTTTTAGTTTGTCTATGAGCTTGCAGGTGTAGTTTACTAAATATAATTTCACTAATGATATAGTTAAATTTAGAAAACTTTTCAAGGACTTTGCCTGATATATATTACGTTTAATTTCGTTTATTTAATTTAATTACTATTGTACACAGATCAGATCCTTAGATTAGTACACGTCGGGTCAAAATATACCTATAACAATTTACTCCCAATGGTTAATTTCTAGGCGCGACCTTGAGATAGCTATTGGGAACGCTTTGTCTGTCTCCCCCCCCCCCCCCCCCCCCGTCTCCGCAACCCGCACTTTTCTCTAAATTTATAACTGTAGATGGGAACAAAGATCTTTTAATGTAGTATCTAGGGCGTGGTCTGCGGTTTATGGGGACCCTAATAAAGGCCTCGCTACGTGGCCTGACCTGACATCGTTTGAAAGAGATGGCTATATATAAGTTTCGGGGGGAGCGAAAGGGAGAAGCAATAACCTTAATAGTTTGTTTCTTTTGCTCCCGTGAAATTCAATTCTAGCTGTTCCTATCACACGATGTCAGGTCAGGCCATGTATAGACATCCTTAGTAAGCGACAGAATACATAAAAGCATAACTTAGAGGGAAAAAAACTATATTGTTTATTTATTCTACTTTGTGTTTTCTTACTCTAGTTTTAGGAAAAAATAAATAAAATGTATTTGTTATTCTTAGACTCGGACCTTGTTTTAGTTTTTTAAATATTTTCAAAAGTTCGTTAACACTTTCATATTAGTATTATTTAGTACCTACGTTTTTTTTAAACAAACCCAATTGTAAACTACAAATTCGGTAGCTCCGTTTTTAGGGTTCCGTTTTCAAGGAACCCTTATATGTTCGTCTGTTTTTCTATCTGAATTCTTTACAGCCTTATAACTTCCAAAGCTATTTATAAACTTATATGCATGAAATTTTGCACAACGATAGTCTAAGTAAAGACATACAGTTTCAAAAAATAAAAATAAAAAGTTTTTTTTATAAAATAAGGGTAGCTCCGATACATGTACATGGGGATAAAAAAAAATTCGCTGCACCCCATCTTGCTGGGTGTCATTGAACAGGTCTTTGTAAGGTGGCAATTTTGACAGAATAAAAAAAAACATAAATATTAATGGGGTGGCTGTCATACATGTAAAGTGGGGACAAAAAAAAAATTCGCCTGTAGCCTACATGTGGGGTATCATTGAATAGGTATTTTAAAATGATGTTAAGGTTTCCTATACCATTTTTTTTATCAAACGTTCTGCTTGCGAAATATGGGCCGACATGTTGCCTGCAATATGTCTCGCTAGCTCTCGCCGCTGCCCGCTGTGTCTGTGTTTTACCAAAAAGCCACGTCTCAGTTCCATTGTCATTACTGGCAACACCCACTGGTACCCTCGAATGGTCATTGTGCCATATCCACAACACTGGCCCAGTGCAGGTTGGCGGATTCACATCCGCCATCGAATTTCTTTTTCGGAAATACGCAGGTTTCCTTACGATGTTATCCTTCACCGAAGGCCAGTGGTATAACCGTAAGAGTTCCAAAGAAGTCACTGGTACGAGCCCGCCGGGGTTCGAACCCGCGACCCCACGGACATGAGGCGAGCGTGCTCCCACTGAACTACGACGACTTACAATATATATTTAAAAAAGTATGGGTAAAATGGTCGACGGTGGTAGGACGAGGTCTAGCATTCCGAACGGTGACACCAGCTGACGTCACTGCACACCATTGTCATCCTTTATGATGACTTAGGCTGGTGTCACACACGTGACTGCCGCCTGGCAGAGTATAATTATGTTATACCATGAAAAGGAAATTTAATGTAATTTCTTTGAAATTAGTCTCTTTAGACGTTAACTTGTTAGTTATATTCGTTATGAAAATAAATTAAATTATAGACACGGCGACATAATTGTTTCTGTGTTTGTTTAAAATAAAATTAATATAATTATGTAATTATCTAGTTTGAACAAGATTGAAATTATGATTAAGAGATTTACAAAAATAGATGTAGTTATTTAATTTAATTATTATAATAATTATGACTATTTGATATAAAAATCTGGCTAAGTGCGTGAATGTGCGTTACATACGAAATATCTACTTATACTTAATCTATATATATAAAAATGAACCCCTATTTTTCCTGGTCACGCTATAACTTGAGAAAGGCTGGACCGAATTTGATGATTTCTTCTTTGTTGTGTTCGTAATTGTGAGGACAAGGTTGTTGTGAAGAGTTTAGCGAGGCCGAACTTCGCCGGCATCAGGTAAATGTGTTAAAAAAAAAGTGACCAAGTTCATTTTAAGCAGTTCATGCTTAAAATGAACTTGGTCACTTTAAATACAGCAGATGTCGGCTTATTTCGTCCGTAGTGTTAAGGGCTGATCATTGGCGGCCTACAGGTCAATTCTTATGCAAATTTTCTAAGCGCGCGTTATTTGAAGTTGGTTAGATTATGTAACGTTACCAACTTCGGACAACGCGCGCATCGAGCTCTCGATAAGAGTGACGTGAACTTTTCGAATCGGCAGTGTTGGCTGCCAAATGGTCTGCCCTTAAAGAGAGACAAACGTAATAGCGGCCTATCTACAGATAAACCCTATAGATTCCGTACTCAGGAACATGAACCGCACCACGTATCGGTCAAAATATACATTATGAAAATTCACTCTCATTGATAGGCGTAACCCTGAGGTAGCCAATGGGAACCCTTGGTCGCAGTCCCCGTAACCCGTGTTTTCCTCCACCGGGTGCGTTTTCGTCTGAATCAAAATCTCGTAATGCGATTTCTATAGATGGTAGACCTGTCCCCGAGTACCGGGTGTGGCCCCACCAGTGCCCCATTAATATACTTTAACAAGTGCCTGCAAGCTTGTAGGAAATGATTGTACGTTGACATGTTTAGAATAATTATACCTTTAAGACTGTTTATGGATTGAGTAAATAAATACGTATTTTACTTATTTGAGTATATTGTAGTTTACTTTTCATCACTTTTTTGATAAAGATAGCGAGGCGTTCGAATTTTGTTTTCTTCGTTGTATTTTCGACGCAAAAAAAATGTCACTTATAAGTGCCTATAACAACGAAGATATTGCGAAATAAAAAAAAACAAACACTTAAGTACAGTTTTCCAAGATGTAGATAACATATGGACATGACGGCGGTATACTTTATTCTTAAATATCTCATTAGTAAGCGTGTTTGTTCCCGTTCTACTGTAACGGCTGAACGGATTTAAATGTAATTTGGTACGGAGGCTGCTTATACCCTGGATTATAGATTTTTCCTTCGGTATAGCGGGTAAAACCGCAGGGCGCTGCTAGTAAATAATAAAACAGAATCTAGACAACACTTTATTGCTAAACCACCACTGTATCCTTACACAATAACATTTCAGACCGTACACTAAATGAATGAACGATATATGAAGAACGAACGATTAGGAACATCGGTAAAGATAGAAAAGCCAGTGAGTGAATGATGCGTGAGTTTCACCTTTGGTCCTACCGTCCGAGAATGTCGGCATCGATGTACTAACTAGCGATTGGTTACACTTGAAACAATACCTAGAATAATCTAGGCATAAGGAGAATAAATATGTATATAGTTCATTCAAAGCGGTTTCATTCAAAATTTCCAACTACCCTCATCAAAATTCGAACCATGATTTTGCCTTACATTAAATACCTGCCTGGACCGTTTTCGATGTAAATAAAGCGAATCGTTCTAACGGCCAGTATAGTTTTTTTTCTAAATAAAACGACTTTGAATAGAACGTTGTGTTTAGTCGAGGGCGGCAGCACCGGAGATAATTTCGATAAGCTCCCTGGTGATGACAGCTTGGCGGGTCCTGAAAAATAATAATAGTTAAGTTTTAAAACGATGGAATACCTAAAAATATAAACTACGTGTTCCCCAAATAGTTCCAGCCATTGAACCCAAATAATTGCCATACTAATTATAGCCACAATGCAAAAGTTTTTAGCCACTACCGAAATAGTTTTCAACCACTTTTCCCAAGTAGTTCCAGTCACTTTACCGAAAAAGTTCCAGCCATTTTGGCAAATAATTGCCATACTAGATATCCACAACCCAAATAGTTTTAGCCACTACCGAAATAGTTTTCAAACACTTTTCCCAAGTAGTTCCAGTCACTTTACCGAAATAGTTCCAGCCATTTTGGCCAATAATTACCATACTAGTTATAGCCACAATCGAAATAGTTTAAGCCACTTTACCCAAATAGTTCCAGCCACTTTCCCTAAATACTACAAACTGCCATTTTTTTTTTAAATTTACCTGTTGAAAGTAAGGGTAAGTTTGTCAATCATCTCTCCGGCGTTCTTGGAAGCGTTGTCCATAGACGTCATGCGAGAGGACTGCTCGGAGCAAGCTCCCTCCTTCATGGCGTAGAATATCATGGAAGCCAGGGAGAACTCCATGTAGTTTTGGATGACGTCGGAGTCCAGGGAGTCGTAGGTGGCCAGCTTCGGGGCGTTCTGAAAATTACAAGAAAACCGATGATGTACATGATGTTCAATGATTTATTTATTATTTATTTATATATATATTAATTAAAACGGTACAAAACACCAATTACATTAATTAATTAAAGGAACAATTATGATTTATGGTTGTATACATTCAAGTCAAAGTTCATATCAAGTCAAGTTATACATAAACATTAGACACAGTCACAAAAGATAATAAAAAAAAAAGCATGATGGAGTAGGCTTTTCATTGTGAGCTGCACCCCATCATGTCGGGTGTCGTTGAACAGGTCTTTGCGAGGTGACAATTTTGATAGAATAAAAACATCATAAATTTATATTAATGGGCCGTCATCCGAGCCAAGTGGGGATAAATAAAATAAAAAATCACCTGTCCCCCACATGTGGGGTACCATTAAATAGGTCTTTCAAAATGGTGTTAAGATTTCCTACACCATTTTTTTTTTTGCGAAATATGGGCCGAGAAGTTGCTTACAATGTGTTACCTGCCATTTCTAAACTATACATCTCAGAAACTTGTCATCTTCCACGTTGATAGATCTCAGTAAAAACTTTCTTTTAAAATTATTTCGGGCAACATCTGATAATAACTTTTTGAGATAAACTGAAAAAACTGAAAAACACTTCAAACGTCCAACGCGCCTACGGAACCCTACTAAGCCTGGCCCGACATGATCTTAATATTATTTTTTTATATAATAAGTGGCAAACAAGCGACGGGCCTCCTGATGGTAAATGGTCACCGCCGCCTATGGACACCTCCAATACCACTGCAAACCACTGCAATGCGTTGCACTGGCAACGCATTGTCAGTGCGTTGCCTACCTTTGAGGACTCTATACACCCTTCGTTTGAAGCAGTCTACATTATATTAAGTATACAAGTTTTTGGAATAAGGTTAATAAATCCAGGGCTAGTCACCTCGACGGCCTTCTGGCTGTAGAGCGGCAGGTCGGCCTGCTGGTAGGACACCACGGACTTGAACTTGTTGTAGATGATCTTCCCGCTCGCGAACTCGTACCCCGACGTCAGGATGGCGGAGGCCAGCTTGCACGCGTCCTGGAAGCTGGGCGGGAGGCGGCCCACCTGTGGGATACGGGCCAAATTATTTTAAATTACCTTACCATTATCTATCCTTATTATATTTACCACCATTACCTTAAATTAACGAAAAAAAAAAAAACTACCCGCTATTAAGATACTAATAATACCATTTGATTTCCAAACGGCGATCCAATCTGGCCGACTTGATTTTAACAAAACAGAAAACTGCGTAAGCAACATGTTCAGCTTGACAATGTCCCCGAGTTGTGTTGGGGGAAGAACAGGTGGAACAAACAAAAAAAAAATACCTTTACTATTACTTACTATTAATTACTTACTAATTACCTTTACCTACTCCTAACGGTCAAATAAAACTCAGTCGTTTGGTCGAAATCGTGAGATTATTACTACTGAAGTCATAGGAGTAATAAAACAAAATGTATTGTTTTCTCTGTATCGCTAGAGGCACTGTATATTATTGTTAGTGTGAGTGTATATTATTGTTAGTGTCAGTATACAGGGTTATAAGGAAAGGGTATGCTAAGCCGAAAAGGGCTTATAGTATTCATCATTGTGAACAACTTTTAGTATGGGACCAACCCTGAAATCGAGAAAAAAATCAAGTGTTCCATAGAAACATTTCAATGACACTCCACAAAATGTATGGAACAGCTGATTTTTTTTCTCGATTTCAGGGTTGGTCCCATAGTAAAAGTTGTTCACAATGATGAGTACTATGAGCCCCTTTCGGGTTAGTATTCCCTTTCCTTATAACCCTGTATAGTAATGTTAGTGTCAGTATATATTATTGTTAGTGTCCGTATATATTATTGTTAGGTTGAGTATATATTATTGTTGTCAGTATATATTAATAATAACATACAAGCTTACACACTTTAGGTATCCCATCAACGACTCACATTCTCCTACAAAAAGCTGCAATACTCAACACCTGCAGAATTGTCCGCAAATTTCTAAATAACTAACTAGTAAGTAAGTAAGGAAATAAAAAAATAAAAAAAATGCACTTTGCTTTGGCCCGTGCTAAATAAACCTCCTGTTGCAGGAGAGAAACGATACGAAACGATACATAATAATAATAATAAATATCTGGGACATTTGTTAGTGTCAGTATACAGGGTTATAAGGAAAGGGAATACTAAGCCGAAAGGGGCTCATAGTATTGTTAGTGTCCGTATATATTATTGTTAGTGTGAGTATTTTTGTAACTAACACGGTGAAACCAACTTCATTAACTAATCAAATCAAAAACAGAATTAAAAATACACAGTCATTAGAGATTAAAAATTAAAAATCAAACAGTTCAAAGTAATAGTAAATTAAAAATTATCATGCATATATCATTGCATGTCAAAAAGGAATTTACCAGAAGTCAAAGTCACACTGACATAAATAGTTAATTATATCATCATACAATAACATTAGTGTGAGTATATATTATTGTTAGTTAATATCATATATATATCATTAGTGACAGTTTGTTTTATCGTTAATGCCGTGTTTAGAATATAGTTTCAGTGTGTGGTAGTGGTAGTAGTGGGCAGTTCGCGGCGGGTACCTCGTTAGCGACGCAGATGATGTTTTTGGCGTAGAGCCGCTGCAGGATGGCGCGCGACTTGTCCCCGACGCAGATGACCTTGATGTTGTCGGCGCCGGGCTCCGCGAGCCGCGCGCGGATCACCTTGGAGACCCCGGAGTGCACCGCGCCGCACAGACCTGGGGGGCTCTTCCTTCATCACATCGCGCCTTCTTTGCGAGAGCTTTTTCATCAGCACGCGAAAATGTAAAGCGCTAATTTTTTTAAGCGCTTATTTGAAAAGCGTTATTTTTATTACTAAGCAAATGCTTATGTGTTACCACAGATCACACCCTAGATTCTGCATTCAGGACGCTCAAAGCGCAACACACGGTCTAAATACACTTATAACAAATTAATCTGATTGGTTGATTGTTAGGGTCGAGTAGAAGTAATCTTGAGCTAGCCAATGAGAGCGCTCGGCCGCACTCCCCGCGCCCCGCGCCCCGCGCCGCGCCTCACACTGACGTCACTTTTTGTAGGAACAACTAATCTCGTAGTGTATCTATTGTGGTTAGGTATCTAGCGTGATGTGTGTGCTACTAATAAAATGCTACTGACAGATTTAATTGGAACCTGAAGATGGAGCCCCTGTTCCTGAGATAATCCAGACCTCATAGAATCTCGCAACGAAAGCACTTTTGTGTGTTCTTTTGATGAAATAAAGTACATCGATATTTGAGATCGTACATTGGAAAAAAAATGTGCGAAAAGGTGTGGGATAAATTCATCGATTTATAAAGATTTATGGCTATTCGAACAACAATGATGAGCTTAAAAATTAGCCCCATCTGGCGAAATAGACGATCAAGCCCCATTAACCTCATTTGGTCTGCGACAAAGTTCATACTCGGGACATGTGCGCTTGATACTGGGCTACTTGAGCGCACCACTGGGTTGGTGCCACTGGGAAGTACATTAGGACAGGTCCTTACGTAATAAGTCAATGACTAAATGGAACTTTTTATACCTCTATCGGAGGTTATGGCGACGTACAGCTCCTTGGGGTCATCCTCTGGGGCAGCCACCTGAACAAACATTTTATATTAGAGCTAGCACGGAGTTTTAACAAAACGATAAGCAATTCTTTCAATTCCATGTTAAGCTTGTTATAGGTGTCGTATTGATGTCCGATGCAGACCCTCAACAAGGCTCATACACGATTAGTGATAAAGCTTTATCTACGTTTTAGAATGTGGATGTTTGTCTCATACTCTCAGGATAAAAGTGGATTAAATGTTATTGCGGCTAGACTTATTGGAAGTTGCTGGCAAAGGACATATAATCGAACGATCGAATAATGTTAATGTTAATTTTTATAATTTTGTTAAGAGTGTCTACACACGAAACGATTTGGTCGGTCCCGACATTGCTTGAAAGAGATGGCTATATATAAGTTTCTGGGGAAGCGAAAGGGAGAAGCTATAACCTTAATATTTTGTTTTTAAGGTTATAGCTTCTCCCTTTCGCTTCCCCAGAAACTTATATAGAGCCATCTCTTTCAAGCGATGTCGGGACCGACCAAATCGTTTCGTGTGTAGACACTCTAAGCTGTTTATGACGTCGCTAAGAGTATATTTACTTATACCTAAAGCCCGAAAAATAAATGAATTGAATTGAATTTAAATATTATTCTTAACCCATTTGCTACTTTGTACGTGGGACCGACGACATTGTGAAAGTCGCAGGCGGTGGCCGCAAGTGGCCTTCGTCGGTCGGTGTGGCGCTCTAAGGAGGCCTATGTTCAGCAGTGGACGTCTTACGGCTGATGATGATGATGTGTGTATATGTAACAATGTTCTGACAAAGAGTTTAATTTTGAATTTCTCACGTTACATATTACATACAAGCTCAGTTCAATGGGAATGGGTACGGTCTGCGTTATCTAGTCACGATGACAGAGAAATAGTGCGTTTGAATTGAATCTTTTGCAAATGGCTTCAGATTACAAAAGCAGAGTAATGAATGCCTCAAATCGAATAAAAATAATAGCAGCCGCAGAAAACGGTTTTTTTGTCAGCTGGAACTCAAAAACAGTGAGAGGGAGAACATAAGATTTTTTTAAAGTAAGTTCGTTTAGGTTAGGTTGCTATGGTATATTCAAAAAACAGTACCTTATAGGGTCGAGGACATTATTCCAAAAATAGAATAACTTGTCATCAAAGACATAAAGGTTATAAGGAGAATTCTGTGCTTGTCATAATTATTTATTTACATTTAATTTATTTTATTAAATGTAAACATTTATACAATTGCTTTTTAATCTGGCACATTTATAATTTAATATTATTTTTTTAATTTTTAATGTGATTTATATTATTGAACCTGACATGTAATTTGTAATTATTAATAAAAATATCAATATCCCTGACTTCAGAGTTCTTAGGCTGCCCGAAGGCTGTTGTAAATGCCACTGGCGGTCACACATCTGAAGATTGACCCTGTCATTGGTTGCTTAAGATCGGTGATCAGTTATGTGCTTTGTGACCGCTAGTAAGAACAAAAGAAGTTCCACTGTGTAATAGTCAATCGTGGTGTCTACAAGTCTCACCTCGGCCCGCTCGTAGAACTGGACGGCGCCCTCGCCGTACGGGCGAGCCGCCCTCAGGTCTCGCTCCGCGCGAGTGTATCTGCAGGAGCAAATATTACTCCGGTTACACTTTTTAACAAGCAAGAAGATTGTAGAGTAGACCTCGCGAACACAACCTTTTTGCTTATTTTCTTGATGAAACTTGGTGAACACGTACTACAATTTGTTTTTTTTTTTTGGCGTCTCCGTTTTTTGACTGGATGACTTTTAATTCGTCGAGGTCGTGAGGTCTCAGTTCGGGACATCAAATATGGATATCAAATATGATACTTTATATTGACAGCCTCCTCACCGATTTTGCTCATATTCGAAATTATTGTAATTGAAATAGTATTGAGTATTGACTGTTTCTTACAAATAATATCAAAATTGGCGGGAAAACGGCGCCTCAGCAAACCTCTCTTTTTGGGAGAAATATTCTATCAACCCTATCAAACAAAAATCGCCGACGACAAAAATTCTATAAAATTTCGCCAAGGTTGGTTAAAAAAAACGACCTGTATGCGAGTACCAACATACGGACAGACGAAAGCAAATTTTGCCAGTTGAAGCAAACTTCGATCGCTTTGCTCACTCTAATTTACTATGGTAACTAAGAAATTTGATAGCGTATGTGAATCGGCCAACCTGCACTGGGCCAGCGTGGTGGATTTGGCCCAGTCGCCCTTCGAGGGTAGGCTGATATCTCAGCAGTGGGATATTTAAAGGCTGAAGCCACAGATCACACTCTAGATTCAGCGTTCAGGACGCTGAATCTAGAGCACCACACATCAGTCTAAATACACTTATAAGAAATTGGCTCTGATTGGTTGATTGTTAGGCGCGAGTAGGCGTAACCTTGGGATAGCCAATGAGAACGCTCGATCGCACTCCCCGCGACCCGCGTCGCGCCTCAACCCTTGGTGACTTTTTTGTAGGAACAATGAATCTCGTAATGCGGTGATCTAATGTGATCTGTGGCTGAAGCAGATCAATTCTTAGCACCACTCACTAAAGTACTCTGACAGCTTAAAATTATCTGACTTTTTTAATTTCTGGGAGAAAAAATACATAGCAATGTTCACGTAATAACGTTCGCTCAAACAGTTGTTTGAAAGATTCGAAAACTACTACTACTAGCTACTGTTCTAATTTTAACCTGCACTGACGTCCCGCTTAGGGTGTTTTGTGCATTTCCCCTACTGCCAGCCTACCCAAACCAGCCGAGCTCCTTAAAGTAACGGAGCACGGCCTAGGGTCACTGGCATAACTGATCCACTCCTGTTTCGTCAGATGTTATGCTATTGGAGACTTGAAAGAGTCCCGATTGTTAGCTACTGTTATTCAAGAGACATTGTTTATAGCCGATAAATACACTTATACACAATGTACATATCTTTTCATTACCGTGATACATTTTGCCCAACTGTAAACTTATTGGTGACTAACTTTCCCATATGACCTTGCTCTCATAAGCTGCTGTAATATCAAGAGCCGAATGTCATCTTTTTTAAAGGTTGATTTTCGAAAAATCCTGAGACATGCCTTTCTTTATTTTTTATGCTTATTACATAAACCGAGTTTCATTGGATAGGATGAAAAAATATTTTATTTCATCACAAACATAATTATATGCTCACATGCACCATAAAACATTACTCTCCTTCTGAGCAGTTGATTAAAAACGGTAAGTAGGTATCATGATAAGTAATTGAACTAAAATATATGTGGGTATACAATTTGACAGTCAAATTCAATTATTGTTTCAAAATTATTTATCTGTTTAAATCTTCACTTGTTTTAGCTAATTAATTATATTAGGTAGGTAGATCTTGTATTTTCTAAGTAGGTATAAACACAAGTATGATTAAAACAAATGAGAATTGAAATTGGTATCCCTATTTCTCTTCTTCAAAATGCCTATTATCTTAACAACGTTCAGAAAGTGTTTAAAATTTGAATGTTATTAATGACTTACTTGGCGGCTGACACCATCTTCATGGATTGGGTGATCTTCTGGATATTTTTCACAGACTTGAGACGCATGGAAATGGACTTTAGAGTAGCCATATTCCTGGTCTGCTGGTTATTGGCCACGGCCACCACCTGGGTGCAAACACCCGGCGAAAAACGACCCAACATTTTCGAGGCTCTGAAACAAACGCACAAAATTCAATTTTCGAATCAAAATCAGATGATCGATAGCAGGTTATGTCCTACAGAAGCAAGTTATGTAAGAGAGACACTGCCGACATTGAAACACGGTTTCGTCAACATTTACGGATATTAACACAAAATGCATCAGAGATTTGGTAGTACGACGATTTAATTACGATTTTAAAGGCTTTTACTAACTTTTACGGGCTTTTTACGGGTCAAATACTCCAGCAGACGAATAATGTCGCTGGCCGAAAAGGTACTTTTGTGATGCCAGATAAAAAAAATGAACGCAGTATTTTATTATCTTTTTATCATTATTCTTATGCTCGACAAAAACAATAGTTTTAATGATGGAGATTGTAATAACTACTACTTATTAATGAATCTACTTATTCATAAATAATCATTTATCACTTTAAGAGCCCTTTATACATAATTAACACATGTTTTGTGAGTTGTGTTGAGTCTACGTCAACTTATTTATTTTATTCTGAACGCAGTTTTTTTATTTTATTTTTATGAGGCGTTTTCCAAAAAAAAAAAAAGTAGTTCTTAAATACTTACTAGATGGCGTAATGGTCCTATCGTTTTATCTGTCACTGTCATTTCTGTAGAAATATTTTATGTTTATTTTTTAAATCGTAAATTTTGGCTTTTTTTTTTTTTGGAATACGCCTCATTGCAGACGTTTTTTTCCCTCCAAGGCAAAGACATAAAATGAGTTTTGGCGGTAACGTGAAGGATTTATATCGCGTCATTGTATTATTTTCGTGAACATGCGCGAGTGTTGCTGAAAGGTATAATGTTGTGAAACGTGACACTTCGTGATGTTTCCAAAAAAACTCCAAAGAAACCTCTAGTAAAGTATCCTCCACTTTACTGGAGCATGACGTGGGCTTGAACGTGACTAACTTTTCTTGACTTACACTATAACTGAAAATTATTTTAATTTTGAAATATTTGACTTCACTTGAAATATTTGACCGAGCGAAGCGAACGTCTCAGAGTTTACTGGGACAAATCGGCATTTGTATGTATGTTTGTATGTTTGTGTGTATATTTGTCCAATGATAACTTGCGAACTGTTGATCCGATCTTCATGAAATTTTGTAGGCAAGTAGTTCATTTCAATACAATTTTTAAGTTCGAATATGAGCTGATTCGGTCCAGGGGTTGTGAAGATATAGGGATCGCGAGGTCTCCGTTCGCCGCGAACTACTAGTACAATATTTGACACTGACTAAATACACAACGTGTGGAGCCAAAACATAAGAGAAAAAAAGGTAAATCTGACCAGTGTTGTTCTCCATACAGCAATTGCCGTATTATACGGCTTTTAGGCACGCTGCGCTTCAAATATACGGCACACGGCAGCACTTCCAAAGCCGTATAATATTTGTATGAAATATACGGCAATCCACGAAAGAGTTAACTGCCAATACTATTTTTCATGTAACGTAATGCACCGAGTACCCGGAATTCCCCGTTGAAAAACGACCTCTATGTAATGAACATTAAGATGTTGGACTAATAAGTGGTTTGTATTTACATCGTTTCATTGAGCATAGAGAAGGTGTTACGATTAGTGAGCGGTGATACATTGATCAGAAAAATTAAAAAATCAAAGTGTGAAAATGTCGATACTGAGAAAGATAAGAGAAGAATAGATACCATTTCCTAGTAAAAATGAGAAATAACTTCTAAACACAATTCGAAATCTATATGGAGACCAGTAAAAAAAGCTAAGAATCATAATCTTGTACATAAATTAATGAAAAATTAGAACGTACGGCAATTTTTTTTTAATTTGTCCCAAATACGGCAATTTTGATATCTACATACGGCAGCCCCAAAATCGACTTGGAACAACACTGAATCTGATTCTGACTTCTAATTTGAGATTCTTGAAAATTAGAAAAATATTCGGATTTTCTTGTTTTTTTTTGTTTGTGTTGTTTTTACAAAGAGTATAATTCTTTAGATACCGAAAATTAATAATTATATACTCATTATGCCGGAGCCAGAAAAGATAACCAAAACCAATCCAGAATTGGTGCTAGACCAGCCAACCAGGGAAATTAGCCAAATAGATCACATCAATAAGAAACTGTTGACTTCCCTGTTCAAGAGGATGGATGAGGAAGGCGATTCTCCTCAACCTGATAACAATACGACGGAGGATGACGAATGGAAAGACTAGTGCTACTACGATATATTCCATTGTTTTTTTTTTTTTTAATTTTAATGAGAATTCTGTGGTCGATAATACTATTTTTGTAAGTTAAAAAAATATAAATGTGAAGACAATTCTTATATTTTCATGGTTTTCTTTGGATGCATCATCACCATCAGCCAGAAGATGTTCACTGCTGAACAAATTATTATTATTAGTTGTCAGCTGGGTCGGGGCATGAGGTTCGGAGAATGATTGGTCTGTGGATGATTACATATTACAAAGAACCATTTACTTCCATGACAAAGGAGTAAGACTAAAAACATGCTAATACTATTACTCACAACAAAGTTCTGTCATTCCTTTATGGTTGCACATTGGCCTATCAATCAGAAAATTAAATGTAATGAAGGGGAAGTGACATACTTACACACTCCGTAGTAATCTTACTTAGTTCAATCTCCGCCAAAGTACATGCTGTTGTGTTGTTCGTTCCATCTAATTGACGTGCAAATTAACAATTAAATAATAGCTTTATGGTTTGTGTTACGCCGCTTTTAGTAAAGTGTTCACTTGTAAAGAAGACTTGTTTATGCATGTTTACCTCAAGTTCAAGTAACTGCAGAATGTTTTCTATATTGACTCAAGGTTATCTCAGATCCCTAGCTAAGTAATAAGAGTGGCACCATAGTACATCACGTTGTCCTGTTTTATTGAGGTCACTTTGCTATACTTCATTAGTCATGTGCTAGAGCTTGCTGTGTGATCAATAATATACATATATATGAATAACAACACATAATTATACTGGTGTGTGACACATAGGTGTGGTACTTAATTTACAATTCACCGCAATGCAATTACAGCTTTTTGCAATTACAGGAGTCTTCTTATTCTAGATGGGGGCGATGAGTCCTGCAGTGACGTTCCACATGGGATTTATTATGCATTTCCCCCTGCCAGCGTTTACCCAATGCAACCCAGGTCCTTGAAATACCAGAGTGAGGCTCTGGGCTGCTGGCATAGCTGCTCCAGTGATGTTGGTGATGATGAGACCAAGTCAAGCCTTCGGGATGACATGGACGATGTTCAAGCAATCTAGTGGCGATTCTAGCTTCTTTTGTGGCTGTACAGTGTCACAGCACATTCTCCACCGTTTCGTTCTGCTGCATGCAACCACGACACAGCGGACGTCCGTAGCTCCTATTTTGTACAAGTGACCATTCAAATTGCAATGACCGGTTATGAGGCCTACGAGTAGGCGAAGGTACAGGAGTATTATTATATAAGTTTTTCTTTTCCTAGGCAGCATCCAAGTGTGGTATTTAATTTACAATTCAACGGACATCTCAATGTATCGCCATTTTCTAATTACGGTGTTGGGTCCCACAGCAATCTCCCTTTGGCTTCGTGCCACTGTTCTGTGTAACATAGCATAATATTTTTTAATTTATTGTTTTATCTTTGGAATAAATAAATAGTAAATAAAATATCTGGGACATTATTGCACACACGGTCATCTGACCCCAAACTAAGCAAAGCTTGTAATATGGCTGCCAGAGACTGATATACGTACATAGATATTTTTAAATACATACTTTTATAGATATTAACACCCAGACATAGAACAAACACAAATATTCATCACATAAATGTTTGTCCTAGATGGGAATCGAACCCACGTCCCCAAACACAGACGGTAGGTTCGCTACCAACTGAGCCACCGGGGCAGTCGCCACCGGGGCAGTCATGAAATATGCATTATGAACATTATAATCCTATATATAAATAAAACCCCAAAGAAACAGTAACTTCAATAATATTTTTATTATGTACTACACAAGTTACAATGAGGAATGTTCTTATTTACATAGCTTCGCATAACTCGAATAATTATATAATTCCATTTATATAATACAGTTCAAACATTTGAATATACGCACTACTATTTAACTCCGCAACTAATAATACTGAAAATAATTGTTGCGTTTCCAAAAATAATTGTTCAATCAAGCTCTTGCTTTCAAATTATTGCATTTAATTTATTTAAAATGGCATTCTTATCAATAACATACATAAATATTTGTTGCCTGTGGTCCTACCAAGTCCTGCTGTATTACTAGTTTGTATTACTATTATTGGTCCTACCAAGTTTTCTGTTCTACTAATCTGTAGATCTACCAGTTTAAGTTGACTGCTATCTAGCTTACTAGGTAAACTAGACATAGGTCAAATTACATTGGACTATGATGTTTAACTGCTTTGTAGCTTACGTACAGCAGTAAGTCTCGTGCTGGTAGTAATGATAATGGTAGTAAAGGTATGAAGATATGCATTTAATTAGTAGTACCAAAAAACAAAGTTACCCCTACCAGTAGGACTAAGAGTTAAAACCACTGGCAACGAATAATAATAAATACCTAAAACAACCTGAATAAACACTCAAACTGACGTGAAACCATGATAATTAAAAACTGTCAAAAAAACATCGAAAAGTTCTGTACAATAAAAATATATAATGGTCTTTACAAGGGCAAAGGAAGGTATAATTCGCGATATTGAAATTGTACATGTCCTGTAGAACTACTATTGTTGGTGACCGAAGCGCGGTCTACTGCGGGCCTGGGCTTGGTAACATTACCTGGGAAAATATAAAAGATAATTCAATATAATGGAAATAACTATTTTTGTAATCAGAGTGGTAACAAATAATATCGTTTAAAGAAACAAAATAACCATCTGCAAAATGTATGACACTCGACATAGAGGAATCCAACGACATCTCGCTCATCAAAATCGTTCAAGCCGCTTAGGATGTCTCAACATATACTTAGATACACCCCAAAATCATTACCTCCTCCTTGGGCAGTCGGGTAAAAAGATTCAAACAAGTTGAAGTTTGTAAGCCCGGGCCGTAGACGAGGGTTTACCTTTGTTCGTTTCGCAATAACCGTAAGTAAATAAAATTTAGAAGTAAAATCGCAATAGGAAAAATTTACCATAGTGTCACGGGTTAGGGCTCCATTGACTCGAGCGTCTGAATGTCTACTGTACCACTTGGACTGAACCTAAATGGTCTAGTATCACATTGTCCTCTTCCCACAATGCATCTAGTGTCATATTGTCCAAATCTCACATGCACGTAGTAAGGTGACTTACCTAATATACAAGTGTGGTGGCAGTGTTTAGGCCGCCTTCTCTATCATGTCGATGTTGATCTTGTAAGACACGTACGGGAAGTACTCGGTCGAACCGAAACCGAGCCCTGCCAACTCCGCGTTCTGTAACAAACGGATAAGACAAGTGTCATCAATTATAGTGCTAACAAATCTCCGGATTTGGTCTGTGAGGACCACCGTCTGTGGAAGACATGAGAGAGAAATATTTTAGTCTCTCATTTTCTCTCGACGCTGTTTAAAAGTTTGTTAACGCTTTAACCTTAACCTTAAACCGATGAAAAACTTTGTGACGACTGTACCGAAATTTCGACAATGGGGTTGACCAGTGGATTATTCCAGAGAGCCCAAACATAGCTCGAATCTTATTTACAAGATTTCGTATCGATTTGAATATTCCTGGCCAAAAAAAGGGTATCGCAAAGCGGACGGACGTCACTATAAGAATAATCGCATGTAGTGGTAGGGCTCTCTTGCAGAGTCCGCCGGGGGAAGTACCACACCTTCGCCAGTTATTCAACCGCCAAGCAGTAGTGTGCAAGCAATACTGTGTTCCGGATTGAAGGGCAATTTTTCCAGCGTTTATTGATTGATTACGCTGGAATACAGACATTCCGGCATACAGAGATTTAACATCTAACATCTCAGCGAGCGCAGTGCATTGCCGCGCATAGTTTTGAACAGTTGAAGTTTAAAATTCTGTATGGCACTTTACTGTTATGGGCAAGCAATTATCAGGTTAATATCATCGCAGCTTTTTACTTTGAAAGAATGATTTAACGAATGATTGAATTAAGTTACGTCTTGCGCTGAGGAGCGCGACTGCGCCGAGGAATCAAGACGCGAGTACAGTCGCTGCAGTACATCGCCCAGTTTCTTACTTTGAATGAATGAATGAATGAAGGAGGGAATGAATGAACTTACGTCTTGCGCCGAGTGATAAAGATGCGAGTACAGTCGCTGCAGTACATCGCGCAGTTTCTTACTTTGAATGAATGAATGAATAAAGGAGGGAATGAATGAACTTACGTCTTGCGCCGAGTGATAAAGATGCGAGTACAGTCGCTGCAGTACATCGCGCAGTTTCTTACTTTGAATGAATGAATGAATAAAGGAGGGAATGAATGAACTTACGTCTTGCGCCGAGTGATAAAGACGCGAGTACAGTCGCTGCAGTACATCGCGTAGTTTCTTACTTTGAATGAATTAATGAATGAGGGAATGAATGAACTTACGTCTTGCGCCGAGGCGTGCGACTGCGCAGAGTGATCGAGATGCGAGTACAGTCGCTGCAGTACATCGCGCAGTTTCTTACTTTGAATGAATGAATGAATAAAGGAGGGAATGAATGAACTTACGTCTTGCGCCGAATGATAAAGACGCGAGTACAGTCGCTGCAGTACATCGCGTAGTTTCTTACTTTGAATGAATGAATGAATGAGGGAATGAATGAACTTACGTCTTGCGCCGAGGCGTGCGACTGCGCAGAGTGATCGAGATGCGAGTACAGTCGCTGCAGTACATCGCCCAGTTTCTTACTTTGAATGAAGGAATGAAGGAGGGAATGAATGAACTTACGTCTTGCGCCGAGGCGTGCGACTGCGCCGAGTGATCGAGATGCGAGTAGAGCTGCTGCAGCGTGTCGCGCAGTTTCTTCGTGTTCTTACGAGATGGGACCATCACCACGGCTTGGAAGTTCACCGGGAGACCGTATCTGGGGGAAAACGAACGTTATTGAAATTAGTTTTTTTGCCACGAACGAAGTTTCACATACAAACAAAGCATTCTACGGAATATGACATGTATTGATCGTGCCCTTTTACTAGATTCCGCGAACAAAAGCCTTGTGCGAATCTCTATTGAGTGAACGAGACAGCTAGTCAAATTGTGGTCTGTACCTCACTCACTCGCACAAGGCTGACGTCATAGACCGCGATGTTTTTGTTTTATCTCAAAATCGAATGAAAATAAAGAAAATGTTAAAATTTCAACCGCAATTTATTTTTTTAACCGCAGCCCATTACAACGGTTTTTTTATTTGAAAAAATGCCAAATGTCATACGTCAATGTCATTATGACAAGTTCGAATAGCAAAGGTACATTCTGTTTAGGCGTCTTTTTTGTCAATTGGAATCCCCATATTTGAATATTAATCCTGTTTTTTTTAATCGTAACTTTTTAAACCTAATCGAACATGCCACTTGAAAGAGCAACATAAGAAGAAAACCATTTTTCTACACTAAATGTTATCTGTGGTATCATCACAGACTATACCTACCCAAAAGTCTGTAGTCTGTGGTCATTAGTAAAACTTAAACGGATGAAACCTTTTGAGTTAGTTTAGTGATAGTGACAGTGTAAATAGTGTATTGTACAGCACTAACAGAACACGAGAACAAAGTGTCCTCCCTTAAATAGAGACAATAAGAAAAGTGTTAGTAAACACTTTCTTAGTGTCTACCCTTCTTAGCAGTTATTAAATTACTCAAGTCTCAAGGCCAGATTGTAATAATGATGAGGCACCATACTATAACATGGTAGATAATAAATAAAAAACTATCTCAAATACTAATCTTTTTTTAAATTTATTTATTAATACAGAAAATTTACAATAAGTTTTAAGTTATTGCCTTAAAGCCTATATTAGGTTTGTCTAGGCAAATAGTTCTCGATAATATTCAAGCAAGAAAAACAATAATAGTTATTAAGCCTGTATAGTCTGTGTAGGGACCTAAACATGTCAAAGTACCCGCAAAATCTGTGCGAGCCGCCTTTACTGCAACGAGCGACGGCGGTGCACAAAAACTGGACTCTCGTTTGTACGCATCAATGGCGGGTGCATCGTTTTAAATTACGCTGAATATTATTACTAAAATACATGAAGAGACTACAATTTATACATAATAGACAAGAGGTGATCGTGAAGTGCCTATATACTAAAGCGAATACGTGTGTGGAGGACAAATATATAAAAACAAAACCGCCGGCCGGCGTGGCGGCAGGTGAGCTTTTTTTGGGTATATTATTTCAAATTATATTAGTCAGACGCGACAGTCTGCGTTAGTAAGAGCTTTGGTAAAAGTAACTCATGTACCTCAGAACGGACTCGACGAAGACTCGGAGCGCCTTGACGTGGATCCAGGCACAGAAGCACTCCGAGAAGTTCACCTTCAGCCACCGCACCAGCGGACCCTGCGGGACACCACACACTGTCAGCACCGACAGACGACCACCATTTTGGCACAATGCTACAAAACGTGTGTTTTATAATTCTTCAGTTCGAAACCCTGCGCGGCAATGCACTGCGCTCGTCACCCTGAGATATTAGATGTTCAATCTCTGTATGCCCAGTAATTACGCTGAATACATTGACTTTGAATCCGGATTACAGTAATGTTCGCACACTACTACTTGGCAGTTGAATATTCTGCTTATTGAGTTTTCAGGTGATCATGTGAGGCGGTCGTCTCGGCAGTCAATACCATAAATAGAAAAAAAAACTCCGTAGAAACCTCTCGTAAAGTTTCCACCGCTTTACTGGAGCGCGACTTGACCGTGACTTACTTTGCTCGACTTAGACTATGACTGAGACTCGATTAAATGTTCACCTGATTAGCAAACTCGACCCTGCCTAAATACACAAATAAAAGAAAAATAAAAAGCTATTGTTAGTAAAAGTATAGGTGATAATTTCAGTAGGTAGTAGTGTGCGTGCGCGTGCGGTGTTACGTACAAACTGCTTCTTCTTATCGGTGACGAGACGGGTGATCTCGTTCTTCCCGGCGGACAGAGCCTCCTCGCTGTAGGAGAACTCGCGGACCACGAACTTGCGCTCGCGGGCGTGCAGCTTGAACTCCTCCACCACCTGCGGAGCAAGCAGGTTAACTAGGGCTCCGCTGCGGTCCCTCGGAGATCCCGGAGCCCCCCGTCCGGCACCGGGGCAGGCCAGGACGTACCGCTTTTTATTAGGTGTAAAGTTTAAAGTACCGCGCGGGACACCAAGCGCCCCGTCAAAGACAATATCATCGCTACCATACGTTTAAGAGACGGGAGTTTCATATAGACAAATGAAATAACTTGTTAAGAGCATGTCGGGCCATGCTTAGTAGGGTTCCGTAGGCGCGTAGGACGTTTGAAGTATTTATCCGTTTTTACTGCATATCTCAATAAGTAATTATCACACGTTGCCCGAAATAATGTTAAAATAAAGTTTTTGAATATTTGTGTTTGTTCTATGTCTGGGTGTTAATATCTATATAAGTATGTATTTAAAAATATCTATGTACGTATATCAGTCTCTGGCAGCCATCTTACAAGCTTTGCTTAGTTTGGGGTCAGATGACCGTGTGTGCAAAAATGTCCCAGATATTTATATTTATTTGTCCCAGTTTCAACTAAGATCTATCAACATGGACGATAACAAGTTTCTGAGACGCATAGTTTAGAAATGGCAGGGGGAGGGGGGACACACAATGTAAGCAACGTCGGCCCATATTTCGCAACTGGTACGTCTGATAAAAAAATGGTGTAGGAAACCTTAACTTTATTTAAAAAGAACTATTCAATGATACCCCACATGTGGGGGACAGGCGTTTTTTTAACCATCCCCTCTTTATATGTAGCCACCCCATAAAAATGATTGTTTTATTCTTTTCAAATTGTTACCTTTAAAAACCCTATTCAACGATCGCCCACTTGGTGAAGGGAAATTTATTTTTCTACCCCGTCTTGAAATGTATAGGAGCTACCCTTATATTACAAAAATAAATATTTTTATTTTTTGAAACTGTCTATACTTGTCTAGACAATCGTTGAGCAATATTTCATGCATGTAAGTATATAACTTTGGAAGTTATAAGGCTGTAAAGGATGACAGACAGACGGACATGACGAACTTAAGAGTTCCTTTTAGTACTACGGAACCCTAAAAAGGATTGTATAACACATGTTCTAGACTACTTTGGTCGAAAGCCTAGCCTGTCGACCATAAAAGAATTATTTACCTTCTTAAACAACGTAACAGTGAAGAGTCCGTAGTCGTTGTCCTGGTACACGAGCTGCGTGGAGCGAGGCACTATCATGTCGGTGATCTTCTCGTAATTGGCGTTCCAGTCGTTAAACATCGACCTTCGGGTGAAGGAGATAAGTGTCAAATTAGATTAAAAGTTTCAAAGAGAATAGACCTGATTACCCTTCGAAGGTAGGCCGATATCCCAGCAGTGGGATGGTAAAAGGCTGATATATTACTTTATTTGTTCTAATGTAAACTGTATATTTGACGTTACCAAGTGTTGTAATAACCCAGTGTAGGAATAAATAAATTGAATTGACGTTGCCAAGTGTTGCAATAACAGAGTGTACGAATAAATAAATTTAATTGACGTTACCAAGTGTTGTAATAACCCAGTGTACGAATAAATAAATTGAATTGACGTTTCCAAGTGTTGTAATAACCCAGAGTACGAATAAATAAATTGAATTGACGTTTCCAAGTGTTGTAATAACCCAGAGTACGAATAAATAAATTGAATTGACGTTACCAAGTGTTGTAATAACCCAGTGTATGAATAAATAAATTGAATTGACGTTTCCAAGTGTTGTAATAACCCAGAGTACGAATAAATAAATTGAATTGACGTTTCCAAGTGTTGTAATAAACCAGAGTACGAAAAAATAAATTGAATTAAGTCGATGTGTAGATAGTTACTTGGGCACGATGACGAGCAGCGTGGTCAGATACTCGGAGTCCAGAATGAAATGCTCCTTCTTCACCAGCTCACCCAGGTTGCGAGTCAGCAAACTGCCGCTAAAAACACAAACACGAACACGTCACTATGTATGTTTGTGTGTTAATATGTGACCTCCTACCGCCTAAACGGTTTGACCGTTTTTGTATTGCGAGTTGTTATTAGGGCCTTCGCACATTACTATATGGAATAACTTTTTTTCACCTAATGGTTGTTTTCTTTAAAGGTGACCCTTTAAGGGCGGGTGGATGGTTACGCCTGATCATGATTATTATACTTAATTAATTTTATAATTTTGTGCATTTTCCATATTTTTTCCTCCTGCCCTTAAACAGCACTGAACAACCGTGAGACACCTATACCTACATTGAAATAAGTCGGCGACGAGAATCTTTGCGATTCTCGGAGACTAGTCGCAACCAAGTATCACACCTACATTTTTTGTTTAAATAAAACGAGAGAAAAACAAGAAAAAAAAAATTCTCAGTGCAAGGCAAGACGAGGTCGCGCGCTTGTCAAGCTTAGCATTCCTTGATAAAGGTCACCGAATGTGATCGCAACTATAGTCGGAATAACCGACTCAATTTCGTGATTATTCCTGTTTTATTAAAACAAAATGTGTTAAAATCACCACCAGTTTTCATAGTAACACCTACATTTGTATAGACACGCACTACACTACACGCGTCTTGCGATACCTGTAATGTGGGTAACAACGAGAAGGTTCTTAAATCAAGTGACTTTACTTACGTCTGTTTCTTCTCCAAATTCTGCAGGTTGCCCTTCAGTGCATTGTAGGCGTTCGACTTTACCTTCAGGTCAGCGTCTATCTGACCCACCTGTAAACCAATTTTAGCATTAAAACATAAACACACACATATGCGCGCACACACTAAAACAGACACACGCACTGGTCATCAACACTGCGAATCCTGACTCTTACGAGGACTTGAGTATCGCAGTGATGATACACACACACATCCTCTCAACGTCTCTTACACGCACGCCCTCTCACATATTACTTAAAGATTTTCTATATTAAGAAAGAGTAGGGACTCTTAACACAGGCATTTGTATATGTAGTGGGTCACTACATATACAAATGCCTGTGTTAAGAGTCGCTTAGATCTGTTTTTGTATTGTGTTTTTACTGAATAAACTTTTTTTTTTAAACAAGTTCCTTGTTGTTTTTTTTTACTAAATCTTTTCTACACCGAGGATTTTGACTTAAAATGTAATTTATCACCTACACACACAGGTCACAGGTGATGTGTCACAGGTGTACACATCAGCAATGAGATCGCACTCAGGACGATCGAAACCTCACGCATCGATTAAAATTCACGTACAAAAATTTACTACTCTCTCTCTTTTTTACTCTCATTGGTTCCTTGATAGGCGCGAGTAGGCGAAACTTTGAGGCAGCTAATGAGACCGCTTGGTTGCAGTCCCCGCAACCCCCCGCAACCGCAACCCCCGCAACCGCAGCAAAGCGGTTGCTGCAACTTTTGTGAGCTTTTGTCGGTACAACGATCTCGTAATAAAAATTTAAAGTTTCTACCGGCCAAGTAAATTCATAATTCAATTTCAATTCTGATTATACTAGTAGTTCGCGCCGAACTAAGACCTATATCTTCACAACCCCTGGACCGATTCAGCTCATATTCGAACTTAAAAATTGTATTGAAATGAACTACTTGCCTACAGAATTTCATGAAGATCGGATCAACGCTTCGCTCGGTCAATAAACTTTTATTTTACGCTTTCAATCAAAAGACAACAAGGAGAATTCTGTGCAGAAGACGATGAACATTTTTTTCCACTTGACATTTTGTATTTATTATATTGTTTAGTATGTCAAAAAAGTCAAATGTCATATAGACAGGCTAACTTGCCCGCACAGCTTCGCTCGCATCAGCTACAGTAAATAAAAAACCCCATTACAGGTGTAATGGGGTTTTGCTTTATGGGTTGGTTTTCGAAAAATCCTGAGACATGCCTTTATTCATTTATTCACACGCCGACTTTCATTGGCCTAGCATGTAAAAAGATTTTATTTCTATACAAACTCTGGGGGTCTATCGTACCCTTCAAGGGTGGATATTTGCAAAATCCGTTCTTATTATTAACTAAGAGACATTGGACACTTTCCCATTTGGAATGGACTATTTAGTTCTAAATTTGACATATCTATCATAAGCGGTTTGGTCTGTGCGTTGTTTCCTACAAATATGCTCGTTCTTTTATATTATAGACTAGCTGTACCCTGCGACTTTTATGTTCTGTAACAGCCTTTTTAAACATCCCACTGCTGGGATATCAGCCTACCCTCGAAGGGTGATTAGACCATATCCACCACGCTGGCCCAGTGCGGGTTGGCGAATTTACATACTCCAAAGAACAAAAACAAAGAACTCCAAAAAACTCATTCCAAAGAACTCATTAGTACGGGCCAGCGCGGGTTCGAACCCGAGCGGATGTGAGGCGAGCATGCTCCCACTGAGCTACCACGACTACGGTTGCATAGACATAAAAAAGTATCCTATGGCCATCTTTGTGATGTACAGTAAATTCTTATCAAATTTTATCAAGATCCGTTCAGCCGTCTAGATGTGATAACGTGACAAACGTCCAGACAGAGAGACAGTTACTTTGTCTTTCTAATCGACTTCCGAAATTCCCATACAAATAGTACAAGCTACAATTCAATTCAATTCTTGTTTTATGGCTTCTGCGAGAGTAAAATATAAGCTACGCTGGCGACACTTTAAGCTGTCAACGTCATGGGGGTTGCAAGTTTATGGCGCTTTCAGAGTTTCCGTAGTTATTGGATAGATGTCTCTGTTGTATGATAGTTGAGGCCACCATGGATATTTTTTTAAATAATAAAATCCGTACCTGTTTGCTGATAATATCGGCGATGTTACGCAGACTCTGCTTGATGGGGTATTTGGCCATGTCCCACTGGAAGCGGGTCAGGTAAGTCGGCAGGTCGCCTGCGGAACACCGTGTATAGCGGTTAGCGAACGTTCATTCATATAACAGCTTGTATAACATGTCAATTGTTTTATTTAAGAACACCCTACATTTGGTAATCGGTACCGGTCTGTGCTATATCTGTTATCCAAAGTAAAAGTACGATAAGTTAATTTTAAGATTTTTTAGCAAATTATTTTTTGTAAATATTTTTTTTATATTTTTTTGTTTATGCAAGTCTGAGTAAAATAAGCGTATGGACATACGGTACTCTTAATTATGACGACAATAATAGGTTGAGAATGACCACGTATAAAATGACGATTCGTGGTCAATAATTTTTTAACAGTTTTTATGGTATGTTTGCTTGTAATAAAAAATGTATAATATCTCAGTAACGCCTGAAAAGCGTAATACCTAAGTTTAAACAAACAAAAATATAAATCAGAAAAGTTTTCCGAAACGTTAGAAAAAAAAACTTAAAACAAGCGTTTAATAAGCGGTATTTTAAAATCAGGTTAAATTTATGGTTCACGTTCAGAATAAACAGGATAGTTTATTTTAAAACTATTTTGAATTTATGGATGGTTTTGTTTACTCTATTTGAAATATAGGTTACATCACTCAGCATTCAGTTTAGAAAAACATAAAAATTACCAATGAAAAATACAGATAGGCTGCCTCATCTATAGCCCAACGATTATTGTTCTAGATTTCAACAAGCAACTGGAATCTATCTACCGACCGGCTAGCAAAGCTACGCTAAAAGTGGAATACTTAAATTGTGTGGATTTTGTAAAAGTATTTCAAAGCTTTATTTTCGGTTTGTTTATGTTCACTTAGTAAACGCTTGGTTGTAAAGGAATAAATAATAATCAATTATGACAAAGTACTTTTGTTTCGTCTCTTACTTTATTAAAAATTTAATGCTGTGGGATAACTGTATATTAAATATTATTTGTATTACATGTTTTATTAAACTTCTGCAAAACAATGAAAATAAATTATTTCATTTGAAACAAAAATATTTTTCGAGGACCACTATTTTTTTGCACTTCAAATGTCAAGACCTTATAGGTCTAAAAGTATTTTTCTTTAACGAATTAGTATTTTGGTGCACAAAAACAAACAACATAAAGAGTAATAAAATGAAATCCTAGGACGAAAACTGAAAGAGGGAAATATATCTAGCACAGAATATACATATAATTTTATACACATGTAAACATAGCTTGGCTCAGATTGACTAAGTATCCATTCATAATATACCATAGCATGCAAAATATAAATAATCATGCACTGACATGCCCAATAATTCACATAATTATTAAAAACCTACGCTAGAATTACTTCACTTTATGTATTTATTTAACTGAATAGATATATACTACAGATTTACGAAATTATTGTGTTTGTACTCAATTTCTAACTGCTACACTAATTATACGCTATACAAATATCTTATGTCTATTTATACTTGAAAACTAAAATAAACGCGTAAAATAGTTCTAGCGTACAACATTTACCATCTACAATAACAATAAAAGCTACGAATAACTTTTTAATACCCTCACTATGAACTCTATATTTTTAGCACTTTTATATCTTATTTTTTATAATAACATCAGACTCAACGAATAATGTAATAAAGTAGTTTGTTTATTTAGCAACTGTTGATGGTGTTCTTTCATAAATGCTAAAAATAATATTTTTACCTTTCTTAATGCGGTACACAAGTGTTTTGTTGAACAATGTCCCCGACCTTTGTCGGAGGAGCCTAAAATACAAAAATTAAAAAAAAAAGTGCTGTAAAAAAACCGTAAACTAAAAACTGTTGGAAGCTACGTAAAAAGTTTGAGCACTCAGCGTTACAAACCAATACTATTTTCTTCTGTATCATATATATATAGCATCATTTTTTTCATTCGTTTTTATCAGAACTTTATGACAACTTTAGATAAATCTGCGATAGTTGCGATGTACTGAGGTACTGAGGCATTAATATTCATTCATCATTCAACTTCATTTGTGATGGAATGGAATCCACATCATTTATGGTTTAAAACATGATTCAGTGTTTTTCTATGCTTAGAGCTACCTGACGAATGCTGTAATATCCGTTTTATATATAACGCTATTTTGGATGCCAAACGCGTCATACATACGAAAACCAGGCTATAATTATAACGCGAAATAAACAATCACAATTCACTGCTTGAACCATGTTTCATTTATAAATCTTGATTTAACATTGTATTCATAAACAAAGAATAACAAACGTATGTACTTCTTATTGATTTAATACTCGAACCTAAAGGCGAGAGTATTGATGTGTAATCCTGCAATATCGTAGTATACTGTTGTATTTAATACAAATTAAAAATATAAAATACTATAACATAGATAAAAATATATAAATAGATTATTATAGTATACAACATCGATAAAAAGCAAACTAAAAGAACCTAAAAAGCTGAAATAAAAACAATCATCTGTGTTGAAGCTTCTACTCGGGTATTCGTGAGATCCACACTCCACAGTGAATCTTACGACTCGTCCGATTTGTTAACTACATTTATGTTGAAGCAACGTTAAGGACGTGTGTTGAAGACATACACTCTGTGTTTTGTTACCTAGCCACATTTAGAGACGTTTGACGTAGCGTCATCCTAAACTTTGTACTAATTTTAAATTTTTGAGAGAAAAATAATAAATTATATATTTTTTATGAAAATTCAGGATGGCGCTCCCGACTAATATTGAAAAGGAACGGCCAACGCCATCTGCTGTTTATTTTTCTTAAAATATTTTGTTTATATAAAATGTAGAATAATTATAAATTTATAAGCAATCACTGCCATCACAAATCCTATTCTATAAAAAAAGTTCCCAAATACGATAAAAGGTAGACAGGCAGGTAGCGCTGTACGTAAAAACGAAACTTTTGGTAAAACAAAAAAAAAAGTTTCGTTTGCTTACTAATAGGATTTATACAGGTCCTACCGGGATTAGAGGTCGTATTGAGAGGCATTTGAGACTCTTATTTACACATTAAAGTTTTCAAAGTACGGAAAAACGGAGCGCAAAATATTAAGATCATAATCATGTACAGCGGTGGCGAGCAGATGCGTTTCAAAATTGGCTATGAGATTACAAGGCGTCTAAATCTTGATTAACATCAAAAGAAAATTGGTGTGTGACATAAGTTCCTATCTTTGATTTGGTTTATTAAATAAAATAGGTAAGTTTCTGAAGAGCTGAATTACAGAAATCATCAACAATTTTTGTAGAAACGCACCTAAACGGACGCTCAATTATCACCGCTACATGTAACGCGATAGTTTCTGATCGCGAAGTCTCAAACGCATCTCAAGGTTTAGGACTCCTAGACCTTGCGACAAGACGTGGTGCGGACGATCCTCTTCCTCATCCATATCCCACCGCGGCGAACCTCGCCCGCTCGAGTGTTGCGAGGCTGAGTGTTGCGAGGCCGAGGCTTGCGAGGCTGAGTGTTGGGCCTCGCACTCTGAGTGCTCCCGGTGCTCACACGGCCAGCACCCGTGGTGCTCAGAGAAAGCCGAGTCGCACACCGGCGACGACGGCGTAGGAGGAGGCTCTCCCCCACCAGGGTCCGCATAACTCTCGATGCCTATTTTTTTTGGATGCTATTTAATCGCACATCAAATAACCCACTTTTCATAACGTCCACCAAAAATACAAAGTACTCACAAAAAAATATTTAATGTTTGAGGCTCAATATAATTATTATTTATTAATTAGAATGACAAGTTTCATTTATTAGACAGTTAAAGTACTGATATAGAATTAAATTACATGTTAAAAACCATAAATCAAAACTAAAACCTAACAAGAGGGCGATTCATTACTCTCTCACTTTAGCCTAATAAATTGTCAGTTCGAAATTCCGAGTACAATCAGCAAATGTCGTAAATGGAGACATTTCGATGTACGTGAGTACTTCTGATGTGCCATTAAATATTTCTTATTTTTCCAATGTGACGTCACCAACAGTTAAAATTACAATCATCGTTTTTTTTCATTTTATGACAGAGCCGTAAACCTATTTGTTTATAGAATTGTTATAACGAGATACGAGATGAACAATCTTATTAGATTGTTTAGTATTCGTTAACGCCTCGTATACCCATTTCGTGAAATTAGGACAACATAAAAATAGGGCATTTGTTAGTAAGGGTACAGGAGCAAAATATAAAAACGATAGAATACTTTTTTTGGAAGATAAATAAACTAAATAATATAAAATTAAGAAGCGTAAAGCATAGACGATTTTAAAGCTTGATAAGCTATGAATGTTTTGTGAGGCAGTGATTGCTGTTATCTATTATGACGTCTTAGTTGATGTCTCGTATAAACCCGTGCGATTTGTTGACGAAAACCTAATATAACAGCCAATGACGATATAGACAGTGGACTACAACATATATTCTAAGCATTAGTGCTATACAGAGACTCGGCGACGAATATTACACGACACGTCTTAACATCTAAGAAATAATAAATTAGATTTATATCTGTTGATCACCATCCCATCGAACGATCTATACCGAACATGACATATAAACCAACAAAACATATCAGGACACGTCATAATGAAAAGCGGTTTGACCTTTTTCATTCATTTATCTTCATCATTAGGTATCTGGCATTCTTCCATGTGACCAGGCAACGACCGAATGGGTACAGATAGTTCGTATGGGTACAGTAGCTATTAGAAAGAAACTTTTTATTAAAAAAAAATGTTTATGACACTTATTGTTACCTAAAGAGATCCTATATTAATTATACACTTTTATTTAAAAAATGCAGCGTCTTTTGTGTAAATAACTGCCTTATTTATTTTGTACGCCAACTACTTAACAATTATATTAAAAATATTAATTATACCAAAAAAATAAAACTTATGAAAAAAATATATGAATGTTGCCAGTAAGCAAATCCATGCCTACATAAATATTACACACGTGACGTAAAAATCGTCAATAAATAAATAACAATGCGTATAAACATTACATTTAAAGCATATTTCTTATACATAAACATTACACTTGATTTATATGTACATATAAAAAGCTCGCACAATATACGTTTAAGCTTCGCATACACTACAATGTTTACTTACTGCCGCAAACTTTTTTCCATTTTTCAGACACTGAAATCCAAAAACTAACATTCTCAAAAATCTAAAATGCAAAGTCATTAACTAACATAGATACGTGCCTTTCCGTATAGTAGAAAAATAAATAAAGAATAATTATAAAAAGCGATGATATAATAATTACAATGTAAAATATTTAGATTCGTATGTAGGTACCTATTAAAAATCGTGTTATATAAATTATTTTTACACATAAATTCTTATATATGTATCACTTATGTGAATAAAATAAAATATATAGCTTCTCTGAGGCTACTAAATTTCAGTGAAAAGTTTACTATGAAAATCGTCCTGAAAAGAGCTTTCATCCCAGTCGTGTCATAGGCACCTATTTTATAAAGGAATTAAGTGAAAAAATACTTTACAAGTGTGTACTTACCTAATGTGGCAGTAAAATATTAAACAGATAACAATAACAATAATATTGACCGATATTAAATATTGAACCGGCAACATTTTTTTTCGAGAGTTCTTGCATTGCACGTTTGTCATCAGCAATGAGAGATAAAGTTGTCACAATGAAGTATTTACACTCCTAGAGTTAGAAATATACGCGTCCATAAAAATAAAAAAACGATACCTTTCATGTGTTTATTATTTTGTATCATTGTGTCAGCAATGAAAATAGTAACGTTAGCCATTTTTCGTTAATTCAAACTTATATGGATTTCCCTTCTACCCGTCGCGATATTTCAACTATTTACATACAAAAACATAAAATATACAAAAAGTGCATACAGGTTCGAGTTAGTCTCACGTAATGAACCCTCTATCAATACATAATAATTATTCCATACACTGTCGCACGCAACATTCTTAGCTTTGATTTGGAAACAAATATATTACCGAATCTTTAGTTTTTTTCTTTCGTAGTTCATGATTGTGTGATATTTGACAAAAAATATTAGTGAAGTAAAATTTTACGATTTCGATTTAAAGATTCGTTAATATTTTCTAATAAAATGTATTTAATAAATTACATAAGTGCTGCAATTCAGTGAAATAGTTAATTTGTAATGAGGTAGGTGTGTTAATGTGTGAACATGTACATATTTATAAATAAAAAGATATATAAATGTTCTTGGATAGTGTGCATTGCATAAAATATACAAAATAAATATTAACACTAACTATGGAAAAGATTAATATAAGAAGAAATAAATAAAAATACATGCAAAATATAAAAAAGTAGGTTAACTAAATTAAAAATAGGAGAAATTAATTATATAAACTTTATCGCATAACCACCGAACTTAGCGATACATGCTCTTAATTTTCGCACTACTTGGTGCTTTTAATTCACTTATCTCTACACCAGTTCATTCTGATCTATTAAAAATTAGTTTTTCATGCTGGCAACACCATTTACCCATCGGTATAGCTCGTTTTTTTCTAGAATAATCTCCCTAGCATGCTTTCACTTCAATCTATTTTCATTTTTATGTCATGCAAAGTAGCTCTTTTATCATCTATGTTTAATCCTCAATTCAGAATATTTTCAGAAATACCAACAGTTTTTTTTATAAAAATGGCACTAAACATTATTTTAGCAACTGTTGAAAATAAAATTAAATATGTTAAGTGCCAATTTTTTTTTTGTTTACTGAAAAATGTAAAATCTGGACTTACTGTTGTTTGCCATCAGATTCTCGTGAAGTTTATCGCGTTGATCTTCTAGTACCTGATAAAATAAAATTTTAAATAATCTAGTGACTAGTGAAGCTTTGACAGAATAAACCCGAATACTGAAATGTTTGTTAACTTTGACGACAGATTAAGTCTATTGCTGTCTTTGTCATTTGCTTAGTGCCAGACAAAGGCAGTATTAGAATTAATCTGTTGTCAAAGTTAACTAACGTTTTGGTATACGGGGGTAAATCCAGAAGCCTTATTAAAAATATCGAGTTTTACCAAAGATCTTTAAAGTATGGATTTACATTAACATTAAAAGTGTGGACTTATTTTTAAATAATGAACCATTCACCAAAAACAACCATATTGCTATAAACACAAGACTTTTAAATGCATGATAGTAAGATGGCGTGCTTGCCGCCTATTATAGGTGCAGCATTTTGTTTCCGGTATTTTGGTGCTTAAATGTTGAATCTTTGTTCTCATGTAATTTTTAACGTAACATAATTTTAAAATATTTACTGACCTCTCCTAGGTACTGTGCCACCTTCCTTGTGACTGTTTCCACGAAGCCATCCAGCTTTCCTAAGTCATCAGAGAGCCCCACCAACTGATCCAAAGTCCCCACCTGGAATTTAGTATGTGTAGGTCAAATGCGAGTCAATTTAGGTTGAGTGTTTGTAGATTTAGGTCATGGTTTAGAGGATTTAGGTCAAATGTTTGTAGATTTAGGTCAAATGTTAGTAGGTGTACATGTGTTAGATTAAGATCGAGTATTAGTTATTAGAATTTCAAGTCTGGGTGTTAGAGGACCTACATGAAAAATAGAAGATACATAAATTTATTTTTGTGTATTTTAGAAAATGAAACATTGTCGCTGATGCTTTAGGTAGCTGTACATTGAGAACCAAACTCTCTCATCCTACCTCTAACATACCGCTCATCCTACATAATTATGATAAAATACAGATTTCAACTGAAATGTCTCATTAACAATTGCAACACAGCGAGCAGCGCATCGGGAGTATACTATCCATACCCAAGGCGTTTTTCGAAATTTAAAGTAATATAGCAAGAATCAAGCCTTAACTTTATTAAGTTAAATTAAGTGACTTCTAGGTAAGACAATAAAAAATGCTATTAAAATAATCCTATAAAATATTTCTTGTATATTTTAAAAGTTAAGTAAGTCATTGGTGTTCTGAGCAGAGTTTGTAGTCAGTTATAAGCAATGTTGGTGATTAAAGGGTCAAAAATGTATTGTAAGTTGAGTTTGATTCGATTTAGGTCAAGTGTAAGCTTTGTTGCTTGCCGTATTCATATTTGATGAGCGTGTGGGCAGTAGTGTTTGCATTATATACGCTGAACAGAATTTACAGGATACGAGTAAATCAAAATACAAAACTCATGTCCATTATCAATGAGAAGAAATGTGAAGAAAAATAAAGGAAATTTCTTAGGCAGATATTCGAAAGTGCAAAATAAATCAATAAATAATTTAGAACCACTGTTTTCATAGATTCATATCTTAGTTTCCATTTTATGCATTCATCAAAGAGATTACAGGAAATAGATTCATCAAAAGATTTTTAATGTTGTTACTATGTGCTCTTGACCTTGTACACAGAATGCTATAAAATGTTTAAAAAAATACTGTTTTGAAGGCTATGAGAAAAGAAGTCTTTATTGAAACAGATTTTATTGAAACTTTATGTATAAAAAACACTGGGCACTTTCAAGATATGCATAACAGTACTGTGGCCTTATTCGATCTCGTCTTCAGCAGTTTTTACTTGAGTTTTGTAAGTGATAATAAAATAATGTTACCTTCAGGTCGGGAATAGGGAATTTATAGTTGCAACTGAGGTTTCCAGACTTGGTGGCATGGTTGAGGGTGTCCCATGTCTGTTGGCAGGTCTTGTCGCCAGGGGCGCTGATCACCCAGTATTCAGTCATTCTCACCGCTGAAACACCAACATAAACCGCTTAGCAATTGTAAGTTTCCAATTAGAAGAAACAGCAGGGATGCAACGCGGAATTCAGAACGTACACAGTGCTTTTTACATGTTCGGTAGTGAGATAATTGCTGGCTGTTCGCGAAAAATCGATTATTACTTCAAGAAATTATTTCAGGTCAGAAATCGACGACGGTGATCGGTCAATTGGTGTGTATGAGGAGAAGGCGGGCGCGGGACAACGCTGCACTGAATCGATAACGCGCGCGGTTCAGCGGCGCCCGCCCAATGCTCAGACATCCCGGCGCCGAGCTAGAATTATCCCAACAATCACCCCAAACTACCCTGCGACCATCCGTCACTCCCGACATTGACGTCTTTCCGTCCCGCGCACAAGCATTTACCCGCCTAACGGGCCATCAAACTAAATCGTAGCGACCACAACACTCACCTGGAACTTAAAATTAATGCTGTTTTTCACTAAATATTTCAGAAACAGCAAATAATTTGGTGAAATCACAAGACGAATCGGGACAAGCCCTTCAACGCCATGAAAATTCACGTGATGCGGTGCTGCCACCTACAACGACTGGTATTGGACAGCTGATTTACGTCAGTTGTCTATGGTTATAATTTTGGTAGTTTGAAAATTATTTCATGTATCTAAAACCTAAAAATACTAATAATTTGTGCATTTTTTTACCTTGATTGAATCTTAATATCTTGTACTTTCCTTTAGATTCACGGGATTTTGCACTTAACTAATAATTATTTTATTTCCCAACACTGCAACTGTGATACCAGCACATTTTTTTTTTGTACGAAAAATAAAAATAGAACACAAAAATGTTGTCTTTTGTTTACGGTTCGTTTCACATAATTTTTTCAGTTTTTTCTGAATTCAAAAAAGTGCTACCTGAAGGCCTCGCTACATGGCCTGACCTGACATCGTGCGAAAGGGACAGCTAGACTTGAATTTCACGGGAGTAAAAGAAACAAACTATTAAGGTTGTAGCTTCTCCCTCTCGCTCCCCCAGAAACCTATATGTAGCCATCTCTTTCACACGATGTCAGGTCAGGCCATGTATAGACACCCTGATACCTACCCATAACGGAAATGGATCCCATCATTTTGAAATATATTCAACTCTCTCGCTCGAAAATAGTGCTTTTGATGTGCTTTTGGAGCGAAAGTGAGCAAAACTCACCGTGCGTTTCCATTACGTCTGATAACAAAGAAAAAACCGAAGAAGCGAAACCAAACCGAACCGAAGAAGCGAAGCGAATACCAAAGAGAATATAACGCTACGCTAGAAGTATACCGTTGCGGGTACGTATTAAAATGTTAAAAAATAAAATATCTAACGGCGAAATGTCTAGTTTCAAAATGTCTCAAATCCAAAATGATTTCCATCAAATGGTTTAAAAGACAAAACTTCATAAAGTCTAAAAAATGAAATGGTGAAATCATGGATTTAGCATCAGGTGAAATGGTCAGAAAGTCATAATTCAAAATGCCGAAGTTCAAAATATTTAAAGTGAAAATGACTAATATTCAAATTATACAATTATGTCACATCTACTCTTTATCGCTTTGCCGGGTGCTACCGCCGCACGCTCGCTGCGTTTTGTTGTCGAATTTCAAACATAACCTAACCCAGGGCCACTATATTATGTTAGTCACTTTTTAGCGCTTCGCCGGCCGCTAGCTAGGATCTTCGATCGAACATAAATCTCCATAGGGTTAAATGCTCGGAAGACCACTATGCGTATGTTCAAACGGAATAGCCGATAGGGCCGTTATGTCTGCTGGCAAATAAATATTGGCGTACAGCAGACAGAGTGGGCTACCTAGCCATGCGACGCTTTCTGTTATAGGCCATAACATGAGGTTGTATCGTGTTCAAACATTGAGTTTCTTTTAGAGTTTTGTGTCTTTTCGGGATTTATAAGGAAAGTAGTAGAAATAGGATAAGAAAACTTACGTTTACCGCCTAATAAGGCTGTAAAGAACGGCATAATGTTACTGTTTCATAGATTTTTTCATAATTATTGATTTAATTACTGTTAACAGTTACTGACAGTCTTATGTCAAAAATGTGTTTTGTGCACAGACGAAGGAATCTCTACTATCTCCATGGAAGTAGTGTCCATGACTATCTCTACCTACTATTTTATTTAGTCATTGCACAGATGAATAGAGAGTCATTGGCACAGACATATAACGATGGAGCATTATTCACTTGTAATGTAACGATACAAGATTCGATTTGGAGCATTACGTCCACAGTGTGATTACGTCACAGTACTTGTACTATAGATAAAATAAAAGTTTCTTTGCTTGTACAATACTGCCTCACTGACTGAGGAGCATTCGCATGTAATGTAATCTAACAAACTGCATTCGATTTTGAGCATTTGCTTGTACTCGAATCAGTTGTTTTTACATTGACGGGTGCTCCCACTCACTACTGTAATGTCACAAATTGTATCATTACATGTCGTGCGCTGTAATGTTCGATTCTGAACTGTTACATTACAGGCGAATGCTTCTACGGGTTCTTATGTCGTTCGATTCATATGGTAGGTAGTTCCTACTAATAGTACACCAGCTTATTTCAAACGCTGAATTTTATTTGGCACTGATTTCTAACAAAATCTACAAGAGTGGCTATACATGGCCTGACCTGATATCGTGTGAAAGGGACAGCTAGATTTGAATTTCACGGGAGCAAAAGAAATAAACTCTTAAGGTTATAGCTTCTCCCTGTCGCTCCCCAAGAAACTTATATATAAAGCCATCTCTTTCACACGAGTATCATTGTGGCCACCCTTCAAAGCGGGCAAAGTTTTGGCGCCAACGTGAAATCATTTTGCGCCTCGCGCCGTATTGTGTTATTTTTCTAGTCTAGATTTATAACGTAGACAGGATATTCTGTGGTTATAATAAATTGGTTCATCTTCATCAGTATCCATTATGAATTCGTCAATGTGCATGAGTGTGAGAAAATCGCGTAGTGGTGAATTGTTGTTTTTACGTGTTTCTAAAACTGTATAAAAGCTTGCACCACTTTACTGAAGGAAACTTGGACAGTGATTTAACTTATTGACTTGGACTTAATGGACTAGGTCTGTGACTGAGAAATGTTAATGTTATGTTATCGTGAAACAAGAGAAAAGAAATAATTAGGTGAAAATGAAATGAAAAGAAAAGGTATCTATTATGAGTATTTCCATAGTCATGTCATAAATGAAAGAAAAAGTTGCACACTAGTAAAAAAAAAAAGTTACGTAAATAGAGTTACGATGGTGTCGATAATGTACAGCCCAATAATGTACGACCCGATATTGTACGGCCCGATAATGTACGACCGATAATTGGTGTACCGGGCTGCCAATTATCTGGTCGTACAATACAGGCCGTACAATACGGGCCATACATTATCAGCAGGTGCCAATCACACACGACCAGAAATGTAAAGCCAATAATGGGGAGACAATAATGTACGACACGATAATGTACAGCCCGATAATTGATGTACCAGTACATGGAATATCAGGCTGTACATTATCGGCTCGTGTCGATAATGTACGGCCTATATTTCACGACTCGATAATGCACATCCCGATATTCCATGTACCGTTACACCAATTATCAGGTTGTACATTATTGGGCTGTACATTATCGGGTCGTACATTATTGTGTTGTCTCCCGTATTTTATTTACTAAAGAACACAAAAAAAATGCGTATTTACGGCTATTTAGCCAAAAAAGTGGGCGATCTCACGGTTAAATATTCAAATTTGCCTGAGTCCTACATAAAACGAAGCTATGAACAGGTATCCGTCTATTCATCTAGTCGAATCTAGTTTCATCACAACATAACCTCTACCAACAACTAAATCTGGCTTTACAACTCGTTACACTTTTTATTAAAGGCTGCACTCAAGTTTATACAAACATAATAAGTTATTCAAGAATAACCTAGTCAAGTCGATAGCATATCGTCATTTGAGTCAGCTACAGCTGTTATGAACCTGTTCCCACCCCAGATTATCCAGGCTGCCGTGCACATTCGGTATAATATCGTTTGTATGAACTCACTTCATATCTAATTCATCTGTACAAAATGGGTAAAATATTTGTGACTGTATAAAACATCCAGTCACATTGTACATTTTAGTCACACTTATTTATTTATGATGAGCATCATAAGCTGATGTGGTATTTGCAGTGTTGAATTTAACTGTCTATCAAGATCGTCTTCTCTTTAATTATCCAACTGTCTAGCTTGTTTTTTAATGTATTTATAGATTTTGATGAGACTACATCCTTAAATGACCTGTTCCAATCGGGAAACCGGTGCCCGTTGCGGAGCATAGGTTTCTCTTCTTGTACGCCACTTATCCCTGCCATGCTAATCTTGTCCGGGTTTGATTCGTGATATTTTATGTACTGCTTTAAAAACAAGAGTATTCAGATTCAGTACAATTCCTTCTAGTTACACATGCTTTATTTTATATTATAATCCAGTATCCTCATCTAGCATTAAAAGATCAAGTAACGCCTAAAAGAAAGAACTAAAAAATGTCAACAGTGATGTCAATTCTGTTGTACCATTTTTACTAAACTAAATTTGACTGCTCTAAAATTGTTGTCATTTATTTTTCACACATTTAAATGGAGGGAGATGCACATAATTTTAGTCTTGTCAGATTTGGTTTGTTTAGTGAGTAGACAACAGAATACCAATAATTGTAACTTTTATTTATGAAATTTTAGACCACTTGTTCAACTCTAAATACAACAGGTAAATAACTTTTTTCCTTTCATACATTAGGTGTACTGGAAGAACCCTACAGGCTATCCTCAGTACCCAGCAGCTCAGGTGGCCCGCAAAAAGTTCCGCTTCACAACCAACCGCCCTTGGACAGCTCAGTTCCGTCATCAGAATGATAGGAACCAGCATCGGAAAAAGGTCTTTGTTGAACCTGTTGGAGAATGGAGCTTCTTTAAGTAAGTGACAGAAGTACTACATTTTGCAAGTATGATTATTTGTGACATTTTGGAGGAGCTAAATTATCTTAGTTTGGTGAGAATCGATCATCCTGGGATTTTGAGTAATTCGATTTCAGCAGTCATTCTTGTAATAGGGTGTCGAAGGGTGAAGCCATTCGGGGAAATGGAGATTTTAGAGAATGGATTGCTGGGCCGACATGCTGCAGACTGAATGAACTTAAGTGATAGCGAGAGTTGTGCGAGCGGGACTGCACATAGTGGGACTAAGTTGGTACGAGCGAGATGGCATGCTCTCGCAATCAGAATCAAGAACGTTTCAAAGTTAGAGGATAAGCCCGCTGATTGCGAGAGCATGCCATCGCGCTATCCAGAACAGTCATGTTCTGTGCCCAGTAGTGTGGCTGGAAACAGTGCCCTTCGGAACTGATTAATGTTTGTACACTACTGCTTGGCAGTGGAATAGCTGGTAAAAGTGTGGAATTTCTCCATTGCTATAAGTTAAAATGTCCCAACAAGAGTTTACATTTCCCAAACATTTCTTGTCTCTTACAGGGGAGACCGAGTAGAGATAATGGTGGGGCGAGACAAGGGCAAGCAAGGCCTCGTATCACAAGTCATACAGGAACGGAACTGGGTGTTCGTTGAAGGCCTCAACACACATCTGCGGACAGTAAGTAATGTACAAGGTTACATGATGTGATCAGTACCGGATTTAGCAAGCGCATGGCCTGTAGCAAATTCTTTCAAAGTGTCCTTGAATGTGTCCTATGCTCGGGCAGAGATGAGTGGGTTTAAATACGTGGGGCCTCTTTTCGCGCGGGGCCCGTAGCAATTGTTACTTTTGCTATGTGGTTAATCCGGCACTGAATGTGATGGTACTATGCCGAAAGAAGCTTATACACCTATATACCATGATATATGGTTAACCATTAACATATTCATTTTCATACCTCGAAGCTTTATTGGTCCTGATATGACTGCGGCTATATTCTTCTGAAATATAATATTAGTTAGGATTTTGATTGATGGATGGTGCGCTTCAATCATCCTGAGTGCAGAAGTTTGCCACCGAGGTGGCTAACGCCACTAATGCAAGTACTTAACCTAACCTAACCTCTTTTTCTTTTTTTTCAGGTGGGTAAAGATTCTAAGAAAAACTTCCCCGGCATAACAATAAAGTCCGAAGCACCTTTACTCGTCACCACTGATGTGAAACTCGTTGACCCGGAGTCACTGAAGGCCACAGACATTGAGTGGAGATACACCGAGGAAGGCGATAAGGTCTGTACTTAGGGGAGAAAGTACGTCCCAATCCAAATTCTTACTGCGGGTGATAAGGGCTGCACTGACGTCCCACTTGGGGTGATAAGAGAAAGTATGTGTAAAATGGAAAAATGTATTGTGAGTACTACAAAGGAGAAAGTGTGTGTACAATAGGAGAAGGATATGTACAAGTAGAGAAAGTAAGCTTACAAAGGGAGAAAGTATTGTACTAGGAGATAAATTATGTACAAGGGAGAAAGTTTGTGTACAAGGAGAGAGGATATGAACAAGGGGAGAGAGTATTGTACTAGGAAAGAAATTATGTAGAAGGGACAAACTGTGTACAAGGGGAGAAAGTAGGCTTACAAAGGGAGAAAGTATTGTACTAGGAGATAAATTATGTACAAGGGAGAAAGTTTGTGTACAAGGAGAGAGGATATGAACAAGGGGAGAGAGTATTGTACTAGGAAAGAAATTATGTAGAAGGGACAAACTGTGTACAAGGGGAGAAAGTAGGCTTACAAAGGCAGAAAGTATGTATGTATGTAGGTAGATTCATTATGTAAATGAAGTATAACGAAATATGTACAAAGAGGGGCTTGTGTGTATATTTCGTTCGATGACAAGTTGCAAAAGGTTGATCAGATTTTGGTGAAATTTAATAAAAAAAACATATTTTTTTAAAACAAAATAATAATTTCGATTGTTGCCAGGCCGCACAAAGATATTTAAAGAAATAAAATAATTGTTATGAAGATAATGCTCGACTAGCCTTGTGGCTCAGTGGGCGGATTTCCGCCTTCTGAGCTGTAGGTTGTGGGTTCGATTCCCACCCAGAACAAACATTTGTTTGATGTGCATGGACGTTTGTTCTTTGTCTGGGTGTTTCTATGTATTCTATGTATGTATTTACAAAAAAAAAGTATTTATGTATTCTATCAGTTATCTGGTTCCCATAGTACAAGCTTGCTTAGTTTGGGGCTAGATGGCGCTGTGTGAAAAACGTCCACCAATGTTTGTTTATTTATATAGGGTTCTGTCACAGTTCGGGGAGAACGACTGGTTATATATTGGATTCTGAGGTTTATTTGTATCCGCACAGGTGCGAGTATCCCTTGCCAGCAGTCGCATCATCCCGGTGCCAGCCACCGCGGATGAAACCATGGACTTCAAGAGCAAGTCTCTGTACATTGAGAGCCCTGAGAAGGATACAGCTGCAGATACTATCACTAAGGTAACTATCACAAATACTTTAAAAAAAAAATATACTCCAGGCATAAAAAGGAATCTAATAACACCTCATAAAAAAAAAGCATTCAAGCAGCTTAGACTACAGGAAGTACTATAGGAACATACATGCTTATATACTCACATACAACTAAAATCTTCAGCTCCTTGGGCAGTCGGGTAAAACCGTTGATTTTGCGAGCGAGGGAGTGTAAAGGGTTGTGTCAAAGCCAAACAAAATTGAAATAAGTTCTCCGTAGAAACCTCTAGTAAAGTCTCCACCACTTTACAGGGGTAAGACGTAGACTTGACCGTGACTTTGCTCTAGTTAGACTAAGACTGAGGCTTATTTTAATTATGAAATATTTGACTTCACTTGAAATATTACAATACTTGACACTAAATAAACAACACGTGGAGCCAAAATATGAAAGAAAAAAACCCGCCCTGCGATGTTTTTTTTTCTTCTATAATAGCTACGGGAAAATGAACGTAACACGCACTTGATAGATAGATAGATTAACTCTTTATAGTTCACACAAAATTTTACATAAATTTAAAAAGAGGCTTAAAAAGTAGGTAACTAACGCGTAACTTAGTAGTTAAGTAAGTAGTACTCGACAGGGTTTTCTGTTTTTTTTTTTTTCAGGTGACATTTGCACCTAAACTGAGGACCTTCGAAATGGACATAATGGAAGAAATGGGCATCAGAGAAGATCGAACGCCAGCTAAGTGTTACTGGTACTAGCGTAGCTTCACACACGGTAGATGTTGGCTCTAGTACAAAATTCACGAAAGCAAAGCATAGACAGAAAAACAAAATAACCGACTGCAACATGTAGATAGTGACACTCCGGACGTAAAGACCAATTCACCGACACCCCACTCCTCAAAATCGGAAACAGGAGACACACTAGGATACAAACATACTTACATAAACAATATCATCATCATCATCAGCTAGAAAACGTCCACTGCTGAACAAAATCCTATTACGTTGGAACAATGTCTAGTATTGTTTACAATAATTTTCGTCTACTTTTAGCGTTATCGTCCTTTGATTCGATTATTTTTGATCCGGCTTTTCGTTTCCAACTACTGCCAGCTACCCTGCACACACTGGCTAAATACGTGTCGAGCCAAAATATTAAAAAAACCATTGCGCCAAACAACTGTCATTTTACTTTGTCTTCAAAAATACGAACCATAGAATATAATTATGTAATTATAGTGAATTGTAATATAGTGTTATAATATTAATTATGTTGTTTTTTTTTACCACAACTTTGCCAAACCAGTAGTATGCAAAAATATTTCTGCGTTTCAGTTTCTAACTGTTTTAGTGAACAATTATTGTTAGAAACGCGTTTACGTAACACAAGCACTCAGTGAGTGAGGAGAACCGAGCATTACAGCGCGTAATCTGGACCCCCTATTCTCAAAAGCTGAGATTAGATCTCTCCTCGAAAAAAAGTCGAACTTCAATATTTCTTATTCTCAACGCTATCTTTCGATATATTCACGATGGCTAGCGTGCGAGATACATCGAGTGGTCGGAGCACAGATCACACCCTAGACTCTGCATTCAGGACGCTCGAAGCGCAACAAGCATCGGTACAAATACATATAAGAAATTACTTTGATTGGTTGATTGTTAGGCGAGAGTAGCCGTAAGCTTGAGATAGCCAATGAGAACGCTCGGCCGCACTCCCCGCGCCCCGCGACCCGCGCCGCGCCTCACACTAACGTGACTTTTTTTAGGAACAACGAATCTTGTAATGCGGTATCTAGCAATCGAGACGAGAGACAGTCGAGATTGGGATCTCGAAATCCACATCAATTTGTCATATCCCCGAATAATGATACAATTTTAAGATCAATGTAAAAACAATTGATTCGAGTACAGGCAAATTTTCAAAATCGAATCTTGAAACATTGCTTTGTGCCATTAAAATTTAAGATTCCTTAGATACCTAACTATATGACTATATAATTGTATATACAGTTGTTATACTTATTACCATAATTTTCTTTGTTATTACTATTATGAATTTAGTTTATTTACACAATACATATTTTAGAATCCGATCCGAATAAATGTTTGTGTAATAAAGTTGGTAATAGGGAATAAATATGTGTGTTATGGAGTGTATGTGAAATGAGTTTTATTGGCGATTATAGCTCGGTGGTTAGCGTGTTCGGTTCGCAGACCGGTAAGGTTTGCGCACAGATCACACTAGATACCGCATTACGAGATTCGCCGTTCCTACAAAAAGTAACGTCAGTGCCAGGCCGGCGCGGGGCGCGGGGAGTGCGACCGAGCGTTCTCATTGGCTATCTCAAGGCTACGCCTACTCGCGCCTAACAATCAACCAATCAGAGTAATTTCTTATAAGTGTATTTAGGATACTAAATATAATATTATATATATATATATATAATATTATATATATATAATATTATTAGTGTATTATGTTTTTAGTACTTAGTGTAAGTACTTTGTAAGTGTATTTAGTGTGTGTAGACTGATGTGTGGTGCGCTTCGAGAGTCCTGAATGCAGAATCTAGGGTGTGATCTATGGGTTTGAGTTAGATAACTAAAGTAAAATAAAAAAGTAAGATAAATGGCTGGCGCATGCGTCACCTCGTGAACGGGTGCTGCTCGCGGGAGCTGGACAGCTCCGAGCTGTCCAGCTCCCGCGAGCAGTACAATACACGCAAATCTATAACCACATACCCACATACCCCCGAATACTGAAACGTTTGTTAACTTTGACATCAGATTAATTCTAATACTGCCTTTGTCTGGCATTAAGCAAATGACAAAGGCAGCAATATACTTAATCTGTCGTCAAAGTTAACAAACGTTTCAGTATTCGGGGGTTAGCTCTGTAATAGTATAAAGATTCGTTGGTATATACCTTTTGTAGTCTTTAGTTTTTATATTCACTTTTAGTTGATACAAATAATTGAAAAATATCAAATGTTTCGGCACGGACCCCGGAGTCCGTCGAGCAATATTGTATTAAATATTTAAAAAAAAAAGTAAGATAATTAAGTAAATTATTAAGTTAAAATACTACTATTTTTGTTTTAATAAAACGGGAATACTCACGTCAAATTAAGTCGGTTATTCCGACTATAGTTTCGATCACATTCGGTGACCTTTGTCAAGGAATACTAAGCGTGAGACGCGCGCGACCTCGTCTTGCTTGATGTGCACAAACCACGTCAATTTTTATATATATACTGTCGCTTGCCAATTGTGAGGATTATCATAATCCTTACACTTTGCAGGCGGCTTGGGGATCGCCAGAGGACGGGCGTAGCATCCTCATAATTAAATTTTAGTGTCATTATGTTTTTTTCTAAAATTGTCTTTAGGTTTCGAGGAGAAAGTAAGGCAGCTAATTAGCTTACTCCAGTGCTATAGGAATTCAAGAATCTGTCGCAACGACACTGGTCCACGTGGACCATGACCGCAGGTCTGTTAGCATTAGCAATGTTAAAATGAAAGACCTGTGCTTTTCACTGTAAAGAAGACGGAAAAATCAAAAACCGCGAGTAGGTAAAACTGTGGGCCGTAGCTAGTTCATAATAAGTAAAACAGCCGCGGCTGTACACCTCTGCACGTACATTTGGCTCTTGACGCTGGCTAAAAACACTTGTCGCGAGGAGCCGTTATAAAAACCATGGCGCGGCTAGCACTGGCTCCTGTTATCCTCGCGCTACTTGTCTGTCTCTACGTACCAGGTACCTAATAGCTTCTAAATCTATTTCTATTTATCTATATACTTAGAAATATTTGTATCTATATATATAGAATTCGTATTCTGTGGTGCACGTAGAGGCTACATACTCAGTTCAGTTTTAGTGGATAATAGGTTTCATGCAATTTTCGATTTCCAGGTTGTTATGGTGCAAATTTAATTCAGAATTTCATGAACGTTGCATTGAATGTTGCTAACGTGACGGCTGGACGTTTTCTACCTGAGTCGGAAAAGAACCAAATGGTCAGATTAATCAACATGTTTGCTCAGGTGAGTGCCAATGAAGTCTCTGCCTCTAGCAGTGCCGGATTTAGACATGAGAACGCCCGGGAACAACAAAGGAGTGGAGGCCCCTAGTTATTTTTGGAATAGTGTAATTAATATTTTTATTGCGGTTTGCGGCATTCGAAAGAATTTCACTCAATTTAGGTGTCCTGGCAGTTTGAACCGAGTCGATTTGAGAAAACTGAAATGTATTTTTTCCGTAAAAAAAAAACCTTTTTTAAATAATTTCTAATCGACTATGCTGATACCAAAAACGAATCAGCTCTATTCTTCAAAAAAAAAGCGTCCAATTCCGAATGATTAGTTCGAGAGATAGGCATATTATAGTAAAAATTTCAAAAAAGTGTTTAATTTCAAAATTGCTTAATTTTCCAAAATGCTATCTCTTTTTGAGTTTGAAAACTGCTTAGGATACCGCAAGCCGCATCTCGATCGGTTGATCTGTCAGGGAAAACCGGGCAGAAAAAAAAGAAAAAAAAAATGTATTATAATAATATGTATTACATTATTACTATGAAGCATAAGTATGGTTTTTTATTTATCCCATGAGTTACCATTTTTCTACACATCAGTAAATTAATTAATTAAAATTAAATTTTAAGAACCACCATATTTTATTTTTATATTTTGGCGGTGGTCCGAATTAACCAATCACACTAATATTATAAATCCGAAAGTTTGTGTATAAGAATGTAAGTAGGTAAGTGTGTACGTGGGTTTGTTCTCGTTCAACTTTGTAATGGCTGAAAGGATTTGGATGAAATTTGGTATGGAGTAGCTTACTCTCTGGATTAACACATAGGTTACTTTTTATTCTGAAAATTTAACCGTTCCTGTAGAATAGCGGGTGAAACCGCGAGGCACAGCTAGTGTCAAATAATTACTTGGGTGTTTCGGACCGTGGTTCGAATTGACCCATTACTAGAAATGAATCATCATCATCATTAGCCAGAAGACGTCCACTGCTGAACAAAGGCCTCCCCCTTAGAGCGCCACACCGACCGACAACGTGCCACTTGCATCCACCGGCTGCCCGCGACTTTCACAATGTCGTCGGTCCACCAAATAAATTAAATTAAAATATAAATTTGTTAATTATAATAATTTAATTCCTTTAAAATGCTATGCATTTTGGCAAAATTAAAAAATGCTAAGTAAGTATGTATTTTTAATTATGGAGAAATAAATTAAAAAAATATATGAAAAAATCTCAATTTCAAAAGCACCTTCTTTATGGAACTCTTGTGCAACATGCTTTAGACCCTCCGAATTATGCTGGCTGTACCTTGCTTTGGCTGTCAGTCAATCAGTCATATCAGAATGATCATATAAGAGACAGGAATTCCATAGAAATAAATTTAAACAGGCGATTGTATGAAACACGTACTAGAACTGAATACCGATAGAGATAGTGTGATAGAGTCAAGCCAACGGTAGAGCAAGGCAGCGATAGTCATAGTCATTTAATTCGTAAAGCCAATTTACATGTCAAACTTAATAAATAAAATCATAATTTTGGCATACTTAATGTATGTAAGTTAAACAAAATTTAAATCAATTAACTTAGAAATTTATAAAATTCGTCAGAGCTGTAGAATGCTTGCTCAATAAGCCAACGCTGTGTTTTATGGCTGATGATGATGATGATGATGATGATGATGATGGTGATTTACTAATAAAGAAACTAAATCATAAGTAAGAGTAAATAAGGTACTAGGGGTAAAGTTTCATCTGATAACGATGTTGTCCTCTGAAAGCGGAAAGCGATTGTTTTCAGAGAGCTATTGACCTACTCCAGTACATAAGTAAATAAGCCCGTTGATCTTATTTTCTATGGAAATGTGTCTACAGTCTTTTATAAAATCAAAAACAAACCGTACTGGTTAGGTTATCTATCTATACCAATATTATAAAGAGGAAAGATTTGATTGATTGTTTGTTTGTTTGATTGTTTGTTTGTTTGCATTGAATAGGCTTCGAAAATACTGATCCGATTTGAAAAATTCTTTCGCTGTTGGGAAGCTACACTATCCCCGGGTGACATAGGCTATATTCGATTTTCAAAAAAAATAGGGATCCTTACTAAAACTCCACTAATGTAACTCAAGATGAAAAAAAAATACCTAAAATATTCTTTACATCGCGTGTGCTGCGAAAACTATTGTCTATACCAATATTATAAAGAGGAAAGATTTGGTTGTTTGTTTGTTTGATTGTTTGTTTGTTTGCATTGAATAGGCTTCGAAAATACTGAACCGATTTGAAAAATTCTTTCGCTGTTGGGAAGCTACACTATCCCCGGGTGACATAGGCTATATTCGATTTTCAAAAAAAATAGTGATCCTTACTAAAACTCCACTAATGTAACTCAAGATGAAAAAAAAATACCTAAAATATTCTTTACATCGCGTGTGCTGCGAAAACTATTGTCTATACCAATATTATAAAGAGGAAAGATTTGGTTGTTTGTTTGTTTGATTGTTTGTTTGTTTGCATTGAATAGGCTTCGAAAATACTGAACCGATTTGAAAAATTCTTTCGCTGTTGGGAAGCTACACTATCCCCGGGTGACATAGGCTATATTCGATTTTCAAAAAAAATAGTGATCCTTACTAAAACTCCACTAATGTAACTCAAGATGAAAAAAAAATACCTAAAATATTCTTTACATCGCGTGTGCTGCGAAAATTATTGATGATGATAGAATTATAATTTTTATTTTTTTTAAATACCCGTGCGAAGCCGGGCGGGCTGCTAGTAAAACATAAATCGATATTTTTGCTTACGATCTTTTAGTTCTGGGTATATATTACGCATGATATCGGAAAATGAACTCTTTGCGCAATACATAAGTGTCATAGTAAAAAAGAAAATGATAAGCTACATATCATTCGTTGCCCTCTTACAGTGGAATTGTTATTAATTAATGAAATATTTACTGCAATTACAGAATTATTAATTTGATTTATTTGTATTATTGACTTTATTTTTCTATCTTATGTTTTGGCTTCACACATAATGTATTTAGTGTATTTAGCCAGTGTCAAGTTTTGTAATTACCAAGAAAATTTTACCTAGTATTTCACAAGAAAACAAATCCAAGAACATGTCTCAGTCATATTTCAGAAACTGTGCAGTCTAACCCCCGAATACTGAAACGTTTGTTAACTTTGACAACATATTAATTCTAATACTGCCTTTGTCTGGCACTAAGCAAATGACAAAGGTAGCAATAGACTTAGTCTGTCGTCAAAGTTAACAAACGTTTCAGTATTCGGGGGTCAGTCAAGCCTCGGTAAAGTGGTTTTATAGTGTGCTAAAGCTAAGCTAAGATCTGTGGGTTTAGGTCGCGCTGCAGGCTCGCGCGGACCGCCGTGTAACAAACGAAGAGAAGTTGGTATATTTCCGTCTTAGCTTCTCTCGTTGACCTAATAAAGTCACCTAATTTTGTGAATTCCTCATGTTGTTATAGCGGCAAACATAAATATCTACAATAGGTATGTATATTATCAATGCCGCGTGAAACACATGCACCGGCTGCGTGCGTTTTATCAACTAAGTCATGTAAGGTCACAATACTTTTATACTCTGTTTATTTATAAATGACTCATTTAATTCATTTTGTTCAGTTTTGAACTACCATTGAACTACTGGGATAAAAAAGTTTTAGCAGTTCTATGACGTCACAGGAGTTACCGTTACGAATAGTTCGGAAAGACATTCATTGATGGTTTTTAATTTACAAAGTCACGCAAACCGCTTGGGGATTGCAGTCGGAATAATCCGTCATCATCGTACGCTGTGAATTACCCAGTACCCACTGCTGGACATACCTAGATAAATTGTTTATTATCCAGATTTTACATTTTGGGGTAACGAGGCATGCAAATAAACAAGTAAAACAATTGGCGGCCTTAACGCTGAAAGTTATCACTCCCAGGCAACATTAGGATGTCACTCCAGGCATAACATAAAAAGGAATCCAACGACATCTCTCTCGTCAAAAACGGTTCAAAAACATACCCTCCTTCTTGGGCAGTCGGTGTCTTTGCTAACTAGCAAAAATAGTAGACGAACTAAAGTTCAACAATCAATAAAGAAATTCACGCGACACGCGGTGATCACACGTTCGAATGTCATTATCAGGCGTCTGGACTTTATCAAATCTGAGGTAGAATGATATTAGGACGGAAAATTTTGATAAGGTTGAAATTCGATAATTATTGCTCAGGGTGTGTCAGCGTTTAACAGAATAGTTCTGTAGTCTTGGTGTGGTCTTGGTCCTGTTCAAATTTTTTGTTCGGCGCAGCGTTGGTGTGGCGAACTGACGGTTCATTGACAGTATTTGTATGGCTAAGCCAATGACGAAAGAAAAAAGAGGGCCTGTGGGGTTATCCCGTAACTCTGAAAGCGATAGCGAAAGTTACGCGAGCGGGACCGCGCTTAGTGCGACTAAGTTGGTACGAGCGAGAATCAGAATCACGAACGTTTCAAAGTTAGAGGATAAGCCCGCTGTTACAAGTCACGACATTGTTCGTTGTCAAAGTGAACTTTGAATACACAATATGGCGGCAACGCCATCCCGTTCACTAGTGATTTCCTAACACTTTGAACAGTTTTCGACAACTAACATACTAACTTTGCTGGGATACAAAACATGGCCGACGTGCCGCAAGGCGTTCCCAGGAGACGTGAGCAAACAATACTTTGTGGCCTATGCTACCAAAAAACGATAATGACAGAAGAGACGTTACAGTGGGCTCCATTTTTGAATCGCTCGTATGTATATGTCACTTGTATGATTCGAAATTACTGACTTATGACCGAAATGTCAAAAAAAAAAGCACTCGCTAACGCAATTAAGTGGTTCGAATTGTTCGATTTTGCTTTCTATCTATAGAAAATCTTTCATTTCGCATAATTTCGTGCGAAATCATACGAGCGATTCAAAAATAGAGCCCATGAAGCCGGGGCCCCAGTCTTTGCACACCATACTATAAAATTGTCTGTATTATGCAGAAATGTTTATATGTGACATTTCGGCTTAGTGTATATAAGTGGTGTATAATATTGGTGAAAATTTCTCGCTCACTCGTCAAAATTGGTCAAGCCGTTTAGACTATAGGAGGTATATAACATAGCAACACACGAACATAGAAGGTCGTTTGTTGGTAAGGGAGAATGTGGTCGCAGATGTCGCACGCAGACTTAGGAGATACCTATTCTTATACCCCTTTATTATCTCAGGAAACTAGGAAGCCGGTAGGCATCTTGGCTGTTCGGATTAGAAACGTTGATTCAAAAGGATTTCTACATGTATCCAAGGGTAATTATTCGTAGGGACGTGGGAAATTTAAATTCCCAACGTACCCACTGATGGGGATGTTTGTGGGGACCTTGGAACTAGATGGCAGTGGATGGCAGTGGCGCGTCTTTCTTCTTAGACATTTGACTACAAACGAACGTAGAAAATGGGAGTTTTGACAGGAACGTGAAGACGCCATGTCGCGTCATTGTATTATTTTCCAAAACTTGTGTTATTTCGAGTGTTAATGAGTAAAAATTGTGTTTTCGTGTTTCGTGATCGTGCACAAGTGTTGGTGATAGTATAATGTTGTGAAACGTGTATCTTCGTTTTGTTTCCAAAACTTCAAAGAAACCCCCTAGTAAAGTCTCCGCCACTTTACTGGAGCATGACGTGACTTACTTTTCTTGACTTAGACTATGACTGGAGACTTATTTTAAATGTGAAATATATAACTTCACTCGAAATATTACACTGGCTAAATACACAACGTGTGGAGCCAAGAAAGAAGAGAGAAAAAAACGTAGAAAATTGATTCCGAATCCCGAGACTCGAGTGGAGGTGGATTCAGATGGAACGACTCTTTTACTACATCCATTCCATCCTCATTTCACACATTGAAATGAAAATAGATATTCATTGAAATGTAATGAAAAAATATTTAATAAATATAAAGAATGTTTGGCGGGTGCATTCAAAGTCGAAGTTAAAAATCGTTATTCCACAGGAATTAACATTCGCTACATTTACATTTCAGCTGCACCTGTTTGTATGGGCAGGTTCCAGACCTTAGTGTCTTTCAGATAATCACCTACTTTGTAATATGGCCGCCTTGTTCAATGTAATCTGTAGTGGTAGGGCTCTCTTGCAGAGTCCGCCTGGGGAAGTACCACACCTTTGCCAGTTATTCAACCGCCAAGCAGTAGTGTGCAAGCATTACTGTGTTCCGGATTGAAGGGCAATGTTTCCAGCGTAATTACTGGGCATACAGAGATTTAACATCTACCATCTCAGGGTGACGAGCGCAGTGCATTGCCGCGCATAGTTTTGAACTGTTGAAGTTTAAAATTCTGGATGGCACTGAACTATTATGGGCAAGCGTGACGCTTAACATCAGGTAAACGACTTGCTCGTCTCGTCACCGAGTAACAGATAAATGTTATCAATTTAAAGGAATTTAAAAAGATTTTCATTATAACCTAAAGTTATTATAATAACCTTGTAACTTTTTGTAATAACAAAGAAACTTTAACTTTTTTTTTTACTTTTATAAGTAATACTTTCTTTTTTAATTCTGTATTTTATCTATAGTATTATGTAGATACTAGAAGTAATAAACAGTTTTTTTTTTAAATACTGCTTATTATTATTTTAGTCCTGTCAGATTGGTTTAGTTTAGTGAATGGTACCTACAGCAGAATCGACGCCAATTTCGCATCTAAAATAAGACAAATAATAGCTGTTGTTGTTGTTATGTTACAAGCATCGTAATATTGGCATAACATTTCGGACACTTGACCTCAACATCTGCTGTTTTGAAAACAAACTGTAAATAGAGTGGTTATTGACTCAGAAAAAAAAACGCGATATCGGTTGAATAAGTCAGGTCATATCATGAGTCTGTCTGTAGTCATGACATCGCTTCTGCACCCGAAAAGGTTCACAGTTGTCTCGCTCGCGCATTATATTATTTTATTGAAGATATAAAGTTACTAACTGTGAAAATAAGTTTATGATAAGACTCTTCAGCGTTATCAGCCAGAAGACGTCCACTGATGAACAAAGATAGTGGGGCATAATCCCCATGCTTGGCAGGCGGCTCACCGTACTATAAGGACGGCTCCGGCTAGATATGATAAGACTAGAAACTTTATTTTTACGGAGAAGATAGAAGAAAAATAAATGAAAAGAAAAACTGGTCCATAGCTATCCATAGAAAAATGTAATATAATATAATCCCGAGTTTAGGGTTGAAAATGAAAAAGAAAAAAAATTAAAAAATGTATTGGTGGTAACAAACGTTAAATATCAATATACAGTAATCAAATCATCGCTTAGTTCCATATATATAAACCAGATTGATAAGCATTGTTACCCAAGCTAGGGATAAACATGTGTTATAGCGTAACGATACATAATTATATACCCTCCGCCGGACAGTAACGCCTACAATATGTGTCTTATATAATTTTGACTAGCTTTGTGGCTCAGCAGGTGGATTTCCGCCTTCTGATCTTTAGGTTGTGGGTTCGATTCCCAACCAGGGCAAAAATTTGTTCGATGTTTGTTGATTTTTCTTTGTTGACCGAGCGAAGCGAAGGTCTCAGAGTTTACTGGGACAAATCGGCTTTTGTATGTATGTTTGTATGATTGTATGTATGTATGTTTGTATGTTTGTGTGATATTTGTCCGATGATAACTTGCGAACCGTTGAACCGATCTTCATGAAATTTTGTAGGCAAGTTCATTTCAATACAATTTTTAAACTCGAATATGAGCTGAATCGGTCGAGCGGTTGTGAAGATTTAGAGGTCGCGAGGTCTCAGTTCGCCGCGAACTACTAGTATTTAAAGATTTGGATTTGGTTGATCCCTTAATAAAAGAAGTTCATAAACAAGTACGATATCTTAGTAAATGTTCTCATTTTAATAAAGTAACATTGAATAATGGATCAAAGGAAGAAAGAAATCTCGTCGAATGCAACATTTCACCACAGATTGAATAATAGTCAGTTCGTAAACAACAGCTGGTGAGAGACCACAGAATATATAAACCCACTATGCTGCTGTCATAGCTTAGCAAGCAGTGTCTACGGAGCAATGCACTTTTCCACGCAGCGATAAACTGCGGTACTCGCGTTTCGTCCGCCGGCAGGATCAGACGCGTAAATTAAGATTTTTATTTTATTCGTGCCACTGGTTAAAAATAGTGATCCAAAATGAAGGCGTGTATTTTTGTCTTGTGCTGGATGGGTGTGCAGTTTTTGAGTACGGTGAGTTTTTTTTTTGTGGAGGGTAGTTTTTTTTTAAATTTTTGCTTCTAATCCATTACTTTCCTAATGAGGAAATATCAATATACAAGAATCAATAAATAATTTTTTGTAATTTTGGGTTCTCTCTGAGAGACGTTCTTTTTTAAGTTCCCAAAACTGAAGATAATTATATATTATGCTTTGTTTGAATAATAATACTCTAATATTAAATGAAGCATTTGCCTATACCTATTAAAATGATATTCATATCAAACTTACATACATAGAAAGTTGCTCAATCTTCCCAATCCAAAAAATCTCCCAAATATAAAACCATTGGTCAATAAGTATTTAATTTCAAGATTAATATAGGTAATAGTTGTAAAACAATCCAATTAAGGGAACATTGAGTAAATCCTATTAATGGTTCCCATTTTTTTCTACATTTCTTAAGGTAAATAAACACAATATAAGTACTTACTTCCTTACTATATTATTAATTTAATTACAGTAGTAGATACTTACAATACGAGTAAACACTGTCAATACTGTACCTACGTGCCTGCTGACCTACATAATTAATTTTAATCATCAAAATCAAATGAAAAGATAAATCATGATAAACAGTCACAACAACCCAGACAATTATTAATAAATAAACTCGCATGTGGATGAACCTACACAATTATTTAGTTCGGTATCTCTCAACTCGGTTCTTCACCAGCTGATATACAATATTTGGTAGGTATATATATACGTAGGCTATCTCCTCTTTTTGTCCCGCAAAAAAATATTTAGTCGAGTAATTCCATTAGGATAACAGGTAAAACCACGGGGCACATAATACATGAAAGAAAAAAAAGACTGACAGTGAGCGTACCACGTGATAATCACGATAGACGCGCGTGTTGTTGTTCCATCTGACTCTGACGTATAGCTGTCTCTGTCTAAAGAAAGGGAATCCCTTCTCCCTAAATAATCTTCTTAATTCTAACAATAGGGTACTACGTGAGACTGCATCACGTACGCAGATTCTTGTCTTCAATTAGTATTATTATATATTCTGTGCCTCAAAGTTCCATGACATTATTTCTACACGAACAAAGAAAGAAAAAGTTAAGAAGTCATTTTGTCGTGGCGCATAATTTAACAAAATCATTTTGATGCTTAAAAAATGTTCGCCCTTTGACCAATATTCAAAAAAAAGATGAAAGTGAATTTCACGGGTTGAAAATGGCAACAACAGTTCTGATCATCATAATCATATAAGTTACAATGTCATACAAGCAAATATACACAATACTACAACTAAAATAATATTCGAATAATTTATGATTGATTGTTTTTTTTTTTTTACTTTACGAATTTTTAAAAGATAAAGTAAATGTTAACACATGCAATATTTTTTAACTCTTCACAAGTACCAAGATCACAAGACAGTCACAAGAAGAAGAAAAAAGCAACATTTATATTGCTGTAAATTCATGTCAGTGTATGATACTGAATGAACCTACTGATAGTGGGATATTATGGAACGGATTTCTGCACAGTAACAGAAATAAACCATTTATTGTGCCAGCGCATCACAAAGCAGTGGTGCTTGACTTTGTTCCTGAACGAAAGTCTTAGATAAGTTTACGAACTTACTAATACTACTAACAGTTGGTTTCAATGCCTGTATTTTATATGCTGCAGTTGCTATAACTTTTAATGTTAACTCAAAAGCCATATTAAATTGATTCTTATGTATTGGCAAAAATTATAATATTTTTTCTTGTAATTTTGGCTCTACATGCAGTGTACTTAACCAATGTCAAGTTTCGTAATATTACAAGTTTAGTAATATTATACTATTTCACAAGAAAAAAAAGTCTGAGTCATTCACTGCCCAGTCCAAGTAATTTTTCAGCAAAGTGGTGGAAGCTTTACTGATTTTACAGTTTCTTAGTTAGTTTTGAGTGTGATAAATAACTAGGTGACCAAATTTTGCATGAAAAAAACAGTTCTCTAAAGTAGGTAAAAAATGTGTTATAGCTGTATGTCTCCCTTATAAACCGTATAGTCGTGAAACGGCAACGAAAAATCAGAGGGTACAGCCAGAAATATAGAGCAAATACAACATACCCATAGTATTTTTTCCATTTATGTGAAGTGTGATTTAGAGAAATATGGTTAAATATTTCTTCATAATTTTATTTTTTGTCCAACTCATGCATTTTTTAAGTAATAATTAATACACACGTTTTTCTTTGTCTAAAAATAAATCGTGTTTTGTTCCAGGACGCATACAAAGCCGGAGTGGTAGACTCTTCAAACAACGATGTCGCAGGTGTTTTGCCATTTGTTTACGAAGCCGGAGAAAAGGTAATCTAAGTCAAAAGTAAAAGTACTTTTGGAGTCTTACTTTATCTTTGAAGAAAGATAAATGTAGTAATAGTAGCTATAATAAATGTAGTATAATTGGTTCTCCAGTGCCCTCATCTACATCTGTATTTATACAAAAAGGTCTAAGGCCAAATCTATTTTTTTTTCTCGAAAAGTATAGCGCTAGACATACATTTCATTGGACTTCCTAAATGAAACAAACTATTGTAGTATAGACTGTTTCTTTTAATTTTTTGGAGAAGAGAAGAGAAGAAAAAGTAATGGAGAGAGAAAGAAAAAGAGATGAAAATAACAAAGAGATTGGTTTTAGCGATAAACCCGCTTATCGCTAAGACCACTTAGTTTAATTCGTAAAAGTGACTTGCCTGTAATATTCAATGTTATTTTTATCCAATAAATATTCCTGATTTATGATAACTGTTTAAGTGGTTTTGGTCTTAGTTAGTTTATAGTTTTTTTTCTATCTGTCTGTATAAATTAATGTCTATATTGTATATCTATTCGTTTCATAAAAATCAAATCAGGCCCGTGTCACCTTGTATACATATAACTCAATAAAAATGTGCTTTGCCACAGTTGCGTGCAAAATACTTTCTTCTTATCAGTTAGACGTCCAAAGCTAGACGAAACCTCCCTACTATTGAGGGGTGGTTGCTATAATTCCCACGCTTGACAGGTTGACAGGCTTGGACATCGAAAAATGTTTACCTTTACAAACAAAAATACCTACTAACAAAGAAAACCGTTTTAGTACAATACAAAATATAAAATTGTTAATAGTGTTATTTTTATAGTTTTTGTATCTTGTTCTTGACGCTTTTTTCCTTTTGTTCTTCAGGTTAGGTATTATTTTACCTTTGATCTCTATTGTCAATAACGTACCTTTTTCCGCAGTTTAAAATTACCATTTATAATTTTTTCATATTTTTGCAGAATGTTGACATTCTAGTGCTACCGTCAGATATTATCGATTCCAAGGATAGCTATGAAGATGTAAGTAAAAACATACTAACGTTTTACTAACATTTAAATCTTAAATTTTTGTTTTTTAATTTTTATGGTTAAGATTCTATGGATTGTGTTGTTCGAATAAATGTATTTTGAACTGAATTTACATTTACTATTTAACTACATTTTTTTTTTCAACTTACCTGACTTTGCATATTTTAAAAAAGATAAATATAAACCTTTAATACACCTTTTATAAAAAGGTGCTGATTTGATTATAATGTGGTACTTATGAAAAAAAAGCCGTTGATTAAGGAGATGTTGTTTAAATATTATATTTTTTGATTTTTTGCAGATCGTCAAAGCTTTATCGAAATCGGCTAAGCAAGCCGGTTTATACTTGGTAGTCCATTTGACCGAGATCACCCTCTGCCAAAAGAAGCGTGAATCCGTGAGGAGCAACCTAGTCTTCGATAGACAGGGCAATATAGTTGCTGTGTAAGTATAATTAATTACTAGTTGCACCGCGCGGTTTTGATTGTTCTTACAGGAACTATGACTACTTCAGAATCAGATCTTCATGGAATCAAATTTTTACTATGAATAATGACGAGGTATTTACATATATATTTTTTGATATCGGAAAAACGATTAAGACAAAATCATTATACTGCAAATTTTTAAGGATCCGTTGAACCTAAAAAACACCGTTTGTTATTGAAACTTGGTTGAAACAACCGACACAAACTTTACTCGAGTATCTATTCCCCTAATATTAAAATAAAAAAAATACTAGATTTTTTATTGTAAAATGAACAGAACAACGAACACGAACACAGAACAAGACAGGGAGACAGACAGAATGAATTGCTTTCGAGTTTTTATCATTTCTTTGATCTTTAGAAAACGGTGAAAAACGATCCAAATTGCATACCGTACATTGCATTTCGATAGGCGTATTGTAATCGTACGCCTATTTAAATAAGAACGGCTTCTTCTACCGTTTTTTTATAAATGTTATCCATCTTCAGGTACAGAAAACCCATCAACAACATCGGGAATTGCACAACCTCCATTGGTTCAACTTCATTTAGCACAGACTTTGGAGTAACATTCGGTCTGATGATGGAGGAAGACCTGGTGTTGAAGAGTCCAGGGTCGAACTTGAGGAACTTTGCCGTTGCTGGCGCTTGGGCATCGGAAATACCCTATTTGAGTTGTAAGTTGAAACACTACGATAAGGAACCCAGGTATAATGTATGTATGTATTACATACATACATGCATTATACCTGTATGTATGTATGTATGTAATGTATATATACATTATATATACTTATAGTTTTTGAAGTCACTTTGTGAATAGCTTGTAACTATATTTATCCGTGCTTTAGTAAATTATTTGCCGTAATTCGTCAGACTTTACTAAATAATAATAAGTCGCTGTAAAATTTTAAATATTCTACATTTTACACTTAGGTCACTATTCCTTGGAAGGTCCAAAATGTAGCGATGCCTAGCCATTTGATTATGTGACTATTACCATAGATAAAATTGCTATTTACTTTGTCCTGTGTCTACAATAGGCGCAACCCGACGACATTATCAAGAAGACGTGACCAGTTATGGTTTCACAAGAAAATCCTTAAGTTTAAGCTTTCCGTGCAGGAAAAGATCGTGGAATAACCATCAGTTACTCATCTTGACCTTTCGCTTTCCGCTCTATGTTCCTATCAACTACATTTTTTCCCTCTTATTTATTTATTTAAGTATACATTGCCACATAATGCGTAATGGTAACATTTTTCAGAATGTGAAATTACACATTATACCCTGGGACCCTATTCCTGTGCGCTCGAGATTATCTCGGTGACTGTCTCTCTAATTTAAAATTTAATGGGAGTGAGTGAGAGAGAGATAAAAATGACATTTCTCCGAATTCGGAGAAATGACATTTTATCTCGGTCACTCTCACTCCCATTAAATTCTAAATTAGAGAGACAGTGAGCGAGATAATCTCGAGCGCACAGTAATAGGGTCCCAGTTGTTCAATTTTTGGCTCCACACGTTGTGTATTTAGCCAGTGTCAAGTATTGTAATATTTCAAGTGAAGTCAAATATTTCACAATTAAAACAAGTCTCTCAAGTCAATTAAAGTAAGTCACGGTCAAGTCCACGTCATGCTCCAGTAAAGCGATGGAGACTTTACTAGAGGTTTCAATGGAGTTTTGGAAACAACACGAAGAGTCACGTTTCACAACATTATACAATTCACCAACACTTCTGCACGTTCCCGCCAAAAACTCCCTTCCACTACATTGTCTGCTTCCTCTTTATTGAGTCTCGAGATGTCCTCTAGAAGAGCCACTAGAAGCCAAAGGTTAGTTTTGATTGAAATGAATCTTATTGTGGAATGAGCTTCCACCTGCGTATTTCCGAGTAAATACAACATGGGGTTCTTCAAAAAGGCTGTTAATAGAGTCTTTAAAGGTCGGCAACGTATCTGTGATGCCTCTGGTGTTACAGGCATCCATAGGCGACTGTGATCACTTACCATCAGGCGGCCCGTCTGCTTGTTTGCCACGTATGGCATTAAAAAAAAATGTATTACAGCGTCTCAATTCACATCGGCCTGGGCTTACATCGCTAGTTCCAACGTCCTGTCCAGAGATGGCATCTTCGCTGGAAGAGCTGAAGCTAAAACTGGTGCTGGAACACTCCTTGTTGCTGAATTGAAGAATAACGCTGATGGTAGGTGAAAAATTAATGTTTTGACACCTCGGTATCTAAAACGGTCAAGCCGTTTAGGCGGTAGGAGGCCACAAAGAACCAGACTAACATACTCAAATACACCCGAAAAACATTGCCCTCCTTCTAGGCAGTAAGTAAAAATTTAAAAGGATAAATTTAACTACTAGGTATGCAGTTTGGCAGACAAAAAATGCTATGTATGTTAAAAGTCGTGGTAGCTCAGTGGGAGAACGCTCGCCTCACATTCCTGAGGTAGCGGGTTCGAACCCGGGCGGGCCCTTACCAATGCGTTCTTTGGAACTTACGTACGGATATACCACTGGCTTTACGGTGAAGGAAAACATCGTGAGGAAGCCTGCATATCTCCGGAGAAGAAATTCGATGGCGTATGTGAATCCGCCAACCCGCACTGGGCCAGCGTGGTGGATATGGCCTAATCACCCTTCGAGGGTAGGCTGATATCCCAGCAGTGGGATGTTTAAAGGCTGATATAGAATATTAAATACGAAAATAATATAAAAAATTAACTTTAATTATTAAAATGCACTCAGATACAGTTATCAGGAAATTCAGATAAAATTGTCGCTCTTTGATAAATACCTGCTTTGTTTTTACATAACGTGTGATAACATTTAAAGCAATAAGCCCGATAATAACAAGGTCAAAGAAGGTTAAATGCATAAAATGCATTTACTGAAGTTGGAAGTTGTGTCGATAATACGAAGTATAGCGCCAGGGTCGCTTAGATCCGACGAGGATAAGGATTTGATTAGGCCTTTGGACAATGATTTGCCCATGCTTTGGTGATTTAAAAATGAGGCATGTAACGTTACGAAAACCCAGTTTTTTTTTACTCGGTGACGAGACGAGCGAGTCACGGTTGGCGGTTGAATAACTGGCAAAGGTGTGGTACCTCCTCAGACGGACTCTGCATGAGAGCCCTACCACTACAAAAATAAATAATGATAAGTGATATATAAAATTATAATAATGATAAATATAATCACGATCAGAATAACTCTTTTGAAGGAAGTATATAATTTAAAAAAAAAAAGAAGCTGGGGCTCTGTTTTTGAATTTCGCACGAAAATATTATGCGAAATGAAAGATTTTCTATTGATATAAGCAAATTCGAATGGTTCAAACCACTCGTTGCATTAGCGAGTGATATATTTCAAAAAATTAAATGGGGCTTTTGTTTGGGGTTTTTTCGAAAGTCAGTCATTTCGGTTTCAGTCCTGGTTGTTTATAGTCATAGTCTACGAATGGACAGGGTTATAATGAAAGGGTATGCTAAGCCGAAATGGCCTCATGGTACTCATGATTGTCAATAACTTTTAGTATGGGATCGATACTGAAATCGTGAAAAATATATCAATTGTTTCATACATTTTGTCGAGTGTCGTTGATATTTTCTATGGAATAGCTGATATTTTTTTCACGATTTCAGGATTGGTACCATACTAAAAGTTGTTAACAATCATGAGTACTATGAGCCCTTTTCAGCTTAGGACACCCTTTTTATTAAGGATTATTGGCATTTATAATATAGAATTCCAATACCCCAAGTATATGCTATACTCGCACAGTCAAGTCAGGACTACGTTACTTATTAGACTTCTTTATTAAAACAATATTTTTTATCACATTTTGTCAGTTACTTATTAGGCTTTCCAGACATACTGGCGTCGATTCTGTTTCTACAATTTTCTAAACTAATATCTAGCTATCCTTCTCGCATAGATCATATTAGGTTCGCGTTTAGAGGCTGTTATACCATTATTATGATGCTGTTATGGCCATTGGTTGATACTTCCGCGCATTAGACCTTGGATAGCGCTAATAAGGGCTACCTTAGCTCCAATTAGAGCTGATTTTTGTTTACCGATTATTTTACACAACCAAAGCCATGAAGTTTGGTATCTATAACTATTGCTTGGCGGTGGATGACGGGCCACGAGGCGTCTCTCTCCCAGCAGGCATCATTCATTCATTTTTCAGTTTTCATTCAGTTCATTCATTCATTGTTGTCCCCTTAGTAAAAGTTGTTTGTAAAGAAGAGTACTATGAGCCCTTTTCGGCTTAGCATACCATTTCCTCATAAGCCTGTATATTAGACATTTACTATTAGACGCATTTTTTTTCTCTTTCCTCCTGAGAGGATTTTGGCGTCGCACGTCTTATGCATTTGCCAGTATCAAGTATACTTATATATTTTCAAGTTTTGTTAAATATTATCAAACCAGTCAAAGGCGAGCAAAGCGAGTCACGGTCAAGTCCAAGTCATGCTCCAGTAAAGTGGTGAAAACTTTACTAGAGCCTTCTATGGAGTTTTGGAAACAACAAGAAAATTCACGTTTAACAACATTATACTATTCACCAACACTCGTGCATGTTCACGAACACTTAACGGGTAAAAATTCACCGTTTTTACACATTAACACTCGAAATAACACAAGTGTTGGAAAATAAGAACGTGAAGAACTCCCCTTTTAACGCATTTGTGATCATTATTTTGACAACCTTCTTTGTGCAAAATCGACTTTTCCGAGCTGCTCGGAAAAATCTCAAATACAATCAAATCACAATTTAAATTTAAAAAAAAATGTCAATTAGAAAAAAATGTTTTTGGGACACTTTTTCCTCAGGATTACACAGTATCTTAGTATTTTGATAGTTATCAGTATGGTATGATTCAGGATTCATAATTATTATTTTCAGTATTATTATTTTATTAAAATGTTAATCTTCTAATATCCTCATTGATCTACACGTGTTTTATTTTCTAATAAAATTATTGAAAACAAATAAATCGTAACCCTGAGATAATCGAACCATGAATCACAAATATATTTTCGAAATATTTGCTTAGATAGAAAACTTATCAATCTATGTATGAGTTGCGATAAAATGCTTTAGCGCGAACATCGTACGATATGACGTATGTATACGTCACTCAAAGTTAAAATACCTACAAAATCTTAGAATTATTCTAAGTACAAAATATTATTGTGCAAAAAATTAGAAAGATTTTTAACAAATATTTTATTAAACTTATATCATTTGCTTTTTGGTATGCTACCTTTATGTTGGTTATCACGTAAACAGACGTAAATATTTTTTATAATTGAAATGCCTAAAGATACATAAACCTATTTAAACGGCCAGTCCAAAGTAAATTGGGTGCTAGGAAGTAAAACAACACAGATTTTTTTCACTAAAAATTAAGATTCTAACATTTAGTTTCCACTTCTAGTTACTAGTAGGTGCTGGTTGCCTACCATACCCCTTAGATTAAAGTTTTTACGACATAGTAGCGTAACCGTAGCTGCAGACAAGAAAAAAAAATTGCAGAGCGGTATATTTTTTTATAGATAAATAAATTTGCTATGCTATGCTCGGAGTTTCTTTGCGCGATAATTCGCCGTAGAACAAAAGTCACCGAAATAGCCTTTCAGAGTTTGAAAGCTGAAGTGTCAATGGGCAGGCCTCATCACTCGAAGAACCGATAACCAACGGGGAAGAAAGGTTCTTAAGTGGCGACCACGAACCGTAAGATGAAGCGTAGGCAAGCCTCCCACTAGGTGGACCGAAACCATTGTGGAAGTCGCGGGCAACCGATGCAAGTGGCACGTTGTCGGTCGGTTTGGCGGCCTAAGAGGGAGGCATATATTCAACAGTGGACGTCTTCTGGCTGATAATGTAATGTAATGTAAATACATTTAGTCACTTTCATTGCCAAGTCTATCCATAAGCAAACCTTTTAATTCATTTTTTTTAACACTGCTCTTGTTAACCGATATTAACAGCTGCATCTTGTTTTACAATTTATGGCCGAATAACTGGCAGCACTGTGATATTTCTTCGAAAAGACTGCGTGTAAAACTCGTCTCAGCTCGGCTCAGTAAAAGTGCCGCTATAAATAACTAAAACAAAAATATCTGTTCCCTTTTCAGAATCAGTATCCAATCCTCCAGTCGTGAACCCAGTCAACATAGAGAACTTCCCTGGCGAAGATCTGAGCCAGTACATCGTCATGCCCTTAGATGTTGAAGCTAGCAGCCGTGGTTACAAGGAATCCGTTTGCCATAACAAATTCTGCTGTCAATTTAATGTTAAAAGCAGCTATAAAGGTAAAATTTGATGTTTGATTGATATAAATTGGTTAATTTTAAAGCAAGCTTATTTGGTGTGATGATGCAAGAATTGCAAAACGCATTTCGAAATGATATGCAAGTAATGCATTACAGTATGATATTTGGAACTGAAAAAGAATTAGGAATCATCCCTATCATCATATCCTATGACTGCCCCGGTGGCTCAGTTGGTAGTGAACCTACGTTCTGTGCTTGGGGGCGTGGGTTCGATTCCCATGTAGGACAAACATTTATGTGATGAATATTTGTGTTTGTTCTATGTCTGGGTGTTAATATCTATATAAGTATGTATTTAAAAATATCTATGTATGTATATCAGTCTCTGGCAGCCATATCACAAGCTTTGCTTAGTTTGGGGTCAGGTGACGATGTGTGCAAAAATGTCCCAAAAAAAAAAAATTTACAAATAGGTGTTAGGATTTTTTTAACAACTTTACTATAGATAAGTACTTTCATGTATTCTTCATTGATCATGTTTCTTAAACGAATTTTGATGAATATCGCCAGCGGCCGATCAAAACAGGTTTGAAATCTACTGTCAAACCATTTTCGCCTGTTCCCCACATGTGTGGTATCATTGCATAGCTCTTTTAAAATGAAGTTAAGGTTTCCTACACCATTTTTTTATCAGATGTGCCGCTTGCGAAATATGGGCCGACATGTTGCCTGCAATGTGTCCCCCTCCCCCTGCCATTTCTAAATTATGCGTCTCAGAAACTTGTAATCTTCCATGTTGATAGATCTTAGTAAAAACTTTATGTTAAAATTATTTCGGGCAACGTGTGATAATGAATTTTTGAGATAAACGGAAAAAGCCCTGACATGCTCTTAACAGTTATTTATTTATTTCTAGGGCCCAAGCAAGAAGTCAACTATGGTCTAGCAGCTTTCGATGGTATACGTCATTACGGCGGCAACCACTACATCGGCAATCAGAACTGTGCTGTCTTCGCATGCGCTGGTCTTTACAAGAGAAGTTGCAGGATTGGGTAGGATTTTGTTACTTCTTTTGTATCTTCTTCCTTCGCCTTCGCAGTTATTCAACCGCCAAGCAGTGGTGTGAAAACATTACCGTGTTCCGTATAGAAGGGCAATGTTTTTAGCGAAATTCTCTGCTTCAGCCTGCTGAGATATCGGCTTACCCTTGAAGGGTGATTGGGCCATACCTGTGGGCCATACCCACCACGCTGGCCCAGTGCGGGTTGGAGGTTTCAGATACGTCATCGAATTTCTTCTCCGGAAGTATGCAGGTTTCCTCACGATGTTTTCCTTTACAGTAAAGCCAGTGGTATATCCGTACGTAAGTTCCAAAGAACTAATTGGTACGGGCCCGCCCGGGTTCGAACCCACGACCACAAGAATCTAAGGCGAGCGTGCTCCCACTGAGCTACCGCGGCTCAGCGAAATTAGCCCTTATTCATACTAGCACCAAAGACTATTTTTAGGGAGAATTCTGTGGTTAGCAAATTAATAATGCGTTTTATTTTTTTATTTTCCAGATCCGTAAAAAACAATACCAACATCGTTTTTGAAAAGCTGTCTATCGCAGCAAACTTTACTCATGAAAATTCTGTCCAGTACCCGGTGATATTATCAAATGAAGTATTGCCAGCTGACAAATTTAATTTCGTCACAAAATCTGATAGCGATTCCAGGGAAGTCACTATTGAACTCGCTGATGGTGATAATTTGATCGCTTTTGGGATTTTCGGAAGAGATTTCGAAAAGGATTATAAAAATTCGTTCGAAAACAAAAATGATGGCTATGGAATCTATGATTACATTTTCACCGAAGATTTACAAGATATATTCGATTATCTCTGGATTCGGTTAAGAATTTTGCTTTTTATCGTATCAATTTATGTTTTGGAAATGATGTAATTTCTTGGATTTTTCTTGTAGATATTGCTACTGATGTCAGTTTTGCAACAAAGTATTGTTTGCTCGCGTCTCTTGGGACCGCCTTGCGGCACGTCGGCCATGTTTGTTCCAGCCAAGCTAGTATGCTAGCTGTCATGTCATTTTATCTGTCAAAAACTGTCAAATGTTTTTGAAGTGAAATGAGGAAATGAAAGGAAATCACTAGTGAAAGTCATATTGTGTATTCAAAGTGCCGCAAATGACGTAACAGGTCTTCTTTTTTCTTTCGTCATTGCATTTTTTCTTAGAAAACTGCAATGACGAATTGTGAAACTGAGACAATTTATGTCAAATCTTAAATTGAAAGAGACTGAAAGATTGTCTATTGTAAGATTTAAAATTCGATAAGAAATCTCTTTTCCATTCATTACAAAGTTATTTAGAAAAAAGATGTTATGCATTTTAGCCATTGATTTCTATTTTATCAGAAAATTGGTGGAATCAATTTACGGTTTTGTCTCAGAAAACTGAAAGGTTGTCTCAAGATTTAAAAAAAAAAAGACTTATTTTCAAATTAAATTTGAAAAGAAACCTCTTTTCTACATATTACAAAGATGTTTGGAAAAAAGATATTGCACCTTAGGGTGTCTACACATGGCCTGACCTGACATCGTGTGAAAGGGACAGCTAGATTTGAATTTCACGGGAGCAAAAGAAACAAACTATTAAGGTTATAGCTTCTCCCTTTCGCTCCCCCAGAAACTTATATATAGCCATCTCTTTCAAACACTGTCAGGTCAGGCCATGTAGCGAGGCCTTTAGAATAAGTTGTGCGTTTTAGCAGTGGACTTTTTATAACTATAATACAGTTTTACTTATATTCAAGTACTTACTGATAGGTCACAGATAAAATACGTAAACGTACCATTGTGCATTAAAATTGAAGATTTAAAGAGGGTAGGTAAAGGTTTATTTTAGAGTATATCTTGTATTATAATTGTACATGAGAATATATGTACAAGTTCAAAAAAAAAACGATGATTCTAATCTAAATTTCAACCTTGCGTTTGCTGCTCGTATGATGGACGGGCCCTAACTTCCACACAACTTCTTTAAAAATAACAAGTCAGAACAATCAAACATATGCTTCAATAATACATAATTAATTATTAGTAATTATTAATAATAATTAATAATAATAACTATTATTAATAATTATTATTATTAATAATAATTAATAATTATTATTATTAATAATAATTAATAATAATAATTAATTTATTTATTTATTGTCATTTGTCACAAAAAAGAGATAGCGAATCTAATATCTTCGAGGGAAAAGGGTACGAATTGCTGAATGTGTTGTCGAACGTACACTTTTCACAGACTGGGGGCGACTGGGGGTGGGGGCAAGCAAGGTGAGCGCCGGCGCACACTATAAAGTCTTCAAAATTATCTGTTGGGCTCGTACATTAATTTTAGTTTGGTCGAAGCTCCTGTGTGTAGGTACTAGCCATATTTTATCATGATTCATTTTAAAAATAGATTTAAAAAAATATTTTTTGTTATGCTGTAAGCATAATAAGAAATTATTTAAATTAAGATTAAATTACTGAAGGCTCTACAAAACAAACGGGAATAATCATAGAAAACCTGTAATTTGAATAGCATGGATGCATGAGAAAGGAAAGTGTAATTATATAACATGCTATGTTACTTACTATTTAATTTAATTAATCATTTATTTTCGTTTAATAAATACATCTAATAAATTTTATATTATTTAAGATTATTATTACAACAAAAGTAAATCAGAAAGTGAATTATTTAATGTAAAAATATGCAAGATAGACACTTCATTAAATTGTAATAAATAGGTTTGTATAGCAATATATCATTTTTTCAACTGGCCTTGAAAAAACTGACCATGCACTGCGAAACGCCATATAGCTCTTTCCTTCGTAAATAATATTTTATTATTCTAGGAAAGAGACTACCGCGTCCAATCGCCTATTGTTTTCTCCATCTATACGAGAATAATTGATAAGATACAAGTGATAAGTAGTTTTACTTGTTTTTGTTTTCAGTTAGTATAATTATAATATTATAGTTTGGTTTCATCCAATCTCTTTTTAAAAAGAAGATTAATGTTTAGTATCCTGATAACCGATTTATAGTCGTTGTCTTCGTAAGACACGATTAACCACCGGTTTCTCGTACGTTTGTTAAACTCTTGTCAACTCACACACCAATGAACGCTGATCATTGTCTGTCTTTCAATCAATGACCTTTTTGTCATAGTCACGGTCAAAGGCGAGCAAAGCAAGTCTCGATCAAGTCCAAGTCATGCCCCAGTAAAGTGGTGAAAACTTTACTAGAGCCTTCTATGGAGTTTTGGAAACAACACGAAATTTCACTTTTCACGACATTATACCATTCACCAACACTCGTGCATGTTCACGAACACTTAGTGGGTAGAAATTCACTGTTTTTACACATTAACACTCGATATAACACAAGTCTTGTAAAATAATAAAATGACAAGACATGAATTCTTCACGTTCCCGCCAAAACTCCTCAATGAGCTTATAGTGTGGTAAGTTGACATGAGTTTGACAAACGTACGAAAATCCGAGGGCAAATAATCAACCTTGAAAAACGTTATTAGTTGTTAGGTAGCATTTAATTTATAATCATAAAAAAATGTTTTTACGACTGACTTCTGTGATATTAGTATTATGCATGTAATTAGATTTTTCAGTCAATTTTACTTATGCAGTTTCATTTCAGCCCCCTGATTTCTGATACTTCCAGTCTGTCCCCTCATGGGGACAAACAGGAATACAAAGTCCAACGAGGGACAGATTGAACTAATAATTTCCTGTCTGTCTCCTGATGTTTTCTTGGGTAATGAGGCTTCTCGCATCGCATACACATGTGGTCTCAGGCCACGGTGCGAATCGCGTAAGAACTCTAAATCAATCGTGCTTTTCGCACAGCGGTTTGAATCGACTACATAGGGGCAGATAGGAATAAAAAGTTTGATCTGTCCCCGTTCCATTTTTTAAGTACCTACTTTCAATCCCATCGCAATCTCTTACTTTTTTTGCCAACACGGCAGTCTGGTTTACAATGAAGCAAAACCAAATGATAAAATAGTGAGAGTTGTTCGAAGTTCCAACCAACTTCGAACACGGCGTTTCGGCAGATTGCCGTACGGTCTCTACGATCTAAATCCCACCGAGGATAAAGGCCTTCCTACTCCATAAATATACAATGATATAAATAATATTGTTAAAAATTGTACTAAGTTGAGTCCATAATGGCATATTCTTAACTTTTTTATTTTTTGTAATTGTTAGCAACTGTATGACAATAAAAAATATTCATTCATTCATTCATAGTCTCCCTCAATTTTTCTCGATTTTAAGCTAAAATTAACGATAATGATATTATTCATAAAGATAATTATGTAATGAAATAGTAATAGTATGTATGGTATTATGATAATAATATATTTTTCTTTTTAATTTATTTATTAGTAGGTACAGAAAATTACAATACATTGTCCAATATCGTCTATCGCATAAAAATCTATATTAGGTTTATCTAGACAACTAGTTCTCGATAATATTAGAAAAAAGAATAAAAACAATGATATGATAATTATGGTAAGTACAAGGTTTATATGTTTTTGTCGTACAAGTTAAATAACTGGATTACAGAACCACGTAAAAAAATAATCTTTTCTGTGTATAGAACGGTAAATTAAACGCATGAATGATCTTGCAAAACTATTTACTTTATACATAAATTTATTTTGAAACTTATTTAGTATACATTATGATATGAAATTATTCAATGTTCTTAGACCTCTAAAAGCTTACCTAATTTGTACGATACTTATAGAATAGGTCATGGACGAATTCGGTGTAACTGTCCACCGCTAAAGAAATTTGCTCCAAGAGATAGTACACCAAGATTTGACCAACTATTAAGTAGTAAGAAAACAAAGAAAATTATATAAACTGTCCAAACAAGTTTATTTTTAGAGTTCATGTATGTATGTGGGTTTCATATTTTATGATATAGACCCTTGCAACTTTACAATGAACGATGTGGTTGCTCGACAACTAACCCAACCTCCATACAATTTTCTCCATTGCCCTTTATAAATATTTCTTATCAATTAGGTAGGTAGCTTATCAACTTAATGTAAGGTTTTTTTGTGTCTGTTAGTTCTTCTACGTTTCAGGTATCTCAGATGATCTTCGTCGTCATCGTACAGTGTCCTCTCTATCCATCGCATGAATGCTTCCACCTAAAAAATTGTAGAAATAAAATTTAAGGTTAGCTTCCCTGCCAGAGCTATATCATTGGAACGGTTTCTACATTTTTTAATTAAAAAAAAAAAAATTAAATTGCCTCGTAGATTTTTTGAAGCAATATTCATTTTAGTGTCGAAAAAATATATTTAAATAAAATTATTTTCATTTGCCAAATAAAAAAAATGTATAAAAATATGATAATGAAAATCGCTTTTAAACATTTGCAATGTTATAAAGAAAAGAGAATGGCGTCGATTATGTTGTACCATCCACTAAACTAAACCAATCTGACAGGACTAAAATTATCTGCATCTCTTTTCATTCCAATTGGTGATGGCGATAATTTTAGCGCTGTCAAATTTAGTTTAGTTTAGAAAATAGTTCAAAAGAATGCGAATGTGAATAGTCTTTTCAATTGGATTTTTAATTCCTACACAGCGATTTTTTAATCATAAAAAATGCTGACAGAGCTGGCCTGGGAGAACTTTAATATTTCACACGTGTACCAACTTTGTAACCCTGGCTCACACGCTAAATTAATTGAATTTAAATTTGAAAATGGTAGCCCATGAGGCTCTCAAATACGACATAGACTTGCAATACTAAAAAAAAAAAACTTGACATGACATTTGCCAAGTTTAGCCAAAAAGATAAGTAGTAAATTGTAACTAACATCAAAATAATTTTAAAAAAAGTACCTAGGTCTAAAAGTTGGCCTCGCATTTTGTGAAAAAGTCTCCCGTACAGTAAGCTAACGTAACCTACATTAAAATAATTTTAAAAAAAGTACCTATGTCTAAAAGTTGGCTTCGCATTTTATGCAAAAGTCTCCCTTACGCTAACGTAACTAACATCAAAATAATTTAAAAAAAAAGTACCTAGGTCTAAATTTGGCTTCGCATTTTGTGAACAAGTCTCCCGTGGAAATTAAAGTCCTCATACAGAAAACATGCAACAAAATCCAACAAGAAATAGAAACAGTGTAATACTATCTATAGTATATGGTGTATCAAAAGTAGTGCCATTATTATCCTTTACCTTTGTGTAGACATCAGGTTTTCCTCTAGCACAAGGGATCCCCCAAGAAACAATGCCGATTTGACGACCTTCCCTCACTAAAGGACCACCGGAATCACCCTGTAAAAAAAGATATACTCCAGGGAACACTATATTCAAAGGTACAGTTATTAATATATGTTATTTATCGGTGGGTACTATACACAGATGAATTATTATTACTAAGATTTTTTTAAAAGCTCGATAACTTGATAGATCCCAGCGATGACTTTGATTTGACTTTAATAAATAGTGCATATTTTATTGTCACTCAATTATTGAATCAATGATTTTAGTTTCGACATTTTCTTTTTTTTTGTGATTTGTATAACTTTGGCATTGAATTATTAATTAAGTATTTTATATTGTATATGTTTTTATTGTGAGATGGATGTTAGTGGTTCTAATCTCAATAAACGAATTTAATTTAATCATTTAACGGTATTTATCTATCATAGGTAGTCTGTGATAAAGTTAATTCGAAGTCAAAAGTCTCATTGTTGGAAAAAGGTTTCAAAGGGTAACTTTATAATCTGTGCCATACGGTAGCTTCAATATATTGTCTCTTAGGGTACCATCAGTAATTTGTGTCATAAAGTAGCTTCAATATCTGTGTCACAAAGTATCTTCTATATCTGTGTCATAAAGTAGCTTCGACTTCTGTTTCATACACGTGATACAACTCACGTGACAAGCCCCCTCTCCCGCCTTGGTGAGCGCGCAGACCTGGCTCTTGAAGACGGCGTTGACTGCCTTGTGGGCTTCCTTGCACTCCTCGTACGTGATGGACTTGAGTTCCACCTGCATGAGGTCGTTGGGGAGCCGGCCGGGGTACTGATGATGGGTAGAATTAGATTATTAAAAGCTGTATCAAAAAATTTGGTATTGTATTTTTTTCTGATTATGGGGGAGTATCTTTGTGAGATAACTGATTGCATTGGAGTGCAGTCGAGTTATTTGGGATAGGTTTTACTCATTTTAATTTTTTCGGTGGTTTGCTTCTGTGCCTCACGGAGGATACGGGGATAAAAAGCTTAGACTATCTTTAAAACCAAGTCTAGTCAGTCAGTCAGTTACTCACAGAAGTGGTTCCCCATCCAGTCAAAATTAGATCCTCTCCCTTCTCCACGGGCTCATCGTTCAGCTCTACAGCATCGACCGTGCTTCCAAACTCCATCTCCTCCTCAGTGAACAGTATGGCTATATCGTTTTTGATGACGTAGTCGTCGTATTCCTCGTGCTGGACGATCTTTCGGATCTTGTAGCCGGTTCCGCTCGAGCGAAGCTGGTTGGTGCCCACGATCGCTTGGAGGTACTCCGGTTTTAGTCTGGGAAAGAAGTTATCATTTTAACACAAAAACAAACAAAAAAATGTTTTTTTTTGTCCGAGTTTTTTAGTTACGTAGGTTTTTAGACTACATTTTTAAAAACATGTCTTGGTTCTATAAACATGATTAGGTATAAGTACTTTTAATTCCATGTTTACCATCCTCGACCACACCGACATAATAACGAAAATGTGTAGTCTAATCACTCAATTATTATGATCACCTTTACTGTGGAGCCAACCAAAATTGAAGTCAAAAAGCATTTATTTCATAGGAACTTTGCAATAGCGAGCGTGGGTGAATTGAGAGAACTCGAGGGAATTCGGAAAATAAATGGCCCAAGATTTAGTAAAATATTTAAAACAATTTTTAAGCTGGCGTTTCAAAGGATGCATGTCATGTTTTTGTTTCGGCGCAGATAAATCGCAAACTTAGTGTTAAAATAAATATGCTAAAATAGCAGGCGCTTAGAAAAATTACTCCTAATTTTACTTAGCGCCTGCTATTTTTACAACAGCACGCCACTGACCTGTCGATGCAGTGCGCTGCTGTGAGAATTACCCGCGGCGTCACCAGGGAGGCACCGCAGAAATGCCACACTCCCCACAAGCGGAGGGACACCTGAAACATATAATTGATCGATTACCATATACAATTAAGCTGGATTTAATAGATCAGCTAAGCTCCGATCTCTGGTTGACTCACTCAACACTCTCGCAGCAAAAAGCAGTGGACGAAAAAAAGGCAGTTAAACGAGTATCGAATTTTATTTTTTTTATTAAAAAAAAATAAAACTATATCATAGATAAGTAATACAAAGAAGAGTGCCAATGGCCATGGAAAGATGCGTAGCCTGATTGTAGTAGGTAATTGATAAGGATGTAAGATGTCGACAGCGACTTCTGATCGTCACAATTATTGATTGACTTAGTTGGCTTGAAATAGAACCCCAAACTAACTCAGTCACATTTCAACCGCCAAGCAGTAGTGTTCAAACATTACTGTGTTCCAGATTGATGCGCAATCCAGCGTAATTACTGAGCATAAAGAGATTTAACATCTAATGTCTTAGAGTGACGGGCGCAGGACATTTCTTCGCAGTGTTTTGAACTTTCTGGGTAGCATTCGACTGAAACGTGACGCTTATCATTAGGCAAGCGAATTGTTCATCTTGTCAATCAGTTTCATGAAAAAAGAGTAAGCCGTCATGGATATACTAATTTGGGTAGTAGGTACGTCTCATGGTCCCGAACGATACTGACAGTTATTAAATGAGTGACAGCGAACGGCATTTACGCGCAGCGCTATCCTGATTCGTGTAGGTCCAAGTTTCTTGCTATAAATAACACAGTTATCAAGGGTAGGACATGACTGATGCTTTTAGTGACCTAAAAACTCAGACTTAGGGCTAGAAAAATAATAAAGCACCACTTAGAACATGTACCTGGTAAGGTATAGAACCATTGGCCGCTTTGGTGCCTCCTACGATCCGCTCCCATTCTGCACGTCCGTCCTGCGACGTGTAAAACTCCGATGACACTGAAACCAATAAATATGTTTCTTTGGGATTGTACTTTATGTCTATCTGAAATTGGTCAAGCTTTGACTAACTTCAGATTGCGAGGTGTCGTTGGAGCCAAAGTGACAAATGCTTCATTTTGTGGTAGGTTTTTCTATTTTATTATCCCCCTATATTATATTACTCTTTGATTTTATAACAGACTCTCAAAAAAAAAGGGGGATATATTTTTTATTTTTAAATAATTTGTTATTTTGTAACCCAATAAAGTATCTATAGCATAAAGGGTATTTGTAAATTAATTTCTACCAAATTCTTGGTAATAACAAATGTAAAAGAACACAAAAAAATAGCTAATTAAAACAAAAAGTTTGTCAGAAGTGGGATTCGAACCCACGCCCACAGAAGTGGACTGCGACCTGAACGCAGCGCCTTAGACCGCTCGGCCATCCTGACTTGACGTTTGTTGACGAAATTAGCCATCAGTATACAAAGCTGTGACGTCACGAGCAAGTCTGATCTAAATAAAGCTGACCTTGAAGAGCCATGAACCTATGATTATGACCTATATGTAGATTGTTGATCTCGGTATTATTATTTCAGTACGTTATATCACAAAATAAATATTTATTATGTGGTAATGTAATTAGTTAAATAACTAGCCAAATGCGAGTCGGAGTCTTGAACCGAGGGTTCCGTATAAAAATGACCGTAAAATTGTGTTTTCTTCATTTCATTCATTTCGTGATCTACAGCGTGACCTCGACATGCACTTGACCGATTTTTAATATTTTCTGTTACACTATACAATTTGCAAGTTTGAACCTTGTATGTACCGTTTTAACGATAGATCAAAAACTAGAAATGTCGAAACAACACGTTTCTTGCATGGATTTTCCTTAATTTTTTTACAAATTTAATTATTTGCCAGGAAATGCGCCACAAAAAACAAAATTAAAAAAAGTTATTTTTTCCAAATGGTTACCTATAATTGTTCAAAAGTTAAAGCTTTTAAAGATAGGACGGACGGACTAAGGGACACATACACAGTCGGCGCAGCGTAGTACTGATATCTATATTACTTTTTATGTATTTACTAGGTGCGCCCCGCGGTTTCACCCGCGGTGTAAAAGTTTCTATGTATTAATCCAGGTTTTAAGCTACCTCCCTACCAAATTTCGTTCATATCCGTTCAGAAGTTAGAGAGTTGAACGGGAACATACATACTTACCTACTTACTCACTTACATACAAACTTTCGCATTTAAAATATACTAGTTGTTACCCGCGACTTCGTTCGCGTGGACATAAAAGAAGTATGTCCGTCTTTGTGTTATAAAGTAACTCCTTATCAAATGCTATCAAGATCCGTTCAGACGCCACAACATCCAGACAGAGACAAAGTCATTTCCCATAGTTCGCTAGATGGCGTTGATCCATTTTTGTGCATTTTTTGACGTTTTTATGGACTGACAGTTGTAATGTAGGGAGTTCTACATCGCGCAAACGAAGTTTTTTCCTCGAGGCGAACGTATTCATTGTCATACCTCAAAGCTTCATTGGCCCTGATACGACTGCGGCTATGTTCCTCTGAATTATTAGTTTACTTAGTATTCGGAAGTGTGATAACTGTAAAACTGTTTATTTGCCAATTCTATAACTTACCAAGCGCAGGTAAAACAATTCCAATCAAACTCCAACAAAAAAAACTATTCACCGACATATTGTAGAAAACCCTACGGGACTGAAGAAATAATTATGAAATTTTAACATTTATAGAAAAACATGGACATTTTTGACGTAATTATGTAAAATTCTGAGCTAAATAACTATGGTGAACACCCCCATGACACTAAACTATTGCATACTAGTGGTTTTAACCGGATTTGGACGTATATTTTGTCAATGTATGGATTATATAGTAGGTAGTTTTATTTAGATTTTACATAAAGTAAGTACATAGTTTATCAGCATCAGCCAGAAGACAAACGAAGGAAAGGGTTTGCAATAATCCCCATGCTTAGCAGGCGGCCTGTGGATCGCACAACGCTCACCATTTTCTAAGGGGATGCTGCTGCCCGTCCTCCAGTTGTTTTAGTCGCAGTTTTAAGACCCAGATCCAGGGTCCAGGTCATTACATAGTTACTGGATCATCAGACTAATATTATAAATGCAAAGTTTGTGCGTAAGTGTGCATGTACGTAAGTGTGTTTGATCTCGTTCAACTCTGTGGCGACTGAACCGATTTGGATGAAATATAGTATGCAGGTATCTTATACCCTGGATTAACATAAAGGCTAGTTTTTATCCCGGAAAAGTATTCGGTTTTTGTAGAATAGCGGGTGAAACCGCGGGGCGCTGCTAGTAAGAATTATAAAAGATATGGATATCCTAATCCTTCCTATCTAATATTATAATTCCGCGGAATATAGCCGCAGTCGTATCAGGACCAATAAAGATTCGAGGTATGAAAATGAATACTTACGTCTCGAGGGAAAAACTTCGCTTGCACGATTCAGAATTCCCTACATAACATCAGTCCATACAAAACGTCAAAAAACGCACAAAAATGGATCAACGCCATCTAGCGAACAATAGGAAGTAACTTTGTCTCTCTTATTAAGTACCCTCTCTGTATATACCTATTTCAATTTGTTTTTCGTTAGAACAATAAAATACCATCAAACGAATGGAAAATAATAAATATTATTAGTAATACAAGCAATATCAATATGCGTCAATCAATATTCACGACAATCATCTCTGACGACCCACTTGCATAATGAGCTATTATGGCACAGAATAGATAACAGTACGTAATTATACACTGTTGCTATTCGAAACGCATTCAATGGCTTTAGGGCAGGGCCACACTGCAGGTGGCTCTGGACACACTGAACACAGCCACACTAAACGACAATTTGCAACTTACATCCAACGGTTACCCGCGACCTTCACAATGTCGGCAGTCCACCTAGTGGGTCTAACTACGCTGCGTCTTCGAGCTCGTGGTTGCCACTGCAACCAAACTTACTCTGGCTTTGATATAAAGACAACTTACAAAATAGTACATTAGGACACAAGTGTGCTATGACCAACGTCATTACACTCGAGGCGATAAGGCAGCCGACGTTTTTCAACACACTTTCGAGGAAAAAACATTTCGTAGCTTAGTTTGCTTTGATATTAACTGTTAATTTTCTAATTTTCTAATCGGTTTTGTCCTTTATTATCCTCGTAAGATATTATCCTAATATTACAAATTCTAAAATAACTCGTGTCTCTCTGTCTGGGTGTTTGTCGCGTTATCACGGGCTAAACGGCCGAACGGATCGAGCTGAATTTTTGCACAGACCGGACATAGATATTTTTTTTTGTATATCCACGCGAACGACGTCGCGGATAACAGCTAGTTTCCTATAATATGTCTGCAACTGGAATTGGTGTGGCCGGATCTTTAAACATCGGATATGGATCATTTTGTAGATTTGGATTCAGGGCATGTGGCGCCTCAAGCACTAGATAATGATTTGGAAGTCTAGAATTCAAAATACTGGTACTGTTTGTTATTCTGTGACACACTTGGATTTCCTTAGGGACTTTATAAGATTTCAGAGCGGCTAGAAGCTCATCACCAATAATCGGAATTTACCAAAAAAAAAATATAACAAAACGTTTTTGTTTCCAGCTCGAAAGACAATAATCGGCGAGGATGTGGAACTTTCTACCGAAGTCTATGTTTTAAGATAATTCATGATTTCAATGATAGGTACATAGATACGTATCATTGAAATCTTGTATGCTTGTTTTTTGTATGAATTGATTGCATCTTATAATGGTTGAAATAAATGACATTTTATTTGATTTGATTGGGTGGCGCCAAGATAATCTCGATTAAAATAGAGTATACCACCGTCTTGTCCATACAAAAAATTTCATGCATGTAAGTTTATTACTTTGGAAGCTATAAGACTGTAAAGGATTCAGACAGACTGACGGACAGACAGACAGACAGATGGACATGACGAACTTATAAGGGTTCCTTGTAGTACTACGGAACCCTAAAACGCGTAGTCTGATACCCACCGCTATATATTATTCGATTTCGATGATTTTTTTATATGTTATCTACACCTTGGAAAACTATACTTGTATGTATGTTTTTTTTTTAATTTCGCAATATTTTCGTTCTTATAGGTACTTAAGTGAAAATATTTTTGCGTCAAAAATACGACAAAGAAAAGTAGTTGTTATAAGAAGATATTTAAAATAAAATAAACTTAGCTGCATAGATTATGGTTTTTCCAAAAACCCTTGACATCAAAAACAAAAGATTTTGTTAAGATTTACGGGGTGATAACAGACTACCCCCCAAACACTAATTCATAAAAAAGTTAGGAAAATTCACTACTGCATTTACGAGAAACAGAGCGACAGCTATACAATTTCAAATATCGAATGCGCGAAAACCTCGCGGAAGGAGTATCCTCAAGCAAAAATTTAAATAAATGTTTCTGATGAAGTCGGTTTTTTTAAATTTAAAATTATTTTAGTCAGATAATAATATGCCACGATTAAATGGGGCATCAAAATGTGTTGTCGTATCATCTTTAGCACGTAGTACTTAATAGCTGAACGTACCTACATTGTTATTCAAATTACATGCATGCATGCATGAATAGGCTCATAGGCGCCTAAGTACGTAGGTTTTACTTGTATTTATTCGGCCCAAGTGCAACGTTACTGCAGGATATGAACCGTCAAATAACTGTTATGCCATCATATACTTAGGAGTTGTCGTGGTTTGCAATGGAGATTATGGGTGATGAAATCAGAAATCAGAAATCAGAAATATTTATTGGCCATAAATAACATAAAAATATTACAGGCAAGTCACTATTATAAAAAAAATACTTAAGTTTAACTAGGCAAACTAAGTTATTAATTATTTGAATAATTTAATAATATATCATGACAGGTGGGTACTTATTATGCTTTACTCCGTTTATTGTCCGTACAAAAATGAGGATTCTGAGAAGTCCATTGACATGTATTCACTAACATTGTAGAACGGATTGCTTTCAAAAAAATGCTTAAGAGCCTTTTTAAATCTGATTTGATTTAGTTCGGTTACAGAATCAGGTAATTTATTGTACATTAATATTTTGGCGTGACGGCCCTGTTTCTCAACTTTAACTAGCCTAGTCCGTGGCTTATACAGCTTTTCTTTGTTTCGTAGGTTGCATTGATGCATGTCTTTATTTTTTGGTAAATTAGCCTCATGTATTTCTAGCAAACTATTATAAATGTATAGAGATACCACTGTCATTATATTATTACTTTTGAAGTGGTTTTTCGCGGAACTACGTTTTTTTAAACCGTTGATAATTCTAATTGCTCTTTTTTGACATCGTAACACTTTTGTAATATTTACAGCATTACCCCAGACTGTAATTGCATATCTTATAACAGAGTTTATGTAAGCATAATAAACGGATATAAGAGTTTTTTTATCTAATAATGGCTTAAGTTTTAGCAAAGCGTAATTCCCGCTTGGCATTTTTTTACATATTTTATCGATGTGAGCAGTATGAGTAATTGTGTTGTCTATTGTGTACCCTAAGAAGACATTTTCTTTACTGACTGAGTTCCCAAAAATACCTAGCCTCGATTGATATTGCATCACAATACTTTTACTAGAATTGAGAAGTATACCATTACAATCAAACCATTCTTTAAGCAAGTCCATAGCATTATTTATTTTTACTTGTAAGTTTTCTATATTTTTATCTCTAATTCCAACATGAGTATCATCTGCAAATAGACTTATATGCATCCATTCTGGCATGGCACTTACAAGATCATTGATATAAATTAAAAACAGCAGTGGGCCTAATATAGAGCCTTGTGGTACCCCTATTGAAACTTGACCCGGTACTGAGGAAGATTCATTTACGCATACTGTTTGGCTACGATTCCTAAGATAAGTTTTCATCATATTCAGTTCAGGTCCCCGAAAGCCATAGAATTCTAATTTTAATATTAACACGTCATGTCTCAAACAATCAAAAGCCTTTGATAAGTCACAAAATATGCTTGCACATCTATTAGAGCCATCCAAAGATTCAAGAATATAATAAATTATATTTCTTATAGCCATTTCAGTCGAACGACCTCTTCTGAATCCAAATTGAGCAACATTAAACAGATTGTTTTCTTCAAAAAAATCTACTATTCGGGATTTAATAGCAGTTTCTAATATTTTAGATAAAGCAGGCAATATACAAATTGGTCTGTAGTTATTAGGATCTAATGAGCTTCCTTTTTTGAAAAGTGGTATTACCCTACCCGGCTTAAGTACGTCGGGAAATATACCATCGGCTAAGCATGAATTTGTAATAATAAACAATAACTCAAACACATTGTTATTGTTCAAAATAATATTTCTCAACGTTCTTGTACTCATATCATAAATGTCTAGCGTCGATTTTTGCTTTAAGTTAGTAATAATATTTCGTAATTCTTTATTATCTAATAGATTGAACTTAAAAGTTTTCTGTGGTTTGTTTAAATTATCTAGATATTTCAAGCAATTTTCCGCGGCTACATCTAAATTACCAGTTAATTTATGCGCAATATTACGAAAAAAATCATTAAATAGATTTGCAATCTCTTTGGCTTCCGTGACAACCTCCTCACTATCATTTTTTATTGAATGAATATTAGACGTTTCATTCTGTTTTTTATTTTGACCCACTTGTTCATTAATTATGCTCCACGATTCTCTAATTTTGTTATTAGACTTATTTATTCTATGTCGATATTGAATTTTTTTTGCTGCAATCATTGTCTTTTTCAGTATTTTCTTATATTTTTTTATGGTAAGTTTTCTTTGTTCACTAGGATCGTGGTCTTGCAATATTTCTAACTTTATTAAATTTTTCTTAGACGTTTCTATGCCTATTGTAGTCCATTTTTTCTGATTATTTCTAATTTGCTTTTTTGTTTTCGGGAAAGCAATGTTGTAATAATAGTTCAAAGCCTCTTGAAAAATCCTCATTTTTGCATTCGCGTCCGTGGTTGATATTATTTCTAGTTTTAATTCATTAAAACTCTTATTAAATAGATAATGGAAATAATTAATATTATTTTTTGAAAAAGTTCTCGCTTCATTACGTGTTCTTTCTTTTACAATTTTAGTTTTTTTAAGATGATAAAGTTCTATTTTAATTACATTGTGATCAGAAAGTTTATAACCTAAAACGGAGCTTTTATGATCATCATAGTTTACAATGAAGTTGTCAATGCAAGTAGAACTGGTTTTATTGTTTTTTGTCGTTTGAGTTCTAGTGGGCTCATTTAATACCCATTTACAGTTGTAATTATTTAGCATTACTTCAAATTTTTTAACATTTTTATCCATATTTAAAACATTTAAATTAAAATCGCCTGCTATTACAATTTTTTTGTTTTCCTTACATAGCTTATGCAAAAGTTTCTTAAATATACTAAAAAACAAATCAATATCATAATCAGGTCTATACAATGCTATGATTACTATTTTTGATTTTCTCAGTTCTATTGCTGACAATTCACAGTTCATTTCAAATGCTAATTTGTTTATATCATTTCTTACTTTATAGTCTACATTATTTTTAATATATATCGCACACCCACCATGTTCGAAAAAAACTCTATTAAAATAAGTTGCTAGTATATAATTTTCGATTGTCATTGCCTGGATCTGATGATTTTTAGCCCATGTCTCCGTCAAGCACAGCACATCGCAGTCTTGCTCAGATAACAGGTTCTCAATTTGCAAGTATTTATTGTGTATGCTTCGAACGTTCGCATGAAGGATTATGGTTCCTGCAGCCTCTCCAGAGCCATTGGAAAATTTGTGTCTCGATCTTGTGTGACAGTTTGTTGGTACCTTATGAATCTCAGCGAAGAAGATCCTTGAAATCGTTCTATGCACGTTATTACATTATCTGTGATAAGGTTTTTTAGTGATTTATAGTTATTAATAATCTTCGAATTGTTATCTCTCCTATTTGGGTCTAAGTATTTTACATTTTCGTTTGCGTTCGCTATGTTGGCTATCTGTTCATTGATGTGGTAGATATCGTTATCGTGTGTACCATTATATCGTAGCCCAGTTATTAAGACATTAAATTTTCTTTGCGGTCTTTTTGTAATTTTGTTTAATAATTTTATATAATTTTGCTTGTTGTTATACAGTGAATTTTCATATTTAGTAATTAATATTGCCATCAAATCTTCTTCCACCAGATCATCAGACAATACGCCATAATTTTCTAAAATATTTTGAAATCCTGCTTCAGGTTTACAGTTGTTTAGAACTTTACAATTAGTTTTATCTGTGATTTTTAACGATAGTCCTTGACCTATGCTGTCTGAAAAGACTAACACCTTTTTTTTCTCAGTTTCGGCTTGTTTATTTGTTTGATTCTTATTTTTAGATAATTTATTCTTTGTAACACTCGCAGATGCAGTAATTTTGTTCACAGGGATATTTTTCACGCCTTGTGCTGATTGCGGTTTTTCCTCACGTGTCTTATTATCACTAATATCTTTTGAGAACAGTTGAGTTTTTGTGTCTTGATTCCGAAGGTTTAATTCGTTACAGTGAGAATCATCTAGCTCTAATGATCGGCCTGTTACAATTTGTTTCGTATTTTTTTTCTCAGACCCATCTCTTCTTGAGAAGGACCCACGTCTTTTCGGTGTACTCATCGCTTCCGTAAAAAGTTTTTTCCATTTAACTGTCAATGTTTCTTTTTCTACAATTTGTCTTTTTAATTCAAAATTTTCTAGATTTAAGTTTTCTATTTCATTGTGTGCTTTTTCTAATTCTAACTTCAATTTTGAAATTTCATTAAGGAGTTCCTTTTCGCCTTCGTTTTGTAGGGTAGTCAAATCGGGTAAACTATTTATGTCGTCATCGGAGCTGGTTTGTAAGTCTTCCTCAGATTTGTGTAAAGGTGTCACAGGGATTGCTTTGTGTCGTACTCTTCTTTGTGTCACGTGTGACAAGGGAGTGTTTGTGTCAACACTTGTGTCAGCACTCGTGTCCACAGTAGTAGTTGTGATCTTTGTTTTTGTGTTATAACAAGCGTGACATTTCCAAATATCTTTCTTAGATTTTTCTATTATGTGAAATCTGGTGCTTGACACTTGTGCACAGCATAGGTCATAATATTTTTTGCAGGACGAACAGCACAACATTTCCCTAGTCTTTATAATCTTCTGACATTTAAAACATGTTTTTTTACAAGCCGATTTATCCATTTTGTGTCCAAGAATAACAATTGGTACACAAAAAATATAATTGGTGTGCAAAAAGAATAAAAAAGGTAAAAGGTGAAGGTATCTTGATGAATAATGTACAATATAATCATTGATAAAAGTATACATTACTTCGTAAGGACCGGGCGAAAAAACATTTCTAATGATACCGTAATGGTGCACATGTGGGTGCACACAAGCGCACAAGTATGATTAGGAACTCAGTCGAAGGCGAACCGTACTAGCAAGCGGACGTCACGCATCGCGCTGCTTCCGGGAGCCTCTGACAGTTACATATCATATGAGGCATGCTGCTATGCGACAGTTAGGAGAGGCTCCAACGAATAGAACCGAAGTACGCTTAACATTAGGTGAGCGACTTGCTTGTCTCGTCTCTAAGTATCATGAAAGAAAAACCTAACATAATGGAACGCTATGTTCAGATCATTTGCGTGTAACTGTGTAAGTGTGTTTGTTCCCGTTCAATTCTGTAACGGCTGAACCAAACTTTCGCAATTATAATAGTTCATTCATGTAGTTTTTTTTTCTAATCTTTGCTCCACAGACTCTGGATTGTCAAATATTACAATTTTTATCAACTATAACTTAATTTAATAAAACTAATGGCGTTACAAAGGAATATACAAAACTTATAATATTATTGCATACTTAGGTGCTATTTATTACTAGATTAACGTATATAATTATATACTCCGAGCAGTCCCTGTAGATTTTGAAACCCTTGCCTCGCTCGGTCAACAAAACAAGTGGATCGCGCATAATATGGGGCATGGCAATTTAGAGCGTTCCCGATTGGGGGCCCAAAATGTGCTCATGCGATTTAACAGGATTACCACAGAACTATGAACTGATATAGAATGCACCTCTACGTTTTTAAAATATCTTAGATCAAACAAAGAAGTTGATACTACGCAAGCACAGATTATAAAGATCATTGTTCCGAAAAGTTATCAAAGTTTGAGGAAAGCGCGAGGTGCGGGGACTGCCACTAAGTGTTTTCATTGGCTATCCCAAAGTCAGCCTATGGTCGCCTAGAGAATAATGAGAGTAAATTATTATGTGTAAATCACAGATCACACCCTAGATTCTACATTTAGGACACAAGCATACCAGGCATCAGTCTAAATACACTTGTAAATAATTACTCTGATTAGTTGATTGTTAGGCGCGAGTAGGCGTAACCTTGAGATAGCCAATGAGAACGATCGGTCGCACTCCCCGCGACCCGCGCCTTTCTCATACTTTGGTGACTTTTTGTGGGAACAACGAATCTCGTAATGCGGTATCTAGTGTGATCTGTGGTGTACATGGACATTTTTTCAGATGCGTACCGCTTCGATAACTCTGAGAGCGGAATCTAGGGCTTATCTGTGTACGCAAGTTATGTTTGGAATCCCTTGTTTATCCTAGTAGTTGTCAACCGCAGAGATAAACAAACAACTCGTAAATACGTGTAGATGTATGGCAACACTCAGTGCGGGATAACAGCGAGATGTGGAAGGTTATAAGAGCCCTTATCGTAATTTGGGGTGAGTTTTGACACTTTGTTTCTTCTTTTCGGCGAATCTTCTTTGTCTTCTTTTTCTTCTGGCATCCACTATAGACTAAATGTATGGAACAGCTGCTGTTTTTCGCGATTTCGGTGTTCAAACGGGTACAATTATATCCTAGAATAAATGTTTTTCCATCGAATCTAAATCTAGTCTAAATAAAAAAGAGGTTAAAAGAAACGCTATACAGGTTCCACTAATACTTAATTTTAAGATTGTTAAAATTAAATTTAAATTAGTGCTCACGGAATATTTACAACGTTTTTATTATTTTTGGGTTTCCGATATTCTAGCACAGTTATACGTGCACGCGCCATGTTCACAGGTAGACTGAAATGTAGAACAACCACGAAAGTCCATAAAGATTACGTAGTGTCTATGTTGTTTCATGACTTCATGAAACGACTTCAACGGAAGATCAGCGCTGTTTGGTAAACATTATACTAAGTTAAAGCCACTTTTATGAACCTAACATTGATAAGATAGTTATATCTGATATTAAAAATAAAATTATACCTCTTTCTCTTTTCTAACTGAACGGAACGGAACCCGCATAGAAAATCAAAAACTAAATACTTTAAAAAAAAAAAGTAGTGAATCCTGTCCTTCGTGTCCAGGTTTTCACTCCACCCGAAGTCAATTCTTCCAGTGCCATGACGATCCCTCGTATGCACCTGAAGAAGGACCTCTGGAAGACTTGCAGTACACCTGGTTAGGAACTCTGCAATACATACATGGTAAGAGTCACAGAAAAGATAAAGATATAAAATTTTTTGCTCTTCTCTGGTAAGAGACAAAAACAAAAACAATTCGCCAACAAAGCAAACTTCGATATCATCCTCATAGACGTCCACTCCCCCAAATCCATAAGGTGGCCATAATCCGCATACTCTTGGCACTCTTGGCTTGGAGATCGCAGTGCGCTCACCGTTTACTAAGAGGATGCTGCTGTCTGTCCTTTGGTGGTTCTGGTCCACTTCTGGTCGCAGTTATAGGACATACTCTGGTCCCACTTTCAATATGGCCCAACTAAATGAAAGATCCAGACACAGAGAGGCCAGAGATCTCTCGCACATTTGCACACAAAAAAAAACACATAATGACTTAATTAGTTAATTAAAACTAACGTTCAATTATCTTTAAAATGCCTTTGCCAATGTTTTATTGGGGGATTTCTGGAGTAAGCCCAGTTTCAAGTATTTTTTATTTTATTTTGGTCAAGACAGAAAGCTGCGTCGTCTTCCTGCTTCGTCAATTTTTTTTACATTTCTACATAAAATTTGGTCCGCATCAAGATCGGTAAGCGTACAAAGACGCTGGCAAAACAAAAAAAATAAATGGCAAACGAGTAAACCTCGTAATTTTATGTTTCAGTAAAGAACGGAACCCCTCATTTCTTCAGAGTGCCAAGAGTGGTCCTCATTAGCCGGCAGTTTGTCCTCTCCACAGCCGTAGATGCTGCTCAGGTTCCTGAAGGATATGCCTTGTAAGTAAAGCCAGAGAAAGTTGAAACGATGAAGTATAGGACAGGTGTGCATGCGCGACCACGGCTTGGATGTATTCAGCTTCCACGCATCTATCATTTTTTTTTAAAGAAAGTAGAGATTCATTACATCCATGGTAATATAGTGCATACATTAGGGTAGTTTCTTCTTCTTCATCAATTTCTGTTTTTTTTTTATGAAGGCATGTCCCATGGCATACATGTCCCGCCAGAGTTAGGGATGAAATGCTGCTAAAAAATTTAATATATCTCGTGTTAGGAATAGTAATATTTAAAGAATAAATAATTTAATATTATAGTAGAGTTACAATGTGATTATTACTCATAAGTATTGAATTAAGCTATTTTGTATGGTAATGTATGTGTGGCGTACTGCGCAACCACCCTGCAGCCGTCGGGCGCCGGAGACGCAGGTAGCGACGCGCGCGGGGCGCGCGCAGCCCGCGAGCTGCATTCGCAAGCCGGCCGCCGCAGGTGCACTCCAACTCGATTCCGCGCCGGACGTGTGCCGCTTGCGCCCGCGCATCCTCTCGCGATCTCCGTATTAATATTATAAAAACATCTGTTATCTTGTTTGCCGCGTTTGGCATTAAACGTGGTGTTTTGTATGGGACTGCGTTTAATTACCTTCGGAACCCCCATACCTGGTGACCCCGAGTTTAAGTTCGAATATGCAGAGCGCCGAGAACATGCCTAAGGCCGAAGATCGACCGCTCCCGTTTGCGATGGTGGATCGCGTGTCGGTCCGCTTACCTCCATTTTGGCCGGAGGATCCAGAGGTTTGGTTTGCGCAAGTCGAGGCACAATTTGACATAACCGGCACTAAAGCCGACGCAACCAAATTTAATATGGTCATTCAGCAATTGGACCACCAGTATGCGAAGGAGGTGCGCGACATAATAACCAACCCGCCGAAGACGGATCGATATGAAAAATTGAAGCAGGAATTGGTGAAGCGACTGTCGACTTCGCGCGATCAGAAGGTCAGGCAACTTTTAACCCACGAAGAGTTGGGCGACCGAAAGCCGTCTCAATTCCTACGTGATCTTCGATCGTTGGCCACCGACGGGGTCAACGAGGAATTTTTGCGCACCTTGTGGGCAAATCGTTTGCCAACACACGTGCAGGCTATAATAGCCTCGCAGAAGAGTGGTAGCCTCGAAGAAGTCGCCGAACTGGCGGATAAAATTTGTGAGGTGACACCGGTGACGTCGTCTCAAGTCGCTAGTACGGGCAGCCATTTTGAAGACATGTTTAGGCGTTTGGAGGACAGAATTTCGACGCGCATTCAAACCGAAATTACAGCGCAGCTTGCTCAACTCGACGTGCGTGGACAGCGGGGCCGCTCTTTGCAACGTCAGCGCTCCCGTTCTACTTCAAGGTCAAGGAGTGCAGGTCAGAGTAGCAGGACTCCAGGTATGTGCTGGTATCATGATACTTTTGCCGAAAAAGCACGTAGGTGCAGATCACCTTGCAATTATAGTGGTAAAAAAGCGGAAAACTGCCGCAGCAATCAGTAGAGGCGGCAGATGATTGCTATGCCCTGAACAGCCGCTTATTTTTAACCGACGCAAAAACTAAAATTCAATATCTAATCGATACAGGCTCGGACCTCTGCGTACTTCCGAAACGTTTTCTCCGGCAATATCGGGAACCCACAAGCTACGATCTCACAGCTGCGAACGGGACCGTTATAAGTACCTACGGCACGCAGAATATGCATTTGGATTTTGGACTACGAAGAGATTTTTCCTGGAATTTTGTGGTAGCTTCGGTCGATAAACCGATTATAGGTGCTGACTTTTTGTCTCATTATGGCCTCCTTGTGGATTGCAGGAACCAGCAGCTTATTGACAGCATCACCAAATTGTCCACCCGAGGCTCGCTGAAATCTTGCCAGCTGTTCAGCATAAAAGCAGTATCCGGTAACAGTGAGTACCATCAATTGTTATCGAAGTTCCCGGACTTGGTTAAACCGCCAGGTGTGTTTCGAGAAGTCAAGCACTCCACTGTTCACTACATTAGAACGATGCCAGGTCCGCCGGTATTTAGTAAACCTAGACGTTTAGCACCAGACCGACTAAAAATAGCCAAAGAAGAATTTGAGTATATGATACGAGACGGTACAACTCGTCCATCAGATTCTGCGTGGGCGTCTGCGCTGCATCTAGTGCCTAAAAAGGATAACGGCTGGAGACCCTGTGGGGACTACCGTGCGCTTAATGCTCGTACAATTCCCGATAGGTACCCGATCAGACACTTAGAGGATTATAGTCATAGGCTTGCAGGAATGAAGTTTTTTTCAAAGCTTGATCTCGTCAGAGCTTACCATCAGGTGCCAGTCTTTAAGGAGGATATTCCCAAAACTGCCATAACGACGCCTTTTGGAATGTATGAGTTCCCGTTTATGACGTTCGGTTTGAGAAACGCAGCTCAGACTTTTCAACGCTTCGTCGATGAAGTGTTGCGTGGACTCGATTTTACGTACTCCTATATTGATGATATTTTAGTGTATTCCCAGGACGAGACCGAGCACCTGGAACACCTGCATCAGGTCTTCAAGAGGTTAGAAGAGTATGGACTACTTTTGAACGTTTCTAAATGTGTATTCGGAGTAACAGAGGTAGATTTTCTCGGATACACAATAACGCAGAACGGAACGCGACCCCTGGACACGAAAGTGAAGACTATCCAGGACTTCCCAGCACCGAAGACCGTCAACGGCATGAGAAGATTTCTCGGTATGTTGAATTTTTATAGACGCTTTATACCAGACGCAGCTACTGACCAAGCTCCACTTCACACCATGATTTCTGGGCCCAAGATAAAGGGTACTCAGCTTCTCGTCTGGACGCCAGAACTTCAGGAAGTTTTTCGAAAGTGTAGAGACAGCATAGCACGTTCTACTCTCCTCGTGCATCCCGAGCTTAACGCACCGCTCGCTCTAGTAACTGATGCCTCAAGTTCAGCCTTGGGCTCAGTTCTGGAACAGCTGGTTGACAACGCGTGGCAGCCACTTGCATTCTTTTCGAAGAAATTGAACAAATCACAGGTGAAATACAGCGCATATGATAGGGAGTTGCTTGCGATCTACGAGAGCATCAAGCATTTCCGTTTTATGATCGAGGGAAGACACTTCGTAGTGTACACGGATCATAAACCTCTGACATTTGCTTTTGAGCACAAAGAAAGACAATGCTCGCCGCGACAATTCAACCACCTTGATTTTATATCGCAATTTACCACCGATATTAGATATATAGAAGGCAAATCAAATGTTTCAGCAGACTTCTTGTCACGTTTGGAGAGTGTAGCGAAACCTCCTGACTTCGAAGACCTCGCGCGAGCTCAGCAGAGCGACCCGGAACTACAGGAAGTACTTCGAGACAACTCGACTTCATTAAAACTTCAAAAGGTTCCAGTCCCAGGTACAAGTTTATTTTTATATTGCGACACAATGACTGCAACCCCTCGACCGTTTGTACCAGCGGAACTACGCCAGCAAGTTTTCAACTCGCTGCATGGCCTGTGTCACCCTGGTGCGGCAGCATCTATCAAGCTCATCGCTGGAAGATTTGTTTGGCCCTCTATTCGCAAAGATTGTCGTCTTTGGGCCAAAACTTGTGATGCATGTCAAAGGAGTAAGGTACACCGCCATACTTCTGCACCTATCGGCACTTTTACATTACCAGGCGCTCGATTTAGTCACGTGCATATAGATCTGATTGGTCCGCTCCCGCCTGCATCAGACTTCAGGTACTGTTTAACTGCGATAGACAGATTTACTCGCTGGCCAGAAGTCACTCCGCTACGTGATATAACCGCAGAAACGGTAGCAAAGGCCTTCTTTGAAATGTGGATCGCCAGATTCGGATCTCCGCAGACTGTTACCACAGATCAGGGACGTCAGTTTAACTCTCGACTTTTCAGATCTTTGACAGATTTATGTGGTGTCCAGCTACGTCACACCACAGCCTACCACCCGGTCGCCAATGGGATGATAGAACGGCTACACAGAACGCTAAAAGCTGCTATCATGGCACGCGAGGAGACCAGATGGACTGAAGCCCTACCGTTCGTTCTACTCGGAATGCGGTCAGCGTGGAAGCCAGATGTACACAGCTCAGCAGCTGAAATGGTATACGGTGAGGCACTCAGAATACCAGGTGAGTTCTTTCAAAATAATACACCTACGATTACCACCGATGCCAATTTTATAGCACAGCTCAAGGAACACATGGCGAACCTAAGGCCTACTCCTGCCTCACGACATGGCAATAAGTCAATATTTGTTCACGGAGACCTCAAGTCAGCTTCTCACATATACTTACGCACAGATGCCTTACGAGGCGCGCTACAACCTCCTTACACCGGACCACATAAAGTAATAAGTAGGACAGACAAAACTTTAACCATCGAACTTACCCGAGGACCTGTCACAGTGTCAATAGACAGAGTTAAGCCAGCTTTTATGATGGCAGAAAATGTTCAGGAGGCGGCGCCTAGCCGCATTCAGAATGACGCCCCGCGAATTACGCGCTCGGGCCGTCGAGTAAAATTTCCCGATTTTTTCCAGGTCGGGTAACTTCGATTCTCCAAGGGGGGTGATGTGGCGTACTGCGCAACCACCCTGCAGCCGTCGGGCGCCGGAGACGCAGGTAGCGACGCGCGCGGGGCGCGCGCAGCCCGCGAGCTGCATTCGCAAGCCGGCCGCCGCAGGTGCACTCCAACTCGATTCCGCGCCGGACGTGTGCCGCTTGCGCCCGCGCATCCTCTCGCGATCTCCGTATTAATATTATAAAAACATCTGTTATCTTGTTTGCCGCGTTTGGCATTAAACGTGGTGTTTTGTATGGGACTGCGTTTAATTACCTTCGGAACCCCCATATATGTAACGGTCGGAGTTTATTTAATAAAAACCTGTCATGTCCCTCGAACACAAGTGTGACTTACTTTGATTTAGTTGGTTATTTAAAAGAGGGAGGTGGAAACACTTTGGAGATAGACTGCGACAGAGTGGTGGAGATAATATAGAAGAGCTTGTGAAAATTAATATAAATAAAAGTAAAGACTGAACAAACAACAGTTGTGGTCATTCTATAACGATCAATCCATCAAGTTTTCACTCGTGACTTCAGTGTTGTATATATTCTGAAAAAAAAACACTGAACTGTGGCTGTTAGTTGAATGGGAACTGGCTCTCAAGTGAGGCTGCCGAAACATAGCTTTAGGTTCTTCAAGATTCATGAGGAAGGTGAGGGTGGCTAACCAGCCGAGTACTATAAAGTAAGTGTTACCACCACGCTGTGGTTTCTCCACGATGTTTTCCTTCACCGATAGCTAAAGCTACCAGCATAACTGGGATTTGATGTGATCTGAACACGTTAACCACTGAGCTGTCATTGCTACAACTTCTTGAAAAGCCTTTTTGGATTGGCTGATGGATTTTTGTCTCTTAGGGGTAATGTGGTATTCGGGGAGTACGAGCGCGATGATGCGGAGTGCGGATTGACCGCGGAGAGGCTCGCCGCAGGCGTCGAGTGCGACTCAGCAGCTATCCTGGTGCCGCTCTCAGACGTGCTGCTACATCCAGAGTACAAGCACTTCGGAGCCTCTAATAGCATTGCGTTATTGAAACTGCTCACGCCGATCAAGTCACGTAAGCATATCTACCTAGTTAATTTTTTACCCGATTGCCCAAGAAGCAGAGTAATATTTTTGGGGTGTATATGAGGCTGTATGTTTATGTGTTCCTATTTCACCTCCTGTAGCCTAAACGGCGTGACCGATTTAGACGGGTAAGGTGTTGTTGGATTACTCTTCATGACCGGATTGTCATAGGATATACTTTGTAGTCAAGTTTAAAAAAAATATTAATTCAAGTATTAGACAGACTGGAACGCAAATGTGCGGATTTGTTGTGTTTGCTTGGTTTTTTTTCAAATGCTCCAAATGTCTTGGTTTCAGAATACATGGTTTCAGCTTGTTTGCCGTTCAAGAATCATTTGATAACTAGAAGCGGAAAGGTGGTCAGGAATAAGATTTTTCACGTAGATTTTAGCAGCGGTAAGAATTTTCAATAAATCATGACCGTTGTTAAAGTAGTCGAATACTTCTGGTATTCGGTTAGATGACGGAAATATTATAGCATATCATTACAATACACAAAAAAAAAAAAACAGCTGTAGAACAACATGTTTTGGTAAAATGTCCAAATCCCCCAGTATCTGAAGACAATGGTCTTCAACCAGTGGGTGTTACATTACCTGTGATGTCACATGGAACTGAGTCGTGGTCTTTAACTGCTGGCGTTTCGTAGAAACTCAGAGTCACACATCGGGCAATGGAGAGATATGATGTGATATGGAGATATGATATGATATGGAGAGATATGCTCGGGGTTTCTTTGCGCGATAAAATCCGCGAGGATATACGCCGACATAGCTTTTAAGGTTTGCAAGCTGAAATAGCAATGGGCAGGCCACATCTTTCGGAGAACCGATAAACGATAGGCAAGAAGACTCTTGATAGAGATATATTATCAAAGGCTTATTCGCAACCAGGCATTCATGTACTTACGTTTGTGTGAAATTATCACGTTCATCAATCAATGCCTCTTTTGCCGGCTTTTACAGTAACGTAGTATGTACTATTTTGTATTCAAAAGGGCGGCATCAACGCTTTTCACTGAATTACAGATGTTCCAAGAGATATGATGTCGGAAGAAAAAGAAATAACCAAGCTTGCGCTGCTGCCGAAGGAGCTCTGCTATTTATACGGCGGCGCAGATGTAAGCTGTAGTAGTTTTACTAACTCTCAGTTAAATATTGTATAGATTGCCAGTCAATTGTCTTATGTAAAATGCTTGATGTAAGCCAGGTAAGCACTGGGAAGTACCATCACCATGCTGTGGTTTCCTTACAACATTTTCTTTTTCACTTAATACTGTTTGTAAGACCTAAGACTTGCATTTAAAATTTGAGACATATTCAAAGGTATTATTATTATTCAGTATTAGTATTATTAGTATTATTATATATTCAAAGGTATCAAAGGTATTATTTCAGAATTGCGTTCCCCATCTCCATTTGGCTGTTTCCTTTATTTATTCTTTTAAATACCCTATCTCCGTTTAGTTAACTTTCCTTTCTCAATTCATTTAAGTTCCTTCTCTTCATTTGTTTATGTTCTCTGTCTCCTCAAGTCTTGTTTCCTTCTTTAAGTTCCGCCTCTCCATTCGCTTAGGCTCCCATTAAAAAAAAAGTCCCCTTTCTCCATTCGTTTAAGTTCCCCTTCTCCATTTGTTTTAGTTCCCTGTCTCCATCCGTTGAAGTTGTTTTTCTACATTCGTTACAATTATATACTACGCCATGACGATCCATCCACGATTCTCTATCGTTTAGTGTGACATTTTATAACAATTAAATATTTTTTTTTTTCTATTTTGTACAGAATAGCACCGATCCGGCTAAGGACAGGATCATGTGCACAACGGGCTGTGGGTTTCACTCTGGAGCACCGAGCATGGTCCACGAGCATACTGGACATTGGTCTATCGTTGCCTTGTCTCAAGGTGATGTACTGACAATCTATGTATCTAGGTACCCTTTGACGACCTTCCTTTGACCTTTAAAACAGATTTAATCTAAGTTCAAACGGTTCTTCATTAAAAGTATACGTAATAGGTACGAGTTACCTCCATCCTTCCCAGGTGGCTCCCCCTGTCCAGATCCCCTCAGGAGTCGCAAGCCACCCCCACCACCGCGTCACATCTTGATCCATCCCTACGTGCCCTGGATCACGTCAGCCATCACGGGGAAGGCTGTCGGAGCTTTCGCTAAGGACGACCCATTTGGTAAGATGGCAAAGGATCCCTCTACCGTGTTCTTTGACCTTAGCTACACGTGGCAGACTTCACGTAGTTACTAGCTAGAAACGAAAACTTTATTCGTACAAAACTGCACACCCGAGCATGGTAATGCATACTTGTTTTGTGTTTTTAGTCAGTAAGCAAAAGATCTTCTAGCGAGTGACTAAGTAAAGTAAGGCTGCTCAATTGAAATGGAATATTGCGGTGAAATGTGGCAGCAATTCTAGTGCGTAGTAAAATACTAACTCAATGTCTTCATCTAGGGTTTGTGATGCCCCGAGCTATGCTAACGCTCGATACATTCGGTCACGCCTGGATCGGGCACTGGTGGATGGGTGGCATCGCGTGCTACAACCGAGGTGACGCAGCCGAGAACATGTTCAAATTCTACCACGAGATCTTCCAAGTTAAAGCGTATCAACAAACTTTATTGACTTACTACCTCGAGGTGAGTCTCTCGTCAAATAACATCTAGCTTTCTTTCATCATCATCACCAGCTGAACACGTCCACTGCCCGTCCTACGGAGGTTCAGGCCGCAGTTTTAGGAGCCGGGCTTATTGACCGAGCGAAGCGATGGTCTCAGAGTGTACTGGGATAAATCGGCATTTGTATGTATGTTTGTATGTTTGTGTGTATATTTGTCCGATGATAACTTGCGAACCGTTGATACGATCTTCATGAAATTTTGTAGGCAAGTAGTTTATTTCAATACAATTTTCAAGTTCGAATATGAGCTGAATCGGTCGAGCGGCCGGAATATATAGGGGTCGCGAGGTCTCAGTTCGGCGCGAACTACTAGTTATTTAAGATTAAAAATAATGAAAAAACATTGTAGTGATATATTCAAGGAGCCATAGAAAAGCAACCCTCAAACCGCAGCAAGGAATAAAATTGTAGATAGAAAATTAGAAACTGATAGGATGATTTTTGTGTAGATAATGGCAGCCCACGGCACAAACATCATTTGTGTCAAGATTGGAATGCCGTACCAACTTGCAACGCCGAAGGTTTGGGATCTGGACGCGCCTGAGACCAAGGTAACTTTAAAATTAAAAAGACACAGATTCTTTGTGGTAACAAATAACATTTCAAATCATGGTATTTATGGTAAACGTAAAATATCAATAAAATAATCATCGCTCAGTTTCTATAATAAAACAGAGGCTCTATTTTTGAATCGCTCGTATGATATCACTTGTATCATTAAAAATTGCTGATTTTCGAACGAAATCCCAAACATAAGTCGCATTTCAAAAATAATCAAATCACTTGCTAACGCAACGAGGGGTTTGAACTGGTATGCCGGAATGCCGGAAGACGCAGCGTAGGCAGGCCTCCCACTAGATGGACCGGCGACATTGTGAAAGGCGCTGGCAACTGGTGGATGCAAGTGGCACTTTGTCGGTCGGTGTGGCGCTTTAAGAGGCCTATGTTTAGAAGGATTGGCTGATGATGATGATGATACATGCGCCAACTTTTCCCCCACTACGTCGCTTTTGTCAAGATGATTGCTGGTCACTGTCCACCGTCCACTGTCCACCGTCCACTGTCCACATCGGTGTGGACTCGGGTCCACTCAATTTCAAACAATTCAATACTCAATCTCGGATTATTTATTTGCAGGTCCGTATTCCAGTGCTAAGGTTTAACGGCCTGTACAAATTTCAAGTGGAAGCGTGGGGCTACAACGTGACTGACGATGAAGCCAGCTCGGACACCAGTTCATCTGAATCTGATTACTACTGATAAAATCCCTTGCAGGGCTACAGATTTGGTTCACGCGGGAGCGAAAGAGAAAGAAATATTTATTTTCCTCGTATTTTCTCTCGTTGGGTCGCTCTCCGTAGTTTCTAGCAGGACTACCAACTAGCAAAACAGGACGCGGCGACGATTATGTACAATATATTAATTGTTTTAATTTTTAATTTTTGTTAGTTGTGTTCTAAGTTTTATTTTGAATTACATGTGTCATAATTATTTTTCTATGGACTTTTTCTATTGACTTTTTTAACTCATTTTAAGGGTGTAATTTGTCTAAATAAATGATTTTAATAATAAATAAAAAATAATACTTGTGAGGTGTACTTGGAATGTGTACCTACCAGCTTCTAGCCGAGACAAACCAGCTTATCAAAGCATTCCTCGCAAGTGTGTTGAAAAACGTATGAAACGCGTGTGCATTGGTCATTACACTCCCGGCTCTCATATCACCTCGAGTGTAATGACCAACACTTGTATCATAATAATTCTATATTTTTATTTATTTATTTAATTTTTTTATTATTGCTGCACGGACTCCGGAGCCCGTGCCTTTTATCAATTTTTACAATTATTTTTATCAACTAAAACTGAACATAAAAACTAAAGACTACAAAAGGTATATACCAACGAATCTTTATACTATTGCAGACCTAAGTGCTATTATAGATTTGCGTATATTCTCCGAGCAGTCCAGCTCCCGCAAGAGCACCCGTTCACGAGTTGACACATGTACCAGCCATCGCTCTCCACCACCATATTGTACGGAAGTGGGCGACTCGCCACACGACGCCGCCGCAAGAAGCTTTTTAGTGAGCGTGTCTGCTCTGGGGTATACACGCAAAACATGTTTTAATGTTTCTATTCTCACTCAAAGCTCCCTAATATTTCAAATGCAAAATTAGATGTCAGATAGTTGTGGTAAACTTTGTCATTTGCTTAGTGCCAGACAAAGGCAGTATTAGAAAAAATCTGTTGTCAAAGTTAACGAACGTTTCGGTATTCGAGGGTTAGTTGTGACTAAACTAAAAGTGAGATATATTTTCCCCCGAATATTGAAACGATTATTAACTTTGACAACAGATTAATTCTAATACTGCCGTTGTCTGCCACTAAACAAATGACAAATTAGCAATAGACTTAATCTGTCGTCAAAGTTAACAAACGTTTCAGTATTCGGGGGCTTATAATGTAATATGATGATAAAGATAAAATAGCAAAATGCGTTATAAACAAAATAGAAAAAGATAAAAGCGCAAACGAATAAATAAATATAAGTCTAATTCAGTACGTCAAAGTTTCGTACGGTCAGCATGCAACGTATATGTCAAGGCAATTTAACAAATTCAAATTCATTTTACTTAGCCTGTGAGTCTGGGTTACTAAGTTGATATATGTGTAAGAGGTACAAGTTCTCCAGGGGCGCTAGTCTCGACTTTTCGCTATGCACTTTGCGACCGAATTCCGTCGCTATGACGCAAAATTCAACGCTATTTTTGCGTTTTTTCAAAACAATTAGTATTCGTCGTCGAATTTTGCGTCATAATGACCGAAGTCGGTCGCTATGACGCAAAATTCAACGCTTTGTTTGCGTTTTTTCGTTAACTTTTCGACTTCTTTGTCGAATTTTTGCGTCATAGCCACCGAATTCGATCGCAAAGTGCTGTAGCGAAAAGTTAACAAAACAATTAAAAATAATGTTACTAGTAAAACGTTAGTTTTTATTTATATAAATATCTAATTAACCGAGCGAGGCGAAGGTCTCAGGCTCTACGGAAAACAAGACATCGTTTGTATGTTTCTGTGTAGGTATATACAATTTGTCCCAATACAATTTTTAAGCTCGAATATGAGCTGAATCGGTGCAGGGGTTGTGAAGATATAGGGATCGCGAGGTCTCAGTTCGGCGCGAACTACTAGTATATTTTTATGTTAGAATTTGAGTAAAATTCGGTCTAGGGTTTGTTATGTTATAGGGGTCATGAGGTCACAGTTCGTGAACTACCAGTAATGTAACTACCGAGTGTGCACTGCTACCACAATCTTTGCAGGCGTATCAATCATTATGCTTGGAATATTATCCCAAAGATATCTTACTGTTTTACCCCCGAGTACTGAAACGTTTGTTAATTTTGACAACAAATTAATTCTAATACTGCCTTTGTCTGGCACTAAGCAAATGACAAAGGCAGCAATAGACATAACCGTCGTCAAAGTTAACAAACGTTTCAGTATTCGGGGGTTAGGCTGTTAGACAGACGTAGACAGAGATCGAAATTATATAATCTTTTCGATTTCGTTATCTCATTTTTTTGTTTAAATTCTCACATGCTTACATCAATAATGTAAAAATGCGCGAGCGAGACAACTTTACTTTGGACGCGGGTCAATTTTTTTTTTGCCAACCATGACATGTATCAAGACGCGCCAAAGAGGGCGGTGCACGAATGCAAATCGTTCAGGCTTCGATGGGCGTCGCATCTTGACTCAGGCGCAGAATCAGATAATATACATAAAAAAAAGAAACAGTAAGATAAGTTTTGTTTGAATAAAACGGGAATACTCACGTTAAATTGAGTCGGTTATTCCGACTATAGTTTCGATCACATTCGGTGACCTTTATCAAGGAATGTTCAGCGAGACACGCGCGCGACCTCGTCTTGCCTTGCAAGCTTGCTTGCTTGTAGCTCGCAGTGCATATAAGTATAAGTATAAGTGATAAAGGTCACCGAATGTGATCGAAACTATAGTCGGAATAACCGACTCAATTTAACGTGAGTATTTCCGTTTTATTAAAACAAAATGTATCAAAACCACGTCAGTTTTCATAGTAAGATAAGTAAGCCTTTGTTACCAGTTACGAGTAAGACTATGATGCGTGCTGCGACAAAATCTTTTCTACTCTCTATGGCTCGCAAAAATGACACCAACGAATACATAATCTTAGTCGAGTCCTAGTAGCCGGATAGTCTTGTTTATGGGCGACACCAAAAACTTGTTTTTTTGTCTTGTTGTTAGAGTAGAGAAGATTTTGTGCGCATACTAGCTGGGCCAGCTGGTTACTGTGAATTCACAAGTTTTTTATTTATTTTGTTTTGGCACACACGAGTCACTCACCGTTCAAGCTTCACGTTTGCCCATAACAGTTCAGTGCCACCCAGAACTTAGAACTTCAGTACAATAGCATAAGCGGCAATGCAATTTATTTATTTATTTATTTATTTAAGCTTAACCACACATATAATAATTAGTGACTTAAACTTAAGACTAATTATAAAATATATGGGTACCCTGGCACAGTAGGGCATTGCAAAACAAAGGCAAAGAATTGCCAGACAGTGTTAATAATAAATAGACTAATTATGCTTTTTAAATACTTACCTACTTACTATTATAATTATTCTAAACTAAATAAGTCAAGTAAGAAATATACAATAGATTAATTAATACATATAACACATAATACATATACAATTGTATATAATAAATATACAATTTAAAGTTTATCATCGAAGAACTCTTCAATGTTATAGTAACATTTTTTTATCAGAAGGTGGCGTAGTTTGTTTATAAACACTTTGTCCGAGGTTTATTTTTTTATTAAGTTAGGGATTTTATTGTAAATTTTTATTGACATGTATTCCGGTCCTCTTTTGAATATCTCTAGTTTAGGTTCTGGGAGTAATAATTTGTCATTTCTTCGCGGGTTATTGCTTTTGATGTATAAATGTATGTGTTTTCTGGTAAATATTGCTGCTTCAAAAATGTAGATACAAGGGAGGGTAAGGATTTTAAAAAAGGTGAAATGAGGCTTGCAGCTGCACCTCTGCCGAATATTCACTATAATGCGAATACATTTTTTCTGCATTTTGAACAAAATGTCAACGTCTGTGCTGTTTCCCCACAGGAGTACGCCGTATCTCAGCCAAGAGTGCGCATAGGCATAGTAGGCTGTGATAGCTGTCGCTTCATCGCTGTTTGATTTTAAAGTTGCCAACGCATACACGAATTGTGACAGCTTGGATTGCAATGCGCTCGTCACCCTTAGATATTAGATGTTAAATCTCTTAATGCCCAGTAATTAGGCTGGAAGCATTGCCCTTCAATCCGGGACACAGTAATGTTTGCACACTACTGATTGGCGGTTTAATAGCTGGCAAAGGTATGGTAATTCCCTAGGCGGACTTTGCACAAGAGACCACTACTGAATATACCTCATGTACCCCCTTATATTGATGGATTAAGAGGACCACTGTGAACTGAGTAAACTCCGCAAGGACTCAGTTTAACTATATATGAGTATATGGGAGATTGGAAGAAGAAGGAACCAAGGCAGACCGAAGAATAGCTTGCAGAATAAACGCACAGGAGTGGAACAGCTTATGTTATAAGTGTTTCTTATTATTAAAAGAAAAAAAATAACCCAACTGCAACTCAAATCAAAGAAAGCAAAGCAAATGCCTATTACACTTGGGATTTATTTATAAATTGAGATATGAAACGGCCAGGCCAATTATAAAATTAAACACAAAAAGTAATAGCAATACATTAATTACAAACTATCGAATCAAACTAAAAAATTTAAAAAACATATTAAAAGTATGAAGCAGAAATAATGCAAGGATAGTTTAGCATAAATTATGCAGCGATACAAGGATTCTAATGATACCACTGGCATCAAAATCGGTCAAGGCATTCAGGAGGTATGGTGCAATAAAGAAACTCACAAATATAAATGAATCCTAAATACATAATACTCTTTTTATCGCACGTCGAGTAAAAATAAAAGGTTTACCTACTTATTTAATACTAGATGCGCCCGCGGTTTCACCCGCTACTCTACAGAAACCGAATATTTTTATGGGATAGAAAGTAGTCTATGTGTTAATCCATTGTGTAAGCTACCCCATACCAAATTTAATTCAAATCCGTTTAGCCGTTAAAGAGTTAAACGGGAACAAACACACTTACATACTTACACACAAACTTTCGCATTTATAATATTAGTGTGATGTGAAAACGGGAAGAGAGATCATTGTCTAACAATGGGACAAAACAAGCATTTGAAATTCTGTAAATTTCCCACTGTTTCAATAGGTAACAGTTAGGCACTGTGGCAGAATCCCAATCAGTTACATGTTAACGATTATACACGACGACAGGAGGCAAATGTGGGTGGTTATTGGACTTGGACCGGCGATGGGCTACCTGATGTGGATGACAGGTTCATTTGTGTAACCGTTGAAGCTTGTACTTACTTAAATAGTGACTGCCGACAGCTCTCGACCAAATCATCAGGTATTAGTTACTAGGTGGAATTCTTTTCATGGAGTATGCCCTTCTGATTATTCTTATCGGAGATGGGGGCGATAAGTCATGCATTGACGATTTCCCCGCCAGCGTCTACCAGAGCCAACCTTTGCTCTTTGAAATACCATTGGCTCTGGCAAAGTGGATCTAGTGAGGCTGCAGAAGGTAGTATTGATGAGAATCAGACGCAAAGCAAGGCGAGGTCGCGCGCGTGTCACGCTTAGCATTTCTTGATAAAGGTCACCAAATGTGATCGAAGCTATAGTCGGAATAACCGACTCGATTTAACGTGAGTATTTCCGTTTTATTAAAATAAAAAGAATCACAAAAGCTGTTGGGGTTACATCATATAATCCTGTGGCGATCCTAGATTCTTCTGTGGCTTAACAGATGCTCCACAGTTTCGTTCTCCTGCATGCCATGCCATAACAAAATATTCGTGGCCCCCAGTTTGTACAAGTGACTATTCAAGTAGCAATGACCGGTTATGGGGCCTAGATCCTAGAGCATGCACTGTAATTGCAAAAGTTGATTCCGCCCGCCCCTTTCTATTATTGGTTTGCCAGACAATCGTGACTTAGGCGCCACCCGTACATAGTGGACATTGCCCAAGCACGCACCAAGCGCTTTGATTCTACAATTTTATACTGGAACTCGCGACCGGAGTGTGCGTTTCCCGAAAAGTATATAATAATACTAGCTGTTACCCGAGACTTCGTTCGCGTAAACCAACTAAAAAAAAAGAGCTGTCCGTCTCCTATCCTTAAGCTATACTTATGCAAAAATTCAGGTCGATCCGTTCAGCCGTTTAGCCGTGATTACCACCAAGAGAGACAGATAGAGAGACAGAGCTACTTTCGCATTTATAATATTAGTTAGGATATATATGTCATCAAATCTGAACAGGTACTTTAATGGTAAGCTTTATTTCTGTTAATTATGTTATTATAAAAAAATATTTAAAAAAAGATACAGCGAAACACAGGCAGCTGTCTGCTTTCCCAATCTTTCCCAAAACAATGCTTTTAAATACTACTAATTACTGAAATGCATCAGTAACCCGACACCACACAAGCTGGTGTTGAAACCAAAGACTGACAACCAATAGACAACTCACGTAGGGTAAGCAGTTTCAGGCAACATATTGGCACAACAAGTTTAGTGTAAGTACATTGAACTTTAAACTCACGACACATTTGGAACACAACACAGTTTTTTTTTTTTTTTTTTTTTTTTATTTATTTATTATTTTTTTTTTATTTAAACAATGTTGTTTAAACAGATTTCTATCGAACTTAATTTATAAACCGTTTTAATTTCGGTCCGGCGGTTTTGGAGAGTAATGATAACAGACATAAAAACATACTAACACACAAACCACCTCTTAACCCAACCTTCTCCAATCCATCGTATAGAAGTAAAAATAAAAATGCTCTACCACACACATTTATTAATGTTTTGAATGTTGTTGTGAAAAGTTGTTGAGTATGATTATGAAGATGTCATCATCATATCAACATCATGACGAAATCCGCTGCTGAACAAACAACGACAATTTGCAACTTGCATCCACCGGTTGTCCGCGACTTTCAAAATATCGTCAGTCTAGTGGGCCTACCTACGCTGCGTCTTCCAGTTCGGGGTCGCACCTCAAAAATCTTTCCCTCCATCGGTTATCGGTTCTTCGAGCGATGTGGCTGCCCTCTGCCACTTCACTTCGTGTATGTAATGATGTGATATAGTAACCTAGTAATGTCTATAAGATAATGTCGTTGGCACAAACGCATTTCCGAAAATCTGTAATTCAGGGTAATGTAAAATGTCAGACCACTAAACTTTCTCTCAGCTTATTAGTTGATTTGTGGCCTGGGGTTTGGTTTCCTTTGATATTGTTTCAACAATTTCGGGAGACACCTGATATTTTTACAAGGGAATCACACTAATAATATAAATGCGAAAGTGTGTGTGTAAGTATGTAAGTGTGCTTCTTCCCGTTTAACTCTGTAACGGCTGAACGGATTTGAATGAAATTGGGTATGGAGGTAGCTTACACCCTGGATTAACACATGCCTACGTGCTAATAATTTTTATCCAGAAAATATTCGGTGTGTGTAGAATAGCGGGTGAAACCGCGGGGCGCAGCTAGTGATAAATAAAACCTGGGTCCGTACTGTGACATCCTCAGCGCGGTGCAATACGATAGGCGATCATGCAGTGTCAGCGGATAATAGCTAAGGATGTCACGGTAAACGGGCCCTGCAAGTGTACTCCAGGGCACCTTGTATTACGTAATGTTTAGGTATGCTTCGCTGTGCGTGCTAAAATTAACTTTATTGCGATATCGCGGAAGTCTTTTCTCTAATTGTCATTCCAGTGAGCTTTCTGTGCTTGCTATTTGTACTATTATCTATTCTGTGACATGAGTTAAGCTCAATATCTGAAGGAGCTTAAAATAACAATAAACAATTAAACACAAATGTTGCTTTAATCCTCTTTCTATTTATTTCGAACAAAATGTGCGTAGAAAATTGCATGAAAGGACTTTTGAAAAGGGCACGCGACCACCAGGTGCTGGCCATAGAATATGTGACAGTTACTGTGGATATAGTCAATAGTTTGTATGCCTGATAAAGTTACTGTGGCAATACATGGAATAATCAATAGTTTGTACTAAAATCAATGCAATGATACACAGAACAGTGAATAGTTTGTATAGATTTTATATAGTTTGGATAGTAGTTTGTTGGGATAGATTGGACCCCTATTGTAGTTTTGTGGTGTAAGTGAAGGGTGGTACTAATTGTTATTTTTAGTTTATTTGCTCGGTTGATCCCTCGAGTGCGATGGCCTTTTGTGGGGATATTTGAAGGGGATGTATTTAAAATGCTAGCTTGATTAAATAACTAGTAGTCCGCGCCGAACTGAGACCTCGCGACCCTTATATCTTCACAACCCCTGGACCGATTCAGCTCATATTCGAACTTAAAAATTGTATTGAAATGAACTACTTGTCTACAAAATTTCATGAAGATCGGATCAACGGTTCGCAAGTTTACCATCTGACAAATATACACACAAACATACAAACATACATACAAATGCTGATTTGTCCCAGTAAACTCTGAGACCTTCGCTTCGCTCGGTCAATAAAATAAAATTTGATAAAACCAGTGCCCTTATTATAAACGTTGGTGAATCTGATTGTGATATCATGCCGTCCCGCTCATTTCAAAATACTCGCACTATGCGCGGTCCCGCTCGCGCACTATCACTATCACGATCAGGGACCCTATTCCTGTGCGCTCGATATTGTCTTGGTCACTCTCACTCCCATTAAACTCTACATTAGAGAGACAGTGATCGAGATAATCTCGAGCGCACAGGAATAGGGTCCCAGGTACGTCCATGATAAGGGGGCGGCAGATGTGATCATATTATTTTTTGAGATATGCGGTACAAACAACACATAAATAGGTATATTATAATCTAAACTTAAATATACAAACTAAAATTAAAACTTGAAACTAAATTAAATGGTATTAAATCAAACAAATACATTAATATGGTCGAAAAACTGCAAAGGAAGTTTTTACGGTGGCTGTATCACAAGCGATACGGGTTTTTTTTTTTTTTTTTTTTTTTATTTATTAATAGACCAACAGCACAAAATCATAATATAAAAATAATCTTAAACAAACATATAGCACAGCCAATAAAAGGTCTAAACATATTACTTAAGTAGGTAGAAACAAATCGTATTATTATTATGTGTATATATAGGTACTGTAAAGAAATAAACTAAATGATATTTTACAAATAATATAAGTATATATATATATATGAAATAAAAATAATAATTATATAATAAAAATATATATATAAACATTAACACAGAAAAATACATGCGCAGTTTAAGAATTAGTGGAATACAATGAATTATATCATATTAGAATAGAATTATAGCCTGTTTATGTACTTATATGAACTTATCCATAAATATATATATATTCTTATGCAATAGTGGGTATACAAATGCATACTTAACACAAAATTATCAAACATGCTTCTGCAAATACACACGACGTCAAACACCTGTCGGATACCCTTTTCTGTATCCCAGCGATTTCGTCATTGGGATGCTAGACTACAACACCCTGGAGGTGAGACGAGCACTTTTCCTGATACGATACGTGTGGCGCATTTTAACGGGCCGTATGAGTGTCCCATCAGTGCTTGAGCGGTTAAGTTTGGCTGTACCGACCAAATATTTAGCAGCTCATCAGCACAATTTATTTCGTGCCCTGGTGCAGGACGGAGTACGGCAGGTTGGCACTCAGTACGCTCAATGCCTTACTGGCCAGGAACTGTGATCTTGACTTGTTTAATTGTGCGGAGGCAGAGGTTCGCAGAATGACAATAGATTTTTATGACACCATTAAGATGCTAGTGATGAAACCAGTGAAATAAGTTAGTAAAATAAATTAGCGTTAGTTAGTATGTTACTTTTTATAAATTATTCTTTGTTTGTTGTATTCTTGTTTTAAGTTAGTTTTGAACCTTAGGTTATGGTCCATGGGTGGGCGAATTGGGGTAACCTGTAATGCCCACTCCTTAACATCATTTTAAAAGATCTATTCAATGATACCCCACATGTGGGGTCCAGGCGATATTTTTTTATCCCCACTTATTACATGTATGACAGCCACCCTATTAATATAAAATTATGTTTTTTTAATTCTGTCAAAATTGTCACCTTACAAAGACCTATTCACCGACATCCAACGTGATGGGGTGAAGCGATATTTTTTTTACCCCCCCCCCTTACATGTATGGGAGCTACTCGTATTTTCCATAAAAAAGTTTTTTTTATTTTTTGAAACTTAGTAGGTCTTAGACTTAAACTTAGACTATCGTTGTGCAAAATTTCATGCATGTAAGTTTATAACTTTAAAAGTTATAAGGCTGTAAAAGATTCAGACAGACAGACGGACGGACAGACAGACGGACAAGACGAACTTATAAGGGTTCCTTGTAGTACTACGGAACCCTAAAAAACCGCATTTAGGTCGCTGTCTACGGATAAGGTGCCTAAAAAATAATTAATATTAATATTCATTTGACACACAAAATGAGACGTATCCTAGACCTTACATAATAACTATAAATGATTCGAACCGACTCCCGATCACTTTTTTGGGTTACATCAAATGCATAAACACATACAATTATTTTAAACCTTATGAATGGGTCGATAAGAGTGATGTTGGATTATAGAGGGGCGAGGGTAGGGTCGGCGAAATTCGGCCCACTTTCGCTTGCATCCGTTGGAATCGGGAGCATTCGTTAATATTCGTTTAATACGATTTTCAGCAATAGGTCAGCGAGGTCGTTTGTGGGGGAATTATCTGGAGATATGTCGGACGATAAATCAATCCGTGTGGGCTGAAAATTTGAATTGATTTGATTTTTGTGTAATTTGAGGTATTACAACCTGTAAGGGTAGATATATAGATAGATAACTCTTTTGTTCATACCAGAAAAAAACATACAAAAGACCAAAAAACAACTTAAAACTAGTGTAACAACTGACGGCCTTATCACTTAAAGCGATTTCTTCCAGGCAACCTTAGTATCGAGAGGATTTGTATGGAAGAGGTAATGGATGACACATGGTCCTTTTTACCCGACTGCCCAAGAAGGAGGGTAATGTTTTTGGGAAGTACATAAAGTACTAGCTGTTACCCGCGACTTCGTTCGCGTGGACCTATAAAAACAAAAGTAGCCTATGGCCGTCTCCGATCCTTAAGCTGTTTATGTGCAAAAAGACACAAACAGACAGACAGACAGCTACTTTTGCATTTATAATATTAGCTAGCTAGTTTAGAATACTTTTATCATAGGAAATATTTACAAAACTTCAAGACAACCAACCAGTAATATTATAACATAATTATAACCAAATAATATTTTATCTATGTTATAACCAACCAGTAGTATATCCCGGGAAAACGTTCGGTTTCCGAGGGATTTCCCACGCGAGTGAAACCGCGGGGCGCAGCTTGTAATATATGTATAAATCCCCAAGCCACCTGCCAAGCGTGCGGATAATGGTAACGTGGGGAGGCTTCGGCCTGTAGTGGACATCTAAGAGCTGATAAGGGGAATATAATTATGGTTTAAATGGGCCAGTAAACAAGGCATTCGATACTTTTCTAGAACCTACAGCTAAAATACTAACCGCTATCACACGATCCAATTCTAGCACAGAACAGAAGAGAACATCCGTCGACACGTCAGTGCCAAGAGTTACCGTGTGGCTCGTTCCATGTTCCTATGTGGGTCAACCCGGCGGAAGAGATATGCGATAGAGTTAGCAGCATATGGGAACACCTGCCTCGCGTTAGTGGGATCTCCATGGGTAATATCGCCAGTGTTAGAAAATATGAAGGCCAATTTACACGTACCTAAACTAAATTTAACGTATTCCCGCTGTCCAAATTGCCCCTATGTCTTTACTTTTGTAAACAGTCAATTTAGTAATAAGTTAAATACTGTTTTTATTTTTAAGCCGTCGGGTGATAATATAGTTTCAAATTGAGTATCTACTTGTCGAGAACAAAAAGATAACGCTATCACTTTCGCGTGAAGATGAAAAGAGATGGCTTTAGCGCGCGCTAGTGAAGAGATCAGGAAGGAGCCCAAGTTTGCTATTTGCCAAAGAAAAACAATTTAAAAACGATGCAATTAATATTCTATTACAGTAGCCCAGAGGATTAGCAAGTTGAAGTGGCAGTGGGCAGGGCACATAGCACGCAGAACTGATGGCCGATGGGGCTGTAAGGTTCTCGAATGGAGACCACGTACCGGCAAGCGCAGCGTAGGACGTCCACCCACAAGGTGGACGGACGACCTGATAAAGACCGCAGGAACGCGCTGGATGCGAGCCGCTTCCATCCGCTCTTCGTGGAAATCTAAGGGGGAGGCCTATGTCCAGCAGTGGACGTCCTGTGGCTGAGATGATGATGATGATGAGTTGTCACTGAAGTTGGTAGTCTGCTTAATTATCAATAGTACAATGAATATTATTAAGTTATAATATTAATTACTACTTACAACTAAACGAGGAAAACAATCAAAATTCTGTGCTTTATTATTCTTATCAAAATTGTGAAACAAAAAAAGGTGAGGTCTTTTCAATGACTCTTATCTCTTTTTTTTAAAACTTATTTTTGGTTTATCAAGATTATCGACAAATAATAATGTCTTCATGTTTTCCCTCTCAGCAATACGAGACGATAAACAAAATAATTATCTTAATAGATAATTATTTAATTTATCTTAATAGATAATTATTTAAAATAATTATCTTAATAGATAATTATTTTGTATTATATTTGATATTAGAGATAATTCTCGACGTAAGATCTCTAATATACATAACTAATGTGGTGCAAGAAATAGAAAAAACACATTATTTCCAGTATAGCTCCTGAGAATGGTCCCAGCTTCACTCTTATCTGTATAGATCAGCATGTGTTGATAAGCGGCTGTCTAACAACACTAATTTATGTCACGAAAGATGACAGATAACTGCTTGTGTTTTCGAGAAATCAATTCACACGTGGAGACAGTTAAGATAACAAAATTTGCTTCCATTCCAGAAGACAGAATAAGTAACAACTTTAAACGTGGAATCCAAATAGCGTATCAGGGATCACTTTCGCTCTTAGATGAATAGAGATGGCTTTAGCGCGCTCTAGTAAAAAAAAACCAGATAATTGCTAATTACATCTAAACCAGAAAACTCAATCAAAATTCTGTTCGATGCTCTCCTAGATATTATTACCTCACTATTAGTGTAATAATCACTTGAATATACACTAAGGGTCCGGAGCGTCAGCGACAAATGTGTGTAAATCGAGGTCTTTTCAAAGTTTTTTTTTTATCGAGAATATGTAATGTCATCAAGGTTTCCCTCTATGTTAAAGTAGACGATAGAGCCAAAATACTTACAAACATACATACATAGACTGTTAAACTCATGACCATCCTTTTTCATGGTCGGGTAAAAAAAAGTATGTATCTCAAATAAGATTTTTAGTCCACATAACGAGATGCACTGAATAGACAAACCACTTTTTTTTTTAAATATGGCTACGTTTCATTAATTTCATTAATCAATTAAATGTCGGTAACTTCTTATCTTTAGAAATGTTTAACGAGATAACATTGGACCTTGGACGAAACATAAATCCATGCATTGGACATTGAGAAATAATTCAAGGTTGTAACAAAAACGTGACAACTTCTAGATTTCGTACGATACTTAATATTTGTAAAGACATTATTTCTGTTCAAGATTTCAGATCTATCAGTGATTTTTCTATTTTTGGATTTTGTATTGTTTTTATCTTTTACCTGCGGCAAAATGTCATTCTAGGCTTGTGTTTTCTAGGTTAGCTTGAAGGTTGCATTTATATTATGACGCGTTCTGATCACGATTTGAAAATACTGTTATAAGACTGTTATCCGAAGAGTTTTTGTAATTGTAGAACACGGTCTAACTTGAACAGGTTCCTGGCTCACTAGTAGCGTATCTGCCTCATGAGAGCCTCATGAGGTCTCGGGATTCCCTACTGAGCAGATATCGCTGCTCTGGATCTGGGTGCTAGCTCAGTCTGTGGTGCTAGTTGTCTGTGTCTCTGTGCGTGTTCTATCGCATTACCGTTACAGAGAATCACACTGAGGAGCTCCGAGCACAAAAAACATAGTTCTATGTTTATTTTGGACTATGAGTGTGACGCTTAAGCGACGGGGGACCAAATTTGTAATTTTAAACGACCTGCCTAAGCAAACAGCATGGGGAGCGTTTAGTGAAAGCGGAAGCCGGAGCAATTTCTGGAAGCGAATGTTTTCGTAACAGGGTTTATAATGCAGTGTTTCTTTTGTAAATTAATTATGTCGACAGTCCCTCATGTCATAAACAGTAGGTCAAATACTCACAAATATGTGTTCGTGTGAGGTAGGCGTGAATTATATTAAGATCAGACATGGAGACGAAATGGCAGACGGTCTGCCAGATGTTTATTGAGAGTTAGGCCGCTGCAGATTTTTATACAGGGTTACAAGCAAAGGGGCTCATAGTATTCATGATTGTGAACAGATTTTACTATGGGGCCAACCCTGAAATCGAGAAATCTGCTGTTCTATACATGTTCTCGAGTGTCATTGACATTTTTCTATGGAACAAATGATATTTTTTTGCTGAACGGCTGAGCTTGGTTGGTCCCATAATAAAAGTTGTTTATAAATGATGAGTACTATGAGCTATTTTCAGCTTAGCATACCCTTTCCTTATAACCCTGTATATTACGGTATTTTTTTTTTGTTAATTCTTGTTATGTGCTGTGATAACTGAAATTCAGCTAAGCTCTAATTGTCCTTCGTCCCACAAGTATTTACGATAAAACTCAAACGACGAACTAAAGCAAGTTTTTACCAGACTGTGAAAAAAAGGGCCCATGTTTACATTCCTCCATGCAAGCTTAAAATGCATTTGCAATGCTAATATTGTGCCCTTTGAGGTCTGCAAACAGTTGTAAAAAGTAATTTCATGCCGAAATATGTTTTGGAACTTTTTTGGTAGGCAAAATAGGTTGTATCGCTGTAGGTTATTACCGCAAGTAAAAAAGTTATATTTTTTTAAATGATTTTAAAAGTATTTTTTGCTGTATCTAATGTATCTAACAATTCTAACATTTCAGAGGTTAATAAAGAGCTGTAAAGAAAGTCAGTTTAATATATATAATTTTTTTTAATTCGCAAAAATAATTATTCACAATAAAATATGAACTGAAACTAGGCAAAACACTAAAAAATAAATATAAAATTTTAAATCAAAGACAGATTGCTGTCTTACTCGCACATTTGCAAGTTTTTGCAGTAAAAATAGTCACCATGCGCCCCTCAACCAAATCTTCTCTACACTTTTTTCCGTGCGAAAAGAAGACAAACGTCTACATATTCGTAGCCGTGACCTTTTTTTGCATGCTAAAAAGAGTAGAGAAAATTTTGTCGCGGTGCGCAGGCGCCTTCTGGACGCAGCTCTCAGATAAAATCTAAGCAAATCTTGATTTCCTAGATACGAAATGACTAGTGATTACGTAAGTAATGAATTGGCATTAAGTCTGTTTTCGCCTGGTTACTCACAAATCTTGAATGAGATTGTAAACGACGTCATTTCTGAATGGTATCACCGCATGATGCATGGCTGGATCAGTGTTTCACTACAATTAAGCCCAGACTACATAAAAGCGGAGACGTGAGAAGAGGAGATGTGTTAGAAACAACGAATAGGATTTCGTTATTTACACATCTCGTCTCCGCTTAGCTTCGGTGGAGACGGTCGAGCAGAGATGAGAGGAGATTACGCATTACTGTGTTCCGGCTTGAAGGGCAATGTTTCCAGCGTAATTACTGGGCATACAGAGACTTAACATCTAACATCTCAGGGTGACGAGCGCAGTGCATTGCCGCGCATAGCTTTGAAGTGTTGAAGTTCAAAATTCTGGGTGGCACTGAACTGTTATGGGCCCGCGTGTCGGTTAACATCAGGTGAGCGACTTGATAGAATCGTCACAGAGTAAAAAAATAAAAACGCGACGACGCGTAGCGGAGACGAGAGGAGACGTGAGCGGTGTGTAAGTACCACTACCACCACTAGTTCCTCCGTAACGCCCAACCCACCCGCCACGCCCGCGCCACTCAACTGTCGCTAGTACAGCGCCGCACGCAGTTCAGCTCCACTAGCCAGTCCACATCTCTGCTCTGATCTAGCCAGTACGCATCTGCGCACAGCTTCGGTGGAAACGTATCTCCTCTCGTCTCCGCTTCGTACATCCTCGCACATCTCCGCTTCGGTGGATTCTGGGCCTTAGTAAGCGATTAGCGTCAGTGGGCGAGCGACTAGACACTGTCGTCACAAAGACATAAAAAAATGTTCTATTTAAACCTGACGGTAATCATCACGCTCGCTCACGAAACACAGAAAGCACAACACACAGACAGTCTAAACTGTGTGTAGAGAGACACAAAGACTAGGTCATTAGTCTAGGATTCGAAACACGAGTCTTCCTAGCAACATGACATTACGCCAATGTCAGTCATTCCAAAGAACCCTGGGAAACCGACAGAGGTGACTGACTGTCTGCGTCTACCGTAATACGAGGGCTGATGTTATGCTACGTCATCCTTATGCAAAAACTGGGTTATACAGAAAAGGTGCACTAAGCTGATAGGAGATGATTGTCTCATAATTACGAACATTCTCGTCGATTTCGACCAACACTGAAACTGCAACAAAAAACATTTATCATCATCACCATCAGGCTGAAAACGACTCGCAGCTGAAAAAAGGCCTCGCGCTTGGTCTCGCCTGGCAGGCGGCTTGAGGATCACAGAACTTAGTATATGCTCGGGATAAAAAAAAAAAAAAAAAATACGATCACAAAATGAATGAAACAGTAGTTTTTTTTTTAAATGAGAATAACCCTAACATTACTATAAAGAAACAGCTGTTCCATACAAAATCGTTATCCAAGAGAAATGTGTGAAGAAGTTGCTGTAATGTTTGTCCTCTTGAGAGGACAGACTGGAAATTACGCTAATATTATAAATTCGAAAGTTTGTGCGTAAGTGTGTAAGTTCAACTCGGTAACGGCTGAACGGATTTGAATAAAATCTGGCACGAAGGTAGCTTCTAGCCTGGATTACACATAAGCTACTTTTTATCCCGAAAAAATAATCGGTTTCTGTAGAATAGCGGGTGAAACCGGGCGCTGCTAGTAATCTATTTTTTTTTTGCGTTGCAGTTTTGGTTCCGTAGTTAGTTGTTCACGATGACGAGTACTATAAGGTTCGCCCTGCTTGGTGCACCTTTACGTGTAACCCTGGTTATACATATAATAAATAATAGGTGTAGAGTTGGTTGGTTATAGCTCTCAGAGTTTGCAAGCTGAAGTGTCAATGGGCTGAAGAACCGATAACCAATGTGGAAGAAAGGTTCTTGAGTGGCGACCACCAACCGGAAGACGAAGCGTAGGCAGGCCTCACACTAGGTGAACCGACGACATTGTGAAAGTCGCGGGCAACCCGTGGATGCAAGTGGCACGTTGTCGGTCGATGTGGCGGTCTAAGGGGGAGGCCTATGTGCAGTAGTGGACGTCTTCTGGCTGATGTCATCGAATAAATTATAGATTCAATTTTTTACATTTCATGGAATACTACAGCGCTGCGTTTGGTTTTGCGGACGAGATATTCGTAGATAAATCCTAATTAATATTATAATTCAGAGGAATATAGCCGCAGTCGTATCAACAACAACTGTGTGTATGTCCCAACATTACAACTGTCAGTCCATACAAAACAATGGAGCAACGCCATCTAGCGAACTATAGGCAGTAGCTTTGTCCTTCTGTTGATATATGTCTGATATTTGTCGCGTTGTCTCAGCTAAACGGCTGAACGAATCGTGATAAAATTTGATAAGGAGTTACTGTATAACGCAAAGACTGACAAGGGATAATAGATAAAGCAGAGTTATTCAGTAAACTGTATCTGTGTATCCCAAATATTTGTAGTGGCAAACGTGCCTATATGTGCACGACGCGAGTCACGTACGGTTGACAGTTGACACGGACTACAAAAAAATCAAAAGTAACCGCTGATACTTTAAGCCTGTAATCTAAAAGCTTTTAGATATTGTTTTTAAAGTGTTTCTTTAGCCATTTTTCTCGGGTTACCGTAAGCTATTGGGAGAAAGAGTGTAACGCGTCGTAGCAGGATCTAACAATTTAGTTTTGGGACCAGATAGCCAGGTAGGGCAAGGTAGGTGCAAGGTGCCACTTTGGAGTAGACTGACATTGACGACAAAAATTCAAAAGAGACCAGTTAATTTATTTAATTAAAAAACTTGAATTATTGCAAAACTTGACACTGGCTAAATACACTATGTGAAATCATTTCGAAAGTGTACAGTTTTTTTCGATGGTTTTTCTAATCCAATTTCTTTAAAACTCCACAAATTATCGGCCAAAAGGGTTATTCATCTTTCTACGCGACAAAAACGGAATGGATTGAGGTTATTTATAAATAGGAACTTACCTAAAAACTTGAAACAATAGGAAACGACTTCCGTGATTCTATTTTTGAAACGCTATTGACATCTGTGAATGTGTCAAAGAGCTTTTAGAAAAAAAAAAACACTTGTGTTACGAAAGAGAATAATGAGGTTACAAATGGTGTTAGGTACTTTGCCAAAAGATGTATAGTTATGTCCGTAAGTACTGCCCTTCTATCTGAAATACAGTAATGTTTGCACACTACTGCTTGGCGATTGACGAGTATACACCCATATTTGTGCAGAACGCGTGATCATAAAGCAAGATTTGCGTGTCTGAGATAAGTCAAGCAAAGTGACCACAATTAAATTAGACATTGCAACGTAATGCTGTGTCAGTTCTATGTCTATTATTCTGTCTCAATGTCTATTAGCCTTCCCAGTATTAGGGTGTCTACACATGGCCCGACCCGACATCGCTTGAAAGAGATGGCTATATATAAGTTTCTGGGGAAGCGAAAGGGAGAAGCTATAACCTTAATAGTTTGTTTCTTTTGCTCACGTGAAATTCAAATCTAGCTGTACCTTTCCCACGATGTCAGGTCGGGCCAAGTGTAGACACCCTAACAATCACGTCACACTAAATTCAATATCGCTAACCGAAGTTTATAAAAGACCACATGAAATGCCAACCTTATACACACTTAAGTATAAATACGAGTTTTGGAGGGAACGTGAAGAACTCATGTCGCGACATTGTATTATTTTCCAAAACTTGTGTTATGTCGAGTGTTAATTTGTGAAAATGGTGGATTTTTCTTAATTAAAGTGTTCCTGAACGTGCATGAGTGTTGGCGAATAGTATAATATTGTGAAACGTGACTCTTCGTGTTGTTTCCAAAACTCCATAGAAACCTCTAGTAAAGTATCCACCACTTTAGTGGGGCATGACGTGGACTTGACCGTGACTTACTTTGCTTGACTTAGACTATGACTGACACTTATTTTAATTGTGAAATATTTAACTTCACTTGAAATATTACAATACTTGACACTGGCTAAATACACAACGTGTGGAGCCAAAACATAAGAGAAGAAGAAGAAGTAGAAAGAGTTTTAGCGGGAACGTGAAGAAATCATGTCGCGTCATTTTATTATTTTCCAAAACTTTTTTACGAATATTTACCCGTTAAGTGTTCGTGAACATGCACGAGTGTTGGTGAATGGTATAATGTCGTGAAACGTGAATTTTCGTGTTGTTTCCAAAACTCCATAGAAGGCTCTAGTAAAGTTTTCATCACTTTGCTGGGACATGACTTGGACTTGACCGTGACTTGCTTTGCTCGCCTTTGACTGTGACTATGACTTATTTGACAATATTCACCAAAACTTGAAAAAACATGAGTGTACTTGACACTGGCAAATGCATAAGACGTAGGGCGCCATAATCCTCTTAGGAGGAAAGAGAAAAAAAAAAGAAGTAGAAATACATTTGACAGGACCTACTTTTTTTAATTATTTGACGCAAACCTAACTAGTACGTGTGAAAACCTTCAAAAACAGGCTAATTGTTTCCCATTAGGAGAATCAGTAAGGAATTAAGGATCTTACCTCACTTTGTAGTTACTGTTATTTATTCTGTACCACAGGTAAATAGATTTGTTAATTACCACTTACGTGTGCTTTGCTGCATTCGCAAACACTAATTAGGAACAATCTGAACCTGGCCTTTTGGAGAAATTCAGAGTCGCAGTGGGCAATGGAGAGAGCTATGCTCGGAGTTTCTTTGCGCGATAAAATCCGGAACGAGGCTGTTCGTTGAAGAAGCAGTCACTGATATAGCTCTCAGGGTTTGCAAGCTGAAGTGGCAATGGGCACTAGGCAGGCCACATTGCTAGAAGAACTGATAACCAATGGGGAAGATAGGCGCAGCGCAGGCAGGGTGGCCCGACGACATTGTAAAAGTCGCGGGCAATTGGTGGATGCAAGTGGTAAATTGTCGGTCGGTGTGGCGCTCTAAAGGGGAGGCCTTTGCTTAGCAGTGGTCGTCTTCCGGCTGGCGGACAAAAGCCTTCTCCTACACTGAACGATAATTTGAGGCTTGCATCCACCGGGTACCCGCGACTTTCACAATGTCGTCGGCCTACCTACACTGCGTATTCCATTTCTTGGTCGCCATTCAAGAATATTTCTTCCCCGTCGGTTACTGGTTATTCGAGCGATGTGGCCTGCCCATTGCTACTTCAACTTGCAAACCTTGTATATTGTATTTGGTTCCTTTCTGTGTAGGTAGGTACCGTTCATGTAAATTTTCTCAGCATTTTGTCCTGAATTAAAATCTAAGACTGTAAGCTCATTCTCAGACAATAGAATTTTTTTTTTCACTGTCACTTATTGAGATGCTGGTGCTTAATTCTCAAAAATACCATGTGTTTTGTTGTGTCGTATCGTGCTTATCGAAGGATAAAGACGACTTCGCAGAATACCTTTGTAACAAAACGCTTATTTTTATAGCAAAACATTTATCCGGGCTAGCAAGGCATCGACAACACCATTATAGTGTTGCAGTTCGATAATTGGTTTTACTTACCATCAGGTGGACCGTTTGTTTCTTTTCCGATCCTTTAACGTAAAAAAATCAACAACAACGGACGGTCAGAAAGATGGACTGGACATTGGAGACGGGAAGAGAAGCAATATCGATTGTTCTAGAATGAGCCCGTTAATAACACTTGTCTAATTCATTTCGACACTAGGCACATACGAATCCAATTGTATTAGGTACGATTGTTATCTTAGCGCGAAGCGTGCGTGTGCGCAGAAAGTAATTCCAGGAACATTGGGAAATACCGGTAGGCTCGTGATTATTGTAACGAATAACAATTGGGACTTCATTTTTAGGGTTTCGTGCTCCAGTGGTAATAAATAATCATACTACTGTCATTCTGCTGCCCGTCAGTCTGTCCGTTCGTATGTGCCAATATTCCCCTTCCGCCAAAACAAATTTTGGCGCTGAACTATATGGTAACGTGTCGCTAACCGTCATGCGAGCGACTAGCTTGTCGATAGCTAGCCAGTCAAGCACTAGGAGGTACCTAGTGTACTTTTCTTTTTTTAAGGGGCTTATTAAATTATAATTTTTTGCTCGTTCTTGAAAAGAGATGACAAAAAATAAATAAAAAAAAAACAAAAAAAAAACGTTTGTCAAAAACTCAGATAATTGACAATTACAACTCAACCAGGAAATGAATAAAAAATCTTTTCTATGCTGCCACTTAGATATTATTATTACCTCACTATCAGGATAATAATTACTTCAATATACACTAGGGGCTCGGGGATCCAGCGAAAAATGTGTGTAAAACGAGGATCATGTTTTTTTTTACGAGAAAATGTTATGGAATCATGTTTTAGCTCATCATGAATCATGTATCACCTCTTAGCTTTACTTCTAGTATAGCTAAGGAACACGATTCGTCTACGATAGAATCAAAAAACATACATCTCAACTAGGGCATGTAATACCGGAGCAATTTACAATACCGGTATTGGGTCCGGTACTAGGCCTCAATACCGGGATCCCGGTATTGGAGGTTTTCGTAAACTTTACTTGATAACAGTTGCCATTTTAATAAAATCTCACTATTAACACTGAAAATTAACAAAAAACGATCAAATTGACTTCCATCATCATTATCATCAACCAGAAGACGTCCAGTGCTGAAGAACAGCCTCCCTCTTTGAGCGTCATACTCTCAGGCCAAACAGATCTACTAATCTGGTATACTATACAAGAACAGTACCGAGTGGCAAGCACGTCCTAGAGCGTAATGAGGTGATTTACAAACGCTTAAGACGTTATGCCCTTATATCAAGTACTTTTAAACCAATACCGGGATCCCGGTATTGAAATGCTCAGTACCGGTATTGTCATATTGGTTCGTAGTACCGGTATTACGCAATACCGGGATCCCGGTATTCATGCCCTAATCTCAACATAAGATCTACGTCTACATAACTAATGAGGTGCATGGAATCGAAAAAAAAATTTTTTTTTCAGTTAGCTTCTTAAATATTACCAAATCAAATGTTACTATTTCACAACACGGTTCGTGTTATTCAATTCCTAAAAGATTAAAACAATAAAAATCTTTTATTATCAATTTCTAACACGTCGAAACGGCGATATAAGTAAAAAATCTGAAGAATATAAACTTAACACACCGTGACCGATTTTAAATTGTTTTTAAAATGAATTTATTTAAATTTAAACGTGAAAGTGGCAGATTTAACGCCGAAATGTATAAATGAAGACCACACATCTGGCATCCCGTGTCGGATGGAGATTGACGTCTTTATATTAGTGATGGTTTAAGGCCGAGAAGAAAAGTATCGATATCGATTATTTTCGTTTGATGAGAAGAAACTTGACGCTGACATAAAGTCGAAAAGCAAAAACGACAGAACACTTACCAAGCAAAGCGCCTTGAGAAATGATTTAATTGATTTCTGAAAAGAATTTTGATTGAAGTTGGGATTACTATTAAAATCAGTTGTCAAACGAAAAAGAAAAATTTAAACCCAGCATCATTTAAATATTAAATTATCCTTTTTTATAGAAATTTTTAGAGTAACTGCATTTTTAGCATTTCAATTCGTGTATAAGTCAAAACGCACGTATGTTATAACAATGTTATGCTCCATCTAATTTGATTAACTCTTGCTTCTATTGCGTTCAACTTTCGTTGTAACATGATATCTTCGATAAAACAATGATTACTCGTCCCATCACTAGTCCCTTTCCAAAATTACATCTCAGTATTCTCAATGTTACCATCACTAATTTGCTTTAATGCATGTATTTATTATAATTTTGGCATGTAAATTATAGGCTTACTTGATTTAAGCGTCGTTTTGCAAATACGGACCACCTAGCAAGATACAAGTTATAATTTTACGTAAAACTATAAAAGAAGCCTTTTAAAAATTAATGGACAATTAACGGTGTTATTAATTTTAATATGTTATTAATTCGTTTGATAAGATCTCTCTATAATTCTATTTAATTACTAGCTGTAACCTACTATTTTCTTTGAGGAGCTGCTTGACTTGCCTCGCAAATACCAATTAAAAACGGCCAAGTGCAAGTTAGACTCGCGCGTCTAAACTTCAGGGACCTATTCCTATTCCTGTGCGCTCGAGATTATCTCGGTCACTGTCTCTCTAACTTAGAATTTAATGGGAGTGAGAGTGACCGAGATAATCTCGAGCCCATAGGAATAGGGTCCCAGGTCTGTTACTTATTCCGTTTAAGCTCGTGGGTTCGATTCCCATCTAGGACAAATATTTATGTGATGAATATTTGTGTTTGGTCTATGTCTGGGTGTTAATATCTATATAAGTATGTATTTAAAAATATCTATGTACGTATATCAGTCTCTGGCAGCCATATTACAAGCTTTGCTTAGTTTGGGGTCAGATGACCGTGTGTGCAATAATGTCCCAGATATTTATTTATTTATTTTATTATTTATTTAAGCTCAGATTAAAGAGGTTTTTAATCTGAGCGTTTAGGAGCTAGAGACCTGTCACGTGCTCGGACGGAAGGACGGCGGAGCGACAACAATTAGGGCTACGTTTACGTTTTGGGTACGTAACGCTAAAAATTACGAACATACATAAAAGTTCAATCCCTATTAGGGATACATTTTCCCAAAAGGGCATTAATTTTCACATATCCTTTCTCAGTAACAAAGTTGAATAAAAAAACTTCAATGGAAACTTTCATCTCCTATTCAATCCCTATTAGGGATTTCCGAAAACCATTCCTTATTAATAATAATAATTACTGAGTGGAAATGATAATAGATACATAAACGATAATTTTCTTAAGAATACCATTGCCAATATTTTACAGCAAATTATATATAAAAAAATTAAGAAGAAAAAATATAGATATGTGTTTTTCCCTTTTCCATCGCATTTGGCAAAGATGTTGTAAAGATAAATTATCTTTTTTTTAAATGTCCGCTCAGTAATTTTTATATTAAATACGGTTGAAACAAACGCGAAGGAGTTTTGGCGGGAACGTGAAGAATTAATGTCGCGTCATTTTATTATTTTCCAAAACTTGTGTAATTTCGAGTGTTAATGTGTAAAAACGGTGAATTTTTACCCGTTAAGTGTTCGTGTACATGCACGAGTGTTGGTGAATGGTATAATGTCGTAAAACGTGAATTTTCGTGTTGTTTCCAAAACTCCATAGAAGGCTCTAGTAAAGTTTTCACCACTTTACTAGGGCATGACTTGGACTTGACCGTGACTTGCTTTGCACGACTTTGACCGTGACTATGACTTATTTGATAATATCTAACAAAACTTGAGAATATATATGTATACTTGACACTGGCAAATGCATAAGACGTGCGACGCCAAAATCCTCTTCGGAGGAAAAAAAAAAAAAAAACAAACGCGAACGAACGAACGAATGAACGAGATTATTACTAAACTAGGGGAGTGAACCTCCTGTGCAAAATTAACTAGTTCTAGACCCATAGGTTCAGGCTACATGGCATTCATACAGGTTATTCGGAGATATGACAAATTGATGTCGATTTCGAGATTCCAATCTCGACTGTCTCTCGTCTCGATTGTTTCCGACCACTCGATGTATCTCGCGCGCTAGCTAGTCTTCGCTAGCTATCTCGAAAGATAGGGTTGAGAATAAGAAATCTCGAAGTTTGTCATTTTTTTCGAGACAAGTTTGTATCTCAGCTTTTGCGAATACGGGTTCCAGAGAAATTGTCTAATTTTCACGCACAGCCAGTAGACAAACATAAGCTTATACTGATCACTGCTTAGGGTGTCTACACATGGCCTGACCTAACATCGTGTGAAAGGGACAGCTAGATTTGAATTTCACGGGAGCAAAAGATACAAACAATTAAGGTTATAGCTTCTCCCTTTTGCTCCCCCAGAAACTTATATATAGCCATATATTTCAAACGATGTTTGGGACCCTATTCCTGTGCGCTCGAGATTATCTCGGTCACTGTCTCTCTAATTTAGAATTTAATGGGAGTGAGATTGACCGAGATAATCTCGAGCGCACAGGAATAGAGTCCCTGATCAGGCCATGTAGCGAGGCCTTTATACCGATAAGTCTTTGGCATTAGCAGTGAGTCGCAATTAAGTCCTCGCTACATGGCCTGACCTGATATAATTTGAAAGAGGTGGCTATATATAAGTTTCTGGGGGAGCGAAAGGGAGAAGCTATAACCTTGATAGTTTGTTTCTTTTGCTCCCGTGAAATTCAAATCTAGCTGTCCCTTTCACACGATATCAGGTCAGGCCATGTGTAGACACCCTTAAAGTTTCGAGGCTCTGACGAAACATTTCTCCTAAACTGCATAATATGTCGGTGAGTAAGTGCATTTCTTAAGTAAATGCAACTCTAATCCTATGACAAACAATCTAATTGTAATTCAGTAAGCGCAAAGTATTTTAATACGATTAAAATCTACCGCATGTGTTCTCAAAATGGATGACTTCAATTTTTTTATGTTTTCTAAGAAGTTTCCATGCATGTGGCTGTGGTGTCATTGCTTCATAGAACCACATGTATTATTGTAAATTTAGTAATGTATATTAACCCTGAATTGGTCGCGTGGGGTGTTCTACGACTCATTACGTGTTCACGAGGGTTTGAAATTTGATGTTCTTGTGATTATTACATTCTGTTCGACTTCACAAGAAGAATTGTAATGTTTTTGGGGAGTATGTATGTTTGAGTATTTTTATATTATCTCCTATAGTTTATATGGATTGATCGATTTTAATGAGTGAAGTGACATAGGATAAATTGTGCAGTCGGGTTATATTGTTTTTTTTAAATTTAATCCGTGTGTTTGATGTACCTTTACGATTCATACTTAAATTATTAATATTATTATTTATAAACAACTAGGACTTGCGGTTTCACTCACTTTCTTTCTTTTTTTTTTAGTTACTTACTTTTTTTTTTTTAATTTACTTTCGCTTTCTTTTTTCCTAAGCCACCCAGTATTATGTTGAATAAACACCAATTTTTTATCAGATGAACCGTTTGCGAAACATGGGCCGACAAAGTAGCTTGCAATGTGCCCCCCCCTGCCGTTTTTAAACTATGCTTCTTAAAAGCTTATCGTCTTGTAAATTGGTAAGTAGATATAAGTAAAAACTTTATTTTAAAATTATTTTGGAGTATATGGTGATAATTACTATGATCCTAATTCCTAATGCCAGTGTTGGTGCTTCGCCGAATATTATATGCTTCCGAGAGTAAGAGACTAGGACACTTCGGCCTTATACAAGTGACGCACTGACGAGTTTTCACCACTAGGCCACTTGCATGTGAGAAATGTCCTAAGTTCTCCGTTTTCCTATTTACTTAAGGAAAAGTTTAAAAATACTATAACTGCTTCCAGACCAGTAAAAACGAAAAACTTGAAAAAAACATATTACAAAAATCGAGTCGCAGAGCAAGTTTGTAGCGCGACCAATAAAGGGTTAAGTGCCGACAGACAATGTGGCACTAGTTGTGAATATGTAAAAGCTTCCTTAACATTGTCTATTGTTATTAAGCACCCATTTATTTTTATGATGGCTTTTATAATAGCGACCACCTATGAAGATGCTTTTTACTTAAATTTTATTAGAGATTATAATATCTCGATTTTATGAGATATAAGTAAGAATAAAAAAATAAAAAATTGTAGCACTGTTTCTGGTTGTCAACAAAACAATAAAATAAGTTAATTTTGGCTCCGCATGGTTTGTACTACGACATGCACTGCTTGTTCGGTTTAGCCGACTTCCAAAAAAAAGGAGGAGGTTCTCAAGTTGACTGATTTTTTTAACAATTTTTTTGTTTGTTTCCTCAGAACACCGTCGTTTATGAACCAATTTGGAATTTTTCTAAGATATAATTGTGAACAACCTTTTCTGAAAGTACCAACCAAAATTTAACGAGATTACACAGTTATAGAAAAGTGGTGGAATTTTGGCTACTGGATGTAATAAAACACAAAATTACATACTTACATAGTCACGTACAAAATTACAAACACGCCCCAAAAACATTACCTTCCTCGGGTAGTCGGGTAAAAATACGATGTACCGTTTCTACTTCTGAATCACCGTTTCTCGGATAATCACATCATTTGGCGACATAAAAGGTTAACAATGTCTTTACAACAAAAGAATCTATTCTACTAATCCTAAAAAACAATGTGAGACGCATACTAATCAGTTAACGAGGCCAAACAAACTGTAAAGTTAAGTGGAGGAGCCACCGTAGCATTTCCTAAACAAAACCAAAAGCCACCTGAGAAGTTGTTGCAGTTCCTTTATTTAATCATTTGTACTAGTAATTTGGTTGAGCTGTTTGCTGTTACAGTTCAGAATACACGCACTAAATATTCACCAATCTATGACAATGCCGTGGGAGCTATGGCCTAATCCTTCGATGAGGTTAAGATTTAAAAAAAAAACTATGGTACCAATATTACAAAAAATCTACAATCATGCTTAGTCTAATCTATATGTATCTATGTATTTGTAATTTTGTTTGTAGTTTGTATATTTAAGTTTAGATTATATTGTAGTTTATTTTTATTTAAACTTTAAAAATATATTTTTAAGTTTCTTTTTAATATAAGTCTAATCTTATAATTAAAGATTGTGTACTAGGCAATCTTTTTTAAAAAAAATATGTTGACAACATTTAACTGTCATTATGTTTCTTACTTATTACGTTGAGGATCGTCCGGGCATGCACCCCCAGACACTATTTATATTTATTTATTAGAACATATTTTTAATTAAGTTTTTGACTATTTTATGGTTTTTGCCATGAATTTTTCGTTTTTGAATTTTTCATCAAAGTCAAAACTTTATTTGCGTAGTCAATTAGACATGGGTATACAAGTCCTTAAATCTAGAAATGTCCATCCATTAACCTTGACAGGCGGGCAAAATTATTTAAATAAGGTTATCAACATGATTTTAGGAAAATTGTAATAATATTAAATTATAGAATGAAATTGATATAATAATGTCATTCAGTTTGTCATCCACTATAGATTTACCAAAAAACTTAGAGCAACACAGACCTGTACCGACCGGTACCGAGTTGCTCTAGCCAACAAATCATCCACAGATATTAATTCTAAGCATATTTCTGTATGGAATTGATAAATTATTTTTACACAAAAATCGGCGAATATTTTGTAAGCCTAAATTTGCTTTTAAAATTAGGTAGTCTGCTAAGGCAGGATTTTACATAGATCTCTTAATTCGACCTTTATCTGGGGGCATGGCAGACCCAGGCTACTTGTCATCTCGGAAAAATATTCGGTTTATGTAGAATAGCGGGTGAAACCGCGGGGCGCAGTCCGGGGCCGTTAAAAAAAAGAGTGAATAGGTACTTCCTAGGCAAGCGTGCTACATCTTCGACCACATCGTCACTTTCCTTCAGGTGAGATTGTGGTCAAACGAATGCCTAGTCCGATGTAAAAAAAAAAACAATATATCCGTCGTTTAAACAAACATCCAGTTGACCGAGTATTCTGCATCAGTTTACTCTGATTCCAGCCTAAAATTTACAATCAAGTTGAAAATCTCCTAGCGTAGTTTTCCTTTCCCAATGGAGTATGATCAACATCAACTATTTTTCTCCACTTCATGATCATGCCAGAAGACGTCCACTGCTGAACGAAAACCTCCTCAGGAAAGGGATGGGTTGCCAGAATCCCCACGCTTGGCAGGTGGCTTGATCGTAGAACGCTCACCGTTTACTAAGAAGACGCTGCAGCCTGTCCTCCGTTGGTTCCTATGGTTTTTTCTACACCACAGCCTATTCAACCGTTCTTGTTTTACGCCGAACTGTACGTGTACCTACTATAAATTATTCTGTGACTACACGTCCACGTTTCCATTCAATTGAACAATTGAATGGATGGACGCGCATCATTAATTTACATTAGACCTGTGAATGAGTTCGCGGCCCCTTCATAATGGGTTTGTAGATGTTTATAGCTCCTTAATGTAACGAAGTGTAACAGGATTTGTTAATGGGAAAGCAAGGGTTTGGGGAAATGGGTAATTTTACTCATCTTAAATGTAGACGTAACCGGAAGTCGCTAGGGCTGACGTCTTCTGGCTGATGATGATGATGAGGAGGATGAATTTGAAATGCTTAAAGATGATTATTCTGACCCGACTGCTCAAGAAGATGTTTATGGGGTGTATGTAAATATGTTTGTGTGTTCCTGTACTACCTACTGTAGCCTAAACGGCTTGACCGATTTTGACAAGTGCGGTGTCGTTGGATTCCTCTTTACGTCCGGAGTGACGTAGGCTACATTTTGCAGTTGGGTATTTTGTTTTTCCTTTAATGATATAACTCTATACCGATGGGGTTATTTTTAGGGTTCCGTAGTACAAGGAACCCTTATGAGTTCGTCATGTCGGTCTGTCTGAATCCTTCTCAGCCTGATTACTTCCAAAGTTATTAACTGAAATACATTAAATTTATAATTAAAAAAAACTTCTGTACCCCATCATGTGGAACGTCGTTAAACAGACGAAAAAAAAAAATTTAATAAAAAAGGATCTTTTGAAGTTTAAAATTTGAAAGGATTATAAAAAAAAAAATTAAACGCTAGCTGGCTGGTTTGGGTGGCTGTCATACATGTAAAAAGGGATTTAAAAAAATATTTCGCCTGTCCCCCTCGTGTGGAGTATCATTGAATAGGTATTTTAAAATGAAAGTGAAGTTTCCTACGCCATTTCATTACGAGGTATACCGCTTGCGAAATATGGGCTGCCAAAGTAGCTTGCAATGTGTGTCCCCCGCCATTTCAAAACTATGCTTCTCAGAAAGTTATCATCTTCCAAGTTCATAGACCTTGGTAAAACATGGTGATAATAACTATTTGATATAAGCAGACAAAACAGTTAAATACTTCAACTGTCCTACGCCTCTACAGAACCCTAGTAAGCATGGCCTGACATGCTCTTGACAAGTATTAATTCACAAAATACCCGTCGCGGGCAGCACTGCGCTTGTCTTGTCAAGCTTAATAATTTCACTCGAAACATTGCCCTGCAATCCGTAACACTTGTAATGCTCTGTTGGTCTGTTGTTTTTACCCGACTACGCGAAGCAAAAAGAAGGGGCTATGATTTGATCGGTATGTATGTATGTTCATCTGTTCCTCATAACTTTTAAACTAATTTTCATAATTGGAAAAATGAGGTATCGTTGGAAGCGTCATAATCGTTAGTTGGTTATAGGCTATGTGACGTCATATTAAATTGAATATGGCGCCCTCTAGGACATAAATGTCGTGTTGGGAATCAAATGAAAGGGCAATTAGCACATTAAAAAATATATAGATATTGTCAGCTGTTGCTCTCGGCTTTGCTTGCATGCTCCCGATAAGAGTAAATCTCACGTAAGGTAGTCTTTTAGTTTCTAACCGACTTCCAAAAAAAGCAGAAGGATCGCAGGGCGACTGTTTTTTATGTTTGTTACCTCAGAAGTCCGTCATGTATAAACCGATATCGAAAATTCTTTTTTATTTGACAGAAGATACCTTCAGTCCCATTTTTATCAAAATTCAGTTCTGATAATGGGATCCAAATTGAGGGAGCTCCTCAAATATTATAGGCATACATATAGCGAACTTGGTATATTCATCAACAAGTCAAGCATTTGCATTCAGAGATTATCATTTGGTGAAGTGGAATTGATGCAGAAGACCACAGAAGGCCATCGGAACTCCACAATGAAATTAAATATGTCACGGGTGGTGCCAAGAACATTCAATCGATAACGCATTTTTCAGAGTATTTTGATGAAGTCGGTTAATTATTTTTGCTAAAATTATTAAACCTATATCTTGTCTTTGTTAGGTAGAGAATAAAAAACCTGATTACGTGTTCTCTTGTCAATTTTCTCCCAAAAAAACCCAGTTCGTTACTCATTCAAACTAACACACAATAGCGCATCACAAATTAGTCCTCATAATCGAGATAACAATTGCAAGAAATCTAAGGCATGACTCAGTCCTGTATGACTTGCAGTTGCAATGAACCGTACTTCTCGAGAAAGATGTGTCTTGAAAGATTTGGGATTCCTTCATCAACCTCGGAATACGTTTGAATTATCACGTCGGCTAATTGTTTTAGCTATGAAGTTATGGTTCTTGGCTTAACTATGACTTTACAAGACTAGATATACCTCATAATTTTTGTGCCATGACTTTTGTAAATTCTTCAATTTTATGAACACAACAAAAAGCGTTTTTTATTTAGATTTTGTTATTTTGTATCCAAGAAAAACATATCTTTGATTTATTTGGTAGTGTCAAAATATGCGGCTTATGTCGATTTGGTTCCTTTAACTTCGGTGTTTTTTTTTTACAGTAAGTACCAAGGGGCCGAACACCCGGATCATTCTCTGTTGATCCAGTGTTCAGATCCATATGGGATCAACAGAGACATTTTTCTCTTTTATCCCATACTGCAATCATGGGTCTATCGAGAACTTTTACGCTGAAAACATTGCCTTTCAATCCGGAACACAGTAATGCTTGCACACTACTACTTGGGGGCTGAGTAACTGGCATCGGTGTGGTACTTCCCCAGGCGGACTGCAAGAGAGCCCTACCACTACAAATATTAACAGAATGAATTTACTTTAGCTATAGATACGCAATACAAGAAGAAAGTTAGTCAAATCTTAATCTAAACTTAAAACAATTTAGCAACCTACAGCGACCTGCAAGCAGCATCCGATCACGAGTATGACACGTGTGCCAGCCATCACCTTCCTCAACTGTATCTGAGGGAAAAGAACGACCCGATACACGACGTCGCCGCAAGAAAGCGATATTAATTTCAATTTGATACCTCCAAAAAGGGTCTGGACAGACAGACAGAAGGACGGACAACGAAGTGATCCTTTAAGGATTTCTTTTTTCCTTGTAAGATATGATTCCCGATTGTTTGTCCTATACACAAAAACAGCGCAGCCATGTCAGAGGCAATTGGGCTGCCTTCAAAAGTCTGACACCACTTGGAGCTTAAACAAACTTAATTATATTAGGAAAACCAATATAATTGACGAAGAACAGAGTTATCGGTATATCTACGGGCTTTCCAGGCATTCTACATGCATTAGACCAATTGGAATCTCACCAATTCGTTTCCAAGGAATTCTAAGAACCTGAAATTGACGATAAACGCATGTCAGCCCGATTACGCATCTACGGCGAGATTGTCTCACTGGGAATGTGTTTGTTAGTCAAGCTGGCTGACTGGTAAGTCCAGGCTGAAGTACTATAGTTATTAGCTATAGGAGCTATCGTACTAAATTGCGATGTCCATTTAAATTTCATGCGCCACACACTTGACTCATTCACTTGCTATAAATATATTTGCATAAATTCATATGGCCTGTTAATGATATGGTCGAAGTACTTTTAGTATTCGGAATAGGTTATGTTTTACTTTACCACATTCTGATCTGGTCTAGGATAGACTTGCTTACCCAGAAGATACTTGTTTACTGTATTAATACCGTATTAATAATACGAGGCCCCCAGGCTACAAGGGCTCCCAGCGTTGTTTGTTTTGTGAAAAATCTTTATCCATCATTTGGGTCCCCCCAAGAAATGATACGTGGCCTGTCTAGGGCAAGCTACACTACTGGAAGACACCCATATTGTACTTTTTGGGTAGCAGACTTATGTAGAGAGTTCAAAACACTCGCTGTGTGTATACATCGAACATCGAAATCGAAGCATTTGGTGTGTATAGCTTTTGGGCTGCTAGTAACCAAGCCTAGGGGCTCAATAAGCGATGACCTCATATGGTGGACATTCCCCGCAAGCTAGTGTGGATATTTTGAATTTCGAATATTGAATATTCACCGGAGAACCAAACCATAAGTTACCAACATAGCTCTCAGGGTTTGCAAGCTGAAGTTGCAATGGAGAGGCTACATCGCACGAAGGACAAGAACCGATGGGGAAGAAAGCTTCTTAAGTGGCGATCACGAACCGGAAGACACAGTATACGTAGTGTTAAACTGGACTGACGAAGACGTCAAAGTCGCGGGCAAAGGCAAGATGCAAATGGCCATTTTATGCACCTTTGGGACGGATCGACTAAGTACCAGTTTGAGACGTTGGAGTCAATCGAGAAACGTGCCAAAAGAATCATTGGCAACGACTCCTTGGCTCAGACCAAGCTACAAAGTCTTGGTCATCGGCGAAAAGTAGTTAGCCTTTCGGTATTTTATAGGATACATTTCGGGGGATGTGCTTCGGATTTGCATGATCTTATTCCCCTGCCCATTATTCTATCGGACAGCCAGGACCTCGGAAAAGCGGTACCATTTCATGGTTGATATACCAAATACTCGTACGAAACGGTTTGATTCCACTTTCTTTATTCGAACTGCTGTACAGTGGAATGCGCTTCCCGAGTGGGTCTTTCCTGATAATTATAATCTAGGTGTCTTCAAGTCGCGAGTGAATCGGTTTTTTCTAGGCAAGCGTGCTCCGTCGTAGGCTGCATCTTCGTTTAACATCAGACGTGATGGCAGTCAAACGCAAGCCTATAAATAATAATAATTTAAAAAAAAAATAGTATCAAGATGCATTACCTATTAATATTTAATTACCTATAATATATCATAATATTTCATACGACATTTAATTACCGAGAAAATAATACTATGATTAAAGCAAGTTCATAATTAGTTTGAAAAGAAACTTGATTACCTGAAGTCTGCCACCTGTTAAGTGTCAAATAGCAAAGATATCATATTGTAGACCAAGATGAATACTAGGGAGAATTCTTTGTTTAGCCTAGATTTGCTATTACGGTAGCGACACTCCCGGCGACGGCTCTATTGCCGGCATAGTGTGTAAGAGCCTTTAATTGACATCTTGTACTTAAAAAATAACCCGAGTATGTCATAAAACTGCGACCAGAACCACGGAAGGAAGGGCAGCAGCGTCCTCTTCACTAACCGCGCCACCAGCGGTCTGCGATGCCCAAGCCAAAATCCATGTCGACACATTTATTTTTTACACGACCGCCAGAAGGAGGGTAGTGTTTTTCGGGTGTATGTGTGTTTTTCGGCTGTGTTTTCGGAGTGTCAAAGGCTTCTGGGTTTTTTAGTTAATAGATACTTTTGTTATAAAGTAACAGCGGGTAAAGCCTGAGGGCGTAGCTAGCTTCATTTAAAAATAGCCAGAACTCAAGTCTATTTTTGAATAAAAAAGACGCAGCGTTATTTGATTTCTAAGTTATTCATGCTATTATGCAAGTGCTTATGAAACCACGATGTTAGCAAAATATCATTTAATTCTCTAGTTATTGTTATTTTATGCGGTTACCGTTACTAAAGTACCTAGTTAAGGTCTCGCTCACCTAATTCAGGTAACGCGTTCGCATTAAAACTTTTTTTTATTATAAAAACAATTGAAAGGACATTAAAAACAATATCATCATCATCAGCCATAAGAACTGCTGAACATAGGCCTCCCCCTTAGAGCGCCACACCGACCGACAACGTGCCACTTGCATCCACCGGTTGCCCGCGACTTTCACAATGTCGTCGGTCCAACTAGTGGGAGGCCTACCTACGACAAAACAATATAAAATTGAGTTATGTTTAGAATAACAGCCAATAGTTAAAAGCAATTTTCATGAATATTTTATAATTTTTGGCGAAGGAGAAAATTCTCGAACAATTCGTTTTTCCCGTCAAATAATTTTAAAATAAAAAAACGGCGGTGATCTCGGCCCTGGGCCGGGAAAAAAGGAAGACAAATGGAACAAAAAATAAACTGTATTGTTGTGTAAAATTTTATTTTATTATCTTTGATGTAAGTTTTGCGTGTATACCCCAGAGCATACACGCTCACTAAAAAGCTTCTTCTTGCGGCGGCGTCGTGTGGCGGGTCACCCTCTTCCCACCAATATGGTTGAGGAGAGCGACGGCCGGCACATGCGTCAACTCGTGAACGGGTGCTGCTTGCGGGAGCTGGACTGCTCGGAGTATATACGCAAATCTAGTAATAAGTAACACCCAACCCTTTAATAATAGTATAAGTTTTCTTTGGTATATTCCTATTAGTTTTTATATTCAGTTTTAGTTGGCAAAAACTGTTAAATTTGACAAAAGGCTCGGACCCCAGATACTGTGGAGCAAGCCTAGGAAAAAAAAATGCGTTAAAACATTGGCAATGGTAATTATACAGATAACTGACTGTATATTTTATACAAGAAATAGGGTAATGTTTCATATAGCACCTCCTGTAGCCTAAACGGCTTGACCGATTTTGACGAGTGAGGTGTCGTCGTGTCGTGTCTTTACGTCCGCAATGACATAGGCTATATTATGCTGTCGGGTATTTTTTTTCTTTTAATTATATTACTTGTTTAAATTTTTAATATTATATTACTATTACATTTCAACATTTATTTATATGAAAATATTTTTAAAGTTTATATAAAAGTATACTATATTATAATCTTATTATCTATAGAATTTTGTATTTGTAGTAATTTTAATTAATTTAGCTTGACTGGAATGTTGACTGGCTGGCTTGTCATACGCCTTGGCATTGCTGTAAGTGTGACAGGCATTTAATAATAAATAAATTAATTAATAAATAAATCTAAACTTAAATGTACAAACTAAAACTACAAACAAAATTAAAATAAATACTTAAATAAATTAAATCCAAAATATCTACAAATAAAAAACCGCATTTAGGTCGTTGTCAAAATTCCCACTCATTGTTTTTTATATTGGAAAATGTTGAAAAAGTGCGACTGAGATAGTTGATTTACGGGAGTGAGCCCTTAAGTAATGTTAGCATAAATGTTGTATAACTTAGAATGACCTAAGTTAGAAGAGGTGGAACGTAGGTGTCCGTTAAATAAGAACTTAATAGTCCTAAGTGAGTTAATAATATTATGCGAGTACTTACGTAATAATAATAATTATGTAAATTTAGAATGATATTTTAAATGTGTGTAAAGTGTAAGTAGGGTGTGTGTAGTAAGTTTTTAGGGTTCCGTACCCGGAGGATGTCCAGCAGGGCTAGCATGCGCACCGCGACATAATCTTCTCTATTCTTCATGTCATGAAATGTCATGAGACAAGTGCTTACATAATCGTAGCTGTGTCCTGTTCTTGCATAACAAAAAGATTTTGTCGCGGTGCGCATGCTAGCCTTGCAGGGCGGATTTGAAACCATGTCTACCCCAGGCTTATGGAAGATAGCCGCCCGCCTGCTATGTAAAGCATGAAAAAGTGAATGATCTATAAGAGTTCATATAAAATTTAAAATAACGAATGACTGCAAATGGTAAAAATATCTCAATCAGTGTCCAAAACCTACTGATTTTTCGGTATGTATATCTATATGGGACCGCTTTTACCTACTGAAATGGAAAGATTTTTTAGGATTTCTGAGAACACAAGGAACCTCTGTTTTTTCAACTGTTTTTCCTTTTTGTACTGGCAGCCCATTTGGCTTCGTCTAATATTTTCAAACATTGGTTGAAGACCAATAGCCAATGATGGTCTAAGGTGGAGGCCTTCGTTCAGCAGCGGACGTCTTCAGACCGTTGATGATGATGAATGTGTTAAACGGTTTCCCCACAAACTTTGAATACCTTTTATCCTTTTAGGGGATGCCTCCGAATTTTGAGTGCTGATATTTCTCTCCATGTATAGTATTTATAACAAAAAAAAAAAAGTTCATGTAGTCTAAGCTGCATTAAGGAAGCGGTACTGAACCCTCGAGATGCGAGTTCTGCTCCCACTTGGCCGCTTATTATTATACCATAACGGACCACAGCTACGCTCTCACACCTATGAAAATTCACTATGTGTTATTGCTAAGGTCCATGGAAACACTTGTTTGAAGTCCCCGCAACCCGCACTTTCCTCCAACTTTGGTGCGTTTTATCGGCACAACTATATTATAACATGGTATCTATAGGCGTAATCAGTGCAAAAGGCTTGTGTTCCATCGATGTACCGACATCACAGCCCATATAAACGGCTGACAGCTTGTAATTACTAGTGCATACTCATTTAGAATGCGCATAATAGCATAGCGCGCCGGCTCGTCGAGAAGCCAATTCTATCCGCGATTATAATGAATTTTGAGCCGACCAATCGAAAAGGATTAATAAAACTACTATCTCCCTGTCCCGGGCACTGTAAATATCGTTTTAAAGAGATGCACAATCTACTGGCTTTATCATCGTAGAAAGACAAGATAAAAATATTGTAAAAATAATGAAGCAGCAAAAGTGTGCGTTGGCCGGGAATCGAACCCGGATCAACTGCTTGGAAGGCAACTATGCTGACCATTACACCACCAACGCAGCTGAGTGAATTACTAAAATATCAGAACTAAATTAAATTACTACATCGTTCCACATTAATTCGCTGATAACAAAAGTGACTGATAAGCAAAATTGAAAACTACTGGTATACAATTACTTGCAAAATTATGAACGTTATTAGATTTTTAACCGACTTCCAAAAAAATGTACCGGTCCTCAGAAATTGAAAAAAATACTCGGTAACCAAAATCCTGAAATCCTATAAAAAATGCTTATCATTAAGAGCTCCGGCCTTCTGTGGTCTTCTTCATCAGTTCCACTTTACCCAATGATACTCTCTGAATAGAAATGTTTGACTTGTTGATGAAAATACCAAAATCGCTATACGTGGCATACATATAGCGATATAATATCCCTCAATTCCTCATGGATCCCATTATCAGAACTAGGTTTTGATAAAAATAGCGACCAACCTGAAAGAACATCCTTCAAAAAAAAATGTCCCTAACGGTTAATAAATTACGGAGTTCTGAGGTAGCAAACTTAAAAAAAAACTAAAGTTTTTTTTTGGTCAACAGCCTGAAGTCGTCCACTACTGAACAAAGGCCTCCCCCTTAGGCCGCCACCCTGAACGACATTTTGCAACTTACATCCATCCGTTACCCGCGACCTTCAAAATTTCGTCAGTCCACCTAGAGGCACCTTTTTTTGGTAGTCAGTTAAAAAGGTGGTCTCAATCGATGTCCTACTATCTTTAAGATTAGTTACAATATTTTTTTAAGAACTGCTATATATAATTGCAATACCCATTAGCTGTATGTCTGTAGCCTTGAGATGATATGTAAACATGCAATTCAAAGAAATAGAAACAACTGTATCAACATAACGTTATTAACTACCTTCTATCAGAACATCACGTTTTGATAGGTGTCATAAAAAAAAACTTGAAAAGATCTTCATTGCTGATAGCTGTGTAAATTAAATTAATTAATAATTATATATAATATTGATTATTATTAATTAATTAAATTATTAATTAATTAATAATTTAAATTATTGAAGGAAATAGAAATTTAAATTAAAAGTGGTAAAGTAAGTAGATTAAAAGTAGTTAAGAAGTAGTGAAAGTCTTTTTTAGGGTTCCGTAGATCATAATATTTTATTCATGGGGTGGCTTAATAGGTTAACGGCTTAATCATGCCTCATGTGGTATATCATTGAATAGGTCTTTTAAATTGAAGACATCATTTTTTTTAATCAGATGTAGCGCTTGCGAAACATGGGCCGTCAAAGTTGCTTGCAATGTCCCCCCCCTGCCATTTTTAAACTATCCCCCGAATACTGAAACGTTCGTTATCTTTGACAACAGTATAATTCTAATACTGCCTTTGTCTGGCACTAAGCAAATGACAAAGGCAGCAATAGATTTAATCTGTCGTCAAAGATAACAAACGTTTCAGTATTCGGGGGTATGCATCTCAGAAACTTGTTATTTTCCATGTCTTAGTAAAAACTTTATTTTAAAATTATTTTGGGCAACATGTGATAATAACTGTTGTTTTAATAAAAAGAAATACTCACGTTAAACTGAGTAGGTTAGTTTTACTAAAACGATTGACGTTTTATTAAAACGAAATGTATCAAAACCACGTCAGTCTTCATAGTAAAATGTGATAATAACTTTTTGAGATAAGCGGAAAAAACGGATAAATACTTCAAACATCCTACGTGCCTACGGAACCCTACTAAGCATGGCCCGGAATGCTCTTAACAAGTTACTTTATGTTTTATGTTATTGAGTGATGACTCAAGCAAGTCGCTCACCTGATGTTAAGCGTAACGCTTGCTCATAATAGTCCAGTGCCACCATCAATTTTGAACTTCAACAGTTCAAAACCATGCGCGGCAACGCACTGCGCCTATCACAATGATATTCGACGAAATGAAAGATCTCTTTGTCCCCAGTAATTTCGGTGGAAACATTGCATCATCCGAAACATAGTAATGTTGCACACTACTGCTTGGCGGAGATGCTTACTGCTTGCTAGGTATCTCAGAGGCTACAAACAAATCTGCATTGATATGTGCGTTCGTTTGTTTATATATCCGACGATACTCACGAACCCCTGATCTGATCTTCGTGAAATTCTGAAAGCAAGTAGTTTAATTATTAATTTTGAAGTTGGAATATGAGCATAATCGGGCCAAGGGCTGTTATAGGGGTCGTGAGGTCTCAGTTCGGTGCGAACTAGTAGCTGATAGAAACTTGCAACTTGCAGCACCTACCTAACAAACACACGTACTATTAACGTAAACTATTAATAGAGCTTGTTCCGTCTTCATCCCAATAGATCTCATCCCATGACGTCATTTTCTTAAATCAACCCACTTTCTATTATTGACTCGTCCCACGCCTATAGTACAAGACTCTAAAACTTGCTTAGTATAATTTCTGGATCAAATTGTTTGATTATTTTCTTGCACCTGTCAGCGATTGACCCCTCCTCCAAGACAGTGGTTCCGTACGGTTGGTTTCCGTGAGAAATGTAGGGTTCCACCGACTAAATTATAAAACGGAAGTCGGGAATTATCTAAATAATCTTGAGACGGGGGAAGAGTAGACTACGTAGAATTATTTTTATAGTATTTTAAAGTCGTTTTCAAAAGTCGTGTAACTAATTCAACCTTGACGTTAAACGCCCGTGTTACAAGTTTCTCCGGCCCCCAACGTCCATAACAATACATATATCTAATTAAGTGTCATCTATGTATAGATTGATCCGGCAATATAGTTAATTATTAAAAATATGCCTCATTCCTCATAATAAGCTTAATTTTAATGTAACGATTAAGTAAGTTTCTGTTTAGTTAATTCATTTGATGCTCTATTTGATTTTTTAATAGTTAGAATTGTTATTTATTTACTGGCAACTATTTTTGAAATAACAAAAGCGAGGGAACACAGAAGAGAGAAGTAATGTAATGTAATGAAACATTTAAAACGCCAACACCCTGCTTACCTGCATTCTGGCAAATAAAACTAATTTCATTTCGAACTGATTGACTGAACTGTAATCAAGAATTATTTGTAATACTTTGAGGTTTAATTACTGGGACGTGAATTAAAGACGAATTAAATAAAAGTCTGAGTAGTAGTCTTTGAAATCAACTAAAACTGCACAGTAATTGTGCAGTTTTTGGACTGGCAGCATTTACATTTCGTTTCACCCCTTCTATAAAATGACAATTCAAAAAAACGCATAGAGAACGCAACCGTATACGATAAAAATAAGGTCAATTTTAAAATGTTACAGTGTGACGCTTATAACGCTTTATTAATTCACTACCTAGTAGTTCATTCATTGGCAGCTTCGCTTGACAAAGGCCTCCCCCTTAGAAAAGTGGTGGATACTAGGCTACGTCGGATTTCCATACAATATTGCCTTGACAGCCCTTCTAATCTAGAAGTAAAAAAATTCTCTCTTCTGTGAGCACGAAGGAAGGTGTTGTGATTGGGGCGATGGAAGGGCGTCTTGAAAGTATCTTCGTTTTTCTATTCCATCATCGCCTGGACCAACGTCGTAACACGTGTGTTTTACCATTCTTCCTTTCTCCATAGAAATATTGTTTTCGACTCAAACACAACTTTCTAATTTTTATAACTCTAAGTTTTATATATTGAAAGGTTGCCATAAAACAAATTCTTAAATAGCTATATTATCCTTTTTTATCGCCAAATAAAAGTTTCACATTTCACATTCTTTAATAACAATAAACCGGAACCAAAGTTTTAATGCCTGTGCAGACGACATACCTTATTCTGCGGGCGTCCACCGTGTGTGAAACAAAAATTCTTTATGAAATAATGGGCGATTATCAAATATTAAAGTTGAAACCCCTGATTCTTGCTATCTCGTTCACATCTTTTCAACATTTTTTAATATAAAAATTACAGCGAGGATTTTTTTTGTCATTTAATATCTCTAGAGACCATTGTAAATGTTTCATGGTAACTATACAGGGTTATAAGGAAAGGGTATGCTAAGCCGAAAAGGGCTCGTCGTGGTAGTATCATTACGAACAACTTTTATATGCGACAAACCCCAAAATCCCGAAAAAAATATCATAGGTCTTTGGTCCCATAGTAAAAGTTGATTTTAATGATAAGTAATTTTATATTTTTATATTATTTATTATAGGTATATTATTATTCGGTATTTTTTTTTCTAAAGATATTAAATGATATATATTATTTATTTCAAAAAACAAAAATCGTCTTTAACATATTTCTAATGAATAAAAGACAGATACAGCAAACTGTTTTTTTGAAATTCACACTATCTACAAAAACTTGGAAATGTACGAGAGAGATAACCGTAGACATACTATAGACATAGGCTCCTTATTTTTTATTGGTCCACGCGAAAGAAGCCGCGGGTAACAGCTAGTAGTTTTATAGACGTCAGTGCTGGCAATCTAGAATCATTATCATTTTCATCATATTATGTACTTTTATTACAACAAACAATATTTATAATATAATTACTATTCTAAATATAATCTAAACTTAAATAAAAGAGCTAAAATTACAACCAAAATTATTATAAATTAATTATAGATAAAAAACAGAGTCACGGTCCGCGGGCAGGGTACCCAAAAGACTGGTGATGTTACCTCGTTGAATAGCAATGCTAATTCTCTGGCCGAGGTAAGCGCCATGGAATTGTCATAGATCATGGAATATAGCTCTATAGTTTGCATGATCTCTTCAATGCTAGGTATTTATTTTTTACAACACTTACACAAAAAACTTAGTGTTTTTTCTTTTGTATGTAAAGTACAATAATTTCTAAACGATGGTCGTGTTAACAAAACAGCGTTGTGCATCATCTGCTCGCTGTAAACACATTTAACTAGCAATTAGAACCCGTTAACTTCGCTTTAAATTATTGTTTTGAATATATTTAATGCTAGCTTAAAACTAGGTACTTACAAATATTTATTCAAGTTGAGAAGCTTTAAACAGAAGTTAGCTAATAGACCAAGTTATGGAGGTACCATTGAACTATATTACTTACGAACTAGAGACGACACATACATTAATTTGTTCTATCAGTATAATTTTGTACACACCAAAGTACCATGCCTGACTTTGGTGAGCCCGCATGGGGAAGGAGATAGAAAGATTTTTATTTTTATTTGAGAACTATTATTCAGAATTATTTTTATCTATAATTAATTTATAATAATTTGGTTGTAATTTTATCTCTTTTATTTAAGTTTAGATTGTATTGATATTCAATGTTATTTGTTTTCAATGTATTATCCAGACTATATATTTCATATCTTAGTTTTAGATTTTTTACAATATAAATATTCAACAAAAACATAAATACTATATACAATAACCATTTATTATTATTTAAGAACTATTTATTATTATTTATTTATAAACAAAAAGAGCAGAAAAACAGATACCAGTTTAATTAGTACCATATTATAGCCTGTTCTTCAACAGAGAAGTAGTGTGCAAACATTACTGTGTTCCCAATTGATGAGTATTGTGTCCAAAATTACTAAAATCTTATAGATATTCAGGGCTTTGATCAGGATGACAAACGTAGTGCATTACCACGCACGGGCTATCAAAATATTAGTTCAACATTCTAAATGGAACTGTACTGTTATGGGCAAAGTTTTACGCTTGCCATTAGGTAAGCAAATTGCTCGTCTAAACACTCAATTGCATAAAAATACTATATTAAACGAATCGTGCGCCTCGAACTGTGACCTACCGACCCCTATAACTTCATCATCCTTGGATCGATTAAGTTCATTATCTACTGGAGTATATATATATAAATGAACCCCTATTTTTCCAGGTCACGCTATAATTTGAGAAAGGCTGGACCGATTTCGATGATTTCTTTTTTGTTGTGTTCGTAATTGTGAGGACAAGGTTTTTATGAAGAGTTCAGCGAGGCCCAAGGCTGAGCTTCGCGGGCATCAGCTAATTACCTACAAAATTACATTAAGATCAGATCGAAGGTTCGCAAGTTATCTTTGGGCAAAATACCCACAAACAAAATACAAACACTGACCCTTCGCTTCGCTTGTTTCGCTCTAAATTGTTTGTCTCAGAACAACAATCACTTTTTCCAGGGTCAGGTTTTTTATGTTTGTCAGGCTAGGCATTTGACCACACAACTCACCTGCCGTTAAGTGACGATATGGTCGAAGATGGTAAACACTTAGCCTGGAATGGGAGTTGCCGGAACACACCATAGGCGCTTGGCGAAAGATTTTCAACTTGATGGTAGCGTCGCCAGCCAAGTACTAGATAGCACCATCACCATGCTATGGTTTCCCATTGTTTGAATTTGAACCCTCGCTCTGCGGCGTGCGATCCGAAAGCGCTAACCATCGAGCTATAATCACCACAAATTCGACCTTCGGTTTGTCTAAAAACTCTCTCTATAGGAACAGTTATATTATATCCCCGGACCGACCTTATCACCGCGCGGGCCGTCAAAAACCCGACCTCAGTGGATTCTCGATAAAGGAAGCACGTTAAAAGGCTGTGATAACGTCGGGCCTTTAGGGATGGTTTTTGTGACGGATTTTGTAAGTGCTTTTAGTGATAGTGATACTATGATATGTAGTGATATGATCAATGTATTAGAATGGTAGATCATAGTAAAGTAAATTGTAGGCATGTGATTTAAAAAAAGACCCGACTTCAAAATGTAGCCTATGTTAACTCTAGGCATAAAGAAGAATCCAATGAGACCTCGCTCGTTAGAATCGTCAAGCTGTTTAGACTACATGAGGTAACACACGAACACACATACTACTTACAAGTATACATTCCAAAAAACTTTGGGACTTAAATTTTATAACCGCTGAAAAAAAAAAACCCGAAAAAATGTAGCTAGGGCTGTTTCTAAGAAACTACTTTTAATACCAAGATTTAACAACGAAAAATTCCTAAAATTCGATGATTTTGTGAATGAGTGGGCTGAAAATTATTGGCCGAGTGAGCGACGCGAACGAAATGTGCTTTAACTGGCAAAATTTGCTTTCATCTGTCCGTATATACTCGCGTACAGGTCGTATTTTTCAACCAATCATGTCGAAACTTGTTATACAAGTTCTACGATTTTATAGAATTTTTTAGTCCTCTGCGATTTTTGATTAAATGGGTACTTCCCCCAAAAAGGGGGAAGTTGCTGCTGCGTCATTTACCGACAAATTTTAATAATATTTGGCAGAAACATTCGATACTCAATTATAAACAAGGTTCTTAGTTCGGGAGAACTACCTACGTATAGAGGCAACCGTCACCCACCAAAGCAAGTTAAGTGTGAGTAAAGGTAAATCTCTCTACCATCAAAGAAAGAATTCCGTATGTGCGTACGTATTTTTTATAGAAAAATTAATGAAACTTTAGATATCTTTGCAATATGCGCTAATTTAATCAATCTAATCTTATATTTACAAAAGCAAAGAAATGATTTAGCAACTAACGACCATGGCCTGCTGGAAACGGCGAAATCAACTTATGGCTTCGACTTTGTAGGTAGGTGATTAAATGTATTTGCATTTGAAATTGTAACTAACAAAATATCGTATTATTCGCGTTCAAAACCGATTTCTATATAGGAATTTCAGGGAGATATTCCAAATTTTCGATACTACTGGAAAACCGGGATCCATGCTTTAATTCAGATGTATTCTGTACATAGCTCTCTCTCTGTCACTTATGCCATTTACCACGGTCTAGTGGTAAGGTACCCCATTAAAGGCTTAAGTTCCCGAAAACTCTAAGCAATTTAAAAACATCTGGTGCGTTGTAAAACGTCCGCAAAAATTGCACCGTTTCTCATGAACATCAAAAAAGCCGCGTTTGCCAAATAACTTTACGACGTCTTTGTTGGGAAATTTGAGGTAATCACCTAAAATATAATAAATATGAACCGGCACATGTTTCCTTAGGTATAATTTGGAATGTTATATTTCTACCTGCATTTCGCGCGTCACTGATAATAACATAAATAATATTGCACTTTATTTTTCTCTTTCCTCCTAAGAGGATTTTGGCGTCGCACGTCTTATGCATTTGCCAGTGTCAAGTATACATATATATTTTCAAGTTTTGTTAGATATTATGAAACAAGTCAGAGTCACATACACAGTCAAAGGCGAGCAAAGCAAGTCACGGTCAAGTCCAAGTCATGCCCTAGTAAAGTGGTGAAAACTTTACTAGAGCCTTCTATGGAGTTTTGGAAACAACACGAAAATTCACGTTTCACGACATTATACCATTCACCAACACTCGTGCATGTTCACGAACACTTAACGCGTAAAAATTCACCGTTTTTACACATTAACACTCGAAATAACACAAGTTTTGAAAAATAATAAAATGACGTGACATGAATTCTTCACGTTCCCGCCAAAACTCCCCAATATTGCACTTCTATGTGGAATACGACTTTTTTACGCAGTTTTGTGCAAACTGACACGGTAGAAATCACAGAAGAGAGAGAAGTAAAAAAAATTTCCTCTTCTGTAGTAGAAATAGAGTAAGATAAACTATTTGCACACTAGTAAAGGTTAGATACTAAGTTACCAGACCGACTGCGAAAGAGAAGTTCATCAATAAATTTTCTTATAATGCCACCAAGTTTGAGCACAAATACGAAAGGCATGTTATTAATTATTGGCCTAGGCTTTTAACCACAGTATACTAAACTTCCGTATGCTAAAAGATAGATAACATACTAGCATCGCTTGGAATAGGAAATGGCTCCTAAATGAAGCTGCCAGAATGCACCAGTCGAGGATGGTAGCGTCGCTAGCCGAGTACTTAGAAGTACCCTATAATATTATATAGAAAGTACTTTTTGGTACCCTATCACCACGCAAGGTTTCCTTGACCAGCAGCTCAAGCTATTGGTACTACTGGGATTCGAACCCACACTACGTTTGATCGAAACACGCCACATCATCGCCACAAATCTAATCCAAGAATTGTAAGAGGAAGCAAACTGATAGATACCAAGGTTTATACGTTTAGCGGTCTCTGTTCATTTTAAAAGACAAAACAGGATACATACATAACTTGTTAAGAGTATGTCGGGCCATGCTTAATAGGGTTCCGTAGGTGCGCAGGACGTTTGAAGTATTTATCCGTTTTTTCCGCATATCTCAAAAAATAATTATCACATGTTGCCCGAAATAATTTTAAAAGAAAGTTTTTACTAAGATCTATCAATATGGAAGATAAAAAATTTCTGAGATGCATAGTTTAGAAATGGCAGGGGGACACACATTGTAAGCAACTTTGTCAGCCCATATTTCGCAAGCGGTACGGCATTAGTTCGGTATTAGTAAGTTTATATTTCAATACCTTTTCAATGATACCCCACGTGTGGGGGACACGCGTTTTATTTTTATCTCCACTTTCCATGCATCTATTAAAATTAAAATTATGTTTTTTTTATTCTTCCAAAATGAAGACATGTTCAACGACACCCCACATGATGGATTTGAACGATTATATATTTTTTTATACCTTCTTTACATCTATCGGAGCTACACGAATTTACAAAATAAATAGTATTTTTATTTTTCTATACTGTAGGTCAATACTTAGACTACCGTTGTGCCAAATTTCATGCATGTGCTTTTAACTTAAGTTATACGGCTGTAAAGGATTCAGATAGATAGACAGACATGACAAACTTATAAAGGTTCCTTTTAGTACTACGGAATCCTAAAAAACCAAGAGGTACCTATCCCAATAACAAGACAGATCCGTGATAGATCTGTTGTAATAAGGGTCAAGGTTCCCTGCACGACGTCCAGCCTGATCCGCACTTATAAAGTGATAAAGCGTTTATTTGCAAACGAATCGAATGAGGGTTCCGTAGTGGCAATGGCCTTGGATACAAGGCGAGCATTCAAAGCTATGACCTAGACCTGACTTGTTATTTTTATATAACGCTTATATTCATCCTAGAAGTTAGAAGTTGGAATACGGGCCCGCCCGGGTTCGAAAGGTTGCGGGTTCGAACCCGGGCGGGCCCGTACCAATGAGTTCTTTGGAACTTACGTACGGATACCACTGGCTTTACGGTGAAGGAAAACATCGTGAGGAAACCTGCATATTACCGGAGAAGAAATTCGATGGCGTATGTGAATCCGCCAACCCGCCCTGGGCCAGCGTGGTGGATATGGCATGATCACCCTTTGAGGGTAGGCTGATATCCCAGTAGTGGGATGTTTAAAGGCTGATACAGATAGAAGTTGGAATGTATATTTGAAACTCATTATCATCCACAGCCTCAGAACTCACTAGACACCGCATTACGGGATCGTTGTCCGACAAAGTCACCAAAGTGTGAGGAAAGCGCGGGTTGCCAGACTGCGAACAAGCGTTCTCATTGGCTCATCATCATCGGCCTAAGACGTCCAGTACTGAACATCAACCCCCTTAGAGTGCCACACAGAACGACAACGTGCCACTTGCATGAAAAAAATACAGGTGTTCCATAGAAAAATGTCAATGACACTCGACAAAATGTATGGAACAGCTGTTTTTTTTTAACTTAATTTCTTGGTTGATCCCATAGTAAATGTTGTTCACAATCATGAGTACTATGAGCTCCTTTCGGCTTAACATACCCTTTCCTTGTAACCCTGTATATAGTAGTTAGTAGTGTAGTTTTATACTGTATTTTTTTTAATTGTGAGATGGATGTTATTGGCTAAATCGTTTCTAATCTGAATAAACGAATTAAATTTTAGTTTTTTTAATTTATAGTATGGCCGTAGGTTTAATTTTTTTAATTTATAGCGTGGCCGTAGGTTTGACCCCCGAATGCCCGTGATGTTGACGAAATTGTCGACCCATTTTCTTGGCAACTGGGATTGGAATAGACGACCGCGTTGCTCGGCGGTCAACAACCATCTGTTTGCTGTACTCGACCTGTCTACTAAAAAACAAACACTAATTCTTGTTAGAGATTTGTACGATCAACGTCCGTTCATCGTACATTGGTATAGCAAGGATTTTGGAATCCTGCTGGGTTTTTAGGCCGGGTTCAGCTTATGGAGGTAAATGGTATTGATATTATGATGACGATATCATCATCTTGATATCACACTAATATTATAAATGCGAAAGTTTGTGTGCAAGTAGGTAAGTATCTAAGTATGTAAGTGTGTTTGTTCCCGTTCAACTCTGTAACGGCTGAACGGATTTGATTTGGAGGTAGCTTACACCCTGGTTTAACACATAGGCTTTTTATCCCGGAATGTTCGGTCTCTGAAGAATAGCGGGTGAAACCACGGGCCGCTGCTAGTGATATATAAGCAGAGAATACTTTTGTCCGGGAAAATTGCGGAAAAATTAATAATATTAGTGCTAATACTTAGTGACGAGTTGACCAAACCGCCCGCTGCTAATAACACTTCAGTTCCACCCACAAATTTGAACTCCAATAGTTTGAGACCATGCGCGGCAATGCACTGCGCTCGTCACACAGTTATATTAGATGATAAATCTCTTTGTGCCCCCTAATTTTGCTAGAAACATTGCCCTTCCATCGGGAAGACAGTAATGTTTGTATACTACTGCTTGGCAGTTGAATAACTGGCAGAGGTGTGGTAGTTCCCCAGGCGGCAAAAGAGTCCTACCACTGCTACTCCATCGGTAATGTTAGTTGTAAAGTGTTGTGTTATCTCGAGCTAACTTCAAGGTTTTCCTCATCCAAGGATCTCCAAAACCCCAGTCAAAAGAGTGTCAACAGTCAATAAGAAACGGAACCCTCAACCACTCGAAGATGTTGGTGCCAATTGGTTTCTTCGGATTTGGAGGTCGAGTGCTGTTTCGGTGTCAAATACCATTTGTATTAACCGCCTTGTTCCTGCTACCCTACAACATGAAAACATGTTCTTTGGTTCGTTCTGGAGAATAATAATGGCACTTAAGTCCCACTCCTCTGATTCAGCTGTCTCTTTGGCACTTTTCAATATTTTTAGGTTTCCGTACCTCAAAAGGAAAAAAAAGGATCTCTTATAAGATCACTTTGTTGTCCGTTTGTCTGTTTGTCCGTCTGACTGTCGAGATTTTTAATCTCAAGAAGGCGTGGCTGTATTTAGTGGAAATTATTATTAAATTGGTTAGGTTAGCCCCTTCGAGTTGTAAAAATCGTACAATAATCAAGCTTCTAAGTCAACTATAGCCGGGATCTTGTGAAGATTTCCCCGCTAGTCAAAAAAACCGCGAAAAACGTTTTTTACTCTTTATGTCGTGTAAAAATTAGATACACTTAGAAGGCGAAGGATTTTTTTCTTTTTTCCATCTTCGTAAAATTGGAAAAGATTACATAAAAATTGCTGTAAAACATTGTCAGTAAAACTGAGTGTTTATTTTGTATGAACCACTCAGTGTTTTTTTAAATTAAAAAAGTGCGCACGAGATGGCTGTATTGGGGAAGCGAGCCCTTAAGAGCGATAGACCACCCTCTTAAAGCGCCCAACGACAATCTGCCATTTGCATTCACCGGTTGATCCAAAATCAGATTTTTTAATTTTTAGATTAAGATCCAAAAATTTAAAAACCCATTCCAAAAATGATCCAAAGGCGATTTGATTTCAAAAAAATAGATAGAAAATCCTCAATCAAATTTCAATTTCCAGCGAAATCACTGAGCTGATTTAGCACCTCAGGGTAACGAGCGCAGTGCATTGCCGCGCAGAGTTTTGAAATGTTGAACAACATTTTGTGTGATACTGAACTGTTATGGGCATCCGTGACGTTAACATTAGGTGAGCCATTTTTTGTTTTAATAAAACGGGAATAAGAAATAAATATTTATTATTATTTATTTATTTTATTTTATTTAAATTTAGTTGGTTGTTCCGACTATACTTTCGATCAAATTCAGTGATCTTTATCAAGGAATGCTATAAGCGTGACACGCGCGCGACCCTGTCTTACCTTGCACTCAGTGCAAATTGTGTCAAAACCACGTCAGTTTTCATAGTAAAATCAGGCGAGCGACTTGCTCGTCTCGTTATTCAGTACAAAAAAAAAAACAAGTGTGGAAATGGACCCAACGACATTACTGTATATGTAAAGTCCATTCACTACTTTACACACTAGTCCATACACTAGTATTACTTGAATAACGTGAACAAGCCTTCTAAAGAAAATTAGATACTGGTAGAGCAGCTTGAAGAAAATAGACGCAGTCATAGCTATCTGTTTTACAAGCTATTAGGCTACCGTTCCACCAGAGATGTGCTATACATCTAAACTGTGAGGTAAAGCTAAGCTACAACTATGGGACCGTTTCCACCACAGATAAATGGATAAATGGTGGTTTTACACACACCGATTTTAACGAGTGAGTTGTCGTTGGATTCCTATTAACGTCCGGAGTGCCATAGGCTATATTTTGCTGTTGTTTTTCTTTTAAATACATATATTACTTGTTTTCTATGTTTTAATTTATAGTCACAAATGTTGAAAATGCGTGAACGAGATAGCTAGTGAGTGAAGCGGACTCTTATTTAATGTCCGTTATCACTAACCCCAGGCCTAGGAGTCGCCATAATCAGTTGCCTAAATATTTAGGAAAAAAAACTTTTACCGAACTTTAGGTGATAACTAGTGACACAAGCCGTCACTTAAAGTAAGGACACCGATACGGGGGTGCCTAAATGGTAAGCAACTCTTAAACTGACAGCCCAAGTCGCGCTCGCTCTTTCACTCGTGTAAAGAGGTATTGCTATTGTTTTAAGTTAGGCAACTTACTACTTACTTACTTTGCTTGACTGAGACTTATTTTAATTGTGAAATATTTGACTTCACTTGTAAAATTACAATACTTGACACTGGCAAATACACAACCTGTGGAGCCAAAACACAAGAGAAAAAAAAATGTTGGCAAATATTTTTATTCATACGTCAAAAGCACAAGCTAACCAGAACAATCAAAACTATAACTTATAACTTTAAAAAATGTAAGCGGTCACCAAATAATAATAGAGAGAATTCTGTGGCGGTCACCTATTAAAAATAAATTGGTGAAACTTTGGTGAAACAGAAGATAACGTTTAAGACTTTACTTAGAGTAGGAGTTCTTTAAATTAGGCGTCGCCTTGTTCGTGGTTAGTAAAAAGGTTGCCATTTTTGATCCACACTAGCGTTATACAACAGCATTCCTCGTCTCTGTCTGCAAACAGGCATTGCTGAGAGTTGCCGGAGCGTTCTTAAAGCGGCTGGCTGGGCTATGCCTGACTGCCTGAGCCTGTACCATAATGTCGGATATTAATTCTGTTATGGTACCGGTTATCAAATGCAAAAGTACTATACCATCTACATGCCTATACAAAAAGCGCCAACTATTTCCCACCCATCAATTTAATGTTATGCGATTTGTTTTTTTTTTTTTTGTTATCTAAAATCTACACCATGAAAAACTATGCTATAGGTTTGTTGTTTTTGAATTATCGCAGGTCTTCGTGTTGTAGCACCTATAAAGACGAATTTTGCTTTTAAATTAAGACGATTATGACGAAGAGAAGTCGTTTTAACTAATACATTTTTAGTAATAAAGTATGAAAACTGACGTGGTTTTGATACATTTTGTTTTGAGTGCAAGGCAAGACGAGGTCACGCGCGTGTCACGGCCACCGAATATGCTCGAAACTATAGTCGGAATAACCGACTCAATTTAACGTGAGTATTCCCGTTTTATTAAAACAAAAATAAAGTGTTTTTTGGAAATATCAGCGTGGATTATAGCTTATCCCACAGAATTCTCGTTATAAATAAGGCTTATCCAATAAATTCCCCAAATACGTTAATTTCACCAAAAAATTGATAAATTCACTAAATTTCTCTATCGCACTCACGGGGAGCAGAGCGACAGCAAATATTCGAATACCTATTTTTCTTTTCGTGTCAACCATTTTAATTTAAATATAGGTAAATGGCCACAGAGACTGCGGCACTACGTATAGCGACAAAATGTTTCGGCAAGAGAAAAAAAAATGCGGCATCACCTGGCATCTCTATAGCCATAACTAACTGGGCTTGGCACGAAACAGGGAAGAATGGTGAACAAGGGAGAAAGCTTATTTTCTTTATTGAGCTGAATAGGCTGCCGATGTTGATGATGACTATTGGTTCTGTTTTTTTGCTCTTAAATTTTGACTTCACACTTGTATTTAGCCAGTGTCAACTTTTGTAACATTTTAAGCGAAGTATAAGTATTGCACAATAAAAACAAGTCACAGTCATCGTCCAAGTATGTATGTTTGTGTGTGGGTGGTTGACTGAATTTAATGAGTGAGATGAATCTTCTAAGAGTTTCTACATTTTATATACATTGTATTTCTACATTTTGCAGTCAGCTTTTTTGTTTGCCTTTTATTAGATAATAAATAATTGCTATCAAAAAGCTTAATTTAGATTAGATCACAAGCTTATATCTAAACGGCTTGACAGATTTTGACGAGTGAGATGTCGTTCGATTCCTCTATAAGTTCGCAGTGTCAAGGCTACATATTGCAGTCTGATTATTTGTTTTTCTTTTAATAATTAAACTTGTAACAGATAACAGATAGCTTCATTTAGCTAAGAAGCTTTCAAAGTCGTGATCGAGTCAAATGATGCGATCGAATACTTTCCAATCGCAATTACGAAACGGGTCAACGGTGAACCGCAAATTGATCTGATAAATGTAACCGATACTGCTAATATAAACATAATGAAGCGTTTTCCAAAAAAATGTACGTGTGCCTTTTTTTTCTCGTGTTTTTTAGCTCCACATGTGTATTTAGACAATTTCAAGTAACGTAACTATGTATTTGACTTCATTTGAAATATTACAATAGTTGACACTGGCTAAATACACAACGTGTGGAGCCAAAATGTACGATTTAAAAAATAAACATAAATATTTCGACAGAAATTACAATGACAGGTAAAACTATAGGTCTCTTACGCCATCTAGTAAGTATTTTAGAACTATATTTTTTTTTTTGAAAACGCCTCATTAGGAAAATAATAAAATAAAACAATAACGTTTATTTGAGCTGTTAAAAAGCTTAAAGAGTACTTAAATAACTGGGTTGGTCCTAATTATGTCTATTTATTATTATTATATTATTTATTATTTATTATTATAATGAAAACTGTCGTGGTTGTGACACATTTTGTTTTAATAAAAGGGAATACTCACGTTAAATTGAGTCGGTTTTCCGTTTACGGCTACGGCAGTGGGGACGTTGGGATTAAACTGTTATTTTTTTTGCATTGAAAAAGTATTTTCGTATTTTTAATTTACTATACTGAATCAGGAGTCCCGCTTAGGTGGCTGAAAGTTGATATTAAATATCTAAGAAGGGACCTACAAGTTATCTATCCTCGTTAGTTCTTCAGTAATAAAATGCCACTCACGGACACCCATCCCAAGACTGACCTGTTCGTCCATTGCTTAATTTTGTTGATCTTTAGAATCGCCTAGTCTAGCCATGACACTTTTGCAGCTATGATCTATATTTTAAAGACTTGTTACTAAATAAATAAATATATTGTAGTCTAAAACGAGGTTCTTAATACAATAATAATTATGGATGGCTAATTATCTGATGAGAACACCAATCAATTGGGTTATAGGTAAACAAAAGCTAATTAGACCAACACACCGACAGATAGGGGTTATTCTGAGGATGTTTTCAATAAATATACTCAGAATAGCTCAATTACCACTCAAAATAAGAATAACACAACTTTTGAAAGCCATTTCCTCAAAAAAACATAACGGAGAGCGTCAAACAATCCCTTCCGAATTCCATTGCATTCATATTAATACAATGGCTTTGATAAGTTCCATACACGCTATTAAGCCCATAAATAATGACTTATCAACGCAAACGGTACCTTATTTCAAGCACGTTAAGATACAACACGATGCGCACGATGGGATACATTTAAAAGAACATAATAGACATGCATTCTTTGCATGATCAAAGGTTATTTTTATGGAATTTGAACTCTGTTTCATTGTAATTGATGTAAATATTGCATTTCAATTGAAACTTGGGAGGTTGGAGTCATTCGTAAGCTAGTTTAGAAATTGTGTAATTTTACTTCCTGGTAGTGATAACAATAAACCCTTAAATCAGAGTTTGAAATAACTAAAGTTTAACCGGTTTTTTAAATCAAAATGGATACTAATGAGAAGTTCTGAAAGATGGATCTACAGCAAATTAAAATCATAAATAATTTATTCCAAAAATAATGATTTAACTTTCGATGTGTCCTATCTTATCTCTATATGGATATACGAGTATCCAAGTACATCATGGCAAAAACATATTTTCGTACATTTTCCAAATTTTATATCGGACTGTTATAATTATCGTATCTTTTAATTATTATTTTTATATCAGTTTGGTTAGCGAAGATATTTTTGGCTTAGTTTGAAAATACAGAGAATTTTACTATCAAACCTTTCGAGTTGGTAAAAAACACGGATTCAAAGGGCATTAAAAATGTAGTTCAAAATGGACGAAATAAACGTTGAAACCATTAAACTAATGGGCATCAAAATATATAATAAATTACCGAACTCAATAAAACACGAATCGCGAGATAAACATTTTTAATTGCTGAAACAATTTTTAGTAAATAAAGTATATTACTCCATAGATTAAGTATCTAACTTAGTATCTATTAGTAGTAAGAGTATCTAACAGATAAAACATATAGTACTGTTACATAACTAAAGATTATGGTTACTGCTATCCCTCTCTCTACTCTTCTACTTCTTTAGCTGGTACCCGACAGGGTCCACAATTGTGACCAAAATGTAAATCTACTAAGTACTAAGATACATTGTGGAATGCTAAAATAAATATGAATGTGAATAATTGAAGGTCAAAATAACTGAACTGAGGGCCCAAAATACTCAATTTATTTTTTGTGTGTTGATAAAAATTCGGTCACAGTAATTTTACGTTATTACCATGACACAGTTAAATCGAATTCAAATTATTAGACCCATGGTGTAAATCATTCGAATATTAAGAGAAAGTCTTAGAATCGAGCCGAATAAAATGATGGTAGAGACTGGAGTCTGATTTGAATTCAAAGTATTTCTTGCAGTGAGATAATAAGATGTTTCTTAAAATGTTATGAGTTTACTCATAGTTCTATTATTATAAAAAATATGATTATTATATAGTGGAAAATACCAGAAACTACTTAAATATCATCTCAATACATTGAAATCTGTTTTAGGAACAATGAGTATAGATCTAAATATAATTAAAATAAAGTTAGTCATAAGTAATGTAGATTTAGAAACAGGAAAACGTCCAAAGAAACTTTTATATCGGGACAACGACCCAATAAAAACAGTATTAGTATTATCATTAATCAATGGCCTGTTTAAATATTTCATTAAAAGATACATGGTATCGATAATGAAGCTTTCATAGATACGCTTTTAAATTTAAAAGAATAAGGTTAAAAGTTGGATGAGAGATCCGTAACACCTTTAATTTGGAAATGTGCCACTGCTAAGCTTCCGAGTAGCGAAGGAGAATCAAGACAAATGTTGTACAAAATATCACGTTAATTATTCCACTAAGCGTTATCTAAGAGCATGAGCTCAAAAATTTAATAGATAATGTAAATAATGAATCAGACTTGTCATACGAGACCACTTAAACGCATGGCATGGGCTACGCACACATCTCACGTAGTTTAGTTAATTAAGGTTATGATAAACGAAACGAATGTGCATCCAACAAAAGCTCTAGCGTAGAGTTTATTTTTTCATTCATACAAATGACAAATACATGTGTCCGTCTTACTAACACAGATAAGGATCCGAACGAAGTAGATTGTGAAGAATTTTGATCTATAAGTAGATGAGGTAAGGTTGAGAATTCGACGAAAGCGTTTGATAATCTCGCTCATGGGGTATAGTAAACATCGACGCCGGCGCAGCGGTATTCAGTCAGTCGCTGATCAGTATTGTGAGAGGGCAGCTATTGAACGGCACGCGCTCGTCGACTCGTGCGCGCACATCGAACGAAATACGAAATTCGATAACTTTTTTCGGGTGTCACACAAGGGTGCGTTTTTGGTCCAGTGATTTACATATGAGTTACACTTTGAACGTTAAATTATCAAGTGTGTTTGAGTGAATTGTTTGTGGTCCATATGTGCAGATGCCGACTCTTATGGTGAGTTGATTTTGAAACGTTTCAATGAATGAGACCATTGTTTAGCAGGGAGGTCTTTTTATTTTCTATAGCATCGACAGCACTTTCATCTACTTGTTTATTTACAAAATCGGAGTTCTAATTAAAGTGCAGCTAGTTGTATAAACTGCTGATGTTGTGTCGTAAAGTTTTTACGAGTTTTAGCTTGAAATGTAAATTTTATCGCCGGTGATAGTCGATGTTTATACCTGCCGCACTTGAACTTGCACAGATGTATGAGTACGAGTTATAGTTACGTTTTGTCTCTTATCTGTTTGCGTGAAAATGTGAAAACAGATAAGTTTGTTTGGTGATTCACCTGAAATTTCCGTAGGAAATAAAAATGATCGGTCATCATCGTGGGATTTTTTCTTATCAACTCTTCTGATGTTTACATCAATACCATTATTACTAGTCTGATTGTCTTGATTTGTAGAATGACTAGAATTGTCTCTATAGCAATGATAACGTCAATTTAAAGTCTTGATTACTATGTATTATTGTCTGGGAAATGTTAACGATTCTGAATTTAATAGAGCTATGAATAGCTTGTAACTATCGTGTTTTATGTGCAAGATATTAAAGGTTGATGCCGCTAGCAATTTAGTTAAGCTCCTTATGGCGCAAAGCTGTATGATACTCGGTAACAGATGTCTGTAGGATTATTTTTATTAGCTAATAGATGCTCCCTGCAATTTTGTCTTGCAATTGCTCGAAGGATTTTAAATTTTATTATCTCTTATTTATTACTTCTAGATGAAAACCGCTTCATATAATTTAAATAGATCTTAATAGTTCTTAAATCTTTTGAAAAATAAATAGCTACATAGTGAATTGTTTTTTTTTCTTTACGATTTTTTATGTAGAGTTTAAAATATTTCATGTTTATCTATAATAAGTATGGCAGGAAATAAATAATAAGTGAAGAAAAAAATCTTTTCCTTCTGTCAATGCACGAAATAATTTCTAGCCAATCCATTTCGCCTTGAGACTAAAAACATCGTCTGATCGGTTCTAAGAAAGAATTTGGCCAGACGTGGGTATTTCCCGTACTCTGATGTTTTTTGTTCGATTTTTTGCTTGTATAATTAGAGTTTACCTGAGCCTGACTACTATTTATTTTGCACTCGTTTATAAAATATTTTGTAAATAAAAATACTATCAATAGAGTCGCATATTAGGAAAAAATATGAATTTGAAATTTAAATAAGCATTGCAATGATAAATACATTATTTAATTTTATTCGTGCATGATGAAATGTTTTCATACAAAGATTATTCTTTACAAAAACTTTTGCAGTTTTGTCTAGTAACATTTTGAAGTGTATATTTTTTATTCAGTATACATAATTATTTTCTTTACTTAATTACATTTCTTGGTACTTACGATATTGTTTGTTAATTATTAGTATTACCTTTTTAATTATTATTATTCGTTGCTTAGCCGTTATCTACATGTTAGTTATCTTGACACTCACCAAGTGTTTCTTTTATCTTCAAGATACTATTACTTATCATTTCAATAGATCCTAAACTGAAGTTAATTAATAAATTTGACGTTATCTTGATAAATATCTTGGTCATCACGATTAATTGATGGCTACGAAGAGATAATTTGTATTGATTTTGATTTGGCTTTAAAACTAACATTCAACTTTTAGCATTTAAATCATGATCATTTAAAAAAGTTAAATGCTTAAGAAAAAGTTGCTGTTAGCTTGCTAGCGCCTTCGACCTAAGTACAATGAATAGACGGGCCTTAACCACGACTTCCTCAAAAATATCAAAACAATTGAACTTAGTTCAAGACGTAATTAAAAGTATGTATAGTACATTAGTCACAAAAAAAGAGCGAATATAATATCAAGGCATATTTTTGCGGATTTGGTTCGCATGTATTGACGAACGTACGTCTCTCACAGACTGAGAGCGACTGAAGTAAGTCGAGCGCCGGCGCTCACTTTAAAGTTTTCGAAATTCTTTTACTTGGGCTCGTCCATTCATTTTACTTTGGTTGAAGGCTAGCGTTACATATTTATTTTGTACAAATTATAAAAACTATTTACATAATACTACACATGCCAGATATTTTGGATTTTTTGTCTCTGTTTATTTGTTATGTTTTGTTAACAAAAAGTCTAAACGTCATCGGACCTAGTTTGTCATAAAACGCGTAAGTTATAGCGAAATTCTATTATTCTATCTACCACCTTTGCGCATTGAATTATTCATCAGATCAATTGGTCTTTAAATAACGTGTATCTTTGAATCCCACACAATCTTGTCAATAAATTAGATATTTACTGCGGGGCGATACAAGCAGGGCTTTGTCCAGTGTCACAATGTGCATGTCCTTCTTACGAGCAAATAGAGAGAAATGAAGCCAGTAAGAACTCTAGGTTTATTTAGGAGGTTTATTTTTATCTTATTTATTTGTTTATTTCAGTCTAGGTTTACAACAGAGATATAACTATTACAAGATAGTAAGAGAGTAAGGCTAAGAAAACAATTTTACGAGCTTTGGCAACGGGTCCCAAACTAGGCAATAAAGCCTGTGTCTTGGGTGTCCAATTGATACAGTTCAGCAGGAACATGTTTTGTGCAGAACTGTACATGTTTAAAAACAAATAAATATATATATATGGATATGTCATCGTAGTTCCCTTGGCAACTCTTAGTATGCTTGACCGAAATTATCTATTCTGGTATGTTTTTTAAATCAAGGGAATAGATGCCGGCTGCATTGCAGGATTCACCTGGTTTAAAAAAAAAAAATTTTTAGGGTCTATAAAGCCGTTAGAGACTACTGACAATCATATCGATTCTGTTATACTATTTCCTAAACTAAATTTGACAGGTCTAAAAGTATTTCCACACAAAATGGAAAGAAATGCAGATAATTTTAGTTCTGTCACATTAGTTTAGATTAGAGAGTGGTACAACAGAATTGACAATAATGTCGATTCTGTATAACCATTTTCTTAACTAAACTAAATTTGTCAGGTCTAAAATTATTTCCTTCCTCTTTTCATAAATTGAAATGAAACGGAGCTAATTGTAGTCATGTCGATTGGTTGGTTGGAGTTTATTGAATGGTAAAACAGAATTGACAGCATTATCTACATGTATCTATTTCTTTTCTTCCAAAATTCTAGTCTAGTCTGGACTAGGTTCCACCCATTCAGGCTGGATTGGGGACAACAGGACCGCAATGACTTTCGTTTACGGAGCGATGTTTACGCAGAGCCTTATGTTCAGAAAAGGGCGATTCCAGGTTGAATATAGTGAATAATGACTACAAGGTCCTTCCTTATTACTGCGTTGTCAAAATTTATCAAGATCTCTCTCAACGACATGCCATCTGCTTCGGCCCTGTGAAAATTGCCCCCAGATTCGACCGAATGATTAATAGTGGTGTTTCGATACCTGTCTTTCAAAACTTTAGAATTACTAAACTCCGGCAAATTCTTACACATTTTTCATAAAGAACAACTTATGCCATTCCGTTTAGTAGCAAGCGCAAAATGAGAGAGGGTCTCAAATTGTCAAAAGAGCCAAATGTCCAAAGTGTTAAGTCCAAGGCGTACAATGACCAAGGAGCAAAATGTCCAAATACAAAGACCAAAGACCGAAAAGTCCGTAGCGCAAAACGTCCAAATTTTCATTTTCACTGCTTACTGAACTGCCGTGATAATGCAGTTTCATTTAAATTCATCTTCAGCTTCAAAAGCTTTTGCATAAAATGAATATGCAAGGCATCATACTGTCTATGACATAACAGACAGACTACCTACACTGTCGCAGACTCACAGTTAATACAATAGGTACTACGTAGAATGTTTGCATTTTGTAAACCCTTTGCTAGACTGGGTTACGCAAAATGGTAAATTTGCATTACAATTTCAAAATGCCTTGGTATGTCTCAGGCTGGAAAGCGAGCTGGTAATTAGGTAGATTAGTGAGATAATGGTTGCAGAACTAGGATAATTACGACGTGGAACACGCGTGTTCGAAATTGGACAACGAATCAAAAGCCATACGGGGCTCAAGTAAAGGTCCGCAAGGCACATTGAAAGATGTATAGCTGTCTATAGGCGGACTAAAGCAGTCGCAGAATGGTGGCATAGGTGAGCGATAAGACCACTGGGCAGACCAACAGCTACATGTACGGACGATATCGTCGAAGCAAAAGACAAAAAGTGGATGAGAACGGCGCAGGACCGGAAATAATTGTTTGTTAAAGAAGAGGCCATCCTGCAGTGGATAAGGAACGAAATGGCGACGATATTGAGTTAATTAAATAAGATACTGGAGAAAAACAACAACAAAATCTGTGGGACAAGAGAAACGACTGTAAACATTCCAAGGCCGCTTTTCCGACAGTCAACAGAAAAATGACTAACAATCTATTGAAGATGCAACTACAGGACCTTCAGATACTGGTAGGTCTCGTAACCGGTCATTGCAACTTGAATAGTCACTTGTACTAACTAGGAGCTACGGATAGTCCGATATGCCGTGGTTGCATGCAGGAGAAGAAACTGTGGAGTATGTGCTGTGGCGCTTTGAAGTCACGGAAGAATTTAGATCGCTGTAGGATTGCATGCGGCGGCTTCAGCATTATCCATGGCACTGCAACGGCTGTACGGGTTTTCATTACCATCTACACCACTGGAGCCGCTATGCCAGCGACCCAGAGCCTCGCTCCGTTATTTCAATAAGCTGGGTTGGCTGGGGTAGACGCTGGCAGGGGGAAATGCACAATACACCCCATGCGGGACGACATTGCAGGCTTTTAACTCCCATCTCGAATAAGAATAAGCATAGGTACTGGTTGTAGATTTGATTACTTTTACAATATCCTTCATGTGCAAGGAAATAGAAAATTAACAGAAAAACAAAATTAAGAAATAAATCGAATAAGCCGCCAGCAGCAGGCAGCTAGTATATAATAAACCAGTATTTCAATGATTTACTAATATTTACGCAGTTTGCCAATATTTTTCAAACAGTAAAACGTGTTTTAAAACACCCGAAGTAATCGCGGAAGCACAGTATATATAACAGTTACTACATGGTAAGTATGGAGTACACAACGAAAAATTACCCACGGTGAATTAGATTAAGTAAAATTGCTTTGTGAACGTAAACTCTTGTTTATTTATTAGTGGAAAGATAATTTATTTCTTACTAACTGTTACACGCGACTTCGTTTGCCAATAAAAAGAAGTAGCTTATGTTAGCTTATATCTATGCAAAAATTCAGATCGATCCGTTGTTTAGCCGCGATAATGCGATAGACACCCAGACAGAGAGACAGAGAGACAGAGTTACGTTTGTATTTCTAATATTAGTTATGATTGGGATGATGATATAATAGCGTGTACTAATGAGACCACAGAAGAGTATTTTTTTTTGTGAATATGACCAACATTAATTAAAACCAGTAATTCGCGCCGAACCGAGACCTCTATCTACATAAGGCCTTCTTTATTTTATCGTGGAGAAATGTTCTCGCAACTTCGCAAGCCGCACTGTAACAGGGAGACAGTGCAGTGCGGTGTTGTTGGAGTCCGACCCAGCATAACTCCACGTTATCCCTCGTTCGCCGCGCTTGTGCTGGGAACACGAGAGCGCTGGACTGCCAGCCGCTAACGTGGGCTTACAGGCAAAGCTCGGTGGTGAAATTAAAACATTCGATAGAAACACCGAATTTTAATGTTTTATTGGGGCCTAAATTTCCACACAAACACAAATTTGTCTTGTACCAGAAATTGTAGTTTGTAGATGTGCCAGGGGCAAAATGGCAGTTTTTTTTCCAAATGCATTGCTGAGTTACAAGTTTATTGAGCAATATGCACGCTCTTCCAGAAATAACAGCCAAATGAAAAACTCTACCAGGTGTTATTCGTGGCCTTTTGTAACAAATTAAAAATTAGACGCTTTCCACACATGTGAGAGAAAGCTCCATAGAACAAACACTGTGACATAACGCGGGCTTACAATGTTTCAATGTGCAGTTATGTTGTGGGAGGCTACCGTGTGCTTTGGCTAAGGTGTTTTGGATTGAATTTATGAATCTTGAAATTATAACTTGTTATTTCTTTGCAAAACTGTCTATAATATTTTATGAAATTAGTGGTACGGAATTCATTGGTTGCATCAAAAAACTGAAGTATAAGATTTCAGATTCAGATTATTTATTCACCTTATAACAATGATTAGTTATATTAGGTAAGTCATTTACAGTTTAGGATGTCACTTATAGTAAATGATATTATTCCCAAGCTACTAATAATATTCAATTAACTTTAATTAAGTGTATATATACGTAAATTCAAATATGTTAACAAATCTGTGTCGAGATCAGACAGGCCATATTTGTTTGCATGTCCTGTCGGATCACATTATCAGACGGAACATTTTTGCTCGTTCAGGCAGGACGTGATCAGAATTCCGTGATTAGATAGGACAACTTTGAGAAGCTGTCTTAATGGATTCGATGTTGTGTAATTAATGAATCATCACTATAAGCACGATATTTATGACAATAATATTTGCTTTCTTCCCATGTCATGACCTGTTTAAGTTACTTACGAGGAAAATAATCTAATGGGGTTTAGTCGGACCTAGTTCTAGACGCAATGATACCGGCTAGACCTAGTTTTACCCGAAAACAATCGCCTTATACTAGATTTAACCAAGAGATTGTGGCTACACTTACTTCTAACCGGCTACAACTAGGCGTAGCCGCACTTCGGGTTCTAGCCGTAACATATATATCTATAGAATTATTATTTATTATTTATACTTCTTTGAATCCCAGACGATATTAATTACAATTGGCAATCAATTGCAATTAATATCGACTGGGATTCACGATGCCGACTCGTACGAGTTCCAAAAACCTTTTAAAAACTGACCATCAGCTCTTACGTTAAATATGAAGTTGTAACTCGGAATACAGTTATTCAAACCGCGCAGTTAAATATTGTTACTAACCCAGCTTGTTGGTACAGTTGGTTAATATTTTCTAACATTTTAAATGTTACTTGGTGTGTTAAATTTTAACGGGAAATTTAACAGCTTGTTAGAAATGCGCATCGGATTTGATGCCTTTATCAATGAAACTATAGGGGTAGAGCAGACTTCCGAAGACATTCAGAAGACGTGGACCAAAAGGTGAAAAAAGGTTTGTTATGTTTGGTAAAAAAACTTTATTTCCTTCGGTCAGTCGAGCCCACAGTTTTCTCGCTCGGGCATTTTCATGATACTTTCATTACTGGAGATATAAAATCACTAAGCCTGAATTCACAAAAATATATTATGTGTCTGCTTCTTGGATTGCTAAATATATTAAAGTTTTTTTTTTTTAATTTGTTAGATGAAACGAAAATATGTTTATCGATCTTGGCGTTTTCGATGGCGGAGGCCCGAATTACCCAATGGCAAATAAATACTAGGAGGAGTTACATCGCGGGTCGGATGGACGCAGTATTAGAAAAACAGTAGGCGATTCACACCGCGGTTCGTGCTACATGAGGTATAAGATGCCGCAGTACCTATTTTTAACAGTAGTATTACGCATTCGCGTTCGCGCCTTTACTCATTTCAGTCATTATTTTCTATCTTGTTCGCAACAAGATAGAAAATAATGACTCGTCTAAAACTAACTCCAAATTTCATCAATCATAGTTTGACAGTAAACTTGACAGTAACCTGATGGTATCGAGCAGATGTGGGCAACCTTTAGAAAGTCGCGGCCCGAAATTTCAAACGCTCATGAGGTCTCGGGCCGAAGGGCAGATGTGTTTGTATATTGCCTAAAAAACGAAATAAAAGATTTAATAATAGATGAAGTTATAATAGATAATAGAATTTTCGCTGAGTACATTATACAGCTTCTATCGCGGCAAACTCTTTTGTTTTTAATATAGGTTCTACATGGTCATTGCATTTAGCTAATGTGCAGTAAGCTCTTGTTGAAATTATAGTTTGTCTGCTAAGTGTCCCACGTGCCGAATCAAATGCTGGTCGCATCCAGCCTGCGGGCCGGGGTTGCCCATACGTGGCATCGAGTAATGACCAGGTAATGATATATTACAAGACATGTAATGTAATGAGTTTTTTGGGTGTCATTGATTGTTGGCTGGTCAAAATCATATATTAATTGATTAGACCGCACATCTTGAGAATCTTACGTTATACAGCCCATCATCATCATCAGCTTTATGTACTTTTTCGCTACTTGACACAGTCCAACAGTTTGATGACCTTCCTGGCTCAGTTGGTTGCGCCTCTGCCTTTTGAGCAGGAGGTCCCGCGTGTTCGACACCTGGCCGGGTAGATTTTTTATTATTGACTGGCTGGGTTGATAGGCCACAAGCTCGGTGACATTGTGGCCGAGGATGGTAAGCACACTCAATTGAAGCTGCCAGCAATTCCTCACGATGTTGTCCTATTTGAGTGATGAATTTAAATAATCTGCTGTGGTTGTGGGTGTTAGTTGTTCGTGGCTTTGATTGTGTTCTATGGGACCCGCGATAAACAAAATCCTAGCTATGATTGTAGAGCGTTATTATAACCCGACTACGCGAAGCAAAAAGGAGGGTTATAGATTTTGACCGGTAGTTCATAACTTCTGAACTACTTATCATAATTTGACAAGCGTCTTCATCGTCCCCTGGTTATAGGCTGTGTGACGTCACATTCAATTGAATATGGCGCCCTCTAGTGGACATAGCCGTGGTAGCTTAGTGGGAGCATGCTCACCTCACATTCGTGGGGTCGTGAGTTCAAACCCGGACGGGACCGTACCAATGAGTTCTTTGGAACTTACGTACGGATATACCACTGGCTTTACGGTGAAGGAATACATCGTGCGGAAACCTGCATATTTCCGGAGAAGAAACTCGATGTCGTATGTGAATCCATCAACACGCACTGGGCCAGCGTGGTGGATATGGCCCAATCACCCTTCGAGGGTAGGCTGATATCTAGCAGTGGGATGATTAAAAGGCTGAAGCAGAGAGAGGACATAAACTGAAACACTAAAAATTATAAAAACAAAATGTATTTATAGTTCATGAAAAAAACAAAACAAAACTGTATCTATGACAAATCTTTCGTGTTGAATGATAAACAACTGATCCCTTATTTCTATTGTCCTTGACGCTATATTGCTGCGGAAGAACACTACAGTTTAGTTATTCTAAAGTTATTTTGTAAGTTCAGGTCATTGTCTCTTTGTCTACAGTCCTTCTAAAATTAATAGGCTCTTCATCAACATCACCTACCAGAATTCAATTCAATTCCATTCTTTATTTACAAAATTAAGCAATTTTACAGTATATTTTCACCAAAACTACTACTCTACATTAAAACACTAAAAACAGGAGCCCACTGCAGAACAAATGCCTCCTCTTAGAATCGTGGGGATTATGGCGGGTGCCATAATCCCCACGTGTGACAGGTGGCTTGGGAATCGCAGAACTACCACCGCTTACAAAGAGGACGCTGCTTTACGTCCTCCGTCGGTTCCGGTAGCAGTTTTCGGACATACCCGGATCCAAAATTAATAGACTAGTTTAAATATTTCTTTTTTTTTCCGAACTGCATTACCAATACCAGCTTTAGTAGCTAGTGATAGACTGTAATTATCCAATTCGGATGTAAGCAGTCGTGTTGTAATAAATGACTAACCTTAGGCTGTTTTTTCCAATCGACTGACGATCGGATGACTAAGGCTGGAGTCAGATCGAGCCAACGATTTGTTAATTTCCAGGCAAACAAGTTGTTTCTCTCATCATTGTATTGTAATGCGGGCCGGACTCTCGTCGAAACACCCCGAGACAAGCGAGCGAGCGCGGATGTTAGGGCTTTAATACACGTAACAACTAGATTGGCGCCGATGTTCACGCCGCCGTCGAGCAAACCAGGGAGAGAAAGAGAGAAAACATATATTTTTCTCTAATTTTCTCTCGTTGGTCTGCGGTCCGTGTTTGTCACGTGTTTTAGTGGTTTAGTGGTGGTTGGGTCTCTCTCTTCATTATGACTGGCTCTCTAAAGCCGGATACTCATCATCACTGTTGAAACAAACTGTAACTATTGCACGTTACTACAAATGAAAATAATAGTTCATATGTAGTTCATGAACCTGCCCGCTTATTACGGAAGTCGTTCTCTCACTATCGCAATCGTGTCATTACGTTTGCGGGCATCGAACAAGTTGACGCAAGAGGGATGACACGAGGCCGCTGCCACGGGCTGATAGTAGAATCATAGTGTAACCAAGCTGCGAGTCTTTTCTCCTTGATTTTCCCGCAAATCAAAGGGCGCTCGTTGGACATCGGTCCGATCGCTGTGACAACATCACAACAGGTCTACAGGTCATATTTTGACATATTTTGATTTTATTTTATTTAATTTAAGTATATTTGACATTTGTTTCGCATGTTTTATTTTTAATTCTCATTAGCGTAATTCGTGTTCGGTGCTAATTGATGTAAATAAATAAATAAAATAAATACACTAGAATCTCAAACCGTTACTGTAACGGTTACAGTGACGGTTGCAGTAACGGTTTGGGAGTGAGTACTCGGCTTTTAAAACCCTTAGGCGAGAAATCTGACAATCTACAGCCAGATAATTGGTTAGTTAATATTTTCCAAAATTAAATATAATTATTTTGATGTTTCCTAGTTTTAACTCGCTTCATACATTGTTACCTTTTTTCATTGTATATTAAGGCTCACAAGTAAATTTTTCCACTTCTAATGTTAACCTAAAGTAACAGCCAATTTAAACTATTTTGTACTCTATAAGCAGTATGAAAATATTGTCAAATTAGTTTAGCCTAGTGGATCCTCCGTGAGCACGACGTGGTCTCCTGTAATTGGGAGTGCACCCAGCTTGATGCCAGTTTCATAATGTGAATGTAATATGTAACTTCTGTCGGAGATCCATATTGTACAAAAAAAAAGTACCACATAGCCGCTGACGACAGCCAGTCGAACTCTGTTCTCAGCCTAACGCCAGTCTTTATCTCCATTGCAGTAACAGTTACGAATAGCTTTTAAAATAGCAAATAATGTCCCGAAACGTAAAGTTTTATTGTTGTACGTTAAGCAGCCAAGCAATTTGTTGTAGACACTTATTACCTACGTAAAAGTAAGTCGGGGATCAGCAATTTTTAATGACTACGTAGTTAAAAGGTTAGTGCTTTAGACAGGAAACGTGACTTTTTACCCGACTGCCTACAACACAACAGTAATGCGTTTCGACTTGTAAGATTGTACTTTTTTTTATGGTACTGAATAACGCGACGAGCAAGTCGTTCTCCTGATGTTAAGCGTCACGCTTGCCTAAAGTTCAGTATCATCCGAAACTTTGAACGACAATACAGGCTTATGCCGAAATCGCCTCACAGTACTAACCATTACAAAGAACTTTTACTATGGGACTAACCCGAAAACGAGAAAAAAAAACGGTTCTTCGAGTGATGTGGCCTGCCCATCGCCACTTCAGCTTGCAAACTTTGAAAGCTATATCGGCGACTTTGGTTCTTCGGCGAATATCCTCGTTCCGGATTTTATCGCGCAAAGAAACTCCGAGCATTGCTCTCTCCATTACCCGCTGTGCGACTCTGAGTTTCTCCAAAAGGCCAGTCAAGAACCGCGTTTCAGTTCCATTTCCATTTTACAGTTCCTGGCAACATACATTGGTTGAAAACCCTTGTCTTCAGGCACTGCGGGATTTTGGACGAGAAGATAATATCACTCAATTTCTCGAACGCTGCCCATCCGAGTTGGATTCTTCGGCCTTTTTGTCGAAGTTGGCCTTAACTGGACTGTCCAAGGTAGTTAAAATGGTTAATAACGTCAAGAGTATCGTTCTCATCGTCTACCGGTACAGGTACAACATTGGCATTTGACATGATTTTTGTTTTGTCCATGTTCATTTTAAGACCCACCTGTTGAGAAACGCTACTGAGATCGTTGAGCATATTAATGAGGTCCTCTAGCGACTCTGCCAGGATGACTATATCATCGGCAAAACGAAGGTGAGCGATGTATTCGCCATTACTGTTCAAAAACCATCCCTGTTACAATTTTATACTTGGCTAACTAACTGAATGCACAAGCCGTGCGATGTGAAAAAAAGAATTTTACATTCTCTCAGTTCAATGTTCCCAAAAATAAAAGAGTATTGACAATAATCTGTTACGCCTTCAAGCCGGTTGACAAGCTTGAAATTGTAACTGACGCGATGCGTTAAGGCGAAGCTATGAAGATATCTTGTCTTGATGCAATTTAAATATACTAATTTAACTACAGCGACACTAATTGTGGCGGGCACAAAAACAGTTTTTTCTCTTTTTTAAAATCCTTTCAGTTAACGTAGGATTTATTTTTAGTTCATAAAAATACTTCTTACACAATAATAACGAAGCAAAATGGCACTTATCCATACCGATATTATAATTCAGAGGCATATAGCTGTAGTCATATAGGACCAATCAAAGCTGCGGGTGAAAGTTTGTTGCTAATAAAGAAAAAATATTATTTAAAAAAACGGAGAGCAGTATTTTTAGAGCCCTCAGATATTTCGAAAACACTGCTACGACCGTTGAGCAACTCTGTACCAAACCGACCCGGAGGTCTGTGTTGCTCTAAGGCTACTACAGATCAAATTAAAACCAAACGCTCAACTTATGACATAGATATTCGTTGCCCAGTTGAGTTCCACATAAAATAAAGTTATACTAACACATCAAACTTAGATCATCATCATTATCAGCCAGAAGACGTCCACTGATGAACATAGGTCTCCCCCTTAGAAGAGCGCCACACCGACCGACAACGTGCCACTTGCATCCACCGGTTACCTGCGATATTCACAATGTCGTCGGTCCACCTAGTGGGAGGCCTGCCTACTCTGCGTCTACCGGTTCGTAGTCGCCACCCGCCGGTGTATCGGTTCCTCGACCCGGAGCTTGGATATTAACTTACATATTACCCAATAAATAAAAAATTTAAACTCATAATAATACACAAAAAGCACAAGCACACAACTTATGACAATACGTATTCGCTGATCGGTGGAGTTCCACATAAAATTAAAGTTATAATGACACATCATACTTAAAAATTATAATACAAGTCACTGTAATTATAATTAGAACAATATTCGAAATATGGCGTCGAATCTAAATTCGGCTTGTCCGTCTTCATCCCAATAGATCTCATCCCATGACGTCATTTTCTTAAATCAACCCACTTTCTATTATTGACTCGTTGAACATTTGAAGTACTTTGGCTTAAACATAAAAAATAATAAATAAATCTCATAATTTATACCTAACACTAAAACTGACAAATCAGCTTTGTAGCTCTAACGGCTCTGTCGGAAACTAATTAAGGCAACAATAAATTATAATAGGTATTACTTCTTAAGTAATAAATCTCTCTAATGAGACTGTATGTCTGAACAATAGGAATTTGTTAGTCGGTTAGTGATGTTATCAATTATTATAAGACATCAGTAACCGACTAACAGTGATTAGATAAATAAAAAGTTTTTTCTACTTCATAAAATTTGCAACCTCTTTCCTTTTTTTTTAACTTATTGGGTATAAAGAATATAGTATAATTGACCGAGCGAAGCGAAGGTCTCAGAGTTTACTAGGACAAATCGGCATTTGTATGTATGTTTTTGTGTATATTTGTCCGATGATAACTTTCGAACCGTTGATCCGATCTTCATGAAATTTTGTAGGCAAGTAGTTCATTTCAATACAATTTTTAAGTTCGAATATGAGCTGAATCGGTCTAGGGGTTATGAAGATTTATAAGGGTCGCGAAGTCTCAGTTCGGCTCGAACTACTAGTTTATATACAGGCTGATTTGTTTTAACCGTCGTTTTTTGTCGTCTGAAATCATAAGGAGATACAAGATAACTGTCTTAGGAACCAATAGGTGTTTTTTTTAAAAACCCTTTTGGCATAATATTTTTTTTGTCAAGCGAGAGTTCCCCTTGTAACGAGATATTTTCATCTTTTTTTTTAATTCTGTTTGACTCAGTCTCAGGTAAGGGTCATTTCATTGTATCAGAACAGAGAAATCGGATCAGATGTAGTTATAGTTTAGCTGGCATTAGTTAGTAGTTTATTAAATTTTACTAAGTCAATCCGCATTAAAAAGTTGATCAAAACAACTAATTTTTATGAAGAACTCACGCTTGACCAAAAAAATTACCAAGCAATTTTTTTTTTACACAAAATGAGTAAATGGTTCCCAAAACAGTTTTCCCGCATCTCATAAGGATTCGGATATGCCCACCACTATGCCAGTTTAAAAAATCAACCTGTATTTACGTACGTTAGGTGGGGTGCTTACAGACACATTAAAAAAGTAACAAAAAAGCAAAAATAATGTATGATTAATACATATAAAATATGTTTATACAATGAAACATTTCATAAAACTGAATATGTATTTTTTATTCGATATTATTTTAATTATAGCCCAACCAAAATAACTTAAAACTAACATTCCATAACCTTTTAATTATACCCTATTAATGGCCTTAACTGTTTATTTTATTTGGCCCCTGGCCTTAATAACCGCTTTCGCCTAAACTTTACGGTGTTTAACTATGAAAATTAAGTTTTAAAACACAACAGAAGGCGTGATTCCGAATAATTTTGTTCACAGCTCTCCGCACACTAGTGGATTTTGCATTATTTTCACCGTAATTTTTTTTTCTTTGAAGTGGGTTTTGGCGTCGCACGTTTTGTGCATTATCCGGTCAGGTCCACTGTCCAGTGTCAGGCAAACCCCCGAATACTGAAACGTTTGTTAACTTTGACAACAGATTAATTCTAATGCTGCCTTTGTCTGGCACTAAGCAAATGACAAAGGCAGCAATAGACTTAATCTGTCGTCAAAGTTAACAAACGTTTCAGTATTCGGGGAAAAGTATATTAGAATAATTTGAATATAGTTAGTATTTTTTCTATCTTCTGTTCCATTGCTGGGCAAAGGTGTCATAGTCATAGTCATTTAATTCGTAAAGCCAATTTACATGTCAAACTTAATAAATAAAATCTTAATTTTGGCATACTTAATGTATGTAAATTAAATAAAATTTAAATCAACTTTCTCAATAAGCCAACGTTGTAGACGTGTTTGTATGTTCGCCATTTCCTTCGACAAATCACGGTCCATTGCTGCCTTCTGATTACCGAGCATCAAGATTGTCAAGCCAGGGTTACCTAGCTGCGTTTTCGTCATGAACCAACTGTGTTAGAATTATAAATTATTTAACGTCAACCAAGTCATAGTCAAGTCTAAATGGCCCATTACTCACAGTGGTGGAGACTTAACTAGAGCAGATAAGGCATTTTATAAACAGTGCCATAAATATTATTATTCCTACACTCGTGCACGTTATCGATCATTTCATGATTATTCATTACTAGTTGCTACCCGCGACTTCGTTCGCTTGGACATAAAGAAAAGTATCCCATGTCCGTCTTTGTGATATACAGTAACTCTTTAATAAATTTTATAAAGATCCGTTCAGCCGTTTAGCCGTGATAAGGCGACAAACATCCAGACAGAGAGACAAAGTTACTTCCTATTCGCTAGAGGGCGTTGATCCACTTGTGCATATTTTGACGTTTTGTATGGACTGACAATTGTAGAGTAGAGAGTTCTGAATCGCACAAGCGAAATTTTTCTTCGAGACGAACGTATTAATTTTCATACCTCGAAGATTTATTGGTCCTGATACGACTGCGGCTATATTCCTCTGAATTATAATATTAGTTAGGATTAGGTTTTGGAAAATAATATAATGCTATGACTTGATTTTTTCAAGTTACCGTCAAAACTCCTAGACTGAACTTGATCGCTTGATGAAAAATTGGGTACTGCGACATGGTCTCATCTCATGGTCTAAGCCTCTAAGGTATCGTGCATAAAACTGGTTTTAAAGCAAAGCTTCCTGGATACACCGCTAGGCTAGACGACAGGCAATAGATTTTTAGATGACGTCTGGTATTACAAGCAAACAGACATTTATCTTCAAATCACAAAAAGTGTGAGTATGCGGTAGCCTTATTTCTATTATTACACATTAACACACACATTTTGGAATCATCATCAGCTGGAAGACATCCACGCCGAACGACAACCTGCCACTTGCATCCACCGTTTGCCTGCGATATTCACAATGTCCTCGGTCCACCTAGTGGGAGGCCTGCCTACGCTGCGTTTTCCGGTTTGTGAATTTTGGAAATAAGTAATAATTTATTTATTTCATTAGTAGATACGGCATTAATCCAATTACACTAATTTAAATTATCATTTGATTAAAATATCAAGATTTAAAATAAAAAAAACGTTGGACTCGTTTTTTTTTTTATTATCCCAATTATTATTGTGATAATTGTATAAATACAAATTAAAAGAACTAAAAGTAAATATAATGTATCGAATTGAATTTTTCAAGTTGGCGCCAAAATTCCTATACTGAACTTGATCGCTTGATGCTTGTAGACTTGATGGTGTGCCTGTCCCAGACTAGAGTCTATCGACCGAATTATCCCGAAACGAGGCGATATCCGCCAATCAGAGACGCGTGTACTCGTCTCTGATTGGCGTATATCTCTTCGATACGCGAATATTCGGTATTCGGCCTGCAAGTCTGGGACCGTCATAAGGCAACATGGATAAGACCACAGACCTCGTTTGTGGTCAAACGAATGCCTAGTCCGATGTAAAAAAAGGACATCTATTTAATTGTCTGTCCAAGCTTAGAACTTCTCAAAGTTTCCAAGTAAGCGATAGGCGATAGATTTGTGGATTACGAGTGTTATTAAGCAAGCACATATTTATTTTAATTGCTTTGAAACACAAAAATTTTGAGTATGCGGTAGCCTTATTTCTACAAAATCAGTTTGGAAAGTGTTAACATTATTTACGACACGAATTTAATGATACTTTTGGCATAATTTTGGAGTAAATCTTTCGAGATAAAATACTCGGTCTGATTAATTATTATGCCAATGAATGGAAGATGACGAAGCAAGAGTTTGCTCTGAAAATTTTGTGTAGTATACAAAATAGGAAATAGACCGATTGAAAGGTCATTTGACTAATGGCCGTGCTTCAAGGTTTGTTTTTACCCGACTACGAAAAAGGAGGGTTATTAGTTTGACAGTCTATGTATATATATCTATGTAAGTATATTCATATTCATATGTTCCCTTTTATCAGATTTTGACAAGATAGATGTTTAATAGGTGGCTATTTTCAAGTTTCTTTGTTCCCTCGAATCTCCAAAAGAACTAATCAGATTTTAGCAAATTAGGTTTCTATCGAAGCGTCTTCATACTCCGGGTGCTATCGGATATATGAAGTCACACTAACTCTATATTGGCGGACCTTATAACCTAACTTCGCTACAGAAAAATTGTATGATCGAACGAACTTACCTGAAATGAAGTTAGATCTTAGTTATTTTCGAAAAGTTTTCCTATACAGTTTAATAAATTTGTCATTTTTCTTGTCATCAATTTGTTCAATTTGTTAAGCAGTTTATGACGTTGCTAAGAGTATATTTACTTATACCTAAAGCACGAAAATAAATGAAACGAAAAAAAAAAAAAAAAAATATTTTGTATGAGCCAAGGACTACATAGTTAAATGTATGGGTAATCGCAGAGACAAAAAGTAGTCTATGTCCGTCTTATGCATAAATGTAGGTCGATCCGTTCAGCCGTCATAACACGACAAACACCCAGACAAAGTCAGAAAGACAGACATAGTTACTTTGGCACTTATAATATTAGTTAGGATTATGATCATAAAAATATTATAACAGGTGTAAAATATATAAATAAAATGTCTAAAACATTTTTATAACTTGTTGTGTTAAGTCGTGTTAGTGTCATTAATTTCTTTAATAGACTTCACAATAAACCTCTTACATCGCAAAACCAAAAAACGAACTGTTCCGTAACGTAATTAAAAAAAAAACAGAAAACAATCCAACATAATGAACTTCAAAAAAAGAAGTGAGACCACACAAATATACGCTTTTTTACTCACAATTTTCTTGTTAACTAAACTTCAAACGAAATTGAACTCTATCGCATTGAAATATGGCAGAAGAAATGTTTAAAACATAAGGCTGTCGAAATGGTGTCCATCAAAATTACAGGTATATTAGGATGAGTGACTTAACATTTATATTTCTATAAGGATGCGTTCTTTCACTGATCTAATAAGCAATAATAATAAACTTTATTTTGATGCAATAAGGTTTATTTTATATAAATTTTATGACAAACAAATTTAGATGTTTAATTTAATACTTCTGGGGTGGTCCGAATTAAAGATAAAAGATGTCATTAACTCAATATTTGGGGAAATAGATAAAAATCTTAGTTTAGTTGAAATTTTTGATGAAGTATTATGTTACCGTCTTCATTTTAATGATTTTGTTTATGTAATATAATACTTTCTTTATAAAATTACTTTTTTATCGTTTGTTATAAAAAGTTGAGAGGTTTATATTTTAATGAAATGATATGAAAACAAAGTATTTTCTTTTTTTAAAGCTCATTGAAAGGCAGGCTTTGACATAAGCTCCTTAAATTATAATACGAAAAATGTACGTTCCAATTTTTAACGCCTCTAATCTAAAGTAAAAAATAAAAAACTATGTACAGCCCGTTATTTACAAATTATAATACTTATTTATCTAAAATATTATTAAGAAATATTTATCAATATCAATATTAAACATTTGATTTCCATACGGCTATCTAATCTGATAGAATTGATTTTAACAAAACAGAAAACTGCGTAAGCAACATGTTCAGTTTGACAATGTCCCCGAGTTGTGTTGGGGAAGTAGATGGATAGATTAACTCTTCATTGTTAACACACAATTTTACATACATTTAAAAAGAGGCTTAAAAACTGGCGGCCTTATCGCTGAAAGTGATCTCTTCCAGGTAATCTTAGGATGGAGAGGATTCATAGAAGAGGTAGAAGGCGGGGTGCGCAATGATTAAGATACAGGAATAACAGAATATAATATAGATATGGAGTACAGGTGGACCAAAAAAAAAGAAGAATTTTAGATTCTTCTTTTTTTTTGGCCTGCTCAGACAACAGATTTTTAGCCTGCGAACTTATCTGTCTCTAAATTGACTTTTTGAACCGGCGACTTGAAGTGTCGTCTACGCAGGCCATAATTTGCGTCCACCAACACTATTTCGCTAAATCTAGCAACGACTTGCAAAACCACTAAAACTGGCAGGCGGGGTTTATAACTGACAGACATGTGTCAATGGCTCGTAAACATGTTACTGTGTGACCAAATTATTTGCAGTCTAAAGGGGGTGTCACCACCGTATTTGCTCAACGAAATTAATAGCCACTTGTGAATACTTTTAGTTCTCTCATCGGGCCACCTGCACAGATAAGATTGTTGTACTATTAACCGATGCTAAACAGGCAGAACTATGTAAATGTAATTATTATAACTCCAGTTTTAAACGGTGAAGGAAAACATCGTAAGCCTGCTTATTTCCCGAGAAGAAATTCGATGGCGTATATGAATCCGCTAACCCACATAGGGCCAGTGTGGTGGACATGGCTTCATCACCCTTCGAGGGTAGGCTTCAAGGATGTATAAAGGTTGATGCAGATAGCTTCATTTGGTAGTGACGTCGATTCTGTATGAACAATTTACTACACTAAACTTGTGAAAGCTCTAAAAACTTATCTTTTTACCCGACTACCCAAGAAAGAGGGTAATCTACTTACTCTCTTCATTTTGGAACTCCCGTTTAATGGGTGTTTCGGGGGTGGGCGTTGCTACCCGCGACACAGTTATTTAACTTCTGCGGGTAGCATCGTTCTATTTGTATTATTCACTAATTTTTTGTTCCAAAATAAAGAATTTTGAATTTTTTGAATCACTAGTATTCGCGAAGTTGCAAAAGCTTTCTCTCGCTACTCGCGCTTCTCCTCGCGTCCTCCTTTTACGTCTTAGACCTTGCCAACGCTCTATATATCAATTTCTTCTGTCCTTTGACTCGAGACTTGCGCGAAAAAGCTGAAAAACGTGAGCTATGGGAATGGCCAAGAGCATGACGAGTAATGTGGCTACACTACGTCTCAAACTCTCTACCTCAACCTTCGCCACGCGTCGAGTATATAGCCTAGGCAGAAATGTTGAGAATTTGTGAAAGAGATAGCTCTGCAGGGCTAGCATGCGCACCACGACAAAATCTTTTTGTTATGCGAGAACAGGCAGATTGCGGATTTACCAGCAGGCTGAGTAGGCTACAGCCTAGCGCGGCAGATTGAAAGGGCGGCAAATTTAGGGACCGACTTTAAAATAAATATAAGCTCGCGGTAAATATATACAAAAATTAACGCCTAAATTTGAGCCCCTAAAATCTGCCGTCCTAGGCTCAAACCTACTATTTTGCGCTATTTTTTTTGTACAATTTCATCTAAATTACTGAATGAGGCGTACTCCGGAAAAAAAAACCTGGTAATACAAGTACCAAAAAGATGACGTTAGATGTAACTTGAACTTTTGCTGTCACTGTCAAGACATGAAAGACAAAAAAATGTACGTGTGCCTTTTTTCTCGTATTTTTTGGCTCCACATGTGTATTAAGACAATTTCAAGTAATGTAACTATGTATTTGATTTCATTTGAAATATTAAAATAATTGACACTGGCTAAATACACAACGTGTGGAGCCAAAATTTAAGATTTAAAAAATAAACATAAAATATTTCGACAGAATTGACAATGACAGGTAAAGAGATAGGACTATTACGCCATCTAGTAAGTATTTTAGAACTTTATTTTTTTGGCATTTTTTTGGCTCCTCATTACCAAAATGTAGTAGGTAGAGTTAAGAGCGGCAAAATTTTAACAGCCTCTACTTGGGAAATGTGTAAATCCGCCACTGAGAACAGGACACGGCTACGACTATGTATACACTTGTCTCATTTTTCAAGATATGAAGAGTAGAGAAGATTTTGTCGCGGTGCGCATGCAGGCCCTGCTGGTCGGGCTATTGATGAAAAGGGATCACAAACCTTCCATGCTATAATAACCAAGTCTGATAAACGTTAAATGGCTTTACCGAACACTAACCAGGCGTTTACGACTTCACCAATCACTAATATTGGTGTAAACGCCATAAAGGCTTGGTGATTATCGTTCGATATTATGTTCATTACATTATTAGGCGAGTAAAAATTATACAGTTAATTTCGTTTGGAAATAATAATTACAGGGAAATTATCTTGAGTATAGCAAAGATTAGGGAAATTTTAAAGTGATTGTGAATATGAAATGATGATATTTTTTTTAGCTTTTTAGTATTTAACCGACCGCCCAAAAAGAAGGGTATCATTTTTGGGGTGTATCCTAATCAAAATCTTAACTAATATTATAATTCAGAGGCATATAGCCGCAGTCGTATCAGGACCAATAATGCTTCGAGGTATTAAAATCAATAAGTACGTTCTTCTCGAGGAAAAAACGATTCAGATCTCCCTACATCATTACAATTACTGTCAGTCATACAAAACGTCAAAAAATGCACAACCTACCACTACCCCCGAAACACTAATTTACTCAAAATGTTAGGAATATTCACTAACTCTCTATCGCACGCAAGAGAAATAGAGCGACAGCAATACAATTTCAAATATCGAATGCGCCAAAACCTCGCGGAAGGACTATCGTCTGAATCTTCTAAGGGCCTTTCCTCGGAATTCTGAAAACTTGTTAACTTTGACAACTCATTAAGTCTATTGCTGTCTTTGTCAATTGCTTAGTGCCAGACAAAGGCAGCATTAGAATTAATCTGTTGTCGAAGTTAACATACGGCTTAGAATCCCGAGGTTTGTTCATTAGTGGACGTTTTTTGGCTGATGATGATGATGAATAGTAAAGTTATAACACAATGCATGTTTACAACACGAAAGCCTCGTTCTAGTTCCGAAATAGCTGACCAGCCAGACTGTCTGGCTCGCGATAAGTTGCTTAGCTCGTCGTTGTTACTGTAGGTATTAGATACCTACCGATACCTACAGCTTCTCCACTACACCGACGAGACTAGTCACGCAGTAACTAACTAGTAGTTCGCGACGAACTGAGACCTCGCGACCCCTGAACCGATTCAGCTCATATTCGAACTTGAAAATTGTATTTAAACGAACTACTTGCCTACAAAACTTCATGAAGATCGGATCAACGGTTCGCAAGTTATCATCGGACATACACACAAACATACATACAAAAGCCGAATTGTCCCAGTAAACTCTGAGACCTTCGCTTCGCTGGGTCAATTATGTAGAGTTATTCATTCGTGGTGGATTTCGTGGCCTTCAAATACTGCGAAGCTGGAAAACCCATATTGTACGGGTTTTTCTGTTCTTTCTTCTGCGGACCTGGAAGATGTAGAATGCCTTTACCTTAAATGTCTTACTGCCGAGTAACGAACAGCTTACTACACAAAGTAAAAAATCTCGAGAAGCTTCTAAATAAATCATTTATAAATTTTTTTATTTTTTTTCCACTACATTTTTTTTAATACAGAAACTACAACTAAACTACTTAGCTTACACATAAAAGAGTTCAGTCGACTTGAGAACCTCATCCTTTTTTGGAGGTCGGTTTAAAAGAGCGTTTGGATTACCATTGAAGGTCTAAAGATAAGATTTTTAAGATTTTTGGTTCATTGATATTAAGAACCTTATCTTTATGACAACTTAGTCAAATTGTTTGATTGTTTAGCCGTCTCTTTCACATCTGTTTTTCACTTTCACAGGTACAGAGTGTTTCCTATTCAGTGCATGTTTTTATATAGCTCAAGGTCGTCAAAGATGCAATAGAACGTTGTTCTATCTATTTACTTCTATTGTTTCTCATTGTAATGCCCATTATGTCCCATACCTCTCGGTCATTCAGCACCATGCACATATACAAGGAAAAATAAAAAGATACTTACTATCTCACAAACAAACTGAAGGCCGATTTAATTCTAGGAAGAAGAAATCAGAATACCTTGAGTATAAAACATATACAGGATGTCAAGAAAAATATCTCGTAAATACAAACTCTAAACGTAATTTAATTTAAAAAAATGTGAAACTGTATCTTGTATCGGTCGCCGCCTTTTGTAGCACCTGTCATAGTACTAACAGACGTTTGTTTAAGGTATGCTAATCAATAAGATAATCAAAAATATATATCTCCAACCAAAATAGTGGTTTCTCACCTGCGATATTCAACTTTTTCAAGCTACTCGAGTAACCAAGTTTTAAGTTTCCCGTAAAATTAAAAAAAAATGTGGGCTCTGTTTTTTTAACAATAATATTATGATGAATCACATACTGGATACCAATTTGAAATACTGTAATCCTAACTAATATTATAAATGCGAAAGTAACTCCGTCTCTGATCTGTCTGGGTGTTTGTCGTGTTGTCACCGCTGAACGGTTTGACCTACATTTTTGCATAGATATACAATACAATACAATACAATACAATACAATACAATACAATACAATACAATACAATACAGTACAGTACAATACAATACAATACAATACAATACAATACAATACAATATAACTTTATTATACACCAAAAGACAATAAAACTTAAATATAAACAATAATAGAAAACCGGTAGTATAATGGGCGGCCTTATCGCCTAAAGAGATATATATACGTATAAGGGTCGGAGACGGACATAGGCTATTTTATTATTGTAGTCGCGGGTAACAGTACTTAGTATATATATATTACTTTTATTATTATTTTACTTAATAGTTTTTATTACGGGGTTTTGTGACATACTGTATGCCTATAGTATGCCTTGGATGGTAGTGAATGAACTATAAATGTGATAATGTAGGTATATGAGATCACTTCCTTTAATAATGATGTACAATAAATAATAATGAAGATGATACCTAATTATGTATTTATGTAACGGAGCCCTTGAGATATGTGATAAGTAAAATAAAAATATGGATAACGTATTACATAACCAAAACAGGAAATATTTTCAGTCGATTTGTATGTACTTACACAGGGCTATAAGGAAAGGTTATAGTCATCATTATTAACAACTTTTACTATGGGACGGTGAAACGGTGGATGCAAGTGGCACGTTGTCGGTCGGTGTGGCGCTCTAAGGGGGAGGCCTATGTTCAGCAGTGGTCGTCTTATGGCTGATGATGATGATTATAATAGACCGCTTATTCGTGTGTATGTTTTTCTTTGTTAATAGCAATTCGTATTATCTATTACTTTTTATAACAACGATTTATGAACGACATAAAATTTAATTATCCAATCAAATCCAAATCTGCATATAAATTATCAATAAACTGAGCCTCAAAATATCTCGACAGACATAACAATTCATCTGTTTGCCAACAGTGAAGTATTTGGTGCAATATGGTGTAGCATATAATCAATATAAGAAAAAGTAGGCTAACGACCCGGTTGGGCTTTAGATGAATGACCATTATTACTAGTAGTTCGCGCCGAACTGAGACCTCGCGACCCCTATATCTTCACAACCCCTGGACCGATTCAGCTCATATTCGAACTTAAAAATTGTATTGAAATGAAATACTTGCCTACAAAATTTAATGAAGATCGGATCAACGGTTCGCAAGTTATCATCGGACAAATATACACACCAACATACAAAAATACATACAAATGCCGCTTTGTCCCAGTAAACTCCGAGATCTTCGCTTCGCCAATTATGCCCTCTTCTATTATTAAGCTATTATTTACTACATATACTAGAGGTGACACCACATTACATCAATTTGCTTAACCTCCTCATGTCCGCCTGCACAAAACTTTGAGAACTCCTAAGTTCTACAAAAAGCAATACAACGATATATCTCTCGTCATATTAATCTTGAGGTAATATTATCATCATCATCAGCCAGAAGACATCCACTGCTGAACATAGGCCTCCCTTAAACCGCCACACCAACTGACAACGTGCCACTTGCATCCACCGGTTGCCCGTGACTTTCAATGTCGTCGTTCCAACTAGTGGGAGGCCTGCCTACGCTGCGTCTTCCAGTTCGTAGTTCCCACTTAAGATCCTTTCTTCGCGATCGGTTATCCGTTCTTCGAGTGATGTGGCCTGCCCATTGCCACTTCAGCTTCCAAGCTCTGGCAGCTATATCGGTGACTTTGGTTCTTCGGCGAATATCCTCGTTTCGGATTTTATCGCGCCAAGAAACTCCGAGCATAGCTCTCTCCATTGCCACCTGTGTGACTCTGAGTTTCTCCAAAAGGCAAGTAGCCAAGGAGTCTTCCCCATCGGTTATCGGTTCTTCGAGATCACAAACATACATACCTACATACCTACGCCTAAAAACTACTACTACCTTCCTTCAGCGATAAGGTCGCCAGTTACTACACTAGTTATTAAGCCTCTTTTTAAATGTATGTAGAATTTTGTGTGAACATTATAGAGGTTATCTATCTATCTATTTTCTTTGGCCATCGACAATAAGAAAGCCATATCCGAGTTCGATGGTTTCGGGCAGTTAATTTCTCCACCACCACGGCGATACGAATATACGTGTTTTTATCTGTCGGTCATTAAAGGTTAGCCAACACTGGTTCACGTCTCACAGTTATATTTAGCCTACCCGGTTCTAAAGTAACTGTGCTAGATTAACTGTTGTGTAATGGTGAATTCTTATTGATTGAACGTCAAATGCCCATGTTGTACACATAAACGGTACAACATGGGCATTTGCCGTTCAATCGTAGCTTTCTTATGCCTGGGCCACACACATCGCGATAATATTCGGGCGATAAACTTCGTCTTCGGTCTACGGCGAAGCTGCGCGGCCACATGTTGCACGATGTAAAGTTTATCGCGATGTACGAGCGATGTATAAACGCAAAAGACAAAATGGACGCCGCGGTTGCTCTATATTTTATGGCAGCAAATAATTATTTTTTTATGGCCAGTTTCGTTTGGGTTCCATAAAATCGACTCAGACTCGTAATTGGCAAAACATTCTAAAATTCTATCGTTACTCCAATCCATATTTCGCTTCAGCTTTATTATGCACTGCAGTTTAACTTACACGTCCGCTACGCACGATGGCTGGCCGCCGACTGAAGTGTGGCCACGAAAGCGAAGTTCATCGCGATAAAACGCTTTGATCTGCGAGAATTTACCGACAGCGGAGCGAAGTCCTCGCAGCTACGTACGAAGCACCGAAGTATACGCGAATACTTGGCTACACACATTGGGATAACGCGAATCTTTGGGTTATCGCGATGTGTGCGGCCTAGGCATTATTGTCAACAGCCAAAGAAGATAGATAGATTAACTCCTTATTGTTCACACAAAATTTTACATACATTTAAAGAGAGGCTTAAAAACTAGTGTAGCAACTGGCGGCCTTATCGCTGAAGGAGGGTAGTAATATTTCTGAGTCGTACGTATTTCAGTATGTATGTTTGTGAACTTGAACAACCGAGTTGACCATTATAACTAGCTTGGACAGACTGTCCAGTTAGGTAAGTCAAACTTCGAAAAAGCGTTCGCCTGAAGAATATAACTCGGATGGGCAGCGTTTGTAAATAGCGTGATTGAATTCTCGTCCAAAATCCTGCAGTGCCTGAAGACAAGGATCTTCAACCAAAGTGTGTTGGCAGTGATGACATATGTAACTGAAACGTGGTCCTTGACGACTGCCCTTTTGGAGAAACTCAGAGTCACACAGCGATTATTGAGAGAGTTATGCTCGGAGTTCCTTTGCGCGATAAAATCCGGAACGAGGAAATTCGATGCTACGTCAGAGGACTTTGCAGGTGGCCAAAAATTAAAAATATATATTTAGGCGCCACTTTTTTCACGTTGATACCAAAAACTCGTGCAACATGGGCAGTGGAAATGGGCAGGCCACATCACTCGAAGAACCGATAACCGGTGGGCAAGAAAGGTGCTTGAGTGGCAACCACGAAACGGAAGAGTCAGCCTCCCACGTCTAGGTGGACCGACACCATTGTGAATTTCGATAATAATGACAAACGTCTCATTATCTTCCAAAATTTTGTTGAAGTCTTACAGAAACAAAATGTTGTACAGAGTTTTTAAGCTTTGAAGGTACGTCTTTACGATACCAATGGACGACGCGGTTAATCTTCGGACTGGTTATATCGAGTGGCTTTCACAACTGAGAGCTACCGTGCATCGGATGTACAGTTGAAATTAAGGTTCCACTTGTTTATCCTATGATAACAACTGCTACGCTACGTCAGAGGACTTCTCAGGTGGCCTAAAATAAAAAATAAAAAATTAAAGCGCCATGACTTTCTTCACGTTGACCCCAATATCTCGTGCAACATCTTGAAGATATCCAATCTAACCTGTCAAATGACAAGATAACGTAAAATAAACACGAATAAAAACCTTGTAATAGTGTAATAAACGCAAACATTCCACAGCAACCAGCAACCATGCAACTGATCAAATAATAACATTGATAACGTTCAAGTGAGTGACTTAATTTTAAACGATGGTTCCGTACTGCAGCTACCATTTGCGGTCTACACGGTTTTCCAAGTGTCATTTTAGGATTATGTTTCTCTCTAGATGTCGTTGGCGACAGTTTTATGAAAAAGATGCTTATGTAAAAAACAAAATTACAAACGCATAATCATTTTTAATTTTTTACGTACGTGAGAAATATAAGCTACAAACCTTTGCATCCACCGGTTGCCGCGGCTTTCACAATGTCGTCGGTCCACCTAGCGGGAGACATTCGCTGAGTCTTCCGGTGCGTTGTCGCTACTCAAGAACCCTTGTTACCCACCGGCTATCGGTTTCTCGAGTGATATGGCCCACTTCAGCTTGCAAACTCTGAAAGCTATATCGGTGACTTTGGTTCTTCGACAAAAAATCTACGTAGTATTAAAACAAAACTCAAAGTTGAATTACACAAGTCGTTGTTTGGTAGCATAAACGCGTATTTACCTCATCGTTCCATATATGGTTTTGTACTCGTCGATAATGCACAGATCCCCAAAATGGGCAGCCTTACCGCATAACCAAGTAGTAACCTTGCGCTAAGGTTCCCTAAACAGTTTTCGCCTTGTTGTGCGTCTGCGACTCGAGGTTGCTCTAACAACTGGTTTTCCCACGCGGCGCTTTCTATCAAAACGATGTAGGAATGCTGGATATGACAGAATTCACTCTATTTTATTGATTTGTATGTGTGTTTGTATGTTTGTGTGTATATTTGTCCGATGATAACTTGCGAATTTTTGATCCGATCTTCATGAAATTTTGTAGGCAAGTAGTTTATTTCAATACAATTTTTAAGTTCGAATATGAGCTGAATCGGTCCAGGGGTTGTGAAGATATAGGGGTCGCGAAGTCTCAGTTCGGCGCGAACTACTAGTTTATCTTTTTTAACTCGTTCATAGTGTACGGATATGTACGTTTTAATTAGTAAATGATAATGTCGACTGGTAACACAGATCGTAATGGTAACCACATTACGAGATTCGTTGTTCCTACAAAAAGTCACCAGTTTGAGGAAGGCGCGGGTCGCGGGGAGTGCGTCCAAGCGTTCTCATTGGTTACCTTAAGGTTACGCCTACATGCGCCTAACAATCAACCAATCAGAGTAATTTCTCATAAGTGTATTTAGACTGATGTGTGGTGCGCCTCGAGCGTCCTGAATGCAGAATCTAGGGTGTGATCTGGGACCGGTAAGAACGCCAAGGGATTAAACCTCACATTTCAACCTTTCAAAATTATTACCAAAATATCATTAAAACTAGTTGTTACCCGCGACTTAGTTCGAGTTGACATAAAAAAAGGATTCTATATCGTGTTTGTGATGTACAGTAACTCCTTATCAAATTTTATCAAGATCCGATCAGCCGTGTAGCTGTGATAACACGACAAACATCCAGACAGTGCGACAAAGTAACTTCCTACAGTTCGCTAGACGGCGTTGATCCATTTTTGTGCATATTTGAAGTTTTGTATGGATTGACAGTTGTAATTTAAGTTCTGAATCGCACAAGCGAAGTTTTTCCTCGCGACAAACGTGTTAATTTTTATACCTCGAAGCTTTATTGGTCCTGCTACGACTGCGGCTATATTCCGAACTAGCGATGGTCGCGTAATCGCGTTTTATTAAAACGACGTCTCCGCAAGTCGGCGTTTGTATGTATGTTTGTGTGTATATTTATATTGTCCGACGATAATTTGCGTACCGATGATCTGATATCTATGAAATGTTGTATTAAGAAGTTAATTTCAATATAGTTTTAAATTCAAATATCAAACTTGGTCCAGGGGCTGTGAAGTTATAGGGACCGCGAGGTGTCAATTCGGAGCGAATTACTAGTTTACTAGTAAGTATCCAAGCATTAGATAAATAGGGTACGCTCTTGCCACTTCCATTTTCATTAACTCCGTAATAGTTCTAAACAGTGTGTGCTTGTTTGTTTGTATATTTTGAATCGATTTCAATACGCTAGTATTAGCTAAACCAATTCTGACCAAATACGGCATACCGATAAAAAAAAATGTTGTTAAAATGACTTAGATATTTGTTGTTATAATCATCTTGTTGAATTCACACCAGTAGTTATAACAAGTACTTAATTGTCTAATTGCTATCATAGCTTTGTTTTACCCCAAAACCTTAATTTTACATCTTATTGTCTGGGAGGTAGGACAAAGCTAGAATACATCTGTCTCTTTCTGGCGGGATAAATATGGCGGACAAAACTGTATCCCGGCGCCCGTGCCAGGCCTGCAGTAGTTATAACCATTACTTAATTGCCTAATTGCTATCATAGCTTCGTTTATTCTCAGCTCTAAAATGAAAGGCATATATTCAGCTTTATTATTGTAAATCAAAACATTCCTATAAACAATGCTTATTATAGACGATCCGAAAATACTTGAACGGTCAAGTGGATCGAAAATCTGAGGTGTCTATCATAATAATGTACCACAAAACCTCGCTTGATTTTACGTCTTATTGTCTGGAAGGATAGGGTTGAGAATGTTGTGGACGATGTAGAGATTTGTAAGGAATAATGTAGCCTGTGCTCTTAAGAAAGCATGCCTTGTTGCTGACACTTGACACGGTGTGCGGTTCCATTGTTCGCACGGCTTTTGTTTGTTAATTAATCTGTGTCAGATAAATAATTGCTTTGTAGATAACTAGCTGTTACCTGCGACTTCATTCATACAAAAAAAAGTAGCCTATGTCCGTCTATGATCCTTAAGCTATATATATAAATTATATATTATAATATATATATGCAAAAATTTAACTCGATCCGTTCAGCCGTTTTGCCATGAAAATGCGCCCAGATAGAGAGACAGAGTTACTTTTGCATTTATAATACTAGTTAGGATTATTTTTTTGAAAAAAAAAGGCATAGACCGACTTCAAGACTAAATCTACATGAGATATGTACAAACTTAAACTAAAAAGTAGAAAATCATCAAAATTTTGCTGAAGGGAAAAAACCCAAATCGGCATTTGTTTGTATGTTTGTGTGTATATATTTTGTCCGATGATAACTCGCGAACCGTTGATCCGATCTTCATGAAATTTTGTAGGCAAGTAGTTCATTTCAACATAATTTTTAAGTTCGAATATGAGTTCGAATTAAAATGGATCCCCAAACCCTTTAAGGGAATTAAAATATTTTTTCATGCTACGCCAAAGAAACTAGCTTTTTAAACTTATCATAAAATATACAGAAAGATAAGTCTCAGGCTTTTTCGAAAATCAACCCATAAAGAGGTGAGATGGGGTGTTTGATTCACTGTATGTCTATGCACAGCCTACGTTAAGAAGCCGTGTGGGCAAGCTAGTATGGACTAAAAGTAAAACGTACGCTATTACGTCAAAAAGCCACACAACAATGGACACGCGTTAATCTCGAGTGGTCGACAAGGAGATCTATAATGCAATGTAGTAACGTTCAACCAACTATTTAAATAACTCGAAACTCGCACACGAACTGTATGTAATACGATATTATTATGAACTTTTACACTGTAACTGGTTATTTAACTGTTATTATATTTTTGGGAATAGGGACTTTATTTATTGAAGTATAACGTTCACAGACGTTCCTAGTCCTGCAGGCCTAGCACGGGCGCCGGGATAAAACTTTGTCCACCATATTTATCTTGCGAAAACGAGACGGATGTATCCATATTCTAGCTTTGTCACGTTTTTTTTATTTTTATTTTTTTTATTTTATTTTATAGAATATGGATCCCCAACAGAAGTTACACATTATGAAACATAGGCATCAAGCTGGGTGCACCCCCAATTACAGGAGACCACGTCGTGCTCATGGAGGTTCGACTAGACTAAACTAAAATGAAAATATTTTTTGCTGCCGACGTTGTTGACGCGAAGTCAAAACGAGTGGACATAACTTTATCCCGGCGCCCGTGCTAGGGCTGCTGGCTGGGAAATCTATTTTAGAAAGAGTATTATCTAGTACTAGCTGAGGCCTTCGTATACGCTGCTGGTCAGCTTTTGACCTTTTTTCCTCTGCAATTTTAGTGTGTAAGAAAAGTCAGCAACAAATGAATCTTTGAGCAATTTTATATCATATTAATTATGAAAACTGACGTGGTTTTGATACATTTTGTTTTTGTGCAAGACGAGGTCGCGCGCGTGTCACGCTATGATAAAGGTCACCGAATGTGATCGAAACTATAGTCGGAATAACCGACTATAGTTTCGTGTTAACGTGAGTATTCCTGTTTTATTAAAACAAAAATCATATTAATTAAGTATTGTGTGCCTATAATATTGAAGTGAGCATAAATCAACGCCTTCAACTTTCCTAATTGAACGTGTGAATTCCTGTTGATGGGATTGCATTAGCTCCAGGGGCGCGTTCAGTTAGATCGTAGGACGATCGCCCGGTGACGACTTACACGTTCAGTAAGCCAGAGTGGTCGACACTCGTTCGTTTCGTTCACCTTCGTCGGTGCTCATATTCATGCTAAATATCGTGCACTTTGTATCGTACCGAGCGTGACGTCACCTGCCGGTCCCAACTGAAAACCAGCTGGTTGTCTAGAACCAGCAATACGCTGAGTTGGGATCGATTTCGTGACAAACCATAGGATCCTTTTTTTTCTTTTACGTACTTATGTGGTTGTCATGAATAAAATTTCTGTATTTCATCCCACCTTAACATCTGGCTGAAAAAGATACAGCTGTCAGTTTGACAACTTTGTATGGAAGCTTTTGACGCTCATTTGACGTCGTCATGCCTGAGTTTGTTTATGTTTTATTTCAGTTCCAATTACATTATTATGGATGGCTTAGCAAAATCTGAGTAATTTACTTAACGTAAATAATAATCATTCAATATAATGTATTTCCCGGCTAAAACAAAACTAATTCAAAATTACCACGCCGTTCAATAACGTCACGAACGTCGTCGGATGAAAATCATAGACAACCCAGGGGCTTCATTTTCGAATCGCTCGTATGATATTTCGCACGAAAATGTCATGCGAAATCGAAAGATTTTCTTTTGATAGCAACAGACTCAAATGGTTCATACCACACTATGCGTAAGCGAGTGAGTATGATTATTTAAAAAATGCGACTTTTGTTTTGAATTTCTATCGAAAGAGACATTTAAAAAAATAATGCGATTAAAAATGGAGCCCCAGTTAATATTCGTCCGACGAAAATCAAACTGAGTGTGTTTAAAGTGAACGCAGCGCAGAATAATGGCTAGCATTAACAGTACACATTCGGACTTCACTTAGCTTAGCTTACATAGAAACTATTATTGAATCTGTAACTTAGCTTTCAAGTTAATGGTGTAATGAACGAGCGTGATATTGCATCGTTTGATTTAAGTCAATAAAATGAGAGCACTTATGTACTATATATTTATTGATTTCATTTCAGAATCATTATTAGTGCCTAAGGTTATAAGTTAGATCTTATGTCTCGTTTCTGAGTGCAAAGTTCTTTTTAACCTATCCGAACATGTGCGTACGACTGTCCACATTTATTTATTATTCAATGCTTGTCACACTTACAGCAACGCCAAGGGGTATGACGAGCCAGCAAAATACTAGTCAAACTAAATTATTAAAATTACTATAAATTGAGAATTCTTCATAATATAAATACATTTTACACGTCCAATATAATAAAATTGGTCCAAAATATTAATTAATTGAAAATTGTAATACATGTCCAGTAATAAGTCTAAAATAACCAATCCGTAGTGTATTTCCGCTGCATCGTCGCGTCCAGTACAATAGGAATAAGGATAAATTGTTTTATTTCAACCTTAAAAAACGAACAGACGGACACAGATACACACTAAAAATCAATTGAACTTTTTAAATTCTTTTGAAGTTTTTCAACGAAAAAAACATCCAATAAATCGTATGACAAAATAACAGTACCTGTTTCCCTGATTCTTCACACATGTCTTATACATATAGGCTTAGGGTCTCTTTCATAATCTCCAAAGAAAGCCACAAGAAAAAAAAAAAATTAAAAAAGTAAGGTACTTGCCCGCTATTTTGGCCAGTAACTGTACTAATTTCAAAAGCGGAATAGCGGTAACTGTCACATTACATTCAGCCAGAAGACGTCCACTGCTGAACATAGGCCTCCCCCTTAGACCGCCACACCGACCGACAATGTGCCACTTGCATCCACTGTTTGCCCACGACTTTCACAATGTCGTCGGCCCACCTAGTGGGAGGCCTGCCTACGCTTCGTTTTCTGTTCGTGGTCGCTACTCAAGAACCTTTCTTCCCCATCTGTTATCGGTTCTTCGAATGATGTGGCCCATTGCCACTTCAGCTTGCAAACTGAGAGCTATATCGGTGACTTAAAATTAAACCGTCACATAAACTGAACAATATCTAAGTTTACTTGGGACGTTAGTCGATTAGCACATATCTAAAAGTAATGAAAAGTATCAATACTTAACTTTGACGATGACAGACGCAAGCTACGTAAATAACAGCAAGAAACAGCACCTCGTAAACGTCTCCGCATTCAACACAACAGCAAACTCTCGTTAATGTGTCTCTTTTCGGCATCAACTACATATTTCTCCAAAATAATTGTTACTCACAGGTTGTAATTTTCATTTTATTGAATGCAATGCTTTCTCGTTAACACCAATGCATTGGATATCGACAGATTTAATCGGAGAAAGGCGCGCGAGTAACACTTGGTTTGGTGAATGGATTGAGTACGTAATTGCAGAAACTATTTATCGCAATGATATTTTGGATGATTATTTCGGAGTGCAAATTCTGTGACGATCGAAAGTTGAATGATTATCATGTATTCGCAATTTAATAACCATGATGGTAACAGAAGGTATCGTGATTACATGAGTTTTACATCTAATAAATGATGTAATAAAATTGTAACTGCTCCACCCGCACACATGCGCAGAGTACACAACGGGAGCTCGGTGGTTCGGGTATAGCGCGACCACAGAAGAGAGAAGTAAATAAAAATGTTTCCTCTTCTGTGAGCGCGACAGCATTAGATCTGACAAATACCTATTCGTTTCTGTAGAGTCCTCTTAAACCCGCTACCGTGGAAATTGCCGCTATTGTTCAGATTTGAGATCCTTAGTCAAATAGCAGTTGTCTCGCTCACGCATTTTCACATTACCAAAAACATGGAATTACGTATGACAAAAATAACTGACACCAAAAAAAAAAAAATAATTCTTTCGTCACATTTAAATTAATTAGGAAGATATTTTATCAGAACCAAAATGTGATCAAATTTTGTGCGATATCAAATCACATGAATAAATAAAAAAAACCTTGCAAATGAGGGAATGAATTAGCTGTAGCACGTTTTTAACCGACTTCCAAAACAAAGGAGGAGGTTCTCATGTCGACAGTTTTGTTTTAATTAAAATTATTTGAATACCAAAAAGCAAAATTGACGTCGCCGTTCTGGAGTATATTGAGTACAAACATACTTACATACACTCAAACATTCGTATATTCAACAGTCACATTCAACATTCAACAGTTATTTTCTCATATCTACAAGTATTATCGAATCAAGATAATAGGATTAAAATAAATAATCTAATGTTATTGTAATGGTTGGTGACGTCTGACGTCATTACCACTCGAAGAAACAATAGTGTTGTTTTGAATTCTAGTTCAGTTTACTTGGGTTGTTCCGTTTTCGCCCCATGTGTCTCCTTGAGTCGTCCCGAATGCTTATTACCAGCTCATACGTCAAAAAAATATAAGAATTATTCTGACATGAAGTATAAAATGAAATAGTTTGATCATAGCAAGAACTAGTTCCAAAGATAAAACTTAATTGAAAATGCCAGTTAATTACTTAAGTTTATAAGTTAAAGTTGGGTTAAGTGAATAGATTTTGTGAAAGGATAACTAAGATGAAGTTTTCTCCGGAGCTCATAAATTGAAAGCTTTATCACCTTGATCATCATCATCATCATCATCATCAGCCATAAGACGTCCACTGCTGAACATAGGCCTCCCCCTTAGAGCGCCACACCGACCGACAACGGCCCACTTGCATCCACCGGTTGCCCGCGACTTTCACAATGTCGTCGGTCCACCTAGTGGGAGGCCTACCTACGCTGCGTCTTCCGGTTCGTGGTCGCCACTCAAGAACCTTTCTTCCCCACCGGTTATCGGTTCCTCGAGTGATATGGCCCGCCCATTGCCACTTCAGCTTGCAAACTCTGAAAGCTATGTCGGCAACTTTGGTTCTTCGACGAATATCCTCGTTCCGGATTTTATCGCGCAAAGAAACTCCGAGTATAGCTCTCTCCATTGCCCGCTGTGCGACTCTGAGTTTTTCCAAAAGGCCAGTAGTCAAGGACCACGTTTCAGTTCCATATGTCATCACTGGCAACATACATTGATTGAAGACCTTCGTCTTCAGGCACTGCGGGATTTTGGACGAGAAGATATCACGTAATTTTCCAAACGCTGCCCATCCGAGTTGGATTCTTCGGGCGACCTCTTTGTCGAAGTTAGACTTACCTAACTCGACAGTCTGTCCAAGGTAATTATAATGGTCAACTACTTCGAGCGCATCGTTCCCAACGACCACCGGTACGGGTGCAACATGGGCATTCGACATGATTTTCGTCTTGTCCATGTTCATTTTAAGACCCACCTGTTGGGAAACGCTACTGAGGTCGTTGAGCATAATATTGAGGTCCTCTAGCGACTCTGCCATGATTACTATATCATCGGCAAAACGAAGGTGAGTGATGTATTCGCCATTAATGTTGATGCCGAATCCGTTCCAGTCCAAGAGCTTGAAAACGTCCTCCAATGCGGTCGTGAACAGTTTTGGAGATATAACATCTCCCTGTCTCACGCCTTTCTGCAATTGGATTGGCTTCGTGCTTTCGTCCTGCAATCGGATTGACATGGTGGCGTTTCTATACAAACACTTCATCACCTCGATATACCTATAGTCAATATGACATCGCTGAAGGGACTGCAATACCGCCCAGGTCTCGATGGAATCGAAGGCTTTTTCATAGTCCACAAACGCCAGGCATAATGGCCGATTATACTCTTCGGTCTTCTGTATAATCTGGCGGAGCGTGTGTATGTGGTCCATGGTGCTAAAACCTTTACGGAACCCGGCTTGTTCGGGAGGCTGGAAGTCATCAAACCTGCGTTCGAGACGGTTCGTAATAACTCTCGAAAACACCTTCTGCATATCTTCGACTTCTGTTCTGCATATCACCTTGATATGCAGAACTAAATAACTAAGTAGGTATAACTTGATTTTTCTCAGCTAAAATCAAAGATGAAATCGGAGTCTCAGTTCTGGGGCTCTATTTTTGAATCGCTCGTATGATCTCGCACGGAAATATCATGCGAAATGATACATTTTCTATTGAAAGCCCATTCGAATGTTAGCAGCATTCGAATCCAATCGAAAAAACCACTCGTTGCGTTAGCGAGTGATAAGTTTTTTTTCAAAAATGCGACTTTTATTGACGATTTCTGTCGAAAGGGGGCCATAAATTACGTAAGGTGTTTTTTTTAAAAAAAATTGTCCCTCCCTCCCCCCTTGGTGAAATGTCGTGAGATTTTATTCAACCCCCTCCCCCATCCCAATCTCCCGTGAGATTTTTCAAAATGTCGGTTTCTTACGTAAATTGAGCTATTTGGTATAAAACAAATATGGTGGTTTGACAGTCGGTAGATGTATAACGTCGAAGTATGAATGAAATTATTTTCTTTCGAACGAATTAGTGACTGATCTTAATCGTATTACGATTACGCTTAAGATAAATCTTAAGCATGTACAATCTGGATTAAATTGACCAAAATAGTATATTTTTATTTTGTCTCAATCCGAAAAAAAAATGCGTGATATTTGCCGAGACCCCCTCTCTCTCCAACGTAAGATTAGATGAGATTTGACTCGACCCCCTCCCTCCCTTAAACATCTCACGTATTTTATGAACGCCCCCAAAGTCATTGGCGGGCATTAGGTATCTACTAGTGTGATATTATTACAACCTAATTAATTATATGTTTTTCTTTTTGTTACAGGTAAGCTTCAAACTGAGCAACTATAATTACTCATACGAGTACTTAGCTATATCTTATTTCACTATTTTCAAAAGGATTGTCTATATAACAACTAATCGTGTTCGTAAGTTTCTATACAAAGACAACATCCCCAAAATACCAAATTTTCCACTAATATGAGAAACATCCAAAACAACGACTTTCCCAAAGTGTAGATGCTGTTTTCCAAAATGACAAATTTGCCACAATGACAACTTTTAGAAGATGTCTAATTTTTCAATATGATAATCTTTCAAAACAACGACATTCCCAAAGTGCAGGTGCCATTTTCCAAAATGAATATTTTGCCTTAAAGACAGCTTTTCCCAAATGTCTACTTTTCCAAAACGATCACTATTCAAAACAAAGACTTTCCCAACCTGTATATATTTCCAAAATTAAAACTTTTCAATATGATCGTTTTCTTTGTTAGTTTGAATATAATTATGTGGCAGCTGTAACACTTCTTGTGCTAAACTTCAAATAACTTTCCTCCGCGAAAATAGTTTACAGTGTTTTACGCTACACCGAAAAATCGTGCTGTCGAAACACGTTACTCCAAAATACATAACCTATAACCTATAACATAATAGACCCTATAACGTCCTGAAAATGTACCAAAATATCTCGGCTTATTTTAGAGCGACCATAAAATAAAAATCGGTCATATCTCAAGTGTCTTTCGCAAGGGCTCTTGTTTACGCCAAGGGTTTTTTAATGGACTCTAGCAGGGCTTTTCAAGGAAATAAAATGCAGCTGTAGTTCTATTAAAGTATCTGTAAGTTTTATAACTAGCGCATACGGCTGAGTTTTTGTACGCAAGAGTCTCAGCCAAGATTTTATAAATGAGTGACTGACTGAAGATTGCCAAAGTGACCATAATTTTATTTTTAATGCCTATTACACTCTGCTCTTTCCTTCATCGATTCCACAAACTAGGTATATTTGTATGAAAACTAGCGTGGTTTTGACACATTCCTTGAAAAAGATGACCGAATGTGATCTAAATTATAGTCAGAATAGCCGAAATCAATTTAACGTGAGTGGGAATACTCATCTCATCTCTTAACTTTATTATCATAGTCCTTTTTCGTAGTTGGGTAAAAATTAAATTGATATAACTTAATAAGGCGTGGATCGCCATTAATTATGAATTAATTATTAAAAATATATGTATATTTAAACATGACTCAGAAGAAATTAAAAAAAATGAATGAAAAATACAAATTTTCAAGTGTTTTTTTTGTTATTCACAAAAGAAGAAATAATAGCACGAGAATTGCTTTAAAACACTGGCAGCAGTATTCTAAAGATATTAAATGTATTTTTTTTGTTAATTTTCCTGTCCGTCATTTTTAAATTTAAAGATGTTGAAAAATTGCAAACGAGATAACTGAATCAGAAGAGCCGGCTCTTAAAAGTACCTAATGCGGCGTCACCTCTATTACGTAGTAGGTACATATAATATCTAAATGATTACCGATGATATCCTCAGGCAGTAGATGTCCAAAGCCGTTCACATGTCTGTCACGGCAGTGATACCATGATGTAAACATTACTTTTGTATGTAAACATTGTTGTCGTGATATCTTATCGGAGTGTATTGAACTTATCGATCCTTACCGGAAGTAGTAAGTTATGTAGTAGGTGCTAAACTAAGTAATTGACTATGCAGGTAGTGTTAGGACTCTTGCAAAGTCTGCCTGGGGAACACAGATCACACTAGATACCGCATCCGAGTTTCTTTGTTCAAAAAGTCACCAAAGTTTGGGGAACCAAAAGGCGCGGGTCGCGGGGAGTGCGACCAAGCGTTCTCTTTGGCTACCTCAAGGTTACGTCTACTCGCGCCTAACAATCAACCAATCAGAGTAATTTCTTATAAGTGTATTTAGACAGAGTATTTAGACAGCGTGGTGCGCTTCGAGCATCCTGAATGCAGAATCTAGGGTGTTATCTGTGCTGGGGAAGTACCACACCTTTTCTAGTTATTCAACCGCCGAGCTGTTGTGATGTGAGATGTTTTTGACGAAATTCTCCCAGATTTTAAGCAATAATGTGTCTTTTAAATAATAACGGAATTTTAAATAATAACGGAGCACGCTTAACTAGAAGACAATTGTTGAATCTAGATTTGAAGACAGTATATTGTTTTCGAAGCGCAATTAATATGAATTTGGTAAGCTTATTTCCTCAACAACTTCGAACAACACGCGCTTCGGGGCTACGTTATAATGTCGCCTTCTTTAGTTATACAGTCTAGGCTTCGACCTAAGTATAATGAATGAACGGGACCTGACCACACAACTTCCCTAAAAATAACAAGTCAAAACAATCTATCTTAGGCTTCGTAAGTAATTAAAAGTATGTATACATTTGTTACAAAAAAGAGATAGCGATAGCGATAGCGATCAAACGCATATTTTTTTGTATTGACGAACATACGTATCTCACTTTTCACAGACTGATAGCGACTGAAGCAAGGTGAGCGCCGGCGCTCACTTTAAAGTCTTCAAAATTCTCTTACCGTCCATTCATTCATTTTAATTTGTTTGAAGAGTGTAGGCAGTAAAATGGTACATACTTAATAAATATAGTCATGTGGTCATGTTGACTTGAGTCTTTTATCAGTTAAGAGTAACCGATGGTCTGTTTAGTTAAAATATATTTAAGTCTATAAACCTGCTATTTCGGACGTTCGTGGAAGAGGGCCGGCCATCATTAAATCATTCCCTGAACCAGTTCTAGGGATGGGATGGTTTAGGAAAAATAGGGATGTCGATTAGTTAGTTTGTCGACATTTCTATATAATTAATTAATTCTGTAATTATTCGAGAAATAACCGGTATCACTCTTAAATTTCACACTAATATTATGGTTGCGAAAGTAGCTATGTCTGTTTGTTACATTACGGTAAAATAGTTGAATTGTTTCTCGTAAAAATTAGCAAGAATGCAATAAGTAATGTGAAGATGGCCATTCGATACTTTTAATTCTAAAGACTAAGGTAAATCTGAAAGTCTTGATTTCATCCTGTTCCTTCCATCATGTTTTTGAGGTGTAAGTATGTAGTATGTATGTTTATGTGTTTTATAGCCTTCTGTACGTCCGCAGTACTCCAGAGTGACAGCTACATTTTCGAACAGGTTTTATGATATTCTTATAATAATCATACTTGTTAAAGTTGAGATCATCGCACTACATTAGTTTGGAGAGCTGCCTTCAGTTATGTAAGTACATAAGTATAATTTCGGTATAAAAACAAATATCATTGTATGGTGGTACAATATACAAACAGTTAATCACTCTACTTATTTATTACCCTATTCTAAAACATTTATTTATTCTGGATAAAAAAAATTACACTTTTTCATCTTACTGGTTTTATTAGTAGTTATATGCTAATTAATTATTATGTTAACTAGAGGTGATAGACTTAAGATAAATCGTATCAGATTCACGCGATACAGGTTTTTTATTTATTTTTTATTTTACAATACTGCTCCACGGACTCCGAGGTCCGTGCCATTTATCAAATTTTACAAATATTTTATCAACTAAAACTGAATATAAAAACTATAGACTTTACAAAAGAAATATACCAACGGAATAGGATAGGAATATACTAATAAAGAGCTAAGTAATACAGGCGGTACAGGCTTAGCCTAGTGCGGAAATCGCTGTGTTGTCACTTTCCAAACCTTCATAAACTTAAGCCAAGTGTGTTACAAGTTTATTTATTCTATATTATATCCTAATTTAAGCCGATGTTTTTGCTAATATATATATTCATCATTTTAATTTTCACGTAGCCTAAAAATGATTTAGGAAGAGACGAGGAAATGGATAGCTATTGTAAACGTGTATCACCGCACGTTCTGTCTCAATATGGCTTAGAAAAGTAAAGGTCGCGACAATGTACGCTGCTAGAATAAAAAACGAATAGAATACGCGGAAACCTTGACGTTTAATGAGTTACGAATAATATGATTTTATGTTAAAATGTATTTTTAAAACAAACATCTCGACAACCGTAGAACATTTAAATTAATACTGAACTTTTATAAATATCTTTTTGCCGGAATATAAATAATCTTCATAAATTAGTTTGATTGCCTGGATTTTAAACGACCATTTTGATTGACTCGATGAGAGAAATTGAAATTCATTTTAAAAACAATATTTGGAAAATAAAAATATTTATTTATTCGATCTAAAAGTGTTAATGAATTGAAAGCTCATCGTTTCACACGGTTTTAAGTTAAATTTTGAATGAGCATTCTAATAAACAAATTTTACTAAACACGTTTCGAATTATTAATGTGCAGATAAAGTCAAACAGGTAACATACTCCAACATTTTCTAAATCATATTATTAATTTATTCTGAATCATTAATTATTTATTTATTTAGACAAGGTGATTAAAAATCAATAATATCTGTAAGACTAAGATTTTTTTTTAAAGGTTTGTGATTGTTGTGTTTGTATGTGCACAATTAAAAAAATATACTATGTATATAATATATTATGGAAATATTGAATACTATTTCGTTAAAAGTGACAGTGTTTTAGATGATTTTGATTATTTTTCAATAAATTCCCTTACATAACGCTGACTTTAATTTTTTTAAATATCGATAATAGAGCCTCCACGAGACATCCCTAGTAACATTGATTCAGTTAACATTTCTTTGCCACAAAATAATTAAAGCAATGAACTCGTGAGTAATTAAGATATAATTAGCTTTCTTTATTTTGATTTGTAATTTGGCCGTAAAATTAGGTTAATTAACTATCTTGTTTGTTTCTAATAATGAGAACATTATTATCTGTAATTGTTTTGTTAGATTGTTTTTTTCTATTTACTCACTTAATTAGGTATTTATCTTACAAAAGTGTAGGGAATAAGATTAGTAATGAAGATTAATTTATATTAGTAGATAATTATTATTTTTCGTTTTTGTAATCGGGATAGAGACTGTTGTTTCCAAAACTCCATAGAGACCTCTAATAATGTTTCCACCACTTTAGTGACAGAGCTTGTCTTGACAGTGACTTTGCTTGCTTACAGCTGTACTCAGATATGTTTAATGGTTACTTAAACTGTCACTTAGTATAGATTTAGACTATGACTGAGATTTGTTTAAATTGTGGAATATTTTAATTCTCTCGAAATAATATAAAGGAAAACACGAAACCTCACATAACGAAAACTATATACGAGGTTATAAGGAAAGGGTATGCTAAGCTGAAAAGGGCTCATAGTACTCATCATTATGAACAACTTTTACTATGGGACCGAACCTGAAATCGAGAAAAAATATCAACTGTTCCATAGAAAAATGTCAATGTTACTCAAAACAAAATGTATGGAACGGCTGATATTTTTTCTCGATTTCAGGTTTGGTCCCATAGTAAAAGTTGTTCATAATGATGAGTACTATGAGCCCTTTTCAGCTTATCATACCCTTTCTTTACAACCCTGTATAAGCGTACAAAAGCCTATAGAAACAAACAAATCGCCTATAAAACTAGCCAGGTGTGTGGCATAATAAAAATTTAATCCTACTGTTGCGAGTCCAATTTCACTCTTATACGGTTTTTGCAATAAATCTAAATTTAACGAGTAGCCTAAAATATCGTTTTCACTTTCTTCGTTTTGATTTATTTGACTTTAATACGTTTTCGTAAGGTTAGGCACTGAGAGTGCTTCGAATAAAAGATTGACAGCCCTTGGTTCTCGGCAAGTACTCAAATGACGCGAATCCAACGATATTTACAAATACAGCCAGGCTTAGTAAGAGCAGCTCATTCCAATAGCGATCCATAGAAATTAGATCTTGTCTGTTTATTATATCATTACCTTTTGTACCTACTAATTTTATTATAGCTTGTATTTTTTGAATACCTGTATAATAATAATAATAACATCCTTGACACGGCGCGCATAGTCAAGAGGTTCCTCACTCTGCAGCCCTGACCGCCGGTAGCTTGGGCCCTGCCTCGCTGTCGGCGGGACTCTAGATTTAGGTTTTTTATAGCATTTTTTATTTTTTTATATTAATTTTATTAAAAATACCTACATTTAAGAAATACAATACATAAATGGAATAATATTTTTTTTTTTTTTTGTTTGTATTTTTATGTTGTGGTTTAATAAATATTATTGTTTATTTATTGTTGAGTACGTAAATATCGCGGTTGCGGCTGCTGAGTGAACTAGCTGTTTCTTTTTAAGCTGTGGCCAAGCCGTGCCTCTGCCAAGCTAAGCCATACCTCTCTCTTTATTCTTCGGACACGCGGAAACAGCTGTTTTACTTTTCTGTCGGCAGAGATATTTAGAAAATAGCAAAAAAATATACACCACAACTTGTTTTTTTAATCGTAAAAAATTCCCGTTTATTGTTAACATGCTAGCAAAAAATGTAAACTCACTGGTTAAGTAAAATTAATAATACTGTTACCTGAGTCTCCATCTTTTCCGATTGAAAGGTGCCAGTCATCACCATCGACTTTCCGCAAATGTTGTACTACATTTCCGGCAGCGTTAATTTAACTACCCAGGTTGTTTATACTCTCTCCACGTCAGTCGTTATCCCGCGGTATCACTTCCTGCCAATATCAGGTATCAAGAAGTTGCGAATTCGAATGTCTCGCACGCACCGACGCGTCAACGCCATCGTAACTACACCACAACCACAACTATCGTGTTACCGTCTTGCGTCTTATGACGGACACTTCAGACTGCCCCGGTGGCTCAGTTGGTAGTGAACCTACGTTCTGTGCTTGGGGGCGTGGGTTCGATTCCCATCTAGGACAAACATTTATGTGATGAATATTTGTGTTTGTTCTATGTCTGGGTGTTAATATCTATATAAGTATGTATTTAAAAAATATCTATGTACGTATATCAGTCTCTGGCAGCCATATTACAAGCTTTGCTTAGTTTGGGGTCAGATGACCGTGTGTGCAAAAATGTCCCAGATATTTATTTACTTTTTACTACACTTTTATTTGGATTTCACATATTTCAAGGATCCCGCCAATTGACGAAGCCTCTATACAGCTGACGTGACTTCTCATGAACTGAATTTGGCTTTAACTCAAAAATAGAATTGATAAATCCTCCTAATATTGTCGTTTTTTGAGGGAGACAACAAACGCCTAATATAATTACACAGTGATATAACTAGTAGTTCGCGGCGAACTGAGACCTCGCGACCCCTGTATCTTCACAACCCCTGGACCGATTAAGCTCATATTCTAACTGAAAAATTGTATTGAAATGAACTACTTGCCTACATTTCATGAAGTTCGGATCAACGGTTCGCAAATTATCATCGGACAAATATACATCCTTCGCTTCGCTCGGTCAATAATATAAATAATATAATAATTACATCTTTGAAAATTGTAGCAAGTTGACGAGTCCATAATGGAAGCACTCTTAACTTTGTTTAGGATTGTTAGGAATGAAACTGTATGACAACAAAGAATATTCATTCATTCATTCTTTGGTAAAGTTCAAATTTTGTTTCTTTTGAATTTTCGATCGACGCACGCTTCGAGCTGTGAATGGGAATTAACTTTTTTGATAAAAAATTATAAATAAATAAAAATATATGAGGTTGTACACTAATAGCTTCCTAATAGGTGTCCCTGTTTTAGGGGTGCCATAACAAAAACAAACACACAAAAGAACAAGGACAATGAACACCCAATAACCAATAACACTTTTTAGGACACCTTAAAATCTAAAATCGGACAGGCCGCATAGCTTGGTTAAGAATAGAGTATATCGCCATCTTGTCCATACAAAAAGCGTTGTCAGATACCCACCCCTAAACGTTATCCGATTTCGATGTGTTTTTTATATGTTATCTACATGTTTGTTTTTTTTTAATTTCGCAATATCTTCGTTGTTATAGGCTCTTAAAGAGACGAATCTTTTGAGTCGAAAATACGACGAAGAAAAGCAGTTGTAATAATAAGTTTTTTTTTTTTTGAAAAAACAATTCATAAATACCGTAACCTATGCCAGATTATAGTTTACCCAACCCATGGACACCAAAAACAAAAGATATTGTTATGATTTAGGGGGTGATAACAGACTAACCCCGAAACGCTAATTTCATCCATTCATTCAAAAGTTGGGAAAATTCACTAACTCTGTACCGCACGCACGAGAGCGCAGAGCGACAGCTATACAATTTCAAATATCGAATGCGCTAAACGCTAAAACCTTGCGGGAGCACTATCCTCTTAAGTCATATATAGCAACCACACTATAACGACCTTACTCCATCACATGATATAATGATGATGTTAACTCGACCGAAGTTGTCTGGAAAATATCGCTTTTAGCGATATGAACGCCTTGTTGTACATATTATCTTTAATAATCTCTCTATTGCAACAGAGTGTTATTGTATTGTATATTTAGGGCTTACTCCAGAAATCCCCTTAGATAATCCCCTGCGAAGGGGATTTCTGTTTTTTTTTGTTCATTAATCCCCTTAGCATATCATTTGGCAGACTAGTTTCACCCACTATTTAACAAATATTTTTCCGGGTTAAAAAGCAGGATGTGTTAATCCAGGTAATAAGATACCTCCTGACCAAATTTCATCCAAATCCGTTCAGCCGCTACAGTTAAACGGGAAGAAACACACTTACATACTTACGCACAAACTTTCGCATTTATAATATTAGTGTGATATCTATGTATTACGACAGGGTCAGAGAGCCATGCTTATTAAGTTCTTATTGATTTCTTTTTCAAGATTTCAGGGTTGGTCCCATAGTAAAAGTTGTTCTTTCTATATTCTAGAATATGTCCATCTCTACTCGAACGGTATTTACTTTTGTGGCGCTCAATCTTTGATAGAACAATAAAAATAGACACCATATAAGTGCGCCCAGGACTCTCGTGGCCTGTCGAGTTTATGGCCAGCAGTAAACCTGTAAGATCGGGTTTGATTTCCGCGTTGCTGTTTTTATAACCGAAGTGTCCAAGATTATAGGATCATGAATCAAAGTATTGATAGGTTACTTAAGGCACAACGTTTCGCTACCCGCGAAATCCAAATTTTCTTGGGTTTTTTGTCAAGTACAGCTTAATTGGATACTGATAAGCAATAACTCGTCAAACCACAAAAAAAAATAAAAATTTTTAGTTATACAGAACGCTTCTTTGTCATCCAAAAAAGCGTTCTGTATAATTAAAAATTTTTTTATTTTTTTGTGGTTTGACGTGTTATTGCTTATCGGTATCCAATTAATCATCGTAGGTTCATGAAAACTAATTTTGCGATCATAAATAGATTGTTTCAAGAAATTACACCAACCAAAAATTCAAGTTGAAAGCTAGTATAAGTACATTTGTCACTAAACCAAAAACCGAGATGAAAATCAGCTTATTGAGATTTGTAGATAAACCAATGTTATCTAGGTGATCATTTTACCCGTAATTTCTTAAATCAACTTATTTATTGGCGCAAAATTGGTTTCAATAAATCCACGATGAGTAATTAAGCTGTAATTGACAAAAAACGCAAGAAAATTTGAATTAGAAATTTGAATTTGAAACTCTGGGCGGCACTGAATTGTTATAGGCAAGCGTGACGCTTAAGATCAGCGGGCTTATATCCTTTAACTTTGAAACGTTCGTGATTCTGATTGCGAGAGCATGCCATCTCGCTCGTACCAACTTAGTCGCACTATGCGCGGTCCCGCTCGCGCAACTCTCGCTATCGCTTTCAGAGTTACGGGATAAGCCCACTGGTGAGCTACTCGCCCGAGTACCATAAAAAAAAAAAAAACGCCCGCTGAGCGAAACGTTGCACTTTTAGTTTATTATGTGGCCGTGTGTCTGACTTCCGTGGCATAGCGGTGCGGAGTCGTATATTACAAATTAAAGTACATATTTAATAATAATAATAATAATAATAAACAAAATTACTACAACATTAAACGTAACATCCTGGGTTGATGATCCAGACGCGACAAGACAAGTTGAAAGGCTGTAGTGCCAAACGATAATTTCATTAAAAAAAACTCTTGTTTTGTTGGCCTCACTACGTCGACATGCTCCAGTAAAGTGGTTTTAATCCAGTAGAGAGACTTACTAGAGGTTTCTATGGTGTTGGAGTTTTGGATAGCACGAAGAGTCACGTTTCACTTTTTTTTAATAAGGTGATCTTTCGGCCCCACGGACCCAATGCCAAATGGGTCCAAATGGCTCCAATATGTAGCCACTATACCAATATTAGCATATTTGCGCCGCTTGTGCTGTAGGTACTTTAGAATGAATCGCAAATTTAAATTATACTCGTACTTAAAATGGCTGTGAGGAATATTCCTTCACTATTTACTTTCTTCGGGTTTCCCCGAAGTTTCTCAGTTCTCACGTCAATATTGCTGTTTGAAAATCCATCAGTCTTTCAATATTTGCTATCGAACAAGGCTTTTACGTTGGCAGATGATCTGACAATTTGTATGTGCATGCTAATCTTTGACAACCAAGAGAAATGGTAATTTTTTAGGCAAACAAAACTCTAGAAAAATTAGTAAGCTAACCTCGGGATTCTGAAACGCTTTAACAAATTTTGAGAACAGATTAAGTCTTACGGCTTCAACGGCAGATCAGCGCTGCTTGCTAAACAGCACTAAGCTGAGTTGAGGCCATTCTTGTGAAACATGACATTGATTAGCTATAGTTATTTGACAACGCTTAATATTTGAATGTTGTTACGATTACAACGAAAATTTATAATATTTAAAATAAATTAAATTAAATTAATTTTATTATTCAGAGTTTGCAAGCTGAAGTGGCAATGGGCAGGCCATATCACTCGAGGAACCGACAACTGGAGGGGAAGAAAGGTTCTTGAGTGGCGACCACGAACCGGAAGACGCAGCGTAGGCAGGCCACCGACTAGGTGGATCGACGACACAGTGAAAGTCGCGGGCAACCGGTGGATGCAAGTGGCCCGTTGCCGGTCGGTGTGGCGCTCTAAGGGGGAGGCCTATGTTCAGCAGTGGACGTCTCATGGCTGATGTTGATGATGATGATGATGATGAATTTTATTATAATAAATTTATTAGGTTATTAGAAATTGTATTTGATTATTGAAATTGTATTAATGACGAAATACGGTGTGATGTTCTGTGGCTGCACAGCTCTTATATTTAATTATAAGATGTTTGTAATTCGGCCAATGAATAAAAATATCTTATCTTATCTTATTGCTCACCTGCTTACACTTCTATTTATTTAATGTTACTGTAGTTGCAAAATAAAATTATTTTCTATCTTTCTTTCTTTCTTTCTATTGCTATCTTTGTCATTTGATTAGTGCCAGACAAAGCCAGCATTAGAATTAATCTGTTGTCAAAGTTAACCAACGTTTCAGAATCCAGATGTTAGCCCACTGACGTCTACAATACTCTCTGCTTCAGCCTATAAGCATCCCACTGCTGAGATATTAGCCTACCCTCGGAGCCAATCTGGTCAAGTGCGGGCTGACGGATTCACATACGCTATTGAATTTCTTCTCCTGAGATATGCAGATGTCCTCAGAATTAATAATAAAAATTGAATTAAATTGAACACACAATATTAACAAAATAATAATACACAATATTGAATTACATTCATTGTACAACCGTAATTGACAGGACTGAACCTTGACTGTAATCTACATTACAGTCCAGGAAATCCTTTACACCACAAAAAGTCTGATCGACCAGCCAGCGCTTCAAGCGGGACTTGAAACAAGCGAGACTGGGAGCGGCGGTGACGCAGCTTGGTAGCTTGTTGTACACAGTCGGCCCCATGATATGCGTGAGTTTATCCGATTTTGCTAGTTCCCTAGGAATCTGCGTTATAATACTACGATCCAATTATTTGCTTGTATTGACGGGTGTAGGCCCCGTCGCATGATATCTATACTTTACTATCAAAGTGACTGCCTCGGTGGCTCAGCTGGTAGTGAACCTACCTTCTGTGTTTGGCGGCGTGGGTGCGATTCCGATCTAGGACAAACATTCATGTGATGAATATTTGTGTTTGTTCTATGTCTGGAAGTTAATATCTATTAAATATGTATTTAAAAATATCTATGTACGTATATCAGTCTCTGGCAGCCATATTACAAGCTTTGCTTAGTTTGGGGTCAGATGACTGTGTGTGGAAAAATGTCCCAGACATTTATTTATTTATTATTTAAAGTGTATGTTATTATCTTTTTATGTCCGTCCTTATACCACGTCCTCGGCCAAATTCATCAACACCGCTTCAGTTTTATCGTGACAGAGAAACAAAATTTTCACATTTAAGATATAAGTGTGATTATCGTAATAAATATAATGTTATAAATATTAATTCAATAAACATAATGCGTACGGCGGAAATATTAGTTCATAATGTTTATTGCACTTTCTCTGACTTTAATCCAAGTCAGTGGTGTTCAATGATTCTGGTTTCTGGGGGCTTCAAATTTGTACCCATTTAAGGTCACACTTTTTCAACAATTTTTAATATAAAAATGAAAGAGGAAATTAAATAATATTGATAACTAAATATCTTTAAAATACCATTACCAATGTTTTGTAGCAATTTTCTTTCATTTATTTTTTAATTAGGCAAAAACAAGAATAAAAAGAAAAGGTTACCTTCTCCTTCGCTAAATTAAAAATAATGAATATGAATTTGTGAATGTCAAAAAAGTATATTTTATTTTTGACGCAGCGTAGGTAGGCCTCCCTTAGGTGGACTAACAAAATACTATATCAAATTCAGTAAAAAATGGATTCCAGGGTTTTAAAAAAAGAATCGCGTACAGTGTCACGAAAACAGTTTGGACAGAAAATCTGTGTTTCATGTAAAAAAAGTTGTGAGCCTCTTCCGATTTCCGACATCACATTCGGCAAAATTGGTCAATGAATATATTTGAATTGAATTGAAATTGAATTAGATTGCACTCGCATATCGATATATATAATTATATCGGATTAGGTAGCAATCGAAATCGAAATCGGGAAATGGTTAATTGGTTATGCTATGCTATGCTCGGAGTTTCTTTGCGCGATAAAATCCGGAACGACGATATTCGTCGAAGAACCTAAGTCGCCGTCATAGCTTTCAGAGTTTGCAAGCTGAAGTGGCAATGGGCAGGCCACATCACACGAGGAACCGATAACCGGTGGGGAAGAAAGGTTCTTGAGTGGCGACCACGACCCGGAAGACGTAGCGTAGATAGGCCTCCCACTTGGTGGACCGACGACATTGTGAAAATCGCGGGCAACCGGTGGATGCTAGTGGCCCGTTGTCGGCCAGTGTGGCGCTCTAAGGGGGAGGCTTTTGTTCAGTAGTGGACTTCAGCAGTGGCTGATGATGATGATGATGATGATCAAAAACTTATGCGACCTACAAACGAGAAAGTTTGAGAGCTCCTGCTCTAAGTGGCTCTAAGTTAGATGTAAAATAGAATTACAACCAAACTAGCTCAGCCCTTCGGTTTTAACCACGGTTTTTCGGTTTTTCCTGGGTTTTCATTTTCATTGTTATCAATCTAGCATGTTCCCACGGCTGGGACACAGGCCTTCTCCCAGAGAGAGGGACGGGCCCTACAAATAGGCCGCGAATAATGGTAACAGACCGACAGAAAGATAGAGTTATTATCTTATATTATAATATAAATGTGTAGTAGTTGTAGTTATGGTTAGCCTAGGTTTAAGTTAAACCTATTTCAGTTGGAAAGTGCTATCTATGACTTGCGTTTTCTACGACTTGGATACATAATTTTGTAGCCACGAGCGCCTTATCGGGATTTGGTGTATTATTCAATCGTTTCAAAACAAACTAGGAAGGCAGGGCTTTGTTTCCCTCATAAGCTATTTCCCGCGCATTTCAATATCTTGGAGATAAAAAATCACTGAGTAGAAAAAAAATGTCAATTAACTTAAGAATAACAATACCAATGTTTTAATGGTTTCTGGGTAATCCAACTGTTATTTTTATGTAGTATATGTATATGTAGTTTAGTTTTTTTTTATGTTTAGTAGGCTAAGTAGTTTAGGTAGTGGTCTGTATTTTGCTTAGTTAATAAATAAATAAAATGTTTTAATAGGTTAACATTTTATATTTTGCCGAATATAAGAGTTTTTGTTTTTTTAAATTTTACTTCTCCGTAGGAGTAACGAGAAAATTACTATAATACATTATATAAAGTACTAGCAGCGCCCCGCGGTTTCTCCCGCTATTTTACAGAAACCGAATATTTCTCCGGGATAAAAAGTTGCGGTGTCAAATCCTGCGATCCATACGATTTCAGCGTCATGACGCGACACGCATCAAGGCGATGTTTTGCCCTTAGGTATGAAACCAAATTACTCTGGCCTCAGTCATGGTCACTATGACTCCCTAGTTCACCTTCCGAGTTCCCCGAACGTCTCTCAGCTCAAGTCAAGTAGTCCTTTCTCATTTATCCAATTTCCGTTCACGTGTACCGTAAACGTGTGCAACGTAGTAACTTTATGTAATCTGTAGTGAACCTGCGATGTGCACGTGTTAGTAATCTTTGGGTTAAGAAATAAACAAAGTTTTAGTTAACGGATTTTTTTAATGTAGCAACACAAATCAATATATCTTAGACGTCCAGTCCAAGGGGATTAATGGACAAAAATCCAGAAATCCCCTTCACAGGGTGTGGTCTAAGGGGATATCTGGCGTAAGCGTTTGTGAAGAACACATTCTATACAAAAATTGGATCGGATAAGATCTGATTACCAGTTTGGGACAAAATTTGGTTATGTTTGTCATACATATTATATAATATATATGTTATACTGTTTGGTTATCCAACTAAAATAAATTAAAATCAAATTAAATAAAATAAAAATCAAATGTACACATCAACATATAATCACACTAATATTATAAATGCAAAAGTTTGTAAGTGTGTATGTACTTACACCCTTACACGTATCAGTTCCATGTACCCACTCACGTAGAAATATATCATAGGAATGTAAAATATACCACCAAATATGTCACCGAATGTGATCGAAACTATAGTCGGAATAACCGACTCAATTTAACGTGATTATTCCCGTTTTATTAAAACGTAAAATATGTTCACTGTTAGCGTATCTCAATAAATAACATACTTAGTGTGATCAAAATCTTCGCCTTAAAAATTTCGTAATAACCCTGGTTTAAATGGTACGATGTAGTCAGCCTGAGATCAAAAAAAACAATAATATTTTCCTCTTTTTAAGGTAATCGAAAGAAATATTACTGGCATAATCAAATGATAAGTCCGAAGCGGCATTGCAATACCAAAATCGTTATTTAATAACATAATGATTACGTTTGCGTTCCATTTAAATCTAGGGTACCTAGATTTTACCCTAAATTTATTTGCACCAGAAACATCATCTACAAATGGGGAACTATTATTACAGTTGGGGCAGTGCAATTGGATTGTGTCAATTGCAGTACCTTTAACTGGATAATTGATGCTGTGTTTGTGTGCGAAGAACTCTCTTTCTAATAAAAGTGAGTCATTGGTGTTTGTGTTCTTGCTTATATAGTTTTTAGGGTTCTGTACACAAAAATAAAAGGGAACGATGTTGCTATCACTCTGCTGTCTGTACATCCGTATGTCAAGGCTGTCTACAATGTAAACTAAGAAAACTACTTGACGGACTAACCTTCACATTGCTGTCACACTGGTGTGACGGTTTGGAAGAAAATTTCTTCACATTAGTATTGAGGATAGGAATTCGCATTCACCGTTGCGTAATATTTTCACACGTTCACACTCATGACTGACCACGACCGACTAACCTTCACACTGCTCTCACTAGTGTGACGATTAGGAACTAATCTTCATGCAGTACCTACCTACTTTTATAAATTAAAGGTGAATTAATTGTTAAATCTTTGTACGCTAAGTAATTTCGCTGGAAATGTTGCCCTTCAATCCGGAACGCAGTAATGGTTGCACACTACTGCTTGGCGGTTGTTTGGCAATGGTGTAGTACTTTCCCAGATGGACTCTTGCATAAGAGTCCTATCACAGCAAAAACTACACTACGTAAAATCGGATCGAAGAGCAGTTGTACAATTTTCACGGAAGTCGTTAAACTTAAACGTGAATTTCATTTAACTCTTCGAATAGAGCGCTAAAATAGATTTTATTAGCCATTTCTTACAAAGATCGTAGAAAGATGCAATTAAATTAAATTAATACGCTTTATGTTTTCAGGGTTCATAAATGAAATTCAGAGTTAAAACCTTATGGAGCAAACGTAGTTGAGTGAGCAAATAATGCTCGAAATAATTTATCACACTTTTAAAACAAGTATGAAAATTTAAAAGACAAAAAAACTCGACTGCAAAATGTAGCATAACACACTGCGGACATACGTTAAATTCAAATCAAAATAAGTTAAATCTTTTAGACTAGATTGCTTTATTTTGTACTAGCGTTACCTGTGACTTCGTTCGCATGGATTTAAAAAAAAGTAGCCTTTGTCAGATTCCGACCTATATGTATGCAAAAATTCAGGTCGATCCGTTTAGACGTTTAGCCGTGATAACGCGACAAACACTCAGACAGAAAAATAGACACAGAGTTTTTTTGCATTTTTATTATTAGTTAGGATGGCTTGTTCCGTCTTCATCCCAATAGATCTCATCCCATGACGTCATTTTCTTAAATCAATCCACTTTCTATTATTGATTCGTCCCACACCTATTTTTTGGTTTTCTATTCTCAAGTCATCCCAATTTATATTAACTGCTATTATTAACTCATCCCGTGACGACATTCTCAATTACACCACAGTTTGTTGGGTACAGTTTGCAAAAAAAAAATTTTTGCCGGTTTTAAACCTATGTATTTTGTTAGTTAATACACTTGACAATAAAAAAAAAAATAAGAATAAAACCACCGTTAAAAAGAAATTGAAATGTTAAATTAATATTTCATTTTACAAAATAAACCATAAATAATCATCATTATATTGAGATGGAAAATTACAACGGGGCATAAGTATACTTATAAAGTTTCCCATAATATAGAAGACTAATCCTAGCCGTCCATTTATTTCTAGCCAGCAGTTTAAACGCGATCGTTTACGGTTCAATTTTGCACAATTATCCGCATATATTTCGCAAATCGCATTTTTAACGAACTCCTCCAAGGTGTTATTAAACGCGTATCTGAGAAATGACGCCTGTATCGACAGGTTACATCTTTATACGGGGACTTTTATACCACGCGATTATCTCTGCACCCGCACCATGCTCCCCGCGTTGCCGCGAATGTTCGCGAGCCAAACGCTGGTCTACTAGCGCCTCTCCTCGCGCTATTTATATCTTTTTATCTATCTATATCGCCGGGAGCGGAGTTTTGCTGAGAATGTGAAGAAGTCATGTAGCGCCAATCATGCACAAAAACATACAGCTTTCATTATGTACGTTTGATGGATTTAACTCAAAATTAACATTCGTGATTCGTGAAACTACATTGAAATCTTAGCTTCCTTCTTGGTGAGGTCAATGGAAAGTTCAATCTGAGGCGGGAACTTTATTACTTGCCTTTTATAGCTTGTTTCATTTAGTTTTATGGTGTTTAGTATCAAATTACATTATTATATGCTATTTAAGGAGTTTATGATCGACAAGTGGAAACAACTACAGAACAAATTACTACATTCATTGAAAATTTACAAATATATGAATCTATGCTGATAAAATAAAATAATATTATTAATAGAAGAAGAAAAAAAACGATTGAAAAAAAAATGTTTGCCTTTGTTACTCTGGAAATAAAGAGAAATCCTGAAAAGGTCTAGAAGTAAAAAAAAACTGTTCTGTGAACTGACTCGTCAAAGTCGGTCAGGCCGCATTGGCTACAGTCATACACTCCAAAAACATTACCTTCCTTCTTGGGCAGTCATAAATAAATAAATTGTAGGAATTTTAAAATTTCTCAAGAAATGTGTATTTTCCCGGAAATTGAAATTCTACGAGAATTTGTAAAACTACATTTTCGTGATGATTATTATGATATTTCTGTCTGTTTGCCAATAAAGAAAGAAATTAAAGAAGTATAATTCATTTTTAGGTTCTTTCTGGAAATTCGGGTAAAAAACAATCTTGGCCACATTTACTAAAGTCCCGTTTTATAACTTAAATTATGAAGTCGTGTCGTGCGGCGTGATGCTGCGTGATTAATAATCGCCCCCTCATTATCATCCCATGTCGTTACCCGAGGTGCCAAGATTGATCTCACCATTTTATGGACGTCTTTACGCAATGGATGTGTTGTGACTAGTCGGATGATGGCAGGACGAGGCAGGCCAACCTTAAGTTTCTTAAGGCGAGGACTGATCGTGATTTGAAATGGGTATTGTCCCGCTCAAAGTTCTAAGGTTTAAAGTTGAAAATCGCATATCATACTTTTACTTTTTTCTCATCAGAAAACGGTAAATTGTAGTTTTTCATTGCTTTTTTGCCGATTATCGGAAATAAACAAATCAAATAAAAAAACTACCTGGTTCGCCGTATAAACCACTAGCCTGGATATTTAATTTGTAAAAAAAATTTTTAGTTCCCGCTTAAAATTCAAAGCATTTGATTTCAGAAGGATTGTACAGGGGGTCATTTTGCGATTTTATATTTTGTAATAATAACTAAGACAGATTTTCGAAATTTTATTCGGATAAACGTAATTCAGTTTTATTTTCTATCTGCAGTATTGTTTGCACCTGATTAAGTAATCTCGTCACTTCGAACAAAGCGCTGAAAAATACTTTTTGTTGTGTTACGATTGGATCTCGCCTTAATTTGTTGTTTAAAGTTTTACTAAGTAGTTTAAAGTTGTTACTATCTTAAGTTTATTTTATATAGGTATCTATTTAGTGATTGTGTTTTTTATAAAAGTTACATTCATAAAATGTAAATCCATTATTGGCTGTCAGTCTCACTTTAAGTCTAAAGTATTTGTTTTGAGAGCTGTAGATTTTATAAAATAAATAAAATAAAAATAAAATAAGATGAAACCAGTTTTGGGGCATACAACGGGCGGAAACCATTTTTTTCTGGACAGAAGTATCCACGGAGACTAGTTAAGTCTCCTTTTAAAAATTACTACTGAAACCGTAGCAATTAAAATTAATTAATATACACCATTGAAAATGCTATACGGGCTCTCATTTATCCCTCCATCGAAATAGAGGAACTGAAGATAGAACTGCTAATGAACGTTATAGAAATTTGGAAATTCTTCATCCTCCCTTTTCCCTCGACTTCAATACGATACAAGCTTGAAATAAACCTAAGCTATGTCACAAAACACGCAAATTCTTGTGTTTTTTCACACAAACAGTCTAACGTAGGCAGTTTGATCTAGATATCTAAATAGAGCGTACTATGTTGCTAAAATAGACACATTGAACTGCCAAGCATCGGTCGGATCCACAAGCGTAAATGTTTTGGATATTTGCAGATTGAGATGTTGCAGACATTTTATCTCAGAAATGGCGCTGGCGATTTATCGTCGATATATACCAAACTTTCTGAAGACTCTTACATTCATCATCATCATCATCAGCCGGAAGACGGAACAATATAACATACTGGTAGTTCGCGGCGAACTGAGACCTCGCGATCCCTATATCTTCACAACCACTGGACCGATCCAGCTCATATTCGAACTTAAAAATTGTATAGAAATGAACTACTTGCCTACAAAATTTCATGAAGATAGGAGCAACGGTTCGCAAGTTATCATCGGACAAATATACTCACAAACATACAAATGCCGATTTGTCCCAGTAAGCTCTGAGACCTTCGCGTCGCTCGGTCAATAATAATAATGTATTTCTTTGACAGAGGTTCAGTAACATATAAAGTAGGCAGGAGTCCTCTTGTAGTCGTATATTGCCCGTGCCAGAAGACCTCGCTCTTCCATTTGTGACGGAAAAAGGGGCTCCCCTTAGAGGTCCAGAAAGAAGGACAATCTGCTGTTTGTATTGAATGGTTGCCCACGACTTTGACGATATCGTCGGTCCTACGGTACGTCTTTCGGTTCCTCATCCCCATCTTTCCTCAACTCATCCTCAACTTTTCTTCCCCATCGGTTCTAATTATATCGGTTTAAATTGCAAGAATAATTCAAAATCACCTGATTTAAAACTTTGGCACGACACCCAGTCCCAGAACACAGTGTTCTAAGAAAATAAAACGAGAATAATACTTGTGTATTCACGTGTTCTGCTAATCACAAACTAAAGATATTGTTGTTTAGAAAAAGGAACGGTAGGTAGATTAGGAACGCTTATAGGAGAGAGTCCTCCAAAATTGAGTGCAATTGCTATTGTACCTACCGAAAATTGAGTGCTATAATATTGAACTCAATTTTACTGCTCCAAAATTGAGTGCAATTGCTATTGTACCTACTGAAAATTGAGTGCTATAATATTGAACTCAATTTTACTGCTCCAAAATTGAGTGCAATTGCTATTGTACCTACTGAAAATTGAGTGCTATACTATTGAACTCAATTTTACTGCTCCAAAATCGAGTGCAATTTCTATTGTACCTACTGAAAATTGAGTGCTATACTATTGAACTCAATTTTACTGCTCCAAAATGAGTGCAATTTCTATTGTACCTACTGAAAATTGAGTGCTATACTATTGAACTCAATTTTACTGCTCGAAAATTGAGTGCAATTTGCTATTGTACCTACTGAAAATTGAGTACTATAAAATTGAACTCAATTTTACTGCTCCAAAATTGAGTGCAATTGCTATTGTACCTACCGAAAATTGAGCACTATAAAATTGAACTCAATTTTACTGCTCCAAAATTGGGTGCAATTGGTACTGTACCTACCGAAAATTGAGTACTATAAAATTGAACTCAATTTTACTGCTCCAAAATTGAGTGCAATTGCTATTGTACCTACTGAAAATTGAGTGCTATACCATTGAACTCAATTTTACTGCTCCAAAATTGAGTGCAATTTGCTATTGTACCTACTGAAAATTGAGTGCTATATTATTGAACTCAATTTTACTGCTCCAAAATTGAGTGCAATTTGCTATTGTACCTACTGAAAATTGAGTGCTATATTATTGAACTCAATTTTACTGATCCAAGAATGAGTACAATAGTATTTTAGTAGTGATGTGTTACTTAATGCTGAATATATACAATCCCACTCTCTGGTAAGTTTTTGACAGTCCCAGGGGTCTCAATAAATGTAAAATGGAATTACGTGTTAATGTTTTGTTATTAAATATTTACTACAAAGTAAATGAAAAAGAAAGAAAGAAATAAAATAATTTTATTTTGCAACAACATTAATTATATTGAAGCCATTCTACCTATTCTTCAGTCACGGGAATGACTGGTAGAAAATACTTTAGCATTAAGTTCTTCTCTGTGTTCATAATTCAATGTATGAGCGTGCAGTAAATTTTTTTTTCGAAAAAAAAAAAAAAAACTGTGCCTGTGACCCACAAAAAATTAAGTACATTTTGTTTTAATAAAACGGGAGCAATCACGTTAAATTTAGTCGGTTATTCCGACTATAGTTTCGGTCACATTCGGTGATCTTTATCAAAGAATGCTATAAGCGTTGAGACGTGTGCGACCTCGTCTTGCCTTGCACTTCACAAAATGTGTCAAAACCACATCAGTTTTCATAGTAAAAGCATTATACATTCAGAGTTCTATTTTTGTTTGGCTTATTTTAAATCTAGACTTATTTATATTGACTGCCGGATGAAACCTTGGTATTACAAAAATATCTATTTTAGGCTTATCATTGACCCAAATTTTAGCATTTGTCTGTAAGGCTTAGCCACTATTTCTAGATTTATAGCAGTTTATCAGTCCCAAAGGTTTATAAGTTTATAAAAAAATTATAAACTTATAAATTTTTATAAAATTTATTCGCTTCGCTCGGTCACAAATCAGATATATCACTCCGTATTGTAAATTTTATTGAAACTTGTAAATTTTTCGTTAAAATAAAAAGTAACTACCTAGCATCTGATGAATAATAGCAGTCATTGGATCACATGCCTCACTAAATGCGTGAATATTATTATTTGATCCCGAAATAGTTGTTTGTTTTATCCGACCTAAACCTAGAAATGATCCAATATGTTTTATTTTGCAATCCGGCATGACGTCTAATAATATTATTGTAAACCTTGAGTTTGTATAAGAAATGAGTTACGGATCAGAACTATAATCTAGCATTTCAAGGCTAGAATGTTTATTCTAGGCTGTAGTGCTACATCCTCTGTCAAACCGCCGCTTACCATCAGGCGAGTGAGAAAAGTTTTGTTCCTCATAGTAAAAGTTCTTCGATGAGTACAATGATATTCTAGATTCCTAGAACATGTAGTCACAGATATCCCGCTCTAGATTCCGCTCTAGAAGCCCACCATACATCGGTAAAAAAAATATTATCGCGAAAATGTCATTTAATATTGTTTTCCCGCCATACAATACTAGATGTCAGAACAAAAAAAAACATATATCTCAAAATAAGATTTTAAATCTACACAACTAATGAGGGAAAATATATAGAAAAATTATGTTATCAAAGTTGTCGTTAATACTAGCTTGTATCGCATAGGCAGTAAATAAAACACCCCTTTACACCGCTTTGCTTTTCGAAAAATCTTGAGACATGCCTTTAATTATTCTTTCTGCTTAGTATACAGACCGAGTTTCATTGGCTTAGCACGAAAAATGTGTTTAATTCCATACAAGGTTTGGGGGTCCATTTTACCGCTTTGGAGGTGGAAATTTCATAAAATCTGTTACTATTGTTCACTTCGACCATTTCACGAGTCTTGGGTTCATATTTCATATCTCTATCATAAGTAGTTTGGTCTGTACCATGATTCCTAGAAAAGGGCTTGTTCTTTAATATATACAGACGAGTACAAAGATTTCCTAGACAATGTCGGTCGTCAACAAAAAAAATGATCCAAGGATCCAACCGTCTATCTATCTATCCGAACAACCAGTAGAATGATCCATCTATCTATCTACGCAGGCACTTATACTCTAAATCATTCTAGATGCGTCCATTGTCACCATAATATACCTATATTATGCGACAATAACCGTAAATCTCATGATTTACTTCTCAAAAGCGTCTCGAACGGGTTAAATAGCATGTTTACAGACATTCTTTTTCATCGTTCATCACGTCATGCCCTTTGTTCTAAGAACAGTATATCACGGGGTAGAGATGAGTATTGTTGCTCTGGCCGATATATGACGGAAATAGGCCGGATAGATACATAACTACAGTTTCAAATTCAAGTGATAAGTATGAAAGAGAGCGCTTTTTCTTAGATAAATAATGGTATCGATTGTGTTGTACCATTTTCTAAACCAAAATTGATAGCTCTAAATTGTTCCCATCCATTTTTCATACACTGCAGCGAACGAGCGAGCGAAGCGGACGAAGTCTCCGCTTATAGGTAGGATCATTAGGTCGTATTTTACAAGCGTTAAATTAACTTGTAATGTTTGTTTGTATGTATGTGAGTTAAGGTCTTGCAACTCAATTTTAGATAATGTACCTATAACTATAAACTATACCTGTAACTATAATGTTTTGCTACAGTCGTTCTGCCGATGTTGATAATAAACGGTACTCAATTCTAAACAAGAATTCGAAAATGAGCAAAATCGGTCAAGAGGTTGTGAAGAAATGAGACGTTGAGGTTGTTGTTGGTTATGGTAAAGTCTCAGGTCTGGCTTTTTTTGGGAAAACACCCTTCAAACCAAAAATCTCCGACAACTAAAAAAACTATGAAATTGAAGAATTGTTGCTTGTGCAAAAAGTTAGTGCTCGCCACAATTACAGGTCTGTGGTGATGGCGAGGTCTACTGTTCGTAAAACTACTCGTTTTAGTCCTGTCAGACTGGTTTAGAGTAGTGAAGTGGTACAACAGAATCGAAGCCACTATCTTGGGATTTATCTGAACGTATTGTTAAGGGAATTTAACTGTAACTACGACAACGTGCAACTAAGACCCCGTTAACTTCTTAAGCTGTACCCGAAGGGGTCCACAACTGTGACCAAAATGTAAAACTATCAACTAAGTAGCAACATACATTGTGGAATGCTAAAATAAATATGACTATGAATATGAAGAGTGAAGACGTGTACCTCGGGATTCTGAAATGTTTGTTAACTTAGACAACAGATTATTTGTAATGCTGCCTTTGTCTGGCACTAAGCAAATGACAAAGACAGCATTAGACTTAATCTGTCGTCAAAGTTAATAAAACGCTTCAGAATCCTGGGGTTAGCCTACTTATCTATTCTACAATTCAGACTTTTTGGAACTATAATGTTTTGCTACAGTCGTCCTCGTTTACACAGACTTTTATGATCCAGACTAACCATAGACAAATCGTCTATGATCCAATCAAATCGAACCGTCTGGAGGACAGTTTTTTGGTTCCAATTGGGTTGGACCATAGACAAAGTAAAACAATTTGAATTAAATTAAATTAGAAAAATGGCTGATATCCCAGAACTGGGATGTTTAAAGGCTGACATAGATAGACAAATTGTCTATGATCCAATCAAATTGTCGCGTGTCTTTAAGATTTTGACCGGATTTATTTACCATCTCTACAGCCAATTGTTTAGATGGATAATCAATTGTATCACTTGTATGACGTCTCTCATCTCTTCAGATGTGAAGAACTTCTTTGAGTGAGTGTCATATCAATTTCACACCGCTACTTTAATTGATTGTCCCATTAAAAAAATAAGTATTTTATAATCCTATTACCTTTGTTATTATAATTATAATGGAGATTATTTTGGAATGTAAAAAGTGAACGAAAAGTGAGGAATGTGACGCCATGTGCCGGTAGTGGTGATTATAAGACTTATTTTTATAGTCATTTCAAGCTGTCCTAGCAGTAGGTTTCGAGAAACGTTAAACAAAAATAATGAATTGACCTGCACGGACGTCCCGCTAAGGGTGTTTTGTGAATTTACCTCGCTGCCAGCCTACCCAAACCAGGTAACGGAGCACGGCCTTGGGTCGCTGGTATACCTGTTCTACTCCTGTTTCGTCAGATGTTATGCTATTGGAGACTTGTTGTTGAGATTCTTGAAGGAGTCCCGACCTTACTCGTATGTCCTGTGTGGCTTTGCAGTGCAGTAGTACATGCTCCACGGTCTCGTTTTCCTGCAGAAAGCCTCGATATAGAGGACTATCTGTAGCTTCAACTTTGTGCAATTGATAGTTTAGCTCACAGTGTCCTGTGATAATACCTATCATTAGACGAAGGTCCGACCTAGTTAACTTAAGTAGTTTATTAGTCATTTTCTTATTTAACGATGGGCAAAATGATGATGAAAGGCCTATATCCAGCAGTGGATTGTTTAAGACTGATGTTCACGAAATTACAAGACAAAGGTTGAACAAGTTCATTGTGTTTTGGCATCCGAAAGTTGGCAATATGATTTACTCTAGTTTTGTATTTATTTCTGTCGAACCGTTTTAATTGCTAACCCAAATTCTAGACACCTACATAATATAACTATTGGCACGAAATTACGCGTAGTATCTTAAAATACCAATAACCTATGGGGAAGAAAGTTTCTTGCGTGGCGACCACGAACTGGAAGACGCAGAGTAGGTAGGTCTCGCACTAGATGGACTGACGACATTGTGAAAGGCGCCATCCTACCATCCTTTTTGGGCAGTCGGGTAAAAACGGTGATACAAACGTCACACTTTGTGTGATTTTCATCCATACTCTAAAGTAAAACAACATAATAATAAAATCCGGCCAAGTGCGAGTCAAGCTCGCGCGAAGTTCAATAAGTTCTTTTCGACATAACGAAATACATATTTTCGTGGTGGTACGGAGCTCGCGCCTGGGTCCCTATTCGGAGATATGACAAATTGATGTCGATTTCGAGATTCAAATCTCGACTGTCTCTCGTCTCAATTGCCTCCGACCATTTGATGTATCTCGCACGATAATTGCCACTTATAACGCACTTGGCCGGATTTTATTATTCGTTGTTTTACTTTAAAGTATGGACGAAAAATTACACGAAGTGTAACGTTTGTATCACCGTTTTTACCCGACTGCCCAAGACGGAGGGTAATGTTTTCCTTTGAGCAATGCAGCTCTCGGCTGGAGGCCGTGATATATATTTACAGAACGACCGAATATCATTAAGAACAAGTCTTACAAAGAAAACAAAACAGCTGTTCCAAACAACATTTTCCCATAGATTAATGAGTCAGGCGACAGTCGAGATTGGAATATCGTAAACGACATCGATTTGTCATATCTCCGAATAGAGCCCTGACCTGTCTTTTTGTGACTTATTTGTCTAATGTGCTTTCTTGTTTGTTTCAGATCTATCAAGATGCTATCCCGTGTGACGTGACACCACAACGACTAAATCTAAGCCTAGACCCTAATTAGACCCTTTGGTCTGGGTCTGAGTGAAGTGCTAAGCCTTTTAGGCCTCACATTAAGTGTTAATACTTCGTCTTTGTGGCCTTTTAGGCCTTAAAATAAGTTAATATGACCTTTTTGGGTCTTGTTATTCAGGCTTTCTGAGTCCATTTCTTTGAGCCAATTTTTTAAGCCTTTCTGGCTACAACCTTTCCTGCCTATGGTTTTTTTAAGCCCAGGCATCAAGACTCGGCACATATAAATAAGGAGACTTTGGACTAATTGAAGTGTGATCAATCAGCGCCTATGAGTGAGAAGGCAAGCCTGACCGTTGGTGAGAAGATGACCAACATCGATCCGGAAGCCAGGATAATGATCATGAGGTCTACCGATAGAAGAAACAGTTATAGGAGACAGGTTAGTGAAATTTCGAAAACTTTTGTAAGGGTTTGTACCCTATTCCTGTGCGCTCGAGATTATCTCAGTCACTCTCACTCCCATTAAATTCTAAATTAGAGAGACAGTGACCGAGATAATCTCGAGCGCACAGGAATAGAGTCCCAGGTGAAGTTGTTAAGATTATATTACCCATTTTTTTGAAATATTTTTTGTGCATGAGGAAAATGCATGTACTCATACCTATCCACTGGGTGGGCGGACGGGATACCTATACCAAACTCTGCCTTGTGACTTATTAGACGGTTCCGGGTTTAATTCCCGGCCGGGCATAAGTCTACCGATAGAAGAAACAGTTATAGAAGACAGGTTAGCTAAATTTCGAAAACTTTTGTAAGAGCAGATGAAGTTGTTTAGATTGTATTACCCAGTTTTTTTTGAAATATTTTTTTTGTGCATGAGGAAAATGCATGTACTCATACCCATCCACTGGGTGGGCGGACGGGTTACCTATACCAAACTCTGCCTTATGACTTATTAGACGGTTCCGGGTTTAATTCCTGGCCGGGTATAAGTTACTTTATATTTAAAGTATGTAAATGTATATAGTTTTTATTTTAAGTTAGTTGTGTGTTCTATGGTAACACCGATATAAAGGAATCCTAGTGAGAGCTTATTTTTTTACTAAACACGTTGTTCTACTTTTGGGTGTCTGTTTGTGTGTAGCTTAGAACGGGTTTCACCTTTTCAGCTTAGTGCGGGCTCCGCAGTACATAATAGTTTAATAATCCTAACTTCACACTTATATATAACTTATATTAGAACTGCGAAAGATTGTGTGTGTGTAAGTAGGTAAGTGTGTTTGTTCCCGTTCAACTCTGTAACGGCTGAACGGATTGAATGAAATTTGCTTTACACTGGATTAACACATGGGCTAAAGTAAAAATATTCTGTTTGTAGAAAGTAACTATATCTCTCTGTCTCTCTGTCTGGGTGTTTGTTGCGTTATCAGGGCTAAACGGCTGATCGGATCAACCTGGTTTTTTGCATAGATATTGCTTGCGTAGGCGTACATAGGCTACTTTTTCTTTTTAGGTCCACGCGACCGAAGCCGCCGGTAATAGCTAGTTAAAATTTCGGGTTTGTTCGAACACTTATAACTCGAAAACGGCTGGACCGATTTTCATGGTTTTCGATTTGTTGTATTTGTCTCCGTCCTGAATAGCAGAGTAACTATTAAAACAAGAGCTTGCATCGCGTACAAAGTCACGAGAATCAGATAGTAAAAAAACTCGACATCTTAATAACTATAGCCTGTCACTCCGGACGCAAATAGGAATCCAAAAACAGCAACACCTCACTCCTCAATATTTTTTAAGCCTTATGCTACAGGTTACACATATAGGAACACACAAACATACATACTCACATCCACCCCAAAACATTTTCTCCGTGTTTCCCAGTCGGCTAAAAACAAAGTAGCGGCTGTATTTGTACTCCGTGTTAATACCGATAATTATATATTATTATAATAATCAAACTTAAGCCCCATTGACTTACACACTCTATTAGACTTACTGACTTTGACCGAACCATTTAGTACTTTGTCAAAGTACCTCTGTCGAGAATAAGCAAGATGACTAATTATTTTTATTGCTTCATAAAAAAAAGCTGACTATAAAAAAAAACGGTAAGAGAAAGAAGTTTTAAAAAAAAATTAAAGTATTTATAAGCCTTTTATTAGGGTTCCGTAGTTAATAGTATAATTTTAGACTGTCAAATGAGCTTACCGATTTAAGCGCACAAAAACTTACATTAGCGTAAACTTGTTTTTAGTCGGCACCCGCTCCGGTCTCGTCTAAGGAGAACTAAGAACTGACTTATTTGACAGCACTGAAATGCAAGCTATCTCTATCTTGTGTTTCTATTAGTAAAAGATAGCAATAGCACTAAGTTTAGTTTAGACAGTTTACATGAAATCGACATGAAGCGAAGCGTGTATGAGATAGAACTTTAAAGGCCTCGCTATATGGCCTGTCCTGACATCGTTTGAAAGAGATGGCTATATATAATTTTCTGGGGGAGCGAAAGGGAGAAGCTATAACCTTAATAGTTTGTTTCTTTTGCTCCCGTGAAATTCAAATCTAGCTGTCCCTTTCACATGGTGTCAGGTCAGGCCATGTGTAGACACCCTTAAACGTCAAAAAATCTTATTTCCACAGAGTTCCAAAGTCGAGTGTGTATTTCCTTGCTGTGACATAAAGGGTATTAACTATTGCTTTTGCCAACACATTTACTTACTCTAGAACCTCTATGCGTTACAAAATACAGTCTTGTTTACAATGTTTCAGTGTTTTTTATATCGTAGCAAGGGCTAGCATATGTGTTAGTGTGTCGGTCATTGCCCTACGAAATGTTCGGGACAACTAGCATTAGTGTAGAAATAGGGATGTGGGCTAGATTAGTTTATTTATCGATAAAATCTTGGAATGTGGGCAATAAAAATATCGTGGGAGGATTAATGAAGATGTTAAAATATTTTTGTGAAATTTTATGTTTATTTTGTTAGTATGTAAAGTGTGAGCAGTGAAGAAGTTTGAAATTTGATTAGTAAAATTGCTAAATAAATGAATAGCATAAACAATTTCATTCATTCAGTGCAATAAACTTCTAAAGCTTGTAAATAAGCCACGAATAGTAAATTGAATTATTAAACAACATAACGCGTTGTTTTCGTCGCTTTTATTTGCAACTCTCCACCAAAATAAGGTTATTGTTATAACTTCCTGGCTTACGATAATCTAGTTCTTATGTCGTTAACTATGTTGACACAGAACTTAAATTAATCGATAAGATATGCTAGAGTTTGTATTCTACTGGAGTTGCATCGATATTTTTTTGATGTAATCATATTATTATATTTATCCGCCATAGCCTTTTTTATCTCACTCTATTAATTTACTCTACTTTATTTTTCTTTACTGCTGAGTAAAGATCTCTCTATTATTATGGTATCTCACCCTTGTACTACAAAAAATCCGCTTATTTTAAACGAAATAAAAATAATATCGATAATCGATCGTAAATTCGTAATAATTAAAAATATCGATATTTTTTTCGTTGCATTTCCACACCTAGCACCCCATTCACACTTACACAGGGTGTTCGAAACACAGATCGATACCGTGCCCGCTGTTCAGTTAATGTATCACCCTATATCTGTACGTACGTGTTAGTAGAATCTGGTAACATTGAGTTATTTGTGAAAGTTTCACTACATATTGCTTAGGCGAGGCCTAGATTGTTGGCTGTGTTTTGAATGTCAAGTACACGAGCCATAATTTAGGAATGTTTTATTTTACATTGTTTTGAACTAGCTACGGTACTCGGTTTCTTTTATACGTCAGATCAGAAAACAAGGGAGGTGTGTATTTCGAAATAACTGTTTGAGTTCGAATGTCTCCTTGTTTCTCCGACATACTTGACATATTTTATAGTTTTTTTTTTTAATTATTTTATTACGGATTGTAACGAAAGCACTGTTATATAAATAGGGCCTATTATAATCATCATTGCGAATAACTTTTACTAAAGAACAGACCATGAAATCGCTGTTCCATAGAAAAAGTTTATTGACACTCGATAAAATGTATGAAACAGCTGATATTTCGCGATTTCATGTTCTGTTGTTTAATAAAAGTTGTTCGCAATGATGAGTATATTAACCCCCTGGGAGGGTTTTTAAAAAAGCTCGATATAATGCGAAATAATGTAGAGGTTGAAATCACTTCCCATTAAAATATCTTGTCTATTTAATTATAAATAGACAAGATATTTTAATTTTAATTTATTAGTTTGCCTGCACGGTTTCGTTCGCATAGGCTGTTAGAGTATTAAACTTATGTGGTATCATAGCAACGACAAAATAACGGTTCTGTTATTTAAGCTGTCATTACAATAAAATTGGCTGCTTCTCATGGTACTACGGATTTTACTCTGAATATTTATTATTCTCCAATATGGTAGCAGAGCGCTAGATATACCATGGAAAATTGAGTTTCGGGATTTGGTGATTAAAAAGGTGCTTCGAGAAAATGGATACGGAAAAGAATGATGTTTTTTCAAAATTCCTAGTACAAAAATTAATGGGAATGGAGAATTTTCACATCTGGAAATTCCAAATGAAAATGATTTTGATACATGACGACCTTTTTGACTGTATAAAAGAAACCAATAAGGGTCTTGCAGAAAACCAAGATAGCAAGAAGCAGGAAAAAGCTCTGGCGAAAATTTGCCTCAGCGTACATCCAACGGTGTATTCATATGTGAGGAATTGCAGTACAGCTTTTGACGCATGGAAGAGTCTGAACAAGGCATTTGAGGACAGGGGTTTATGTCGAAGATTAGGTCTTCTAAGACAACTTTTTGCTCTTAAGTTAGAGAATTTTGAGAGCATGTCGACATACCTAATTAAGATTATGGAGATTACGCAACAGCTCCAAGATGTTAACGCTCCTTTAGAAGACGAGTTTGTGGCAGTTATTATGCTAAGCGGTCTGCCGAAAGACTTTGATCCACTAGTCATGACGTTGGAGAATTCGAGTCTCGCTTTGTCAAGTGACATTGTAAAAAGCAAACTTTTACAAGAAGCTCAAAGACGAGAAAACGGAAAGGATGCAGTAAGCCAAGGTGAAAAGGCGATGGCAACATCGAAGAACTCCAGCAAGTGTTTCCGCTGTGGAAAGTCTGGTCATTTTGCCAGAAATTGTAACAAGAAAGATTCTTCCAAGAGTGATAAAAAACCTAATATTTGCCAGAAAAAGACAGGAAACATGATGATATCAGGTTTCGCAGCTGACGTAACGACAGATGGCTGGTACATCGATTCTGGTGCGTCGTGTCATATGTGCAACGATCGATCGATTCTACACAACTATATCGAAGATAAAATTTTTCATGTGACGGTGGCGAATGGTGAAAAAGCTTTCTAGCGTAGGTCGAGGTGATACGACCTTATTGGTGAACGATGGTGTAAAAACTCTAGGTGATGTTGTTTTTATACCAGAGTTGTCATGCAATTTGATTTCTGTCAATGTTTTGACACAACGTGGGTTTTGTGTAAGTTTTGATAGAAATATTTGTAAAATTTCGAGGAAGAATGTTTTAGTCGCTATTGCGAAACGGAGCGAATCGGGTTTATATAAATTAGTAATCGGTTCTGCATCTGCAAATTCCGCTACGCGCAAACAAAACAATGTTACACGTACTTCGGTAGCTCGGGAGGAGTCCGAGTCTCGCACGAAAGTTACGAAAGAGAGTCAGGGACTCTGGCATCGTCGGTTGGGACATCTCAATAGTCGCAGCATGAATCTACTGCGAAGTGGCATGGCTTCAGGCATAGACTATGACTTGTCAACATACGAGCAATGTATCGCGTGTATTGAAGGTAAGTGTACTAAGCTTCCTTTTCCTAAGAAATCTGTTTCACGTGCGAAAGAAGTGTTAGGCCTAGTACACACGGATGTCTGCTGCATGCCAGTGAAATCATTAGGAGGCGCAAGATATTTGCTAACATTTATTGACGATTTTTCTAGGAAAACTTTTTGTTTTTGTATGAACTCTAAAGACAAAGTTTTCGAATGCTTTAAGCAGTTTAAGTCTCTCGCTGAGAATGAAACTGGTAAAAAGATTAAGATTTTAAGGAGCGATGGAGGTGGTGAGTACATCAACACGCGCTTTAAGCAGTATTTAAGCGAATGTGGAATTCGACATCATACTACAGTTCCCCATTGTCCACAGCAAAATGCTGTAGCTGAACGTGCGAACCGCACTATTGTGGAGGCGGTGCGTTGCATGCTACTTGAAGCCGGCCTAGATCAACATTTTTGGGCAGAGGCTGCGAATACTGCGGTGTACATCAAGAACCGCTCACCAACGAAGGCTGTTAGAGGTTTGACTCCAGAAGAGTGTTATACTGGACGAAAGGTAAATGTCTCTAATTTGCGAGTCTTTGGTTGCGTGGCGTATGCTGTACAGAACAAACGTAAGAAACTTGATGCGAAGTGTAAAAGTTACATCTTCGTAGGATACTGCGAGAACACAAAAGGTTTTAGGCTAATGGATCCTGAACATCCTGGAAAACTAACGATTGCGAGAAATGTAAAGTTTTTGGAGAACAAGTTTATGAAGGATCTAGAAACACAAAAACCTGCGTCTCAGGCTGTAGACGTAGTGCCTACTACAACTTTTTATTTTGATTCTCCTATATCTCATATCAATGCAGAATCAGAACAAATTACTGATGTTGTTGATACTGATGAAATCAGTGAGCCTTCAATTAGTGGTTCGATTGAAGATCATTCTTCAGACGTCACTTATGCTCCAGCTGTTTCTTATGATTCAGACGATTCGCGAGTGGCTGTCGAAGAGCTTGATAGCTCATTTTTGACTGCATTTTTGACAGGTGAAGCCTGCGGGAATGATGAACCGAAAACTATTGAAGAGGCTATTAGTGGTTTTGAAGCAGAGCAGTGGCGCGCTGCGATTAAAGACGAATATCAATCTTTTTTGAATAACCGATGCTTTACTTTAACGGACTTACCTCATGGTGTGAAACCTGTGAAGACTAAGTGGATTTTTAAGAAGAAAAAAGGTCTAAATGGAGAGGTATTGCGCTATAAAGCAAGATTGGTTGCAAAAGGATTTACACAGAAATATGGAGTAGACTACTTTGAAACTTATTCGCCTGTCGTAAGATATGAAACCCTGAGAATGTTATTAGCTATTGCAGCGGAATATAACATGGATGTCGATCATATGGATGTGAAAACGGCTTTCTTAAATGGAGATTTAAAAGAAACCGTATACATGGAGATTCCAGAAGGGTTTGATAAAGACAATGGTAAAAACAAAGTGTATCGTCTGTGTAAGGCAGTGTACGGATTGAAGCAAGCACCTAAGGCATGGAATGAGAAAATCAATCAAGCGCTTATCAATAAACTAAAGTTCAAAAGATTGAACTCTGAGCCATGTGTGTATGTGAAGAAAAAGGATAGGAAACTTGTGATCATTGCACTGTATGTTGATGATGTAATTCTTTTTAGCAATTGTAAAATAGAGAAAAAGATAACTAAGCAGCTGCTAATGAAAGAATTCGAGATGAAAGATCTTGGTCCTGCAGAGAAAGTTCTAGGATTAAGAATCCAAAAGGAAAATGGCAAAATCAGCTTAGATCAAAGTGGTTACATTCAAAAGATATTAGAAAAATATGGTATGCAAGACTGTAAGGCAGCTAAAACACCAATGCAGTGTGAAAAGTTGGTAAAAGCTGAGAAGAAAGATGATCGGTTGAATTATCGTGAGCTGATAGGATGTCTTATGTATGTAGCTGTATGTTCGCGTCCAGATATCTGTCATGCTGTGAGTGTTTTGAGCCAGTTTAACAACTGTTATGCTGATATACACTGGAAAGCAGCTAAGCGAGTTTTACGTTATCTCAAAGGTACAATTGACTACTGTATAACCTACGAGAAGAGTGGCTTAGCAGTGACGGGATATGCGGATGCAGATTGGGGGTCAAATGTCATTGACCGACGCTCCTTTACGGGGTATGTTTTCAAAATTGGAAATTCAATTACGTGTTGGGAAAGTAGGAAACAACGCACGGTCGCATTGTCGAGCACTGAGGCTGAGTATATGAGTCTGTCAGACGCATGTAAACAAGCAAAGTTTATAAAAACTTTCCTAACGGAGTGTATTTCTATTTCGGTGGAAATTGTACTGTATAACGACAATCAATCGACTTTAAAGCTGTCGGAAAACAGTATGTTCCATGCTAGGACTAAGCATATTGATATGCGTCATCATTTTGTCCGTGAGGCTATAGGAAATGGCTTGGTCAAACTAAGTTTCGTGCCAACGGACGCAATGACGGCTGATATCTTGACAAAACCACTGTCTGAAGTCAAGCACATGAAATTTGTTAAAGACTTAGGGTTTTATTAGACTAGGCTTTGTTAAGAGATGTTACTTGATGATTATTATGTAGCAATATCACTTAAGTTTAAGAGGGCTGTGTTAGAGTATTAAACTTATGTGGTATCATAGCAACGACAAAATAACGGTTCTGTTATTTAAGCTGTCATTACAATAAAATTGGCTGCTTCTCATGGTACTACGGATTTTACTCTGAATATTTATTATTCTCCAATATAGGCTACAGTAATTTCAAACCCCATTTCTCCCTTTTAGGGATTGATTCTCGAAAAATCATGAGATATACCATAGTTTTTTTAAAATGTTTACTACACAAACCGAGTGTCAATGAATGAAAAAAAAAAAGATTTGACCTTTGAGTACAAACCTTGATGGTCCATTTTACCCCTTCAGAGGTGGAATTTCGCAAAATCTGTCCTTTATTTTTCACAGAGACCATTTCAGGAGTATTGGATCTAAATTCCACGTCTCTATCATAAGCGGTTTGGTCTGTGCGTTGATTCCTAGAAAAGGGCTTGCTCTTTATATAGATAGATAATAATAGATAACTATGTCAATGAGTTAATTATGACTTGAAAAGTCTTTGCTATAAATCATTCATCATGTCAATCTTTCATCGTTCCACAACATGTGGCTATTCAGCACGTGAGAGAAAAGTGTGAACATTTCTATTCCCACGCTGTTTTTGTTGTTTAAAATAAGTCTAAAGTCACATGCCTCATGTTTCTGTCTGTTTCAAGTCTAAAACGAATCCTTTGGACTATTTTTCAAAAGTTTAGCTAATAGCCATTATTACACGTCTCAATTATCTTTGAGACGAGCAAAAGACAATAGTAATTGATTTATTGGAGTTTATTCCCTACCAAATTAACACAATTCAGTTATTGAAAAAAGCGCCATCTCTTGCTTCTAGCGAATCATTTAAATGTTTACATTGATCGAACAGAGCGCATGGTTGATGCTACAAGTGTCCAATACAAAACGTGTGAAGCCCAAAAAGAAGAGAAAAAAAAACCCTGTAATTTAAAGGCCTCGCTACATGGCCTGACCTGACACCGTGTGAAAGGGACAGTTAGACTTGAATTTCACGGGAGCAAAAGAAACAAACTATTAAGGTTCTAGCTTCTCCCTTTCCCTTCCCCAGAAACGTATATATAGCCATCTCTATCACACGATGTCAGGTCAGGCCACGTAAAGACACCCTTATCTGACGCATTTCATAATGCTGCGGCCACATACTTCACGAGTGGCGTGGAAAGTAGTGAGGCAAGTAGGAGACACCCCCCGAATACTGAAACGTTCATTAACTTTAACAACAGATTAATTCTAATGCTGCCTTTGCAACTAAGCAAATGACAAAGGCAGCAATAGACTTAATCTGTCGTCAAAGTTAACACGTTTCAGTATTCGGGGGATAGTATGGCCACATTACTCGTCCTTCCGATCTTCTCGCCTTGCCCGCCGCTGCCGATTTTGTCGATTTTTGGAGCGAGTCTAAGGACCGGCGACAGTATGATGAAATCCAAAACCATAGGAGATACAGGGAAACTGTCTAGGAACCATTAGATATTTTTTGTAAAAAAAACATTTTTGCATGATCATTTCATTTCAAGCCCGAGTTCCCCATATCTATATCTATCTATCTATACCAATATTATAAAGAGGAAAGATTTGATTGTTTGTTTGTTTGTTTATTTGCATTGAATAGGCTCCGAAACTACTGAACCGATTTGAAAAATTCTTTCGCTGTTGGGAAGCTACACTATCCCCGGGTGACATAGGCTATATTATATTTTCAAAAAAAATAGGGATCCTTACTAAAACTCCAATAATGTAACCCAAGATGTAAAAAAAATACCTAAAATATACTACAACTTTGCAGAACATCTATACCATATACCATATTTTTATTTTTTTGTTAAATACCCGTGCGAAGCCGGGGCGGGCTGCTAGTAGAATTATAAATTTGTTATTTTGATAATTATTTAACGTGGTTTGACTCAGTTTTAGGTGGGGATTATCATTGTATCAGAGAAAAATCGGATCAATAGAAGTAGTTAGTAACTGGCATTACTTAGCAGTTTATTAAATTTAACTTAAATTTATAAATTACTTAAAATTGTATATGTAAATGATAAAAATATATATGTATATTTCTTTAAAAAAAAAAATTGTAAACCCGTAGATACATATAGATCAGTAATTTTATTTTAATGTTTACTTAATAACTTAATTAAATTAAATTTGACTTGAATGAGCTTTTGTAACAGATCAAATAAACGTAAATTTATTTAACTTCTACCGCTCTGTTCTTTTTTCCTTCCAGTATGATGAGACGAATCTTACATGAAACTGAGTAAATTCGCATTAAAAAAAAAAGATCAAAGCACATTTTTATGTAGAACACACGCTTGACCAAAAAAATTACTACGCCAAAAGTATTCCCGTATCTCATAAGGATTCGGTATGGTCCACAGATCACAGCCTAGATTTTGCATTCAGGATTCTCGCACCACGCATCAGTCTAAATACACTTATAAGAAATTTACTCTGATGGGTTGATTGTTAGGCGCGAGTAGGCGTAAACTTGAGATAACCAATGAGAACGCTTGGTCTCACTCCCCGCGACCCGCGCCTTCCTCAAACTTTGGTGACTTTTTGTAGGAACAACGAATCTCGTAATGCGGCATCTAGTGTGATCTGAGGTATGGCCTTACTATAAAATCACTATGTATAGAGAATAGATAAAGCTATTGCAAAGTTAAATACGTAAAAGGGATGAACAGGCGAGGAAAGGCGCGAGTAGAGCATTGTGTGGCCGCCTCACGAATATTCGCGACTACGCAAGAAGCAGCACAAAAAGTGTACTATAGTGTCCACCTGCAGCTCCTCCCTTCCTTCCATAAATGTATAGAGTCTACCTTTAAAGATTATCTAATAGTACTTTAATCACTAACCTTTTGTCTTCAGATATGGGCAGCGCTAGCCGTATCTCTGGGGCCCTTCGCAGCGGGCCTCAGCAAGGGCTACATGTCCCCGGCCATCGCGTCTATGCAGAACCATGAAGGGTTCCCCGTCAGCGACCAAGATGCGAGCTGGATAGCCAGCTTAAGTTTATTAGGTAAGTCATTTTACAAGTGTTTATTTAACTTGCGAGTTTTGTATGTACGTATGTGTGTATGTATGTTAAGATCAAATCTTGGAACTGTTTTTTTGTCCTTTATATTGAGTTGAAATTTTGCTTGCTTGTCAAGTTCCGATGACAATACAAATTACAATAATATGACAGCGCTGATCTGATGATGGGGACTGAAGGTGGAAAACGGAACTCCTCAGTAACTAACAGTTGATCGATGCAGTTTGGACTCATTTGGTCAACGTACACAGTACTTAGCAATATCAGATTTTATGAAAGCTTGTCTGGAACAATATATTTTACCAAAACACTAATGTCAGAGTTTTTGTGACATCTCAAGGATTCAGTATAACCACAGGAAATAATGGAAAAAAAAATCGTTGTTATGTGTATTATCACACACAATGGTATAACATACATTTTAATATCTTTTATATCTTCAATAATGTGAAAATGTGCGAGCGAGACTACTGTGGACGCAACATAAGACCTTAAGAATCAATCTCGGTCTCGAATAACACTATTCAAGCACCAAACAATAACTTTAATCACTACCGAGTAAACCGGATACTTAAACTTAGTATCAAGCCCTCGAATTCTAAGTAAAGTCCTAATGTTATGTAACTTAAATGTAACTTAACGTAGGTTTCGGTGTCCCGATAAAGCTTGACAAGCGGAAATGTGAAATGGTATGACCATTACAGTCAATGTTGACTGATAAGCTACTTAAATTGGGCCGGTTTCATCGCCGACCGATAAATTTTATCTGGTTGATAAGTTAATGATTATTGATTACCAATAGTCACAAAAGAGAATAGTGTTTTAAAAATTACAGCAGTACAGTTTCTTTTCATAGACTACGGTTTAGATATTTTAATCTTCTAGTTAAAACTCTAACGAAGAAATTGATTTATTTTCGTTTAAAAAATGACGATACATAATTTCATTTCACAATAAAAAATTTGGTGTGCTTTATACATCCAGTTTTAATTATATTAATATTATTTATATATTTATAATTATTAATATGTTTGTTGAAATATTTAACATAATAGTGTAATATTTTTTAGAGTTAGTGTAATGTTACATAATTTATCGGTCACCTAATTATGCTTTATTTGAACTTATTTTTTTCTCTCAATATATTATGATCCTTAAATTTTGACGCTTAAACATTTTTTCACACCTTAAAAAAAAAAAAAACTAAAAACAAATATTTTGAAAAAATACACGAATATTACATTGCATTGATTATTATATAATTACAATTATATTCAACATTATATTACATAATATTTCGAGTAAAAAATGTTTTTCTTGTAAGCTCTTACCAAGAGATAGTGACACCGGCCCCCAAAATCACACCAAGCAGATAAAACCCGTTAGAAGCCGTGACGTCACTTATAGCAACTATTACTTAATCTGTGGCATAATGGGTTTTCAACACGATATCTAAATTGAAATAATTGGACATAATTTAACAGTGAATTAATTTTATTGTGCTAAACGCTAACAGATTCGTGACAACTGGCGTATCTTACCAGCAACTCTAGCATAGCTTGAATTGTACAGAATTGTGAAAGTTTAGTGGTTTTTAGGGTTCCCGACGAGTTTCAACCTGTTATTAAAACCACGCCGCCGTTTGTCCTTCCTATAAAAAACTATATCAATATAACGACTTTTTTAGACTTTGCGCTATAATCACACCAAGCTTGATGCTTGTATTTATAACAGTTTTTACGTTTTAACAAAAACAAGAAAAGTCGTAAAAATACGTTCTTGTCTTCTTTTTGTACACTCCATTACTTTTTATTAATTATGTTTGAGGAGATCAGCCGTGAACCGTAATCTTAACTAATATAATTGTAACTCTATCTCACTCCCTCTCTCTGGATGTTTGTTGCGTTATCCTCTAACTTTGAAACGTTCGTGATTCTGATTCGAGCATGCCATCTCGCTCGTACCAACTTAGAATCTCGCTATCGCTTTCAAAGTTACGGGATAAGCCCACTGTTTTTTTTATAGATATAGCTTAAGGGTAGGAAACAGTGTTACGAAATAAAAGCTTGTCATAGTAAAAAAAAAAAAACTTCGTGTCAAGAGTATAGTAGAATGTCTTGTAAAATAAACGAATTAAAGTAATTGACCGAGCGAAGCGAAGGTCTCAGAGTTTACTGGGACAAATCGGCATTTGTATGTATGTTTGTATGTGTGTGTATATTTCGATGATAACTTGCGAACCGTTGATCCGATTTTCAAGAAATTTTGTAGGTAGTTCATTTTAATACAACTTTTAAGTTCGAATATGAGCTGAATTGGTCCAGGGGTTGTGAAGATATAGTGGTCGCGAGGTCTCAGTTCGAGGCGAACTAATAGTTATTTTACAAACAATAGGTGTACCTAATCATTTTATATCGACTATCGAGCTTTTAGTAGGCATAGGTTTTTTTTGTAGGTCCACGCGAACGAAGTCGCGGGTAACAGCCATTAACAAATAATATTCTGTGAAAATTCCGTGAAGTCCATTGTCTAAGTCGGGTCCAGCGCTCCCCCGTTTGGCCGACGCTTTTTATGACATAACATTTACCATCCGTCCGCGTTGAATCATGACAATATTTTGCGTTCGAGATCATTGTTCTGAAGATCATCGCTCCATAACAAGAATGATTGAAAAAAAGTTCCGGATTTCGCACGTAAATTACTTGTACTTTTGGTGAGCATCCATCATCTTTTTTTTCTTATGTTTTGGCTCAACACAATAGTATAGTGTATTTCAGTGACAAGTTTTTTAGTTCATCCATCTTTTTTTCTTATGTTTTGGCTCCACACAATAATATAGTGTATTTCAGTGACAAGTTTTTTAATAATTCAAGTGAAGCAAAATATTCTTTGTTCCTAGTTAACTAGGTAATTGCTGAACGGATTTAGGTGAAATTTGGTATAGAGGTATCTTATATCCTGGAAAATATAGCCTACTTTTTATACTGGAAAATTATACTATACCTATGTTATAGCAGGCTATGTTTAATTACATTAAAAAAAACTCGATAATGGCTCGAACGATTTGAATAATATTTTTTTATTTTTTCGCCTCAGCCCAAAGGAACAGCCGAAAAACCGAAATTGGTAATTTTGTATGGGGACTATTATAAGTGACCTAAGTTCAAGGGGTCTTCTATTATAACATAAAGTTAATGAATTCTTCCCAGGCTTAAGCACTCAACTAAATGATTTAACATGAGAAAAAGCATTGATTTATAACTACTACAATTGTTTAACAAGATCGATGCACCGCAGTTCACTGACTCGGCAATCATCGCAGTGCTGACAGCCGAAATCACGACCGATTTAGGGGCTGTTGCACAAGATGCACACATTATTGTTATGTACAGGTTGTTCGAAGCAATAAAAACCATTTTATCAATTCTATGTATTTTTTTGTATTCTAAGATATTTTTATGGGATTTCAAAAAAAGGAAAGTAATTAAACCTTTATGAATATTGTCATTCTAGTCAAGGATTGACGAAGAGTCGATAACCGATGGGGAAGAAAGGTTCTTGACTGACGAACAACGTAGGCAAGCCTCCCACTGGATGGACCGACGACATTGTGAAAGTTGCGGAAGGAAGGAAGCTAAAGCAATATTATTTAGGTTATCATTTTAGCCGTAATTTCTTGATAAGACCTATTTATTGTCGCAAAATTCATTTTTATGAACCCACGATGAGTAATTAAGTTGTAATTGACAAAAAACGTAAGAAAATTTGAATTTGCCGCGCTGAGCAAAACGTTGCACCTTAATGTGGTAGGAAACTTTGGGTGATAATTGTAAATATATATATACATCAAGTAAAGATCAACTTAGGGGTATGTTCCAAATTACTTTGAAAAAAAAAAACCAATTCCTATAAAAACAGAATAAAAATGTTAACGGTTAAATAAAGATTATTTTAATTGTATGTAAGAAAAAGAGAAACTTCGCCACATTTTTACTTTACAACGTTTTAAATACAATAACATACAAAAATACACGCCTGTAACACTAACACAACATAAAACAAGCCGCAGAATTATTATAATAACACAAATACCGTATTTACACTTTTTATACACAAATATACCGTATTTAACTTGTCTTGGACCACCCTGTTTGTTGCTGAACAGTACAAACCGACAAACTTATTTGAAGAGGTGGCCAAACGAAGAACTAAAATGTAAGGGTGTCTATACATGGCCTGACCTGACATCGTGTGAAAGGGACAGCTAGATTTGAATTTCACGGGAGCAAAAGAAACAAACTATTAAGGTTATAGCTTCTCCCTTTTCCCTTTTTCTCCAAGGTTGCCTGGAAGAGACCGCTTTCAGCGATAAGGCCGCCATTTGTTACACTAGTTAAAATGTTTTGTTTTCTCTCCTAGTTATGTACGATCTGGTGTGAACAATAAAGAGTTTATCTGCCCCGTATCAGTGACAGCCCCGGTGGCTCAGTTGGTAGTGAACTTACCTTCTGTGTTTGGGGGCGTGGGTTCGATTCCCATCTAGGACAAACATTTATGTGATGAATATTTGTGTTTGTTCTATGTCTGGGTGTTAATATCTATATAAGCATGTATTTAAAAATATCTATGTACGTATATCAGTCTCTGGCAGCCATATTACAAGCTTTGCTTAGTTTGGGGTCTGGTGACTGTGTGTGCAATAATGTCCCACATATTTATTTATTTATCTATCTATCTATCTTTCGCTCCCCCAGAAACTTATATAAAGCCATCTCTTTCAAGCGATGTCAGATCAGGCCATGTAGCGAAGCCTTTATACGGCGGCTGTGAGTATTGTTCAGAAAATACGACGCTGACTTAAGTTTACAGATGAATTGATCGTACTGAATGTTTGACTTCCTTGCAAATGCAATAACTCAGTGAATGTATAAATCAAAGCGAGACTTGCTTTACTGGTTGAAGTATACTGTGAATTTCGGTGTTGCCAAAGTATGAGCTATGATGATTTATTTAAAAAATGTAAAGATATTTTTTTATAGATTTTTTGCGTCAAAATATTTTTATTATTAAAATATTCGTTAAATTGCAAATCTCTACTTCAAATAACGATGTACTATTATTATTACTTTCGATATTGTCTTACTATCGTCTTAAATGGTGTAGCCATTTATAATCTCGAAGGTAAGACAAAATAATGTCTAAAAAATATCAAAATAATGTAAAAAAATATCACCATAGAAAAATGTCAATGACACTCGACAAAATGTATAGAGCGGCTGTATTTTATTCGAGATTTCAGGGTTGGTCCCATAGTAAAAGTTGTTCAAAATGGTGAGTACATACATACCTATCATTATTGTTGCACTTTTTAGTAACACCCTTTTAACACCAAAACATTACCCTACTTCTAGGGTAATTGGGTAAAAATATGTGAAATAGATCTTCCCACGCTCTAGCAACTCCTACCAGTAATCATAAACATACAAACATAGTAATCATCTTGTCCGGTTGTATGTTTGAAAACGATCGAGCTATAAAAATATACCGATAGGTTATGAATTGCGAAACCAGCTGGTCGGACCGAGTACCTACAAAGTTTGAGAAACAATGTTGAAAGGCCCTAATCATTTTCGTCATAATTATATGATATTATATATATTAATCTATGATGCTATTAGCTGTTTTATTTAAAAACCGGCCAAGTGCAATTTAGACTCGCGTTCCGAGGCCGACATTTTGGTTTGCAAGCTGAAGTGGCAATGGGCAAGTCCCATCGCAAGAAGCGATAACCGATATGGGGAAGAAGGTTATTGAGTGGCAAGCATGAACCGGAAGACGCAGCGCACGCAGGCCTCCTATAACGTAGACCGATTTGATACTTTACATTTCGAAAATCTCGGTTGGGAAATTGGATGCAAGTGGGAAGTTGCCGGTCGCTGTGGACGTGAACGTCTTCCGGCTGATGACGATGATGACCGATGGCTTAGTACCGCAGTTACGAAAAAAATGTGTTTTCTATTATTTAGGTTGGCGATTGACCGATTTTTAATATATTGTTTTTTTATACTGTTTGCACTGTAATCTCCCCGAGTTTGATGCTTGTTTGTAATAACAAGCGTCAAACTTGTTCTTTTTTTTAATTTAACTATATAATGTCACCCATCGGCAAGTGACCGCCTGAAAAAAGCATCATCACTCATCCTTATGAACAAATTTTGCTATGGGAACAAACCTGAAACCGAGAAAAAAAAATCTGTTGTTCCATACATTTTGTCGAGTGTCATTGACATTTTTCTATGGGACAGCAGATTTTTTTTCTCAATTTCAGGGTTGGTCCCATAGTAAAAGTTGTTCATAATGATGAGTACTATAAGCCCTTTTCGGGCGGTCTCTTGCCGATGGGCGACATTGTATATAGAGCAAAACAAAAAATGTCGAAATTACGTTGCTTGGTGGTTTTAATTGTTTTTATTATTTGACAAGAAATCCGCCATAATAGCGTTTATTGAGAAAATTACATTCTGCTACATATTACGGGTTAAAAGATAGAGCCTTCTATATGTAAGACGGACTGACAGACGACGACATAGGCTTAGTGAAAAAGCTTTTGTTCAGCAACGGACGTCTTATGGTAATAATGTAAACATTGTTTCAAAATTTTAAGATATCGGCCATCACTTATCTTTTGGTCAATGCGACAGTCGTGCATTACAATGCATGACAGATCTAGATCAAGGTTTTCAGCTCGTATCGTGCCTGTGTCGTATTTAACTAATTTATGTCCTTTGGACTCGCACGTGGTTAATAATTGTTTGTCCGCTAGATTGTTTCTGATTTGTCAGGCCGGGTTGCACCATCTAGGTTTACTTTAAACTACAGTCATATCTGCAGCAGAACAATGTGTTGCACCATTTTAACGATGGTCAAAATGTTGGATAGCACATGTTGGCTAAGCTTCATGGTTAAGATTAAAGCTATAGTTAATTTAATTTAACTAGTAGTTAGCGGCGAACTGAGACCTCGTAATCCCCATATCTTCACAACTCTTGGACCGATTAAGCTCATATTCGAACTTAAAAATTGTATTGAATTGAACTACTTGTCTACAAAATTTCATGAAGATCAGATCAACGGTTCGCAAGTTATCGTCAGACAAATATACACATAAACATACATACAAATGCCGATTTGTCCCAGTAAACTCTGAGACCTTCGCTTCGCTCGGTCAAATATAACATTATCTTAAACTGGGATTATAGTGCAACTCAGCCTCAGTGTGAAGAAGTTGGTGTCTTTGACTATTTAGCTAACTGACATAACATCGAGTTGGCACAAAATGTATGGAAATTTCTAAATAGAAAACGTCAAAGTGACAAGTGTCAAAGGGACAGGTGTCAGTGTCAAAGTATGAAATGTCGATTAAGAGCAAGGATTCTCTACTATAGCGGATGGGCCACAAAGTATTGTTTGTCACGTCACTTGGTCGGGACCGCCTTGAGGCACGTCGGCCATTTTTTGTATCCCAGCCAAGCTATTGCGTTAGCTTTAATACGTGTAAAGAACTCTTATTGAAGCTTTAGGAAATCATTAGTGAAAAAGGTGGAGTTGAAGCCATATTGTGTATTCAGTTGTGTATTTATACACTATGTCTACCAATATTTACACTATACAAGTTTAGTAACCTAACGGATATCTGAAATTTACAAAGCCACGAGCATGTTTTAGCTGTTTAGTAAACTCGGTAGTAAGCTTCAAGTTTTCAGTCAGGTCTTAAATCTAGTTTGAACATAACGCCGGACATGTTGCAAATACCCAGCTGCTGAGAGCTAGGTTATTAACATCATTTCGTTCTAACTTAGCATAGTAAGTTCTGACTATAACAGAACTGCGATCTTGGGGACGCATATAACATTCAAATATATAAGTTAAAAATGTATATAACACATTTTTATGTAATGAGAAAAAGACATGAAACCAAAAAATAAAAAAAACATTAAAAACCTACAAAAAAAAAGTAGCCTATATCCGTCTCCGATCCTTAAGCTATAAATATATATGCAAAAATTAAGGTCGTTCCGTTCAGCTTTTTAGCCGTAATAACGCGACGAACACCCAGACAGAGAGACAGACAGACAGAGAGAGACAAAGAGACAGAGTTACTTTGGCATTTATGTTTATAGTGATAGATATTGAGATCCTCTATCTATCACTCAGATCTATAGATAAAGGAATAGAGAAAGGTTTTTGAGTGGCGACCACGAGCCGGAAGACGCAGCTGAGGTATTCCGCCCCAAGGTGGACCAAAAAAAATTGTGAAATTCGCGAGTTAGGTCAAATGGCTGATTGTCGTTCAGTATGGAGCTCTAAGGTCTTCAGTAGTGGAATTTCCTGGCTGACGATGATCATACCTCAGCTGCAGCTGATCCACCTCTCAAAATACACCCTGTTTCCTTATTTTTTTTGTGAAAAAACGGGATGTTCATTATTGACGAAAAAATCCAGTTACATTCCGGTTTTCAAATGAAACATTTATATTCAATTTAAACATTTTAAACTATTTTAATAGCAGTTATTAAAATCAATCTTCTGTTACAATTTGCTGCCACAGCCGTAACTCAGAAGCGAGGGTATTAAAGCATTATCATAAAGCTGCGCAACTTGAGTTATAGCTGAGGGGCAGATGTTCTCAAACTTGTGTCAAGAAGGTCCTCTTGTTACCCAACTGCCCAAAAAGTATGGTAATGTTCTTGGGGTGTTTGTTTGTATATCAGTATCGAAGTATGTTTGTGTATTCTTATATTACCTGTTGTAGCCTATACAGCTTTGTTAATTTTTGACAAGTGAGGTGTCCTTGGATTCGTCTTTACCGCACCTACAACTAGAGCCTTGGCCGTGCTCAATCATTTTGCGCACAAGTTTCAGCATATCGACATATTTAGTGATTACATCACTATTATTATTAGAGAATTTAAGTTATTTTGTTCTCATTGTTTAGGATAGTAAGCGTTTTGGTATACTGGTAGCTTACTATTTGTTTTTTTTTTTGAAATAAATAAATAAATAAATTTATGCCAGGAGTGATATGATATTTTGTATTCGTGTTTTTTTGATATTTTTTAATAATAATATCTTTTTTAACGCATATAAGTCCGCGAATGACCTCCAACTCAAAACTCTTTTGACTTTAAGAGAAGTCAAAACATAAAATGCTTTTAGAAATCGGTCGTGGAATAAAGTCATGCTAAATGCAATTTGTCAGTCAACTCACCATTATGACTGTTATTTTTATTTTTTTATCCTTCAGTCTGGCCAAGTCGGTAGCGTTTACTTTACAAGTAGGAGAACCTAGCTTCGATTTCCGGTCGGACAGATTTTTTAATTGTAGATTAAAATATTATCTGTTCAGGTCTGGGTGCTACTTGTTTGCGTCTGACTACTCTGTGAAGCATTGGCTTTTTTAATTATCCAAAGATATTAATAGGTACTCTCTACGTTCCTACCAATTGCAGACCACTCAAGATTTTAGACGAATAACAGCGTTTTAAAGTAAAATTAAGGGGTGTTTGATAAAGTTTAAGAACCGTAGATCCGAAATATAATTTATTGGCTTTCTATAATATAAGTTTAAATAACACCGTGGGCTACCATCTCCGATGCGATTTTGTAGGCAAATGTGGTCATTAAGATAAAAATAGCTTCTTAGAAGTTTTATAATGTCTATGTATAGGTTAGAAGCTTAATCCACCAATAAAAATAAATTTAATTTGAGATAAAATTTCACAACTATGTAAAAAAAAACCTTTACATGCAATGCTCAAGTGGAAAACATCGTTAATTTGTAGTAATATCACATAAAAATATTACATTTTTCGATTACAAACTTACATTTGAAGTTGGATCTGTGATATATGTACGGGAAAACATTTTTTTCAACTACAAAGTTAAGTTTGTCCTTCAATCTGGCTTATGTTTTTGTCAGAACAATGCTTTGTGCTTTCATGGTTATATAATTTTACGTAAAACTGTTTTACGGAACCCTTGGTGCGCGCGTCAGACTCGCACTTGCCCGGTTTGAACTTCGATGTATTTCAGTTTTCTATTTATATTTTGAGAATTGGGCAGTTTGAGAATTAGACATTATTTTGTAGAATTGGGTCTATTGAGATGCGGTCGCCATTTTGAGAATTTGAGATTTTGCACCTAGGCCTGCAAAATAGCAGTCAACTTGATACAAGAAGTATTTTTTAGTACAGGAAATATTAATAAAGTACTAATATCGATACGGAACGTTTCAATAAAATTATAATAATTTTGGTGCAATTTTTTCACAAAACGTGTTCAGATTCAATTAAAGATAATAAATAACACGCTTTGGTACTTTTTGAACACCTTTTTATTGATCGATCATGGCTCGAGGGAATAAAATAATTTAAGATGTACTTTCACTATAACAAATTAAAATGTTTTTTTTTTTTTCTTCCACATTAACCTGCTTTAGATTAGTTTTTAAACTATAGATATCGATATAGTGGGCAACTATAGATATTATAGTAAAGCTGTTGAGGAAGGTAGAGGCCAAACTCAATAAAAAAATAAAATAAAAAATTAAGCGTCCCCTTAGCCCTAGGGTCAGCTGGAATACACTATCTTTTACAGAGTCTGCATAGGGAAGTATCACACAACCGGCAAGCTGTATCGTACAAACATTACTGTGTTCCGGGTTGCGATATTATTCTTTGTCATGTAACACTAGGATAAATCTCCAAGTACACTCAGATGTACTTTTCGTATAAACGAATGCCACTTGTTATCTCGGCCCAGATATCTGAAGCACGCAAATGAGAAATGTAAGAATAGCAGACATGCTCAGGGCACGCTGATCTTAATTTATTGGCCATACTTCATGTTAACTGAAAACGAATGTTTTCAATATAGGGAGGGGAGTATCGACAGAATTGATGTCGATAAAAACTAAAGGTTTAAAGGCCAAAAAACATTGAAATGTTGATGTTGATATAATATATGGTATAATAAAGTTGATCTATCAACAAAAAAATACTCAAAATAAAACCATGTTTTGAATCAAAAATTTAAACTCTGTCAAAAAACTACGCTTTTGTTTTTACTCCACGTACCTAACAAACACTCAACATTTTCTGTTTTGGTATAAAGGTATCACGCCACGCCCTTTTGCCACGTCTCTTGTGTTCTGATCTGAGGCTCTGGTCATTCATTATTTTCACAAAACAACAAAACAAGGGTGAAAATTCGACGAGCGAGGTGGACTATTTTCATATAATTTCTATCGACTATCGATAAAAAACTATCGACTTTATCACAAGCCTCGATCCACAACTCTCCCCATCGGCTCCTGAAATAACTACGTAAAATAACCAAGACAGATCGATTGCGTTCTGCGAGGTTTCTTCATTAATCCTGCCTGTAAAATCGAGAACAAGCCCATTGATCGATTTCGCGCCGCCTTTCTTGAATCAGAAGTACCACGACGTACATCATTTCTAATCTGTAACTGTAGTTCACGAAGTCTCGACACAAAGGTCCTCGAAACGAAACGGCCCTGGTTTGCCCCGGGCGGGCACTCGATGGAATCAGCCGTCCCTTACCTCAGTGATGCGCACCGCCCCAATCAAATTTAATCCGATCAAACTGAAAAATATGGCTCCTTCGTCAACTGGACCCGCCTCAAACTGAACTCGCGGGGTGAATGTAACCAAAAAAATTGCACTTGATTTCCTCGCTTATAGAGTACTTGCTAGGTTTATCCTTTCATGAATGTCGCGATATGCATCGTATTCATTTAAAACTGTTTTAAACAGTTTTTGATATAAATTGCTATCGATGCTAGCGAAGACATGCTACTGTTAAAGTTAAATTAAGTATAGCTTGAAGTTGAAGAAACATGAAGCTTAGCCAGAATGTGTTATACGTCTTTTTTTTATGTTACTCGGTGACGAGACGAGCAAGTCGCTCACCTGATGTTAAGGGTCACGCTTGCCCATAACAAATCAGTGTCACCCAGAATTTTGAACTTCAACAGTTCAAAACTACGCGCGGCAATGCAATGCGCTCGTCACCCTGAGATGTTAGATGTAAAATCTCTGTATGCCCAGTAATTACGCTGGAAACATTGCCATTCAATCCGGAACACAGTAATGCTTGCACACTACTGCTTGGCGGTTGAATAACTGGCAAAGGTGTGGTTCCCCAAGCGGACTCTGCAAGAGAGCCCTACCACAAAACACCGTCATTTGTTTTTTGACCACAGTTAAAATGACTCAACACACTCAACACAAACTGTTTAACGGGAGTTTTAACTGCAATATTATGACTATAGTTTAAAGTCAGCCTAGATGGTGCAACTTGAAACAAGGCTAGCAATGATAATAATTCCGATCTCAGCAAAATCTATACAACGTCGATTTATCTATAAATTGTCTGTATTTTTAACAATTTACGTTTAACGTAATAATTATTTTTTGCGTTTTTACTAAAGTCGTAGTCTATTAAGTCGTTGTTGTGCTCGAGCTGACTCCATGAGCCCGCCACCAAAATCTTGTTTTTTTTTTTTTTTTAAATCCTTATTTGCGAATTAAGGACGATAACATTGAATATGCCCCTGGGCATCAAAATAATATATTCACGCTATGCCACTGCGTGTTTTTGTACAGACTGTAAGGAAAATGTACTCGTGAAAGGCGTGCGCATGCGCATCTAAATGCATAAATCTGTTTCTGAAAACTTATAAACCTCATACAAGTTACAACGGTATCGAAAATAACAAACGCAAGAATCGTTCGCTCCAAATGATATCCGCTATTTATCTTAGAGCCAGACGAAAATAAACGAATTTTATTTATCGAACACCAAAAAAAGCAAAACAGTCCCAGCAAAAATATTCAATGCACATCAAAATAATTCTTAAGTATACTTAAGTTTTTTTTTTTTTTTTTTAATTTTTGTATACAAAATTTTTGGCAAAACAAACATTATTGATTTAAAAAACCTAACCCAAACCGTAATATTATACATATAATAGTATAATAATGTTATTACAGAAGACTCACTCTGATATAACAATTAAGCTCTTCGAGCTAGCAATGAGATAGGTCTAGCTGCCTAAGCCTGGTCAGACTGAATCCTATTCTGATCCGCAAATACAAAGGCTCTTTTGCAGAGGCACGAAGCAGATTTGGGAAGTACTACACTGTTGCCAGTAATTCCAACGAAAAGCAGTAGTGTGCCAACTGTATTGTGTTTTGGATGTAAGGGAAATGATTCTAGCAAAATTACTGGGTAAAAAGAGATTTAACATCTAATCATCAAGCGATGGCTTATACACGGTAAAAAATATAGGTTACGGCCGAGCGTGACGCTTACCACCAGGCAAGTGATTTGATCGTCTCGACACACACTTTAATTTAAAAAAAGTATAATTGATAGACTTTTTTTTTCTTCTTCAATTTATTTAGGTAAACAAACAATGCCACAATATGGCGTAATTAAAGGATCTTATATCTAATATATTTTAATAATCGTAGCATCAACACCATTTACCACATTTACAAAGTTTTGATGTGCATTATGAAAAACAGATGCGCCATTAATTATTTCCCAAATATAAACTGGCTGACAGACAGACTGCGATAAATTTACACTCCGTCCGTCTGTCTAATAGACTGTTAAATACGCACCTTTAGGTACATAAAGGCCACTTCCCAAAGCGTTAGCTATTTTGTAAAAACTGTTGGCAAGTAATAAGCTTGAAACTACACCTGAGCTATTCAAATCAGCAAAGGTTATGTAGGGGTAGAACTGTGTTGCAGATTCTGCCTGGGGAAGTACCACATCTTTGCCAGCCAAGCAGTAGTGTGCAAAAAATATTGTTCCGGATTGAAGGGCAATGATTCCAGTGATATTACTAGGGCATGCAGAGATTTAACATCTTATATCTCAGGGTGTCGAGCGCAGTGCATATCCGCGCTGGGTATTGTTTTTTGAACTGTTGATTTTGAACACTGAACTGTTATGAGCAAGCGTGACACGGAGAAGAAGCAAGAAGCTACTTGCTCGTCTTGCTCTCGCGTACTAATTTTAATACTGATTGCTGGTTTATCGTTATATTTATAAGTTAGCGTCGGATAAATATAAAAAAACATACATACAAACACCGACTTGTTCCCAGTAGACTCTGAGCAAACGCAAACTCTCCTGCAACACGCTACAACGCATAAAAATTCCAATGAAACAGGTACTTGTCTGCTCGAAATATATTCCCAAACATAAAACTTGTACCCAATTAAAACAAAATAATCCAATTCCATCATAAAAGTGTATACAATTTCAAAACTGTTGTAAAGCTTCAACGACAGAATACAGCTAATTAAGCTCATAATTAAAACGTATTACAAAATTAAATATTAAATACTCTAATAAATCTGGAATGTGGGCGGAAATGTTGCTTATCTTTTGGGTGATTGCGTTCCAGTAAAAGCGAGCGATAATTGACCGAGCGAAGCGAAGGTCTCAGAGTCTTAGCATTTGTATGTGTGTTTGTATGTTTGTGTGTATATTTGTCCGATGATAACTTGCGAACCGTTGGACCGATCTTCATGAAATCTTGTAGGCAGTTCATTTAAATACAATTTTTAAGTTCTAATATGAGCTGAATCGTTCCAGGGGTTGTGAAGATATAGGGGTCGCGAGGTCTCAGTTCGGCGCGAACTACTAGTTATAAAAGTTTAGCCTTTGCCAGTTATTCAACCGCCAAGCAGTAGTGTGCAAACATTACTGTGTTCCGGATTTGACATTTCCGCATACAGAGATTTGACATCTAATATCTCAGGGTGAAGAGCGCAGTGCATTTCCATCCAAAAATTCTTCAACTATCGGGATTCGAACCCAAATGCTACGAACCGGTAAACATCGAAATAGATCGATCGATCTCTTTGCTATAAAAGTAAGTCATTTTGTGAATTCATGACTGGACTAGACAAATAGGATGCAAAGGGTATATCTCTTTTGGCAGATGATAAATAAACCTTATTATATAATAATAAAATGACTTATTTATTGGCATTGCTTTTCAACGAGGTAACGTCTCCAGCCTTTTGTGTGCCTTGCCCGTTTTAAGTTGTTTTAGGTTTTACATACTTTTCCTATATTTTGTTACACATAATTAATGTTGTATTTATTTACTATATAAGTTACTATAACCTCGCTTGTCACGCAATCAGTTACAAAATTGCCACGCTATTTACATGGAAATCTTTAATCCCTCTGCTTCAGCTTTTAAACATCCCACTGCTGGGATATCAGCCTACCCTCGAAGGGTGATTAGGCCATATCCACCACCTGGCCCAGTGCGGGTTGGTGGATTCATATATGCTTACGAATTTCTTTTCCGAAAATATGCAGGTTTCCTCACGATGTTTTCCTTCACCGTGGTATATATCCATACGCAAGTTCCAAAGAACTCATTGGTACGGGCCCGGGTTCGAAACTACGACTAAACGAATGTGAGGCGAGCGTGCTCCCACTGAGCTATCACGGCTACCATCATTAATTTCGGCTTCGACTGCCCCGGTGGCTCAGTTGGTAGTGAACCTACCTTCTGTGTTTGGGGGCGTGGGTTCGATTCCCATCTAGGACAAACATTCATGTGATTAATATTTGTGTTTGTTCTATATAAGTATGTATTTAAAAATACGTATATCAGTCTCTGGCAGCCATATTACAAGCTTTGCTTAGTTTAGGGACAGATGACCGTGTGTGCAAAAATGTACCAGATATCTAAAAATAAATAAAAAATAGTTCAGTTCAATTGTCAGATGAACAGCAAAAATGCCTAATTTTATTTAACACGTTTACTTCCACTAGCTTATATAAGCTCACAGTGGACAACTGGATCACTACAGCGGGCCCACCATACCAGTCTATTTCGAGTCTAACTATAAATCTCTCGACGGATAGCCGGCATCTCTCCCATGCCTCGCTATCACAATAAGACTGCAGAAACTACGATGTCTGATCATTCAGGACTGTTGTTGATCGTGTTTTGTTTTGTTGGATTGTCGTTTAGATGACGACAGTATGATAGTAGCGAAGACTATGTGAAAAGCCGTGTACCACGTCCAGTAACCGTCGACCATAATTAAAGCTGCGGCCACATACTCGACTAGTGGCGAGGAAAGTAGGCAGAGACGTAGCGTGGCCACGTTAATCTTCTTGACGCTCATGATTTAGTTTTTTCAGCGCGAGTCAAAGTACCAGTGAGATAGATAGAGATAGAGCGATGGCAACACAAAAGACGTAAGGGGATGAATAGCGCGAGGAACAGCGCAAGGAGCATAGTGTGGCCTCCGGGATAGCCTCGTTACATGAAAACAAAAAGACAATTTTGTCCAGTTTTGATTATGCAAATATCATGTCAAATCTATAGGAATCAATACTGGACCTGGTTTGTCCGTCTATGATTAGAACCACCGGAGGACGGACAGCAGCCTAGGAATGACCTCTTAGTAAACGGTGAGCGTTCAGCGATCCCCAGGCCGCCTGCCAAGTGTACCTGTAGCTATACTCATCATCATCATTATATTCAATGAATAGCCTCTACTTAATTTGCATAAGGTTATTATTTTTGACTTGTGAATATTTACCAATAAATAACTTTGACTTTGACTTACTATACTTACTTATTTAATTTATTTTACTTTTTTTTACTTTCATTGCATATTCGATATGAAAAACAACATTTCCATTTACCCAAATTTACCCACATTTTTTTACAAATTTTGCTAAGGCTTTTATAAGTCTGAAAGGTTTTTCGATAGTAGGTAGTTCCTGGGTACTAGTTACTGTTATAAGAAAGATGGCTTTCTACCTTGAAACGTCATTGATAGATTCTACGAAGCTAAGTATGAGTATATAAGAATAACACGCTATCTTCGTAAATTCACTCAGAACACAATAAAATAGGTTAATTTCAACCGCATTGACGTTGAGAGTGCAAAGTACCCGTGTAAAAGGTGCCTCCTGCAGATTTGCAGGTAATTATATTATTGTCGCCATAAGATTCTGGTTGACCTACATTATACTGTATAAGTCTACGCTTGTTTTCTTGTCATGCAAGAAAATAAAGATATCGATAATCGTCATCTAATCGTATCGTAAACCTTAATTAACCGGACTCTTTTTGCTCACAGGCGCATTTGTAGGCGGCATCCTGGGCGGCATGGCGATGCGCCTGGGCAGACGGACGGTGCTCATCGCGACCGCGCTGCCATACGCGCTGGCGTGGCTGGCCACCGCGCTATCTACTGGAGTTCACATGCTGCTGGCAGCATCGTTCTGCGGAGGCATGCTTATTTGCTGCATTATGATGACTACACAGGTAATACCATCGACTAAGTATCTGAAACAGCACGGCCTGCGCCTTGGAACTTTTACTTTAGGACTGAAACTAAAATCGACAATACAAAAACAGCTTTCCATAGTTCTGTCATACAGTCATTATATCGAGGGTAAATGGCGTTTTTCTCAGAAACATCTCATATTTTTCGCTCTCTCAGGGTTGGTCCCATAGTAAAAGTTGTTCATAATGATAGAACACACACTGAGTATTACGAATCAACATTAACATAGAACAATTATACGAGAAGAATGATAATTCTATACAATAAAACGTACCCTTGAAAAAACTGCGTAGCACTAGATTGCGCTCAATTATTTATTTAGCTAATGTTCAAACCGCTATAAAAGCCGATGAAAACATCGTTCATATAGAAACATAGTATTAAAATAATTATGTCCGCAATTTAAGGTTTAGTTCAAATTAGATTGCACGTAAAAAAAATATATCAAAAAAATGCTTTCAGCGCCATCTCTTGAGAACTTAGCGTGTTTTAAATAAATAAATAAAATAAATATAAAATTAATAATTTTACTGATATTAATAATACAAAAATATTCATATCATATCTCATATAATTATATCCAAGCAGAGTTGTGTCAATCATGTCGCAGTTTAAAGCAAAGACGTAAGATGTCTGTATAATGTGTATATTTCTATGGACATTGGCACTCTTCTTCTTATAATTTCTCTATGATATTAACTATCAAGGCATATTTTTGCGGATGTATTGCATGTATTTATGAACGTACGTCTCGCACTTTTCACGGACTGAAACAAGATGAGCGCCGGCGCTCACTTTAAAGTCTTCAAAATTATCTTACTTGGTCCATTCATCAACCCAACCATAGAAATTGCAAAGATTGTTGTTGGAAACAAAATAAGTTTCAATTTGTTTCCTCCACGAGAAAGCCAATAATATAGACAAACGCGACAGCTCCAACATTGGTTGAAAATTAGATGGAAATAGATAACCCGGTTCAAAATGACAGCACAAGTCAAATTATTATTTGTCAAACTAAGGCTCTGCCACACTGCAAGCGGTTGGATATGTGCGAGCGTATGGGTGAGCGTTTTTTTTTTTCTTACCTTGGCAAGTGCGGTGCCCTTTTCTAGAGCTCTTTGAATAGATTACATATAATGTTATTCTTTTAAAATTCGGTAATTCTTTTTTATCGATATAAGCCGGAGGCCTTTGTCCAGCAATGGACGTCTTCAGGATCAGGATTCAGGATGATGAATTGATGACGGTGGTCATGAAGACACACAAAACACTGGGTTTTCATACTGTAAATATTTTGAGCTTTGTCATTTGAGCTGTCAAATATTATACATCGGTGGTCTTAGTGTAGAGCGGCGGTTCTCAAACTTTTCTGGTCGGAAAACAAAATAAAATAATCAGAAACTTTTTTTATGTGTATCTTTATTATTAATAATGTTACTTAGCAATAACATTTGCATCTAATCTAATCAATTATTTAATGTCAGGCTTGATACAAGATAATATTTTTTTTAAAACCTTATGTTGGAAAACTAACTAATATTTTAAATTCGAATTTAACTCTGTATCTCTGTTGATCTGTCTATGTGTCTCGGTGTCTTTCTGTCTGGGTGTTCGTCGCGTTATCACGGCTAAGCGGCTGAAAAAATTCAGCTCAATCCGAGCTGAGTTTTTCACAGATATCTTAAGGGTCGGAGTCGGACATAGGCTACTTTTTTTTTGTAGATCCACGTGAACGAAGTCGCGGGTAACAGCTAGTATTTATATAGATTTTATTTTATTTTACTCAAGTTTTTTTCCTTTTGGTATATTTTTTTTTAGTATGACCATATTTTCGCGGAGCCCCCACAGAGGCTTTGCGGAATACACTTTGAGTATGGCTGGTGTAGAGAAATGATAGAGTGAGGGGACGGTGGGCGAATGAAATTTAAGTGTTTAAATGTGATTTCAAAAAAATTGCATGCACTCCGAGTAGGTGTTGTTTTTTGAGTTTTTGCAGTGTTACGTAGCAATACAGATTGCGTCGGTCCGCGATCAAGACGCACCATACTCTTCTTATGTGTGAAGGACACTTTATCACCTGTCTCAAACCCAAGTCTTCAAAAGCCAATTAGTTGCGATTCGTCATTCTGTTTTCAACACAAACCTGAGGATATTGTTATGTTAACGTCAATTTTAACACGGTTTTGTTATGACTTTTCACAGAAATGGAACATTGAATGGAGTTAAATCATTCTTAATTAAAGATGACAGGTTTAGTATTATTTTAAATGTGACATAAATATTTAAGTTTGTAGATATAATTTGTCTTGTAGAAATTGTAGACTTTTAGCACAGATCACACTAGATACCGCATTACGAGATTCGATGTTCCTACAAAGAGTCACCTAAGTTTGAGGAAGACAAGCGTTCTCATTGGCTATCTCAACGTTACGCCTACTCGCGCCTAACTATCAACCAATCAGAGTAATTTCTTGTAAGTGTATTTAGACTGATGCGTAGTGCGCTTCAAGCGTCCTGAATGAAGAATCTAGAGTGTGATCTGTGACTTTTAGTTACCGTGAAAACAAATTATCAGTGAAATTATCGAAAGACTGACCTCGGGATTCTGAAACGTTTGTTAACTTTGACAACAGATTAATTCTAATGCCGCCTTTGTCTGGCACTAAGCAAATGACAATGACATCAATAGACTTAATCTGTCGTCAAAGTTAACAAACGTTTCAGAATCCCGAGGTGACAAAAACAAAATCAATGACATTTATTCTGTTGTTTTTTTTTGGTCAAATAATACAATACTTAGGCCGGGTTGCACCATCTGTAGTTTAGAATTAAGATCTTAGTGTAGGTTAGATTAGAAAGTGACCAATTTCTTCAATTCAATTTCAATTATGTTTTCTTCCTCCAGCCCCTTTTTATAATTTTGACACATTACGAGTACGATTTTTTATTCTTCTTTCTTCTTCTCATTTTACTCTGTTCTCTTTCACGCCGTCCAAACAAAGAAAAAAACAATAATTATTATGTCTAAGCAATGTTTCTATTGTCCTCAGGTATACGTCACCGAAATTGCTGTCCCCGAAATCCGAGGTTGCCTCAGCTCAGTCCTCAAAATCCTGAGTCAGATCGGAATCCTGATATCCTTCTCCATCGGCGCTTACCTCAGCTGGAATGAGTTAGCGTTAGTAGTGGCCTTCGCACCAGTTCTGCTCTTTTTTGTCCTCTTCTTTATCCCGGAGACACCTTCCTCTTTACTGCTTAGAGGAAGGGAACAAGAAGCTGAAGAATCTTTGCAGTGGCTGAGAGGCCCAGACGCTGATATTGGTCAAGAACTCGCCACGATCCGAACTAACATCCTAGCCAGCAAGATGTACAATGGAAGCCATACTAGTAAACTCAAAATTCTGATGTCAAAACGATTAACAAGGCCTGTCCTCATAACTTGTGGTCTGATGTTTTTTCAAAGGTTTACAGGAGCTAACCTCATCAATTTCTATGCTGTCAAAATGTTTAAAGAAACCTTTAGGACGCTAAACCCTCATGGAGTAGCAATCGCTACCAGTGTAGCTCAGTTGCTAGCTTCATGTCTATCAGGAATGTTGATAGATAAGATTGGAAGGCTACCTCTGCTCATGATAAGTGGAGTGATGATGTCTATTGCTTTAGCAGGGTTCGGTTCTTATGCATATTATGAAGCAGTCATCAGGCATGCCTCGGAATTGAGTTCAACGGAACCTGGGTCATATGATTGGATACCTTTAGTTTGTGTTCTTACATTAACAATAGCTTTCTCGCTTGGCATCAGTCCTATTTCGTCTCTATTGGTAGGCGAGCTATTTCCTTTAGAGTACAGGAGTACAGGCAGTGCCTTGGCGACTAGTTTCAGCCACATTTGTGGATTTGTTAACGTGAAAACCGCGGCCGACATCCAGGAGCATATAGGTCTATATGGTTTATTTTGGATGTACGCAGGCATATCGGTTTTGTGTCTTCTCTTTGTAGTTTTATTCGTTCCTGAGACGAAAGGGAGAGAAATAGACGAGATGGATCCTAAATACGTTGAGTCCTTGTGTATAAATCGATAGTCGGATCAGCAGTCGATTCTTGGGTAATGACTGATTTAGCTCGGTAGCTAGATTTAGAACTAACGCTCACTGACGAACATTCAATCGGCGGAAAGTCTTCTTCGCTTTAACAGTAACTCGCGTAGATTTTATCCTGTTCCTCCCAATTTCACAATTTTTACAGGATCGCCGACTTAAAAATGCGTCGTCTGCGTTAAACCTTAGACTTGTGTTTGAGTCAATAATGTCTTCCTCTGTTTATAAGCTCTTGGTAGTGAAGTCAGTATTCTGGGTTTGACCAGTATTAAGTAGTATTGCCTTATGTGCCTTGCTGATGTTCCTCTACTCGTCATCACAATTTTTTACTTCTATGAGTATGTTTGTATGGGAATTTCGTATGTAGATTTCGTTTGAGTATTTAAAAGTATGGTTATTTTGCGAAACAATCGATGTTTCTATATTGTTAGCTACAATGAGCCAAATTTTGTGTCTATTTATATTTGTGTCTATGTAAAGAATTTTCATATTAAATTTGAAAATGTAACAAGTTTTTTGTAAAATCACGATCTGAAACATTTTTGTTGTTTTTATATCATTTTAAATTTGGGTTTGGTTTCCTTCTTCGATGTAAAAACTTGGTCCTTTATAAATGATTGAGAATAAATTTAGGTAGAATATTAGAAAAATATATGCCGATTTATTCTGAAATACAGAATTAATTATATTTGTCGTTGTGTCCGTAATGTATTTGCCAAAAGCACATACGATGAAATAAAATTTGACTTTTGAATATTGATTTTGTTATTCATGGTAAATTGATTTATGTACTTTTTACGGGTATATTTATTAAATAAAAAGTAGGCGTAAAGTTTGTTTATCAAATATATCAAACAAATTGGTAATATAAAGTTAAAAATTCAGTCAAATTTTAATATTCACCAGTGAAATTTACACAAATTTGCTATGAAAAATATATTTTAAGAAAAGTTGGTGCTAAGAAGGTGCCCTGCATTTTGCATGTCTTAGATTTATAATATTTTAATTAGGTATTAGATATATACCTAAAAATTATCTAGAAACAGTATTATTAAGTTTGTAAATATATATAGTTTAAATAGATATTTTATATTGTTTAGAAACGATGCCATAAATGAGAAGCTATTGAAATTAACTTTTTATTTGTACTTAAACTGTCGAATTTAAGTGTTGTAATAAAAACTGAAACTAATTTAGATTTTTTTATTTTTTAAACCCGAGCCCCATCTACATAATGTAAAACTAGATCGGAAAATACTACCAAAAAAAAACTAGTTTATGAGCACAAGACTCACCCCTTGATGACGATAGAATAAAAATTTTAAATTTAAAAAAACCGACTTCACCAGTACCATTCATTTAAATTTGCTTAACTTCTTACCATAATCGAGATTATCTTGGCGACTATTGAAATACGTATCATAGAGGAGTTCCGATGGCCAAGTCGGTCATCTTCATCAGTTCCACTTCATCAAATTATATTTTCTGAACTCAAACGCTCGAATTGTTGATGAAAATACCAAAATCGCTATATGCATGCCTGTAATATTTGAGGAGTTCTTTCAATTCCTCATAGATCCCATTATCAGAACTGGATTTTGATAGAAATAAGACCAATCTGAATATATCTCCTTTGACATACAAAAAGATTTTTTTCTAATTGATTTATAAATGACGGAGTTCTGAGGTAACAAATAGAAAAAAATAACTATCGAATTGGGAACCTCTTTTTTTGGAAGTCGGTTAAAAATAGAGAATCGTTACCAATGACGCAATAAAGTTAATTTCAGCAATACAATGAAGCGGAACTACCCGCGGTAAAAGCCTGGCGTACCACACGTACGTAGTCGAACGGAAGTTATAGCTTGGTCACTTTCCCACATGTTATACAGGTTATATGTGCAGCGGCCCCAGCTGCAGGTTTCAAGGGCAAACGTTTCACGCTCGCGATAAATTAGGTGGTGGCAGGTTACTCGAAAACTTATCAGATCTAATCTGTCTATCAAATTTAATTTAAACTATTTTGTACTCCGCAGAAAGCAAAAAATATTTTCGTTTTAGTTTAGTCTAGTCGAACCTCCATTAGCACGACGTGGTCTCCTGTAATTGGGGGTGCAACCAGCTTGATGCCTATGTTTCATAATGTGAATGTAATGTGTAACTTCTGTTGGGGATCCATATTGTATAAAATAAAATAAATAAAAATCACTGCATGTCACTTTCATGGGAAGCTTTAAGTCGACATCGTGCCTTAGATAAATTATTAATTAACCGAGAAGCCATCTTGTTGCTTCCAATTTTTGGAAACCTTATCGTTACTTATTGACTACGAAAATGGCGTTGTCAAGCGAGCTTCTGGATGTACTTGTACTTTTTGACCCGACTACCCAAGAAGGAAGGTAATGTTCTTGGGGGTATATGTTTGTATGTAAGTATGAATGTAAATAATGTATGTTTGTGTGGCCAAAACTGCTTGACCGATTTTAACGAGTGGGTATCATTGATTTCCTTTTTTTTGCCTGGAGTGACGTTTCGTACATTTTGCAGTCGGTTTATTTAACGTAAAACCGTTTTTAAAAAGGCTCCCATACATGGCCCGCCAAAGTTAGGGGTGAAAAGCTATTGTTGTTGCAAAAAAAACTCGTGATTCCATGGTTGTACCGTCAAGCGATGAATGGATTCTGAAAATAGATTACTGAACTGTAGCTGAAAGTACACTTACGTCATCGTGCGTCTGCGTCAATGAGTAGGGAGGGAGGGTTGAAAAAGAGTCTCAAAATACACTGGAGACCTGGGGTCGAAATTCGAGATTACAGATTTATAAAGGTAGCTTGCCCACCGCATCCGCAGAACGTTCATGTTTCTGACATACCCGAATATGTCTGTCTGTAATACTGCCTTTGTCTGGCACTAAGCAAATGACAAAGGCAGCAATAGACTTAATCTGTCATCAAAGTTAAACGTTTCAGTATTCAGGGGTGAGGCTGGGTTTGCTGATGCAAGTAAAGTTTCTGTTTGGTGTAGTTAATTTAACTATAACTGTAACCTTAACCTTGAACTTTAGCCAGCAAGTGTTACACCATCATATTGATTGTTATTAGTTACAGATAATTGAGTTGGCTTTTGTTTGACAGCTTTTAAATATAACGTTAACTTGCCAATCTTGCGTAGTTAATCTTAACGTTAAGTTATGACGTCATTTTGCACATAGTTATGCACAAATGGTGCAACTTTTTTTGTGCTTAATGGGAGTTTTAACTGTAGTTATGACTGTAGTTTAAAGTTATCCTAGATGGTGCAATCCGACCTATGTATAAACTTGATATCAAAAAATTGTCAAGAAATAGTCTTCCCAAACTCAGTATAAAAAATATTCCTTTGCAGAAGTTTGTTAAAAAGCCATGTATTGTGTATTTCTGCGTAATGAGAATGAGAAATGAGAATAAAAATAGATGCACCTGATAAAAAAGTCAGAGCAATACCCAAAACAGAAGGTAAAATAAATAGCAGGCGCTAAAAACATTGTTAAATCTAACTACCAAGTGCCAAGCCAACAGTTCGTCTATATTTTTACAAGGTTTTATTGTTAGCAATGTTTGTATGTATGTATGTAGGTCAAATCTTGCTAATCTATCTTTGACCAGTTTCTCATGTTCAATTGAGTTGACATTTTGCACGCCTGTCATGTTCCGATGACAATACAATATTATGAGAGCGAGCTGATCTGATGATGGATAAGGAAGGTGGAAAAAAGAACTTCTGAATAACTAACAGTAGATTGATGGAGTTTGGACTCATTTTGATCAGCGTACAATACCAATAACGGAGCTTATAAAATCTTCTCTGGAAAAGAAACAACACAAAAACTTTTTAAAACTTTTGCCAGTTGAAACTGAGACCTTTCTTTGCTTTCGCTCTCTCGGTCAACTGTATACTGTAAATATTAATAATTATATCCCATGGTTATATATATCACTATATAATATAACCCTGGCATATAAATCATGCTCCAATAAGAACTTGAATGAGCAGCTGATCCTGAGCAAAAACTGAGTTTAGGATCTTCAAGTGTACTTGAAAATACTGAAAATAGACGACATCTCAAGCGATCGTAAATTGAAACTTATAAGATTTCAAGTGGTTAAAATGCCTTTTAATTTTAACTACAAGGAGTTTTTTAACGGGCAAGTGCCTTTTTTTTTCTATGTTTTGGCTCCACACTTTCTGTAGTTAGCTAGTGTCAAGTAATATTTCAAGTAAAATCAAATATTTCAGACTTAAAATAAGTCTTAGTCATAGTCTAAGTCACGCAAAGTTAGTCACGGTCAAGTCCACGGCACGCCCAAGTAAAAATAAAAAAAACAAACTATACAGGGTTATTAGGATATTTGTTTATCATTATAAACAACTTTTATTATGGGACCAAAAATGAAATCGAGAAAAAAAAACTGCTGTTCCATTGAAAAATGTTAATGACACTCGACAAAATGTATGGAACAGCTGGGTTTTTCGGTATTCGATTTCGGGGTTGGTCCCATAGTAAATGTTGTTCACAATCATGAGTACTATGAACCCCTTTCGGCTTAGCATACCCTATCCTTATAACCCTGTATAAGCTACTTAGCTTAATACACATAAAAATAAACAGCATATTCTGTTACCAACCCTCAAATTGGGGAAAAAAATACTGTTACATCGAAACATGTCATTTACCCTCCTAAATGTATGTAATTTCAGATTCAGATTTTCTCACGATTTAATTTTTGGACCCAAAGTAAAAGTTTTTCATATTTCTTTACACAGTTTTTTTTATCGGGCAAAATACACACAAACTACAACTACCTAAACTACTTTGCCTACTACATAGAAATAGCAGTTGGATTATCCGGAGACCATTAAAGTTGTTCATTGTTCATATTGATAACGAAATCTTAAAATATGCATGTCCGTCGTCTATTCGAAAAACCCGTAAAAACGAAGCAAAGCTTGTAAACATTTTTGCAGAGTTTAAAAAAAATAACAACTATTCCGGCATCATTAGCAACAATACCTACATTTTACTCATTAAATGTAAAAAAGACTTTTGCATCAACGAGTAGCGTCTCGTTAAAAATGCAAACATGGTGTCACCATGCTCCTGTCTCCCAGCTGCAACCGCCATTTCGCTCCAATCGCTCAGTCTGTTCCGCTCACTTCGCTCCGTACACTCGCTCACTCCGCTCCGTACACTCGCTCACTCCGCTCCGTACACTCGCTCTCTTCGCTCCGTACACTCGCTCACTCCGCTCCGTACACTCGCTCTCTTCGCTCCGTACACTCGCTCATTTCGCGCATTTTGCTCAGACTGCTCCACCTGGGCCCCTATTCGGAGAAATGACATTTTATCTCGGTCACTCTCACTCCCATTAAATTCTAAATTAGAGAGACAGTGACCGAGACAATCTCGAGCGCACAGGAATAGGGTCCCTGTCCCGCTCCGCTGAGGATGGAAAAAGCTGCAAGTTGGGACCGATGCGATTTTCCTCGCGGTATTAAGTAAGGACTGCTTGCTTTACACGAGATTATCTTTTGATTCTCATTTCCATTTTATACTCAATAAAAAGAATAGAATTAATCTCAGGTGAAATTAAAATGAAGCTGCAGGTCACCTGCAGGTATAGGATTTAAGGAAAATATAGTGATATGACATTATATCTCAGAGTGTCGAGTGAAGTGCATTGCAACGCATTATTTTGTTCAAAATTATGTGGCACCGAGCTGTTATGGGAAATCGTGACGCTTACCATCACGCAAGCGTCTTTTACTCGTCAGTCACAAAACGTAGTCAATTATAGAACGACAATATGATCATTATCATTCATTCAGCCAGAAGACGTCCACTGCTGAAAATAGACCCTTTAGTAAGGTTGGAGGCATAATCCCCCCGCATGGCAGATAGCTTGGGGATCGCTGAACACTCATCCTTTACTTAAAGAACGCTGTTCATCATCTCAGGATCATTATCATTATAAGATAAGAATCACTCACTAAGCTATTTTACTTTCTGGCATCCTTGTATACAGGGTTATATGGAAATGGTATGCTAAGCCGAAAAGGGCTCATAGTACTCATCATTATGAACAACTTTTAGTATGGGACCAACCCTGAAATAGAGAAAAAATCACCTGTTCCATAGACACACAACAACAACATATAGAGAACACAATGATATTTTCCTAGAGATACGATAATGACAGGCAACAGGCATATCAGACAGATTTCATTTTAGCTGTCTCTTTTACTCTCTATCTTTTCGCATTTTCTTTCGAACTCTTTTGGCGTCTGTAAACTGTAGCGGAGTCGAATCCAGAGCGACATTTTGAAGGTAGCAAAATATCACTGATGAAAGAGCTGTTTTTTTCTCTCGATTTCAAGATTGCTCCCATACACAGATCACACTCTAGATTCTGCATTCGGGACGCTCGAAGCGCACCACGCATCAGTTTAAATACACTTATACGAAATTACTCTGCTTGGTTGGTTGTTAGGCGCGAGTAGGCATAACCTTGAGATAGCCAATGAGAACGCTTGGTCGCACTCCCCGCGACCCGAGCCACGCCTCAGACTTTGCTGACTTTTTGTAGGAACAACGAATCTCGTAATGCGGTATCTAGTGTGATCTGTGTTCCCATAGTAAAAGTGCATAAGTGTCCCTTTCGGTCTGTTATACTGACATCTTGGGATAATTTACATAACAAGTCGGAAAGTATAATGAGAAGTATCTAAATTTTATAAATCTACGAAAAATTTAGAAGCTTAGCTTAGAAATTTAAGGTGAAGCCACAGAGCACAGCTAGTATTAATTTATACCAGACCTTATTGACCGAGCGAAGCGAAGGTCTCAGAGTTTACTGGGACAAATCGGCATTTGTATGTATGTTTGTGTGAATAGTTATCCGATGATAACTTGCGAACCGTTGCTCCGATCTTCATGAAATTTTGTAGGTAAGTAGTTTCATTTCAATTCAATTTTTAAGTTCGAATATGAGCTGAAGCGGTCCAGGGGTTGTGAAGATATAGGGGTCGCGAGGTCTCTGTTCGCCGCGAACTACTAGTAATATACTGTTACTCATTTTATCCCAAGTAATATCATCAGACTGATCTCCTGAAAACCTATATCTTGCACATCCTATGTTTGCAGTCAATCGATAGATTACACGACGCTTGAGACAGAATACATCTTACACAAGAAGTGCGAGTAAGATAGCTATAATAACAGCAGACGATGCAGAATAAATCCTAGTTACTAAAGGTTTCCCTCGTGACGTCAGTGTATTTTTTTGTAGATTGTCGCATTGATGGGGGATATTCTGGGACTCATAATTATCAACTAAATCTAGCACCTTTTTTTAGACTGTCACTCCAGATAGTCTACACAAACATACATATATAATACTAAGTTCTTTGCGGGTGTATATCACTGAACTTCTCCTAAGCGTCCGGACCGATTTTGATGATATTTTTGACCGAGCGAAGCGAAGGTCTCAGAGTTTACTGGGACAAATCGGCATTAGTATGTATGCTTGTATGTTTGTGTGTATATTTGTCCGATGATAACTTGCGAACCGTTGATCCGAATTTCATGAAATTTTGTAGGCAAGTAGTTCATTTCAATACAATTTTTAAGTTCGAATATGAGCTGGATCGGTCCGGGGGTTGTTAAGATATAGGGGTCGCGAGGTCTCAGTTCGGCGCGAGCTACTAGTTGTATAAGTTTGAGTGAGTTCCTGGATGGTTAAGATTCACAATTTGGTTCGGTTTTCCGGCATTTTTTTTTCGGGCAGGACTACATTTTGTCCGTTCTGTTAGTTCCTAATATAATATTTACATACGCTCCAAAAACATTACCCTCTTAGTCGGTTAAATACTAAAAAGGAAGGAATTTTAGTGACCTTGTGGCTCAGTGGGCGGATTTCCACCTTCTGAGCTGTAGGTTGTGGCTTCGATTCCCATCCAGGACAAACATTTGTGTGTGTGGATATTTGTTCTTTGTCTGGGTGCTTCTATGTATTCTATGTATGTATTTATTTAAAAAAAAGTATTTATGTATTCTATCAGTCATCTGGTTCCCATAGTACAAGCTTGCTTAGTTTGGGGCTGTGTGAAAAACGTCCACCAATGTTTATTAATTTATTATTAATAAGTATTAATTTTCTATTAATTAAGTTTGTGTATAGCTCCTAGTTTTTTGTATTTTTTTTTCCTTTTGAATAAACTCTGTATACCTATTTTTAATTAATTAAGTTTGACTTATATTACTTAGTTGTATAATAAATCTTGTCTAATTCTGAACATATCATTTTTTCTTTTAATTCATCAATATGTTATTTACTAGCTACGCCCCGCGGTTTCACCCGCTATTCTACAGGAATGGTTATACTTTTCGGGATAAAAAGTAGCCTATGTGTTAATCCAAGGAATATGCTACATCCATACCAAATTTCATTCAAATCCTTTCAGCCGTTACGAGTTGAACGGGAACAAACACACATACTTACCGACTAACCTACTTTCATACTTACACACTAACATTCGAATTTATAATATTAATGTGCGGTAATGCACGTACTTTAAATCGAAGCATTTGAACTGTTTTTTTTTTTTTTTTTTTGGAGTTTTGGCGGGAACGTGAAGAATTCATGTCGCGTCATTTTATTATTTTCCAAAACTTGTGTTATTTCGAATGTTAATGTGTAAAAACAGTGAATTTCTACCCGTTAAGTGTTCGTGTACATGCATGAGTGTTGGTAAATGGTACAATGTCGTGAAACGTGAATTTTCGTGTTGTTTCCAAAACTCCATAGAAGGCTCTAGTAAAGTTTTCACCACTTTACTGGGGGATGACTTGGACTTGACCGTGACTTGCTATGCTCGACTTTGACCGTGACTATGACTTGTAATAATAACTAATATCTAACAAAACTTGAGAATATAAATGTATACTTGACACTGGCAAATGCATAAGACGTGCGACGCCAAAATCCTCTTAGGAGGAAAGAAAAAAAAAAAACTGAATTTTTGGAACAGACTTAATTTTTCTAAGATACAGATAAATACAAGGAAAACCCAATTTATTTCCACCTCATTTCATTACCGCCGATTGTTCTAAAATTCAACTTTGTTGACACAAATGTCACGTTTCTATAACAATTACTTAGAGGCCTCTTCCACGGAGAAACAAAAAAAATATGTTTAAAAAACCACCAACGAGATACTACAACGGTCAAGAATTACTATTTCAACGGCGGTCCGCACACAGCGCAACCTTTCACAAACTGGTTAGTAGTTTTTTATTAAAACAAATTGTATCAAAACCACGTCAGATTTCATAGTAACATAGTAACATTTTTTTTTAATATTAATAGTAATAATTTTTTCAAGTTTGAAAAATCTAAAACTCCCCAAAACATAATCACACTAATATTATAAATGCGAAAGTTTGTGTGTTGTGTTTGTTCCCGTTAACTGTAACGGCTGACGGATTTGAATGAAATTTGGTATGGAGGTAGGGATCAACACAGAAAAACAAAATAGGGGGCGCCACCTGTGAGGCTATGCTACTGTAGAATAGCGAGTGAAACCGCGGGTACAAGCTAGTATAATATAATTACAACACATATAGTTATGTAAATATAGGTTCCTATTTTCTCTAGAGCATTTTCAGGCAAAAATTATAAATTTTTCAATGAACACGTTCGTGTCAAGTCTCTATCAGGAGCGGTTTGGTCTGCGCGTTGATTCCTAAAAAAGGGTTTGTTATTTTAAAATTACTAGCTGTTACCCGCGACTTCGTTCCAGTGGACCTATAAAAAAATGTAGCCGTCTCCGACTATGCAAAAATTCAGCTTGACTCAGTTGTTTAGCCGTCGACAAACACCCAGACAGAGACATACTAGTTAGGATTAGGATATAGAAAATGATTATAATATTATTATTAATGTTTTCTATTTATGTTTGTAACTAGTTTTTTTTTAGTTTCCCCGTGAAAGACGCGTCTTAGAAAGCATTTACATCTGCTGTTATTGTAGCGAGGTTCAAGAGGCTTCGTCAGCTGCGTTGGTGGTGTAATGGTCAGCATAGTTGCCTTCCAAGCAGTTGATCCGGGTTCGATTCCCGGCCAACGCACACTTTTGCGTTATTTTGAGAATTCTACAATTTCATTTTTTCATGTTAAAAATGTGCTAATAGTGGAATCGAGGGAATAATCGCAACAATAAAATAATTTGATTGAACCGCGGTACTTTGCGGAAGTTTATTTTTACCCGACTGCCCAATAAGAAAGGTAATGTTTTTGGAGTGTATCTAAGTATGTTTGTGCTACTATATTAAAAGTCTGTGGTGTGTTCCTATTATCTCCTAGACGTAGCCTAAGCGGGTTGACCGTTTTTGACAAGTGAGGTGCCGTCGAATTCCTCTTTACGTCCTGTGTGACATATATCACTCGTCAAAATCGGTCAAGCCGTTAAGGATATATACAGCAGGTCATTAAAGGAAACTAGATGTTAGAAGCGTCTACGTTCGCGGACATACAAAAAAATATTGCCTATATACTAAAAATTCAGGTCGATCCGTTCAGTCGTTTAGCCGTGATAACAGGACAAAAACCCAGACAGAGAGACAAAGAGGCAGAGTTACTTTAGCAGTTATTATTACTTAGGAAGTCAGGGTAGGATTAGGGACATAGTTCTATATACTTATAAATATGTGTGTACACGTACGTACACCCCAAAAACATTACCTCCTTCTCGGGCAGTCGGATAATAAAAAGCAGTTTTAGACCGCTTAACACTAGGCATAAAAATAACTTTACGAGCAGATAATTATAAGAAAATTTTATTCACTTCTTAATTGTTATAGGACTGAGACGGGATGTTAATTCTCGCTCTACCACATAAGTTATCACACAAATCTGTGTCCTCCTTTAATTTATTTAGCAACCCTTTTCGAATTACACTGTTTATTAAAGACTCCGCGTAAATCGCTTGCGTTTCGTTCATTCTTGCCAGTTTTTTTGCTACATTCATTCCAGTTAGTTCGAACTCTGATAGGTCTTTTAGGTCTTTGGATTTGGCATCTTGGCCAATGTCGAGGAATTCCGGCTGTACGTAGATTTCGCTCCTTTTGCTTCTTTTTGGCGGTGGGGATGGGGATGGTGAAGATTCAATGGTAGGCTGAAATAATAAAGATGATTTTTCCTTCATATTATTATTATTATTCCATTTATTTTTCTTATTTCTTAAATTTAGGTTTTTATACTTTGATATTTATTTTATTTATCACTATATAAGTATATATAAGTATATATATATAGTTTATATATATATATATATATATATTTTGTTTGTATTTCAAATGAAAACTGTGTATTTATTTATTTAAGTATACATTGCCACATAATGCGTAATAGTAACATTTTTCAGAATGTACTAAATTGCACATTATACCCTGTTATAGGGTGTTGCAAACAGTATTGTTGCCTACATATTAAAAAAGTAAAACTACCTATTAATAAATATAGAAAGTTGACGTTACCAAGTGTTGTGCTAACCCAGGGTCCGAACAAATGAATTGAAAAACTGTTCACTCTTGACGAAGCTGTTTTTTTCACTATTTCAGTTTCTCGTGCGTGCAATAGAGAGAGTTATTAGAATTTGCCTAACTTTTTAATGAAAATAGCATTTCGAGGTTAGTCTGTTATCACCCCCTAAATCTTAGCAAACTTGTTTATGGTCTCAATGGTTTGGAGTAACCATAATATAAGCCGCTATGTTTTTTTTTTTTCAAAAAGTGTTTATAGTATTCTAATAACAACTACTTTTCTTCGTCCTATTTTCGACGCAATAAAATTGTAATTTTAAGTGCCTAAAACAACGAAGATATTACGAATTTAAAAAAAAACTAGAATACAACCACAGTTTTCTACGGTGCAGAAATCGCAGCTCTATTCTTGGTACAAATTTATCATACTTTCTAGTATCTAAGTAAATTTGCATTTGTGACTAACCTTAGCATCCGGAATCCCGTCAACCGAGAATTTCGTTTCATCATCACCGTCACCGTCATCATTATCACAATCGTCACCGCTCTGTCCTTCATCATCAGTTTGATTCTGTTCATCGTCAGCGTTCTCGTCTTTTGTAAATGATAATTTGTTAAAGTACCATAAATTTGTTTGGTACGATTTTCCGGCACGATTGTATTTTTCTATCTTTCTCATCTATAAAAAATTCAATTCAATTATTTATTTATTTATTAATAGACCAACAGCATAAAAACATAATATAAAATTAATCTTAAACAAACATATAGTACAGCCAATGTAAGGTATAAACATATTACTTAAGTAGGTAGAAACAAATCGTATTATTATTATGTGTACAGATAGATAGTAAAAAAATAAACTAAATAATATGTTTATAAATAATATAAGTAAATATATATGAAATAAAAAATAAATAAATAAATAGTAAAATATATATATATATAAACATTAACACAGATATACGCAGTTTATACATGCGCAGTTTAAGAATTAGTGGAATACATTGAATTATAACATATTAGAATAGAATTATAGCCTGTTTATGTATTTATATGGACTTATCCATAAATATATTTATATTCTCATGCAATAGTGGGTATACAAATGCATACTTAACACAAAATGATCAAACATGTTTCTGCAAACACACACGACGTCAAATACCTCAGTGGTTCAATTATAATTAATAATTTATTAGCTCTACTTTTATAGTGGCAGCTCAGATGGAGCACGCTCGCCTCATATTCGTGAAGTAGCAAGTTCGAACCCGGGCCGGCCAGTACCAATGAGTTCTTTGGAACTTACGGATATACCACTGGCTTTTCGGTGAAGGAAAACATCGTGAGGAAACCTGCATACTTCCGGAGAGGAACTTCGATGGCTAATCTGAATCCGCTAACCCATACTGAGCCAGCGTGGTGGATATGTCCCAATCACCCTTCGAAGATAGGTCGATATCCCAGCAAGGCTGATGTAGTAATCATTTGTTCCAAGGAATATAAAAAAAAAACAGATTGGCTATATACACTTTCGCGTGCAGATGAAAAGAGATAGCGTGCGTTTAAATATATAGTCAAAAAAATTGGATAATCTATTTACATAGACCAGGAAACCAATCGAAATTCTGTACTTGTAAGCTGTCGTAAAATGTATTCTTAAATGTGTCTTAAATACAAAGATATTTGAATGTATCTCCTTAATGTACACAAGTAATATTATTAAAAGAGAAGCAAAATACTCGACTGCAAAATTTACATCACTCGTCAAAATCGGTCAAGCCGTTTACAATACAGGAACATACATAAATTTATATATAAGTACGTACACAAACAAAACAAAACATTCAAAAATGACCCTCCCTTTTGGGAAGTCGTACCTCTTTACGAAAAGATCCTCGAAGACTCTGCAGTTTCTTTGCAACGAAATCCCTATTAGCCTCAGGGAACCCCCGTTTCTTGCAAAACTGGACGAGGTCCTTATACGCGAACGATTTTAAATATTTGCTTTTATACCCGTCGCTTTTAACGTCCCACAGGCATTGGTGGGACTTGTACAAATCTATGAAGTCTGTTATTACTTCGCGGCTCCAGAGCCTTAAATCCGCCATTTTGTTCTAAGTTATGACTTGTGAAGAGTATCCCAACAAAACTGAAAAAAATAATACTGCGAGAACTTAGACGGGATCATGAAGATTGAAGTCATGTCTTGTCATTGTATTATTTTCCAATACTTGTTTGTATCGAGTGTTAATGCATAATAATGATGGATTTTTATCAATTAAGGGTGGATGTCCTGAAACGTGGCTTTCCCTGTTGTTTCCGAAACTTCATAGAATCTTTTAGTAAAGTCTCCCTTCACAACTTTACAGCAGCAAACAAATTATTGGAAAAAAAATAGGGAAGACAAGGCGGTTTAGCCTTAACGGCTTAAGCCTGCACAGAAATGGGCGAATAAACAAAAAACATTATCTCTGCATCTCTCTCCATCTGTAAAAAACAAAAGTAAGCGGTACCTGATGGTAAGCGACATCACAGTTGCAGTTACAACATCAAACTTTTTAATCATATCTACTAATAACTATACGAATGATATAGGTACTAATTATAACTTTTTTTCCCGACTGCCTCAGAGAGGAGAACGTATTTTGATCCGTTTTTTCTCAGTAATGTTGCACACTACTAATTTGGCTAATGTTTGCTAAAATGCTTGCTTCGCATTAATTCGGTCTCGCCGAATGTTTAACGCGACAAAATATTCTCTACACCGAAAATGAGACAAACGTATATCTGTGTCCTGTTTCGGCACGATAAAAATAATAGAGAAGATTTTTTCGCCGTGCGCATGCTATGCCTGGTCACTCTTTAAAAACACAGTGAAAGCAAAACTGCGAGAAAAGGAACGAGATAAGCCGCAGTACTTGATTTTATCAATGCCTTGCTCAAATCCTCTGCTAAAGACACAAAAATAAGCAAGTTTGGGTCTTAAAGACATAAAAATAAACACAAAATTACCTGTCTTCCTTGTCAGAAGAAATATCTATCAACTAGGTATATTTTTGTAGTTTTTCCGTTCATTTTCGGCTTTATTTCACGTAAACACCAAATACCACGAGGTTGGCTGCGCAACTGATGCGATTGCGATGTTGCATGAATGCGCGGCGTCGTCTGACGTGTCGAGTTTCTCTCGCTCTTTCCCGCGCGATTGTAACCCTAACAGGGAAAGAGTGCGCGATATATTGACACAGTGGCAATTACACGAAAGAGCGCGCGATAATATCACGAATGAAAGAGCGAGACAGGAAAGTGCTTTCTAAACATAACAAAATCATCTTCGTGGGTGCAATTGATAAAAGCGGAATAATTATTGGCACTTCAGAATTAGGAACCGCGCATCAATTTGAAATCTTCCTTGCAGTCGGGTGTTTTGTTTTTTTTAACTAATTTTACTTGTTATATGAGAATAAGTTATTCTAAAACCTAAGGCCCTATTTATGCATTAATAGTGGAATACCAAACTACCTCGTGCCTAAATAGGTCTCTTTCATCGCTTGTTTCATCTAATATTAGTAGGGTATTTTGTTTATAAAGTCGTAAAGTGGACGAGATCCCTTGGCCTTAATTGTTTTTTTTTTAAACGTGGCCCGTTCGAATGAGTTCTTTGAAACGTACGTACGGATATACCATTGTCTTTTCGGTGAAGGAAAACATCGCGAGGAAGCCTGCATATTTCCGGAGAAGAAAATTTATGGCGTATGTGAATCCGCCAACCCGTACTGGGCCAGGGTATGACCTAATCGCCCTTCGAGGGTAGGCCGATATCCCAACAGTGGGATGTTTAACTGATTCAGAACTTACTAATAAGGCTATGGAATAAACAACAAATCCGCAAGATGGTGGCTTTACGCGTACCTACTTACTAAGTCTGGAAATAATTTGTGGCTTAACACAGGGTGTTCTGGAACCCGTGTCCGATCCGCAACCCCACGTTCATTCTGAACAACTCGCACTGTGGGAATTAAATTCAAATAGCGACATAATTTTTTGTGGGTACAAGTCTACTTTTTGACTTGAATTTTGAATTTTGAATGACGAAAAAAACCTCCAAGTCCGACATCAATCTCGGACAGAGAATATCAGTACTGCGTTACGAGAAGCACCCCCAAAACCACTTTTCTACCAACTGTCATGGCCATCAACCTAATACCTATATTTATGCTGGTGCCGAGATGCCCGATACGGCGAGACAAGCACTATTTTTTTAACTCCTATAACATTTTTAAACTACATCAATTTTGCTTACATTTCATTTCTGACATGAGAACCCTAGAGACACTAGCAAGTAAATCAAAACCTATAGATAACTTTCCGTTGAATTTTAATCATGAAATTTGAAAGCAAGCATGAAAGCAAGGTCCCTACTACTACTACTATAACAGCCTTTAAACATCCCACTGCTGGGATATCAGCCTACCCTCGAAGGGTGATTAGGCCATATCCACCACGCTGGCCCAGTGCGGGTTGGCGGATTCACATACGCCATCGAATTTCTTCTCCGGAAATATGCTTGTAAATCCTCTCCATGCTAAGGTTGCCTGGAAGAGATCGCTTTAAGCGATAAGGCCGCCAATTGTTACACTAGTTTTAAGTAGATTTTTGTATTATGCATGTAATTTCTGGTGTGAACAATAAAGAGTTATCTATCTATCTATCTATCTATGCAGGTTTCCTCACGATGTTTTCCTTCACCGTAAAGCCAGTGGTATATCCGTGCGTACAAAGAACTCATTGGTACGGGCCCGCCCGGGTTCGAACCCGCTACCTCACGAATGTGAGGCAAGCGTTCTCCCACTGAGCTACCACGACTAATAAAGAAAATCTGATAATAAGAATAAATTAAAAAAAATTAAGGAACCCTCATGCGCGAGCTTGGACGTGTCCAGTTTTTTGGATTGATTAATGTAGTATTATATGGCATCCCACAAAAGATCAAGTAAATAAACAACATCCTGTAGATCGAGATAGAAGCACGTCTTACCAACTCATTTCTCGTGTTCACGGTACACTGGCCTGATCCGGATTAGGTATCTCCACGGTATCTCTGTGTACCAACTTGTCAAGTTCTAACTTAGTACATGCGTCTGCTAGGAGTAATAGTATTTTTTCCTCCTAAGAGGATGTTGGCGTCACACGTCTTATGCATTTGCCAGTTCAATTCAATTCAATTCATTTATTCGGACCCTGGGTTTGCACAACACTTGGTAACGTCAAATACACAGTTTTCATATGAAATTAATTAAATATTAATTAAACATTGTCAAGTGTCAACAGTGTCAAGTATACATATATATTCTCAAGTTTTGTAAGATATTATCAAACAAGTCATAGTCACGGTCAAACCAAGTCACAGTCAAGTCCAATTCATGCACCAGTAATGTGGTGAAAACTTTACTAGAGCCTTCTATGGAGTTTTGGAAACAACACTAAAATTCACGTTTCACGACATTATACCATTCACCAACACTCGTGCATGTTCACGAACACTTAACGGGTAAACATTCACCGTTTGTACACATTAAAACTCGAAATAACACAAGTTTTGGAAAATAATATAATGACGCGACATGAATTCTTCACGTTCCCGCCAAAACTCCCCAGTAATAGTATTATGTGACATGCGTGGTCTAAAAGTGGCTATACATGACCTGACCTGACATCGTGTGAAAGAGATGGCTATATATGAGTTTCTGGGGAGCGAAAGGGAGAAGCTATAACCTTAGTAGTTCGTTTCTTTTGCTCAAGTGAAATTCAAGTCTAGCTGTCGCTTTCGCACGATGTCGTATAGCACCACATAGCTTTCAGGGTTTGCAAGCTGAAGTGGCCATGGGCAGGCTACATCGCTCGGACAACCTATCCGATGGGGAAAGGTTCTTGAGTGGCGACCACGATGCGGAAGACGAAGCGTAGGTACAAGATGTACCGACGACATTGTGACAGTCGCGAGCAACCGTTGGATGCAAATGTGTAATCTCGTTAAATGTGGCGCTCTAGGGGGAGGTCTTTGTTGGTTTCAGTTCAGTGGGCCTACCTACGCTTAGATATATACCTATTTATTGAAAATGCCTTTTCGACCTGCCTTTTAAAATGTCCGAGCGAAGCGAAGGTCTCAGAGTTTACTGGGACAAATCGGCATTTGTATGTATGTTTGTACGTTAGTATGTTTGCATGTTTGTATGTTTGTGTATATATTTGTCCGATGATAACTTGCGAACCATTGATCCGATCTTCATGAAATTTTGTACGCAAGTAGTTCATTTCAATACAATTTTTAAGTTCGAATATGAGCTGAATCGGTCGAGCGGTTGTGAAGATGTAGAGGTCGCGAGGTCTCAGTTCGCCGCGAACTACTAGTTTACTTTTAAGGAGTGAAAGTCTTCTGGCTGATGACGATAATGCTGATTTCGTATTAAAATATTTTCTTTGCTTTCACATTGAAATCCGTGGAAGGAAATTACTCCACGAGGTTCGTATCTGTACGGATGCGGCAATAACAACCAGCGGTAGGCGACTCTATATTTTGTACGCACCCGCGACACAGAACCAGTCGCAGTTAGTATCGCAGGCGCGTTCTCTGTGTAGAGTAGGGGAGAAGTAATGCTGCGGCCACATACACGCGTGGCGGAAAGTAGGAAGAGCCGCATTGTGGTCGTTAATCGTCCTGCCGCTCATCTTAATTATCGTCGTCTGTCCTCGTCTTTGGCTCACGATTTTGTCCGTTTTTTTGAGCGCGATTCAAAGGTCCGGTGATAGATAGAGATAGAACGATAGCAAGGCCAATGAAGTACAAGGGATGAATAGCGAAAAGAGGCGCGAGCAGAACAGGTTATGGCCGCAGGGATATAAAAAGTAGCAATTACTGGCACAGAATGAACTGGACCCTGGTAAGATCTCATGCGACCAGGGGCCCTATTCGGAGAAATGACATTTTATCTCGGTCACTGTCTCTCTAATTTAGAATTTAATGGGAGTGAGAGTGACCGAGATAAAATGTCATTTCTCCGAATAGGGGTCCAGAAGGACCATCTAAGGAAAGGTAGCAGCGTCCCTCAGTTCACTCCCTTCCTTAGGTGGTTTAATACGGATGGGTTACCTTAATCCCCACGCTTGGCATGCAGCTTGGGAATCGCAGAACTCTCACCGTTTAGACCATCGGCATCATCGGCATCATCGGCATCGGCATCGTTATGCGATCCCATAGCCGCATGCTAAGCGTGGGGATTAAGGCAACCCATCCGCATTCTAAGGGGGAGGCCTTTGTTCAGCAGTGGACGCCTTCTGTATGATAATGAGAAAATAAACTAGTAGTACGCACCGAACTGCGATCGCAACCCCTATGATTTTGCCTATATTTATTAAGCCTGGACTAATTTTGACCATCTTTAAATTTACATAAGTTTTTGTGGAATACAATATTTTTCTAGACAAGCTTCCATAAAATCCGTTATGGCTACTGTAAGCTGATCAAAATGAGTCCAAACTCTATTAATCTAATGTTAGTTACTGAGGAGTACCGTTTTCCAACTTCTGTCTCCATCATCAGATCAGCTCGCTCTCATAATATTGTATTGTCATTGGAACTTGACAAACATGCAAAATTTATAATCAAATAGCTAATCTTGCAGTTGGTTTTTGTTTCTTTTTTTTTTTAAATAAAAATTCAACTCCCGAAATCCTCTACCCTTCTCTACTCTACGCGCACCCCATTTAAGATGTAAACACATAAGTATAGGTAAAACCCCCGCATTGGGGGTAGGATTCGTATCAGTCGAAGCGGCGTTGCGCCGCTGGCCGGACGCTAGGGGGCGCTTACGTCGCCTGAAAAAACCAACCAATCAGGCATCACTATTCAGTTTCCTTTTTCAAAATTCCAAACAAATTTAAACTACAGCTCCCATAAAGCTTTTAAGGTGATTTCTAAAGTTGAATGTCTCGGATCGAAAATTAGGCTTTTCAGTTTTTTTTTTTTTCTAATTAGTGTTTCCAATGAGGTCGATTGTTTTTTTAGTGTGATGGTGAGGTCGTAGTCAATTTTGGATGCCTTATGGATGAGTTTTCGGTGACAAGTGAGTATTGATTGTTAAAACGTAGCCGCAGATGCGAGCGATAGCGGCACTGCTATAGGGTTAACTTTTGTTAGTTTTTGGTTACTATTTATTTTGAAATCAATTATTTAGAATTGAAGATATTGAAGGCCCGCTGTAGTTAAACTATTTCAGACGTATTTTTTATGTATTAAAAATAATGTGTGGAAATTTAAAAATAAACAGTCTTACTTAAAGAATAATAATGCCAATGTTCTAAAGCAATATCTAAGTAGTAAAGATTTTTGACTTTACTATGAAGAAGAAGGAAAACACATTTTTTTTTAATTCTTCTTAGCCTTAATAAAGAAATATATACCATGAAAATTGCCATAAACAATGAAATAATTGTAAAAACTCTTCTTTTTATTCTGTATCAGCCTTTCTAAGCCCCCACTGCTGGGATATCGGCCTACCCATGAAGAGATTGGACCATACCCACCACGCTGGCCCAGTGCGGGTTAGCGGGTTCACATAAGCTATCGAATTTGGTTCGAACCCGCGAAATATTTATCCAGACAAGCTTTTGTAAAATCCGTTATTGGTACTGTACGCTGATGTCAGCTACTGTTAGTTACTGAGGAGTTCCGTTTTCCTCCTTCCGTGTCCATCATCAGATCAGCTCGCTCTCATAATATTGTATTGTCATCGGATCTTGACAGGCGTGCAAAATTTCATCTCATTTGAACAAGGGGAACTGGTCTAAAATTAATTTGCATGGTTTGACCTAATACATAATACATACAAATTATGCAAATTAAATATAAACTTGTATTAAAAGAATCTCATCAGATTACCTTGTTATAAATCCGCAATCCAAAACAAAACAAATCTCTACCAACACACAACTTTATAAAATGTCACAAAGCCGCCTAAAAACGCCTGAAAAAGTCACATCCCTGTAATTATGTGGCCTGAGCCTAAAAAGGGAGCCACACATTTTTCCTGACGTCCTGCCTGTCCCCTCGTAGGTAGTGATGGGACAGCTAAAATATCGAGCCGATAGTCTTATTCGTTTTAGATAGAGACAAAATGTCAAAGAAGAACATATGATTAGAAGTACCTGTTACTGACAGAAGAACTCTTCTCACTCTGAAGATATTTTTTTATTCTATTCCTTTCACTTTCAGTTAGACACTCAAAGACACGGACAACCAACGTCCAGAGACGCAGAGCAGATATTCAATTTAATTTAATTCAACATTCAAAATTTTGCCCAGTAGGGAATTTAATCCGGGAACTGTTGCTCATAAAGCAAATGCGCTATCATAGGGTCAAGATAGTGCAATGCGCTTCGCTCTTTTCCTGTAATTTTCTTTTACTTTCAGTGGAATTCTACTATGTTCTGATTATGCAAGTTTAACCATGTGTGGACATGATAATAGTGTGGACATATTTGAATTATTAGATAACTCTTGACTCTTGACTTATTTTTTGACATTTATAAAACTTGCTGACATTATTATTAATCATATTTTATTAAATTAAACAATTTTTTAATTAAATTATTTATTATTAGTACTTATTTTTTGTTGTGGTTTTTGATTAGATATTTGAAATTATGTAATTATGAACTAAATATTTTATAAATGTGACTTGCCCAGTGTAACTACCAATGTTATAAGGCCAATAAACGATTCTATTCTATTCTACCATCTACCACTATCATCGATGTGGGCACACGCACACTAATATTGTTTAATGAATTATGAAAGTGGATTTTATAAAAAGAAGATATCCATTTTGTATCTAAAGTTTTGACCTCGTTTAAGCTGGCCAAGTCCCATTTTTCCCAACCCTACAGTTGACCTCGGAAGGGTCAGCCTGCGCTTCATTATAGCTTTTTGGGGCTCCCATAAAGTTCAAATATAGATACTTATGTACATTGTATACCATAAAAGCATTTGGCATGGCAGAAAAATCGATATTATCACAATTCTGGGCAAATTTACGAGAACCGGTAACAAGAAGTGTGTTATCGTTAGGGCGTTGTCACTAATCTAGCTACTCCGTGGCAGATAAAGGCAGTTGGGGTGCTTACTATCAAGCAAACAACGCGCTACCAACTAAGCCAGGATGCTCGTCAATTGCATAAAATATATCTGCAACTTTCTTGCTCCTGCTTTCTGCAATCTTTTAAACGCACGACGCCGACCATATAGTGGTGTAGCATGCGTGTTGTAAGTAGCCATTCTTGCCACGCCCTTGTTTTCACTATTTGGAGGGAAAAAACAGGGTTCTAAGTGGAGAGCTGGTTGGCTCCACCAGCTCCAGCAATACAGTCGCAAAGCGAACATTTTAAGCTTTTTTTAAGAGCGAAACTCATGAAAATACAAAGTGCGCGATCGAAGCGAGCGCGAATTTTTTGCTGAGTAATTTGTTTGTTTACAAAAACTATTAGTTCACGCTGAACCGAGATCTTGCGACGTCTATTGCCCTGCATTCATTTGCTCATATTCTTACTTAAAATCTGTACTAAACCGATATATTCGCCTACGTACATTTCGTGAAGATTGGATCAAGTTGTCGTCGGACACACAAACACTGACATGTTTCTGTAGGCTGAGACTTTCGCTTCGCTAGGTCAATAATACAATATTTATGAGTGGTCAAACTCCTAGTCTGTCAACCATAACAATAGTGTGAAAGCAACTCAAAAACAATAACGCACAAAGTCGATAAAATAAATTAATCAATGCTAAACCTCCAATTCAAATCCAAACACATTGGACAATAGCAGTTGCCTTTCGCTTTCCTTTCAATCTACCACATTGTATTTCCACGCAAATTATTCTACAGAACATTCTATAGAAATCATCACTCGTTGAATTCTCTATTCAACAGAATAGAATCCATATTGCGTAAATATTGCGGGTTTTCATTGAAATTTGAAAATAGAATGTTTGCGATTAGTGTTCAAACGAAACAAAATAAACGCTTAATTTTAATGTACCAGATATTTATTCCTAATAATATTTCAATATAGGCTTAGTGGCGTCACTCATCGAGGGTTCCGCGTCTGTCGTATTTTTAAAGAACAACTGAACCCTGATGGCAATATGAGTATGATCAACAACAAGAAACGTCAAAAAAACTATTATCAAGTGCTCCAGACTCTTAAAATTTTTCCGACTATTTAAATAATCCTAAAATTAAGGTGTCTTGTGTACTTTAATTCCTTGCTAAATTTGAAGACAGACAGACAGGCAACTAAAGTATTACCACAAGGCTTTCTGTTTTCTATTTTTTACGAAACCCTAAAACACGCAAGGCTACGTACAAAACTTTTACAGTCCCTGAAGCCCAAACTTTTTACTACATCATGAAATTTATAGCTGTAGCCTACATTATTTACGCCGTAGGAATTTGTATGAGAAAACTTGGATGGCCCAGATGGGCGCTGGTTGCCACCTGTGCAAGCTCATAATACCAAGTAATTTTATTTTAAAACGCTGGAATTCTGGGCCCTTATTTTTTGCGTTATACTTTTTTGCTGTGTGAGAAGACTTTTTAATTACCTGCTTATAATTTCAGATAAAATAATTTCTCAAAACGATCTTCGAGGGTTTCGGATTCGGATGTTTAAAAAGATAATTATTTTCCTCGAATAAAAATATATAAAAGATTCATTTTACTTCACTGTAAACTTCGCCTGATGATTTTTCGGGATAGTACTTCGTAGGTAAGAAGGGTGCATTATTTAGTTTTTTGGAACTTTCAAAATCTATACCTATGCAAGAAGTAACAAAAAAAAAGTTTCAAATTAATATGCACCGGATATGTTTTACTTTATTGGAATTTACAACCAAAACTAGTCAAAAAGTTTTGATTGACACTACCATGCAAACACATGGAAAGGAATACCGTTTTTTAAGTGTTTTTTTGCAAAAAAACAGGGATGATGAGTGTTAAGAAGGAGGAGATTTATTTTCTTCAGTAGCTGAATAAGCAGCCGATGATGATAATTATGTAATTTTAAACAGAAATTATTTGCGACTCTTTTAATTTCAATACGAGAAAAAATATAGCAGTTTTAGTTTGGTTTTTAAAATGTTACAACAGAGTTGATGCTATTGTTGATTAGGTACGTAGTTAGATGAAAAATATCCCTTAAAAACATTTTTCAACGCCGTGGATAAAACATTATTTCAGTCAAACCATCAAACGCCCATTGTAGCTGGCGGCGTTGACATCTGACAAATCGTTTCAGGTTTCTAGTTACACTGACCGCTTACATTCAGGTATCTACGGAGACGTGGGTTTTGTCCCGGGAATGTGAAATATGGATTTTTGAGTTTTTTATGGCGGCGTGGAGTAAAAAGGAAATTACTATTTTGCTACTATCAATGCTGTTAAGAAAATTATTCATTAGTCACAATGGTCACCTTCATCAGTTTGCGATATGTCCAAAAAATTACTCCAATAAGTGAAAAAAACAATGAATATTATGTATGACTAGTCCCACCTGAGTTTGGGGGTCGGTGTGAAAGAAGCGCGAAGATCTTGACAACGTCTGGCAACTCTCTCATATAAATTACATTTTAGTTTTTAACACCAAGTCAGGTAGTAAGAGAAAGTAAGTAAGTAGTACGAGGTAGTAAAGTAGTAATTTTACAGATTACATTTTCCATTTCCTTTATCAGACCCGCAAGTCGTAACAAATATCAAATCTTATAATAATCACAATCTGTGCATATTTTATTATTATTGTAAACACACTGTATATTTTTTTTACGACTATTTGAAAATAAATTTTTCCAAGTTTTATATTTTTTTACCTCTCCGGGTTAGTAGTAATTGTAGGTATTTGTAAAGCGATAAAACAGAGAGAGAGAAGAAAAAAGGGAGAGGAAAATGTATATTTTTTTTAAATAATCTCTTGACCTCAATTTTGTAATACTGATTCTGATTTTCCAATACAGATTTCGTCCCACTACAGGTTTTTCTGTTACTAAAGGCTTCCCGATATGTTTTATCATAAAATCTCCATGAAATTAAAATTTCCTTATAAAGAGCACGTTTCCTCAAATCTCGTCCTAGAAGTACTCTCTGGTCGAGACCGTGAAATAAACCGTACTCTTAGTCGAATTATACGCCAGGGTTTAAGAATAGAGTATACCGCCGTCTTGTCCATACAAAAAGCTTAGTCTGACACCCGAAAAATCATCGAAATCGGATAACATTTAGGGGTAAATGTTATCCGATTTCGATGTTTTTTTTTGTTATGTACACTGCGGTCTTGTATGTCTGTTTTTTTAAATGTCGCTATATCTTCGTTATTATAGACACCTAAAGCGTCAATTTTTTTGCGTCAAAAATACAACGAAGATCAGTAGTTGTTATTAGAATACCATAAATTTTTTTTAATGTTTATGGTTAATGTCATGTTTTTTAAAAATAGATTACGGCTTATCCAAGCCAAAAACAAAAAACAAATGATTTTTGTTAACATTTAGGGGGTGATAACAGACTAACGAAACACTAATTTCATCAAAAAGTTAGGGAAATTCACTGGCTCTCTCTATTGCACGCACGAGAAACAGAGCGACAGCTATACAATTTCAAATATTGAATGCGCCAAAACCTCGCGGAAGGACTATCCTCTTAACACCATAGGGTCACCAGCCAGGTTGACACGGGTCGGAAAAAGAAATGCTAACATTATTCATATCCGGAACAGACTCAAATTTAACATTTGCAATATCGTCTCTATTATGTTAGAGTCAGATGACGATCGTATCCACGCAGCGAGTCGTCGGCGACGATAATGTAGTTTTTTTTATGTTTCGTACATCCAGATTGTTTAATTAAATTTAATATTGATTCTACGTCAGCAAATTATACCAATCACAATTTTATATTTATGCTATGTCCGGGTCCTCCATACTAAGTCCCGTAACTTGACTGGGCTATATACAATTCGCAGGCACGTCTTATCCCAGACAAACAGAATTTATGTTTTTCGAACGAGACGCTGTTATAGGATATGTTTGATTTATTACGCTACGTGTGTTACGTATAGCTTTATTCTGAGAGAAATTGTGTAATAGACAGGTTTTTTTTGGGAGAAATGGCTGGGGCGTTTCTGATTATACCCTTTTGACTTAGCTTACAAATGTTTACCCGACGCCCAAGAAGGAGAGTAATGTTTTTGGGGTGGCTGTATGTATGTGAAAATGTAAGATGTATGTATGTTTGTGAATTATTTTTCAAGTCGTATGAAGTGTCGTATTTACAAGTGACGTATGACGTATGAAGTAGACAGCTTTTTCCTGATGTCGGGGCACTAAAATAGGGCATCGTTATCCCATGCCTGTAGTGAGAGCCTACTAAAAGGGGACCTCTGATCTAGAGGGAGGAGCTGGGGCTATAACCATGTACCTGCACGAGCCTGGGAATGACGACAGCGTCTGCCTGATGGTATCATAGGCTGAAGCGACTCCGGACAGCTCATAGCTGTCCCGGGAAGAGCTGAAGTGCGGTGTTGTAGCCTCCGTTGCGTTCCCTTGGAGATCCTGGAGCCCTCTGTTAAGCAGCCAGGCAGGCCACCTGGGGGATTTTGGTGGGTATAATCCCAAATAAACCGGCACAACTAAAAATAAAACCCAGACGGCTGTACTGTTTTTGTTGAGTGAGGGCGTCGTTGGATTCTTCTTTAAGTCCGGAACGGACTAGCATGGGCTATATTTAAAAAAAAAAAATATTATGTGACGAGACGAGCATATCAGACATTTATCAGTATTACTTTCTTTAGGAAATTTCATTTTTCAAACAAGCAGTAAAATCTGTTGGAGGACTGATTGTATCTAATAGCAATCGTCCTCCCACGGATCCGTGAACCAGGATATTGAAGCTTCTGCTTACTTTTTTTTTAATTCTTACAGTGTATTCATAAAATATGCGCTAAATCCAAAAAAAACAAAAAAACAAGCTGTATTTGTGATATCTCGGTTAACGAAAACAGATGCTTTGTCCATTCTCGGTTGGTTGGAAAAGTCACGTCCTGTATAGTCCGTTTTCCATACAACGGCCTCGAGAACCAGATAACTCGCCAAATGCGTACAAAGGGCAAACTTCCGTACAAACGTATATACCGATAGTCGGAAACTTTCCGATCTATTTGTTTTCCATCACTTTTGCGCACGCATTATCAGTAGGGGTACTTTGCTATGCTGAAGGGATCCCACTTGATCTCGAGCAATCTACGACAATAATTATCAGAAATTACAAACATTTATAGGCCATAGGACCTGGCCAAACGTTTGGTGGAGATGACGAGTGACCGGAATGATGTGGCCTATTTTGGGCAAAAACTCAGCATTGCCTTCCAGCGTGGCAACGCTGCCAGCATTCTGGCCACTCTCCCCTCCACCAAGGGGCTTGTAGATTAGGTTTTTTGTATTTATTTATTTTTGTTTATAATTTATTTTTATTTTAAGTAGGTAGGTTATATTTTATTGTAAATATGTATATAAATTATGAATAAATTGAAATTTTACCTTAGGCCATACATTTTAATAATACTAACCAAACATATTTATGTATTATATCAGTTCTGGTTCCCGTAGTACAAGCTTGCTCAGTTTGGGGCTAGATGGCGCTGTGTAAAAAGTCCAGCAATATTTATTTATTTATAAACTTTGTAAGTTTTAATTTGTTCTCTATTTCCTTGCACATGTAAAATAAACTATGATTATGGATACATTAAAATGAACTTGGTGATACTTATTACGACAGGTTATTACAACACGTAGAAATTTGTTAAACACTGTTTTAGACTTTCCTAAATTTAAATTAGCATATGAAATTTAAAACAAAATGGTGCGTGCCGAAATATCATAAATAACAAAAATCGTGGTAAATATTTGAATACTAATTTAAATGTAGGAACTTGATTTTTCTCTCCGTTTGTTTTTTTTTGCACAAAAATGAGAGTCAAACTGACAATATTATATTCAGAAATATTTATAACAGATATCTTTAAAAAGAGCGTTAGTCTATTTAAATTTGCTATGAGGAATTGAAGGAACTCCTCAAATACTACAGGCATACATATACTGATTTCGGTATTTTCAATAACAACTAAAGCATTTGGATTCAGAAAGTATCATTTGGTGAAGTGGAACTGATGAAGAAGACCACAGACGGCCACCGGAGCTCCACAATGATACGTGTTTCACGGATGGTGCCAAGATAATATCGACGATACTTAAGCGATTATGACGAAGCAAATTGAAATAAATGGCTTTGATGAAGTCAGTTTTTAGGGTTCCGTAGAACTAAAAGGAACCCTTATAAGTCTGTCAGTCTGAATCCCTTACAGCCTTATAACGTCCAAAATTATAAACTTACATGCATAAAAATTTGCACGGAGATAGTCTAAGTATAGACCTACAGTATACATATATTTTTTTTATAATCAGGGTAGCTCCCATGTATACGGATGTGAAAAAGTTTAGAGGGGGGTAAAAAAATGTCACTTAAAATTATTTCGGGCAACATGTTTGATATATATGGTAAAAACGGATGAATACTTCAAACTTCCTATGCACCTACGGAACCTTACTAAGCATGGCCCGACATGCTCTTGGCAAGTTTTTTTACTTATTTTTTATATTATTTATTTTTATTATAATTGTTAAAACAGATTTGCTTTTGAGCACCTCCTATTTTTCTATACTTCCCTTACTGTAGCTAGATAACTGTAGATATCGACAAGCTTCCTACATTTCGACATTCGTCGAAAAGGCGCACTTTGTGCCCGGACCTTTTGTGACATAAAGGAAGGGTTTTTATTGAATGAAAGTTATTCGCGTAGATTACGGGAAAGATGTAACGTACATTTTCCTTCCTCTAACAATTACATTTTTGAAATGTCATTCCCGTTTCTGGTATTATTCAAAAGCGAAAAATGCTCTAAATATATCTTATTTTTTGTAGAAAACAAGATCTTTATGTTTTCGAGAATAATATTTTAAATAAAAGTAACCGACTTAAACTGAAACATTTATTTATTTTGGTCTATGTTTTAAATATAAAATTAAGGAAAAATATAAGATATAAGCGCGCCGTTTCTCCAGCTGTAGTTCAGATGTTAAGATAACGCTATTTAAAGCGTATTGCCTGTGCTTATACACGTGTCAGCTGTTGACAAATTATAAGCAAAAGACGTATCATACCATAAGGGTTCAATACAATGATGCTTTTCGCATCCTTATGAGGAAAGCACGCTACTGTAGCGCGTCGGGCATGTTCGCGGATGCACGGGTTCCCGGATTTCAATGCCGTCCTTGGATCCAGAGTGGCTTCCTTCTGGGCTGGGTTGAGAAGTTTGAAAAACGAAATACTGAAAGGTCTGACTGAGTACCTGACGAGTCCGATTTTTACACCGTGGAGAGAAGTGAACCAGAGTGCGAATCGGAAGTAGGCCCTCTGTGATGTCTTGTACTTTGTATTGTTTTCTGTATTCTGTATTATGGGTGTTAAGCCTGAATTAAACGTTATTATTATTATTATAAAAAAATATTTATCACGGAATATTTAAAGCCAATATTTTATTGCCATTGCCAATATTTTGAAGCAATATGAATGTTATTATTTCTTATTTTAGCGAAGGAGAAGGAAAAAAACACGAAAAAGTTTTTTTTTCTTTCTCTTCGCTAACTATCAAAATCGGGATTTAGGATGTTTATAGGGTTTCCGGTGATTTCGTTCGCTTCGCTCACTTGGTAAATTATTATCTCATGAAGGGCAACAAGTACAGTTCTGTGTCGCACTAGGTTTCGAAGGACTTTTGTAATTCTTGGTTATACCATTCACTACCATAAAAAAGAATATTAAATATTACTACGTTACAATAAATGTGTGTGGCACTTAAGTACCATCATCTGAGCATCTTGTCATGCCACTATAAAAAAAAACTATTTACACCTTTCTTTCCGTGTAGATTTTTAACACCTTAAAATAAATGTCAACCAAAAACACTGTCAAAATAATTAGCATTACAGTGCCAATGCATTTGTGACAAACTTGAAGCGCTACACGAAATTCGTTTACTTTTTTATTAAGAACGTAGATAGAAAGCTTTTGTTTGAAAACGCCGATGGACCAATGTCCAAACGCCAACGTCATACAACATCGGTAGATGGCGCTTAACAAGGGATATTACTAAAATAAGTACAAAAATGCCAAACTGTTTATTGTAGCTCATATAATTATGACACTCACTCCGGACATCAAAAGGAATCCACCGACACCGCACTCGTCAAAATCGGTCAAGCTATTTAGGCTACAGGAGACAATATAATTATTAATTATAAGACAGCGACCTAAATGCGGTTTTTTATTTGTAGATATTTTAGATTTAATTTATTTAAGTATTTATTTTAATTTTGTATCTAGTTTTAGTTTTAGTTTGTATATTTAAGTTTAGATTATAATTTAGCTATATAATTAATTTTTCCTATACATATTTTTCTTAGATTATAATAACAATTAGTTGTTATTTTGACTGTGAAAAAATAAAATAGAATAAAGTTATAAGAACACACAAACACACTTAATTAAATACACTCCAAAAACATAACCCTCCTTCAGGATCAGAATCAGAATTTTTTTTTGACAAAGAAACAGAATATCAAAATTAGGTACAGTCATTATTGTATCATACTACTCAATACCGTTCACAATAAGACATATTGTGAACGGTATTGAGTAGTATGATACAAGTACGTCACATACAAGAAATAATGCTATGATGTAAAGGGGCAATTGTATTAAAAACAAATTCAAAATAACAAAAGAGTTCTACTTCTTGGGTAGTGAGGTAAATGGGACTTTTATCATGTTGAGTGACAACTTGGCTGAAGCGTTACACAGAATTGATTGATTAATAAAAAACTGCGTGTTAAAATGCTTCGAGCTCTTAATGAGATAAGTAGACCTGCTAATATTGAGCTTATGAAAAATAGAACAATCATGGAAGACGATCTCTATTTCAAAACTTAAAATGCCCATAAAGTTGATACCTTTTGCAATCGCTGGCTGAATTCCAATAACTTTTGGCAAGTTGAGGACTTGATAGCTCAGTTAGATCGTTCTGATAGACCAGTTCCTGTCTCAGAATTTCATTTTCTTCTCTTCATTAATGCAAATTGAAACTTGCTGTTAGTTTTTTGAGTTTATCTAGAGCTCGATCTGTTCAAGTTACAAGGGTGTCTGAAAAATAAGAATACAAACTAAGGCAAGGAAAACTAAAGCTACATACCATACTGAACTAAGCCTGCGTCAGAGGGCCAAAAAACCAAAGCTCACGATTGGCCAGTAAGTAATGATTGAGAAACTATGGAGCTTATATTAGATAATAACTCCAAACTTTTAACTACACTTTCTTTCTTATGTATCTGATACGTGGTCCTTAACTTCTGGCTTTTTGGAGACACTATTATTAACAAAGCGGTTAACGAAGAGCGCTATGCTCGAAGTTTCTTAGCGCGATAAACTCTGGAATGAGGATATACGCCGAAAAAGCAAGTAACTAACCGACACCGCTTTTAGGGTTTGCATGTTAAAGAGGCAATGGGCAGGCTACATCGCTCAAAGAACCGATAACCGATGGGAAAGAAAGGTTCTTCAGTGGTGACCACGAAACAGGAGACGCAGCGTAAGAAAGCCTCTCACTGGGTGGCCCGACAACATTGTAAAAGTCGCGGGCAACCGGTGGCAGATTGCGGTTCAGTGTGGCGATTGAAAGGCTTATAAACCTTGGACGTCTTCTGGTTGATGATGAAACCTGAGGATAAGATAGCTCTATATACCTCTGCGTGCAGATGAAATGATATGGAGCTCCTCCACTTTCTTTGCTCTATCCTCGACATCGTCCTCGGAAACCTTCCACTCTCTCTCTCTCGTAGTGTTGTATGCTGTAGTGACTATTATGCAGAGTTCTCCTGGGGAATAACCATACCTTTGCTAGTTATTCAACCGCCAAGCACTAGTATGCAAACATTACTTTGTTCCAGATTGAAGAGCAGTTTCCAGTGAAATTACTGAGCTTAAAGAGATGTATCATCTAATATCTTCGGGTGACGAACGCTGTGCATTGCTGAGCAGGGTTTTGAACTGTTGAAGTTCTAATGCTTTTTTGGGTGGCGCTGAACTGTTATGGGCAAACATGACGCTTTCCATAACACGAGCAACATGCTCGCCTCGTCAATCGGGAGTATAAAATATTGTTCTTTATTACCACATCTTTCCTCTTTGTTTTGGGGTCTGCCTCTGGATTTTTCGGCGGAGGATGGAATTATTGTGTTACAACACGCCTGCTATAAAGCTGGTTAGTATTAATTTTGTCGAAAAGAGCTCGTTGGCACGGCCGTCGCAATGCGGTCGCGACGCAGCAGAATACTTGCCAATTTTGTATTAATTTGTTTCAACCATTACGTATTCAAGGTTTTGAATAGACGGAGTTTCAAAGTTATTATTTTGTTGTACAATGGCCAGGATTGGAGACATTTTTATTTAATCATTATTAGTATTTATGTATGTGTGTATGTATGAATGTGTGTATGTATGAATGTGAAAATTTGAGTATATGTGGGTTAAAGGGGAGGCTTTTGTTCAGCAGTGAACGTCTTCCGGTTGATGATGCAGTGGGTATGTCAGCATGTAAGTACCTATTTAGGTATGTTAGTATATCACTCCGGACATAGAGGAATCCACATTAAAATCTTATTACTTACATAAATACTTAGAGTGTCTACACACGAAACGATTTGGTCGGTCCCGACATCGCTTGAAAGAGATGGCTATATATAAGTTTCTGGGGAAGCGAAAGGGAGAAGCTATAACCTTAATAGTTTGTTTCTTTTGCTCCCGTTCAAATCTAGCTGTCCCTTTCACACGATGTCAGGTCGGGACATGTGTAGACACCCTATCATATACCCCAAATACATTACCTTACTTCTTTGGCAGTAAGGTAAGAATACACAGTAGCACCTAAACTGTCTACTCTTCAACTTGTATTCACTGAAAAAAAAGACATTTAAACAAGTGATATTTTTGCTTGATTAATTTTTTTTTGTTTAATTTCAAAAAGGTAATTATATATTTCACTAACTACACTTGTTCACTGGCAATAAAGCCAACATGATTAAAGCATCAATAAACGAACATGGTGATCCGTAATAAGTAACTTATTTGGTAGTATCAATTGACTTGTGAATTATATAAAGCGTTTTATTTGACCATTTCATGTTTCATTAGATCAATGTATTGTTATCATTTATTATGCTGCTTGTTAAAAGATACCAAGGTAATTAATAAAAATTATATACAACTTTATAAAATTAAATCTTATATTTATTGAACATTAACATACTGACTTTTTAGTTATTATTACGAAATTTTATTCATTTCACTAAAGTATTTTGTTGAATGAACGTGCTCTATAAACTTGCCAGTGTTCAAATAATTGTAATTAATGTGGGTTTTTTTCTGTATTTACGTAATTACGTCAGGAGGAATGAATGTAATACTTTTAGAGAGTATGTTTACTAATACGAATTTGAAATGTGTTAAATGGAAATAAAAGTAATAATTAAGTATTATATCAACAATATATACTAACTGTTCCTGTTTCGATATTGATCTTGGCCTATTTCAGAAAAAAGTTAGTACTACTTATTTTAACACATGTACTAAGTTTGTAAGATAATATAATCATGTTCTCAAAAACATTTTTAACAAGTAGTGACAATTCAAAGTTTTAATTTACTGTACCCAAACATTTGAGGGCAATTTTATTTAGCATGTAGACTGTTGTCAATCTAGGTATATATTAAGTTTACACATACATTAAAATTATGTCATTAAAGTGAAACAAACAGTTATGTAGGAGTTATGGTGGGAACGTGAGAAAATCATGTAATGCAGGCAACGTGACATTTCGTGCAGTTTCCATAACTCCATAGAAACTTCTTGTAAAGTTTCCACCTCTTTATTACACATGACTTGGACTTGACTCTAACGACTCAACATGCTTAACTTGAGTGTGACTATGACTTTATACTTGCATATATTATCCAAAAAAAATGAAAATTCCTATAATTGGATACTGGCAAATGCATTAATCATGCAACGCCATAATCCTTTTAAGGAGGAAAGGGAAAAAACTATGTATGTATATGTGACTGTACGTTTGTCCATTTTTAGCTACAGGATGCAGCCTAAGTGGCTTGATAGATTTTGACGTGTGATGTGTCGTTAAATTCGTTTCGGTAACATGAGCAACACAGTTACTGTAAGCTTATGTACTGAAAGTCTGTTACTGTTGGCACTACTGTAACAAAGTTCACTCTAAACCAAGAACAATGTAACTATGTATTTGACTTCATTTGAAATATTACAATAGTTGACACTGGCTAAATACAAAACGTGTGGAGCCAAAATTTACGATTTAAAAAAATAAACATAAAATATTTCGACAGAAATGACAATGATAGGTAAAACGACAGGACTATTACGCCATCTAGTAAGTATTTTAGAACTTTTTTTTATTTTTTTGGAAAACGCCTCATTTTATACGAAGTTAATACGACGGGACTATAACGAGCCCGGACTGGCAACATCGAGTCTTTTTTCCATCCACGCTTCCTCTGCGCTTCACTCATTCGCGCCATTTTAGCACGAATTGCGCTTCGTAACGGGATTATTCACTTCATATGTTTCATAGAGAGTGAAGTGTAATGTAATAGTGATATTTTTTCTCATTGGCCTGTGTTGGATTACCCGGAATGGAAGAAGTAGAAGATGTATTAAAAGCCTGGGGACTTCAAGACCACATTCCCACATTCCGGCGTAAGTATGATTCTTATTCTTTCTTTCATTTAGTGGATTATGTTACCTACTCGCATACGTGACTGTATTGTTTCCTGATATAAAATAATGTGCAATCTACTAGGTGGCTAGGTAGGTGCCCAGCGCATGCACATCGCGTATGTAGGTATACCTACCTACCATCGCGGCGCATTTAGCTGCATTTGAGGGCAAACTGCGTCGTTCGTTTTGTGGATCATTACAGCAAAAATGTTGACTTTTGGGACTGGAACATGTAGCATGCATGACTTGTGGAATGGTATCAGGATCAAGGTGCACTGATGGAAGTTACTTGCTGGGTTTTACTAATAACCACTATATCGATAAAATTACAATTCAAATCAAAGTCACAAACAGACATGACAACAAAATCTTTTTTGCATCACTAATTTAACCATTTGAACTGTAATTTTATCGATTGATAACAATCGATGCTTGCACTGGCTGGGCTAGTAAAATATAATTTTATTACAGCGATTTTTGGGAAACTAATTATTAGTTTTTGTTTTGTGTGTGCTTTTCTTAAATAATAATTTCTTTCGTAGGAAATGGCATCAACATCCAAGATTCGTCGTGAAATAAAAGAAATGATTCATCTGATCGGCCCCCGTGCACTGTTCAGTAGATGCTGGAAAACGTAGATGACTGATTTTAAGGATTTGAATGTGCCAACTAAACAGCTCCAACATAAGTCTAAGTGTAAGCGTTTTATATAAATTTTCGACAATTATTATATATCCATTATTAGTGTTAATTATTGATTAAAGTAGGAATTTAATTTTAAGAATTTGAAGTACTAATAAATGTTGTTCACTTAAGTTTTTTTTTTTGGCCTCCTACCTACTAGCCCTAATTTTAACTAAACAACTTGATAATTTTTAATAAATTTGATGAACAGAAATAACAAGATATTTTATTGATAACAATATGTTAAATCATATGCACGATCAAGTTCCTAGTTACTGACCATAATCACTTATTATTCAACTGAACATATAGCTTGATAAAATCAAATAAATTGATGAACAGGACTAACAAGATATTTTATTGATTACAATATGTTAAATAATATGCACAATCAAGTTCCTAGTTACTGACCATAATCATATATTATTCAACTGAACATATAGTTGATAAAATCTAATAAGCTTAATGAACATCAGTAACAATATATGTTATGGATTTCAGCATTATAGTTAGTAAATACAATCAAGTTTATAGTTATAATCATAAAATCATTTACTTTTTTTAATAAAACCACTTATTTCTGTCTTGTAAATTTGTTGTTAGATTTAACAAGTATCTTTATTAAAATAATTATTGTATTTATGAAATCTGACGTTGGTGATGGTAAACTTTATCACAATTCTTACACAATTGCATAAAGAGCATCATTAGAACACCAAAAGTTATTGATAGGATTGAGTAATTACGCTGTTCTTTTTTACTAAGATGATTGTTTAACTAGGTAATCAAGATGGCTTTATGGCTAGCCAACAAGCAGCTTTATGTTCCTGTATTTCATAATGTTGCTTGGTGAAAAGTAATAAAATTATGATGGCAGCAAACATATTTTTTTTTCAGTGTTACAGTAATTCCCGTCTGCACTAAACTTTGACAGCGTCTCAGTTCATACTTAACTCTCGGCTGTACCTAACAATGAAAAATGAGTTGCACCGAACTTAGGAGGTTGCCTAAATGCGTAAAACATGTCCTTTCCTCTGACATGCCTAAGTCCGACCTAGTTTAGGTGATGCTTAGCTAAGTTTTATCTTTGTTGATTTAGTGCAGACAGGCATTATAGATACAGTTACAATTTCAAGTTGCTCTCGTTTATGAACTCGGCCGCATTCAGGAAAAATCTTTGAAAAGATTGAATAGGACCGGAATGTTTTCGCGAAACCACAAATTTAAAAAAAAAAACTCTGTAGATACGTTTCATTTCACTCAGCATAGGAGCTGAAACGCGGAAACCTATCTGAAAAGTACGAAATGCGGTATCTGAAAAGTACGGAAATTAAAAAAGTGTTACATTTTTCCGGACGTTCGCAATGAATAGATGTCTGAATGAAGTTCTGCGAATGGAGGGTAAACACTGGACGAATAAACGCGGGGAATTAAGGTTTTTTTTTTACCATACGGCTATGTTCAGGCTTATGTTAGCATAATATGTACACATACCAACTAGAATAGAAGCAGTGAGTTTTTTTTTATTTTTTATATTGTGTTACTTACCGCCGGATACTGAAATGCTTGTTAAGTTTGACAACAGATTAATTCTAATGCTGCCTTTGTCTGGCACTTAGCAAATGACAAAGGTAGCAACAGACTTAATCTGTCGTCAAAGCTAACAAACGTTTCAGTATTCGGGGGTTAGTCTTATATTTTTGAGTACACAGTAAGATTAAAACATGTAAGCAGAAGTTTCAATACTGGTTCACGGATCCGTGGGAGGACGATTGCTATTAGATACAATCAGTCCTCCCACGAAGCAGTGAGTTTGAAAGGCAGTTTTCTTGCAAGCTTGCAAGTTGGAGGCAACACTGAACCTTTGGCGGGAACGGGAAGAAGTCATGTGGTGTCATTGTATTATTTTCCAAAACTTGTGTTATTTCGATTGTTAATGTGTAAAAATGGTGGATTTTTGTCCATATCCATAAAAACATAAAGCATAAGGTATGGGTTGTAACTAATACTCATATAGCCTCTAGCAGAAGAAAATTCTGCACAATCATTGCAATGTTTATCGAAGTACCGGCGCTATCCGGTATAATCCGGTTGCATCCCGATAATGCCGATCGGACATCCAGTTAGCGACAAATCGGTCGATTGATTGGATAGATTGACATTCGAAAATCGAATCAGATTCCGAATCAATTCCGTATCGAGTATACTCGTTATCAATGATTGGGTGTATGATTCTAAGTTGGTACTTTGCTAAGTTAGTTAGTCGGAGGATCAAACATTCATGTGATGAATATTTGTGTTTGTTCTGTCTCGGTGTTAATATCTATATAAGTATGTATTAAAAATATCTATGTACGTATATCTGTCTCTGGCAGCCATATCACAAGCTTTGGTTAGTTTGGGGTCAGATGACCGTGTGTGCAAAAATGTCCCACATATTTATGTCCCAGATATTTTATTACTTACGTACTACGTTACTTTTTTGTAGGTCCACGCGAACGAAGTCGCGGGTAACAACTAGTAATTCACAAATCATTAATTGCGTATACGGTTACACAAGGTGGACAAAGCGCCATATTTCGCCTTTCGGCATTCAAGCAATAATATAACCAAATGAATATCATTGTACATCGTGTGCCTCCATGTTAAATTTATCGATGGATGGTACAACCGCACTGCGCCAGTCATGTACCGCTACAGATTGAATAATAGTTACCATTAGTGATGGGATGTCCCTTCGCTACGGTAAAATTGCTGTACAATTTACATGATTACGATACATATTTCTAGACCTTGAACAGGAACTCATTACAAGATACACAACACACAACTATTTATTATAACCTATGTTAGTTAGTTTTTAGTACTGTTAGGGCTCTCTTGAAGAGTCCGCCTGGGGAAGTACCACACCTTTGCCAGTGATTCAACCGCCAAGCAGTAGTGTGCAAGCATTACTGTGTTCTGATTGAAGGGCAATGTTTCCAGCGTAATTACTGGGCATACAGAGATTTTACATCTAACATCTCAGGGTGACGAGCGCAGTGCATTGCGGCGCATAGTTTTGAACTGTTGGAGTTAAAAATTCTGGGTGGCACTGAACTGTTATGTGCAAGCGTGACGCTTAGCATCGGGTGAGTGACTTGCTCGTAACTTACTTTTCTTACGTCACCGAGTAACATAAAAAAAAAAAGTTAATCTACACGGTAAGAATAACAATCTCACACAAAAAAGTGTACCCGAAAAATTTGCTTAAAACTAGATGGCGGTTACGTATTTCAGCTAATGTCCAAACCGTTATAAAAGCCTATGAAAATATGGTTAATATAGAAACATAGTATTAATATGTGTCCGCTATTTACGATTTAGTTCAAATTAGATTGCAATACACGAAAAAAAAAAAAAAGTTTTCAAAAAAATGTTTTCAACTCCATCTCTTAGGAACCTAGCGAGTTTTGCAAGTAAAATGTGCCATCGGATCTGGTCCCATAGGTATTGTAAAAATTGCATTCTATGCATTTATACTGGTGATAAGGTGATACTGGGTACTGAGTGTACCAGTACCCAGTACCTGGGTACTAGGTTCACTGGGTGATAGCGTGATACTGGGTACTGAGTGATAGGGTGATACTGGGTACAGGGCTTACTGTGTGATAGCGTGATACTGGGTACTGAGTGATCCTACTATACCCTAAACGAATTTTTGAGAGATAAGACAATTATGGAATAGATTGTCCCGCTCCGCACGATATTGCCATACCCAATCAGGGTCATTATGATTTACCTATTTAAAATATGCTAGTTAAGATCTGCATGTATTCCACATAATGTTTGCAATTAATGAATTGAGTGTTGAGTATTGAGTATTGATAGGGTGATACTAGGTACTGGGCTTACTGGATGATAACGTGGTACTGGGTACTGAGTGATAGGATGATACTGGGTACTAGGCTTAGTGGGTGATAGCGTGATACTAGGTAGGCACTAAGTAAGTACACTGGGTGAAAGGTTAGACTCTTACCTATCACCTAGTATACTACTATTCAATTCGGCTGCGGCACGTATAAAAAATAATATAATGGTGGATGTTTTTAAACACAGCGCCATCTAGCCCCAAACTACGCAAGTTTGTACTATGGAAACCAGATAACTCATAAAATACATAAATACATTATTATATTTATAGTAAATACTTACATGCAATACATAGCAACACCCAGACAAACAACAAACATTCATGTTCATCACACAAATGTTTGTCCTGATCACAGATCACACTAGATACCGCATTACGAGATTCGTCGTTCCTACAAAAAGTCACCAAAGTTTAAGGAACGCGCGGGTCGCGGGGAGTGCTACCGAGCGTTTTCATTGGCTATCTCAAGGCTACGCCTACTCGCGCCTAACAATTAACCAATCAGAGTAATTTCGTATAAGTGTATTTAAACTGATGCGTGGTGCGCTTCGAGCGTCCCGAATGCAGAATCTAGAGTGTGATCTGTGGTCCTGATCAAACAATACAAAAACAGGTTTTAGAAAAAATATACCTTAAACAGCTTTTTTCTTTCCCCTCACTAGTCGAGATCTTTCAAGTACAAGGCTCCCCGAGGAATGTAATAATGTGTCAGTAATATTTCCATCCTATTTCGGAAGAATTACTTAGAGAGCCCAACGTTGGGAATTTGTTCATTCTAATGCTAATGATACAGAATGCTAATTACCGGGGACGAATTAAGGATAGTGAAATCAGTAAGAAACCTGTGCTTAGCTGTAGGTAATTCAGCAATCTTTATATGAAGGTTTATAAATGAAATTAACTTAAATATTGGTGGACGTTTTCACACAGCGCCATCTAGCCCCAAACTAAGCAAGCTTGTACTATGGGAACCAGATAAATACATAACAGAATACATTTTTTTTTTTTTTTTAAATACGTACATAGTAACCAGAGAAAGAACAAACATCCATGTTCACGACACATGTTTGTTCTGTGTGGGGAGTGGCGACCACGAACCGGAAGACGTAGCGTAGGCAGGCCTCCGACTAGGTGGACCGACGACATTGACAGGAAACCGCTGGATGCAAGTGGGACGCTATCGTTCGGTGTGGCGCTCTAAGCGAGGCCTATGTTCAGCAGTGGACGTCTTCTGGCTGCTGAAGATGATGACGATCCTAAGGTTGCCTTGAATAGCTCGCTTTCAGCGATAAGGCCGCCAGTTGCTACACAAGTTTTAAGTTGTTTTGTCCATGTACAATCTGGTTTGAACAAAAAGTTTATCTATCTATCTATAGCTTTTCATTAGTGGAGTTATACCAACCACTACAGACTACATACAGCTGTGGTAAGAGAATGCGGTGCCGTATATGCTTACATACATACATCTAGTATACTCGTCTACGCCTTTGTATTCTTACAACAGATTAGACAAGGTCAGATATACAACTTCAGAGGCAAAAAAGTCCATAATATAGCCGAACTAGTTGTCACCCGCGACTTCGTTTGCGTGGACATAAAATTATCCTATGTCCGTCTTTGTGATGTACAGTAACTCCTTATCAATTTATCAAGATTCGTTTAGCCGTAATAACGCGACAAACATCCAGACAGAGACAAAGCTACTTCCTATAGTTCGCTAGATGGCGCTAGTTGACCATTTTTATGATTATTTTGACGTTTGGTATGGACTGACAGTTGTAATGTAGGGAGTTCTAAATCGCGCAAGCAAATTTTTTTCTCGAGACGGACGTATTCATGTTCATATCTCGAAAGCTTTCTGGTCCTGATACGACTGCGGCTGTATTCCTCTGAATTATAATATTAGTTAGGAGTTAGGATTCGCTAGTATTTAAAGGCGGTCTGCTGTCTAATTACGTTTTTAATCCGTACAGCCAAGGAGTGGAATAATTTATAGCTTAGAATAGAGAAATATGAGAGCTTTCGTTGCTAGGTACTTACAATACTTATCCAAATTCTATAGTTATTAATTTAGCATTTTTGTTCTGTTTTTAGAGTTCCGCACCTCAAAAGGGAAAAAGGAATCGTTATAGGATCCACGGTCTCTTGGAGCTATAGAAAATCAAGCTTCTAAGTCAACGCAATAAAAATAGCGGCAATTTATGCTGAATATTTGGAGACTAGAAAGTAAATAAAACATCTAAGGTCAATTATGAAATATTTTACTAATGATAGGTTTTTACCTTCAAAATGGCGCTCTGAATGCGGCTCTGCTGCATTCTGTTTACATCCGCCAAATAGTGCGAAAGAAGATGCGAAAAGTTAGAGAGTAAAAGAGATAGCAATAAAAATATGTCCGAAGGACAGATTTGCAGGGTCATTTGAAGCGCGCTAAAGTCTAGTAATATATCATTGTATAAGGTACTTTCCGTTGATCTAGAATCATGAAATTTGGCAAGAAGCAAGGTCTTACAGTTTGGTAAAGGAAAAAATGTGAAGATTGTTAATTTGTAGATAAACCACACATGATTTTTTTGTTTTTGCTATCACTTTAATTTTGTATTTTTTTTTTTAATTGATCGTGACGTATGTTGATGTATTGGAGTTTTTCTTTCAACTCCGACTTAAATTTTTCGTTAGAACAATGTTCGGTGCTAATAAAGTTAAACATTTTACTTTTAAAATGTTGTACGGAAACCTCGTTGCACGAGTCTGACTTGCACTTGTCCGGTTTTTTATTTTAATAATAAGGGAATATGTACGTTAAATTGAGTCGGTACTTCCGACTATATAAATAGTTTCGATCACATTCGGTTATCTTTTTCAAGGAGTGTTACAAGCGTGCCGCGCGCAAGACCTCGTCTTGTCTACTTATTTTTCGCCTGTTGGCCATGTTAGATAATTTATTGTCTCGGATTGAATTGAATTTCACTTGCCGGTCTGAAAAGTACCCACCGATTGATCCATAGATAAAGCATTAAAACATAGATGCGCTACACTTGAAGCGCAACTTTGTATATGAAAGTTGTTATTGTAATATCTATTACAATAGAACTCAAATTATTCCCAAAATAATTTATTCCCAGCGCTGGGCAAAGGTCAATGAGAAATGAAAATGGGCAGAGGTCTATGAGAAACCATTTTTCACGCTCCATCACTAGCTGGGACCAGTGTCGATGAAAGTGACGTTCTTATCAAACTTATCCTTATCTATTGATGTGTTATTACTGTCCGGAATTAAATTAACGTGCGATTTCCTATTCCAGGGAGAGCTAAAACTGAACAATGGCGGGGTCTAGAGAACGGTTACTCTATGAAAGGAGGTCTGATTTCGAACATGAGTATCCGAGGAGATATGAGTCCTATCAGGAAAGATATAGACCCGAGCGCAGAGACGGAAGAAGGGAATGGAACGACCGACCCAGACGCAAAAACGGATACGTCTTCGAAGATATATACTCAGACTTTGACGAGGCGCAAGGTCGCTTGTCCCTTTTCAGGCCTATAAGACCGGAATTTCTCAATCTACCCACATCTTATGACATAAAATACAATTCGCTACCCAGAAACTATTATAACTATTATGAAAGAGAAGACAAGAGGAGGTACAAGAAAGATTATTACGATTTTAGAATCAGTGACAGAGATAAAAGACATCGAGATGATCAAAGTCGACAAAACGAAAGGGATAGAAGCGAATACGAATATCGTAGGGCGCAACGGCCGAAAGTCTCTCAGACTAAACCAATAACTGAGCAGAATTCAAAGGCGGCCAATCCGAAGAATGTTGCCGTGTGCAAGCCGTTACGCATTTCGGAAAAGACCGCGCGCTATTGGACGTCAGACGTGCCCGAGAGAAGCCGACCACGCCCGAAGAAACCCGATGAGACGAAAAAGAACGTTAAATTTTCCGAAGTATCAGGCTGCAATCGCAAAATGATCGTGGATGATCCGATTTGCGGAAGAAAAGTAGTCCCAGTAAGAGAGCTAGAGGTCTCGCTAGACCAGATGATACAAAATGGATATTTTGAGAAGCACAACATCCCAATAGCTAAGCCGCTGGTGCGAGCGTGTAGGGAAGAGATGAAGAGTGAGACGGTGATACAGAGTGAACCGAACGGGAAGTGTCTAACTGGAAACGTCGGCGTAGAGAAAGAAAAACCACTGCCAAGAAGAACTAGGCATCTGCCACAGGTGAGTGTATGCCAGTTTTATAGACTCTCAAAAAATAGGGAGGTTCTGAAGTCGATAAATATATATTTTTTTTGTTTGTTGCCTCAGAACTCCGCCATTTATAAACGGATGTGGCCTTTTTTATTTGGAAGAATATTATACTTCCAGTTTGGTTAAGTTTTTAACAAAATCCAGTTCTTATACTGGGATCAAGAGGAATTGAGGAAACTTTTCAAATATTATAGGCATACTTGCAGAAAGTATCATTAGGTAAAGTGGAACTGATGACGAAGCCCACAGATGGCCACCAGAACTCCACATTGATAAGTTTTGTATTTCACGGGTGCGCCAAGACAATCTCGATAGTGCATTTTATCCAGAGTATTTTTGCTAAAGTCGGTAAAGGATAATATTAATGTGAAAACACAGATCACACTCTAGATTCTGCATTCAGGACGCTCGAAGCGCACTACGCATCAGTCTAAATACACTTATACAAAATTACACCTATTGGTTGATTGTTAGGCGCGACTAGGCGTAACCTTGAGATAGCCAATGAGGTCGCACTCCCCGAGACACGCGACGTCCTCAAACTTTGGTGACTTTTTGTAGGAACAATGAATCTCGTAATGCGCTATCTAGTGTGATCTGTGTATGAAAATAATACCGTGCCTCAGTCACAAAAATTATAATAATTTTATTTTTCATATTAATATTATCCTTGATTTTGGCTAAGAAGAATGAAAAATCAATTCTTTTGATTTTTTTTTCGTCGGGTCATGATCGGTTAGGAACACTTTTTTTTTGCGAAGGGCAATCTTCAAAAGATACTCGACTGCTTTGGCGTGCAGCTGGGTTATGTGGGATTATATCCACTAAAGCCACCCCGGTGGCCTGCCTTGGTGCTTGACTGAGGGCTCTAGGATCTCCAAGAGAACACACCGAAGCCTTCAACACAACGCTTCAGCTCTTACCTGACAGCTAGCAGCTGTCGTGAGACGCCTAAGCCTACAACAGCTGCGTCCGCCACTCGAACGGACCGACTGTCATCCTTCCCGGGGCTCGCTTCGGTAGATGGTTAGAGCCCCACCTCTAACCGAGCACAGAAGTCCCCTTTTAGTAGGCTCTTACTACAGGCAGGGGATACCGATGCCGTATTCTAGTGCCCCGGCATCAGGGCAACGGTTAGGAACACCTAGTCGAGATACGCTCCTTTACGTCATGAGCGCCACAGTTGATCGTTAAAATTGTATTCTCAAATACTAATTCTCGAAAACTCAAAACTGAGTAAAGGACGAAATATTTCATTGAATCTAAAATTAGGAGACAAATAATTTGTCATTTCATTGTGTTAATTTGTTGGTAAACAATGGAGGGCAATGGCGTGTGTCTACAGAGCCAATGTTTCTATAAAGATGGATAAATAAGGGAACTAAAATGATCCGCGGGATGTTGTAAGCGTTGTTCTGAAAATACGATTGTAGCTCCCCCACTTTGACTTCAGAGATAAGTTGCTCAGTACGAAATTGATTTGTTTCGGTTGAAGGCAATGGAATGACTTTTGTTAGCTTTGTCAAAGACAGAAGATTAAATTAAAGAGAATATGAATGAAAATAATTTCAAGAAAAGCAAGTTTTAATTATTATTATTTTTTAACTGACTTCCAAAAAGAAAAGGAGGAGGTTCTCGAGTCGACTTGTTTTTTTTTGGTTCAATCTGATGTATTACCACGTGTCTTTCCCCAGACGTTTACTTTGGTGACAGAATGGAATCCTAATCCTAACTAATACTATAAATGCGAAAGTAGCTCTGTCTCTCTGTCTGGGTGTTTGTCACGTTATCATGGCTAAACGGCTGAACGGAACGATCGGATTTTTGCATAGATATAGCTTAAGAGTCGGAAATGGACATAGGTTATTTTTTTTTTAGGTCCACGCGAACAAGTCGCTTGTTACAAACCCTATAAGTTATTTAGGTACCTATAAGTTCAAACTGTCCACGAACTTTTACCCGACTGCCCATGAAGTAGGACAGTCGTACACCTCAAAAACATTATTTTTGGGGTGTATGTAAGTATTTTAATAATATGTTAGTATCCTTCTTCCTGTTAGTATTACCTACTGTAGCCTAATCGGCTTGACCGATTTTAACAAATTTGTTGTTCTTGGATTCTAAAAAAAAAGGAAGAGGTTTTCAAGTCGACTGTTGTTTTTTTATGCTTGTTACCTTAGAACTCCGAAGCTTCTTTTTTTTTAATTTGAAAGGAGATACTTCCAGTTTGTTCCCATTTTTTTTTTTTTTTTTGTGAATTTCTGGTAGTGGGATCCAAGAGGAATAGAGGGAACTCCTCAAATATTACAGGCATACATATAGCGATTTTGGTATTTTCATCAACAAGTCAAGCGTTTGCATTCAGAAAGTAACATTTGGTGAAGTGGAACGGATGAAGAAGACCACAGATGGCCACTGGAACTTAGGTTTTAAGACAACTTCTGATGTAATATTGCAAAATTTTGGTATTAAAATAAATTAAATAATTTAAAAAAAAAACTCCTCTGAGATACGTATCTCACGGGTGGCGCCAAGATATTCTCGAGCGACTATGACGAAATCTGTTTTACTAAAATTAAACTTATCGATACCGATATTGTAGTCGTCACGACTGCGACTTAATTTTTACTTATGTAATTTTTGCCGGAAAGTAATCCTCTCGTACCTCTATCGGTTAGGATTACAACGAATAATACTAATTAGATTATTACATGGATACCAGAGCTTTAAGTATGTAATACTACCCCGTGTCGATAGAAACATTTAAATGATAATGAAACATTTTTAGGGATGCGCAAAGTTTCCGGCAAAAATATTTATACAAACTTTTTTGAGGCTGATAAAAACAACACTTGTTGCGATGAGACCATTATATTGTATATTATATTAGAACTACGCGCGGATCTAGGACCCCTGTAACTTTACAAGCCATGGACCGATTCTGGTTATATTTTAATTTAAATATTTTTGCTATTTAATTTTTGCTAATGCATAGAAATTAACAAAACTTAAAAAAAAAAAAAATTATGTCAGAATGCTGGGTGACACTGAAATGTTATGGTCAAAAATCAGGTGAGCGATTTGCTCGTCTCGTAATTCAGTAACGTAAAAAAACTACTTGCATACAAATTATCAAAATCATTTATTTTTAATTTGAAAACGTTTCGTAATCCTTAAAACTTGTAAATTGTTTAGATCACATCAACTTGATGGAGTTTGATGTATCGCCGTAAATATAATCATGTTTTAGAAATCCGGCAAATCATCCGGCAAATTTCTACTAGCACGCCAAGGTTACCAATCAGGCCCCACTACAAATCATTAATCAAGCCTGGAAGGGACCGGCTATTAGCCCCGGATTGCTTTAATGACTGTAATTATTTTGGGATTATACCATAGAGATGAATACAAGGTTATAAGGAAAGAGTATGCTAAGCCGAAAAGAGCTCACAGTACTCATGATTGTGAACAAATTTTACTATGGAACCAAACCTGAAAACGAGAAAAAAAATAACAGGTTGTCCATAAATTTTGTCGAGCGATATTGACATTTTCCTATGGAACAGCTGAGATTTTTTTCTCGATATCAGGGTTGGTCCCATAGTAAAAGTTGTTCATAATGATGAGTGCTATAAGCATTTTTCGGCTTATCATTTCTTATAACCCTATAGATGTATCTTTACCTATATATAAAAAAAAATACTTTGAGTTCTGCTTAAATGCTGCTCAAGGAGTAAAATCGTATGAAAATACAAGAGCATTAAAAAGTAAGAGAAATAGTACAATATTTTTACTGTAAGAGAAATAGTACAATATTTTTACTAACATTGGAACACCAGCTTCTTCGACAAATTTTTACATTTCATTTGTGAAAGACGTTCAAGGGCTGAATTTTTTCCACGGCCTGAGGCTGAGTTGTTAAAGTACCTAAGTTTGTAACTCCAAGAATTTAATTATTATCAACTATCAAAGTGTTAACGACTGTGTACCTCCAAGTAATACCAATATTGTCTCAGCTGTAACCGCTGACTTACTACAAGAAGCACACGCTGGTAATTAATACGCTGTCAATACCATGCTCAGATTAATCATGATAACTTTTACAAGGAATCAGGAGCAGAGGTGAAGGTAAACATATAATAAAACTAGCTGCGTCTCGTAGTTTTACACGTTATTCTACAGAAACCAAATATTCGGGATATATTTTTATCCGGGATAAAAATCTATATGTTAACCCAGGGTGCAAGCTACCTCCATACCAAATTTCATTCAAATCCGTTTAGCCGTTACAGAGTTGGACGGGAACAAACATACTTACCTACATCCACACTTACAAACTTCCGCATTTATAATACTAGTACATTTATACTACTACATTTTTACTACTATGGGATATGTTTTGTTATTTTAATTTTTTTAAGTTCGAAAAATAAATGATAAATTAAAGAAAACAAAAGATAAATTAGTAAAAACCCTGCGTTGAATTTTTTTTCTAAGTTTAACTAAGATAGTGGGAGATGATATGTCACCAAAATAGCATAAAAAGTTCAGCTGCCGACTAGACTCCGTTTTTGCCCACTGCATCCCATTTCTAGCTACTGCGTCTTGTTTTTGCCCATTCCACCCCGTGTCTGGCAACTAGATTCCATTTCTGCCCACTGCATCCCATTTCTAACTACTGCGTCTTGTTTCTGCCCATTCCACCCCATGTCTGCCGACTAGATTCCGTTTCTGCCTAGTGCATCCCGTTTCTGGCCGCTAGATCCCGGTTTTGCTCATTACTCTATGCAGGTCGTAAATATGGCACGGTGGCTGCGGACCACAGATAAATCTGTGGACCAACGAAAGAAATAAGAGGAAAATATATTTCTCTCTCTATCTCTCTTGATTTTTAAAATGCAGCGCAAACCAAATCCATACGTACGTTAGCACTACTACTACTACAAAAATAATATAATAATAATAATATTTTATTTCTTTAACTGAGTTTCAGTAACATATAAAGTAGGCAGGAGTCCTCTTGTAGACATATAACGCCTGTGCCAGGAGACCCCGCTCGTCCATTTCTGACGAACATTTAGATAGGTACTTAACTTTAACATAAATATTTTATTTAAAAAAGAAACCTTTGCTTCTGACTTCGATAATTTTAGGCGCATCCACCAATCCATTACATCCCTCTGCCAATACCACCCTGTTATTAATCTCAGTTACCGACCGTTTGTTTACCTCCTTCCCTTCGATGACTCATCAGCAAACATTACTCATTTCTGGATTAACGCCTTCTGTTTATAACACTGAAAACTGGATAGCAGTAAATAAGATTCAAAAACGAAAACCCGCCTACGTAAAAGTATGAAACAAGAAAATAATTATTCGAAATTCAAAATAGCAAGGTCCATTCAATGTACATAATATTCTTCCTATGAATTTTTAATTCCCTTAATCTAACGCCATAATAAATAGTTTAAACCTTGAAAACGCACCATGAAGACCATAACCAGAGGAAATATCCTAGAAATTCAGCAATTATACATGTGCCCATTTTGATAAGTACTGGTTTATTGTTCTACAATAAGCGTTTTAAATGCAGGTTCTACCAAATTCCACTAGGTGGCAATGGTAATTAAGACGTCTCAATTGCCACAAAATGTTTTTTTTAAATATATTAGCTGTGTCTGGTATGGATTATTATTTACTTGAAATTAAAATGTTTGACCCTGGTTAATAAATAAAACGTACTGGTACGTGGTGGTACTGGTTTGTGCTAAAATGTAGGTACTAACTGTGTGCTAAATTGCGCCATTTATCGAGTCAACATTTTTTTAAACGTCTCTCTTTATTTTGAGCTTTCACAAAGCTGAACAGCCCCTAATGGATGAGGAACCGAACCGCAACCCTCATCAGCTGTTCGCAGCAAAATATAATAGATACTAGCTTGCCTGCAGCGGTTTTGCTCGCGTAGGCGACAGTACTAAACTGGTGATTCTAAGGTTCAGTTTTAACTAGACTTACATACAACTCGTGGACGTCAAAACTCCATACAAATTTGAATTCACGCCATTTACGACTAATATCACGTTTTTCAAAAATGTTGTTGTCGTTTCTGAAAAAAATGTTTGTTTTTTTTTGATAGTAAATAACGCAAATTCAGGTCTGCCCACAAATCATACTAGATACCGCATTACAAGATTCGTTGTTTCTACAAAAAGTCACCAAAGCTTGAGGAAGGCGCGGTTCGTAGGGTGTGTGACCAAGTATCTCAAGGTTACGCCTACTCAATCAAGCTATTATAGTAATTTCTCATAAGTTTATTTAAACTGATGCGTGGTGCGCTTCGAGCGTCCTGAATGCAGAATCTAGGATGTGATACGTGGGTCTGCCCCACAGTAAAAGTTGTTGACAACGGTGAGTATAGTATAGAGCTCATTTTTGCTTAGTATCTGTAATTTCTTGTAACCTTATAATTACAAATTACATGTCAGGTTCAATATTACGTATTCTCATATAAGAAGAGTATATTTATAAAATGATACAGAAACGAGTCTTAGTAACAAGATATTCCGTCCCAATAGGCTAGCTTATATTATAAGCAGTGCTCATACAATATTTCAGCCGTACGGCTTCCGACAACCCAGTTCTTGTGGGTAAACTAATTTCCTTAGGTCAAGAACGGTTGCCCAGTGGAGCGATTACTTCATATTATTACATAATGTAACCTACATAATATTAGAATACATTGTATTACTTGGCTATCTCTCGTGTCTCGACTAGTAAGGAAAGTGTGCGCAGGCAAAAGTTTTATTTACAGAACGCAACATAATGAATAATAATCCACCATTATTACACATTGAACTTGAAATAACACAAAAAGAAAATAACAATACAAAATGACGAAATGACGTCGTCCCGTTAGCGCCAAATACGGCGATTGAGCATGCGAGTATTATTAATTCAGGCTTCAGACATAAAGAGGAATGCAACACCTCAAAAAAATCTGTTTGTCAAAATCGGTCAAGCCGTTTGGGCTACAGCTGGTAATATCAGAAACATACATACTTACAAATACCCTAAAAACATTACCCTCCTTCTTTACAGTCGATGCATGGACTTACACAGCTTGAGAAGTACCGATACCTAATTCAATATGACCATTTTGGTCCTTCTTATTTCAATAAGAATCACCAGGATGCACTTTAAGACGTCAAAATATCACAAAATTGCAAAATGAAGTTCCTTACAAAAACACAACATCAACTTTACTTGGAATTTAATTTTGAACGTCAACAGATTAAAACCATGAGCGGCAATGCACTGCGCTCGTTACTGTGAGATATTAGATGTTACATCTCTTTGTGACCAGTAATCACGCTGGAAACGTTGCCCTTCAATCTAGAATACAGTAATGTTTGCACACTACTGCTTGGCGGTTAAATAACTGGCAAAGGTGTGGTACTTCCCCAGGTGCACTATGCAGAAAGCCCTACCACTACAAAAGTTCTTCCAACTATGGTGCGTTTTTGTCGGTACAAATATCTTGTAATGCGAAGGGGATTATCCGTGTTTACACCACTCAATATACGCTACAGAAACGCAGACCCTTCGTGAAGTTGAAAAGACGAAGATAGACCCTCTGGAGATGTGGTGCTGGAGAAGAATGCTTAAGTATGGTGGACCGAGTTTCGCACATATACTTCGATACTTCAGGAACTCTGCATGAAGCGGCGTCTGTCTTCCGTAGTCAGCCAGTCCATGGAGTTTTGTCGTCCAGGGCAAAGTGGAAGGCACTAGACCGCGTGGGAGGTCACCCATGCGATGGACCGATCAGACCAAATCTGCTGTGAGCATAGTACTACATGATGACCACGACCGCTCTGTCAAAATCGTAGCCACCAAGAAGAAGACACCACTCAAGCTTTGAGTAACAAAATAAAATCCAAGTACTTTACTTAAGAATGAAGAGGCAGGAATCACAAAGTAGCTGTGGGTTTTACTCAGGAAGAGGAAACTGTAACCATTTTTATAAAAACGTAAGCCCAACACGACATATCCACAAGAACGCCTTCCGTCCTTCCGGCTTGAATAGAGGTGAAATTTTCTGGGCAGTTTATATCCGGTCAAAATTCAATCAATTTACGGACCCCAGTGCGGAGTGCAAAGTAAATTGCTGTACCTAGGATTTATTTATGGCAACGATTAATGATACGAATTACGTAACCTAAAATGGTAATTTTGAATGCAAGTCGATAATCACCATTTTACTCCATATTTGTAAATAATAAATAATATGCTCCACTAGTTAGTCAAAAAATTTGCTCGATTTTAAAGTTGTCCGTAAGTTAGCTAACTGAACTGACAACAGCGGACTGCAGAACAACGATAGACAATAAGAGGAAAATATTATTGTACCATAGTGTTTTAATATTCAATACAATTATGTCTAGTTTATAAGGATACGATGGGACTGACAGAGACTTGCAAGTCTAAAAGTCCCTAAAAAAAAGAACAAAACGAAGAGGAAAATATATTTCTCCTTCGTTTGTTAGACGGCAAACGGCGCCAACAATAATTTGTTACCTGTTTTAACAATCTTAGACATGACTTGATGTAAGTCTTGGTGTAAGATCAGTCTTAAAATTAATTCCGAAATTCGTCCGACATATTATCCGGCCAAACCACTTCCTTCCCTTCTCTAAAGTAACAGTTCGAGAGGTCATAACGACCCAGTATAACGATCCGGTATAAAAAGTTCCCTGATTGTAAAGTTTGGAACTAATATATTATATTATATTATACAGGGTTATAAGGAAAGGGTATGCTAAGCCGAAAGGAGCTGATAGTACTAATTATTATTATATAATTTATTTCAGAAAAATATCCATATTTGTTGATTGATAAATTAGAACAATTACATTAATTACATATCATTTAAAAATTACAAATGTCCGCTAAATCATTCTAACATTAGTTCACATGTCAAAAATAAATAAAATAATAAACTAATATTTGTCAAATCAACACTACAAAACATAAAATTAACAAAAAAAAAAAAAACATCACCTTAATCTATATTTCGGTCTGGATCCGGAATGCTCAACATGTACTCTTGTCCAGTGTTGCATTATTGGGCAGTCCAGATCCATCCTTGAGGCGAACATCTGCAGGTAGCTGTTGGAGCCGCCCCGCACCCGACGCATCAGGGATGCAACCCGCTTGCGCAAGATAGCTGAGAATCCGTCTATCCGCGCATCCGCAAACATCCCCGATGCGCTACAGTAGCGTGGCAGCTTCATCACCAACCTGAAGGCATTGTTGTATAGGACGCGCAAGGCGTTGTAGGACTTTTTTGTGTACTTTACCCATAGGCTGCACGTGTAAAAGGACTGACAATACGCTCTAAACAATGTAGCCTTGACCTGTTCAGTACACCGTGCAAACCTACGGGCCAGCATATTAGCCCGAACCGACAACGCCCTGCGCTCCCTCTCAATGTCCATGTCGTCCTCGAGCGTCTCGGTAACCCAATGACCCAGATATTTAAACTTAGACACTTTCGCCAGCCTACTGCCATTTAGAGTGACTGGTGGGACCGTAGAGTATGTTTTTGAGCCCGCTTTAAACACCATGAGTTCGCTCTTTATGGCGTTATATCTGAGCCCGTGGGCTTCCGCATAACGCTCGCAGATTGCAATGAGCTTTCTAAGAGCACTGATGGATGGGCTCAGCAACACCATATCGTCCGCGTAACTGATGTTGTTGATGAAAACACCATTAATCGAGCAGCCGACATGAGCATTGCTGAGCTCACGGATCAGGCGGTCAGTATACAGGTTGAAGAGGCTCGGTGATGACAAGCCACCCTGTCTCACACCACACTCCAACCTGTACACGTCCGATAGTGACCCCGCCCACCTCACATAGTTACTCTGGTTGCCATACCAATATCTAAGAAGCGAAACAAACTCAGGGGAAACCTCAGTATCATCTGACACCTTTTGCCACAACCTGTCATATGCCACAAGATCAAACGCTTTTGATAAATCTAAAAAGCAGGCGTAGACAGGCGTGCTCCTATCAGTGTAGTACTGGACGGTATGTTTGAGACTCAGTATCGCTGTTTCCGTCGACAACCCAGCTCTAAAACCGAACTGAGCGTCATGCAGCTTTAGATTTTTACGCAACTGTGTGTCAATTATACCGTCCAGCACCTTAGCAATTACCGTTGCCAGTGATATGGGTCTGTAATTACCTAAACTAGACACATCCCCTGTTTTATTTTTAACTATTGGGACAACCACAGTTTTCATCATGGCCTCCGGAAGGTACGAATGTCCAATACAGAAAGTGAGGAACATGGCAAGCACCCTCGGGAAATGAACGCCTGCATGTTGCAGGTGTTCAATACTCAATGAGTCGTGACCTGGGGATTTTCCTCGCTTCATGTCCCTCACCACCTGCGCAACCTGTTTTGCCGTAATTCGAAAAATCGGTTGTCCCTCTCGCGAGTCGCTCGCTTCAGCTTCTCCATTCACAAGGTCCAACGAAGAGCTAACCCTAAAATGGTTCCTAAACTGGTTGGCAATTTGGGCGGAGTCACTAATGCCCTCCACACTTAATGGAACACTCGGCTTCGGATTCAATTTGTTGGTCTCTTTCCAAAATCTGCTAAAATCTTTTGCAGAATGCTGTGTCGCAAGCATGTCCATTTTTATCTGTGCTTCGTTGTTCTTACACCATTTAAGCTTACTTTTAAAAGTTTTTTGCGCTTCCCGCATTTGATCGTAAACGACACCAGATGTTGGTTTACCATGTACGACCCATTCATGAAAACGAAGCCGAGCCTCCTCATGCGCAATCTTACAATGCTTGTTCCAGCCTTTAATATATTGTTTCCTCTTAAACCTACTTTTACTATTGTTAGAGCACTTTGCAGCTGCATCTCTTAGAGAATTAACTATTTTATCATACATTTTATCAATTACAAGTCTGTGCTCAATATTATTACAAGAAACATCTCCACATTTTTGAAACTCAACAGGGAAATCTACATCACGCAGCATTACAGAGCATATCTGCCAATACAAATCAACCTGTTTCTTATCCCTTTCCCCCCAGATAACATTATCTGGCACGGAGGTTCGAAGTTCAACTTTAGGCACTAAAATATTCAAGTCGCACGTCAACTCGACAGCGAAATGGTCAGACGTTGAGATATCATACCTTATATTGGCGCTTACTACTGTTTTTTTAGCGACTTCTGTAGTAATCACGTGATCTAGCCATGACGTAGTCCCGTACACATTACTCAGATATGTATAAGAGTTCGAATGTAGCCCCAAGCATTCTATATCCGCACATGTCCATCGCTGTTCGGCGCAGAAATTCAAAAGCTCCGTACCAAACAATGCTCCAGGGTGAGCATTAAAATCTCCTAGAATATATACAGAATCTACACTACAGCTTTCTATGACCGCGCTTATCTCACCAAGACAGCTTATGAATATATCTAAATTTTTTACTTTATCCGTAGGCATATATATCGACATAACTAAAAACTCGCCATCCTCTAGTACTACTTTAACTGCCGCGATACGTTCATTTGTACATTCGATAACCGACACTGACCGAAACAAATTCTTGCGCCATAATAAACCTAATCCACCATGGGGTCGACCTTGAACCAAGGTCGTCGTGTTGACAGAAGATTTCCCGGTATATGCAAAATCTGGATCGACCTCTCCAAGGTATGGAATATCATCCGGAAGAAGCCATGTCTCCTGCAGTGCCAAAATATCCGCCGACTGACATAATGTTCGAACATAGTCAACAGAATTTTTAATCGAATAGCAGTTAAAGCTTGCAAATTTAATTTTATTTATTATTATGCCTGTTGTGTAATCCATAATCTTTGTTTTTAAAGTCAATAAATTTTCTAACCGTTATACTCTGTGGCCATAAGGAATCTTCTAAAAACTGTGCTAACTTTGCGCTAGGTACGTGCATCTTATACGCATTATACTGCCTCTCCACCTTTGCTGTTATTCTCTGTATACTGACACGAACTTGTGTTTTGTCTAAGATATAGTTGATTATGTCGCTTTCTGATGTATTTCTGTCAACATTATTTATGAACAAAGGTACACTAATATCAGCCGCTTTGAACTTCTCATTAGAACTATTTTGAGCTTTCCCTTCCAAAGTGCTAAACCGGTTCCTCAGTCTTTTTCGCTGTGCTAAAACCCATTGCTCGCTCGGCTTTTCAGACTCCCATTGTCCTTCGGTTCTTAAAATATTTGCTAATGTTTTATTAGCCGAAGCCGCCGGCGTAGATGTCGCCTGATGAAGCATGCACGTACCGGTTTCCGAAACAGGACCGCTCCGCTGCGCTAGCGCAGGCGGAGTATTTGTGTTCGAAGCCACGGTGCAATTATTATCAGCGCTTCCCGCTCGCTCAACCACCTGTTGCATCTGTGCGCGCAAGGTGTCGGCGGCGGCTGAGGTGCGCGCGGGGGACGTACACTCTGTGACACACGCAGCCTGTGAGGACGACGCGCTCTGAGCCTGCTGGCCGTGAGTCATGTTTTGCTGCAAAATGTGGGGTAGGCCGGTCGGGCCGCTATCTAGAAAATAACTATTTGTAAATACTCCTCCACCCCTTTTTCTATTAACTTGACACTCAAAGTTGTTGTTGCCTACTGATGAATTTTTTAGATGTAATAATTCGTCTTTAATCTCTTTAAGCTTATCTTCTGACACATATGATTCTTTTATCGTCTGTAGATCTTTTTGAATCACGAGTATATCCTTCAAAAGCTTTGTCGCATCTAGATGGTCGAAATGGACAGGTGGTAACTTCTGCAGATCTCTGGCTACAAATGTTGGAGTTAAGTCTGGATCAGTTTCTTTCAAAAGACTAATAACATCGTGTAGATGCCGCTTTGAGCGCCCATCCTTCTTCCGAACTATTTTTCGTTGAGAAGTCGCTAAGGATTCAAATAATAAGCTCTTGGCGCTCTCAATTTCTTCCGAAGAAAATGATGTTGTACAGATACGCACTAAACTATCTTCATTCATAACGTCTATCTTATTTTGAATAAACGCAAGCACTTCACAAATAACTATGTTGCAACTACTACACTTTACAATATTTGTCGTCATCTTGGGGCGATGAGTCACCAGTAATTACAATACGTCCGCTCGCGGCTGATATAGATAGACGAATAGATACATTTTGTCGAGTATCATTGACATTTTTCTATGGAACAGCTGATATTTTTTTCTCGATTTCAGGGTTGGTCCCATAGTAAAAGTTGTTCATAATGATTAGTACTATAAGCCCTTTTCGGCTTAGCATACCCTTTCCTTATAACCCTGTATATATATATTACCTTATAGTATAATATCTCGACTGAGAGTTATTTTTGAAAATCTCGAAAAATATGAGGGTTGATTCTGGGTGTTTGATAAACTGTTTTAAGCAAGCATGACGCTTACTATCGGGCGAGACCGTGAAGTTTAGCCCGCATTTTGACCTAGTTAAAACGGTGCAAGACATTATTCTGGTTAACGGGAGTTTTAACTACAGCTATGACTGTAGTTTATAATTAACCTAGATAGTGCAGCCCGGCCTTAGTACTTAGATAGAAGTTAAAACTAAATATTGATTAGAACTGTTCTAAGTTACAACAGTTCTAAACAATATTTTGCAAAATAATAAGAATATATGTCAATGAAATTCACAGAATCCTAATTTTTGTGTAATGAACAAACGGAGTAAGCAACATAATTACCTGTCATAATATAGATGCTGTACGCCGATTCAAAACTCCTTCTGGGACCCTATTCCTGTGCGCGTGAGATTATCTCGGTCACTCTCTCTCCCATTAAATTCTAAATTAGAGAGACAGTGACCGAGATAATCTCGAGCGCACAGGAATAAGGTCGCAGGCCTAGCACGGGCGCCGGGATAAACTTTTGTCCACCATATTTATCCCGCGAGAACGAGACGGATGTATCCATATTCTAGCTTTGTCACGTTGACGTGAAGACAATACGGGTGGATATAACTTTATCCCGGCGCGCCCGTGCTAGGCCTGCAAGGGTGATTTCCATCCTCTCTCTTCACTCAAAAGTATTTCAGTAATGTTGAAAATTCCTTTTGATGTAGGGTCATGCGGTTGAAAGCGATGTCACTGAAAAATGTAGGCGCCGACTTTGTCATATGATTTTAAAACTGGAACGTGGAACGGGTACGTTTTTACCCGACAGCTCAAGAAGGAGGGTAATGTTTTTAGAATGTAGTTATGATAGTATGTTAGTATGCATGTATGTAAGTTTTGTAATTAGGTAAGGTTTTTGTGTGTACTTGGTGTAGTCTAAACGGTTCGACCGATTTTGACGAATAGATAATAGACAAACATTTATTTGTATTGAAAAACACATTATTTACACAAAAACAAAAAACATATCCCTACTTCTTAGGTAGTCGGGTAAAAAGAAGGTACTATGATACTAATTTACACAACATTATTGTTCTCCACAAACCGGTGGCGAAAAAAAAGAGGCGTGAGTGAGGTGGCCTTTCATTCCCCTTTATGCCTGAAATGAAACACCGCCCCTGGCACAAATGGTAACTAGTTTTCTTCTACGTTTCCGATCGAGTTTTTCTGATAATTGTTTGCTAGGGCAAACAAAACAAAAAATCCAAGCAAAGCCACTTGCCGTACCTAGTCAACGTTTAAAATATCGTTTTCCCCTCAATCCAGCCACAAGAACTCGGATTCCGCCATCGTCACTATAATGCCCTTTCATCCTCATTAATTATGCTAAAAGCAGCCATTATGAGCAAATATTATGAAAAACAAGGACCAAAACCAATGAAGATATTTTTAAACTGAGGATGGATTAATTTCATTAAACAAAAACAAAGATTTTTTATGCAACTGAGTGACTAGATGTCAACTCGATAATAAAAAGCTTGTCAGCTGAAAATCGCGTGGTCGCAGTTCGGGGCGAAATATTAGTTTTCAACAGTTCCAAGTCATTGGTGCAAAACCATGTGAAAACCTGCGCTCGTCATTCCGAGATAAGTACTAAGATTAATCTCATCATCATCATCAGCCAAGACGTCCACTGTTGAACTATGGCCTCTCCTTTAGAAAAGGGGTTGGTTGCCATAATCCTTACATCTAAATGTGGGGATTATATAATTGACCGAGCGAAGCAAAGGTCTCAGAGTTTACTGGGACAAATCGGCATTTGTATGTATGTTTGTATATTTGTGTGTATATTTGTCCGGTGATAACTTGCGAAACGTTGATCCGATCTTCATGAAATTTTGTAAGCAAGTAGTTCATTTCAATAAAAAAATTAAGTTCGAATATGAGCTGAATCGGTCTTATGGGTTGTGAAGATATAGAGGTCGCGAGGTCTCAGTTCGCCGCGAAGTACTAGTATAGTAAATGAAGTAACTACTCAGTAAAGTTCCCACTGCTGGCACGCGTGCCTCACGCGCCTTGGCGCTTGACGCGCGTTCGGTTTATAAAAGCCTTCAGTCAAGTGGTTCGGTTACCGTTGCGAAAAGGTTTAAAAAAAATATTTTGTCTTACATTTTTACCGTATTTTCTTAAATCCTTCTCGGTCCGATCTTGCACTCATGAGAGCACACAACATTCCGCGACGTATCTCTAGCGAAGAAGTGTCTGTACGTGCTCCGGAATATTTACGTTCCTTTATCAGATAATTTGAAAAATAAATAGGTAGGTAGGTGGTAGGTTTTTAATAGAATGATAACATTACTTTAGTTAAAAACATGTCTGGAAGCTTTTGGAAGTATTTTAAGCAGGTTTTTCACGCTGAAAAAGTAATAATTATCGTGCAAATACTAATTGAATACAATTATTAAGTTTAACTATTATTATTTATAAACATTCAAATTTTTTTTTTTTTGTGATATTGTTAAATATGTTTTGTTTTAATGAAACGGGAATACTCACGTTGAATTGAGTTGGTTACTGCAAAGCAAAACGAGGTCGCGCGCGTGACTCGCTTAGCATTCCTTGATAAAGGTCACCGAATGTGATCGAAACTATAGTCGGAATAACCGACTCAACAAAAATTCTAGCATATCACTACCCTCGTCATTATGAACAACTTTTATTACAACACGAAATTGCGAAATCAGCTGTTCCATACAAATAAAATGTCATTTATCCTCGACGAAATGTATAAAACCGCAGTTTTTTTTTCGTGATTTCATGTTGGTAAGAATTATTAATTTGTTCATATTTATGAACACATCCAATAATTCAAATTCTAATTATTTAATTCAGACTACAAAGGTCCATATTACATATAAAAAGAAATTCAATTATAAAAAAAAATATAAGTCAAATTAAAATTAAAATCCCTTAAATTTATAATATCCAACAATTTTCGTATAACCAAACACACAGTATAAACCTAGTAAAAAGTAATTGTTTAGAAAACTAAATGGAATCTTCCTTCCAGGTGCTAGCGGCCCTCGCAGTCTCGCTCGCCCCATTCTCAGCTGGTCTGGGCAAAGGCTACAGCTCTCCGGCTATCGCGTCTCTGCAAGGACCTGGCGCCAACGCGACCAGGAGAGACTTCCAGTTGACCGACCAACAAGCAAGCTGGCTCGCTTCACTCTCGTTCCTAGGTATGCTGCTTTTAGATTTCAGATTGAATTGGCATACCTAATTGTCGATAAAAAAGCTACAGCTCTCTGATCATCGCGTCTTTAGAAGGACCTGGCGCCAACTCTGCAAGGAGCGACTTCTATTTGACTGGCCTACAGGCTAGCAGCTGGTTCTCTTCTCCCTCGTTCTTAGATTATTTATAGGTTCGAGTACCGTAGATTGCCTCTATATCTACTAATGGCGTCAATTATATTGTACCAATCACTAAGCTAAGCCAATCAGACAGGACTAAAACGATCTGCATCGCTTGAAAAGGTTGGCAATAATGTTACAGCTGTCAAATTTAGTTTTTTTTTCTTTAGAAAATGGTACAACCAACTGAATCGATTCTCTTGTTTGTTCAGACGACTTTCTAAGTCACCATCTGGATTGGAATAGGATGCAAATCTATGTGGAACTAGTACACTAGAACAATTCTGTTGTGCTACGTTCTAGACTAAACTAAAATTGACAGCTCTAAAATTGATGCCGTTCTTCGAAAGAGTCGCAGATAATTTTAGTCCTGTTAGATTAGTTTAGTGAGTGGTACAACAGAATGGACACCATCACGTACCTATATTAGGATGAGTCGTATTTTTGCAAAGATTTACTGGGCGAAACAATAATCAACAAAATTAGTCATGTTTTCTTTGCCAACCTTGAACATTTTGTTGACTAAGTATTCTCAACACAATTCGGTTCGTTAACAAAACAAACAGACAATCGTTTCAGTAAATAAACGGGCTGATTGGTATTTTTTTTCATTTGACAAACATTTTTGTGTAAATATTTAGGTTAGCGACAACAACTGCGTGCTGAAGGAAAACTTAATAGGTAGTATACATGCGTTGGTGGTGTAATGGTCAGCATAGTTGCCTTCCAAGCAGTTGATCCGGGTTCGATTCCCGGCCAACGCACACTTTTTGTAATTTTACTATATTTGGTGCTAAACGCAAAATTGACTTACATGAAATATTGTTAAAATAAAACTAAACTAGTAGTTCGCGGCGAACTGAGACCTCGCGACCCCTATATCTTCACAACCCCTGGACCGATTCAGCTCATATTTGAACTTAATTTTTTTATTGAAATTAACTACTTGCCTACAAAACTTCATGAAGATTGGATTAACGGTTCGCAAGTTATCATCGGACAAATATACACACAAACATACAAACATACATACAAATGCCGATTTGTCCCAGTAAACTCTGAGACTTTCGCTTCGCTCGGTCAAAAAACGACTGGTATATGTAGCCTTAGACATTCCGGACATAAGTAAAATCGAAACAAACAGACATTACATTGCAACATATTTACGTTCACTCAAAAACATAAGCTACACTCTTTCGGCTGTCGCGCGTCGGGTAAGTAGGAAAAAGACGAGCAGCTCACTCGTATTATGGTAAGCGCCGTGATTGCTCATAATAGTTGAAAAGTTCAAAAACGTGCGTTGGCCGGGAATCGAACCCGGATCAACTGCTTGGAAGGCAACTATGCTGACCATTACACCACCAACGCATGTGAATTTTACTATCAAGTTTCCCTTCAGCACGCACTTGTGAGTTACCTACCTACACTAAGTATTTACACAAATGTTTATCAACTCAACTTATACTAATAGTTCGAGCCGATCTGAGACCTGTAAAGTTATAATATGTATTTTTATATACCATATTTGATAACAAAATTTCATGAATGAATTACGTAAATTATGAGTGAACAAGATTCGCCTGATTGAAATACGTAATAACAGCTCGGAGAACCGATAACCGATGGGGAAGAAAGGTTCTTGAGGGACGACCACGAACTGGAATAATCAGCGTAGACAGTCCTCCCACCGTGTGCGTGTCGTAGGTTCTAACCCGAGCGGGCCTGAACTAATGATTTCTTTGGAACTAACGTACCGATATACCACTGGCTTTTCAGTGAAGGAACACTTCGTTAGGAAACCTGCATATTTCCGGAGAAGAAATTCGATGGCGTATGTGAATCCACCAATCCACAATGGGCCAGCGTGGTGGATATGGCCTAATCACCCTTCGGTCGATATCCCAGAAGCAGACCTTCACTGCTTCCTCTTCTCTTTCAGGTGCTCTATTCGGCGGCATGGCAGGTGGGGCTGCCATGCGGCACGGCCGCCGTCGTGTCCTGTCCCTGGCTGCAGCACCCTGCAGCCTGTCCTGGCTGCTAACAGTGGTGGCCACGTCTGTACGCATGATGTGCATCACGGCCTTCCTCGGTGGCTTCTGTTGTTCTATACTTACCATGTTATCGCAGGTGAGAAAATATCTGTAGTATACTGATTGGAGCTGGTCTGTGAGGTACTACGTCCAATATTGTTAGGGAAACATTACCCTTCTTCTTGGGCAATCGGGTAAAAATTGCGGCTGCTTATCCCTTCAACTACCACATACCCACAGTAGTTTTTACCGAACTGCCAAAAAAAGAGGGTATGGTTTAGGGTGTATGCAAGTGTGTTTAAATATTGTAACAGGCAATGCGCAGCAATTAGACTTATTTTTAGCGCCAGAGGCAGCGTGAATAGGCTCGAACTAAAGTTTGTACCGAATGAAACGAGCGCCAGAACTCTTCAACAAAATGAGTGAGGCGCCTTCGTAAGCGCTGTAGACTTGAAGCGTAGGGAGACAGTAGCGGCCACCGATTGCGTCGACCTGGGACCCTATTCGGAGAAATGACATTTTATCTCGGTCACTGTCTCTCTAATTTAGAATTTAATGGGAGTGAGAGTGACCGAGATAAAATGTCATTTCTCCGAATAGGGCCCCAGTCCAGAGGCTATGATGGCTGAAACAGACCCGATACAAACCGAACCAAAAGAAGCACCTCAAAATTCTGATACACTTGGTAATAATGCCCTTCATATTCTTAGGTATTCCTATATAAATACGAGCTACATTTCTTGTCTCTTCAAACAAGATGAAACAAAAAAGAAGTTTTCACGCAAAAAAAGGTACTGTAGCTATAGCGATACTTAGTAGTACAGTAGTTAGATACCCTTAGTAGATACCCAGTACCCATATAATTTGTTCTTTTTTTTAAAATGTTTAATACACAAATAACTACTACTACTAGTAGCAGTTTCTTTGAGTGGCCATTTAAACAAACTTCAAGTATATAATCTCGTAATAATTTAAGGATTCAGACCAGCTGCTCAATAATTAAATTACGTGAATACATAAAACGCCAAACCAACTACCATCTTCCGAAGCTCCAGCCAAAAAAGTCCAAAAGCCATGCGTCACCGATTCCAATCTCACAGAGCTTCGTTTTTCAAAATCGGTATCGGTGCACCAGTATTGCTTAGACTGCAGGCTTTCTTGGTGTGGCCAAAACTAGTGCCAATAATTTGACCCTTCCTTCTTTTTCATTAGCTCTAAAAATTCGTAAAGCCGAGTCACGAAACTTCGAAAACTCGTGACACAGAAAGGTATAACGAAAATCGTGGCTAACTCAAGATGAGAACAAAATAAGTCCCAAACAAAAATACCCCGAACTTCAAAAGTCCAATCACACAGATGTTTAGCCCGACACAGCATTTAATCAAACTGCTTCAGATTAAGAGAGATTAGACGAATCGTTCATTAGAAGTGCGTCAAACCATCTACAAAGGCCTCCCAAAGGCCTCTATGGCCCACAAAACAAACGAAAATGGTCGCTGTGATGTTGTTGATAAGGCGCAGATTGGGGTATTGAGATTTATCAGAAGAAAACTAATTTTGGAGCCCGCATGCTTCCGACGCAATGTAGGATCACCATAATTTTAGAATAGGAGAGAAACTTTTTGGAACCGTATGTATCTCGTTTCTATCTCTGTCTTTGACGGGAACGTGAAGACGTCATGTCGCGTCATTGTATTATTTTTCAAAACTTGTGTCCAAGTGTTCATGTTATTAATTGCTCACGAACGTGCACCAATGCTGGTGAATAGTAAAATGTCGTGAAACGTGGCTTTTTGTGTTGTCTTAAACTTCACAGAAACTTTTAGTAGGTAAAGTCTCCACCACTTCACTGGGGCATGATTTGGTCTTGACCGTGACTTACTTTGCTTGACTTAGACTTGTTTTAATTATGAAATTGTTTACTTCACATGTAATATTACAATACTTGTCACTGGCTTAATACACTACCTGTGTTTGGAGTCAATATAAAAGATACTTTTAAGATGTTATTTTGTACCTAACCAGAGTAAATCGGACAAACCTGCTGAAAACTTACAATATTGACCGGGACGATATACTTAATTTAAAAAGAAAAAGACATTAAGCTTCTAATATCCGAGTTTGTCTCACAAAAAATACAATTTAAAACACCCTACTCGTAATTGATAAAGCCTAAACTTCGCATAAGTTTCAGAAATTTTCTCTCCGAAGATCCCGAGTGGTCTTACAATGAAGAAACAGTAAGAGAAAAAGAAATTACACACGACAGAAATATTCTTGCTTACTTATTTTTTGGTAGACAGTTAAAAATCAACGACCAGCTTGTTTCGAACCTGCACTGTACAATAATAATAAAGAGCGTTTTTTTAGAGTCGTCGAGTCGTCGTCGTCTTCCTACTTGGTTTCCCTGTGTCAGGAACACACACAAACACATAGACAATTACCACCCAGACGAGCATACAATACCCCAGAGCAGTCACGCTCACTAAAAAGCTTACTCTTGCGACGGCATCGTGTGTCGGGTCTCCATCTTCCCTCCAATATAATTGAGGAGAGCGATGGCTGGCACATGCGTCAACTCGTGAACGGGTGCTGCTCGCGGGAGCTGGACAGCTCGTAGTATATACGCAAATCTATAGTACTATATCTATAACACTTAGCTCTGTAGTAGTATATTCGTTGGTATATTCCTTTTGTAAAGTCTTAGTTTTTATATTCAGTTTTAGTTGATAAAATATTTGTAAAATTTGATAAATGACAGGGACCGCGGAGTCCGTGGAGCAATATAGTAAAAAAAAAGCTGATCCTGGAGTGATATGTTACTTTCACTACTGTTATTACGCCTACGCGAGAGCTCTTACTGATATCCATCTGTAGTGTCGCTATCCCTACAATTCTATACTTTATGTAATTCTGAAAATTCGGGTCTAAAGGAAAGTTCTGTGTTAAATTACAGTATTACAAAGGAAGTCGCCATGAAAGTATAATGAGTTTTTCATTTGTTGAAAATAATAGCAGTTTTGAAGAAAATAAACATTGAAAGCTTTGCATAATTTAACCGAGTTTCTGTGGAAAATGGTGGCGATAAAAATTAATTGACTTTGTAAAGTCATAATGGCATGCATTATATTCTGTTGGTCAGCGTTTTGGGGGAAATAGGGGAAATTGCATTAAATTGACTTTTTAACATCCAAAGTCAATCATCAAAATGGACGCAGTTTTTCCTGATTTACTTTTTATTCTAACGACAAAAAACGTGACAATAATCAATCAGAGTGTTGTAACTTGCTATTGAAGGTGGACGTGGGTTCGGTCGGTGAAGAGGGCGCGATCCGACGTGAATCGAATTCTTTTAATATTAGCCCTGACGCAAAACTTTATCGAATAGTATATTTTTAGTATTTTTTCATCGTTTTTTTAGAGAGCAAGTCACTCACCTGATGGTAAGTCACGCTTGCCCATACGAGTTCCACGCTAAATTTGAAGTTCAATAACCAAACCAATAACAAAATAAATATAAAATAGGCAAGCCAGTAGTTAAGGAATGGAAAAACTCAATTTTCAATTTTTTTCAATTTTAAAACATCTTACATTAAAATAAATACAATAAGTACTAATACTAGTGTACATTCTTCCTAGCGGTACAAAACATTGGAGAATAAAAAGAATACGCAAAGCAAGCACGCAGGCTTATATAAAACTTAAAACAGGTTTTTAAAACTTAAAACAGGAACAAACTGCCAGCTTCCTTGCTTCCTGAGAGATAAAATCTAGGGTTTTCAAGGCCTGAGTGAATAGGTATCTTCTAAGTCTGCGTGCTTCATCTTCGACCTTCGTTCGGTAAGCGACACATCGTCGCTTACCAACTGGCGAGTTGGTGGTTAAGCGCGGACTAATACGCGCTAAAAAAAACCCTAAACCAAGCGCGACAATGCTCTGCGCTCGTCACCCTGAGATATGAGATATTAAATCTCTTTATGCTCAGTTTTTATTGCTAATAACATTTTACATTTCATACAAAAATTCATTTCATTTGGCGGTTAAATAACTGCTAAAGATGTGGTACTTACCAAGTGGAATCTGGAAAAGAGTCCTACGAATATAGTTAAGCGCTGTGTAACGACGACACGACCATTATTATATTTCATGCTGAAATAAAAACCAAAGCTTCTTTCTTCCAGGTCTACATCAGCGAGATCTCAGTCCCAGACATCCGTGGCTGTCTCAGCGCCGTCCTCAAAATTGTCGGACATCTCGGAGTACTCTTCAGTTTCACTATCGGCGCCTACCTCGACTGGCAACAACTCGCCATGTGCATATCCGCTGCTCCTTTACTTCTCTTCTGCACCATCTTATACATACCAGAAACACCAAGCTACCTTGTTCTAATCGGAAAAGATGAAGAGGCCTACAAAAGCTTGCTCTGGCTCCGAGGCCCGAACTCTGACGTCGCTCAAGAACTGGCCACAATTAGAACCAATGTCCTGGCTAGCAAGAACTTCAGTCAACGTCAGAGTCAAATGTCTGGTAGTCAGCTGATCAACTCCTTAGATGTCAGGACTATGAATAGACTACTTGGTCCTATTCTGGTGACTTGTGGGCTTATGATGTTTCAAAGATTTTCTGGCGCTCATGCGTTCTCTTTCTACGCTGTTCCGATATTTAGAAAGACTTTCGGAGGTATGAACCCTCACGGAGCAGCTATTGCTGTGTCTTTTGTTCAATTATTAGCTTCGTGTCTTTCCGGATTGCTTATAGACACCGTCGGTCGTCTACCACTGTTGATCGTCAGCTCGGTTCTGATGTCGATGGCTTTGGCTGGTTTCGGGAGCTATGCGTATTACGAAGAAGTGCATCGTAATCAGAGAATCCAAAATGTGATGTTTCACCAGACTGTTGGGCAGAATGATTGGATCCCATTGCTTTGTGTATTAGTTTTTACTATAGCATTTTCTTTGGGAATGAGTCCTATATCTTGGCTTTTGATCGGCGAGTTGTTCCCTTTGGAATATCGTGCTTTTGGGAGTGCAATGGCAACTGCCTTCAGTTATCTCTGCGCGTTTGTGGGAGTGAAGACGTTTGTCGATTTTCAGCAGGCTTTAGGACTCCATGGGGCATTTTGGCTGTACGCTTCGATAAGTGTTGGGGGACTTTGTTTTGTGGTTTGTTGTGTTCCGGAGACGAAGGGCAAGGATTTGGATGAGATGGACCCGAATTATGTGAAAAACTTGTCACCAAAGAGGTAGGTGAGGAGGTGTTAAGCTTTGTATTTACTTGGCATCTTGATTTAAGATAGTTTGTTCAAGAAGGCGACATAACCCCCAAATTCATCGACCGAAATTGCTAGCAGTGCAATGTTCTGCTCATTTGTCTGTCATTTGTCTGTTGTTACACCTTTTTTTTTCTAAACTTTTCTAATAGTAGCGCCACAGGCTGGGCATTTGACTTAAAAACCGCTGGTTTCTATTTTAACCTGATATTTAGCGATGATTTGAGGATCCAGTATGGTAAACACACCTAACCTGGAATTTAGTAAGAGTTTCAGTTGGGCAAGCGAAAGGAAGGGTCGAAAACAGAAAAATATGTTATTTCCCTTTCTCGTACATCTCATCGGATATGTACATAAGAGATCTTAGAAAGTGAAAATTATTAACGCTAAGAGCACCAGAAAATCCCCATTTTTTATTACCTCGTAAAATAAACCTTATAGTAAAGTTACGTTTATAGTTTAGTTAAGGTTTGAATTTCAATGAAAAGCTAGCCGCATGGTAAGTTAAAGTAAAGGGGATTTCCCCAACTTTAAATGAGTTTACCATTTTGGGAAACAATCTAACTTATTCTGAATTGTAGTTTTTCGCTAAGTGTTGCCAGGGTAAACATAAATCTCCAAATTTTTTAGTTCAGAAGACAGGAAAAAAACAATTGATATATATCAAGATAAAAATCAATTGATATAATTATATCGGCGAACCCTGGTTTAAACTAAGCAAGTACTTGACCGAAATGAACGCCCGAATGACATTCAAGTAAGTACAAAACGTCAAATACCTAATGTTGTCTTACTTGCTTACTTTTTGACACGTTCGATTCCAGACGTTCCATACTGCCAAGAAATATCGAGACCAAGTAAATGGGAAGTAAGCCGTAAGTTTTTGTACTAATTTAAAATGTACGTAAGTAGGAACAAAAATATATCGAATCCACCGCAAAATTTTGGCTGTGCTTTTAAAATCTTCACCACATAATTTTATGGTGGTCTAAATTTTTAGAATTCTAGATTGTAACACTATTCGCATATCCCAATTCCATATCTAAATATCAATGAAAAACAACACTAAGTCAAACTATTTTTGAACGCTGGTAGTGGTTTATAATTTACATCCTCGTCATTAGAAAAATTGTTGGTTTAATGCTTTGTTTACATACGTCCTGTCACTCGAGCGACAAAATTATTGCGCTCTGGGGCGCTAGTCTCGACTTTTCGCTACAGCACTTTGCGACCGAATTCGGTCGCTATGACGAAAAGTATAGCGAAAAGTCGAGACTAGCGCCCCTGGTGCACTCGACGGTGTAAATAAAATATACCGTAGTCAATACTTCAAAAAAATATTAAATTCCTAAGAATACTGGATAATTATTATATTTAATCGAGCTTTCCTACCTTTACTGTATGACAATATAATAAGACAATAATTATTTAAATAACTATATATATGATTTTTTGTAATTATATCCTATGAAATTGTTATTTAGTGGGTGGTGATCGTAATTGTTCCAAATAATACACATTGTTTTAGATAAATTGTCTGTGCTATAATCGAAGTGGATATTAATATTGTTATTTTTTATGGTTAGTTTACCCCTGATGAGTTAATAGCATTATCCAGTTTGAATCAAAGCAATTTATCTATGTTACATTTTAAATATTTTTCTATGTTTCATAACATTAATCCGTGAGTATTTTTATATATTTTATTAGATTGTTATAAAATTATACCTCAACATATAATATCGATAAATTAAAAATATTTTTCAGATTTATATGTTACTCGCTTTTCTTGTGTAGGTATAAGTGTATAAAGTTTTTTTATTGTAGAGAAATATTTTAATAAAATTAAGTTTATTTAATTTGACATTGTGAAATACCGTTCCTTGTTTTTTAAGTTAGTCGATAAACTTCTTAGGAATAAAAATATTATAGAGGGAGCAATTTCCTTTCAAACCTTATGAATCAAGTTGTGTGCTAGATTTAGCTTTGCAGTAAATAAATTATGTCAAATATTTTATACGACGTACAACAAATCATACAAAAATTACTTACTATACTAAACTTAGAGATGTAACTACCAAAACGAAAATACTTACCTAATATAGATTTGATTCAGCAGAAAATAGTTTAAGTAATAAGAACTAACATACTATTTTTAATTATTTATAAAATATTTTAAAAGGTTGCAATCATGTTGTTTATGTTATATTAGTGTTAATTAATGTTGAAAAGCCTTAGATAATATTATTTTGGCCTTCCTATAATTAGTTTTAGATGATATTCTTATGTAAAGTTATAATTGTTGTGTCCAAATATTAAAAAAAATAATCGCCTTTCGAGTATAGAACCGGCCAAATGAAAGCCTATATTTTAAATGTATTCTATAAAATGACGACCAAATCTAAGTGTACTAGAAAAAAAAACAATAAATTCTTTACTTTAGATTAATTTCTCAGTAAACTTTTTGACATTTAGTGTGAAATTATATTTAGCTAACAACTAATAGACGGCCTAAACCCCTGCAGTATATACCTTTATAATCAAATCGTATTTACGTAGTAATAGAAATATAATTTAAAAAAAAAAACATTTTGCCGATTAGCAATTAGAGTAATGAAAGCAGTTTCAGTAAAAAACAAACAATTATAAAAATGAATTATTAATAGACAAATTGATAGGTTGTGAATTTATACATTTTCTAGATTTTTTATAATACTGATTAATGATAAAAAAAAGCTTAAAAAAAACGCTTCTTTAATGTAAGTTCCCTTTATGCTTGCTTGCGTTAGTTAGAATGGTGTGGATGACGTTTAATGTACATATTTAACGTAAAATAATAAATTATATCAAAATGTTAGTAGGTAGTTAATTTAAAGTTTTCGTGACATTCAATTGGTTTCCTTTAAGTTATTATAATAGTAATATATATATATATATATATATGTTACAGTTATGGAAAAGACACTGCTATTGCTCAAGTGTTTAGACTTTAAACCAATTTCATTGACACATTCGTAACAGATTTTATTTTAAAATATAAATTTAATTATAATAGATTAATATACGAATTGAAGTAACATTGAAGTATATATTATAAAAATTTTCAGCAAAATATTTAGTACGAAAAATTATTGTATTAGTATTTGTATTAGTTTGAAAGAGTGTGTAACTAGCATTACGGCTTAGCATTTAGCTACGTGCAGTGGTAGAGGAGTGTGCCTGTTCAGTCTTTTCTAGATTTACACATAATGATATTTATAATAGTACATCATATTAATCATATGGGCAAAAAACATGCAATGGTATAATAAAATACTCATTTATCACCTACACAATCAATCCATATCAATATATAACATTTTTTAACGCCCCTCCTCAAAATCTAACCTAATTGACCTAATAATAACAAATACACCTAATTATTTCCTATTCTAGAAAACATTGAGACCTCATTCCTGAAAATGAATATAATATGAGACGTCATATCGGTTTCGATAAATTGTTTTTTTTATTTTTTCACGGCATCGTCAGAAACAATAGCCTTACTCACTACTCACATCATAGTCTAAGTATAGAATGGCTTTAACTAGCTTAGTGTTTCATTAAAAGACTTTAGATTGTACAAAAAAAAAACAATATATGTACTAACATCAATAAAATAATATGTTTCAAAATCTTATACTTACCTAACTAGACATCTTGCAACGAATTTTATTTTCTGTAATTTTAAGATTAAAGTGGAAAGACAATAAAAGTGATTGGAGAGCAAAATATGAAACCTGCTTGATCAATTATTTATGTAGATATCTTCATTTACATACAATAATTTTAGGATTGATCTAATAATAAGCCATTTACGTAACGAGCAAGTGGGTTTCAGAAGCTATTAGATAAAAGCAGTTCTTACAAAAATAGTCTCTTTTTGAAATATTTAACTGTATTAACTGTATTGGAGTTTGTAAAAAGCTTTGAAAATGTAAATTGCCAACGATTAATTAATTATCTGTAGTAAAAATTTACTAATTTACTATATTTAATTTATTTAAATTTAATTAAATGCGGTTTTTTATTTGTAGATATTTTAGATTTAATTTATTTTAATTTTGTTTATAGTTTTAGTTTTTACATTTAAGTTTAGATTATAATATACTTAGTACAATAAATAACACATTTTTGACCTTTAGTATAAAGTCAATTAAATTAAATTTATTTTACAACAAAAAAATTTTTTTTTTTTTTTTGTTTACCTAAACATTTTATTTCGTTATTTACTTCAATGATAATTTGTGTTCTTTTCCTCAATAAATACTTACTTGTTCCAGCGACTGGCGCAACAGTAAAGATAGCATAATTTTATTGTCAACTAAATTTGGAAGTTATTTAGTTGATATCATAGGTAAATTATTTTACTCTCTTTTTAACTCGCCCCGGTAAGAACTGCGTTAATAAAATGTGAATTGACAATATTAATAGTTAGAAGAATTTTATTCTGTTACAAATCTTATAGAGTAAGCGATTGAATATTATGAATCTATAATTAGTAGTTCTATGTATTAACGCTGAAAAATATGCCTCAATAAAATATAGATTGGTTTGTTTGTTTGGCTTTTATTATTTAGAAAATATGGTGGTAATAAAATCAGTTGCCGGAATGACCGACACAAACGAAAGTCTCTGCTTCAACTGGAAAAATTTGCTTTTACTGTCCGTATGTTGGTACTCGCACCGTGAGGTGGTTATTGCGATGATGTTTAGGTTCAGCCTACGACGCTGCGCGACCACGAACCGTGTCGCCGCGCGGTAAGGTGTATGGTCGCGCAACGTTGTCGGTTGAGCCAAACAATCATCGCAATAAGCACCGGTCGTATTTTTCAACCAATCTTGACGAAACTTGGTATACAGGTTCTACAATTTTAGTTTTTTTTTTCGTCGGCGATTTTTTTTTAGGGGTATTTCTCCAAAACAGGCTATAATTGCATGCTTTTACATTATTAAAATATAATTCACCGCAACCATAAAATTAAACAAAACAGAAACGTACAAAAACAACCTTTATTCCCCAGACAAAATTTAACAGAATCACAGTTCAGTCTTGCCTTCCTTCCGCCAGTTTCTGAATGCCTTCACAGCTTTGAAGACGTCTTCTGCGAATGTCTTCGGCAACTCCAACGCTAGGAAGTGCCCGCCGTCGTCGAGGACTGTCGCGTTGAGGAGATTCGGGTATTTGGAGCGTAGAATGTGAGGTGGCTGGTATAGCAGCTCATGCTTCGCTTGGAACACCCAGGTGGGCACTTGTGTGGGGTATCTGTGGAGATAAACAATTATAACTACTCAGTAGATTAGTAACTGAGACCTATTATAACTTCGCAACTCCTACACCAATCTTGCTCGTATTAGAACTTAAATATTGTATTGATTTAAAATACTAGCCTACAAAGTTTCCTAGAGATCGGATGAACGGTTCGCGAGTTATCGTCAGACAAGTTTTCACACACAAACATACGAACTACAAGTAATTATTTCGTAAATATTCCAATATAATTATAACTACTCATGTCATAAATATTAGGAAACCTAGATAATAATATAGCTACTACCTACGCGTAATACCTACGCGTAGACAATGTTTACAATGAGAGTCACACTCTGCCCACAAACTGCTATGTAGTTTAGCAGAATCAGGAAAAATGCTATGTATGTTTAATTATTAAGAAAAAATAAAAAATAAAAAAATAAACTATTTGCTGCCGGCGACTCGTAGGTATTCAATTAGGTATTCTAAAGTAAACGGCCCTTCTAATTATGGCCCCAAAAAATTTAGTCTAAAACTCACTCTTGCCACTTTTCAGTCCTTGCTTTTTTGCTCATGTTCTCTGCGTAGAACCGCATGGAGGTGGTGATGGAGTTACTGCTCCAGTACAGCATCAGGTTGTCGACTAGCTGCTCCTTGGAGAAGCGGAAATTCAGGCCACCATCCACCTACAAAAAGGGCCAATTGAGCCTCAAAAGAACGAATATGCCCGTATTACGTACACAAGGCGCCTGTAAGATGTTGCGTATGGCCATAGGCCGCGGCCCGCAGCCGACGCTAGTATACATTCTTATCTATGACATCGACCTTCTGACGTGACAATAGACAAATTTTTATTTATGGAAAAAAACAAATTGTACACAAGAATCAAAAACAAAAAGGTAGATAAAAAATTAAATAAAAGACCTAATACACGTTGCTTTTAACCACAAGCCGGTTCCAGCTCAGCATAATACTGGTTGCGAACAACCAGCGCTGGTCTTCCGCTGGAACCGTTGGAGAGGTCACACACTATTACGCACGAAACGGTAAAAAAACAAAATGGTGACAATGAGATTCCGCTGCCCTCTCCGTCTCCTCGACACTTCTGCCCTTCGCTGTCTTGCCGCAGCCATATGGTTACTCCGTCAAAGATGATCAATCACCAAGCAGATGACATGACAGTTACAGAGGGTAAGCACCGTCGTATTTTTCAAACAAATGGAAAGAAGTGACAAAATGTCCTCAGGCTAGCCACCTCTTCAGAAAAGCTGGTTACATTTTTCGGTCGCTCTATGTAGATGCTATGCTTTCGTTTCGTCCCACTTAGTGAACCTACCTCTCTTGTAAGTTAGGGTATAACCACAAATTAATAGAACGGTATAACTCATATATGGGTGGTACTTAGGTATTATTATACTGTACCTTAAACTTATGGTCTTTTCGAGTCCATACTGCGAATTTTTCCAAAATATACGCCAATAGACCAGCAGGAGAATCCGTTAAGGCAACACCTGGGGAGCAGCACAGTACTTGTCTCATTAATGCAGTACATAGAGAGATTGTTCTCTGTAGGTAATTTGTATGCGTTTTTTGAGGGGGACACCAAATGCCAATATTATTGTTAAAAATTGTAGCAAGTCGACGAGTCCATAAAGCATTCATAATTTTTTTTATATCTTGTAATTGTTATGAATGCAACTGTATGACAATAAATAATGTTCATTCATTATTCATTCATTCATACGTATGCTTTATACTTTGAATTGTCCTAAATACTTTTAGCGCTCTAATATTATAAATGCGAAAGTTTGTATATAAGTATGTAACTGTGTTTGTTCCCGTTCAACTCGGTAACGGCTGAACGGATTTAAATTAAATTTGGTATGGAGGTAGCTTATACACTAGATTAACACATAGGCTATTTATCCCGAAAAATTTAACGGTTACTGTGGGTTTGCAGGGGAAACCGCAGGGCGCAGCAAGTTGTATGTAAAATATCAAAATATAACGACGAAACTTGACATTGACGGCTGTCGCCACCAGATAGCGGATCATGCGAAAAGTTTGGGCTGCATGTGTCATACATCCCGGCTTTTCACAATGGCAGCAAACTCAAGGTAAAGGTAGAGCTCCATGGTCATTCTAGGCTTACAGTGGCTGCAAAAGATATAACTCCTATCAGTATAGTTTGTTAAAACGTCTTACCAACGGTGTCAGGCTTCGTGGCCTGCAGATGGAAGTAGCCAAACTCTTCCAGAAAGTAGGCGAAGGTCTTCGAGAGCGGGTACATGCGGTCCCATAGATGAGACTCCACGATGAGGGAAGGGACCCAAGCGCCGATGAATGTTCGGATCATGGCGCACGTGTTCTGAAGTAGAAAAATAATATGATTTACAGTTTTTGGAACAGTATGCAAGCCACTGACCATAATCTTATTCTTAACTAATATTATAAGTTCGAATGTAACTGTCTCTCTGGTGTTTGTCGTAATCACAGATAAGCGGCTGAACGGATCAAGCTGAATTTTTCCATAGGAGACAGAACTAAGTACTTAGGCTACTCTTTTTTTTGGTCCCTGCGAACGAAGTCGCGGTAAACAGCTATAGTTAACAGTATATTATAAAAGGCTGAATGACTTGTGGCCAAGTGTAAAAGCTCAGCATATTTTTTATTAACTTATCTGGGTCTTAGTTGTCCGTCTTGTCTTGTCTTTGCGCGTGTTCCTGACACACAGATTATCTGTGTCCTGACACACAGACTGTGTCCTGACACAGGGATTCCTAATGGTGAGTTATCAGTGAAGGATTATTATAGGCACTTACCATTGCAGAAGGCATATTGTTATGATGTCCCAGCACATCATCTTGGTACAAGGTAGAAATTGCAGCAGCGATGCCTGAGCCCCAATCTCCACCTTGCACGTAGAACTTCTTGTGTCCCAGTCGGTGCATGAGGTTGCGGAAGATCACGGCCACTTGAGGAATCCCCAGGCCTGGCCGGACGGCGGGCTGAGGGGACAATACACAGAAATGTGGGTATCTTCCTCATCGATCATTGAGCTATTATTACTCGTATAGAGAGGACGGCGCACATCACTACTGTGTTCCGTCCAAAAGATGCCAGCTGGCTACATTTCACCCAGTTGCTTACTAGCTCTTGAGCGCCTAAGTCTTGTTTGTTTTTACGAAAAAATGACCAAACGCATTAAATATCCCCTGCAATATTACGATATTGCAAACGGCAGTCTCAGAATTTATCTTCTGTGTCTAACCCCCGAATACTGAAACGTTTGTTAACTTTGACGACAGATTAAGTCTATTGCAGTCTTTGTCATTTGCTTAGTGCTAGACAAAGGCAGTATTAGAATTAATCTGTTGTCAAAGTTAACAAACATTTCAGTATTCGGGGGTGAGACTGACAACGTATAGAATACAGAAAGCTGTATTCTGAGGTCGCAGGTTAGAGTGGTCGTTTTATATGTAAAAAAAATGAATTGAACGGGCGAAGCGAACGTCTCAGAGTCTACGGCAACAAATCACAGTTTGTATATAGGTATATTTGTCCGCCGACACTTACAAAACTTTAAATCCGACCTTTAATTTTGTATGAAAGTATATGCATATACTTACCTACCTAGTTCATATCGGTTCAGGAGTTATAAACTTAAAGGGAGTCGCGAGAGGTCTCAGTTTGGTATAAAATACTAGTTAGATATATAACTACCCACCTCCTACAAGATTCAAAATAGCCTTTATTTTGAACGCTATTTTATTTTATTTATTTACGTATTCAAAAATATATTTTTTATTAATCAAATCGTAACTAATATTATAAACTCGAATGTAAGTAACTCTGTCGCTCTGTCACTCTGTCTGGGTTTTTGTCGTGATATCACGGCACGATAGAGCTGAATTTTTGCAGAGACTGACATAAACTACATTTTTTTTGTAGGCTTATGCGAACAAAATCGCGGGTAACAGTAAAATATAAATGATGGATGACGTACCTACAAAAGATATTATTAGCTTAACGATGTCTGCCACGTTACTGAAAAAGTAACTGAACTTTTTTGTCACAATTTATTCTAGTGATATTTTCATAATTAAAATGAAATTGTGTAAAGCGCCATCTGTTAGTTTTCAGCCAGACTATTTTGCTTTGTAGTCGAAGAAAATAGTAGAAACGGTTGGTTGCTAAAAAATACTAAGCGACACAATGGCGTCACCAAAAGTTATGCGCGATGTTACATAGATAGCACTACTTGTTGTTCTCTCAATATATTTTTTTAGTACTTTGGTTTGGCCATCTATGGGTTTTACATTTTGATTATATTTTGTATTTCGTACCTACCTAGCAAAATAGTATATTTTGGCAAGCCGAACCAGCCAATCTTGGCTGTAATTGCAAGAATGAATAATAATTCTACCTCGATGCGTGATCAGCTGTTTTTATTAGTTTGGGTTTGATACTTTGAACTTTGATGATAATATATTATATTCTAATAAGTAGGTATCTACTGTAAGTAAGTATTTTTATTGAGTTGAGAAGCATACAAATTACATGTGCATGTAATCGTGCTTGGTTATAAAATAGTCATATGTATGCTTATCATATTGTTATAGAGAGTCAATAGTATGTCGAAATTTTAACTATTATACATAAAGAGTTTATATCTCTTAAATATTTGAAGAAAGTCCACAACGAACTTGGACTTGTCGATTAAAAAGCCGTTCGTTTCAGTTGTATAACTTCACATCTATCTTATCTTTTATCTTTATGTGCCTGTGTGCAAGCGTGGCGCTTACCTTTAAGCGAGCGACGTGCTCGCCATTCGGTAGCTAAAAAACTTACATCAGAGAATCCATATCCCGGCAAACTCGGCACGATCACTTCAAACGCGAAGTCCACGTCAGGGTTCTGCTTCGTCAGAAGTGGAATCGCCTCGTAGAATTCCCGCACGGAGCCTGGCCAGCCGTGCAGAAGGAGGATTGGGACCACTTGCACGTTGGCAGGAACCTAAAAAGTTTAAAGTTCAATAAGTAGCTATTTTTACCCGACTACGAAAAATGGTTATGGTTGGTTATGAGTTTGGCAGTCTATGTATGTATACATATAAGTATGTTTATATGTTCCCTCTAATCTCCCACACCTCAGATTTTGACAAGATAGGTGTCTATCGACGCGTCTTCACAATCCGCGTGTCATTGGCTATACGGAATTAAACGAAACTTTGATGGCGAACAAAATTTCCCAAAAGTTGACCTAGAAATATCGTGTTTGGGATCAAAATAGCCAAAAATACAGCCAAGAAATGATAAAAACTGCTGACAGTTTGTAGCTTCTCGGTCTGCGTGAAAGTCAAACGCGGACTATAATTCCTAGTGGAAGTCACTCTTACTTACTATGATATCTTACCTGAGGCTTCACCCTGATGAAATGTATATCCAGGCCCTGTATATAAGTCTTGAACTGCGGGAACTGGTTCAAGAAGTTCTCTCTCTGCTGAAAGGGATACTCCTCAGCCCAGTATTTCAGCCAGGAGTCCAGCTGCCCGCTATTGAAACCGTATTCGAAGGCAACTCCTTCGAGAGGTGGTGTGAACTTGCGGTGGTTCTTGAGGCGATTCCTGAGGTCTTGGATTAGCTGTAAAATAATTATTTTGTTATTATACAGAACAGTATCGTTCCAATTATTAAAAGGGGGCAAAGATCAGTTGAAACTGTGACATGCGCCAAAAAACTGTTCCTTACTGTCTGGTTGAAGCAACAAGTGACCAAACTGGTAAACTATCTTGCCCAAAGGGTTAGCAACGTCTTACAGCGTGGTAATGGAGCCAGCATGTTGGGATCAATTGTACTGATCCGATAGCTCAGTTTTTAACCAGTGTTTAACCGAATGTTTTCATTAAATGTACTTTTAAATAGTTTAATTTGAAGGGAAGGCCTAAGCCCCAAGATACGGGTACTTAATTGAACCCAGTTTGGGGTATAGTGCTGCTACATTATTGATCTGTACTTAGATGAAATAAATAATTTGAATTTGAGTTTGTATCTATTGTTTTTGTCAACGTCAACTTACTGTTTATCATATAGAGCCACAAATGATCACTCAAAACGGTCAAGTGGCCAAGCTTCTTACCTCTTCATCAAACTTGATTTTAAAAGGCCTGACGGTGTGATCTACTCTGCCCTTCAGCTCGTTCGGTCCCCACCACTCGTGGGGGTTCATCTCTGGCAGTGGAGCGGTGGGTGTGAAGCAGGAGTAGAAGTACCAGCCTGCGCCAGCCAGGGCCACCAAGCCGAAGATTTTGAGGAGCATTGTGAGCCCTGCAAGAAAAGATCTGTACAGTACAGAAAGGAGCAGACAACATTAACAGCATTTAATATCTAGGGGTGACCAGCGCAGTTTTTTTCCGTGCATAATGCTTTATTTTTGATCTTGAAATGATAGCTGCTTTGCTACAGCGCGTAACTAAGAATTTTCCAAAGGAAAAGTATCTTATATTTGTCCTTTGACGCACACTACGTGCATTCCACCAAGATCAGACCGATCATGATCAAGATCGAACAGGCAGACGGAATGACCACAAAGGATTAGTACACCATTCTGCTCGGTCCAGGGACCCTATTCCTGTGCGCTCGAGATTATCTCGGTCACTCTCACTCCCATTAAATTCTAAATTAGAGAGACAGTGACCGAGATAATCTCGAGCGCACAGGAATAGGGTCCCTGAGCCGTGGGCTCCCGTAACTCTGAAAGCGATAGCGAGAGTTGCGCGAGTGGGACCGCGCATAGTGCGACAAAGTTGTTACGAGCGAGATGGCATGCTCTCGCAATCAGAATCACGAACGTTTCAAAGTTAGAGGATAAGCCCGCCGATCTTTTCCACGTGTCGTCCAGAGTCATCCCTATTCTGTCGTGCTCGCGATTTTTTCGATATACCTGTCCTTCTCGTCACTCGTCAGTTGTTATTCTAAGAAGTGACCAAGGTACTAGCCGATGCTGGTTCCTAACGAAGTATAGTTATTAAGTATGTTAAATTCTCATTTTGTGGTCAAAGATGGTAGCGCAACCAAAAACTTTGCTTTAAAACACGCTTTACAACCTCAAAATCACTTTACAAGTTAGAAAAACTGGTAAAATTGTGTGTGAAAGGGTGCTGTGAGTGTGTGTTTCTGCATACGTGATCAAGGCGTGATTTTATTATCTTTGGCTTAATATCTTTAATACCTTCCAACAGGTTATTTTACTCCTCCGTTCAAACCACAGATAAATATATTCCAATGATGTCATTCATAAAGGTACTAGGGCTAGTTTTACGACCTAGTACCTATTAAATGCTATTACTAAAAGTACTAGATACGAACATACTAGGTGATCACATTATCACGCTATGGTTATATCAAAAGAGAAATTAAACCCTTTGTAAAAATATAAGAAAACTACAACTTCACAAGTGAAATCGCGAGACTGAGCTCGTTCAAAGCAGAAATCATTTCAAGTTCCAGAATAAGCCTTATTACTCAGGCAAGAAGAACAATAACAAATGTGATATTCGACCGTTTGAGTCACAGATCCGGTTCATTTAAAAGCTTCAAAACTAAACCTTATTGTTATAAAAAGAACGAAAGCATACGTGATAAAACCATTTGGTAAGCATGCGACTAAAGTGAATCTTATTTTCTAAACAGTAAAAGCAAAATTAAAAGTCACATGAGTTATCACCCGAGTTATAAAAAATGACAATGAAGTTAGCCAGTAACCAGCTCGCAATTGTAGAGTGAAGGCGTGTTATCGATCTTGCTTGTGACAACAACATTTTGACGAAAATTAGCTAAAAAGGTAAAATTTTAACAGTATTTGGAACTATTCCTCTTTATTTACTATTAAATTCATGAATAAAACTAAAATATGTATAAAATAAAGTGTTTTTACGTCGAAATCTGTAATAGAATTGGATGGTCGCAAATTGAGGGAGATGGCGTAGTGAGCTAGTTTTCGTCTATTTTAAAACGAATGATTACCTATGGTTTGAATGAAATTGAATAATATTATTTATTCTAGGAAAACGCCGGCCGCTTTAAACCTATATCGGGACTTGGCCAGGCGATTGGTGGAGGCATCAGGTGTCCAGAATGCTGGCTTTTATTTCGCACAGAAATTGAGCATTGCCATTCAACGTGGCAATGCCGCGAGCATTCTGGGGACCTTTCCCTCTTTAATGGTCTTTTAGTTTAGTTAAATTTGTATAGTTATTTTAGGTTTTAGTTTTTAGGTAGTATTTTTAAGTTTTCTTTAATTGTCTTCTTTTTAAGTTGTACACAAATAATGAGAATTCTGTGGTTGTACATAATAAATAATCCAATATTTATTCTAGTATTTTTCTTTTTTTTATTAATTTTATATTTTTAGGGTAAAGAGGCGTTTTCCAAAAAAAAAAGAAATCCTGGTAATAAAAGTACCCAATAGATGGCGTCAGATGTACCTTGAGGTTTTTCTGTCACTGTCAAGACATGAAAGACAAAAAATGTACGTGTGCCTTTTTTTTCTCGTGTTTTTTGGCTCCACATGTGTATTTAGACAATTTCGAGTAACGTAACTATGTATTTGACTTCATTTGAAATATTACAATAGTTGACACTGGCTAAATACACAACGTGTGGAGCCAAAATTTACGATTTAAAAAATAAACATAAAATATTTCGACAGAAATAACAATGACAGGTAAAACGATAGGTCTATTACGCTATCTAGTAAGTAGTTTAGTACTATTTTTTTTTTTTGGAAATCGCCTCATTATGTAATAACACTATTACACCTGCACTCGCGGTAAAGCCGGCAGCCGGCACGCCCTGTAAAAAACGAGTAAGAAAGAGAAAACCGTATATTTTTGCTCTTGCTCGTCTGCTGCGCGCCGTACCAAGTCCGCAGTCTCTACCCTACTACTTTACTGAGGGCATGACTTGGACTTGACCGTGACTTGCTGTGCTTGACAGAATATGTCCGGGACTTGTTTTAATTGTGAAGTATTTTACTTCAGTTGACTGGTATTATAATAATATATTGTATATCGGATATTGACTCTCTCTGTTTATTTGTAATAATTTCAATTTTCAATTTTTTTGTTGAAGCAATCACGCTATTAGACGAATAAATACTCTGTTGTGGATATTATTTTAGTTTTTAATAAGTTTTTTAAATGTTTTTAGAACTATTATTATTAAGATAAATTATAATTATATATATCTTAATAATAATGAAAAATAAACAAAAAAATACACATAAATAAACAAAATAAATATAAAATACACTATGTGTGGAGTAATAAACAGATATAAGTATAAAAGTTCTTTTGTTTCAGCTTACTTCAATGGAACGGAAAAGGAGAAAAAAGACAGCTCCGTACACCAGAGAAGCATTAAAGAAGGCTCTACAAGACATACGGGACAACAACATTCCAATAAGAACAGCCAGTAAAAAATACAAAATACCTAGAACTACCTTAATCAACAGGGCAAACAAACGGTCTTTTGATGCACTTAAGAAACCTGGACCGACTCCCGTGTTAGGCAAAGACGGAGAAAAAAAAAATAGTCAAATGGCTTATCCACATATCAAAGTGCGGATTCCAAATAAAATTTACGGAGATTTTGGACACTGCACAACAACTAATCAACGACAGCATGATCCCAAACAAATTTAAAAATGGACGCCCAGGCCGTACGTGGTTTGATGCTTTTCTAAACAGGAACCCAGAAATTGTCACACTTCAGAAGGAAATCAACAAAACTACTAAAGCTAAAGCAACTGAAGAGACTTTGAGACTGTGGTTTTATGAACTTGAAGCGTTTTTGGAACACAGAAATCTGAGTCACATTTTGGAGCGTCCTGAGAACATTTTCAATCTAGACGAAACCACCTTTGTCTTCAATCCTGATACCGAAGAGATTTTGGGTCCAAAAACTCTACGAAACCTATACAAATCGAAAACTAGAACTGAAGAACTTGACTTGACTGTGTTGGTCACGGCCAACGCAAATGGAGATTTGGGTCCACCTTGCATCTCATTTCCTTACAACTTACCGCCAAGTAAAGTTTTGGAAAATATGCCTCAAGATTGGTGCTTGGGAAACTCGGATTCGGAACAGATGATGAGTTTCGTCTTTTTCGAATACATAACTAACTATTTAAACAACTGGATCGAAAGTAATAGAATTGAGAAGCCCGTACTTTTGCTGGTAAATCAACTGACATCGCAACTGTCTCTAACGCTTTGCGCAATTTGTGAGGAATTACAGATCATTTTGTACGCTATCCCACGAAATGCAAGTCATATAATACGACCGACTGATGCTGGTATATTCTTACCGTTGCAGAAGAACTGGAATAAAATTGTAAAGGAATTTCTTGATAGGCCCGAATGCTTCGAAGCTTCTGTAACAAAGACGAACTTTGGCCAGTTGCTCCGAGACAAATGGCAAGATGCTGGTCTGTCGGCGAATATTAGAAGTGAATTTGGAAAGTGTGGTCTTTGTCCGTTCGATGCTGAAGCCTTAGACTATTCAAAATATTTTGAGAAACCGCTTTAGTTAGGATATTTTCTGAATAAAACGCAAATTTATAAAAACGAAGCCTCCTATTAATTGCCTGTTATTTTTTCTCTTTTTAGGGTTGGTCCATAGTAAAAGTTGTTCATAATGATGAGTATTATGACCCTTTTTCGGCTTAGCATATCCTTTCCTTATAACCCTGTATTAGAGATAGAAGACATGAGTACATCAAAATATAATAAACTAGTTGTTACCCGTGACTTCGTTCGCGTGGACATAAAAAAGTATTGATATACAACTCCTTTTTTTAACAAGATCCGTACATCCGTTTAGCCGTGATAACGCGACAAACATCCAGACAGAGAAAGAAAGTTACTTGCTATATTTCGTTACCTAGATGGCGCTGATCCATTTTTGTGCATTTTTTGACGTGTTTTATGGTCTGACAGTTGTAATGTATATAGGGAGTTCCGAATCGCGCAAGCGAAGTTTTTTCCTAGAGACGAACGTATTAATTTTCATACCTCGAAGCTTTATTGATTTTGATACTACTGCGGTTATATACCTCTGAATTATATTGATCCGAGCGCATATCGTACTCGCGTCTGTTTCATGTCAGAACATAATGGTGTCAATTCTGTTGTGCTATGTTCTAGACTAAACTAAAATTGACAGCTCTAAAATTGTTGCCGTTCTTCGAAAGTGTCGCAAATAATTTTAGTCCTGTCAGATGAGTTTAGTGAGTGGTACTGCAGAATGGACACCATCATATACTTTATTTACCAAAAATACGTTTCATAAGTGCCTATCGTTATTAATTACGTATAGTTAAATATAAGGGAACTAGCTGCGCCACGCGGTTTCACCCGTTATTCTACGAAACCTAATATTTTTCCAGGATAATAAGTCGCCTATCGCGTGCCTATCGCATAGAAAAATGTCAATGAAACTCGAGAAAATGTATGGAACAGCTGTTTTTTCTCTCGATTTCAGGGTTGGGCTCATAGTAAATACACATGTGGAGCCAAAAAAACACGAGAAAAAAAAGGCACACGTACATTTTTTTGTCTTTCATGTCTTGACAGTGACAGAAAAACCACAAGGTGCATCTAACGCCATCTATTAGGTACTTTTATTACCAGGATTCCTTTTTTTTTGGAAAACGCCTCATTGAGTTTCCTATTCAATTGATTTTGTATGAAGTAAGAGCAGCGCCATCTAGCGTCATCCAGATACAATACTCACACAGATTCTAATATTTCATTTACATCTTATTTAACTTTGACGCGATCGAATAGAGGTAAACAATCGGAAAACTCGCAATCGGCACTCTGGTTTAAATATTACATGTTTGAATCACACTGATTGTACCAAAACTTATTTATGGATAACTGAATTATCTTACCGGCGTATTCCACTGATAAACGTGACTTATCAGAGCAGAGAACACGCGTGCTCCTGACTAGGTTACACCGCTTACTGAGGAATGAGAATGACCAGACCAGTGTTGTACAAAGTTCATTTTGGGGCTGCCGTATCTAGACCTCAAAATTGCCGTATATTGGGACAAATATATGTTCTAATTTTTCATTAAATTGTAAACAAAATTATGATCGTGGTTAGAAGTTATGTCTATTCTTCTCTTATCTTCCTCAGTATCGACATTTTCACCCTATGATTTTCTAATTTTTCTGATCAATGTATCACCGCTCACTAATCGTAACACCTTCTCTAAGCTCAATGAAACGATCATACAAACCACTTATTAGTCCAACATCTCAATTTTGTCCTATTCATAGAGGGCGTTGTTCAACGGGGAATTCCGGGAACTCGGTGAGTTACGTTACATGAAAAAATACTAATGGCAGTTTTTGATAACTCTTTCGTGGATTACCGTATATTTCATACAAATATTATACGTCTTTGGAAGTGCTGCCGTATGCCATATTTTTGAAACGCAGCGTGCTTAAAAGCCGTATAATACGGCAATTGGCGTATTATGATGAATATTATGCATTTACGTCGACGAGAATTAACATTGAGTATTAAATCCAACAGAGAAACAGCTCCAGCTAATAGAGACATTATCATCAGCGAGAAGACGTCCACTACTAAACACAGGCTCCGCCTAAGAGGGGCTGCCATAATCCCCACGCTCGGCAGGTGGCTTGGGGATCGCAGATCGTTCATTTGCTAAGAGGACGCTGCTACCCGTCCTTCGTTGTTTCTGGTCTCAGTTTAAATACATAACCGGGTCACCGGAGATATTAGATTTTAAATCCCAGTATTTACGCTGCAAGCATTGCCCTTTCAATCCGGGACACAGTAATGTTTGCACACTACTGCGGCTAAATAACTGGCAAAGGACAATAGAGACATAGATAGACGCTACTGTTGACACCAGACATGTAATATACCATAGAACAGTAACAGCTATAATCTGTATCTAGAACAACTGGCAGCCTTATCGTCTAAAAACACCGGTCAAGTGCAAGACTGACTGGCGCACCGAGGATTCCGTATAATAGGTACCTATGTATTCGTGAATACTAATTAAATAAATCGTGGTAAATATCCCATTAGTATTTTCCTTCTAGCTTATAATGTAGTAAACAAACGCCAACGTCAAAAGGCGGAATTAGACGGTTCATATTTTTACTGTATTACGTCAGGATTCTGAAACCTTTGTTAAATTTGACAACAGATTAATTCTAATGCTGCCTTTGTCTGGCACTAAGCAAATGACAAAGACAGCAATATACTTAACTGTTGTCAAAGTTAACAAACGTTTTAGAATCCCGAGGTAATTAAGACGTTTGATCTGTCATTATTGATGTGCCTCTATGATGAAAGTCACGGACCAACCGGACGCTTTCATCGGCATCGATATTTCATCGGTCATCATCAACGTGTCACCGCGACACTGTGAGATAATTTATGGAAAAATTGGAAAACGCTTGACTTTACATTCACTTTGCATATAACGTGTAAATAGAAGAATTCATTCGCTGTTCATCATTCACTAAAGGTTCAGTTTGGATGACCCGTCTAATTCCGGTTTAAAACAGTAGATATTTGGTATAATTTGTACCTACTTATAATTTCAATAACTTTTACGAAGGACCAACCTTGAAATCGGTATAAGCTTCTTGATTGAAACATTACTAGACTGATAGCCGAAAAGGGCTCATAGTACTCATCATTATGAACAACTTTACTATGGGACCAACCCTGAAATCGCGAAAAAAAATTTTTTTAATTACGCTTTTCGACTCGATTTTTTTCTTTCTTCCTAAAGAATAAGCTAGCTATGTATACGCCTATTTGTGGTAACTTTTAATTAACTTTAAGTTAAAATATTAAAGCTGTAGTTATCCTAAAAGAATAAAATAAATAAGTAATTCCAATCGCAAGGGACTTGGGAATCGAGAACGCTCACCGTTAAGTATTAGCTAAGGTTAATAAAAGGTCCAGTTATTCAAGATAGAAAATTGACTTTAATTGCTAAACGTTAAACTTTATTTTTTTTATGCCATCTCCTGAACTCTTCTACCGCATTCAACACATCATGAGCAAAAACTTTTGGCATCTCCAAAGCTAAGAAATGTCCTCCATCATCCAAGACTGTAGCATGAATGAGGTTTGGGTATTTGGTCTTAAGGATGGTAGGAGGCTGATACACGATCTCCCAGGGAGCTTGCAGCACCCAGGTCGGCACTTTAGTTGGTTTGCTGAAAAATTTCAAAAAATAATTATAAAAATATTGATGATCCGTGGGCTCATCCCGTAACTCTGAAAGCGATAGCGAGAGTTGCGCGAGCGGGACCGCGCATAGTGCGACTAAGTTGGTACGAGCGAGATGGCATGCTCTCGCAATCAGAATCACGAACGTTTCAAAGTTAGAGGATAACCCCGATGGTCCATGGGGCCTTGGTGTACCTATAGCCACCGAATGAACAACGTACCAGCACTTTTATTCGAATTTAATGGTATTCCATGACTATATTTTGACTTTCGGCAAGTCTGCAACCAGCGCGCGGAAGCCCCGCTCAAAGTTCTAAGGTTTAAAGTTGAAAATCGCATATCATACTTGATGAGAAAATGGTAACATTTAGTTTTTCATTGCTTTTTTGCCGATTATCGGAAATATACAAATCAAATAAAAAAACTACCTGGTCCGCCGTGTAAACCACTAGCTTGGATATTTAATTTGTAAAAAAATTGTAGTTGTCGCTGAAAATTCAGAGTATTTGATTTCAGAAGGGTTTTTCAGGGGGTCATTTTGCGATTTTTTTATTTTGTATCTAAGACAGATTTTCGAAATTTTATTCGGTTAAACGTAATTTCAGTTTTATTTTCTATCTGCAGTATTGTTTGCACCTGATTAAGTAATCTCGTCACTTCGAACAAAGCGCTGAAAAATACTTTTTGTTGTTTTGCGATTGTACCTCGCCTTAAAAGTAGTTGAATACATAGTATATGTACGTATACTACGTAGAATACGTAGTAGTTGAACCAATATCCAATTGTTCATATGCACGTAGATTCAGTGGAACTGATTGCTTTGACTATGACTCACTTAAACCACGGCATAGAAGACGGGAACTAAGAATAAATACCATCTTGTTCTGATTATTCTTTTGCCACTTGACACTAGAAGGACTTTGAATCAGATTTGTAAACTTACCTATACACTCCGTTGAGAGAAAACTGCTTATTCAAAGACTCAGTATAAATTCTAAACGAAGTCGATATACTATTGCTAGCCCAGTACATCATAAGGTTGTCGATGAGGGTATCTCTCGGGTAGTGGTTGAGGCCGCCGTGTCCTCTCGACACGTAGTAACTTCGAGTCCCGGTCGAGAAAATTTGGAAAATGTACGCTAAGAGACCGGCTGGTGAATCGGAGAGACCTATACCTGTGAAGATGACAAATGGCTAATGGTTAGGTGCTATATGAGTAACATAGCTTACGCGTAATTCTTCCTGTGTATTCCAATATATTTTGTGATATATCTCCCGATATAAATTGTTTCTATTTTCATGATACACACTACTTTCTTCAATTCGCGCAAGGCTGTACTGATATTCTCTATCCGAGATTCTGGGACATTATCGCACACACGGTCATCTGACCCCAAACTAAGCAAAGCTTGTAATATGGCTGCCAGAGACTGATATACGTACATAGATATTTTTTTAAAACATACTTATATAGATATTAACGCCCAGACATAGAACAAACACAAATATTCATCACATAAATGTTTGTCCTAGATGGGAATCGAACCCACGCCCCCAAGCACAGAACGTAGGTTCACTGCCAACTGAGCCACCGGGGTAGTCAAATTTGATGCCCCGATGTTGATTGATTGATTAAATGATTGCTGTTGGAGTTTCTTTTCGTTATAGACTTTACGTCAAAAACTAGCGGTAGAAGCCCCACTTCGACCCACCCCATTTTCTTCCGAAATCATGTAAAAAATGCCATGGTTCATAGCCTTACCTAGAGTATCAGGTTTCGTCGCTTGCAGATGCAAGTAGCCAGTCTCTCCTAGTAGTGACATTAGCGTCCTATTAAAAGAGTAGATTCGCTCATCCTTCGCAGGGTCCACTACTGACGGAGGGTTTAAAGCTCCTAGGACATGCTGGAACAGCCCTTTGTAGTAGGTTCCTGATATAGCGAAATTGGTGTGAAAGCCGAGAACTTCCTGGAAATTATATAATAATTGATATTAAACTGTATCTGTAACTTTTGAAGATTATTTGCAAAGTGAAAGATTGCAGCGGAAAAACATATGAGATTTGTTGAAGATAAACTTTTAAGATAGACTTCCGCACAGTAATGCCTGATTTAAACAACTAAAAGCGATATTATGATGTATTATGAACGTCAATGACAATGCGACATGCAGCAACCGCACGCCGGTAAGGCGGATAGTAACTGTGTTCACAATTATCATCATCAACAGCCGGAAGACGTCCATTGCTGAACATAGCCCTCCCCCTAAGTGTTCACAATGTTGCTACGTATATATAATTGTAAACACTGTTGCGTCGGTACCGTTCGAAATGTCATTTCTCCCGTCTATATGAAATAATATAATTTTAAATTTAAAAAAACGATTTCATCAGGACTATATAAATAAATTTGCTTCGTCGTAGTTGCTTTACAATGTTAATCGAGATTATCTTGGCGCCACCCGTGAAATACGTATCATTGAGGAGTTCCGGTGACCACCAGTGGTCTTCGCCGTCAGTTTCACTTCACCAAATGATACTTTCTGAATGCAAATGCTTGATTTGTAAAATACCAAAATTGCTACGTGTAAGCCTTATTTAAGAACCCTCAATTCCTCATAGATACCATCATCAGAACTGGATTTTGATAAAAATGGGCCAATCTATAAATATCTTCTTTCAAATAAAAAAATAATTTTCCAAATCGGTTCATAAATGTGCTGTGGTAACAAACAAAAAATTAAAACAAAAATTCAGTCGACTTGAGAACCTCCTCCTTTTTTGGAAGTTTGTTAAAAATTATAATTTGTGATTACACAATACCATTATTAGTGTTAAAATAATGATTGCTTATTTACCTCTTGAAACAATGTAGCTAAATCAGCGCCGACCAAGCCTCCCCAGTCTCCCCCCTGCACGTAGAACTTCCTGTGTCCGAGTCGGTGCATCAGGTTCCTTAGAACCACTGCTATGTTCTCAGCATTCAGCCCGGGACGATCAGCTGACTACAAGATAAAAGGTTATTATGAATGTTAATGTCACACTAAAGTTTTAAACAAAAACTTTACTTTACTGTGCAACACATTTTAAAATCATCATCAGCAATATCCCACTGTTGAGATACCGGCCTACTCTCGAAGGATGATTGGGCCATCTCCACCAAGCTGATCCAGTGCGGGTTGGTGGATTCACATACGCCATCGAAATTCTTCTCCGGAAATATGCAGGTTTCCTCGCGCTTCTCCGAAAAGCTAGTGGTCCGTAGGTAAGTTCCAAAGAACTCATTGGTACGGGCCCGCCCGGGTTCAAACCCACGATTCCATGAATGTTAGGCGAGCGTGCTTCCACAGAGCTACCACGGCTTACAATATTTTAAAATATGTAGCTTACTTAAAATAGTTGTGAACTGCCTATTCCAGGCATTATTAACCTATTCTACCTCTTATGATATCGACGGTTTCCAATTTCTCGAAATACTTTCATAGTGATTAGTGAATATCACAACCGTTTTGACCATACTGCGCACCTTCCCTATTTTATACCTTTAGAAAAAGACAAAATACATTTTATCCGAGACGTTCATACGCCCGAGCCGAGGGCGAGGGTAGTTTTGCTATAATAGCCGTAATCCCCACGTTTAGCATATGGCTTGGGGGTAGCAGAACTCACACAGTTTACTAAGAGGACGCTGATGCTCGTCCTACGGTGGGTTCTGGTCACAGTTTTAGAACATACTCGGGTTCGTGGATCCTAGCTTCTAAAGTTCTTGGGAAAATTAGGATGAGCCACAGCAGGCAGACCAAGGATTTCAAATTATTAGTTTCGCATGGAACCCTAATAGTTTACTACCCTTAAAACTTATAAAATTATGTACATCAAAAATCATATATCATATAGGCCCTTCGTACACAAGTCTCCGAAATCCGACGACTTTAGTCTAGGCTAGGCTAAAGTCTTCTATTGCAATATCTAACCGACTACTACAATATAAATATTTCAGTTTGGTTGCAGCAGTCGACTGGATAATTAGACGCTGTGGGCTTATCCCGTAACTCTGAAAGCGATAGCGAGAGTTGCGCGAGCGGGACCACGCTTAGTGCGACTAAGTTGCTACGAGCGAGACGGCATGCTCTCGCAATCAGAATTACGAACGTTTCAAAGTTAGAAAATAAGCCCACTGGCTGTGCCGACCACAGAAGAGAAAATTGTTTTGTGGTGCCGACCCGCCACCGCCGCGAGGCCGCCTTAACCTCATTCGTCGGGTATCGAATACTTGCGTAGCGGTGTGTAAGAAGGGACTTAGATTACAAGAGAAGACCAGTCATAAAAGTCATAGAGTTAGAAAGTACTTACATCAGAAAACCCAAAACCAGGCAAGCTTGGTGCGATCACCTCCAGAGCAAAGTTTCTGTCGGCGCTGACTGAAGTCAGGAACGGTATGGCCTCGTAGAACTCCCTCACTGACCCTGGCCATCCGTGGAGGAGCAGTAACGGGACGATTTCCACAACATGTGGGACCTGAAACGGAAGCCCCCGATGTAATCGGGTGCGGGCGGCGATATTTCCCGGGTATATTCATATGTATACATAAGCCGAAGAAACGGAATGACAATGACGTTATCACCATCTTCAAGAGACGATTTTAAATATCTTAGATAGTCTTATGCTAACCGTGATAGCAGGTAGGATAGATACATAAATCATAGATACATTACATAAATCATTGTTGCAGCCTACACATTGCACACTGCACACAGTAGGACCTAAATAATCAATGTAAGGGTTTATGCATGTTTACTTCATAATTAATTGATTGTATAATGTTGACATTTTATTTTGATTATTTTAATTTCAATTGTTAATATTTATTAATTGGTAATATTTATTGGCATGTAGGTAATTTTCATCTAACCATTTTACTACTGATTCAGCTACCAAGTCGACAAAATTTTTATGACTGTTTACTGTAATTCTATTTTTACTGGACACGATGACTGACACATCATCTCCAAAAAGTACACATTTTTGTTTTATAGCTAGCGGCAAGTCATTTATATATATTAGAAACAGGAGGGGACCTAATATACTACCCTGCAGCACACCACTTCTGTTTACTTGGTATGCGGATCTCGACGGAGTAAGAACCTGGGTTTCGTCAAGGAAGTAGTAGTATTTCAGTGACTACTATTTTTTTTCCGAACTTTTGTTAGCTAAATGTTTTTTTTTCTCTTTTCCATCAAATTCAAAGGTATTAAAAATTAAATGGTCTTTGTAATATATCTGATATTATGATCTATAGACAGTTACAAAATCAAGTTTTTGGAAATTCACAATCTACAAAAACGTATACTTTTCAAATGGAGCAATGACCGACTTAATCTTGAGCGCGAAAATAAATGCAAATAAGATAATGGATAGTATTAAAACCAGTATTTATTTAAATATTTCAGATACTTCTTACTTCCTTTACATAATATTATATGAAATACAAGTCAATTTATTCATAAATTATAGACATATTAACAATAAAATATAACCTACTTTAGTACTTTAATTTAAAATACAAAATCTATTTTAAATATTTTAAGTAGCATTCGAGCTATTCGGAAAAGAAATCAACTTTAAAACCGTAGAACTAGTTTTCATTAAACAGGTCAGAGCAAACACGAATGGTATTTCTATTTTTTTTAAAAACACTTTACAATTTGCGACACGAAACATACTAACAGAGTTTTTGGCGGGAACGTGAAGAAGTCATGTCGCGTCATTGTATTATTTTCCAAAACTTGTGTTATTTCGAGTGTTAATGTGTAAAAATGGTGGATTTTTATCCATTAAGTGTTCGTGAACGTGCACGAGCGTTGGTGAATAGTATAATGTTGTGAAACGACTCTTCGTGTTGTTTCCAAAACTCCATTGAAACCTCAGTATAGTCTCCATCGCTTTACTGGGGCATGCCGTGGACTTGACTGTAACTTAGTTTGCTTGAGTTAGACTATGACTGAGGCTTATTTTAATTGTAAAATATTTGACGTCACTTGTAATATTAAAATACTTGACATTGGCTAAATACACAACGTGTGATGCCAAAAAATAAGAAGGAAAAAATCATACTAACAGACACGCGTCAAACGTATAACACGGCGCGGTAAGAGGTCAAGGGATAATAAGGTCGAAAAAGGCTTACCACACAGAATTCTCCTTACTTACCACTGGAACCACCCTAATAAAATGTATATCCAATCCTTGTATATTCGTCTTGAACTGAGGGAACTGGTTCAAAAACTCCTGCCGTTCCCCAAAAGGGTATTCATTAGTCCAGTAGTTTAACCAAGATGGCAATTCTTGAGTGTTGAAGCCATATTCGAAACCAACGCCTTCAAAAGTTGGTTTGGAAGGTCGAGTGTTCCTAAGCCGCTGTCTGAGGTCTTGTAACATCTGAAAAGGTAGAATAAATTACAATTGCATGAAGATTCATGTAACAACTGAATAACGCACAGCCACTCATGCGATGCCTAAATTTCCTGTTTTTGTTTATTACACAATTAAAAAAATAGTTTATTGCCACCGGTGGGAAGCATGAAATTCTGCCAAAAGAGTGTTTCCTGATATATGACGAGAAATAAGTTTTTTTTTTTTTAAATTCTTGGAAGTATTTGCGAGGCCATAGGCCGATTCTGTTTAAGTCGAAAGCCGAAAGCCGAGGAGCAACCTTCTAGCTCGATGGCAGCACCACAAAACCACGGGCAAATAGTAATATATACTTACGATAAAAGAAAGAGCAGGAGAAGAGAGAATGGTGGGAGAAATGAGAAGAGAGGCAACGGAAACATAAGGAAAGTGTATGCTAAGCCGACAGGGGCTCATAGTGCAACCTCAAATCGAGAAGAAAAAACGGTATTCCATACATTTTGTCGAGTGTCATTGACATTTTTCTACGGAACAGATATCAGATATATTTTGATAACTTTTCTTCGTTTTCAGGTTTGGTCCCAAAGTAAAAGTTGTTCATAATGATGTGTACTATGAGCTACACCCTTTCCTCATAACCCTGTATAGAACAGAGCACAGAGCAAAGACTGTAAACATTGAAAAGTAGGAATAGTGAAAAGAGGTCAAAACTGATTAAGACGAACGACACTCTTAGATTTTGGGTTTGTTGTCGTGAGGAGCTTTCAATACCACCACAAAAGAAGATTAGAGTCTGTATTGACTCCGGGTGCAAAGCACTATGGTGCAACGTTTCGCTCAGCGCGCAAAATTCAAATTTTCTTGCGTTTTTTGTCAATTACAGCGTAATTACTCATCGTAGGTTCATGAAAACTAATTTTGCGACAATAAATAAGTATCAAGAAATTACACCAACTAAAAATTCAAGTTGAAAGCTAATAAATATGTGTATTTCTCACTAAAACAAAAACCAAGATGAAAAACAGCTTATTGAAATTTGTAGCTAAACCGATGTTATCTAGGTGATCACTTTACCCGTAATTTCTTAAAACAACTTATTTAATGGCGCAAAATTGGTTTCAATAAATCCACGTTGAGTAATTAAGCTGTAATTGACAAAAAACGCAACAAAATTGGAAATTTGGGGCGCTGAGCGAAACGTTGCACCTTATATTGACAACCAATTATTGTAAAACACTTGTTCTGTAACAACTTTAAATATTACGAGGAACAAAGAAAATATCAGAAAAAAATATTGACTTTAAAATTATTATTTATAATCAGACTATCAACAAAACTATTTTATAGAACAAAAACCAAAATTTTACTCACATCTTCATCAAAGACGATTTTAAAAGGTCTTATCGATGTATCGTTTCCTGGGCCCCACCGTTGCTCCCCAATTGTTATATTCTTGCTATAAACCGAATTTAAAAAGAAAAAGAAAAAACCAGTTACAAATATGGACACGTCCATTTTGCACGGCCGATGAAACTGTTTTGAAAATAAGCTGTATACAATTCGGTGGCAGAGTTAGGAGTGGTTCGTAGTAGTAGGATTCGTGAGAGATTTCAGATTACCACCTTCCTTGATTATAAAGCTGAGTACTCCCACGTTTTTACAGTCCATCATTATAATTTCATAGTTACTAAATTGTACTACTGCTGCTAAACAAATTCACGGAACTCCTTACATTTGTGTTGCCAGTCACGGATCCAGAATGTAGTTTTAAGAAGGGACAAACATGTTTAAAGCTGTCATTGTTGCGTCACATTATAGGTAATTTTTTCAAAAGACTATTTGTCTCCGTGGATACTTTTACTCGAAAAACTTATGATTTGAGAAAGGGGGCTTCAGACGCTTAGCCCATAAAAGAAGATCTTTGGACCACCAGCCTTAGAGCAACGGTGGTAGTCTAGGATATGAATACCGGAATCCCGGTATTGCGTAATACCGGTATTACGAACCAATATTACAATACCGGTATTCAGGAACGTCTTTAACCGATTGGAGGCCTTGGGCATATAAGTATATTGGGGCCCCTATGACCTTGACAGAACACTATTTTGTTAGAATAGACAAAGAAAGTAAATAAGCAAGGTTCTATATCTATTTTTATTTTATTTCAGTCACATTAAATAAATAGATAATTTATATAATACAGGGTTATGAGGACAGGGTATGCTAAGCCGCAAGGGGCTCAGAGTACTGAAGATTGTGAACAACTTTTGCTATGGGACCAACCCAAAAACCATATCAGAAAGCTGGTTTTATTTAAATTACTCGCATTGCTTGAGTAAAGCACTATACATGTACAAGCCTTGGTCCGCAATGACTGCACTGCTGGCCACGCTATAACGGCCTCGAGCTAAGCCTAGCTACGCTTTCGGCCTTCAAGCTTGGTCATCATTGCAGCCTTTGCTGTCCGCAGTCAGTAACAACTACAATACAAACAAAACACAAGACCAGACCACAGACAAATACAAGGATTTTTCCCTCTTATTTTTTGGCTCCACACGTCGGTTAGTGCCAGTGACAAGTTTTATAATATTTCAAGCGAAGTCAAATATTTATACGTCGGTTATAATTTGGTGATCTGGCAGGAATAAGGGGGGCCCTATCGAACGCGGGGCCCTGGGCATGTGTCCAGAGAGTCCAGTGGAAAGAGGGCCCTGCCGGTATTGAGCATTTCAATATCGGAAACCCGGTATTAGTTTCAAAGTACTTGATATAAGGGCACAACGTCTTAAGCGTATATAAATCACCTCTTTACGCTCTAGGACGTGCTTGCCACTCGGTACTGCTCTTTTACAGTATACCAGATTAGTAAGTCGCTTATACTTGTACCCGTCCTGCTCCTTTCAAGCCCCAGCTCTGGCTTTTATCCCATTCTAACTCTCTCCTATAAACCTCTGTTTCTATTATTGCTGTCCTGTATCCGTATAGCTTGCTCCCTTACCATTCTACTTTCGTCCAACCCACGGCCATTTTATTTTTTTTTTAATGCTAAGGTGTGAGAAGACGAGGAAATCACTCGCTTGATAGTAGGCATTTCGATTTTCCATATCACTTCAGTGCCATGCCACACAGAATTTTTAACTTCAACAGATCAAAACTCTGCGTGGCGCTGAACTGGGCTCATTACCCTGAGATATTAGATACTCCGAAACTATATTGGATGCATTACCCTTTAATCCGGAACACATTCATGTTTGCATTCTACTAATCGGGGTTGGGTAATCGCAAAGCATAATCGTTTGCTTTGCGGAATTGTGCCATCTGTACAAACTGTTTCTCTAGAGACAATGGGAACTGTCTCGAACGCAGGTTCGATGGCTTCTAGCCTCCCGAACAGGCCAGTTTCCGGAAAGGCTTTGGCACCATAGACCACATGCTCACACATCGCCAGATTATACAGAAAACTGACAAGTTTAATCAGCAAGTATTATATTTGGCATTAGTCCACACTATGAAAAAGCCTTCGTTTCAATCGGACCTACAACCACAAACCGGAAGACGCAGCGTTGACAGTCCTCCCACTAGGTCGACCTAAAAGATTTTGAAAGGACAACCGATAGATGCAACTGATAAATTGTTGTTCTGTGTGGGTTGTGGCGCTCAAAGATCCCTCTTTGAGCGCCACAACCCACACAGACAGGCTTTTCTTCAGCACTGGACGTCTTCTGCTTGATGGAATAAGATGATGGAAGTCAATTTGATCGTTTTTTGTTAATTTTCAGTGTTAATAGTGAGATTTGATTGAAATGGCAACTGTTATCAAGTATAGTTTACGAAAACCTCCAATACCGGTACTAATACCGGGATCCCGGTATTGAGGCCTAATACCAGACCCAATACCGGCACTGAAAATTGCTCCGGTATTACATGCCCTAGGTGGTACCGGCCTGAACGGGGTCAGCCTCTCAATAGGCCGGTTTTCACTTCGTATTTCCGATGATGGAGGCCAAGCCTGTTTTAGTTGCCTCACTGTTGTTATTTATGTTTAGTCTATTTTTTTTGAAAAATTTTACTGTTGTTTGTAAAAATATGTAGTTTTTGGTTTAAAAATTTTATCGTTAAATGTTCTTTCATGCCCCTTGATATTCTCGTGCGTGACGTCTCCTGCCGGCCCTAACGGAAGACCAGCGCTGGTTGCTCACAGCCGGCATCATGCAGAGGTAGTGACGATTTGTGACAAAAATAAAACAAAATATTGTGTTTTTATTTTTCAATTTTATTTTTTATTTATCTTTTATGTTTTGTTTGTATTTTGTTTTGTTTTTGTGGCAAATAAACCATTGTCTATTGTCTAAGCAGCCGCTAAAAAGTCACAGCGATCAGCTATCTAATATTACTGATATTCGGATCAACGATCCACAAGTCTGTAAAGGCTATAAGTATAAGCAAACATGGCGCTTACCATCAGGCAAGCGACTTACTCATCTAGTCACTTCAAGAAATAGAAAATATTAACGGAAACTTGCCTAAACGGATTTTAATGAAATTTAGTATGGAGCTAATATACTGGATAGCTTGTACACTGGATTAACACATAGGCTACTTTTTATCCCGCATAAATTTTACGGTTCCTGTAGGACAAAGGGTGAAACCGCGGGGCGCACCTAGTCAGAAATAATTAATAATAATAAATATTTGTGGACGTTTTACACACAGCGCCATCTAGCCCCAAACTAAGCAAGCTTGTACTATGGGAACCAGATAACTGATAGAATACATAAATACTTTTTTTTTTAAATGTAAATACATACATAGATTACATAGAAACACCCAGACAAAGAACAAACATCCATGTTCATCACACAAATGTTTGTCCTGGGTGGGAATCGAACCCACAGCCTATAGATCAGAAGGTGGAAATCCACCCACTGAGCCACAAGGCTAGTCAATTATTTCACTCATTTGCCAAACTTTTTTATTACTTGCCTTATCACTCGCCACCACACATTAGGGGTTTCAATATCAATAAGGGTAGTTTCCCAGGGGTGTTTACACTTTACACCCCGGGACAAAGTATACCTACCCTACCAAGCGCAAAATTCACGACAAACTTAATGACGCTTTGAATTTATACTCAAAACTTAGTTGAAATGATGGCTTACTCTCAAACACAGATCTCACCCTAGATTCTGCATTCAGGGTGCTCGAAGCGCACCACACATCATTCTAAATACACTTATAAGAAATTACTCTGATTGGTTGATTGTTAGGCGCGAGTAGGCGTAACCTTAAGATAGCCAATGAGAACGCTTGGTCGCAGTCCCCACGACCCGCGCCTTCCTCAAACTTTGGTGACTTTTTGTAGTAACAACGAATCTCGTAATGCGGTATCTAGTGTGATCTGAGTTCTCAAAGCATACTACAAAATTAAGGAGTATTTTGAAGACCAGGCTAAGAACAGTGATATAGTAACTAATTATAACATCTTTGTTACTATTTATGTAAGCATTTAAATAAGTGAGTATGTAAACATTTTAACACAACTCAAAATGAAGTTACTTCATAATTATCAGCTTTTAGATGCTCTACTGCTGGACCAAGCCTCCCTGAATATGTGGGTTTGCCATAATTTATAATTATTTTTTTAATTATTTTTGCATCAACGCACATTTCACTACCAATGCATAATACCGTAACGTTACACACGTTCTTTTCAGGATGTTCAGTTAGACGATAGACACATTCTTAGATTTCATTTCACTTATTCACTTCACTTATTATGGTACCAACCCTAAAAGTGCATTAAGTTGTTATATACACTTCTTCGAAGGTGAATGTTTTTTTTTCAGGACAGTTGTTTATTTTTACCTATACGACTGTTGGTCCCTCAATAAAAGTTGTTATATAATGACGACTACAGAGATATCCATTTTTTTTTTTACTTGGAGAAATGCGCACGCATACCGACCTGACACGGGGAGACAGTGCGGTGATATGGGACTTCAACCCACTAAAACTCCACGGTGTCCCTCCTCCACCGCTTGTGGCGGGACCACGGGAACGCTTACGCACACAACCGCTAATACACCGCGGCCGTCCGTCTCCGGACTCTCCTCCGGGGTCGGGTGCTGTACTATCCCCCTATCGCGACAGGAACCCTCAGTATTCAGAGCGGCCATATTTTGGCGTGGACTTCACGAGGGATGAAGTCAAGTGCCTAATGGGATTATGAGCAAGTGACGTCACGCACGTGTCTTGAGGATTGAATTCGTTTTGATATTTATTTAGGGCTGTGATATTGCTTATCTGAAAATTATATTCATGGTTTACTGGTTAGGAAGATAGGGTAGACTCGGCAACTACATTTTATAGCTGGTCCTAGAAGATCTTCGACCAAGGTCAGTCACGCCAAATCTATCTCGCCAATAGAATCGCGGTCAAAAAGTTGTGAAAAGGAGATAGGTACCAAAATTTATTTCAAATAGCTGAAAGGAAGACGCAGCGTAAGCAGGCATCCCATTAGGTGGACTGACGACATTTTAAACACAAAAACAACAAGTTTGATATTGCCGCGAGCGCTAGTCGTGAGCTTTTGTGCTACTTCCGACGCATCTCGATTTGTACGTGAACACTAAACTTGCATAGTATTACCATATTATGTTTGATATTTCGCGGCCGCAACCGCTACCGCTCCTGCGTGTTAACGTGGGTAAGCACTAACCGTCAGGCGAACGACTCCTTACTCAGTTCACTTGAATAGAGATTATGTAACTTACCTTTTTTAAATACAGCAGGCATAGAACAAATGAACATAATAAAACATTGTGATTTATTACGACTTGGTAATAATATAATTATAGAGAACAATCATTGTGATATTTGACTTACATAATTATCTGTTCATTTGTGATATCTATATTTAGTTCATACGACGTTTCATGACTTAGCTTTTAAAAGCCATTCGTTGTATGACTCGTAACTTTTTTTAAATTATAAATGAGAGCGATGTCATATTTTAAGACAGCATTAATTCACGAACATTTGTGAACTAAACACTGCATTTAGTTAATTTTATTAATAAATACTAAGTTATAACATAAAAATTGGTAGGTTCGTCGTCCAAGATAATTGTGAGTATTTTCTCTATTTTAATGTAATAGCCTAAACTATGTCTCGACTATATAACTATAACTCGCAACGAACAATGGCGTAATTTTATGTAATAAATCTTGGAGCGTCTTAAATATCATTTCTACAGGACATATGTAAATATTTTTCTACGTTTTTTAAATAAACATGTATAAGCTAGCATGTATAATGGGCATCAAAATATATAACAAATTACCGAACTCAATAAAACATGAATCGCGAGATAAACATTTTTTTAAATTACTGAAACAATTTTTAATAAATAAAGTATATTACTCCATAGATGAGTATCTAACAGATAAAAACATATAGCACTGTTACATAACTAAAGTTATAGTTACTGCTGTCCCTCTCTCTACTCTTCTACTTCTTTAGCTGGTACCCGACGGGGTCCACAATTGTGACCAAAATGTAAAACTACTAAGTACCAACATACATTGTGGAATGCTAAAATAAATATGAATATGAATATGAATAAAAATATCAATAAAATTCATAAAATTGAAACGTCATTTCCTTCATAATTGTTATATCAGCCTCTTATCCTCCTGTTACTATTTTATGAAATATCTTTTATTTGACTTCCTGGTTCGGAAGTCAAACTCTTTTATTTTTAAATTATAATTTTTCTTTTCTGGATCTGGACTGCCTTTGGACTTTACGGATATTGCTTTTTTTCTGTGACTACTGCGTACCCGAGAATTCTGATTTTGCTTTATAGCTAACGACATTTTGTTATGTTCAGTTTTCATTCAGTTGATAACAATAACATAAACCTACAATACTTCGAAGCCTAATACCATTATTTTTTCGGCCACCTCGAAAAAAATATCTTATACGTTAATATAAGTTTTTTTTTAAAAACTATTTTTGTTCAATCTCAGGAAATGCTGCAGAATTACTAGCGATATTTTTGATCTAAAGACGCCGTGTATTTTACTGACATGAAACTATGTATGGGAGTTCGCCATTGTTATTTTGTAAGTTTTTATACACGGTGTTTTTAAATTGTCTAGGAAGCGGTTGTGAGGATGTTGCATACAAGATAAAGAACAAGTTTTGTAACACGACTTTTGAAAATTCTCAAAACAAAACCTGCTCCCACCATATATCCATTCCATACATTTCATTGCACGATCCACGAACATATTGTATGGAATACAAATTACCAGAGCCGTTTAATCCATACAAATATATTCTAATCTTACCTCCCTGATTCCCTGAAGTCACCATGGAAAATATTTTATTGCAAATTAATTAGGTTTATATTTCCCTCTGCCATGTTTTTTTTTTTTCAATTAATTTATCGTTAAGACCCGGCTTCCCTGATTCTCGCCATCTCGTTCACACAATTTCTATATTTTTTATTAAAATAAATTATAAGAAGATTTACTTTTTTTATTATTTAATTTGATTAGAATACCATTGCAAGTGTTTTATCTGTTTTTTGAGATTTGTTTTTTCTTCTCATTCGCCAAATAAAAAAATAATAACATGGGAATTGTTTTTAAAACGTTGGAAATGGTACTCAAAAGATTTTAAATGAACATTACTTTTTTCGTCATAGTATAATTATACAAAGAAGAGTACCAATGGCCTTAGAAAGATGCGTAGCTCGATTGTAGTAATAAGGAAAGTCGATAAGGATGTAAGATGTTGCTAGTGTTTAAACTGCGATATGATAGTCACAACTTTTGCTTGACTTGAAATAAAAATCCAAGCAAACTCATTCGTAATGGTACGGAGAAAATATGCTACTTGTTATGAACATCTTTGCATATAAGAAAAAAATGTAATTTTATATTTTACTAGCTTGCCGTGCGGCTTCGCTCCCATACAGTAAATTAAACACATCATTTCACCTCTTCAGTTGTTGATTTTCGAAAAATCCTGAGACATATATTTCTTTATTTTGTATGCTTAGTACACAAACCGAGTTTAATTGGCGCAGCTTGAAAAAAATCTCACTATCAGAATCATATTTGTCACACAACTGGAACTTCTTTTTTAATGTAGCTTATCGATATATTTTTTGCAACAATTTCGGGTGCTGTTTTTTTGGGGATTCACTTTTTTGTATGAGATTGTCATTCATCTGGTATAATTTTTCTATGTAGCGTGTTGGATTACACCATGAGCGTGTGTAAATCATCATGATTATGATAAGCCACGTTATTGTGAGTCTTTTTTTAACGAAACAGTTGACTTTGAGATCGATATATATATTTTTTTATTTTTCGTTTCCATTCGTAAAGATATTTTATGGAAACGATAGTTTATTTGAAACATTGACAAATTTAGTACTTTTAGGGTATTCAAATTCACTTCTATATACATAATATTTTACAATCATAATAATGTTAAAATGCGCAGCGAGACAACAGTGGGTGCAAAATCTTAATAATCTCCATCAAAAACCATCTTTGCCTCAAAAAATTAAAGTCTAATTTGCAACGAAAATTTTCAAGACGTTCAACCAATCATCATCTTGTCTGTCTGTGACACCGGTATGTTACACGTCGTGTTACGTAAGTATTATCAACACAACAATTCAATTCAACAAATAGCTCAGTGCACCTTCGACCTTCGTCCGGGACGGACGTGGTCCATCATTATTGTTATTTGCTAAATGTTGATATCAAAGTGATTAACAGTTTATCAGGCTAATCTTCTATCAAGGTATGTGATTGCTCGAAACTTCGGATATGATGCAGTTTTTTTTGTAGATAATTGTGTCGCCTTTTTTTGCATTTAAGGACCTAAACGGGTTAGTCCCAACTCCCCCATTAACTTTTTACTGCTGGGAATAACCACCGATGAAATGAATGGGGATGATTGGAATTAAAATTCCCAATTTCCTCACTAAGGTAGTTTGAGAAATCATGGGTACAATAAAAATCTCATTTGCATCAATGAAATACCGATTTATTTACATCAAGATTAATATTATATATAATAACATGTTTATAATTATATTATATATAACATTATATAAGTATCACAGTGTTCACAGAATTATTTAACTATAATTACCTAACACACGATAACGAACAAAAAGATTTCACTACACTAAAAAAAGAAATCAGTGGAAACCAGTGAGGACCTTAGAATAAAGGTGACAATGTAACTGAGTCATCTGAACTGTTGGCGTGACCTGGCAGCCTTGCTTGGAAGCCGGTTTTTAAGTACACCAGACTAGGAGTGTGTTTACTATCAAACAATAACAAAAAAAATGGAAAACTGTGAAAAAATGAAAAATGCATTTATTTACATAAACATAATAGGTACTGAAACCGAAAATAGGTACCGACTACTATGCAGACTAATGTTTATGGTCCGAACCCGGGGTCTCTATCGATGTTCTTTGGAACTTACGTACGGATATGCCACTGGCTTTTCGGTGAAGGATTTTTCAGAAGAAATTTGCTTATTTCCGGAGAAGAAATTCGTAGCGTATGTGAATCCGTCAACCCGCACTGGGCCAGCTTGGTGGATATGGCCCTGTCATCCTTCAAGAGAAGGCTGATAATCCCGGAGTGGGATGCTACAAGGCTGATTCAGATGTTTGTGACGGGATTTGTTACTACAGATAAAATTGGCACTTCCCGCACTAGGCTGAGCCTGTGTCGCGGGAAACTGATACAATTTCCTTAAGTATAGTATAGTTAAGTTTTGCTTCCAATTAACAAAGGCCTTGCTGCAAGGATATTGACTCTATGTTTATAGATAATTATTATTATATGATAAATGTATTATTATATATATATATATATATATATTGAGATTACTGCCTCGCCTGATTGCAACCTTAATAACTTCACAATATATATACAGTTCGGCGCGAACTGCTAGTATTACGATATTTTTTTTCCTCGAAATGAGTAAAATGTGTAATTTAATCTGAGATTACTGCCTCACCTGATCTCAACCTTAATAACTTCACAACCACTGGACCGATATTGTTCATATTCGAACTTAATGCTTGTCATCAAAAAATCATGAAAACATACACACAAACATACATACATCTATTGATTTGCTCCCGTAGATTCGTACACTTTCGCTTCACTCGGTCATATCAGGATAGGTTTTAATGTATACCTTACCAAACCATAACCAAATTTTGATCCCAAATGTCAACCAAACACCTTTAGTTGTTATGCAAGAAATAAGAACAATGAAATAAGTTGCATTTTTGTTTTCATCATCATCATCCACAGCCTTCTTTATTCAACTGCTGGGTCTCTTGCAGTGCCATTTGCCTCGGTCCTGCACTAATTGAATCCGAAATTTACCAGCGATTATGAAAATCCATATTACTTTTTGAAATCTTTATTTTATTATAGCTATATTAACAATAAAATATAACAAACTACCTACCTACTTAAAATTAAAACAACTTAAATTATAAACAAAAATAAATAAATTCAAAAACCTAATCTACAATGCTCTTGGTGGAGGGGAGAGTGGCCAGAATGCTGGCTTCTTAAAATCATCATTTTAGTTGAATTGTTTTGGCTAAATTCCATACAATACCATCGTCGCCGGTTCCGGTCCGCTCACACCCTGTATAATTTGAAAAAAGCAAATCTGTTTCGTAACCTCTGTTCAGATACGAGAATTGGGCCACGTTGTTTTATAATAATGTAGAGATAAAGAAATAATTATGACAGATTAGATACTGACTTCATTACCACGTACTTTATTAACAACTAGCTTCGTTCCGCGGTTTCAAAAAGTGCGAACGGGACAGAGAATCAGGGAGAATTATCAAAATACTTATTTTAAAAATCTTAGGCGTTAACTATACGTTGTGGGTAAAAAGCAAAAACTTGGTAAATTAATATTGTCTATAGTGTAAATTAATATTCAACTTGTCGAAAATTAAAGATAATATTCTTCTAAATTTAAAATAGCCTTGCAAGAATGACTGGGTAAAAATACCAAGCAGCATAGACAAGATTTGCAATTCAACAGTGATAGGCAAAAAATCTACCTACATGTGATGTTTTGTCTGATATCAATTAGTTTGTTATGACCAATGTCTTCAAGATGGTTTATAATAGCATTTAAACAGCGAAGATAGCTCAGTGATTAGCTTAAGACAACCACGCTCATGCTTGCCCATAAAAGTTCATTGTCACCCAGAATTTTGAACGACAACAATTCAAACCCATGCTCGAAAAAGTACTGCGCTCGTCTTGCAGAAATTTTAATGCTTAGTAATTACACTGAAAACATTGCCCTTCAAGTTAGAACACAATATTGCTTGCACACTACCTGCTTAGCGACTGAATAACTGGCAGAGCTACATCCTCAAAAAAACTTCTGCACTCCAGTAAAATATCCTTACCTCTTCCATACAAATCCTCTCCATGCTAATGTTGCCTGGAAGAGATTTCTTTAAGCGATAAGGCCGCCAGTTGTTACACTAGTTTTAAGTTGTTTTTTGGTAATTTGTATGTTATTTCTGGTGTGAACAATAAAGATTTACCTATCTATCTATCTATCACTACAGTAAAATAGATACCCTTTTGGATAAGTTTTCACAAAGAATCCTTGTGATATATAAATTGCTCATTTTGATCAGCATTATTTGATGTCCCAGTTCCTACTAAGTGTTTTTGGAATATGAGGGTGAGGTTTTGAAATTGTAGGTGAGGCAAAAGCGTAGAAACACTGGTGGGCGTGCTGAGCTGAGCGCATGTCTGCACCCTGCACGGTGTAGCAAATATGCCCGCATTAGTAATAGATAAGTTTATCAGCAGTATCCATTGTAAAGTCTCATTTGCGTCTTTTTCTAGATGGCTCGCGTCCTATTCATCGCCCCCATCGTGGTGTTAGCCCTCTTCCCCGTCTATTACTTATTCCTGAAAGGCCCGCCGCCTCTGCCTGAGATGGACCTCGACGCCTGGTGGGGACCTAAGGACATGAAGTCGAAGCAGGATAAAAGCATCAAGCCATTTAAAGTGAAGTTTGGTGTTGAGGTGAGTTGGATTATCGGTTTTTTAGAAACTTGCTCTGAATACACACGATCGCCATACAAGTGGCTAGTTCATTAATTTGTGACAGAGGTTTAAGTTAATAAGTTAACAGAGGTTTTTATGTAATACATTTGGTAGTGTAGACGTACAATTTATTAAATCTATATTTTTTTTAAGAACAAGCCCTTTTCTAGGAATCAACGTACAGACCAAACCGCTTATATAGATAGATAGAGACATGAAATTTGAATCAATTACTCCTCAAATGTTCTAGGTGAACAATAAGAACGGAATTTGGGAATTCCATCTCTAAAGGAGTGAAATAGATCCCCAAAGATTATGGAAAAAAAACATGCTAAGACAATGAAAGTCGCGTTGTTTACTGCAAATCACAAAAAAAAAACCGTCTTTAAGATTATGGTAAACGTAAACTAAAACATAAAAAAATATACAGCTGACTTCTAACCTCCCCCTTTTTTGGAAGTCCGTTAAAAATAAAGAAAGGCAAATAAAAATAATAAATATAAACAAATTTAACTTAATAATAAATGTAACTTTGCTACGGAATGATGGTTAGAGCTATTAATATCATAGACCAATGGACACAGAATGCTGGGGTGAGGAGCAGATTTTTAAGGTACTACAAACTGCTGGCGATCACAATAAACTACTTGCTCTTCTCTTGACAATGAATCATTTTCATTTTAGCTGGTAAAGGACCTCCAAGAAAGGATCAAGCGCAAGAATACTTACACGCCTCCTCTTGAAGGTGTTGACTTCGAGTATGGCTTCAACACCGGCCAGCTTAACAAATGGCTCAAGTATTGGGCTGAAGAATACCCCTTCAAAGAGAGGGAAACCTTCCTGAACCAGTTCCCTCAGTTCAAAACTAACATCCAGGGATTGGACATCCATTTCATTAGAGTTACTCCCAAGGTAAGTTTAACTCTGAAAATTTCTCAGCTAAACATGCTGGTAGGGTTTGAAAAATTCAGTTTGATCAATTTCTTTTATCCGTGGAATTTCTATGCCTCTGCAACTTAAGACTGTGGTGAAAAGTGGACAGACAAAATGGACGTGGAAGTAAAAGTGGGACCTTGACAAAGGCTGACTACTTAGCCCGATTTGCACGGTGGTACGGTACAATCCAGTATATTCTGTTGGCCAGCTACCACCCTCAAGTTGTATATCTGTCGTCAAGCAATCGGTATGTTCCGGCAGTCATACTTGTACAGTAGCCTTTCCGGGCTAGGTGTGTTTACAATCTTTGAAAACACCGTCGCATAACATCATATGAGTTGTGATCAAATGCCTAGCCTGTCAACCATAAAAATAGGCATTAAGTCTTGCAGTGGAATTACATTTTAATTGAATTGTCTATTAAGCCGATTTTTTTAAAACTATGATACCTAAGTAGAGAGGTATACCGAGACTCTCGTTCGCTCGCTCCTCAGTTATAGCCTCTAGAAGCTTTTTAGCAAGAGATTCAAAAGTGAACAGCCTGCATTAGAATCTGAAACCAATTTCTTTTTTTCAAAATGTCTTAATTGTAACCTAATATGAATATGTTAATCCAGGTGCCCGCCGGTGTAAAAACTGTGCCATTACTTCTTCTTCACGGCTGGCCAGGCTCCGTCAGAGAGTTCTACGAGGCCATCCCGCTCCTCACAGCCGTCAGCAAGGACCGAGACTTCGCCCTCGAAATCATCGCGCCCAGCTTGCCTGGCTACGGGTTTTCTGATGTAAGTATCGTTACGAACAATAATGATAGAGAACTTTACATCAAAGAAGCTTTTGTTATACATTATTTTTAAGTTTTCAGAGTAAAGATAACATGATGAAATTTGATAGAAAGAAATTGAGAAAGAATACGCGCTGTAATGGGCATCGTATCGTAGAAGCCGGTAAAAAAATGATGAGTCCTACAGACTCAAAAGGACTCAAAAGGTTTTGGGCTCAAAACCGATTTGCGGCTGTTTTAGCTGGCCAAGAGAAGAAAAAATAGTTTTGGCCCCACTGGTTAAGCTTGCCGGTAGATCTAAGTGTCCGGAGGGGGCAAAGCATCTGACTCACTGTTTCATGTACCAAGATATCTTATTGAACAACTTTCGATAGAGTTCAAATCGTTTATGAAAAGTAACTAACATTTAAAAAGGCGGTTACTATAGGATCCTCGATTGACCTGGACAATACATGCAACTTGATCTTTCAGCCCGCAGTTCGCCCGGGACTTGGAGCTACTGAGGTGGCTGTGGTTTTCAGGAACCTCATGCAGAGACTCGGCTACAAGAGCTATTACGTGCAGGGTGGAGACTGGGGATCAGTCATCGGCAGCAGCTTGGTCACTTTGTTCCCTAACGTGAGTAATATAATACCTCATGATCATTTGTATCCGGTTGAATTGATGATAAAATATAGTATTTGTTGGCAGCTCATTTATTTATTATTTGTATTAAGTTTATTGCACGCCATAATTATGGCTTCATCTTCATTAACCTCATGAGTCATAACTTTCTTTCCTCAGGAAGTCCTTGGCTACCACTCTAACATGGCCTTCACCACAGCTCCATCAGTGACGATCATCTCGATGATCTGTTCCTTCTTCCCATCCCTGATTGTGGAGGACAAATACGCCGATAGAATGTATCCTCTGTCTGAGAAGTACGCCACGCTGATGGAGGAGATGGGTTACATGCATATTCAGGCCACCAAGCCTGATACTGTGGGTAAGTACCATGCAAAATAATTTCTTTAATCTACTGCACCATAGTGCCAATTTGATATCTCAATGGCCTGCAGTTTATGACGATCATCAAGGTTACTTATTGCGTCTTACAATCAAAACAAATAGTTAAAAACAAATCTCTCAAAAATATGTCCCTTTCTTTAAGGCATGTACGTGAAGACTCTATGCTTCAGCCTTTAAACATCCCATTGCTGATCAGCCCACCCTCGAAGGGTGATTGGTCCATATCCACCTCGCTGGCCCTATGTGGTTTCGCAGATTCACATACGCCATCGAATTTCTTCTCCGGAAATATGCAGGTTTCCTCACGATGTTTTCCTTCACAGAAAAGCCAGTGGTATATCCGTACGCATGTTCCAAAGAACTTATTGGTACGGGCCCGCCCGGGTTCGAAGCCACGACCCTACGAATGTGTGTACTTCCACTGAGCTACCATGTCGTGAAGACTGTACTGTAAAGTTCTTAATTGAAATTATTCCTTTCAGGAGTCGCGCTCACAGACTCTCCCGCTGGTCTTCTAGCCTACATTCTAGAGAAGTTCGGCACTTGGACTCGTTTGAACCACCGTCAGAAGGCAGACGGTGGCCTTAGCTTTAGGTGGACTCCTGAAAAGCTGATCGATAACCTCATGATGTATTGGTCTACTCGGTCTATCACAACTTCGATGAGGCTATACGCGGAGTCTTTTAACAGTAGGCATTACGCTCTGCGAATGGATGAGTGAGTGTTTTTACCATATTTTTTGCTTCTCTGTTTCTTGGAAACGTAATAAGTTCAAAGTTATTTTTTAGTAAACATAAGTTTATACGTCAGATAATCAGGTAGTTCATAGAACTATTGAACAAAAACATTCAAAATTTTAACATATTTCACATACATTTACACTTAATTAACATAAGTTTAAGTATATTAAATGGTGCACTCAACGACTGAATACATTTAAACAAAATGAGTTGCCTACATCTAAAATCCATTAGATCTGGGTTTTTTTTAGAAACTTGTAATACATGGGTAAAATCATGGAGAGCATCATTGATTCTCTGCGACCGCTAGTCCCATCTCAAAAATCGTCAACATCTTTCAGGCCAACTTTTAGTACGGGACCAAAGCTGAAATCGCAAATAGAAAAATAAGCTGTTTCATAGAAAACTGTCAATGACACTCGAAAAAATGCAGCTGTTTTTTTCTCGCGAGTTTTGGTTTGGTCCTATATTTGTAGTTGTTCATATTGATGAGTACATACATACCTTTCAATAATACCACACCTTTCAGTAACTTTTGTATATATTTCCACTTGACCAAGCTATCCTTGCAGCAACCCTCGGCTCGGATTGTCAATTGCTTTACATCATCACAAACTTCGTCTCTTCCAGAATCCCAACTCCAGTACCAACCTGGGTCATGGAAGCTAAAAACGAGATCGCATTCCAACCAGCGTATCTCCTCAAGTTCAAATTTCCAAACCTGGTCGACGTGACCGTCATCGACGATGGAGGTCACTTCTTGGCCTTCGAGCTGCCTGAGGTCTTCGCCGAAGACGTGCTGAAGGCTGTTACAGCGTTCAGGAAACTTGCAAAGACCAGTGGAAAGACTGAATTGTAAATAAGTTGAATAGTTGTGTGCTTTGTATTGGAATGTGTAATAAAGTTTTGTTTCGTTATGAGTTTTTAATATTTTTAAACACAGAATTCTCAATGAGAATTATTTTTTATAAATGTTTTTACGTTTTGAAACTTTTTTTTTAGTCATCATTATCATCATCAGCCATAAGACGTTCACTGTTGAACATGGGCCTCCCCCCTACAGCGCCACGCCGTTATCATAACATAAATATAAAATTGTGTTTGGTATAATTTGCTGACGTAGAATCAATATTAAATTAAATTAAAATGTCTGGAGGTACGGAACATAGAAAAAGCATTTATGCTTGAGCCATAATACATTATCGTCGCCGACGACTCGCAGCCATGAATGAATGAATGAATATTCTTTATTGTCATACAGTTGCATTTTTAACAATTACAAAGAGTTTTGGCGGGAATGTGAAGAATTCATGTCGCGTCATTTTATTATTTTCCAAAACTCCATCTGAAGGCTCTAGTAAAGTTTTCACCACTTTACTGGGGCATGACTTGGACTTGATCGTGACTTGCTTTGCTCGCTTTTGACCGTGACTATGACTTTTTTGATAATATCTAGCAAAACTTGAGAATATATATGTATACTTGACACTGGCAAATGCATAAGACGTGCAACGCCAAAATCGTCTTAGGAGGAAAAAGAGAAAAAAAAAAGAGAATATGACAAAATATAAAATTTGAGTCTGCTCCGGCTAGGTATTTAGTTTAATTATTTATATTAGTAAGAGAGGTTGGTTCTATTATTAAGTACTTACAGAAAAAAACCTGTTATTAGTTATTTCCGGGTCAAACGCTAAGTTGACTGGCCGTGACTCCGGTATTATGCGCTGGCATTGGCGCTTGGATAACCTTGACAAGCGCAAACCAGTTTGACCACTTCTGGCAGATTTCTGCTAATTGGCCAGATTAGCCTAGTTAAATAACCAAGATAAAATATGGCAACTTTGAGAGTTTTCGTCAATAGAAAAACTTTTTCGTTTTATAGAAGCAATTTTTGTACGCGTACTCATTCGGTCGCATTCCTATCAGCGATGTGCAGGCATGGGGGGTGCGCGGGGCGGAGATAGAATCTTACCTACGATTTATTTGTAAACACGTCAACGCTCGTCGTTGTAAGCGGACAATCATCTTTGAAAATCCGACGTTTAAAGCGGTCGGTCGTTGTAAGCAGAGTCGTAATAAACGGATGTACTTTCACGGTAGCTCATATTAAAACCTAACATATGCCTGTACTTATGTCGTTGAAAACGTACTAAGCGGACTACACTGCACCAAACACACAAACTCGCATTTATATGATTAGTGTGAATTGGTCCATTATTTTAGCAAAAATCAATAAATATGTTGCTCGTGTAAAAGCACTGTTACGTACGTGCATTTATCTGTGCGTACGTGTTATCAACATAAAACTATTTAATAACTAGTTCAGTGTATTTCTTTACTTCGTTCGGGACGGACGTGGACTTTAAAAATCATTTTGTTTTTATGCAGTGACTAAGTACGCGCTTATCTTACGTTGTCAAGGTATGTGTTAGCCAGAAAGTTCTGATATATTCCTTTACACCCGTAATTTTTTACCATTGTATGTATGTAGTTCCTATAGTAAGTACCTCCTGAAGCCAAAACGGCTTTACCGATTTTGATGAGAGAGGTGTCCTTGCATTCCTTTTTAGGTACGCCTGGAGTGATTTGGGCCACATTTTGCAAAGAGGTATTTTGTTTATCTGCTTCCTGCCTACCCCTACCCCTCAGCGTACCCTCTAATGGTGACATATCCACCACGCTGCGCTGGCCCAGTACGAGTTGGGGGATTCACATACGCCATTGAATTTCTTCTCCGGAAATATGCAGGTTTCCTCATGATGTTTTCTTTCACCGAAAAGCCAGTGTTATATATCAGTACTTATGTTCTAAAGAACTCTTGGGGTTGCCCGAGTTCGAACCCACCACCCCACGAATGTTATGCGAGCGTGCTCCCATTGAGCTACCACCTTTTTTTTAAATATTTTAATAATATTAATATTTATATAATAATATTAATTAATATTAATATTAAGTGTGTCTCGTCCGGAATTATCTTCAGTGCCGATTCTACAGCGTGCATTTATGTCCCTCTTTAGCTTAATATCTGATAAACTGTAGTCATGCGCCGAATCTGTAAACAATAAAATTGTATGGAAGCAAACATTTAATTTATTAATTTCTGAACATGTTTTTATTTCCATAACTTAAATAACATAAAAAATAAAATAAAGCCTGTGTAAAAATAAATCATAAATATTCAAACAAGTTAAAATAAACAGTAATCTAATAAACCGCTACCAGCAGGCATCGTGCCCAAAATGCTGGCCGAATTGCCTCGTTGAATTGCGATGGCAATTCTTTGAGCAAGGTAGAGGCCAACATTTTGGTCACGAGATGCTTCGACCAGACGCGTTTATTGATTTATTTATTTTATTTCATCCATAGAATACAAGGTGGTAAAAACATACAACATAAAAAGTTTCATATACAAGTGACAAGTGAATGTATTTTAGACGATCAATCGATTATTGTTTTAATGTTCCAGATAAAATGGCATGCGATATATATATCATGCAAGCCTCATTCATTTAATGATTTTTTTAAATGACTAGCTGACCCGCGACTTCGTTCGCGTGGATCGTTCATATAAGATTTTTGAGCAGAAACTTAATTTTTGTTAAAATTTAAGCCGTCGATTCTGTTGTACCACGCTAATCTGACAGATACCAAATTCTCTGCGTCTCTTTTAATTTCAATACGCTAGAAAAGGATGGCAACTACTTGCCATCTTTTTTCAAATTGTCAATTCAGAACTGTTAAATTTAGTTTACTCTAGAGCTTGGACGAAACATCATACGCTAAATCCATGCTCTAGAGAATATCGTAATAGAATTGAAGACAATTTTTCTTAGTTAAAATGGCCTTGCAAGGCTGTGAGTCCAAGTCAATTACCTAACTACAAGATCTGTCAAGGATGAAGGAGCGTAATGTTTTTGGGGTGTATGTAAGTATAATATAATTCAATTTAGGTGCTATAACCAAGTTTCACGTCCACTGCTGAACAAATGCCTCCACATTAGTAAAGGGATGGGTTGCCATAATCCCTACACTTACCAGGCGGCTTTGGGATCGCAGAACGCACACCGTTTTCCAAGAGGACGCTGCTGTCCACTATCCGGTGGCTCTGGATGCAGTTTTAGAACTTACCCGGGTCCTAGAAAGTAATATAGAACTAAATTAATGATGATGATTCTAATGGCACATATATCTTCTTCCCCAGATGGCTCGCATCCTATTTATAGCTCCCCTCGTGATCTTGACCCTCTTCCCAGTTTACTACTTATTCCTGAAGAGCCCGCCGCCTCTACCGGACATGGACCTGGACGCCTGGTGGGGACCTAAGGATCTGAAGTCGAAGCAGGATAAGAGCATCAAGCCTTTTAAAGTCAAATTTAGTACTGAGGTTAGGTTCAAACTTCGAAAGCAAAATGTAATTCCATAGATTTCACATAGATCAAGCTTCGTCCTCGGCCTTCAATAGAATTCGTGGTACATTTATTCCTAGTTAAAAAGAGAGAGATAGTTTCAAAATCCGCAGATACTTAATACATTCGGCAGGTGTATAGAAGTAACCACACAGCAAAGCAAGCACAGAGCCGCACGGTGCTCAATGGAGAGAACTATGCTCAGAGTTTCTTTGCGCGATAAAATCCGGAACGAGGATATTCGTTGAAGAACCAAAGTCACCGACATAGCTTTCAGATTTTGCAAGCTGAAGTGGCAATGGGCAGGCCACATCGCTCGAGGAACCGATAACCGTTGGGGAAGAAAGGATCTTGAGTCGACGAACCTCGACCAACCGCAACCACGAACTGGAAGACGCATCGTAGGCAGGCCTCCCACTAGGTGGACCAACGACATTGTGAAAGTAGCGGGCAACCGGTGGATGCAAGTGACACGTTGTCGGTCGGTGCTCTAAGGGGGAGGCCTATGTAAATTCTTACGCCCTTCCAATAGCACTTAGCGTTGTTACTTATTCCATACTTACGGCGTGTTTTTTTTTTGTAATGCTTTCTATTATATTATTCTAGCCCTGGGATACTGAAACGTTTGTTAAATTTGACGACAGATTAAGTCTATTGCTGTCTCTGTCATTTGCTTAGTGCCAGACAAAGGCAGCATTTGAATTAATCTGTTGTCAAAGTTAACAAACGTTTCAGAATCCCGAGGTAGGTGAGCTTATAATCGACACCAAACACCTCACCATACCAATTCAACAGTCAATCTGAGTTCGAACGCAAGTATTTTTAATCAATCAGCTTTCCATTACAGCTCGTAAAAGACCTTCAAGAGAGAATAAATCGCAAAGCCTCCTACACGCCGCCCCTTGAAGGTATCAACTTCGAGTATGGCTTCAACTCCGGCCAGCTCAACAAATGGCTCAAGTACTGGGCTGAAGAGTACCCCTTCAGCGAGAGGGAGACTTTCCTGAACCAGTTCCCTCAATTCAAGACCAATATTCAGGGATTGGATATCCATTTCATCAGGGTTACTCCGAAAGTAAGTACCATCAACATACAACATTATTGCACATGTATTAAGATTTATTTGATGGTCTTTGAAATGATATATTATACTATGATGTAATGTGAATGTGATGTGAGGAGACCCGACCCCAAATAGCGGGATCAAGGTTAGGAAGAAGTAGAAAAGTGTCTATAATGTGATATTATATAATTATTTGCTTTTCAGGTGACTGCCAGTATTAAAGTAGTACCTCTCCTCCTCCTCCATGGCTGGCCGGGTTCCGTCAGAGAGTTCTACGAGGCCATCCCTATCCTCACAGCTGTCAGCAAGGACCGAGACTTCGCCCTTGAAGTCATCGCGCCCAGCTTGCCTGGCTACGGGTTCTCTGATGTAAGTAGCATTATAACTCGCCGATCGACGACCCATTTGATATACAGTTTGAGTCAATATTCGTTTGGATTGAGATCAGATTGGTACTAATAAATTTAAAATATTTAATTGGTTATTTAAATTTAATTCGTAACAGGCCTCGGCTCAGATACTTGATCAATGTTTTTGTACTTGTAGTCAAGTGCTGAACCGCTGATTTAAAAATTATTGAATTATGCTCGGGAGTTTTGGTCGGTAACGGATTAACCAATTTTGAGCTAGGCGAAATGAAAACTAGGCGTCAAAGAGGAAAAAAATACTACTACTTTATTTAAACTACTTAAAACGCTTACTTCAAACTACTTTTTTTTTTTTTTTGTCTGTTCACGTTGCTAACATATTTTTTTTTATGGTACTGACTGACGAGACTGCAAGTTGCTCATCTGTTGTTAAGCTTCACGCTTGCCCATAACAGTTCAATGCCACCCAAAATTTTGAACTTCAACAGTTCCAAACTCGGCGCGGCACCGTTGGGCTCGTCATCCTGAGATATTAGATGTTAAATTTTAATCTCTGTATGCCTAGTAATTTCGCTGGAAACATTGCCCTTCAATCCGGAACACAGTAATGATTGCACACTACTGCTTTGCGGTTGAGTAACTGGCAAAGGTGTGGTACTTCCCCAGACGGACTCTTCCAAAAGAGTCCTACCAATACAAAGAAAAAATATCTAATTTGTGAAGTTCATTAGCGATCATCCATCCAAGAAACTACCAGAAAATACGCTGCTAAATTTTAATTATCTACTCGCTAGTTGTTGTCACGATCAAATCATGATTTACATCACATTGCAGGCAGCGGTTCGTCCAGGACTCGGGGCCACTGAAGTGGCTGTTGTCTTCAGAAACCTCATGCACAGACTAGGCTACAAGAACTACTACATACAGGGTGGAGACTGGGGTGGATTTATTGGCAGCAGCATGGCCACTCTTTTCCCGGATGTGAGTAAAACATGAAATTCTGGTGGAACACGCTCAAGCAAATGCTAATCCAAAACAAAAACATAAACGCTTGACTTTTGTAAACCGTACACAGAACAGGCAGCCGCAGGCCAAACTGCTATACAGATTACGATAATGCTTCTCGCAAAGTGTCTTTTGTCTTCCTGGATCCGAGTATTGAAGATATTCCGTAATTGTAGTATTGGGGAAACATATAATGAAACAATCTTGTTCTCAGTAAGAAGACAACTGATTTATTCCTACCTACCCACATAATGTAAATCACACAAACTCCAACTTACTACATCTCTCTCCTCTTAATAAAGTAGAAAACAATAAACATCTTTACAGTAGTTTGACACAGTATATATTATCATAATGTTATCTAGACACAGTATATATTATCTTATATTATCTTAATCTTTGTTATTTACATATATACCTTACTGGAGGTCTAACCTCTCTGCCTGAACGAGTCGTTTTAGGGGTAGGAGTTGCGGACGCAGCCGCCTCATTGGATCCAAAATCCCCAACTTTCTCTCTAGTTGGCAGGACATAACGCAACTGCTGACCAATTGATGACTCACCTACCGGCGGGGAAACATGGGAATCAGTATTAATATCTGGTATACAGTCATAACAATCCGATAAAACGCGTTTGGACACATTAGTTTTAATATTTGGTTTTAGAATATGAGATCTATTGCGCCGATAAGTACCCCCGTTGTCCACTTTCACCCAGTAGGAGCGATCACTATCAGCCTTCGTAACAATCCGAGCTTTATTCCACACTTTACCATCTTTCACACGGACTTCTTCCCCTGGGTATAATGTGGACAAAGGCCTCGTGCCTCTATCGTAGTGCCGCTTCATTTTATCTATTTTCCCCTGCCGCACATTACGGACCAGTTTCGGTTCTATGGCTTTAGGTATCAACGATTGCGTCGCGACTGGCAGCCTGGTGTTTAGCGACCTACCCATTAATAGTTGTGCTGGTGAATATTCTTCACCTGTGACTGGAGTATTTCTGAAGTTTAGCAATGCTAATTGCCATTCAGTTTTATCGTCAGTGGCTTTCTTTAGTAAACTTTTCACTGTCTGAACGTTCCGTTCAGCTAGTCCATTCCAGCATCCGCTCCCGCATGCTGGAATCCTTGATGCCTCTGATGATCTGTGTAAGCGTGAGACTGCTGCGTAACTGTCCGAACTCGCACGATTTACTACGCAGTTTCAGCGTACTCAGAAACTTATCGAAACTGTCCTCGCGTTGAACTGTTTCGAAGAATACGTGCCGCTCGTAGTTTATATTCCGTGTTGGATCGCAGTGAAGCTTGAACTTTGATACTAATTCTTCGTAATTAGTTTTATCCTTTTCGTCTAGGTCCAACTCTTCTAATATCTCACGGCCGTATTTTCCAATGACGTGCAGGAATAAAGCACACTTCTCCCTTGATGCTGCACTCTCCTTGCTGGTAGCGATCAAATAATAATCGAATGCCGACTTCCATTCACGCCAGTTTGTAGCCATGTTGCCTTCCTCGCTCATGGCGGCTGGCTGTTGTAGCGCAGTGTACGTCATATTATCTTTCGACGTCGCTCGAGTTGTCTCCGGTTTCACGGACATGTTTACTGCATTAAGCCACTACTATTTAAACTGTTTTTCGCTAAATCAAGACTGTTAAACACACCTGACACCATGTAGTATTGGGGAAACATATAATGAAACAATCTTGTTCTCAGTAAGAAGACAACTGATTTATTCCTACCTACCCACATAATGTAAATCACACAAACTCCAACTTACTACAGTAATAACCACAAACCTTGCTTTGATTCATAATTTTAGGAAGTTCTCGGTTACCACAGCAACATGGCCTTCAACTTCGCCCCTCAAGTCACTATCATCTCAATGATCTGTTCCTTCTTCCCATCCCTGATTGTGGAGGATAAATACGCCGATAGGATGTACCCTCTGTCTGAGAAGTACGCCACGCTGTTGGAGGAGATGGGATACTTGCATATTCAGGCCACCAAGCCAGATACTGTGGGTAAGTAGGCAACTTTTTTCTATAATCTTTAATATCACGTCTTGGTCGCAGTCCATGATTGGCGCCTTCAAACTCATTGTCGCAAAGTTTGTGTCAAACTAGCATTGAGTTTAAGTCTCGGGAACATCATGACATCGATAGTAAACCATAGCTCGGCTAGACCCTCAAGCTGAAAATCTGTTGAGAAAATCCAAGCATTAACGGCGGCGTGTTTCAGCAACCTCACCGAGAACATTCTAGGCTGTTTTTGGTTAGGCGTGTTTACCATCAACAAAACCATCACTTAACATCAGATATGTTGAACACTGATAAAACAGTCAGCCCAAATAGTGGACCAAAAATAAAGGGCAAAATTATTCGAAATAGATAATGCAGTCAAAGATCAGTGGGGTTATTGCGTGACTCTGAAAATGATAGCGAGAGTTGCGCGAGCGGGACCGCGCATAGTGCGATTAAGTTGGTACGAGCGAGATGGCATCCTCTCGCAATCAGAATCACGAACGTTTCAAAGTTAGAGGATAAGCCCGCTGGTTATTAATGACAATATCGTAATTTCCCATATACGGGTTGTTACTGAAAGCTGCAACAATATCGAAAGGTGTAAATAAAAAAAGAATTATAAATATTTATTGTCATGATTTATGAACAACTTTTACTGTTGGACTAACCCTGAAATCGCGGAAAAAATCACCTGTTCCATACATTTTGTCAAATGTCATTGACTATGGAACAGCTAAAAAATATATCGCAATTTCAGGATTGGTCACATAGAGTTGTTCATAATGATAAGAACATACATACCTTTCGATATTGATGCGGCTTTCAGTAACAACTTGTATATATCTGGTACTCACATCATGATAAAGAACGCTTTTGCTGCTGTTTGCTTACGAAGGAATGTTGCGAATTGACTAGCGAAATATAATGTTATTATAAATTATAAACTATTGTTCTTATAAAAAACTTTAAACGGTTCTTTCAGGAGTGGCGCTCACAGACTCTCCAGCCGGCCTTCTTGCCTATATCCTGGAGAAATTCTCCACTGGGGCTCGCTTAGAGAACCGCCAGAAGTCTGACGGTGGTCTCAGCATGTGGGCACCTGAGAAGCTAATCGATAACCTTATGATGTACTGGTCTACTCGGTCTATTACAACTGCTATGAGACTGTATGCTGAGAGTTTTAATAACAGACATAACGCACTACGTATGGATGAGTTAGTATTGAACATTCTTGGTGTTATTTTACTCTTGTCATTGTATTTGAACGGAACCCTCGATTCGCGACTCAGGCTCGCAATTGTCTAGTTTTTTTAAATATTACATATATTCAAAGTAATCAGAGATGGAGTGGCGCAAGTTTAAGATTAGAATCTCTATTAGGAAATAATAAATGAGTCGTGGTAGCCCAGTGGGATCACGCTCTCCTCATGTTCGATGGTCTGCGGGTTCTAACCTGGGCGGGCCTGTACTAATGAGTTCTTTGGAACTTACGTACGGATATACCACTGGCTTTGCGGTGAAAGAAAACATCGTCAGGTAACATGGACATTTCCGGAGAAGAAATTCGATGGCGCATGTTGGCTCAGTTAAACTTCTAGGGTAGGCCTATATCCCAGTTAAAAGGCTTATGCAGATCAGGAAATAGCTCTAAATCAAATTTATGTTTATTCTAGAATCCCAACATCAGTACCTACCTGGTTCATAGAGGCCAGGAACGACGCTTTTCTACCGCCATACCTCCTCAAGTTCAAATTCCCCAACCTGGTGCATGTGAACATCCTCGACGATGGAGGGCACTTCCTAGCCCTCGAGCTTCCTGATGTCTTCGCTCAGGACGTGCTGAAGGCTGTTTCAGCGTTCAGGAAACTCGCGAAGACCAGTGGAAAGAGTGAATTGTGATGTAATTATATTGAATGTTTGTTTTTGTATTAAATAAAGTTTGTTTCGTTATTGATATTAAACATTTTCTAATAAGCGACTTTAAAAATGGAATGACGATCATACGAAGTGTCTGAAAAGCGAAATCCGAGGATTGGACCGAGTAGCGAGCCCTAGGAGAGGCCTCTGTTTTTTGAATGCAACTGAATATCGAGACGAGCAAGTCATTATCCTGATGGTAACCATAACGCTTGCGAATAGCAGTCAGTACCACCTAGAATTTCGATCTTGAACAGTTCAAAAAACTGCGGCAATGCACTGCACTTGTCACTCTGAAATATATCTTTATGCTTAGTAATTTGACTAAAAACATTGCCTTTCAACCGAAACACAGTAATGTTTGTAAACTACTGCTTGGCGGTTGAATAACTTAAAAAAGTGTGGTTCGTCTTCAGGCGGACTCACCGGTACAATTTCCAGCAGTGGATTGATGATGATTTAAAAAACTTTCTATGGTCACTGTTTCAAACGCGTTGCGAATGAGGATACCACTCAAACTTACTGTAGTTTTGCGGTACTTCATTTTTGTTTGAAGCTAAAATGTAAACAAAACTAGTAGTTCGCGCCGAACTGAGACCTCGCGACCCCTATATCTTCACAACCCCTGGACCGATTCAGCTCATATTCGAACTTAAAGTTTTTATTGAAATGAACTACTTGCCTGCAAAATTTCATGAAGATGGATCAACGGTTCGCAAGTTATCATCGAATAAATATACACACAAACATACAAACATACATACAAATGCCGATTTGTCCCAGTAAACTCTGAGACCTTCGCCTCGCTCGGTCAATAAATGATTTAAAAAAAAAACGTTTCAAAACAGTTCGTTTTTTAGTCTTAAAAAACTGAACAGTTTCTCACAACTTATTAATCCAAATTACGCTTTTATTGCTCTCACCCCTCTAAGCCACCCTAATCAGCCCCTAACGACTACCAACAACTGACTTGTCCCAGATAAGGGGCACGAGCTACGAGTGAATATAATTATCATTTTCTCCTTTATTCCTTTGTAATAGGGTTCAATTTTAAAACTTATACTCGGAATAAAGTCAAATCAACACGAGACATGAACAAATATTCCATGGACATGAAGCGAACGAAAAATAATACCGATAACCGATCCGCTTGCAGTCCGCCTCGGTAAGTTCCACACGTTTTCCAGTTATTCAACCGCCAAGCAGTAGTGTGCAAACATTACTGTGTCCGTATTGAAGGGCAATGATTCCACCGTAATTACTGGGCATAAAGAGTTTGCAAGCTGAACTGGCAATGGGCAGGCCATATCACTCGAGGTACCGATAACCGGTGGGGAAGGAAGGTTCTTGAGTGGCGACCACAAACCGGAAGACGCAGCGTAGGTAGGCCTCCCACTAGGTGGATCGAAGACATTGTGAAAGTCGCGGGCAACCGGTGGATGCAAGTGGCCCGTTGTCGGTCGGTGTGGCGCTCTAAGGGGGAGGCCTATGTTCAGCAGTGGATGTCTTATGGCTGATGATGATGATGAAAGAGATTTATCTAATATCTCAGGGGGACACGCGCTGTGCATTGCCGCGCATGGTTTTAAAACTCGGGGTGGTTCTGAACTGTTATGGCAAGGTTGCTCGGCACGTCATTCAATATCATAAAAACAATACATATAAGCTTTGGCAACTGGAAAAATATCCAGCCCTGCTGTCTAGCACACGAGATTTCACCAAAATGAAAGCAAAACCATAGACCATTGTATAAAAAAGTATTTCCATGCATGGCCAGAAAAGGTTCATAGCCCGGGGCCTTATCCCGTAACTCTGGTGGCAATGGTCATCGCGTGCCATCCCATTCGCGCCAACTTACTCGCACCATGCGAGCGAGCAGGATCGCAAACGAAGACCATCGCCACCAGAGCGACGGGATAAGGCCCCCGGTTGGAAAGATGTTCATGGCAATAGGAATAAAGGTGCCTTGTCAAACAATAATTGGTCCATGGTTAATGGATGGTTATCCAGATTTTCTCGATGGCTACTTATAATATTATATTTATTAATCCCCGATGGAGATGCAGGGTGTAGATGGCCACGCGGCTGAGCGACGTTCGCGACGTTGCTGAGGTCATCAATTGATAAAAACTTTTGGAGCGGAAAGCTGTGACTTTTTACCCGACTGCCCAATAAGGAAGCAATGTTTTTTGGGTGTATATAAGTATTTATGTTGTGTGGTCCTATATTACTTTAGCTAGCCTTATGGCTCAGTGGGAGGATTTCCGCCTTCTGAGCTGTAGGTTGTGGGTTTGATTTCCACTCAGGACAAACATTAGTGGTGAATATGTGATGTTTGTTCTTTGTCTGGGCGTGTCTATGTATTCTATGTATGCATTTACAAAAAAGTATTTATGTATTCTATCAGTTATCTGGTTCCTATAGTACAGGATTGCTTAGTTTGGGGCTAGAAGGCGCTGTCTGTGAAAAACGTTTAACTTTTTTTTTTGTTCCTTTCCGGACACCTCTCTGGACCAGGGCATGTTCTGAAACTGCAACTAGAACCACAGGAGGACGGGCAGCAGCATCCTGTTAGTGAATCCTGTGCAATTTCCAAGGTGCGTGTCTGGCAAGCGTAGGGATTATGGCAATCATCCTGCCAATTGATGGGCTTCGTCCAGTAGTGTACGTCTAAGAGCTGATAAGATTAATTACGATATATCTGTAGTAATTGCCAGTCAATATTACAATGTTGTTGTGGCAATGCTTCCACCGAAATTACTAGGCATACAGAGATTTACCATCTCATATCTCAGGGTGACGAGCGCAGTGCAGTGCCGCACAGTTTGGAATTGTTGAAGTTCAAAATTTTGGGTGGCAATGAACTATTGGGCAAGCTTAACATCATGAAAAGAGCATAAAGAGTTATCTATCTATCTATCTATCATGTGAGCGACTTGCTCGTATCGTTTTTTACTCGCCGCTTTCTGCTCAAACTGTTTGCAGGTCATGTATATATACCTAGGTATATGAAAGTCGTCGTCATCATCATTTTCAGTCCGTAATCGCCCACTGTTGTACATAGGCCTCTCTTCTTGTACGCCACTTATCCCGGTCATGCGCCAATTTTGTCCAGATTCGACCCGCGATTCCGAAAGCCATAGGCAGGCACTTTTAGAAAAATAAACTGGGATATACAACTTAACGTGTCACATAGCCCATAGTTGATGACAATGCTACTCGCGGTCACCTATCTGAAAAGTAACCATAACTGTTGTTGAGAAAGGAAATACAGGTTATTCTTATATGAAAGTTCTCCGGAACCTTCCAAAAGCATACATTCAATTATTTTTGATCCATTTAATTTGATTCCGTGAGCTATTTGCGGTATTTGCCACCTTCCTTATCTCTCGTAACACACATCCCTTTGTGTTCACCCCTGTGGTTCACCCCTAGCAAGGTGGTGAGGGAGATAGGATAGGTGGTAGGCGTGGCCTGGACACGCCTTCGGGGGAAAGAGAAGCAAGATTTACAAAAAAAAGCCTGATATTTTTACGGTAGCAGTATTTTAACCGACAGCCCAAGGGGGGTGATGTTTTTGGGGTGTATGTAAGACTGTAAGCATTATAAGTGTGTATATTTGTAAAGGCTTGTGAGGTGTCGTTAGATTCCGTTTTACATCCGGAGTCGCATAAGCTGCATTTTGCAGTTTAAATAATCACACTAATATTATAAATGCGAAAGTGTGTATGTTAGTAGGAAGTAGTTAAGTATGTAAGTGTATTTGTTCCCGTTCAACTCTGTAACGGTTGAACGGATTTGAATGAAATTTGGTATGGAGGTTGCTTTTACCCTGCATTAACGTATAGGCACAGAATTCTCCTTATAAATATTATGTCTTTGCGTATAGGCTACTTTTTATCCCGGAAAAATATTTGGTTTCTGTAGAATAGCGGGTGAAACTGCGGGGCGCAGCTAGTATTACATAATTATTGATGTTTTTGTAGGGTTCTCGAGAAATTATCATAGTATACTCCTATGTCACACCCATGTCCTTTACTTCGCTTGCGAATACGGGTATTAGCATTGGTTACTATGACAACCACAGACCGCAGACCAACGAGAGAAAATAAGACGAAAATATATTTCTCTTTTACTCTCTAGTGTCTCTTCTCTTTGCTGTCGGCGCCAACTAAATAGTTTTCGAAGATAATTCCACTTCATTTTGTCACAAAAGATTAAGATAGATTTTGGTTTATCGTCCAGATTTTTGTTTTTATTTAATAATAACACTGGTTGACTAGGCCATTAATTTATTATATAATTATCATTTTTACAAACGGTTGCTTATTAAATTTATATCAATCTTTGTATAATATTTAAATCTAATCGGTAAATTAATTAGATAAGTACATAGCTAATCCTCTACATAGGAAGGTTAAACACTGTTTTAGACGTTCGCGGATATGTATTTATGTACTAACGGGATATTTGCCACGAAATTTAAATCATAAAATTTAAAATCGTGGTAAATATCTAGGGAGTACTAATTTAAACAGATAGATTAAATTAAATTAAAAAATAAGACTGTATAAAACATGAAACATACATAATTACAAAGACTCGTAGGTTATATAATTATAAGTTTATATAATTATATATTCTTTTAAATGTTATAATATAGAAAGTAGAGGAAAAACTTATTTCAATTGACAAAATATTTACCTATGTACCAAAAAAGTTAAATATATAATACAACTTAAAACTAATAATAATTAGGTAAGAGTTTAAATTATGTAATTAATTCTAACTTGGTTTTTAATAGGTATATATCTATTTACAAATCGAAGATTTTTTTATCATCCATGACGTCTACAAATCTGTCATAGTTCCCCACATTTTTATAAATATCAATGACAAAAATTGGAGAAAAATAACTATTTTATGGATACGAAAATCTTAATCAACTTAGTAATTAAGAGTATTCCCGTTAAAACAGGAAAAATTGGGGAATTTTTTAACGTGAATTCTATGACGGAATGAAATTCCAAACCAACCTTCGACAGAGAATAATCAGTACAGCGTTGCGCGCTCCCCGCGCCTCCACACCACTTGTCATGGTCATCCACCTATATATTTATGCTGGCGCTCAGATACCCCATACGGTAATATATGTATATGTATTTCCGTAACTCACATAGCCTCCGTGCTACAAAATTCCCGAAGTACATCCATTTTGTCATAATTATATTTCTGACATTAGAACCCTTGCCAGAAGAAGCCTTCAAAGAAAAAGTCGACAAAACCCATATTTTTCCAATAAAGAACCTCAAAAGGGAATTAAAAGATATTACAAAATGTTATGGGAAAATTCTAAAGTTATAACTAAGAACCATGTTTTGATAATTTCATTTATCTTTGTCATTTTTCTCCTTTCCATTTTTGTCATCTTCTTTCCCATCCACGGGCGCGATCATCAGCAAATTATTTCCATTTCGATCAGCCAAGTTTCTGAACGGAACGTTTTGCCGCCATCTTTGAGTGAAATAGTACTGATTTCGAAATACCCTCAAATGATCTTTGTGAAAGAAAAAGTTTGCTTTCTGATTTCTCTGTTCATTCTCCTCGTTCCCAAAGAGTTTGTACTCGTTTTCGTGGAGGATTTTGGCTCTGGGTCCGTCGTCTTCGAAGTAAGGTCGTTTCAGGCGCAGGCGGCGGGATTGTGGACTCCCAGGGGATTCGCATTTGATTGCTAGGCTTGCAGAGTTTTCTTTGTTGACGCTGTGATTTTTCTGCCATTCTAAGACCTCGCATAGGAGGCCTATGTACCTGGAAATGATGGGAGTAGTTTAACTTGATTGCAAATGAGGTTTTGTTCCATCTAGTTCTGCTAGTACACAAATAATTTATCTATGTACTATACAGATATTTATCTGTGTATCTAGTCGTAATAGTTCACAGATAAATTAGTTCCAGTATCTAACATAATAACAATAATAATTCCAATTTGATATCTGAGTAGTCGAAATTTTTTGACACGCAGGAGTTGTAATCGAGTTTTTTTTTTGTAACTCATGTAGTATATTAAAAAAAACAGGTTGCATCTACTCTGCTTATTTCGGACACTAAGCGGCGTAAGCTTTTAAGGTTTCGCGATTTGAGGGCATAAATGTTGTGTAAATAAAAACATTTTCTGTTTAGTTAGCTTCTTGTCCGGTGGGTGAGTTGGCTCTGAGCAGGGATAGCTCCGCGACACTGCCATTGAGTTTTGGCTCTGCCACCACGGCTCGCGACAGTGGCTCTACATTTTAGAATACTCTCGAAGATTATACAATATACTAGGAACTAACCTAATAGCCATCCTTAATTCCTTAGTATTCTTTTTAGCTTCTTGTCCGGCGGGTACCCACCCGGTCACTAAGCGACGTAGCTCCGCGAAAGCGCCACTGACGTTCTGCTGCCTGCACCGTTCACTACAGTCGCTCTGCATTCTAGAATGTTCTCGAAGATTCTAGAATATACTAGGCACTAACCTGATAGCCATCCTTAGTATCTCATTCTTGCTTAGCTTCTTGTCCGGCGGGTGGGTGGGCACTAAGCGACGTAGCTCCGCGAAGGCGCCACTGACGTTCTGCTGCCGCCATCGCTCGCGGCAGTTTGTGAACAGTTTGCGTGGGGGGCGCAGGAGACACGAGCTTAGAGGGGGGAGGTCTTCTGGATGACTCTGTTAGAGGTAAAAATGCTTCAGAAGAATGAGCAAATGAGTAAAGTAGGGGAAAAAAAATAAAAGAAAATCTTTGGAATGGAAGTCAAAATTAAAGTAAATCTCTTTATGATTTGAGCTCGTATGCGTTTAAGCCCTCATTATGATTTGATATGGTTTAATTAAATAAAAAGAAAGAGACAAAGTACAGATGTGGGATTCCAAACTCTGTCAAAGCCCAACACTGGAGTAGAAGCTTTGATATGCGTTTGTTTATCTGAATCAGCGTTTTTAATTTCGTAGAGGTTGCAGCCAGTTTCAAATGCTTTAAAGCTTCAAGGCAACACAAAACCGAGCCCAGGTTTAGTTTTATGGCATGGCTGTTACCTGAACACTCCTGCATGGCTGCCGGCTCTCGTCGTCGCTGTCCGGCAGGCAGAGGTCATCACTCAGCATTTCACTGTCGGGCTCTTCGTCGGAACATGACTCTTGGTCCGAGGCCATGGCTTGCACTGCGTGTTACAAAATATAATGTACAGCTACCAGCTCATCTGTAGCATTGAATAGGATATGCAAAATCGTATTTTTTTTGTTTATTTTCTTTTGTATTCAAAATAGGTTTGCGTTCACCACACCCTGCCTGATTGTAAGCAAGTGGTCTAGGATGCATGCTTATCTAGAAAAAACCTGTTTACTCCAGATTTGTAGACACTAAATTCTATTATTATACTTTTCGGGAAACACGGACACCGGCAAACACCCACGCTGTGAGCAAAATTATAGTCTAACGCTAAGAAAAAATAAGAAATAAAAGAGTAACTAGTGAGTAGTGAGGCCTATATCTACTGACCGATCACTTATTTCTGTCTACACTAAAATTTGTCAGCTCCAAACTTAGGAGGTTGCTTAGATGCGTAAGACACGTACTTTCCTTTGACATGCCTTAGTCCGTCTTAGTATAGATGCTTAGCTAAGTTTATCTTTGTTGACTTTAGTGCAGATGGGCATCACTATCCTAAACGTACTAATAGTCGTAATTTTATACAATGTCGCCCATCGGCAGTGACCGCCCGAATACGGCTTATAGTACTCATCATTATGAACAACTTTTACTATGGGACCAATCCTGAAATCGAGAAAAAAATCTGCTTTTCCATAGAAAAATATCAATGACACTCCACAAAATGTATGGAACAGCAGTTTTTTTTCCCTCGGTGTCAGGGTTGGTCCCATAGTAAAAGTTGTTCATAGTGATGACTTGACTGCCCCGGTGGCTCAGTTGGTAGTGAACCTACCTTCTGTGTTTGGGGGCGTGGGTTCGATTCCCATCTAGGACAAACATTTATGTGATGAATATTTGTGTTTGTTCTATGACTGGGTGTTAATAACTATATAAGTATGTATTTAAAAATATCTATGTACGTATATCAGTCTCTGGCAGCCATATTACAATCTTTGCTTAGTTTGGGGTCAGATGACCGTGTGCAAAAATGTCCCAGATATTTATATTTATTGTCCTAGATATTTATGAGTACTATAAGCCCTTTTCAACATTGTATTTTCTTTTTAACTAGGCACCGAGCGTATTAAACCTTTGTTCGTTATTTCTTTGTTACGAGTTACAGAAGCGCTCTATAATTGTAATAAAAAGCTTGGTTATTGTCGGCTATCACAGGATATAATTATCGCAGGAAGTGCTATAAATACACAATGGACTCGTCACTAGTTTAAACAAAAAACCTATTTAAACGTCATTAAGAATATCTTGTACATAATTAATTTCATTGGGAAGATACTTTGGTAATAATAAATTAAAGAATTACATTACATTATCAGCCAGAAGACGTCCACTGCTGAACATAGGCCTCCCCCTTAGACCGCCACACCGACCGACAACGTGCCGCTTGCATCCACCGGTTGCCCGCGACTTTCACAATGTCGTCGGTCCACCTAGTGGGAGGCCTGCCTACGCTTCGTCTTCCGGAAAAATAAAGAAAATAATAATAAATAAATTTCCGGAAATTAAAGAATAATTACAGGTAATGCAAAAATTTAGTGCTAATCGAATTTAACCGAATGTTTGTCTATGTTGTTTTTTAGGCTGGGTTGCACCATAATCTCAGTTAAAGTTACTGCTATAGTTAAATTAACTGTAACTTTAACCTTAAATTTAAGCGCAGACTAAAAGATTGGTTAATCAATAAAACTTATTACGGAATATTTTGAAGTAAATATGTTAAGGTACTAATTACCATTTAAGTAATATTTTTGCTAAGGACTTATAATTGTTGTGTAATTGCCCGTTTGCACTAAAGTCAACAAATATAAAACTTAGCTAAGCATCACCTAAACTAAGTCGGACTTAGGCATGTGAAAGGATAGGACATGTGTCTGCGTTTAGGCAACCTCCTAAGTTTGGTGCAACGCATTTCCCATTGTTAGGTACGTAAACTTAGGAGCTGTCAAAGCTTAGTGCAGACGGGCATTAGACTTATAATGTTTATTTTCTATCAATAACGTATACCATTGCAAATAATGGATACTGATAAGCAATAACATGTCAAACCACAACAAAAAATGTTAATGATACAGAACGCTTCTTTGGCTGACAAAGAAGTGTTCTGTATCATTAACAAAAAAAAAATAATTTGTGGGTTGCCATGTTATTGCTTATCGGTATCCGTATGTTCGTGATGAACAAAATTGTTGTTACCTATTTATTTACCTTTACCATTTTTGTATACAGTTTATAAAAAAAAAAAAACTGATCCTGATTCTGAACCATGAAGCTTAGCCAGCATGTGTTATCCTTCATTTTGACCATAGTTAAATTGGTGCAACACATTCTGCTTAGCGAAAGTTTTAACTGTAGTTTAAAGTTAACCTAGATGGTGTGACCCGGCCTAAGTGTCTGTCAACTGCTGCACACAGGCTTCCCCCTTAGACGACAATGAACGACAATTTTCCATTTGCATGCACCGCTTACCCGCGACTTTCACAATGTCGTCGGTCCGCCTAGTGGGCGGCCTACCTAGGCTGCGTCTTCCGGTTCGGATCAAGAACCTCTCTTCTCCATCGGTTATCAGTTCTTCAAGCGTTATGGCGCCTGCCTACAGCCACATCAGTATCATGTCGGTGACTTAGGTTCTCTGGCGAACATCCTCGCCGGATATCCGGATGTTTATATTTTTTGACCACCAACGTATTACGATGGAGAAAAAAGTAAAACGGACCGACAGACAGATAGACAGATGGCGCAACGTTGGCTTAGTAATATAGTAACGTTAACACCCTCGAGCACGGAACCCTAAAATGGATAGCCTTCCATGAAAACTTTTACTTTGCTCGTTTGGCCTCCGACAGAAAAATAAATATAAATAAATTAAAGAATATTCACCGTTTTTCCCACTGAGGTCAGTAATAATAGTCGGCATAAAAATTGCGATCACTCCCTAGACTACATACAATTATTATCCTTATCCTTGGAACACTGCACTGTTCACTCGGTCACAAACCAGACACTACTGCGGAAAAAATATTACATTATTTAAATTTCGAAAGAGGGTTGAATCATGCTCTGTGATTGGTTACAGTGTGGAGGTTGTTTCAGCCAATAGGAGGGAGAGGGGAGGAGTGGAAAAGGATTTTCCTTATGATGCAATGTGGGCTCTATTTGCGACTGTAAGAAGCTATATTTAATAGACACGCTTTTTTTTTTTAATATACCATATTAAAAAAAAAACCTGATTTACAGAGCGACATGTTTTTTAATGCAAATCTACCATATATTATATAAATAATAATATTGGTATTTTATACATTTTATTTTGAAGATAAATCAACGTTTTATTTCAACGGTTTTTACGTAAGTCTATTGAAGTATGTTACTTACCGAAATTTTCATTCGATAAGTTTTTTTTAAGAACAAAAGTAAGCCTTTGTTATTCCGGATATAAAACCAAAGCTAACCATAATTCAAATTCGGTCAAGGTGTTTATGGGGTAGACAGTAGGGATACAAACATAGGTACATCCGAAAAACATTACCCTACACGGCGCTCACGAAGGCGCCTAACTCGTGTCAATTTTTGGCACTCGTTTGATTCTGTACAAACCGGGCTAAGCGCCTGAATCCTTTCCCGCTGCCTCTGGCGCTGATTATTCCTGTAATTGCTGAGAATTGTTTTAGAATTTTTGTTTTTTAATTTTTCTGCTTAGCTCACCTTTTAGAGCTTGTTAATGCCCACATGACGACGTACAAATAACTTATTTATTTTTTTCCGTTGCGGATGACTGTTTCTCGGGTCGCGCACAGTGAATTTCGTGGTTATTTTTCGCTTCTTTTTGACGCTTGTGGCGCTGTTTGCGCTCTATCAGCTATGTGCTTACGAGAAAGATGGCGGCGCGGCGTCAGTACAAATCAAATTAATTTTATTTGCTAATGCTTTGATCACCCTACATAATATATCCGAGTATGGCTGGGTAAATCTTTATTATCTAAACTACTTTTTACCTAGTAAAATTAGTATTATTGACCGAGCGAAGCGAAGGTCTCAGAGTTTACTGGACAAATCGGCATTTGTATGTATGTTTGTGTGTATATTTGTCCGATGATAACTTGCGAACCGTTGATCCGATCTTCATGAAATTTTGTAGGCAAGTAGTTCATTTCAATACAATTTTTAAATATGAGCTGAATCGGTTCAGGGGTTGTGAAGATATAGGGGTCGCGAGGTCTCAGTTCGCCGCGAACTACTAGTTTAAACTTCATTATATGTGCTTGTAGGTACTTGTGCCTACAGAATCGATTTGCCCAAGCATAGCCGGGCAAATCGGCAAACGTTATACTTTGAACGATATGGAGGTTATAAGAGAGGCAAATCAATAAATGCCGTCGTATCGTGATCTGTCCAGGCAGATCTCGATCGGCCCAGCGGGCTTATCCTCTAACTTTGAAACGTTAGTGATTCTGATTGCGAGAGCATGCCATCTCGCTCGTACCAACTTAGTCGCACTATGCGCGGTCCCGCTCGCGCAACTCTCGCTATCGCTTTCAGAGTTACGGGATAAGCCCACAGCTCAACGATTAGCCCACGACAAATACAACACTTGACGGTTAAACCTTGAAGTAACGAGGTATATCATATTTTTTTGGCGACAACAAAAGTGTATGGGACATGTATGGGAGCCTTTCTCAACGTTTTCACGTTACACGTAATGCACGTAATGGGGTCTGATGTATACAACGCCTCTGGCGCTGATTATTCCTGTAATTGCTGAGAATTGCCTGAAAAAAAAAAACAGTTTTAGAATTTTTGGTACCCGTCACAACTTTTACAGTAATTACATACATATATATTATTATTATACATACAGTAATTGATAGTATTATTTTTACACATACAGTAATTGATCTCGGAGCTTTATATCATTCCAAAATAAATTTAAAAAATGGCTTATCACATAAGCGTTTTATGACTATGACGAGTTCTTTGGTATTAAAATACCGCATTATATTTAGAAGATAAGTATAGTATTATTATGTATTCTGATCTGTAATTTTTACAATTATTAATAAAGAATATCTAATGTCTAATGTCTAACAGAAACCGCTGAAATTGCTCTAAATTGCTTGTTGCTCACAGCAACAACAAACGTAAACCATGTTTACAAATATAGAGGTCATCAACCCGCAATCACGTTTTCAACCATGGTCAGTGTTCGGAAACGGGCTACTTATCAATATAATTCTACTTATACATAACCAGTTTAATAATAACATTCAAATTAAAACTATTTGCTTGACACCTCTTGAATAAAATATTCGTCGTATAACCTTAAAACTGTGTGAACCTTATTCAAATGAAGATAGAGGCTAGGTTCCTTGTTATTTTTTATTTGTCTTGATATTAGAAAGATGTTACAGAATGCCTATTAAAATGCGATAACATTTCGATAAATGCGTATTACAATCAGTATCACTCGTGAGTCGGAAGCACAACCTCGCTTGTGCCATATCTATTCTGGGTAACTCCGAGACAATACTCTTTCGTTCGAATTTATTTGCCGCCAATTTTTCTTTATTGAAAGAAAAATTTGCGAAGCAATTGTGAAATTGAAGTATTACGCATCTAGAAAAGTTATTTGTTTTGTTTTGTTAATGGAGATTAAAAATAATTGTATTTCTTTTTTTTTTTTGCCCGGATATTAGTGTTTTGTTTTGTGGATGTTAATATTGTGCGTGGCTAAAAGTGTTTGTATTCCGATCGTTTATAATTAGATACTACACTGTGCTGTGATAATAGAACTAGAATTAGATTATTAAACGGACTCAAAGACTCATGAATAAACAATTTGTTGAACTATTTCGACGATCTGTTAGTTCGTTTTGTATGATTAGCTTGTAGGTAAGTTTCCACGTGTTATTTGGGATTGACGCTTGTTCTTAATACTTGTCGTTTTCCTTGACATAAGGTATAACTACTGTGTAATTATTGTACAGGGTTGTAAGGAAAGGTTATGCTAAATGTTCCTGTAGAATAGCGGGCGCAGATACCAGTTTTTTTTTAAAATGAGGTTTTGAATTTTCTGTAACCTAAGCAGTAAGCATGCCATAGCCGTGCAGGCAAGCTATGTATGTAATAAGTAAATACTGAGAGTGGCTAGTCGAATATAGACAAAACTCCAATAAATTATTAAAAACAATTGAAAACAAACATGGTAAAACATTTACTGACATTTTTCTGTACAAATAATAAAAGTGAAGTATAATAATAGCTTATACGTATATAGAGTGTTTACTAAAAGTATATTGGAAAATATGTTATGTACTCGTCATTATATAATAAACCACCAAACATTATTATGGGACCACCCCTGAAACGCCAAAAAAGCAGTTGTTCCACATTTTGTCGAGTGTCATTGACATTTTTCTATGACATCAGATTTTTTTTCGCGATTTCAGTGTTGGTCCCATAGTAGACGTTGTTCATAATGATGATTACATACATGCCTTTTAGTATAACTACACCTTTAGTAAGCACTTGTATATGTATAATCATGAGACTGATTTAAAATATTTGAACAGCTGTAATCCAGCACTGTTATGTCGCCGGCCTCTTAGGCCGGCCGTTTTTTGCGATTTCAGGGTTGGTCCTGTATTAATATTTGGTGTTCTTTTATATAATGATGAGTACATAATATACCTTTCAATATTACTACGCCTTTAGTAAACACCTTGTATATGTATAATCATGGGACTGATTTAAAATATTTGATCAGCTGTAATTCAGCACTCTTAGGCCGGCGGCGTCGCTAGCTGCTTATTTCGCGCAAATTTGCGTTTGGATTCGGAAAACTATTTATTTTCCACGCGTAGATGAAAATGGATTGACTTTTTTAACCGACTACCAAAAAAAAGAGGACCTTTTTACCTCAGAATTCCGTCATTTATGAACCGATTTGGAAGGCTCTTTTTTAATTTGAAAGGAGATGCTTCCAGCCCCCTTATCTTGGATGTACCTAATCGTGATAGTGATTGTGCGCGAGCGCGACCGTGCATAGTGCGAGTATGTTGGTAAGAGCGGGATGGCATGCTATCACAATCAGAACCACGAACGTTTATAATAAGGGCACAGATTGGTCCCATTTTTATCAAAATCCAGTTTTGATAATGGGATCCATGAGGAATTGAGGGAGCTCCTTAAATATATAGGCATACATATAGTGACTTTGTTATTTTCATCAACAAGTCAAGCATTTGCATTCAGAAAGTATTATTTGGTGAAGTGGAACTGATGAAGAAGACCACAGATGGCCACCGGAACTCCACAATTATATGTATTTCACGCGTGGCGCCGAGATAATCTCGATTATGATACGAAGCAAATGTACAATATACAAGTTATAAGGAAAGAGTATGGTAAGCCGAAAGGGGCTCATAGTACTCACCAATATGAACAACATAAATAATCGCTGCTCCATACATTTTGTTGTGCGTCGTTGACATTTTTCTATGGAACCACAGATTTTTTCTCGATTTCAGTGTTGGTCCTATAGTTAAAGTTTTTCTTAATGATGAGTACTATGAGCCCCTTTCGGGTTAGCATGAAGGTTTTTTTATATATAAAATTATTTATTGCAAATCTTTGCATGTCGCTCGCCTGATGCTTGCCCATAACAATTCAGCACCATCCAGAATTTTGTACTTCGACAGTTCATAAACCTGACGCGGCAATGCACTCCGCTCGTCATCCTGAGATATTAGATGTTGAATCTCTAGCTTGAGCTAATTTAACTGGAAAGATTGCCCTACAATCTGAAACACAGTTGCACACTACTGCTACACCCAGTAGGACTCTTTTGTTTTTTTTTTTTTTCGCCTGTAATTTTTTGTAGTTTCACTTTTCTCTGAGTCCAAACTGACACACATCTACAGAGGCCAAATGTGGCTAAATTATACAGCAGCGGCCATAATATTTATTTTTGTTTTCTACAAAAATAAATCTATGCTATGCTATGCTATGCTATATAAATATATAATGCTATGGTGGCTCCCCAAGACTTCACAGATAAAGCTATCGCGGAAAGTTCTTTTATGATGGAGAGCATTTGACTTTTGAACTAAAGCCGTTCTTGACACCGTTATCAAGTTTTTTGTTTGCAATGTTCAATCAATTATCTTAACTACTGCAACTAATTAGTTGTGAGCTAATTAGTTATGTACTTAGGTAATTAGGTACTTACTATCTGTAAAATTCCAATAAAACACCATCGTGGTTCTGGTAAGTCACTAAGCTAGGCTCGGGGATTCTTTGATAGATAGAATCAGAAATTAGATTCGCATCCACAGAGGTCACATTGCAATCAACTTTGTCAGCCCATATTTCGCAAGCAGTACGTTTGATAAAAAAATAGTATAGGAAACCTTAATATCATTTTAAAAGACCTATTCAATGATACCCCACATGTGGGTACAGGCGAAATAATTTTTTTATCCCCACGTTACATGTATGACAGCCACCCCATTAATATAAAATTGTTTTTTAATTCTGTCAAAATTGTCACCTTACAATGACCTATTCAACGACACCCAACATGATGGGGTGCAGCGAAATTTTTTTTATACCCCCCTCCTTTACATGTTTTTTTTTTTTAACTGTTTGTCTTTACTTAGACTATCATTGTGCAAAATTTCTTGCGTGTGCCAATAGTGGTATTTGCACACTATTGCTTGGCGGCAGAATAACTGGTAAATGTGCGATACTTCCAAAAGCGGACTCTGTGTAAGACTCTTATCTTCTACTACAAGAAAAAGGACAATGAGATATCATTTTGTTTGAATAACACGGTTAGCATAAGTGCAATTTAATATTTTTGCTGCCACTTGTGCTTGCTTGAGAGGATAGTCCTTCCGCTAGGTTTTGGCGCATTCGATATTTGAAATTGTATAGCTGTCGCTCTGTTGTTCGTGCATGCAATAGAGAGAGAGACAGTAAATTTTCCTAACTTTTTGATGATTTTAGCGTTTGTTGTTATCACCTCCTAAATCTTATCTCTTTTGATTTTGGTCTCACTGGTCTGGATAAACCATAATCTATGCCGCTATGTTGTTGGATTTTTGACATGTTTTTATTTTATTATTTTCTGACTGATTTGTAAGTATTGACGTAGATATGTAATTTGACTGACACAGGGATATCTAATTTTATTGTTTTAGTTTTATATTTATGGGTCTGTGGTTGCCGGTTTTTTTTTTTATTTTTTGTGTTTTTTTTTTCAAAAAATGTTTATGGTATTCTAATAACAACTACGTTTCTTCGTCTTTTATTCGACGCAAAAAATTGTCTCTATGTGTCTGTAACAACGAAGATATTGCGAAATAAAAGAAAACAAACATACACACATAGTTTTCCACGATGTAGTTTAATATATAAAAAAACATCGAAATCAGATAACATTTAGGGTTGGGTAGCAGACTACGCTTTTTGTATGGAGAAAGTCTCCACCGCCTTACTAGGCCATGACGTGGTCTTGACCGTGACTTACTTTGCTTGACTTAGACTATGACTGAGACTTATTTTAACTGGAAATATTTGACTTCACTTGAAATATTACAATACTTGACACTGGCTGAATACACAACATGTGAAGCCAAAACAAAAGAGAAAGAAAGGTTAAATTATATGCTCGAAGGGTCACACTGACTTTATTGTTTGTCAACGCCATCTATTTTGGTAATGTTTTTTTTTTGACTTGTCAGAAAATCTCTGTATACCAAAGCACCATCTCTCGATCGCGTGGACGACCCAGTTTCATTACATAGATAAGATAGATGTTATAGACCTTCTATTTGGTATCATCCTTGAGTAGATGATGGACGCAGAGAATTAGCTAAACTATGTAATTACGATTTACTTCACTTTTCGTACCGGTCTTGTTAGCTATATAACATTACTAGCTATTAAACGCGACTTCGATCGCGTAAGCCTCCAAAAAAAAATCCTCCGATCTTTAAGCTATATTTAAGTAGGTATATGCAAAAATTCGGGTCGATATGTTCAGTCATTAGCCGTGATAACGCGATAAACACTCAGACGTAGAGACAGAGAGACAGATAGACAGAGCTACTTTCGCATTTATAATATTAGTTAGGAAATTAGTATTTACTAAACAATTAATAAACACTGGAGATACTTACTGAGAAGTTAGTCCTATTCACAGAAGAGAGAGAGGTAAAAAAAAATCTTCTTCTGTGGTCCTATTGTACACCAGTAGCTCTAATATCCAGTGCTAATAATAAAACAGAATAGTAGGAAACCCTAGATAATGCGGTCTAAGGGGGAGGCCTATGTTCAGCAGTGGACGTCTTCTGATAATGTAATGTAATGTAGATAATGACTACAAAGAGCCGATACATCGTTAAAACAAAAACAAAATTGGTCGTTTGTTTTTTTTTTTTGGTCAAATTGTATTTTCCAAATAGGTCCCCGAACACACCTCTTCAATTTGTCTAACCCTCTACCAAACACCCAAAAATGTTGCATTGCCATCCACTAACTGACTAATTGACTCAGTATATTGAAACTCAAAACCTTGACTCTGGAAAATGGTGGCGATAGTTAGAAATTTCTCTCTGTGGGTTTTTTACTCGGTCCTATCAATACTGCGTAACATGTTCGATGAACTCTAACGAGCGTCACTCATCACCACCTCATCACTTGTCTGTACAGTGCAAGCGATTCGTCCCTACAGTACAGCCAGTGGGAGCGCCACAATCACAATGTCTAAACAAATCTTAGTGCTTGGTTGGTTACTATTTGTTACTTATTATATCTTATACAGTTATTTCTTATAGCCGTTAAGAAGAAAAATAAGTGAATAACAAAAAAACAAATACAAGTCGGGATAAAAGAATACGTTTTTTATAGAAGAACCAATAAACTACGGTAATTACCCACCTTCTTGGGCAGTCGGGTAAAAAAGAATAATAAATAGGAAATAGCACTGAATATAGAAAAAAAATAACGAAACACGTATAAATAATATCAGTAAAAAGTCGAATCAGACCTACTGCGATTTGTTGAATTGGCCCAAATGAGAATCCGTGCATAGTTGCCTGGGCCCTGGATCGTCACATCTGTCTACTCACTTAATAACTGTAATCCAAATACCTTGTATTTTTAATAAAAAGTTATTATCTTCCGTCTCCCGTAGAAAACTTTAGTTCCCTCATTTTGACACCTCCACAAATAAGTTGGCAAAACTGTAATACTTAACAATCTGTGTATTTATGTGCTCGGCATTTGAAATTAATAGCGTTCATGAGATTGAGCCCCCGCGTTGTTTCTGATAAGGGTTATTACAATCTCACCCATTGCCTTTGCACGATCGTTGTAATTTCCGTATATGTATCCGTATCCGTATCCTGTCTTGTTAGTTGTTAGGTACTTAATAATTTTACATACGTACCTGTGTAAGTACAGTTAATTAATTATTTATTTATTTATTTTTATTTATTTATATAGGTTCACCTACACTGTGCACACCAATACAATGTCAATAATAAAGAACGAGGATTATAATTATAATTATATTTTTTTAATTTATAATTTATATTTTTTTTTTTCTAATTGTTGTAATCATTTGTAACACAAATTATGATGAATCCAAATTCATTCATCATAATTTGTGTACTTACCTGTTAATGTATGTCAAAAATAAATGATTTAATTTGAATTAGTTATACTTACAAATTGTTACAGGTAAATGTGGACATCCTACGTGTAGAGAGAATATTGGCATGTGACACCAAAGACGTAAGACCAATGTGAAGAAGTTTAGCACAATCATGGATCCGCAAGAATTGGTGCCTTTGGAGGGTAAGATTATCAAAATGTATATCTTTCATTGCGAGTGGCATGAACAGCATTTTTTTTTTTATTACTATTTTCTGTTCATAAATTCTAAGAGTCCGCCTGGGGAAGTACTATACCTTTGCCAGTTATTACACCGCCAAGCAGTCGTGCAAACATTACTGTGTCCCGAAAGTTTCTAGCGAAATTACTGTTCAAAAAGATATTTAACATCTAATATCTCAGACTAGTTCAAGAGTTCAAAATTCTGGGGGGCACTGAACTATGATGGGCAAGCGTTACGCTTAACATCAGGTGAGCGATATGCTCAGCTCGCTGAGCAGCTGAGGCTTATTTTACGCTGGAACTGCGTTCCCTTACTTATCGACTCTATCGCATACGGCATTTGACCATAAACTCACCTGAGATTAATCTCGGGTTTCTGAAACGTTTGTTAACTTTAACAACTAATTAAGTCTATTACTGTCTTTGTCATTTGTTTAGTGCCGGAGAAAGGCACAATTATATGAGCAGTAGACCACTTTAAAATCTTTAATATGTCTTTATCTAAAATCACTTTACGCGTGCTAAAATCATGCTCTGTTATTGGTAGTTCAATTCCGCGGCAAAATCTGACAGTGTACAAATCGTGTAAGCGGGACAGAGCTAAGAATCCATAGCAAATAATAATCTTATTATGCGCCTGCAAATATAGTTCAATATAGATTATTTAGTCGTTGGGCTACTGTCGGACCGGACTGCGCTTTTCTGCCGATCGAAATTAGTTGTGTAAAACTGAACCTATATGTATTAAATCTAGTACAGTCCTTACAAAAACGATTATGATTACGTTTTCCAGCTGGTTTACTAAGACCGACCCGACCGCAACAAATTCGCCCAACTCGGACGATCAACTTGTCGTCCCGGTCGTGCTATCGCGCCCCGCTCAGACTGTGTCGGCTGCTAGCGCTCCTTATCGTGCTACCGACTATGTTCATCATGATTCCGCTCTATATGAGGTAATAACTGCCGGCTCTAAACAGATTATAGTAGTGACTAGCCTCGTGGCTCAGTAGGTTGTGGGTTCGATTCCCACCCAGGACAAATATTTGCAGGATGAACATGGATGCTTGGTTTGTTCTTTGTCTGGGTGTATCTGTGTATTCTATGTATGTATTTACAAAAAAAAAGTACATGTATTTTATCAGCTATCTGGTTCCCGTAGTACAAGCTTGCTTAGTTTGGGGCTAGATGGCGCTGCGTGTAAAAAAAGTCCACCAATATAAAAAATTAAATATACAGATATTACAAGGTCGTTGTTTCGACAAAAAGCACTTCATGAAATTTTGTAGGCAAGTAGTTCTTTTCAATACAATTTTTAAGTTTGAATATGAACGAAATCTGTTAAATATGTTTATCCAAATTGTTTATATTCAGTTAAACACAGTCATAAATACTGGATATGACATTCTAGTAGATATATTTTACCTACCGAATTCGCCCCGCGACGTTGGGCGGGAGCGCGTTTTTTAAACTTTGTACTGAAATGTCTCAGTTTGTATGGAAAACACGCGGAATACCGAATAACATACCAATACTGAATACTCTCGGCGTTTTAAATTTGTATGAGCGTTGCCAGTGTGAGAATCGCCATAGACCTATCGCATTATTTATATATTTATATGACTTTCCCAACAAAAAAAACCCGTCAAAGTAAACCAAATGCAGAATGCCATGCATTGTATACCATTTTATGAGAATTTGGGGCGTCCAAAGTGTCAACCCAAAGAGACACTAATTCTAATTCTAACTGAAGGTGATAAGACCTGCACTGATATCCCGCTAAGGGTATTTTGTGCATTTACCCCGCTGCCAGCTTACCCAAACCAGGTAACGGAGCACGGCTTTGTGTCACTGGTATACCAGTGGGCAGTGGGCTTATCCCGTAACTCTGAAAGCGATAGCGAGAGTTGCGTGAGCGGGACCGCGCATAGTGCGACTGAGTTGGTACGAGCGAGATAGCTTGCTCTCGCAATCAGAATCACGAACGTTTCAAAGTTAGAGGATAAGCCTGCTGTTCCACTCCTGTTTCTTCAGATGTTATGGTATTGGAGACTTGTTGTTGAGATTCTTGAAGGAGTCCCGACCTTACTCGTATGTCCTCTGTGGCCTTGCAGTGCAGTAGCACATGCTCCACGGTCTTTTCCTGCAGACAGCCTCGGCATAGAGGACTAACTGTAGCTCCAACTTCTAAGATCGTGATCGCGAGCTATGTGATCGTCCTTATTTCCTCTACTTAATGAGATGTGTCGTTTCCAGGTACCGCGTATTCCTCGGCCAGATGTACCCGATGAGCATGACTGACATGCGGCTGATAGACAGTAAGATATCACCAACATGGTGCCAGGTAGGTGTGTAAACCTTGTGCTTCTGACACTAAAAACTTAACTTAAAATATAAAAAAAAATTTGGTTAACATTCTAGGCGTTTGACCACAACTCGTTCGATGATAAATTGTGTGGTCGAACATGGTAAAACTTCTTAAACAGCTAGTCTAGAATGAGAACTGGCTCTCAAGTGAGGTTACCGGAGCACTTGCATTTGAGTTAGAAAGTACCCTACCATGCTATGGCTTCCTCGCGATGTTATCTTTCACAGTACCTCAAGGTCATTGTTGGGATTTGAACCCACGCTCAGCTGCGTGCAATCTGAGCGCGCAAACCACCGAGCTATCGTCGCTATAACTAAACTAACACTTAGGCACTCAGTCTATATAAATGTACCTTAAAATATTATACAGAGTGGACCAAACCACGCCCCCAGAGAGAAAGTAACAAATAAAACCAAATATTTGCATGCCACGTGTCAAGCTTACACAAAAAAGAATAACGTACCTAATGTAAATTATGTATAATTATTATATCAATAAAGTTTAGGTACACATACAACTACATTATTATGAGTGCATTATCAAACTGGTAGGCTTATTTATATGCTACTCAGACAAAGATAGTAAACACTTCAAGATAGTAGTTATCGTACAACTCCTTGTTATAATACATTATGCCTACCAACGTCGAAATATGCCTAGTTGATAGGCCTTATGTGCCAAGAAATAAGTATAAAATTATTTGAAAGATATGACAGAATTAGAATTTTATTTGTCAAGGTCTTAGTCGCTCGAAAAGATCCTGTATTTACTTTCTTTAGAAACAATTGTTCCATTTTTTGTACTGCAAGTGCCATTGTTAACTAAGCAAAATACATAAAAATTTAAAGAAACTTAGCTTGCTACTCAAAACGAACAGTTGGATTACCGAGAGACCATTGAACATCTAAAGATAATCCACATGTTCAATCCTTCTGCAAACAAAAATTTTCTATGGAAGAACATTTAAGTTTTACTATGAAAACTGACGTGGTTTTAACATTTAGGTTTTGTAGAAAAACAAGACATCCATGTAATGTAAATTAGACAGTAGTAGTCGGTTTATCCCTCTGAGTATCACAGTCATGTATAATGGACTCGTAGTAACCCTACGACAGAGAGATATAGATTCCTTTCATAGACACCCTACGACGAGATCACGCTCGTAGAGTTTGTATGAGTCTAGGGACAAGTGAAAAAATCGTGTCTAGAAACAAGAAGAAAATTCTGCATAAATTAGATCTACTAAAAAACAAACGTCTGTGAAGGCCCTGTAATTAGCTGCCGTGGAACGCATCAACTCCTGCTATGTTCCAATTCCCAAAAATATTCAAGTTTAATAAGTGTCATATGTACAAAATTGTATAAACCGTACGTTGGGAAAAAGCGAGTGATCCGCGGACTGAGACCAAGCGTTACCATTTGGCAAGTTAAGACCAATGAGAATAATTTTTTATATGTGTATGTTGAACGATGCGAGGTCCGCATCTATCGTCCTGAGTACGTATCTTATGATTAACAAAGGTCTCAAAAATGACCAATATGAATGGTTCTTGATTCGTTTAAAAAACTTGAAATGTTCTATTGTCTTTTCCCCAGCGTCAGGTGGTCCGTTCGAACGCTACGTTCAACGCGTTCGTCGTACCAGGCCAGCCTGAACTCAGCCAGGAGTTGGTACCAGTCTCCATGACAAGAGAACTAGAGTTAGAAGACGACATGAAGGAGTACTGGGGCTTCTACCTGCTGAAGGGGTCTAGTGTCACTGTGTCTGCATGTGTCAGGTAAAACTTTACAAAGCAACACCATCATCAAAGGATCACGTACATAACTATGCTTATGTGTTTGTTTGAATATAATTCTCACAGGCAATCTTCCTTGCGACATACAATTCGGAAATTAACCCCTTTATATATAGCTAATTTTCCTCTACCTATTCAGCCTGTGTCCACCAACTGCTGGTTGTGGGCCTCCTCTCGTTCTCGCCATCCTTTCCGATCATGAGCAATCGTCATCCATTGTCCTCCGACATGCTTGACGATATCGTCTGACCATCGGTTTTTTTCTCGTTTGAAGTTCGTTGGACGAATTTTCTTTAAAACACACAATATTAACAAAAAAAAATCCTTTATTTCATAATCTTTACAACATAATTTTAAAATACACTTTTCTTCATTATTATATAATTATATAAAACCAAATTTCCATAGCTCTTTTACGTTTCAGCTATCCCGGCGCGTCTCTCATCATGATCAAGGGCTACAAACACCTGCAAGAGTGTGCGTACATTGGAGACGACTCCTCCGAGGAGGTGGACGAACTGGTGGAAGCCTACAGCTTAGGCCTAATGAGTAACACTACCTTTATGGAGAAGATACAGGAGATCAGGCTGAAGAAGGTCGATGGGAAGGCGAATGACCCTGGTAAGTTTGTTTGGTTGTCTATTCCAGGCTAAAGATGTTTATCATCATCAACCACATCACACTTAACATCAGTTAAGCTGTGTTCATACGCCTAACCTGTTATTCTATAACTTGTTACCAGTATGATCAAATATCACAGCAAACCTTTTTTTATCTCATTCCAGTAAGAAATTGAAGAAGAGTGTTCTTGACAACTCTTGAAACATTTTGATTAGAAGGTTGAAGCTTAATTAACTTTACATTATAGTGCCAATAAATGATATCTTCATTAAATTGTAAGATTGCACGAGTCAACCGTGCGTTATCAGCTGTCATTCAACACAATATATAATGGTCATTATGTGTGTTGACGCATTTAAGATAAACACTTTTGTAGATTCTTTGAGTTTGTAAAACGTTCAACAGTTAGAAAGAAAATACTGTATATTCTACACATGTTGATTTTTAAGTTTAATTGTCTTTTTGGTTTGTATTGGTCTTTTATATTGTATTTTTGATCGGTAGACAGCTTTCGATACGGCTTTTGATACGGTAAGAAAGGACTTATTCGCTTTCAGCTGATCTAACAAGAATCCAAATGGTCATTCGAAATCTACATCTTCATGGTCATGAATAACATCTATATTTTTTTTTGTATTTCTTTGATAAATACGTCATCGTCTACCCTCATCAGACCACGCTGGACCCCGAGCCTCTCCCAAGCTACGCCACTCTGTATGACCTTTGGCTTTTACCTTCCAGTCTCTGACAACGGTCTTTTAATCACTGACTGTTCACGAGTCCTGAATATTTAAAAAAAATACCTGTTTAAGAAATGTACTCTTATTTTAGATACCATGAGGAGGCACAAAGTTGGCGTCAGCTTCCACGACCCAAGCACAGTAACCAACGCTACGTCTTCTGAGGACTTCCCTACTAACGCTGACATCACTGATCACGACCCCAAGGCAAGGATTCAATTTCGTTATTTGAAGTAAAATGCATTTTATCAAAAGATAAGCTGGCTGGCTTTCGCGAGACTTTTGCCAAAGAAAAACATCGTCAGGAACCTATAGCGTGATGGTGGTACTTAATGGTTATAATTAGTATTCTAGTAGTTCTTTCTGGTTATAAGCTTTAGCAGTTCGCGACGAACTGAGACCTCGCGATTCCTATATCTTCACAACCCCTGGACCGATTCAGCTCATATTCGAACTTAAAAATTGTATTGAAATGAACTACTTGCCTACAAAATTTCATGAAGATCGGGTCAACGGTTCGCAAGTTATCATCGGACAAATATACACACAAACATCCAAATATACATACAAATGCCGATTTGTCCCAGTAAACTCTGAGACCTTCGCTTTGCTCGGTCAAGTACCATTTTTAACGTGTCATTCGACTCTCGGTAGAAAGAGTAAGTAAGAGCAGTGGAGGGTGCTGCTCTTATTTCATACAAATCATAGATAACGTAAACGCGATCGAATAGATACACAATTAGAAAAACTCGCACTGGGCACTCTGTTGTATATACATCTCGCAGTCTGGAGACGTTGGGATTATATCTGCCAAAGGCTCAGTCATTAGCATCAGCCGGAAGACGTCTACTGCTATACATAGGCCTCCCCCTAAAAGCGCCACACCGACCGACAGCGTGCCACTTGCATATCCGAAGACTGACTGCATCGGTGATTGATTAAATCATCATCTGTCGAAATTTACCCATCAGTCTTCAGTTCAATATGATGAATCTTTTTGTCTGTCTGTCAATAACTAGACATATCACCATAATAATATAAACGTATTATTTTAGAAGTTTATCACGCAACTGACAGAGCGTTTGATTGTAGTTTTGTCACTTTATTCAAAGAAAGTTTTGTAGATAAAAATTCTGTGCACCAATTTTGTTCGCTCAATTTTAATTTGTGATAAAAATCCGAGATAATTTGGGACCTAGACTAAAAAGTACCTACCCTACAATAAATTTATTTTATCACACGATTTTACATAAAATAATATATTACGCTTACCATTAAGCGGTATAAAAAAATCTTTGCTACATGCTACAGCATGCTTCATACACCTTTGCTAAATGCTAGGTATACATACCATTGATTGAAAAAGTGTTATTTTTCTGGGTGACACTTTTTATCAAATCGGAGAAACTAGGGCGTTCTAGGACGTATAGTGCATTTTTTTTTCCAGTCCTGAAAATAATCGTTATTTTTCTTAGTCTTTCCTCGGCCTTTTTTTAAATTAAAAAACCTGTTATGTCACTATGTTATAGGCTTTTACTCTGTGTAACTTTGACACCACTTTTTTTTCGTTTCTGTAAAAAATTCGACCGGCTTAAACAACATTTAGTAAGACGGCAAAATTATTTGAATATTTTGAATGGTTTTTTTCAGGAGCTCAGAGAAATCTTAGAACGGCTACACGCGCTTCGTCAAGCGGCTAAGACGGAATCTTTCAAGTATTACCATCCGCCCTCGCATCTGGTTTCTCTACCGGCGCTACATAGACACAGAGACGCAAATGTGGATAAGGAAGAGAGACGATTTCTGTCGTTTAAAGGTTTGTGTTATTTATTACTTTTTCTGTTTTAAAAGTGTTACAGACAAATGATTTAAAATATGGAGACGGGCAGGAAGCGATCGGGATAAGCGCCTTCTTTGACCTTAGCCAACTGTCGGCCTCAAATTCGGAGTTGTTTTTGGTGAAAAATGTTGTTGTTCTATTTCACTCTTTTTTCTTCTGTCCTCTATGTTTTTAACCCGTCTCACTCACATACCTCTAACTTCGATAAAGCAGTCTTTTGAAGTTATACATCAATTGGTTGATACGACTATGTATTTAGGAAGAGATCCTGCATTTTTATTCGTATTTTCCTGCATCTTAATCTTGTATTTTTTCCAGATGAAGTAATCTATACGAGCATTACTCTCTTTCGTTGTCTTTTTCTTTAAGAGTTGAGAACTTTTATAGTGGATATTTTCACCTTAGCTAAATGAAAACATTAATCTATATAATGTATAGGCTAAGTTACCTTTGGTATAAGATATCTCTATAATTATAGTAAGTATGTATACAGGGTTATGAGGAAAGGATATGTTAAGCCGAAAGAGGCTCGTAGTACTCATGATTGTGAACAACTTTTAATAGGGGGCCAACCCTGAAATCGGTAAAGAAAATCATTCATTCATTTTTCTGTGTAACAGCTGATATTTTTTTCTCGATTCCATTGTTGGTCTCGTAGTAAAAGTTGTTCGTAATGATAAGTACCATGAGCCCTTTTCGCCTTAGCATACTCTTTCCTTATAACCGTGTATTTAGTAGTGGAAGGGCTCTTCTGCAGCAGTAGTGTGCAGCGTAATTATTGGGTATAAAGAGATTTAATATCTAATAGCTCCTGGTAACGAGCGCACTGCATTTCCGCTCATAGTTTTGAACTGTTGAAGTTCAACATTCTGGGTGGAACTGAATTGATATGGGCAGGCGTGAATCTTAACATCAGGTGAGCGACTTGCTCGTCTCGTCACCAAGCTCCATAAAAAATAGAAAATAAACCTAAATAATCCAATTTCGTTTAGCCAGTCCAGGGTTGAGTGGGAACAAATATATTATTTTCCCACTTCCCTGATCATAATTTTTTTTTGCCACACTCCCTTCCACCAAGGTGCTCGTAGATTAGGTTTTTTGTATTTATTTATTTTTGTTTATAATTTGTTTTATTTTTATTGTAAATATGTATATAATTTTTGTTAATAAAATATCACAAAACTTCCCTATTTTTCATCATATCTAGTTAGTTACTTTTGACTTGTTACTTTAACTTGTTCCAGATATCGATGGAAACAACAGTGAGGCTGTGACTAAAGAAAATACTCAAAAACAAAGTAATACCACAAACATTCCTATTGACAAAATCATTTCGAATAATTCTTCTACAAACACTGAATCGAATACTAAGCTAGCTGATAAGAACATTCTAGAAAGTAATACAAAACTTTATAATGCTCAAGAAGATAATAGTGTACATGAAAGTATTGTAGAAGAGAATGTAAAAATTAAACCAAGTACAGCAAGTTCTGTAGAAAATATAGGGAATACTCAAGAAGTGAACAACAAACTAGACGAAATAGAAGAAGAAATTGAAGAAACGGTACAAATAAAAGAAGAAGTTGAGACAAACAGAGCAGAAATAAGTTTAAATAAAACAGAAAGAAGTACAAACACAACAGAAGCAAGTACTAATAAAACAGAAACAAATTCTCACAACTTGATTGTATTAGATACAGAATTTTCGTCCCCAGTAAGTTTTTTTAAATAATTTCTGTAGATTTTAGAAACATTTTTGCATTTTCCTTTCACGAAACAGATTTACTTATCTGTTATCATTTTTATCACAGACACCTAATATTAGCTATATTAAGCTAACCAAATTTAGAAATATCACGATGATTTGAAAATAATGTACTGTAAAAGCAGAAACTTTAGGTATGTTATTTTAGTATTAGACGCTATCTACGTAAAATTATAATTCAAATCGAGATTAAAATATAAAATAATAAAGTTTTTTATAGAGTAGTAAATACTTCAAATAAGAATGGAAAATTACCAGTTAAAATGCTTTATGTATCTGTAGATAAAGATGATCATGCTGATAAGCTGAATAAAATGTTAGAGAAATTTACCTTCAATAGTAAGCTAAAACGAAAGAAATATGAATCACTCGGCGAGGAATACATATTCCTTCCATTTGGGGTTGAGACCATGGGACCTTGCGGTCCGGCGCCCGTAGTTTAGTAAAGGAGCTGTCCAGGCGCCTCGTCGAAGTTACAGGAGACCAAAGAGCTGAAAGGCCAAAGAAAAGAGCTGAGGCTTACCTCGGTCAAAGGCTATTCAACGGGGTAATGTCGCCAGCTTTTTGGGCGTTTACCCGTAGACAGCGACCTAAATGCGGTTTTTTATTCGTAGACATTTTAGATTTAAATTTAATTAAAGTATTTATTTTAATTTTGTTTGTAGTTTTAGTTTGTATATTTAAGTTTAGATTTTAATATTTTTTAAGTATAGTTGACCGAGCGAAGCGAAGGTCTCAGAGTTTACTGGGACAAATCGGCATTTGTTTGTATGTTTATATGTGTGTGTATATTTGTCCGATGATAACTTGCGAACCGTTGATCCGATCTTCATGAAATTTTGTTGGCAAATAGTTCATTTCAATACAATTTTTAAGTTCGAATATGAGCTGAATCGGTCCAGGGGTTGTGAAGATATAGGGGTCGCGAGGTCTCAGTTCGGCGCGAACTACTAGTATTTTTAAGTTGAGTTAATATTGTTTATAATTTTAGTATAAGTTGTTCATAGTGATGAGTGCTATGAGCTCTTTTCGGCTTAGCATACCCTTTCCTTATAACTCTGTATATCTCTCGAAATACGTTATCTAACCTTATCGAAATTTAGATCAAACACATGAAAGGTTATTTCACTATACGAAATCTGCTGCTAGCCAAATTTATGAACTTAACCTACAAAAAAATACTCTATTACACATACTGAGACCCAGAAGACAAAAGAAGTGCTTGAACACATTGAGTTTTTTTTTTTTTTCTCTTTCCTCCTAAGAGGATTTTGGCGTCGCACGTCTTATGCATTTGCCAGTGTCTAGTATACTTATATATTCTCAATTTTTGTTAGATATTATCAAACAAGTCATGGTCACGGTCAAAGTCGAGCATAGCAAGTCACGGTCAAGTCCAACTCATGCCCCAGTAAAGTGGTGAAAACTTTACTAGAGCCTTCAGATGGAGTTTTGGAAACAACACGAAAATTCACGTTTCACGACATTATACCATTCACCAACACTCGTGCATGTACACGAACACTTAACGGGTAGAAATTCATCGTTTTTACACATTAACACTCGAAATAACACAAGTTTTGGAAAATAATTAAATGACGCGACATTAATTCTTCACGTTCCCGCCAAAACTCTCAAAAGTGATCATTACTTGCATTACATTACAGACAGAAACAGAAGCCGAACCCAACTCGAAGGAAGTGTTCGAAGACGTCCTGCAGAGACTGCAGGCGCTCGGAGACAGAGGGAAGCGAGTGCTCCTCAAACTGCATGAGACCATGGGCGTAGAGTATCACGAGAAGGTGGATATATATTTTTGTACATAATTTATTTCTTAAACATAATATTGTTACAGGTATCGTCACCAGTTTTAAGCGCAATTCAAATTTTCTATAAATACGCTTGGATTTCTCAATCTTGGAATTGTCAATCAGAGTCTAAGTTTTCCACAAATTACAACATGTGGTTTATTCAAATCTAGAGTAAACATTCACATATTAAGTATTTTGCCAGTTATTCAACCGCCAAGCAGTAGTGTGCAAGCATTACTGTGTTCCGGATTGAAGGGCAATGTTTCCAGCGTAATTACTGGCGTACAGAGATTTAACATCTAACATCTCAGGGTGACGAGCGCAGTGCATTGCCGCAACTGTTAAGTTCAAAGTTCTGTGTGGCACTGAACTGTTATGGGCAAGCGTGACGCTTAACATCAGGTGAGCGACTTGCTCGACTCGACACCGAGTATGTAGTCAAATGCAAAAGTATTAGGAAGGATTTCTGATAATTCATCTAAGAAGTTTAATACGGAGTGACTTTAAATGAAATTTCGCTATGTTTAGTATTTGCAGGGCTGAAGTCCGAACCCTAAACGAAAGCCGCTTTCAAATTTTAAATGTTTTATGGAATGTGGATACCGCGACAAACTTACTGTAGTTTTGCGGTGCTCCATTTCTTAAAAATAAAATGTAACTGTGTAATAAATAAAAGAATAAAAAAAAGCAACTTTGTCATTTCCAGAGGTCCCAGAATTCAGACGTATTGTCTGCAGTGACAGGCAGCGGGGAGGAGCTGGACCGGCTGCGGCAGGTGCTGGTTGAGGCCATCGACGAGGAGAAGACGCGCTCTCAGCGAGAACGTAAGCTATTTTAAAGTTGTGAAACAATTTATGTTCAAGGATGCCGAAATGATGGAAATACGAACTGATCGAGTGAGGTGTATAGGTGTGTTCTACAATCAAAATTTATATAAAAACGAAATTAAAACCAATTTTAAATGACACTGAATTTGTGATAATTACACAATGTCTCCATGTCTCCAATGTCTCCATCAAGCTGAGGTTATTTTACTATTGGCACTCGTCCTTCCAGGGTTCTACATAAAGTCATTCGCAGAAGAGAAAAAAATATATATCAATTTCTTTTCTTTGTGACTACTTCTAATATGTTTTTTCTTTTTGCGAGCAATATTTTATTACACATTAAATTTATTATTTATTTATTTTATTTTATTTGTTTTAATTTATTGCAATTTTTTATTACTCTGGAAATTGGCATTTTAAATTGGAACAAGCCGTTTCAGCTATTTAAAATTTTATGGGCAGATACAAGCAGTAGTATGAAGTCATGGTAGCTCAGTGGGAATGGGAAGCACGCTCGCCTCACATTCACGGGGTAGCAGGTTTGAACACGGGCAGCTCGTACCAAGGAGTTCTTTCGAACTTACGTACGGAAATACCACTTTTCTGTGCAGGAAGTAATCAAACATGCATATTTCCGAAGAAATTCACTGTGCCAGCGTGTAGATATGGCCCAATCACCCTTCGATTGGTAGGCTGATATCCCAGCAGTGGGATGTTTAAAGGCTGATACAGATACAGAATGATACAAACATAGGTACATAGAAATTCCTCAAAGTCAACGTTATTTATTGGTATAATATATAATATTCATCTACAAGTCAAATAAGTGTAACCTCTAAATAAGTAACCTGTTTTCAAATAAGTGTTGAAGAAGAAAAGAAATAAAAAATATCGCAGCCTCTCATTACTACTGGTATATTATCAGGGTCTTCTTGAAATGCCTTCTCGTTGTCACATCAGAGAGGTTACCTATCTGTAGAAAATTCAAATGACGAAACTGTACAATTTCTACGAATAAATTCAGTAAATGCGATGGTTGACCCTCTCCATATAAGATGGTCGCTCTGAGAATATCTAAAGCGCCTTCCTTCAATGTTTCTACATTGCTTCGAAAGTATTTTATCAGGAGCTTTCTGTTTTTGATTCAGGCTAACTATTCTGTGTTATATACTGAAACGTTTGTAAACTTTGACGACAGATTAAATCTATTGCTGCCTTTGTCATTTGCTTAGTGCCAGACAAAGGCAGTATTAGAATTAATCTGTTCTCAAAGTTAACGAACGTTTCAGTATTCGGGGGTCAGAAAATTCAAGTAAAGTACGCTTTTGGCAATAATTACATTTACATTCAGTTTCCGTTTCCGCTTTTGTTTTCATCGGTTTTCTTGTTTTTTTGTTTTTTTCGTTGTATGCACGTCATTTTTTTTTCCGCAGAAAAGCGACGTGATTCGATGATGGAAGCGCGCGCCAAGAGAGAGCTGATGCTGGGACAGATAGAACTCACGAGGGAGCTGAACGAGGACGACGAGGCGAGGGACTATGCTGCTGAAGAGGTAGGAACTAGTAGTTCGCTTCGAACTGAGGCCTCGCGGTCTATAACTTCACAAACCCTGCACCGATTTTGCTTGTAAACTTAAACTTACATACATTACTTACATTTATCTATATTTAGTTCATATTTGTATTCACTCATAAGGTTTAAGTTGTAAAATGTACCTACTAAATAGTTGTATCTTTGTCTTTATATTTTTATTCCTGTTTTTATTTTTTATTTATTGTATAATTATCTCTGTTTTGGTGTATCTTTTCTGTTCATTACTTATGGGAGAGGCCATTGGCTCTGAAATACAGTGTATACTAGTTCGGAGCTAATGGGTTCATGTTTATTTTTTGTACAATCTTTGTTTATGCCAAATAAATTTATTTGTATTTGTATATGTATTTATAATCAAACATGACACTTTGTAGGCAAGTTTGTGCAATAACTTATAATTTTGCACGAATTTCATTATCACCATCAGCCACAAGACGTCCACTGCTGAACAAAGGCCCACTCTAAATGGGGGTCCTATAATCCACACGGTTGGCAGTTTTTCAGGGATCGAATAACACTCACCGTGTACTAAGAGAACGCTCCTGCCCATCCTGCGGTGGTTCTGGTCGCTGTTTTATGTCATACTGGTGTTTACACCTACAAAATTTACAGTCTGATAAAAAAAACTTGGTGTCGGTGATCCTCCATGACTGTCCCGGTGGCTCAGTTGGTAGTGAACCTACGTTCTTTGTTTGGGGGCGTGGGTTAGATTCCCATCTAGGACAAACATTCATGTGATGAATATTTGTGTTTGTTCTCTGTCTGGGTGTTAATATCTATATAAGTATGTATGTAAAAATATCTATGTACGTATATCAGTCTCTGGCAGCCATCTTACAAGCTTTGCTCAGTTTGGGGTCAGATGACCGTGTGTGCAATAATGTCCCAGATATTTATATTTATGTATTTATCCTCAGGGTCTAGAGCCGGACGGGTTCGCTGAGCATCACTCCACAGTGAACGAGACGACCGCCTTCGACATGAGCAACTCGGAGTTCTGGTCCTCCTTCTCCTCCAGCGAGGAGAGGCTGCTGGAGTGCGACGGGCTCATACTCAACCTGCCCCTGAAGCCCCACGCCGGCTGTCGGAGGGAGGCCTCGGAGGGGGAGGCCTTTAATGCCGCTAGGGCTAATGCTCTCACTTACAGGTAATGTATTGGAGACTGTCTGTCTGTATATCTGCTAAGTCCTCTCAAACCACGCAACGGATTTTGATACGGTTTTCACCATAAGTTAAATATTTTTTCAGGAAAGGTTTATATATAGGGTTATAAGGAAAGGGTATGCTAAGCCGACAAGGGCTCATAGTACTCATGCTCGTGATCAACTTTTAATATGGGACCAACCCTGAAATCGAGAAAAAGAAATCAGCTGTTCCATAGAAAAATGTCAATGACACTCGACAAAATGTATGGGAGACAAAATCAACTTAAAACTAGTGTACTGATAGCTTATAGCGATCTCTTCCAGGCAACCTTAATTCATTGGTCTTATTGATTTTTAAATAATAATAACTAAGTGCTAGGGGGAGCACGCTCGCCTCACATTCGTGGGGTCGTGGGTTCAATCTTGGGGGTGGTACCAATGAGTTCTTTGGAACTTACGTACGGATATACCACTGGCTTTTCTGTGAAGGAAAACATCGTGAGGAAACCTGCATATTTCCGGAGAAGAAATTCGATGGCGTATGTGAATCCGCCAACACGCACAGGGCCAGCGTGGTGGACGTGGCACAATAACCCTTCGAGGGTCGATATCCCAGCAATGGGATGCCTAAAGCTGTTCGATGCAGATGTAGAATAATGATTGTTTCTTTATCCCAGGGTTCCAGCCAACGGGTACTATTTCTTCGTGTTCAACTCGGAGAACGAGGTCCAGGAGAACTACATCCGCGCCAAGTTCGAGCTCCAGAAGACGAGGTACGACGTCGCCAGAACCAAGCTCCGGGAGTGCACCAACACCACTGACAGCTGTCACCTGCCACTTGACATATTTACTACACAAAGGGTAAGGAAAAAAAACAAACACATACCTACACATAAAATAAAATACATTATATGTATATAAAGACAGAGAGACAGAAAGAAAGCTAGACAGAGCGACAGACAGACAGAGAGACAGATAGTCAGAGAGACAGAGAGAAAGAGAGACAGACAGAAAGAGAGACAGACAGAAATACAGAGAGGCAGAGAGACAGATATACAGAGAGACAGATAGAGAGATGATTTGAGACGAACTGAAGAGAGAGTTTTTTTTATTTTTATAAAAAGTTTTTTATAATTGCCTATGTGTTAATCCAGGTAATAAGCTACCTCCATACCAAATTTCAACCAAATCCGTTTTGCCGTTACGGAGTTGACTGGGAACAAACACACTTACGCACACATTTACATTCACATTTATAATATGAGTGTGATTATTATGAACCCGTTGTGGTAGAGACATTGGGTCCGTGGGTGTCGAGAGCTCGGCAACAAAATTCTGGTATTTATTTGACGCAAAGCAAAAGCATTGCCATAGCGTGACATGCCGCCAGCACGCTGGGAACGACTGCTAGCAGAATTGTATATTTCGACTATCTTCAGACCTTAACTATTCACGATAAATGCCTAAAAGTACGACACGCGTGTAAAGGCTGCAGTGATCGTGAACATGATTTCTTCACGTTCCGGCCAAACCCAATGACCCAAGGAACATGTACTAACCTAACCTACCAACGGTGAGATGGATTCAAGCCGCACATTTTATAAATATCATTCTCAATCACGTATCAAGTGTCAGTAAAGACTTGCCTTGAGGTTATAAAAGACCTTGACAGCGCCAGTCTGGAGGGTAGACTTCGGCTTGCGTTACTCGTGTAAAATAAATATTGAACACGTTTTTTGCAGCAAACAAACCTAAGTATTCTAAAGCTAACATGCAGAATATGTTTTGTTTTTATATGCAAGTTTCGAGGAACAAAAATTTTTTAAACAAAAATTAAGTAACTACTTGCTTGATCACTGCTTTTGCAAAACCTCTGAATGTCTTGATTATAGAAAACCTTTTAACGCATTGGTCAAATTTTGACTTTTGACTTTTGGTTTCATACTAGTTATGTATAAATATCTTGACATCTGACAATGACATAATAATTATGTATTCCTATTGACTTAATAATTGCATTCTTTTGACATTTTTTTAAAGTTATTGTAGGTAAAGTTTGTTCAATTTTTTAACATTTATTAAGTAAGTAACGATTTCTATGGAAATATTTTGCACGTCAGAAATTGCCGAATGTAATGGTTCATTTCAAACTTCAACATCCTGCTTACCTGCGTTCTGGCAAATAAAGACTCATTTCATTTTCATTTCATTTAATTTCAAACGTATTTTATGATAAGTGATATCAGTTTTCTACCGATGGGGAAGAAACGTTCTTGAGTGGCAACCACGAACCGGAAGACGAAGTGTAGGCAGGCCTCCCACTAGGTGGGCCGATGACATTGTGAAAGTCGTGGGCAACCGGTGGATGCAAGTGGTCGGTCGTTGTGGCGGTCTAAGGGGGAGGCCTATGTTCAGCAGTGGAAGTCTTCTGGCTGATAATGTGATGTAAATCTTGTAGTCTCCGATTTCCACTCCAGCGATTTTCGTATAACTAAAAAAACGAACGCCGACGGCAGTCTAGCCAAACAAAAAATATCGCACCAAACTTCCTTGTTCTGTCACCGCTACTAAAAAACTGCGCAATATTTGATTTGCAAGCAGTTGACAACTGCATAACGTCATGGATAAACTCATGGACATTTTTACCTGATCAAATAAAATTTGTTAATTACATCATCATCATTCAAGGTCTAAATTGGAGCACGTTCAGCCAGATGCTTCCTATTCACTCTTCATTTGGAAACCCTGATACACATGTTCGGAAAAAACACTGCATTCCTAGTCTTTGCCTGTTCAAAAAGTCACCACTTGGTTACTTCTATCATCATCAGCCAGAAGACATCCACTGCTGAACATAGGCGTCCCCCCGACCGACAACGTGCCGCTTGCATCCACCGGTTGCCCGCGGCTTTCACAATGTCGTTGGTCGTTGGTTGGCCTAGTGGTTAAGAACATAAGTAGTACCAGATGACAGGAATTTGCCTGATATATTTGGAATTAAGGCTGTCAAGAAATCGGGAAAAAATCGAATTTGACAGGGATTTTAGAAAGAGATATATATCACACATTGCAATCTCGCACGTTATTGCCTATTTGCACGTCGCAACGCAAGTGACGCTCGTAGCAGCTTACGTACGAGTGCAAACACGACACGAAAGAGCCTCTAAAATTAATTATTGTCACAATAAAATAAATGTGAGAAATTTTGCTCAGGAACAATAATTTTGCCAGGTACCACGTTGAAGCACGCGTTGTTTGTCTGTCTGGCAGTCTGGCAGTCGTAACAGGACCAATCAAAGCTTCGAGGAGTAAAAAAAAATAAAAAAATTACCTTCGGCTGGAGCCAAAAGCTCGTTTGCGCGATTGAAAATTACAAACTACATTACAACTGTCAGTCCAAAGAAAACGTCAAAAAATATAATCACACTAATATCATAAATGCGAAAGTTTGTGTGTTAGTATGTAAATATGTAAGTGTCTTTGTTCCCGTTCAACTATATAATGGCTAAACGGATTTGAATGAAATTTGGACGGAGGTAGCTTACACCCTGGATTAACACATAGGCTTTTTATCCTGAAAAATATTCGGTTTCTGTAGAATAGCGGGTGAAACCGCGGAGCGCAGCTAGTAATTAATAAATTCCTTCTACCGAACTATTGAGAGAGATTGAGAGTTACTTTGTCTCTGCCTATCTTTTCTTACCTTTTACGACTAAAAGGCTGTTTGGCCAAATTTGAAAAAAAAAAATGAATTCATGAGGCTTACTCCCGAATACTGAAACGTTTGTTAACTTTGACAACAGATTAAGTCTGTTGCTGCCTTTGTCATTTGCTTAGTGCCAGACAAAGGCAGCATTAGAATTAATCTATTGTCAAAGTTAACAAGCGTTTCAGTATTCGGGGGTTAGGCTACTTTTTTGTTTTCGAATAAGTTAAAAAGTTGTAATAAAATGTAAATTATACTAATATAGTGTTAATTATCTATTTATTTTATTTATTTATGTAATACGTACCTTGAATGGGCATTACAGTTTCCCAATTCACCCATTCAAGGTTCATAATAAATCTATATTAATACTATTGTTCCAGGTCGTCTTAGAAGTCCCTCTGAGAGACAACGACTCCCTCTGGAACGAGCAGTTCGTGATCATATCGGAATGTGAGCCCAGGACTTCTATTTACTTGTGCTGCGTTATAGCTGTCCCTATTCTGATCTTGGTCTTCGCGTTTCAATGAAAAAAGTTCAGAAAAAAAAGAGGAAAATGAAAACAAGTGAAGTGAAAGATGTCAAAGAGTGTAAATCTTAACAAAATCTTTAGTTTTGGTGTCAATGGCTTGAATGAACTATAAACTGGATACTGATAAGATATGGATCTTTGTCAGCCAAAGAATCGTTCTGTATCATAAACAATTTTTATTTTTTGTGGGTTGACATGTTATTGCTTATCAGTATCCAGTATGCCTCAAGTTTTTGTTTTTTTTTAAATTTTTATGGTAACTATTAACAACAACATTCTTACGTTTTATTTTTAAAACAAAAAAATTACAGTTTAAGTGCCTATAACAACGAAAATATTACGAAATTTAAAAAAAAATACAAGCAGAGGTTTTCGCGGTGTAGATAACATATAAAAAAAATATCGATATTGGATAACATTTAGGGATGGCTATCAGACTACGGTTTTTGGACAAGACGGCGGTATACTTTATCCAAGCTTGAATAGTAAAGTCGACGGGTACAGTCAATTTAGTGAAAAAATTGGATTAACCTTCCTGTTTTTCTGTATCACTTCACCGGTCGACATTTTAACAATTGAGTGCAATGATATAAATGTTAATAATTGTAATTGTAACATTTATATCATTGCACTCAATTGTTAAAATGTCGACCGGTGAAGTGATACAGAAAAACAGGAAGGTAATTAGAATGTAACTACTGTTTGCCAGTACTATTGGTACTATCTATCTGGGCCATTTACGCAACATAACAAGTTTTATTACAACTAGTACTAGAGTTACTTGTCACTTTAACCGGCTAATAGCTTACTTGGGACTTTACCAGGAGATGTAAAAGGTTTCATAAATAAAAAATTAAAGCCTCCAAAAAGTGCCAAAATCTCGCGAAATAGTAAAAAGCTTTTTGACAAAGAAAAGCGAATTCTGATATTGTTGCTAAGCTTAAAAATATACTGGGAAAATTATATCGATGCGGTTTGCTGAATTAAAAAAACAAAACAAAATAAAAACACTAGTATTTTACGGTTCAATCAACTCCAATCAAATTTATACGAACACATAAATAATTAATAGAGCACCATTTATATTTAAATGAGAACAAAAATATTGACCTCATGCATTTAAACTAGTTTATTTTATATACTTACCTAACTAATTTGATGTTATATATCGTTTACCATATTTTTAAATCATTCCGATGATTTAATTTTTTTAAGTCATTTAAAACTGATTACCTTAATCGTTTTTTTTTTTCTGTAGCAATCAATCAGTTTAGTGCTGATTACTTTGGTTTATATTTAACTTGTGATATACTTGCCAAATAGAATATGTACTACTTGTACTATTTTTATGTATTCTTTTTTTACTGGAGCTTAGGTATGATTTAAAAAAAACTCTGTTTTAGTTGTGACAGTGTCAAAAGGTAGTGTACAACAAAAATACATTTTCTCGACTGCCAAAGAATGAGGGTTATATTTTTGGGGTGCATGACTGTATAGAAGTATATTTGTGTGTTCCTATGTTACTTGCTGTTTACTAAATGGCTTGACCGATTTTGACGAGTAACATATTATTGGATTCCTTTTATGACCGGTATGAAAAGTAACAGATGTCAAGTTACGTAAAATTTCAGACTTGTCACAAAATTGTCGTACATTCTTCTCACATATGTCGGGCGTTCAGACAATACGCTTCATACAGTCACAATCAATATTCTGAAGGGATGTCTACCTCATTATGTCACTGACGAAGTTTCTAACACTGAAGAAGTAAATCACTTGGTTGGTGTAACCGTTTCTAAGGCATGTTTTCCATACCAATTGTTTTTGTACCTACAACAGAAAAAAAATGTGCCTCTAGAATTATAAATTATGTGTTAATTTGGCACGCTCGTAAAATCAAAAGGACCACAGCTAACAATTAAACGTAGTGACCTCACACCAGCGGCGTGCGGTACCATAACTGCATACAAACATATTAAGACAATTTACAATCAAACATCGTCCAATCATAAAAAGCTTACTACTTAGCAGTTTTTTTTTGCGTTGCTCAAATGAGTTAAAGGTCTATTCAAATATACATGCACGTTATTTGCTACAACATTCCAAGTTTCGCTGTTTCGCTGCTTAGCCTGACCGAAGCTGTACAAGCAGGCAATTTTAAAACCTTGAACTGACATCAAAATTAGAATGAGTAAGGAAATTTCACCATGACCATCCCCATCACCAACAACTATGATAATTTGTTTTAATAAAACGGGAATACTCACATTAAATTGAGTCGGTTATTCCAACTATAGTTTCGATTACATTCGGTGACCTTTATCAAGGAATGCTAAGCGAGACACGCGCGTGATCACGTCTTGCTGCGCAAGGCAATACGAGGTCGCGCTAACCGACTCAATTTAACGTGAGTATTCCCTTTTTATTAAAACAAAATGTATCAAAACCACGTCCGTTTTCATAGTAAAACTATGATAATGTTTGTCTTTACATGTGGCAAATGTCATATCGCAGTAAAATTATTCGTGAGCGGAAGTCATCTACATCAACACACTCCAGGCAAAGACAATTGTATATTAATGTTGCCAGTTTTTTTTAATGGTTTCTAATATCAAACGGTAAGTCATACACTTAAGGCTAGTTTTATATCAGTAACTATCAATAAACTATTTAAGTTTGTTATTCCACAGACTACCTTCACCGTGCTTCCATTCCTAACAGAGGGCACCAGAATCTCTGTAAGATCGTAATGTGGCATTCTAGCAATACACCTGGCAAGTGCCGCAAAAGTAGTGCATGTGTATTGCCGATTTCTGTAGAATTTGTCTAAATATGTAGCGATAATCCGTGACCTTGCTTTTCCTTACAATTCGATATTTTGACATTTCTCTGTAGCAATAGCAAAATTCTTATTCACATGACATCTAAGTTCGCGCCCTCTTATCTTACAGAATAGGCAGCACAAGAAATCCCGTATCCACATACCGCGACGTTGCTTACTTTTACACCTTCTCATACCTTTTACACATGCATACTAACCCTCACACACACCCTTGCAGCGAACACTCTTCTCAAACCAATGAAAACACCCCAGAAGAGAACTAGCTCTCACAAACTCAAATTATCTGCGTCTGTTTTTATTTTAATTTGTGAGAGTGGGATGGCGACTGTCAAATAGTTTTATTAAAAACCAAAAACCCAAACTGCTGAACTTCACATACAATTGTCGCTCGTACTTCCCAGGGTTCAACTTAAACTGGTGATAATTAAGTAGGGTTTTTTTTTTGTTTTTTGCGTGGGATGTATCTATGTTTTTACTACAAATATATATAGCCTTTGAGACATCGAAAATTGATATGAATTGATTAAAACACCTCGACGGTGGTGTCCTGGAAGACATCGCTTTTGGCGATAAGGTCGCCATTTATGGTACTAGTTTATTAGCTAATCTTATTCGTGTTTATAATTTAACAATGAAGAGTTTCATGCAGTCATTTTTTTTTTTGTGTAGCTTGCCGTGCCATAATATGTTTGCACCATAATGCACAAGTTTCGCTCGGTTACATCTCTACCGATGCATTTAATTTACCGTGGGAGCGGGAGTAGCTAACCGACTAAAACTAGCATTTTTTTCTAGTTTAGTAAATCTACCTGAGAGAATACCGCGTTAGTCTGAATAGGTCTTTATTGTGCAATAACAGTTATTGCGACGCATTGAGTTGAGTTTTATTGTCTACTTGAGGTCTAGGTATTTTTATAGGCATGATGTTTTACATTATTATATCTACTAGGTTCTATCAATTGCTTTACGAGTTAGTCTGATAGACTGACGCAAGGTGAAGGACAAACAAACAGACAGACAATACTCAATCACTTTGAATTTATAAAGATTTGCTTGGGCTTAGTATAGATATCACATATACTTGCATTACCTCAAATCCAAAATTCATGATAAATATGCCTTGAAATTTGAACGGAAAATAATGTAGGTAATTATGATCATGAGATCGCTCTTAGGCTGGGTCCAAATTTGTATCAAATTATGGAAACAAATTTGACCTCGGACTGATCTCAAAGTATGTACAAAAATATGAGGTTGTCCTTTTTTTTAATTGAGATTTTTATTCGCTCACTTTATTTTTTTAAAGTCCTTATAATCATTGGGACTAACATACCTGAATTAGCCACTCATCATTATCAGTCAACCCGTAATCACCCACTTCTGAGCATAGGGCTCTCTTGTTGTACGCTCATACCGGTCTTGTGCCATTCTTGTCGAGACCGAGATATTAACAATAACGTCGACCCAAAGACCTGGCGACCCACCAATCTGTCAATGTTTTAGTCCAACTGCTTTCTCTCTACCTGGGTAGAGTTGAGGTTTGAGGACACGTTGCCAGCAACGAGTCCTGCCCACCTTTATTTAAGTTTCGTGATGCTTGTTAAAATGACCCCTATTCTTAAAAGCTGAGATTCAATCTCAACTCGAAAAAAAAGTCGAACTTGGAGATTTCTTATTCTTATCGTTATCTTTCGAGATATTCACGATGGCTAGCGTTCAAGATACATCGAGTGGTCGCAGGCAATCAAGACGAGAGACGATCGAGATTGGAATCTCGAAATCAACATCAATTTGTCATATCCCCTGTTCTCTCTCGTCTTAATTGCCTCGGACCACTCGATGTATCTCGAACGCTAGCCGTAGAGAATATCTCGAAAGATAGCGTTGAGAATACGAAATCTCGAAGTTCGAAATTTTGTTCGAGGTGACATTGAATCTCACCTTTTGGGAACCTTCTCCTGATCTCGGCAATTCTAAATCTCGGAAATTTGATACCACGCTCACGCTCCAAATTGTAAGTCAAAAACTATAATTTCGTTATCTCCACAAATTATCTTTCTGTATAGCTAATTCAGATATCTTGTAGAACGAACTTTATTCATCGTAAGCTAACGGAACGTATAGATAAAGCTGTACCATAATTTGTTTCAGAAACACTATATTTCGTAATAATAACTTTATCACTATCCAATAGACTTTACTTTTAAATAACTGAATTGGAATAAAGTAGGATATGGAGATTAAAATTTGATTTGAAGGAAAGCTAACTTTGTCCCTATGTAAAAGAGTCTAGTTTCGCTTGCGATATGTATGTCTATAACAAGCACTAAATAAGGGTTTATCCTCACCACTAGGAACATGGATACTTACTATAAAATATAAATACAGCACAGGCCAAACTCCAGACTGAAGAAACATGCGCCATTTTGTTCTTTGTTTTGGTCATAATAATGTCGATTCTGTTGTCCCACCTAAACTAATATGACAGGGCTAAAATTATCTGCGTCCGTTTTTATTTTAATTTGTGAGAGTGGGATGGCGACAGTCAAATAGTTTTATTAAAAACCAAAAACCCAAACTACTGAACTTCACATACAATTGTCGCTCGTACTTCCCAGGGTTCAACTTAAACTGGTGATTATTAAGTAGGTTTTTTTTTGTTTTTTGCGTGGGATGTATCTGTTTTTACTACAAATATATATATATAGCCTTTGACACATCGAAAATTGATATGAATTGATTAAAACACCTCGACGGTGGTTTCCTGGATGACATCGCTTTTGGCGATAAGGTCCCCATTTATGGTACTAGTTTATTAGCTAATCTTATTGGTGATTATAATTTAACAATGAAGAGTTTCATGCAATCATTATGGTTTTTTTGTGTAGCTTGCCGTGCCATAATATGTTTGCACCATAATGCACAAGTTTCGCTCGGTTACATCTCTACCGATGCATTTAATGAGAATCATCAGGGTCCAAGGCCAATGGCGTCATATGAACACTACTGAAATAAAAATGAAATCGGATCAGTGTGATAGATTGTATCTCGTTCGCTGCATTGTAGGCATCGAGATATATATCTAGAGATGGTGATCCGAACATTGTGTCCCATTATGTTGGGTACTTGTAGATTGATGCTTTCCGTTGGAATCCCTACTAACTGCGTCGCATTGCAACGTGCTTGTGAGATACTCGGGAACGGCGCGACGTATGACGAGGGAACGCTAGCGCGGATTACCTACGACTGAGTTCAAAATGGTGCGATGAATACTTCTAAGCACCTTGGAATCAGTACCATTTAAATCATTCGACTGGTCCTAAAGCCGCGATTCGTTTTTTTTTACACGACTAAGCGGACTATCCAGCCCCAACACTATCCTAAGCTTATTAGCGAGTAGATTTGACTGTCAGTACGTGAACCATTGATGTGTGGTTCATGTGCTGACTAACGAACAAATGTCAAAATGTGTAAATGTATAATTGTAACTAATGTAGTTTTCGTTTTTTCTATGACGTTTATGTATGGTCGAAATAAATGACTTTTGATGTGATTTGATCTAGAGAAGTAATGGTGGGTGTTCGGTTAGACGACAGACATCATCAACAAACCACCTGAACTATGGGGCTAACCACAGAAAAAAAGATTACTCTTAACAAACCTAGAATAGGTTCCAGTATTACTACCCTTCTGGCTCAGTGGGTGGGCTTCCACCTTCTGAGCTGTAGGCTGTGGGTTCGATTCCCACCCAGCACAAACATTTGTGTGATGAACATGGATGTTTGTTCTTTGTCTGGGTGTTTCTATGTATGCTATATATGAATTTACAAAATATATATATATATGTATTCTATCAGTTATCTGGTTCCCATAGTACAAGCTTGCTTAGTTTGGGGCTAGATGGCGTTGTGTGTGAAAAACGTCCTCCATATTTAATTATATAGTATTAGAAGATTGTAGGTCATCCTAAAAATTTTTGGCACGTCTGGCTAGCTGCAGTCTGCAATGGAATATCTGTCGCCAAGCTCATAGTATGGGTATTATTTCGTTTATACAATATTTTTACGATCCAGAATTACAGAGCTTTACGTAAAAGCCAATTAGCTAGACGTGTTTACAGTTTTTCTTGGTGTTTCCAGAATTGGACTACAAACCTAGCCACCGTAGTGAAGGAACCTGTCCATCAAAAATTAAGCATTCCTTAACTAGATTCTAAATAGGTAGGTTCTATTTGCACCGATTAGCAAACCAACCAGTATCCAATTAAATTTGAAATAGTTAATTCAGGTCAAGTAAACGCGCATGGAGTCTTGTGTTTGAGGCGCGGAAAATTATTTATGGCTGTTTTCACCATGACCTGGTGAACTGTCTTTTACATGTTTTTGACACATGGTTTCTCGAAAGCTGGTCATCTCGAAAATTTGTTTATGCGGGAGCTCGACTGCTCGGAGTATATATACGCAAATCTATAATAGCACTTAGCTCTTTATTATATTCGTTGGTTTATTCCTTTTGTAAAGTCTTTAGTTTTTATTTCAGTTACAGTTGATAATATATTTGTAAAAATTTTTAAATGGCACGGACCCCGCGCGGAGTCCATGGAGCAATATTATAAAATATATTTAAAAAAAGTTTATCCATTGTATTATCATTTTTATCATAGAGAAGAAATCAAAATTGTTCTGGATTGCGATGTTACGGCGACTTCATAACCGGTTGACAGCTCATACCTATTTCGCCTCACGAAAATATTGAGCGCATACCATTGAACTATTATTATACGTAGCAATAATAGCTAAATGGCGCATACTCATAATTTGCTTAGTTCATTGCATATATATATGTAGAGCCGCCCAATCGTAAGCGCGGATTAATGACCTCTTCCTGTGCCATGCGCGAAAGTCGCGAAATCAGGAGGTCTTACTATCCTTTCATCGTAGTTATCTCAATACTCAATACATTTATTGCAAAGATTATGTAAATTACAGGTCCAACGTTTGAGTGCGCTAGGTAGGTAGGCGCCAAGAGATGGCGCTGTAGTTGAAAACTCAGTTGAGGTAATAGGTATAGGTATTTTTTAATTAGATTTAGTAACGATTATGAGAGTTAAGCGTTTGAAAAACAGCTTTTGTTGTGAAAATGAAATCCAATAAATGCTGACGCACAATAATATAAGAAGGTTTTAAATAAGGAAAAGAATGAAAAGACCCAAATGAGGCTATCAGGAGCGCTGTTATGCTGTCCTTGTAATAAAAATTAGGTTCCTACTCATAGTTCCCCCTAGGTTTTCACTGTGTCAAGGGCGCCGTGCAACTCATATATAGACGAACAATCAACACCCAGACCCAGATATTTAAATTCATGAATCAAATCTACCCAGCCACGAATCGACCCAGAAACTCCCACCCATAACCCAGACGCGCTACAACTAAGCCAGGAAAGCCGTCAAAACACCAAATTCTGGTCCAAACAAACACATACTCGATAAGAAAATTGGGAACAGTCGAAACTGTGTAGCTGCGTACAGCTTAAATCGTATTGCATTTTGAATAGGTAATATGATAGATAACACTATCACATGAATTATTTATTGATTCGATTACCTATTTGCGTATTTAATTACCTTGAGTGCAAGTTGATAAAAACTTCTGAGGTCAAAAAAATATTGAATTCGCGGAATTGTTTATAAGTGTGAGATATATTGGTGGCCGCGTACCAGTAGACGAGGCATTGGTCACCCTCCAGCTCGTCAGGATGACGATGTTGCGAAAGTCGCGGATAGAACCTGGACAACATTGGCACAGGACCGGGATGAGTGGCGTACAAGAAGAGGCCTATGCTCAGCAGTGGGCGATTACTGGCTGAAAATGATGATGATGATGTGAGATACATTTATCAATGAAGGAAAAATTCACAGCGCATGTATCTATTTTATTTTAATTATGGTAATTTATGCATTGTGGTGTATGAAAAAATCGAATAGTTTTTTTACTACCGCAATTATCTTCTCTACGTAGTATATCCGCTAACTCTTAAACCACGCAACGGATTTTATTGCGGTTTTCACCGTTAGTTAGATACTTTTTTACGGAAAATCTATACATAATAAAACCTTGCAAATTGCAACCAAGTCGCCGATAAATAAATTGACATGGCTTACGTTAAACCTTAAAAGAAGTCCCCCATTTTTTTTTAAAATTATGTCCGTGCAAATCCGGGGCGGGTCGCTAGTAAACTAACTTTTAAATGCTTTCACAAAACTATTTGGACCCACAGCGCGGGTCATAAAAAATATATTTTTATGAGATACGAGTATTATTCAGATTTCAGGAGAAAATACACAACAATTTTCTTCTGACACACATTACAAACAACACACTATAAGATTCAGGTCAAACACAAACCTTATTTTACACTCTACCATACCATGTATTGTACGTCATTTTGTAACATTGTTGTGTTCTATTTTCCACAGTTGACACATGTCGCAACTTTTCTTACCCAAATATTTTGTTTGATGGTTTACACTTTATGACACCATTCTTTATACCATGTCAAAATGTGTACGATAGATATTCTCTAATCGGTGATAAAAAAAGTTTTGAGGACCGCGAGAAAATCGTCTCTACTCTTCATGTCGTGAAAAATGAGACAAACGTATACATAATCGTAGCCGTGTCCTGTTCTAGCATAACAAAAAGATTTTGTCGCGGTGCGCATGCTATAGCCCTGATGGGATTCATTTGCCAAACGTAGGTAACTGACAACACTTTTTTTACATCTACTTTTTTTAATGTACCTATTGTATATAGGTACTTATCTAAGTATGTAATCATTTTGATAAAATAATAATTGTCAGTAAGTAGATATAAATAAGTTTTTTTTTTACTATAGGTAGATTTACAGCCTATACACTGCCGATTCAAAGAGGTTGCTCCATTCTTATGCAGAACTCGAAGCGCTCGTTCGAATTTGTTAAGGTTATATTATAATCAGGAAGACGCAGCTTAGGCAGGCCTCCGACTAAGTGGAATGACGATATTGTAAAAGTAACGGGCAAACGGTCGATACAAATGGCCAATTTTCGTTCAGTGTGGCACTCTGAGGGGGAGGCCTATGTTCAGCAGTGGACGTCTTACGGCTGGTGATGATGATAAAGACATTATAATCTAATCTAATTATAACAACGCGCTGCGAACTGTGCATATAGGTAAGAATGGCGAAAAAGTTGGGTTATTCTAGATTTTTTCAGACACTTTTAAAAAAAAGTTGTGGTGAATTTAAATCATTATAAGTAATTAATTTGTGTTGACAAAAAAATTTAAGACGATCATGGTTGTGTTATGCTTATAAGTAAATAAAAGACATGAGATTTTTGAATAATAATTGTATATTTTGTACAATTAGATTTCCAACGATTAATTTAAATACTGAAATTAATATTAATGTACACCATACATTTCTTCTTAGAAGAAAAAAATTAGTACTTATGAATAAGTGCTTATACTAACGATAAGTGAGAAGATACAGGAAATAGATAAAAATATTATTGTAATAATAACATCGAATTATTATTATTATTAGTTTGTATAGGTTATATTAGTTTCTACATTGTATTTTTTGGAATTTATGCATATACTGCTTAAGGAAAATTTTGTTATTACCTTATAATGTATGCCTTATAGCATAGAGAAATTATACTAGGACTGCTAATGTCTTTACAAAAATAGTAGCTCGATTGTAGTACTGATAAGGACGTAAGATGTCGCTAGTACTTTAATCTGCGACAAGATCGACAGAATTTCTGCTTGACTTGAAATTGAAACCCAAGTCATTTGTAATGGTACGGAGGAAAAAGCGACTTGTGATGAATATTTTTACATTAATAATATCACTAAAATATGAATTTAATATTTTATCTGTAAAACTCGCTAGGTTCTCATAAGATGGCGTTGAAAACATAATTTTTGGAAAAATAATTTGTACGTCGTATATTGCAATTCTATTTGAACTAAACCTTAAATAACGGACATTATACTAATACTGTGTTTCTATATTTGTTTCTATTGTGTTACTTTTTTTATCGGGCATAATTTTAAATAACATTGTTTTCTTTTATTAGGAGAGGCCTTCGGCTCCTAAAATACAGTTTCTAACTAGTTTAGGAGCCTTTGGATTCATTATACTTTCTGTACTTGTTTAATTTATGCAAAAATAAATGATTTGTTATTATTATTATATTAACTATATTTTTATCGCCTTTATAGCGCTTAGGACATTAGGTGACTAAATACATAAGCGCCATCTAGTTTTAAGCAGGATTTTCAGGGATACACTTTTTTGTATGCGATGGTTTTTCTTCTCGTATAGATTTTCTTTGCTTATAGTTATGTATATTACATTTAAAAACTATTCTGCAAAATTTGCATTTATAGAAATATTTTAATAGATTACAACTTTAAGATATTATAATTAAGTAAATTATTTGTAATCTTTAAAACGTTTATTATTATTTTGAAGTTTTTATTATTATTTCAATAGTACATTTTCACGTGAAAAATAGTTTATTGGCTAAATTGTATTTGAGGCTATGATTGTGATACTAGTCATAATTCGAGAAATTATTTAACTTGGAATATAAATTTAAAATGTAATAAATAAATAATATTACTTGTTAATAAATAATATAACATTTAATATTTTATTTCTATCGATTAACTAGTGATCCCCCGGCTTCGCACGGATACTAAACTTCACAGAATGACCCTCGGGCCACTCTGAAGATTCCCTGAAAAAATCAGCAAAATAGATCCTGCGTTTTGAAGTCTATAGGGAACATATACATACATCGCCTTCTATATGTATATAAAGATTTAATTTTTAATATTACTTACACGTCATCACATAATATAACATATATTTTTACAATACATAGCCGACATAATTAAATTATTATAATTAAGAAAGTTAACAATTCATATTCCTATTTTTAATCGCTAAGACTAGTTTACAGGGTGCTCCTAAAAATTATAATAATACAATAGCTTACAAAAGTAATGAAAAAAAGTTGTCTATGACCGTCCTCAGACTACATATATTTAATTTAAAAACTGGCTTCACTGATTCTCGCTATCTCTTTCGTTAAATTTTTGTTCCTTCTTCTTCTCCAAAATAAAAAAATAATAACACGAAAATTGCTATAAAAAATTGGCAATGAATGCCTAAAGATATTAAATTTTAATATATTTTTTTTTAATTTCCTCTGATATTTTATATTAAATATATTGAAAAAGTCGAGATAGCGAGAATCAGGGGAGCCATTAAACCATTAAAATTTCTATCAAAATTGGTGTAGCCGTTTCGTCATGACAAACGATAAGCAGAGCGACAAAGCTACTTCAAAAAGTTCGGTAGATGGCGTTGGTATATTTTTGTTCATTTTTGACGATTTGTTTGGACTGACAGTTCTAATGACTGTATGAGTCATCGCTAATCGCCAACCAGACTTTGAAAAGTACGTAACTTATTTTAATATTAAATTTCCGCTAGTGTCAAATAACTAACAAAACAGACATGAAACAAAAAAAATAACATGGCATTAATTTAATAATTTACAATTAATAGGATAAAGAAACAAACATAGTATACTTTTTTACGCTCTCATAATAAAAGGCGAAGGTTCTGCGATCTGTGATTATTGACGTCTTCTGGCTGATGATGATGATGAATATACTTTTCAAATACTTTTAAATTAAAATTCAAAGCAATGTCCGTTCCAGTTAAAATCAATAGAATAAAAATCTGTACCCCACATTACTAGCAACATTCACTTGTGTTACGTGAACGTACATTCTTGGGCATATAATTAAGACTATTGTTTGTCATACTTTCACTTTCGGTAAAAAACATCTTATTAATAGAACAAAAGCTTAGACCCAGATAATAGGACCTCTTGTTCTGATATCTGTGGGTTAGACATACTTCTAAAATGTTACTCGGTGACGAGACGAGCAAGTCGCTCACCTGATGTTAAGCGTCACGCTTGCCCATAACAGTTCAGTGCCACCCAGAATTTTGAACATCAGTTCAAAACTATGCGCGGCAATGCACTGCGCTCGTCACCCTGAGATGTTAGATGTTAAATGCCCAATAATTACTCTGGAAACATTGCCCTTTAATCCGGAACACAGTAATGCTTGCACACTACTGCTTGGCGGTTGAAAAACTGGCAAAGGTGTGGTACTTCCCCAGGCGGACTCTGCAAGAGAGCCCTACCACTACAAACATTGTAAAACAGATACAGGTTGTTTGGATATCACTTCATTCATAGTATATGATATCATTTAGAGATCATCATGAGCAACTTTTATGGGACCAACACTGAAATCGCAAAAAAACAGCTCAAATGCATCAAAAAGTTAAATAAATCATGAATAACTTTTCACAGTTTCCCTCCTACTAGTCCATACATAATACTTCTAAATGTTATGCGGCTTTAATGACTACACTTTAGCCATGAAAAACTATGGTTATAGGTTTTTTAACTATCGCAATATTTTCGTAGAGTTATATATTTTTGAAAAAATAAACCTTTTTGACGTACATTATTATTTATCCAAGCCATTGACAACAAAACAAAAGATTTTGATAAGATTTAGAAGGTGATAACAGTTTTCCCCTAAAAGCTAATGTGATCTAAAAATGAAGGTAAATTGACTTAAACTGTCTATATCACGCACGGGAAACAGAGCGACAGCAATACAATTTTCAAATATCTTCTGAGCCATAACCTCGCACGACGACCTTTATAGGTTAGTTAGAAAATGCAAATGGTATTAAAATAACTGTTTTTTGGCTTTTTGGAAGCTTAGCATCCAGAAGAAGAAAAAACTGTGCTCAGAATAGAATGTAGGTAGATATCTACAAAAAAATAGTTCTATACTTGTATCCCGTCACATGCCTAGGCCTTCACAAAAATAGATGTAGTTATTACATCAATAATTCTTGCGCACATGTTTAAATTCGAAATATAAATCATAGCACTCGTAACCGAACACTTCAAATATTATTTCTAGAGTTTATTTACACTAAATAGTGTTTTAGTGCTCAGACTAGGAATAAACTTTATAGATTTTAGGAATAGTTACGTATACATTTCAGTGCAAAAACTAGTATTATTGACTAGTTCCAAAGGGATTTTTATTGGCATGTGCATTTTCAGGGATAAACGATATTCCCGAAAATTGTTTCAAATTGGCAATGACATTCAAAATATTATCCAGGATTATGTAGGATATTTAGAACTTTTTTAAAGTTTTTAAGGGAATATCGAACTCACGAAAAATCTGGACATAACACAAAGGAATAATTTATCAATTATACTTTCACAAGTCAAGGCGGATGCGGAAAAATAGTATTGAACCTTATATTTCATACTAATAAAAAAGTTTAAAAAAAAACTTTAACTACACGCACTTCTCTTTTTTTTTAAACCGGCTTACATAAAAGGAGGGTTATTGCTATATCTCCTCACGAAGAATACCACGATATTAAAATAATTACTATTGCTTCTCTTGCCTTCACCTCGAGTTTTGGTAAGTCCTATTATGTAACTCAGGGGGTCTATTACACTCATCATTACGGACGACTTTTACTAAAAGACCGAAAATAAAACCGCGGAAGAATTATTAGCTGTTCCATAAGTTAAGTGACTCAACAAAATATACGAAACAGCTGATTTTTTTCAATAATTTTCTAACTCCTTTTGAGTAAACTAATTCCTACTTTGTGAAGTATAGACTTTAAAAAAAAATATTATTTATAGGCTTGCGTTTGACTGCCATTATGTCTGATGGTAAACGAAGATGCAGCCTACGATGTAGCACGCTTGCCTAGAAGAAACCGATTCACTCGCGAATTGAAGGCACCCAAATTATAATCACCAGTAAAAACCCACTCGAGAAACGCATTCGACTGTTCAGAAGTTCGAATAAAGAAAGTGGAATCAAACCGTTTCGTACAAGTTTTTGGTATATCAACCATGAAACGGTGTCGCTTTTCCGAGGTCCTGGCTGTCCGATAGAATAATGGGCAGGGGGAATTAGATCATGCAAATCCGAAGCACACTTCTCGAAATGTGTCCTATAAAATACCGAGAGGCTAGCTACCTGTCGTCGATGACCAAGACTTTGTAGCTTGACCCGAGCACGGGAGTTGGAGGGAGGGAGAGGGAGGGGGACTTTCTAATGGAGAACTGCACGGATAGAGGGGCATTGCATATATGCGCTTCAGTTCAAAATGGATACCGTAGGAATTTGTTACTCACACATTACATTGTGTAACGACGATAACACAGTGATCAGTGTATTTGAAATGCACGCCGCAGGGCGTGGGTTTAAATCGACTCCCAACTAGTTACAAACAAATCATCGTGAGGAAACCATAATGGTCCTGGTACTTATACTTTCTAATAATAGTTGGCGACGCTACCACAGGAGAGTTCAAAATCGGAGGTGTGTTCCAGCGGCCTCACTTGAGACGCGATTCCCATTCCAAGGTAGCATCTTAGATCACACCATAACATCAATTCAGTTGTGATCAAACGCTCCTTGTCTGTCAACCATAAAAAAAGGCCTATGCAGTCCTTCAGCAAGGTTTTAGCGCATTGAATATTTGAAATTTTACAGCTGTTGCTACGTTTCTCGTGCGTGAGAGAGTTAGTGAAATTTCCTAACTTTTTGATGTTACGTTTCGGGTCTAGTCTGTTATCACCCCCTAAATCTTAACAAAATCTTTATTTTTGGTATCAATGCCTTGGATAAGCCATAATCTATGCGGCTATGTTTTTTTTTTAAAATGTTTATGGTATTCTAGTAACAACTACTTTTATTCGTCGTATTTGCGAAGCAAAATAGATGTTATTTTAAGTTCCTATAGCAACGAAGATATTGTGAAATTTAAAAAATATCAACCATACAAGTATAGTTGTCCACGGTATAGATAACATGTTAAAAAAAAAAACATCAGGCAGGTATCAGACTACGCTTTTTATATGGACAAGACGGCGGTATACGCTATTCTTAAGATTAATTTTCTTTATGTGTGTACGTCTAAAACCTTCGATACCTTGTCACAAATGTTGTTGATATTTACCTAAGATTTTACAGAATATTCACAACGCGACCAATTTATCTCAAATGTGGAATGGACGCGCCATCTTCGAATTTTCTAAACAAAACTGATGACTATCGTATAAAATTGTTAGTACCATCATTTTCCTAACTGTACATGTAAGTTGGTCTGTAGTAGTAAATAACGAACGGTGTCAACCGATGACATCATGGCAAGGCTTTATGTAAATGTACATACAGCTAAGTATATAAACTAATGATTGGCATTTCGAGTCTTCCTTCAATCTAATAGGAATAAGTAATTTTGATGATTGGATTGGCTTTTCTATCATACAAGGTTATAAGGAAAGGGTACGCTAAGACGAAAGGGGCTCATAGTACTCATGATTGTGAACAAATTTTACTATGGAACCAACCCTGAAATCGAGAAAAAACAGCTGTTCCATACTTTTGTCGAGTGTCATTGACATTTTTCTATGGAACAGCTGATTTTCTTTTCTCGATTTCAGGGTTGGTCCCATAGTTAAATTTGTTCATAATGATGAGTAGTAGTGAGAAAAAACAGCTGTTCCATACTTTTGTCGAGTGTCATTGACATTTTTCTATGGAACAGCTGATTTTCTTTTCTCGATTTCAGGGTTGGTCCCATAGTTAAATTTGTTCATAATGATGAGTACTATGAGCAATTTGCGGCTTAGCCCTTCCCCTTCCTAAGAGCCCTTGTAACCCTGTATATATAGGTTAGATAACCTATTCATATCTATAAAGCAGGTGTGGGCAAACTTTCGAAAGTCGCGGGCCAAACTTTTGAACTTTAGACTTTTCATGAAGTCGCGAGCCGTAGGGAAATGTATGATTGTGTGTTGGCAAAACGATTTGTTTGTAATAATCACACTAATATTATAAATGCGAAAGTTTGTGTAGAAAGTAAGTAAATTTGTAAGTGTTTTTGTTCCCTTAGAACTCTGTAACGGCTGAACGGATTTGAATTAAATTTTGGTATGGAGATAACTTATGCCCTGGACTCTCACATAGGCTCCCGGACAAATATTCGGTGTCTGTAGAATAGCGGGTGTACCCGCGGGGCGCAGCTAGTATAGTAATAAAAAATCTTCGCTGAAAATATTTAATGGATTGTGGACGACTTTTTTCTTTTTCTAATTATGGCGTTCAATGCATTTAGCTGAAGTGCAGCAGCTTTTAGACATTTTTGTGTACCGCGGGCCGCATCGAAAGTTGTGGCGTCGGGCCGAGTCTTGTCCATACGTGCAAAGGTAAGTAATTATTAACCTAGAATTTAGATAGATAACGCGTTATTTGGACAGAGAGACATACCTAATTATTAGTCATATTAGTTTTGTTTGAAAACATGGTGTTGTTTATTCCTTTAAAAGCAAGCGAAGGGAAGTCTCAGTTTAAGGAAGCAAACTTAGATATTTTTTCTTAAAATGCATACCAGCCTACATGCATGCAAAATATTAAAATGCAGATGTAATGTAGATGCAAGGTCAAGTTCAAGTCAATTAAATTAGCATAACGCTATGTACAAAGAGTTCGTGTTGGCGTGTAGGTGTGTCTGTCGTACAATCTTACGTATATACATACACTGGTCACACTTAAGTAGTGGTTGGACTGTTTTGCAGATTCGTCCTGGGGAAGTACCACCTTTGCCAGCTATTCAACCACCAAGCAGTAGTGTGCAAACATAAATGTGTTCTGGATTGAAAGGAAATGTTTCCAGCATATTAACTGAACATAATATAGAGAAATAGTGCTAGACATCGTTTTGAACTGTTACAGTTAAATATTCTGGGTGGCATTGTACTGTTATGGGCAAGTGTGATGCTTACCATCAGGCGAGCAACTGTGTTTTAATTTTGTTATAATTTCATAATTTGTGAGGTAAATGTAAGTGACTGGTTTCGTTTTTATCTCAATAAATAAATACTTCACATTAATATTATAAATGCGAAAGTTTGTGTGTAAGCGTGTAAGTATGTAAGTAGATAACTATGTAAGTTTATTTGTTCCCGTTCAACTCTGTAACGGCTGAAAGGATTTGAATGAAATTTGGTATGGAGGTAGCTTATTCCCTTGATTAACATATAGGCTACTTTGAATACCGGAAAATATTTAATTTCTGTAGTATAGAGGGTGAAACCACGGGGCGCAGCTAGTACAAAATATACCTATTCCAGTTTTAATTTATTGAGGACAACTGAAATAGTCAGTCAATGATAAAAAACAATGTCGATTCACCGACTAACAGTACAATACTATCTAGCCCAATAATAAGGCTTGCTGTCCACCAGGAACGTGCTACGTTGTGTTACAAGTTCCTCCGGCTCCCAATATCCATAACGGTATATATATCTAATTAAGTGTCATGTATGTACACTTTGATCACGTTTATGTGCCTGACTTTAATGTTTGATTAAAGTTAAGTTTATTTTTAGTTGTAAAATTATGTATATCGTTAAATAACTGTAATATTTTTTGGCCATATATTTGATAACTTTAGTATATTTATAGACATTGTTACGCTGTTGATTACAGGAAATAAATAAAATAAAAATGTATAGATTGATCGGGTAATATAGTTAATTAATCAAAATATGCAAGTTCCTCATAATAAGCTTAATTTTAATGTAACGATTAAGTAAGTTTCTGTTTAGTTAATTAATTTGATGCTGTTTGATTTTTAGTCCGTCTTTGTGATATACTAGGAATATTAATTGATTATAATATATTAATATTGGTTTATTAGAGTGTTACACAATCTCCATCATTGCACACCCCGTCTTCTACCTCTTCTATGAATCCTCTCCTAAGGTTGCCTAGAAGAGATCGCGTTAAGGCCGCCAGTCGTTACACTAGTTTTTAAGCCTCTTTTTAAATGTATGTAAAATGTTGTGTGAACATTAAAGAAAAATTAAATTAATTTGTGTGTGTATTTATCTATCTTATCTTAGGTCTGGTGGAAAAGGGTTCAACGAAGCAAAGTATTTTACATACATTTTACATACTCGCACATCTCTGTGAAAAGGCAGCCTTACTTACATATACTTACTTACTTACGTACTTTTCTTATGATAAAACCATCATTAGTTCAATGTGCGGCCATAAGTGGTTTTTTCATTGTAAAAAAAACAGGAAAGAAGAATGCCATAATTATACAATCGTAATTGATAGGTATGATTAATCTACTGGTTATATGGTCTGTGGTTAGTTCCGTATTAAAAGATGTTCATAGTGACGAGTAGACATAGAAAGTTTCGTATACTCTTTTTGAATATTAGCAGCGTCCTCGTTCTGCGAATCCCAAGCCGCCTGCAAGCGTTATAATTATGGCACGACGCTTTATATATAATTTTAGGCAGGCTTTATATAATTAATAATGTCGATTATGCGAGTAAGAGAGCTCGGATTGTCTCGAGTGAAAATAAGGCAGGTTCATTTAAAGCAGTGTCACTGTGTAACTATACTATAATCTAATCTGTGTTAAGCTATGACATAATCTCAACAAGTCTACGATGATAACAAATAAATAAACCATTTCTAAGAAACACGCCTCTACAATAGAAAAAATCTACATTACAATGAAATAGATAATAGTGGAAAAATGTAAGTAAGTGACTAAAAAAACTTGTAAAAGGTTTCAATTCTATTCGAGATAATATCTACAAAAACCAGCACTAAATTTGACTTTTTTTGCCGAAATCTGTGTGAAAGTATTGGACAGTCAAGGTTTTGATCTCAATAAATTTAAATTTATTCTTAGCGGTCATGTTACGAATAGAATTTAAACGACAAACACATAATTTACTTACCTATATAATCATTATAGGGCTCTTAGATGCATAACTTTGTAAAATAGGTAGAGTTTGTTCAAGTTATTATGTCCCTCAGACACAGCCGCAATTGCATTATTTATATTAGTTTTTGCCAGCAGCTTCGCCCGCATTAACAAAACACAGCCTATATCACTCAGAGATAGCGTAGCTTTCTATTAAAGAAAGAATTTTTTAAATCGCATCAGCAGTTTGGAGATTAACCTCTACAAACAAACAAAATTACAAGATTTACCTCTTTGTAAAATTAGAATGGAGTGTACACCAAACTTAAAACATTTTCTAGTTCCCAAAATTTCACGGGACTAGATAATTTTGAACAAACTTTACTTTTACATTCATGTCAATTCAAGAATCTTTTGTTAATGGAAAATTGTCTATCCTTGTCCCCTTGACCTCTGAACACGTAGAGTTATTCAAATCCCCGATTGACTCTGTAACCTTCACTTCAAAGATACATTTTCAATAAACAGATGGTACGGAATACGTGCCAGCGAATAAAATAAACTGTGTTTTTCTTTCTACTATCATATATGCAAACGGCTTGTCTGCGAAGAAGTCTACGTTTTCCACAGTTTCATTGATCTGTGACATAGACGAAGCGGAAGCTCTGACACCCTTTTCTGTCACCTCTATATCAGCTACTTGGGTCATAAGAGACGCATATAGGGGTTTGTAATCGCTGATATGAGGCAAATCAGACAAATTTGGGTCAAATACGTTCTTAACGCCCATATCGAACAGTAACTCAGCTAAGTTATCTACTGTAGTGTTCATTCTAAACCTTGGCAATTTCACCTTTACCAATTTCTCGCCTTCTGTTTTAAATCTATTAAAAACAGACATTAACGTCGTCCGTCTCATATTATAAAATGTATCTCCTATCCAATTCCTCCTTATAGGCATCAGTATAAGCATTGAAAAATCGCTTACGCAAGGGATTTCCAATACTCTAGCGTTTATATTCCTCATGTCTGTGGTATTTAAGTATCCTGTATAACTCATCATGTTTACATCACCTATGTGTGCACCGGTGTTTGATCTAAAAGGTTCTTTCTTCGTAAAAGCAATGTCAAATGGATCTCTCCAAGCACTTCTGAAGTACACATTGTCACTTAACAACATCACTGTTTTGTTAAAATCGTCTACGTACACCGATTCGTCTATGACACCGTTTGTACTTCTCGCGATAAAGTTATTCACTTCTTGGGCAGTTGTTGCTGGATAGTCGAAGTTTTTGAGCAATACTTTAACAGCGTAAAACTTGAGCACGTCATTTATGTAGCGCTTTTTCACTCCCATGTATTGATCTATGACGATAATGCTTTTTCTTCTGTATTCCTGTTTGAGTCCTTTGGTGTGCTTATGAAGCAGTCGTCGCATATTCATCTTGAAGCATCTGTTTCTGTGGTGCTTCGTGACGTTCCACAGCTCTCTAAAAGTCCTCCCTTTGGCACCTTCAGCTAGAGCCGTCAATTGCAGCCAAGTGGAAAGCGGTGAGAACACGAAATGAGTATTTTCAGCGTAACTGTTTTCAGCGACTCTTTCCAATATTTTTGCAGAGAACTCATACGCGGGTCTTTTTAAGAGTAAAAGTGCGGATCTCGGGCTGCAGTTGTAGTACTGTCCGAACGCGACGTAAAACAAGGTTGATATAATTAGAAGTTTTAGCACCATTTTGCTCCCGATCGCGGCGATCGAGCCCACGTACTTGCGAAAGATATACGCGTCGGTGCTCGGCAAGCGATAACCAGAGACTGGAGCAGTAAGTGAGGTACCGTGTGCGCCTGACTCCAGCTTTCAAGTCTTGAACTTGTCTGGCAGTTATTTCTAGTAGAGCACGCCTGCAATTTTTATGTGTAGATTTTCATTAATGAATAATACTAGCTGTTTTGCTTGAGATCGTATCTCGTATGTCTTTATTTTTATGAGCTTATGATAAAATTAGCATTGATTTGGATTATATTTCTGTCGCGGTGTGCGTAGCAATAAACAATGCCTTACAATGCTTAATATTATAGACTGGTTACGCATTTTTTTATAAGAATATATTTTAAAAAATGGCTACAACTTTTTGCTTTTCTTAATGTAAAAATTCTTTATCATTTTTAAATTTGTATTTCAACGTATTTTTGTTTATCACAGAAATGCTTATTTTTTATTCTGTGGTTATTACTAACAAATCGGTTGACAGTGCATCGTGAAACCGTCCCTAAAATAATTATAATTCTAATTGAATTTTAAGAATACGATAAAGACGGAAGATAATTTATATTAGATTTTTGTATCTTCTGTTCTTATAAAAGGTCAAAAGGCTATCCAAGTATTTTGGCGTAACTTAGAATTATGATAATTGATTTTAAACAATTTAAATTATTTAGGCTCGGATAATGAATGTTTTAATGATGTCATACCGTTTCTATTAAATGTATTTTAACCATAAACAACGTAGTTAATGTGAAGCCTTGGAATTTCAATGCTCGAATCTTTCAAATTAGTGGGAGTCATACCCCCGAATACTGAAACGTTTGTTAACTTTGACGACAGATTAAGTCTGTTGCTGCCTTTGTCATTTTCTTAGTGCCAGACAAAGGCAGCATTAGAATTAATCTGTTGTCAAAGTTAACACGTGTTTCAGTATTCGGGGGTAAATATCGTAAAAATGACTATGTTTACAAGTACCTATAACTTTGCTTAGTTTGGATATTAAATGTCTATTCAGAAAAGTAAACAATGCGTAATAAAGTTGGATGTTTTAGGACGTATGTATTGTTGTCTGCCATCTGTCCCTCCATGTCTCCTCTTATGAAGCTCTAATTACTGCATTGTGTTTTAATTATGTACCATTTTACCTTTAGAACGAAGTTCGTAACTATACAGGGTTATAAGGAAAGGCTATGCTAAGCCGAAAAAGGCTCGTAGTACTCATCATTACGACTACGCTTTCTGTCTTTGACTTTTCTGTAGCCGAATTGATATCGTGTTTGAATAAAATAACCACATAAATTGTACTGACAATATCTTAAGAAACTGACAGATCACAAAACACTGCTAGCCTTGGCCTTGCGGATCGTATTCAAGGCACGGCAAGTCATGTCATCTCTCCGCTGTGAACCTTGGATAGTTTCAATGGTATTATCACAAATCGTGGATGGATCTACCTTTGATTTTGAATTCAGTGGGGCAAAAAGTCTCTGAAATTGATTGTTACTATCTTATTATCTTCTTCATTGATTCTTACTATGATTCTTTCGTCGACGTCGTAATACGTTTTAGACTTTTTCATACTTAGCTTCTTAAATTGTTTTGTTTTATTAAAATGAATAAACAAATTAATTATTGGCCATAAAACAAAATTATTAATTTAATACAATCTAAATTTGAACTAGTAGTTCGCGCCGAACTGAGACCTCGTGACCCCTATATTTTCAGAACCCCTGGACAGATTCAGCTCATATTCGAACTTATTTTTTTTATTGAAATTGACTACTTGCCTACAAAATTTCATGAAGATCGGATCAACGGTTCGCAAGTTATCATCGGACAAATATACACACAAACATACAAACATACATACAAATGCCGATTTGTCCCAGTAAACTCTGAGACCTTCGCTTCGCTCGGTCAATAAAAGAGCAAAAATTACAACCAAAATTATTATAAATTAATTATAGATAGATTAAAAATAGAGCTAAGGTCACACTATCCGCGGGTACCAAAAAGGCTGGTGGGTACCCAATTTTTATTAATAATGTTACTTGTAATTTTTATACAATTTTAAGTATTTATTTTTATACATTTATTTTGTATTGTTTTATATATATAATGGAATGCATTATCAATAGACTGGAATGTAATATTATTAATATGCAATCATTTATTTGAAGCCATCTGTCCATCACTTGCAGAACGTAAATAAACATTATAGATTAATTTTCTTTAAACTATCGCAACATCTTTGTATTTATAGGCACCTAAAGGGTTTTTACGAATAAAAGTAGTTTTTATTAGAATACTAATTTTTTTTTTTTTTTTTACCCAAAACCTATTGGCATATATTATTATTTATCAAAGCCTTTGACACCAAGAACAAAAGATTTTGATAAGATTTATAGGATGATTCCCCCGAGACGCAAATTTCATCAAAAAATTTAGGAAAATACACTAACTCACTATCGCACGCATGGGAAACACAGCAATTCAATTTTCAAATACACACTGACACTGATATAGCCCAGAGGATTAGCAAGTCGAAGTGGCAGTGGACAGGGCACATAGCACGCAGAACTGATGGCCTATGGGGCTGTAAGGTTCTCGAATGGAGACCACGTACCGGCAAGCGCAGCGTAGGACACAAGGTGGACAGACGACCTGATAAAGACCGCAGGAACGCGCTGGATGCGAGCCGCTTCCATCCGCTCTTCGTGGAAATCTAAGGGGGAAACCTATGTCCAGAAATGTCCTGTGGCTGAGATGATGATGACTGCACCAATACCTGGCGGCAGGACTATCCTCCTAATAGATTTATCACCTCAGCTGTCAATGGCGCTAACCTCAACAATGGCATCCACTTTTTCACACCAAAAAAATAGCTTTAACATCAATACAACTTCCTCATTTCATGGTCTACAAACCAACAGCTCTTCCCATCGTTACTGCATTTGTCTCATTTGTCTACGGAACCATCGGACCGTGAAACCGTTTTACGCTTGACCGGTTCATTCTGTACTTATTTTGAATTAGATAAGGCTTCTTCAGACTAAGCTATAATAATACCTAGCTATTCGCAACTCTTAGCTTCAAGACTTATCCAGCTCTGTGTAGCCTGTTTTCGCAGGCTACGGGATTAGACAGAACGGATAAGCTAATCTGAAAAGGGTCAATGTGCTCATTATTTAGAACATCAACAAGGCAAGCAGGGTCGAGGAAGCTATGATGCGATATATTATAGTACAGTCTGAAAGGACTTTTAGTTACAAAACTGCTTCACAAGGTCGGTGCCTACTTTGTATTAAAGGGTCTACTTTCAAAAGTTTATATGATTCTGAATATGTAAACTGCCATAGTTAGTAAATGTGGCTTACTTCAGAAAACCCCTCAGACAATCAAAAATTTGATAAGGAGTTACTGTATATCACAACGGACATAGGATACTTTATTATGTCCACGCGTCCAAGTTTTAATTCGCGGGTAACTAGTCTTTATATATTTCAATCCAACATTATCTGAATTGAACACAAGAAGTCGTAGTCTTTATGCCAATTAAATATATTTATATCAATACACTTTCGATGCTGCTATTTATAAATTGAAAATACTTTCACACTTACAATTACGACAGGTAATCAGGAAATGGGAGAATAATCGAATTGCGTTCCGCGCCGCCTAGATCTGGCGTTTGATGCATGATCAAATGTAAGTGTTTTATGTAAGACTTACCCTTTCTATTTACGCAGTTAATGTCGGAAATACTTTGCAAACAAGAATAAAATACCATGTTCAATCAGTGAACTTTTTATTGTTAACGTTAGGTATTTTTAAATACGGGGTAGTCTGATGCTCATCGGCTGGCTTGGTAAGGTAAGGTTAGGTGGCCGGTAAGGTGTTTGTGGGACTTGCGGCCGCCATGTGTCTTGGCGTGACACGACGGGAGGGTATGCAGCACCCGACCACAGAGGAGGGGTCCGGAGACGGACGGCCGCAGCGGGTTCGCAGTTGTGTGCGAGAGCGTTCCTGCGTTCCCGCCACAAGCGGCGAAGGAGAGACACCGTGGAGTTTTATCACCGCACTGTCTCCCCGTGGCAGTGCGCTATGCGTATTTCTCCACGAAAAAAAAAAGGTATGATAGTTAAGGTTTTAAATTATAATTATGTATCGTATATTTGGCTGTAACATCGTAGCTCCCAAACCGATGTTTTTTTTGTGTTTTTTTGCAAATTCTTTATTAGGGCACAGATAGATTTAACATAAAAAAATATCATTTACGTTATATTATATATATTATCATAAATGTGTTTCGGAAACCAGTGGCTTCTCCCATTTTTCATAAGCTATATAACCCTACAACAGATATAAAATCGGTACACTATTTTAGTGGTTTGGCTTTCCGTTTATAATAAATTTCCTTAGCTCATCGGCTCAATGTCAATGAATTTAATTAAAGCGTCCGTGGCTTCTTTCACAGTATCCCTAATGCACATCAAGAGAAGCCATGTGGCACGCTGGACTTTCCGTTTAAAAATATTACTAACACCTGACAACCTTTTCGCCAGGAGTTCTGGCGGGAACGTGAAGAAGTCATGTCGCGTCATTATATTATTTTCCAAAACTTGTGTTATTTCGAGTGGTGGTGGATTTTTATCTATTTAGTGTACGAGAATGTGCACGAGTGTTGATTAATGGTATAATGTTGTGAAACGTGACTCTTCGTGTTTTTTCCAAAACTCCATAGAAACCTCTAGTAAAGTCTCCACCGCTTTAGTGGGGCATGACGTGGACTTGAGCGTGACTTACTTCGCTAGACTTAGACTATGACTGCGACTTATTTTATTTGTGAAATATTTAAACTAAATGCACAACTTGTGGAGCCAAAAAATAAGAGGAACCTCTCGCCGTCATTAAAAAAATTGTTTTATGTCTGCTAAATAAAACTTTTCAGTTAGAAACTCTTTATTGTAATATTGTTTTTAATTTTTAAGAAGTACCATCCTAACTAATATTATAAATGCGAATGTAACTCTGTCTCTCTGTCTGGGTGTGTGTCGCGTTATCACGGCTAAACGGCTGAAAGGATCAAGCTGAATTTTTGCGAACGAAGTCGCGGGTAACAACTAGTAGGAAATAAATAATTTACTTTATTTTATTTGCCCGTGGTACTACCAACCTGTCTGGTAGTACCACGCGCAAATAAAATATACCCGTGATACTACCAGGAGTACCAACGGTAAGACGCGTTATTTTGCACACAAGAGCGCGTTTTTAAAGCAATTTTTATGTTAAATTTAAATTGTCTATTTAAAAAAAAAATATGCTTTTCTTCTTATTCGACAAAATTAAAATGAATACCATTCATAACTGAATAAAACATTAATTATTCTAAGGGATTGACTCTATCCGCGTCTGTTTGTGTGTGGTTCGAAATTCCCACTCATTGTTTTCATATCTGTATTTATAATTTATAATGTAAAAATGCTTGAAAGAGACGGCCTTGAGTTCCTTGTTTCCTTGACTGCTTGGAAAATAATATAGAAGGTGTAAAGATATGGAAAAGAATGTAAGAAACGAGGATGTCGTAATGAAATCCCTTTGATTATGACATTCTCCTCAGTCCCGTGCCAATCGCATCTCGCAGTCATGATCATCGATAAGAGTTTGTACTCTCCAAAACAAGGTCTGGTATTCTGGCTTTTACAATAGCTTAATAATAAATAATAATAATAATAATAAATATCTGGGACATTTTTGCACACACGGTCATCTGACCCCAAACTAAGCAAAGCTTGTAATATGGCTGCCAGAGACTGATATACGTACATAGATATTTTTTCTAAATACATACTTATATGGATATTAACACCCAGACATAGAACAAACACAAATATTCATCACATGAATGTTTGTCCTAGATGGGAATCGAACCCACAATAATTCGCAAGAAGACGTTCACTGCTATCATAATCCCACGCTTGGCAGGCAGCTTCGGGATCGCAGAACATTACATTACATTATCAGCCAGAAGAAATCCACTGCTGAATATAAGCCTCCCTCTTAGACCGTCACACCGACCGACAATGTGCCACTTGCATCCACCGGTTGCCCGCGACTTTCACAATGTCGTCGGTCCACCTAGTGGGAGGCCACGAACTGGAAGACGAAGCGTATGGTCGCCACTCAAGAACCTTTCTTCCCCATCGGTTATCGGTTCTTCGAGTAATGTGGCGTGCCCATTGCCACTTCAGCTAGCAAACTCTGAGAGCTATATCGGTGACTTTGGTTCTTCGGAGAATATCCTCGTTTCGGATTTTATCGCGCAAAGAAACTCCGAACATAGCTCTCTCCATTGCCCGCTGTGTGATTCTGAGTTTCTCCAAAAGGCGAGTGGTCAAGGACCATGTTTTAATTCCATATGTCATCACTAGCAACACACATTGGTTGAAGACCCTTGTCTTCAGACACTGCGGGATTTTGGATTTTGGATCGCAGAACGCTCACCGTTTACTAATAAGACACTGCTTCTCGTCCTCTGGTGGTCGAATAGCTTACGAATTTTATTCTTTCTAAAAATTGTCTGAAATTAAAGGGATACGGTTTGGTCCTAAATATGTTATAGTAACTTCATCTTATCAAACTATGTTATCAATAAGGTCGCTCGCACGGGGCCATGCCACAGAATAATAATAGTAAGGACTCAAAGCTACTATTCTTAGGCACCTGTCTCACCACCGACGAGGAAGCGTACTGTCCACTGTTTTCTCGCTCAAGAAACATATAATAGATGTAGATCCCGTGTGAACAAAAGAGACACATACAGACACACACACGCATACATAGAACAAAAGTTTTTAGGAATGATGTAGGGAATATGCGTACGAGAGGTTTGGGCGCTAGTTACCAACAAACCTGCATACGGCGAGAACTCTCTCTCCACTAGTTTGTCGCAACGACAAGAGCTATCAAAGATAATACTCGCTGAGCTCGCTCGCTTGGCGGTCAGAACACTCGCCCAGAGACTTTCAGACTCCGTCGCACTCGTACACTCGCTATAGCCCAGCGAATAATATATAATAGCTATTATACATACAACCTCAACAGTTTCAGTTGTATTGTGCGCCGTGTAACAGTACTTTCTAGAGCAAATTTGGGTTTGCGAGCTACATTCGTGGTCATAACCGGAGCTAGCCGGGTTCGCCATTAACGGATACGTCAAGAGGATCTATACTATACTATACTATATATATATATTTATATATATAGTAGTAGTCGCTATATATATATATAGCGACAAAGCTATCGGAACTATACGCTCGCTTCTCGCTGCTCGCTAACTCGTTTCTAGTTTTTAGCGCTACTCGCTTCTCGTTCATCGTCGGCGGTGGGACAAGTACCTTAAATACACATAACGTAGCTAGGTAACGTTTGCATAGGTACAGAATAAATAATAATGTCAATGTGTTATCAAGATCAAACATAGTCCTAGTACCCACCGAAATACAAACGGCTTCTAAGAAGCAGACCACAAACACATCGTAGACACAAATATTATGAAAGCTCAAACATAAGAGGTGAAGAAACGGCTTGGCAAAAACCAGACTCTTAGAGTATTTATATTCCCTAGGTAATGTATACTCTAAAAGCAAAAGGTAGTCTGATGAGTAGATTCTATTTCAGAATCTATTCATCAGACTCTACGGAAAGAAGTTACTTGAAATTAAAAGACGAAGATCAGACTGAGTGGCGCGCTAAGCGACCTTTATCCAGGTGTGGATTGGGGAGTACTGTGGGGGACAATGTCCTTTATCTGGTCAAAACAACTAATCCAAGCGATATCTCTTGGATATGTTCGGAAGACAGTGTCTGGAAATTAAAAGACAAAGTATAGACTGAATGGCGGGACTTTAAGCCAGCTGATCGAGCTATGGATTGGTCTGACTAGTGGTGATGACTTTAATCTAGTCAAAATGAAGAACCCAAGACTGACTTCAGTGACTGAAAATGAGAAGACATAGATCGATCTGAGTGACATACCTTGAGAGGTATTTATCCAGCTGCGGATTGGTGTGGCTGATTCATGATCCATGATTCTTAAATTTCGTCAACACAACTAACTCAAGATAGGTCTTACCAGAAATGGACTACAAAAAATTTGCAGACAGTTAAAAAAACTACAGGAATAAGTAATTAAATACCTACCAACTGAAAAGACACCACGAAACTACCAAAAAAACGCAGACTCACAAATTGACGTCAAAGCACTAGCATCTCCGGGAGATCTATCTAAAAAATTCAGATATCAGTCTAATGGGCGACACAGACGAGATACTTATTGTGGGCATTGACTTCTCGCACGTCAAAATAAAACCGTTTCTTGCCCGTGGTCCATCCACGTGATTCTACCATTAGGACTACGGACATACATTCATCTATGCTACGGACAATTCCGGTTGCCCATGGCAACATCGGTAGATGCACATGGCAAACACACGAGCCTACAAAGAACAATTAAATAGGTGTAATGATATGAAACCTGCATATTTCCGGAGAAGAAATTCGATGGCGTATGTGAATCCGCCAACCCGCACGGGGCCAGCGTGGTGGATATGGCCTAATCACCCTTCGAGGGTAGGCTGATATCCCAGCAGTGGGATGTTTAAAGGCTGATATAGTAGTAGTAGTAATGATATGAAACTCAAAATCACACAGCGGGCAATGGAAAGAGCTATGCTCGGATCTTTGCGCGATAAAATCCCAAACGAGGATATTCACCGAAGACCGATGTAGCTCTCAGAGTTTGCAAGCTGAAGTGGCAATAAGCAGGCCACGTCACTCGAAGAACCGATAACCGATGGGGAAGAAAGGTTCTTGAGTGGCGACCACGAACCGAAAGACGAAGCGAAGACAGGCCTCCAACTAGGTGGACCAACTAGGTGGTGTTTTTTGACATTGTGAAAGTCGCGGGCAACCGGTAGATACAAGTGGCACGTTGTCGGTCGTTGTGGCGGTTTAAGGGGGAAGCCTAATGTTCAGTAGTGGACGTCTTCTAGCTGATACTGTAATGATTGTTACAAGGTCACGGAAATGTTGTCCTTAACCGAAAACGAACTCAATGTAGGTAATCAAGACTATGAACAGTGGGCTTATCCCGTAACTCTGAAAGCGATAGCGAAAGTTGCGCGAGCGGGACCGCGCATAGTGCGACTAAGTTGGTACGAGCGAGATGGCATGCTCTCGCAATCAGAATCACTAACATTTCAAAGTTAGAGGATAAGCCCGCTTTTAGTATCTATTATTATTCCCGAAATTGCAAAAAAAAAACTCTTCAGATAGACAAACAAATAAACACATTCGAAATGTCATATTGCTCACAAGCGCCTGCCTTTTTAACAGAATGTTTTTGGTGTGTGAAAGTATGTTTGTGTGTTCCTATATTATGACCAATTTTTTGTGAGGTGTCTTTGGATTCGCTTTACGTCCTGAGTGACGTAGGCTACCTAAGTTTTTAAGTTTGGTATTATTAATTTTTAATTTTAAAAAAATTACTTGTTATTCTAGCATTCTTCGCCAGCTTCCAAAGACATCTGTCGTCCGTACAAGTCCCTGGTGTGTATTGGCCATAAAGAAGCTCAGCAAAAAGTCTCATCTCGTGACCGTGACCGCGGGCACAGAATCATTAACAGTTAATATGAGGTTCATCGACTTCAGATGAACGGGATACAAGCATAAATCTGTTATTACAAACAACAGACCCTATTCTAGCGCGCTCGAGAATATTCCGGTCACTGTTACTCTACATTACTAACGGGAGACGGCGTTGGAGATAATCTCGAGTGCACCAGTAAAGGCCCAGGATATTTCAGTAACAGATACGATGGATTATAGGTATCTGGGTATTTTATAGCTGGGGATTTTGGTTGACATTTCCTGTGATGTTTCGGGATTAAATTGTACAGGGTTGTACCAAAGAATTGTACTAAAAAAAGACCTGGACCGGGAAACATCCTGCTCGGAAAGCAGATGCTCAAGGTATACCGGTAGTAAAACTAAAGTCAAGATCAAAGATCGTAGAGGTAATAGGAGCTTCACGTTCCATTAACCAATTTTATTTCGTCCCTGATTCGTTGCTGTGAATAGTACGTCTCTTTTTACCCGCCTGTCCAAGGAGGGTAATGTTTTTGGGGTGTAAGTATGTGAGTATGTAAATTCCTTTAAGACGTCCTGTAGCATAAACGGCTTGACCAATTATGACAAACGAGGTGTCGTTGCATTCCTCTTTACGTCCGGAGGGTCATAGGCTACATTTTGCAGTCGGTATTTTGATTTCTTTTAATGATATAATTTGTTACATGGGTGCCCAAAACAGGCTAGATATGATTTTAGGGTTCATGTATGTATAAGGGGTTCTTAATTCTAGACATAACTAGAAAAAATAGTATAATTAAAATTTAATTATGCAAGCGAGACAGTGGCCTCAATAAAACATGTTTTTTAAACAGTCGACTTGAAAACCTCCTCCCTTTTTTGGAAGTCGGTTAAAAACCCGAGCAATCTTTGAGAACTACGGAAGTTTTTGTTTCCAATATAATACGCGGCTGCAGAGCTGCGTCTAAGGCGCACCACACAGCAAAACAAATGTTGTATACCACACAGCACATTTATCATACACCTACATTTCAATACGAGTGTCCTAATAGACAATACACCACATTCTTCACAAAAAATCATCTACGTAACACAAATGTCTTACTGCACACAGAACTTGTCTTTGGTGTGTGGTGCGCTTAAGGGACAACATGATTTAAAAAAACTCGGCACACTACTAGGCCTATACTTTCACTGCGCCGAAGAGTAAAATAACATGGGAAAGTGAGAAACGGTTAATTACTTACATTTCTAATGGCTTTCTGCTAATAGCAATCAGTAAAATGAAGACCGCTATATTTACAAAAAGGTTACGAACGAACTAGCTGCGCCTCGTGATTTTACTCCTTTTTTCTAATTATTCCGCATTTTTTCGTGATAAAAAGTATTATATATTTGACCGAGCGGAGCGATTCAATTCAATTCAATTCATTTTTATTTCCAAATAGGTATTAAAAATACTCTTATGGATAGTCATCACTAGATATAACTAGGTTAAATAAACAAAACGTCACAAAAGCACAACAAGAATTATCAGCACTACAAACATTTGTAGGCTTAAAATAAATGTCAATAGTAATAATAATACTTAAAATAAAAATAGTATTAGATAAGTAAGTATTAGTATTAAGTATTAGCGAAGGTCTCAGAGTTTACTGGGACAAATCGGCTTTTGTATGTATGTTTGTATATTTGTATGTTTGTGTGTATATTTGCGATGATAACTTGCGAACCGTTGATCCGATCGTCATGAAAATTTGTAGACAAGTAGTTCATTTCAATACAATTTTTAAGTTCGAATATGAGCTGAATCGGTCCAGGGTTGTGAAGATATAGGGGTCGCGAGGGCTCAGTTCGCCGCGAACTACTACTAGTGGTATATCCGTCTTCATAATATACAACCGTACATCAGCCAATTATTCGTGAAAAGGGGAAAAGCTGGACAAACAGAATGATTTTCTTATGTCTACTTGACTGCCTTAGAATTAGAATTATGTTCTGAGGCAGTATGTATGTTTATGTCACAGATTTTTATATTACTTCCTGTAGCATACTTCTTGACCAATTTCGACGATTGAGGTGTTGAATTTTTCATTATGTCTGGAGATGTGATGTGATGTGATTATGTTTTCATTGTGTATGTGTGTATGTTTTTCATTATTATACAATGAAAACTGACGTGGTTTTGATACATTTTGTTTTAATAAAACGGGAATAGTAACGTTAAATTGAGTCGGTTATTCCGACTATAGTTTCGATCACATTCGGTGGCCTTTATCAAGTCATCGGTTTAGTTTGTTTTTTCATTATGTTTATCATTTTGTATGTTATTATCCCCGAATACTGAAACGTTTGTTAACTTTGACGACAGAATAAGTCTATTGCTGTCTTTGTCATTTGCTTAGTGCCAGTCAAAGGCAGTATTAGAATTAATCTGTTGTCAAAGTAACAAACGTTTCAGTATTCGGGGGAGAGACTACCTATGTTTGTGTGTTGTGATGTTTTTCAATGCAAAGTATCGTTAGGATTGCCTTCATTATTATACAGGGCTATAAGGAAAGGGTATGCTAAGCCGAAAAGGGCTTGTAGTATTCATCATTATTTACAGTTACTATGGGACCAACCCTGAAATCAAGAAAAAAATCAGCTGTTCAATAGAAAAATGTATATGACACTCGACAAAACGTATGGAACAGCTGATTTTTTTCTCGATTTCAGGGTTGGTCCGATAGTAAAAGTTGTTCACAATCATAAGTACTATGAGTCCCTTACGGCTTAGCATAACCTTTTCTTATAACCCTGTGTAGGAAAAGATCTCAGATCAGCCTCGCGTTTTGACGGATTCACTGATTTGACAGATTGATTTGTAACAACCAACAACACATCGCGTAAAAGAGCTTTAATATTTCCTACTGTCTAGACATTTTATTACGTCTTGTATTTATAGTATTTGTTTCCCATGATTTCCGCCAATGTGGGCCGAAACGATACAAGTAGAATGATATCCTAGAATATGATATGTCCGTCGGTAAGCCGAACAGTAAAGTGCGCCAATCGCAAAACAACAAAAAGTAGCATTTTTCAGCGCTTTGTTCGAAGTGACGAGATTACTTAATCAGGTGCAAAAAATACTGCAGATCGGAAATAAAACTGAAATGACGTTTAACCGAATAAAATTTTCTAAAATCTGTCTTAGTTACAAAATAACAAATCGCAAAATGGCCCCCTGAAAAACCCTTCTGAAGTTAAATGCTCTGAATTTTCAGCTACAAATTTTCTTTTACAAATTAAATATCCAGACTAGTGGTTTATACGGCGAACCAGGTAGTTTTTTTTATTTGATTTGTATATTTCCAATAATCGGCAAAAAAGCAATGAAAAACTAAATTTACCGTTTTCTCATTAAGTATGATACGCGATTTTCAACTTTAAACCTTAGAAGTTTGAGCGGGACAATACTCATTTCAAATCACGATCAGTCCTCGCCTTAAGTTCGACTCGGCAGATCGATGAGTTTCGAGGAATTAAGTAGCGGAGATCGAGTATCTAATGGTTGTTAATTCTTAACAGATTCTTCGAAGTTGGATTTATAGCTAATTGGTTTGAAGTGGCAGTGAGCTGGCTCTATTTCTGGTTAGACTGGAGACCGTGATTAGGCAATAGTTGAAGACTTGGAGAGCGGCGTTTGTTTTTTGACATGACATGACGACATTCCATTTATCCTAAATAATCCTAACTAATATTATAATTCAGAGGAATATAGCCACAATCGCATCAGTTCCAATAGCTTCGAAAATGAATACGTTCGTCTCCAGGCAAAAACTTCACTCCCTACATTACAATCGTCAGTCCACACAAAACGTCAAAAAATGCAAAAGAAAATAATGTATCAACGCCATCTAACGAACTATATGAAGTAGATACTGTTTTAGACTTTCGTGGTGGTGGTGTTGGTAAAATTTCTTACGAGTGTCAAAATGTGTTGCATAAATTTTAGTATTTTTTTTATTGAAACAACAATGAAACAAATCAATAATTAATTTGCGTACCTGAGAAAAAAGGTTCTTGCGTGACAGATACAAGACAGACAACGATGTGATCCTATAGGGGTTTATTTTATCCTTTGAGGTATGAACCTTAAATAACAAAAAAAAATAGTTTTTTTTTTCGTAATGGTGAGTATAATGAACCCTAGGGAAGTGTTCAGTACGCTTCTTGACATTATTATTATGCTGAAAATGCAATGAGCTACAATGCAAATGTTATCGAATGTCGTCGGACGACCTTACTGAACACGGCCCTGAGATAGATAACAGGGTTTTTGTTACACTATACAAACTTACAACACATAATATATTACATACTATTACTATACTATACAAAAACTTGCGAATGAGTGAGCAAGTGTGCCACGACAATCTGAAATACACGTTTACGACCAACGAGATTTACGTATTGCACTCTTTAGAAACGATGAACACACATAAAACAAATTGCATTTTATTGCACTTAGCTGTTGAGGATTCTAGAAATAGCAGCAATGTCTGTCTTGTGTCAACGAGCGAAAATGTTAGATTCTAGCTACCCGATTTACTCGCTTTTTCGATGTATTTTTGGGATTAAAAGTATCCAACATATTATCTTTCTCCAAGACGCACACTATTTCCTTGCTTGTCATCAAGATCTGAAGAGACAGCAAATCGCACAGTCCGAGAAAAAGTGTTGTTTGCCAGTCAGTTATTCAATCGCCAAGCAGTAGTGTGCAAACATTACTGTGTTCCTGATTCCAGTGAATGTATTGTGTATGAATATATTGGGGTCCAAGCGCATGGCTACTATTTAAAGATCTTTAATACCTAATACTACGACTTTGCAGAACATCTATACCATATACCATATTTTTATTTTTTGCGAAGTCGGGGTGGGCTGCTAGTTTATAATAATTTTGGTTGCGATTTTAGCTCTTTTATTTAAGTTTAGATTGTCTTTAGTGTTCTATAGTGTTAGTAAAAAGTGTTTGTGTTTTTTTATGTCAATTATAAAGTAAATATTTATTGTGCGTGAAAATATTGAACATCTTATATCTTAGAGTAATGAGAGCAATGCATTGCATTGGCTTTAAAATGTTGAAGTTCAAAACTCTAAGTGGCACTGCACTGTGAAGGGCATCCGTGACGCTTACCATCGGGCGAGTGATTTGTTCGTCTCTTCAGTTACATATAACAAAATAGAAGCACTTGAAAGACCTACATAAATAGAAACACGTGGGTACTTTAGAGAGCTTGAACTGTACAAAATACTTATGGTAGATCGGAAGCCAGTACTTAAGAGCCGGCTTTCCTGATTCCGCTATCTCTTCGCACTTCTTTTGAACCATTTTACGCAGTGCATTGCCGCTCATGGTTTTGAACTGTTGAAATTTCTGGATGGCACTGAATTGATATGGACAGGCGTCAAGCTTAACATCAGGTGAGCGACTTGCTCGTCTCGTCACCTAGTTCCATAAAATAAAAACAGAGGAGAAATATCACGGAAAATACCATTGCCAATGTTATAAAGCAGTTTTCATGTTATTATTTCTTATTTTGGCGAAGGAGAAGGCAAAAAACTCAAAAAAGTTCTTTTTTCTTTCTGCTCTGTTTTTATGGTATCCTAGCTTGGCTGGGATACAAAACATGGCCGACGTGCCGCAAGTCGGTCTAAGTGACGTGGTAACAATACTTTGTGGCCCATCCGATCCTTGAGCGTTAAAATAACTTTGTAAGCTTTGCTATTCGAATAACAAAAGGAGTATTCTTAAACATCCGAGTTTACGTAGAATTATTTTTGTAGAGTTGATGTTGAGTTGCACTTCCTTCGTATTTTCTGAACAAAACAACCCGCCCGTGGCTTGCGCACGTTGAGACAGGGGGCGCGGGCGCGGGTGCGTACGCGGGTGCCTGCGCGATTTCGTGTTCACGCTGGCCGCCAGGCGTTTACGCGAGTGTGCCAAGTGTGTGACAATTACTGCCGATTGGCTCCATAGTCGTAGACCTCCGCTCCGCTCGGACAAATATAAGCTCGTGTAGCGCATGATAATCAAGAAAAATGCTCCGAATCATCTCAATTTATGTAGGTACCTATTCAAAAGTAGACCTAATGATTTTAATTAACAGAGTTCTTAAAATCAAAGTCTGAATATGATCTTTAAGTGTGTACAATAGAGGCTAGTTTTTCATAGCAGACATCAATTAAAACAGTACGTGAGTAATCAGAATGGCAATGAATCTGTTGTGATGTGATAATTATAATGTTTTCTAGATCCCTGCCTAGAGATATACGACTGTTCTTATCGAAGTAATGTATGACATGATCTAAGATTATTCAGTCATCATCATCTCCACTGCAGAACAAATGCCTCCCCCTTAGAGCGTCAGGCTGAGCGACAATTTGCCATTTGCATCCCGCGACATTCATAATGTCGTCGGTCAACCTAAGAAATTCAAGGTGTATCTACGCTGTGTTTTCCAGTACGCGGTCGCCAGTCAAGAAACTTTCTTCCCCATCGGTTATCGGTTCTACGAGCGAAGATTGCTCAGTACTTATTACATAATTCTGAGATCAGACGTTCAGAGATACTAATCCAGTGTCTACGACGAGAAGAATAACAATCTCATACAAAAAGTGTACCCCCGAAACATCTGCTTAAAACTAGATAGCCTTTATATAGCCTGGCCCATCGGCAAGTGACTGCCCGAAAAGGGCTTATAGTACTCATCATTATGAGCAGCTTTTACTATGGGACCAACCCTGAAATCGAGAAAAAAATCTGCTGTTCCATACATATTGAAGAGTGTCATTGACATTTTTCTATGGAACAGCAGGTTTTTTTTTTGGGCGGTCACTTGCCGCTAGGCGACATTGTATTGTACTAAGTCAGCTAATGTCCAAACCGCGATAAAAGCTGATAAAAATATAGATAATATACATTGAGGTACAATCTATTAATAAATTTACTGATAGTATAAATTCAGAAATATTCACAAGTCGCGTTTTATCTCCGTACATTACGAGTGATTTAGCTTGGGTTTCTGTTTCAATCAAGCAGAAATATTGCCAATCACGCGACATAGCGCGACTAGCGACATCTTACCTCCGTATCAGTACTACAACCGAGTTACGAATCTTTGTACGATAATGAGGCGTTTTCCAAAATAATAAAACTGGTAATAAAAGTACCCAATAAATGGCGTATGATGTAACTTGAACTTTTTCTGTCACTGTCAAGACATGAAAGACAAAAAAATGTACGAGTGCCTTTTTTCTCTCGTATTTTTTTTCTCCACATGTGTATTTAGACAATTTCAAGTAATGTAACTATGTATTTGACTTCATTTGAAATATTACAATAGTTGACACTGGCTAAATACATAACGTGCGGAGCCAAAATTTAAGATTTGAAAAATAAACATAAAATATTTCGACAGAATTGACAATGACAAGTAAAGTCATAGGACTATTACGCCATCTAGTAAGTATTTTAGAACAATTTTTTTTTTTTGAAAACGCCTTTTTCTCTCTTACCTCCGAAAACTGAAACGTTTGTTAACTTTGACAACAGATTAATTCTAACAGTGCCATTGTCTGGCAGTGACAAAGCCAGCAATAGACTTAATCTGTCGTCAAAGTTAACAAGCGTTTCATTATTCGGGGGTTAGTTTATTTTCTCTATGCGAAAACTAAAAAGTTAATTTGTTACATAAATATTTGCGAAAGAAAATCTTGTACAAACATTCAGCTCTGCCAATTAGCATAATATTTACCTAGTGTCCGACTGAAATCTAGAATAGTTTCAGGCAATACAAAGTCGAGTTTGTTTGTGTTCAGGCGGTTATCCGTTTCCTAATGACTATGTTTTATTTTTAGCTTTATAGGAAAGTAAACATGTAACATTCCTCCACGCAGGGTCACGCAGAACTAGAACTAAGACGAAAGGAGCTCGTAGACCGAGCAAAGCGAAGGCCGACCCGGTACCGGGGGCCAGTCCACCGGGTCAAATGGGACGTCCCACACGTGACGGCAGACGAAATCAAGATCAGAATAACAGTGTACAGAAAAAAGACAAAATCAACCACCAGTTACACTAAGGCGCACTACACACACACACACATTTGTGTGAAGTTTTGTGAATAAATGTGGTGTGTTGGCTATTAGCGCATTTTTATTTAAATGCAGATTTAGTAGACCTACTATAAATGTAATAAAATTAAGTGTAATTAATTAAATTAAATTGAGTGCATGCACTGCGGTATTTAATATGTAGTAAATTATGATGAAGTTAAGCATTTGCATCTCCACCCTATAAATTTGAGATCGATCATCAACATTTTAATTTATTTGCTTATGATCGGTGATTTGAGATCCACGCGAACGTAGTCGCGGGTGCACACTACTTTTTTCTTTTTTTTTTTAATTTCTTAATTTAACTCAATAATAAAATATGTAAGTACAAACTAGACACAGTTTAAAATATTGTATACGCCAATATTGTGTAAATAACTTTTTCAGGCTAGCAACGCCTCTGTAAGTCTTAAAAACTAAGAAGAAACTAACACACACTAGTACTTACCTACTAAAGTTTTGGCCCAATAGTTCCGTCATAGATTGAAATATTCTATACAATACTTCTTACATATATGTAAGATGTATTGCGCCAAGTAGATAGTAGTTCTATCATAGAACTACCGTAAATAAAAGAATCCTTCTCATACAGAAATAGCTAAAATCGAGAGGTATTTCTGCGAACGACATTGACCTTCGTATTTAAAAAACTGCGATCGAATTATCTATAGGACAAGGGTGTTGTTTGATGGAGCCATCATCGTACTTTCTGAACAAAACCGATGGCCGTCCGATGAAAGTTTTTAGATCCGTCATTTGACCAGCTGCATAGTTAAGTTGGTCGCTCTGTATGAAGCTTCTGCAAAATGGCTCAGTTCCAAATACTTCATCACAAAATCATAGCTGTTTTTTATTATGCAAAATATTTATTCGAAGACGGCTCTCAATTTGTTTAGAAAATTACGTGCAATTACGTTTCATTTTAAATTATGTTTTTTAAATTTTAAATTATCTTTAAGAAGTGGACAAGTGTCTTAACTAAGCAAAATACATACAAACTACAACTACCTAAACTACTTAGCCTACTACATAAAAATAACACTTGGAATGTCCAGAGACCATTAAAGGTCTATAGATAATCCAAATGTTCAAGCCCACTACCACTTGGCAGCGTACCCAGAATTCTGGCGGCATTACCACGCTGAATGGCAAAGCTTATGCGTTGAGCCAAATAAACGCCAGCATTTTGGTCACGCGTCGTTAAATTATTTTGATGTAACAAATAGGATAGGAAAGTAAGTACTTAGGCTCTTAAAAATGTCTTTACCTACCCGAGTAATACAGGATTACCCCACATTTTTAATACCAACATAATAAGCCACAAATACTAAGTAAAACTGTAAAACATCTTACGTAACTTAGCCCAATTCAAACCTAGGAACATTCGACAAGCACAACAAACAATAAATTTAAGTCGATGTTATCTTAGGTCATTCGATAACATCCACAAAACTGTACCACAACATCAGTTACTGTGTCCTGTTCGACAGTCGCATACAAAATGGCACAAACTAGGCTATTCATATTTATCAGTTTATTTGCCATGATATCAGGGCAGTGCACAGACGAAAAGGCTCGTCAGCTCTTCAAGCGGTCAATTTACGACTTCACAGTGCAATTATCTTCAAGAATTAGTTTGGAAACGGACGGTCACTTCATAGCCTCTGGACTTTCACCATGGACTCTAATATCAGCGTTATCTTTGGGCGCTACGGAGGAGACTTTGGTGGAAATCGTTCGTGTCCTAAAACTGCATCCACATCAATGTTTCAACAACAAATACTTTGAAATAGCTCGCCAACTGATTTCTACGAACAATGATACCATCCTGGAGAGAAGTGCAGCTATGTTTGTGGATCAACGGCTGGCTGTGAAAGAAGATTTTCAATTCGACGTTCGCAGAGCAGCGGTCTGTGACATCAAAGTGTTAGCTTTTGAAGAGTACGCATCCACTGCGGCATTCATCAATGATTACGTCAGTAAAGCCACTCATGAAGCCATCGATGAAATCGTAACACCGTCAGACGTCGAAGGGGCATACATTATAATGATAGATGCTCTATACTTCAAAGGTGCCTGGAAGCTACCGTTCCCATTTGCTGATACAGAAATCAGCGCTTTCTACAACCATAAAGGCAACGAAATCGGGGATGTCAACCTTATGTTCATGAGTGGAAAGTTCAATATCACATCATCAAAGTTAATCCAGGCTCAGATATTAGAACTGCCTTACGGAGAGCAGAACAAATATTCGATGCTGCTGTTTTTACCTAAAAAAGGCGTAACTGTTAGCACGGTGATAGAGAACCTAAAAAGTGTAAGTTTAAGAACTATTTTCGCGCTGTTCGGTAAACGAGGAGAGACATCAGTTCAAGTCCAAATTCCAAGATTTAAGATCACTTCAGACATCAACAATTTGAAGGAGTTACTAATCGACATGGGCTTGAGGAGGATGTTCGATTCTGGCTCGGCGAAGTTTGAAGACCTGACGGCATCAAATGTGTACGTCTCCAACTTCATCCAGAAAGCAGATATTGAAGTTACAGAAGATGGGACAGAAGCAGCAGCTGTGGACGAAGCAGTTTTAACCGCAAGGATGCTTCCAGAGCAGTTCAATGCTAATAAGCCGTTCTTGTTTATGATTATTGACAAGGAAACCGAAGTCCCGCTCTTTACAGGCGCATATTCAAAACCTCAAGTCTTTTGAATTCGTCAGGTGTTTGTGAATTTATCCATCAACAAATACATTATTACTAATGTGCTAATTTTATATTGGGGCAAAAATTTGTATTGCCATATTTTAGCTATATTTGATGAACTTTTGTTTTCTTTACCGAGTACAAAGTACCCCATCAAAATAAATAACTTGTAAAGAGCATGTCGGGCCATACTTAGTAGGGTTCCGTAGGCGCGTAGGACGTTTGAAGTCTGTTTTTACCGCATATCTCAAAAAGTAATCATTATGTTCCCCGAAATAATTTTAAAAGAAAGTTTTCACTAAGATCTATTAACATGGAACATTACAAGTTTCTGAGATGCATAGTTTAGAAATGGCGGGGGGGGGGGACAGACATAATGTAAGCAACGTTGTCGGCCTATATTTCGCAAGCGGTACATCTGTTTAAAAATGGTGTAGCAAACCTTAACTTTATTTTAAAAGACCTATTCTATGATAACCTACATGAGGGGGGACAGACGATTTTTTTTTATCTCTACTTTACATGTAAAGTAAACCACCCCATAAAAATAAAATTATGTTTTTTTTATTCTTTGCAAATTTTACTTTAAAAGACTTATTCAACGATTCCCCAAATGACGGGGCGCAACAATTTTTTTGTATCCCCTCTTTACATGTTTGGAAGCTATCATTATTATACAAAAAAAAGTATTTTTATTTTTCTAAGCTGTATGTACTTATAGACTATCGCTGTGCAAAATTTCATGCATGTAAGTTTATAACTTTTAGAAGTTATAAGGCTGTAAAGAATTCAGACAGATACACAAACAGACGGACGTGACAAACTTATAAGGGTTCCTTTTAGTACTATGGAACCCTAAAAAGTATGGAAAAAACGCACAGTAGATACCTATCTACCTAATTTACGCAGGCTCGCATAGTACCTGCTATGTAGGAGTATACTCCTATATACAAGTAATCACTAATGGACAGCATTCGGGAAATTGCGTGATATCTTTTCGTCCAGAATCTCGCAGTGCCTGAAGACCAGCCCCCTTAGATGTTCCCGATCGTGATAGTGAGCGTGCGCAAGCGGGACCGCGCAAAGTGCGACTGAGTTGGTATGGCATGCTCTCGCAATCAGAATCACGAACGTTCATAATAAGGGTGCAGGGACTTCAACCAATGTGTGCTGCCAGTGATGACATATGGAATTGAAACGTGATCCTTACCTGGTAGCCTTTTGCAGAAACTCACGAGTCACACAGCGGGCAATGGGCAGGCCACATCACTCGAAGAACCGATAACCGATGGAGAAGAAAGGAAGACGAAGCGTAGGCAGGCCTTCCACTAGGTGGACCGACGACATTGTGAAAGGTGCGGGCGACCGCTGGATACAAGAGGCACGTTGTCGTTCGGTGTGGCGCTTTAAGGGGGAGGCCTATGTTCAGCAGTGGACGTCTTATGGCTGATGATGATGGTGATACAAGTAATATTATTCAAAGAAAAACAAAATACCCGACTGCAAAACTCACTTTGTCACTCCGGACGTAAAGACGAATCCAACGAGACATCTCTCGTCAATATAGGTCAAGCCGTACTTTAGACTACAGGAGATAATATTAGGAATACACAAACTGACACACTTACATACTCACATAAATACTTACATACTCCCCCATAAACAAATTTTGTTCTATTTGTTAATTCTCTTTCTTTTCCCGATCAACAGCATCTGTATACCTGACACTGGCTAAATACACAACGTGTGGAGCCAAAACATAAGAAGAAAAAAAAATTGCAACTTACGTCATTGTCTCGGTACAGTCTACTGTCACTGTCAGTCTCGGTCAGACTGTCAATGTCAAATTCTTGTTTAATGTTTACAAATAACTTGAATTTTAATATAAAAAAATAATTACAATTTTGTTATTCACACTATAATAACACAATACAAGAATAGTTTCATCCAAACCTAACATAGTCCGGATACTGGTTCATTCTGTTCTGTGGTTCAGTCAGTCGCTTGTCCCCATAAACATTTTTTTTTCTTTCCATCGTATCGTAATGAATTACTGCCTCAAGCTTGTGAAGTAATTACGATAAGTGTTTTAGTTATCTCCGTAGAGATAAATTATTGTGATCCAGTACTAGTAAGTAACAATGGAACTCCATCAGAAGCGACAGACGGTCATCGCAAAACCGTGAGTTATTTTTTGTGTAACAAAGTTTTCAAATTTTAAATTTCATAAAATAAAAACATTTGCTCCAGCCAACATGTCTCAAAACTGCTTAACCTTTGGCACTTCCAGACAATCTAAGAGATTTGAAATGATATTTTTCGACCATGTTACCATGTTTGTTTGAAAAACTTTGAATTTTGCAGGGTATTCGCAGAAATATCCAATAAGTATACACTATCAGAGGAACAGTTAAATTTCTTCAAAGAAAATGGCTTCCTGGTCATCAAGCAACTCATTGACTTTAGCTCACTCTATAGCTACAAGTAAGTTTCCTACCTGACTTAATTCAACTAATAGTATAATTCAGAGGAATATAGCCACAGTGGTATCATATTATTTCTATATCCGACATTTCCTATCTATAACAGCCCTGGTGTAGATTTCCCGGGAGGAGTTGAAGCGCAGCTCTGAGGCTTCTGGTATGTTCCCTTGGAAATCCCGAGGGCTCTGTTGAGCACCACGGCAGGCCACCAGGGGTGTATTGTGAATTTCCCTGACAGCATCTACATTATTTTTTTATAACTGTCCCTCCACTCTGGAGGGCTTTAGTAAGGGAGGCCCTCCAAGCGGAGACAGAGTACGAGCCCGTCTGGTTCGCCGCCGTGTCCACGCTCTCCAGAGCGGATGAGCGAGAGGATCATCAACCAGACCCAACCCCGCTCCTTGCAATATCAGAGCGAAGCTCTGGGCCGCTGACTAATGCAGCACTCAAGCTATTATGTTGACATAGATGATGCTGAAGCTGCCTTATGGCATCCAGTAATGCTACTGGTATCTTGTAAAGATCTTCCCCTGTCACCAAAAAAGCGATGCACAGTTAGAACCTCCAGCCATCTGCCAATAACATTAAAATATTATAAAGACCTATGTCCAATTGTCCATACAATACAAAAAAAGGCTTTATTTAATGAAATAATAATAATACGGAAATAATATATAATACTAATGAAACTTGATTTCATTGAATAATGAGAAAACAAGAAAAGCAAGCTATATGCTACGGCTAGAACCCGAAGTGCGACAAAGGCACAGAAGGCTATATAAATAAATGTCCTTACAATAGTCATAAAATATTAAATCAGAATGCAAAGTCGTACACACAGATAACAAAGTACAATAATACATCAGATTTATAATAATTATCTTGGCATAATTAGCATTCAATATATTTCAGCTTTGTTTCATGATGGTATTCAATATTAGGTATTATAGTCATACATATAAGTTGTATGTTATCTTGGTAATTGTGTGTAAAATCACCTTTGGTCATATAATCTAAAAATCACATTCAATGCTCTCGCTTTGTTCGTATATTTGAAAAAAAAACTCACTAAAAGAACATAATTATATATCCTTCATTTCAGAATAAATTATAGAATTTTTATTCAAGAATCATCTCATTTTAATTAATGAAAACGTATTTTATGTAAATCTCTAAATAGTTAAGTGTCCTAATCCTAACTAATGTTATAAATGCGAAAGTAACTCTGTTTCTCTGTCTGGGTATATGACATTTTCTCAATAAAAAAAATCTATGAAAAGTCTATTGTGTGTATTCATTTGATTATTATACTAATATTGAGGTAATCATTATATCAGGATTGTGTCAAACAGAGTTTTAACTGATTTGCTATTATAACACAGTTGTGTTACAAACAGCTATGTCCAGCGGTGGACGTCCTGTGGCTGAGATGATGATGATGTGTTACAAACGAATTTCAGGCAGCGTTTCCAACAAATCGCCAAAGGCATCGTATCCAAAGGGAATATGACAGTGATGCGGGAACCCTTGCTCGTCCGCCAGAAAAAGAACCCTGAAGACTACATAAATAAGGTACTAAATAACGAACCATTAAAAATAATAGTTGCTACATAACCAATCCATAACCATAACTTGTTTATATGATAAATCGAAAGTCGACGATTATTAGACCGTGGGTGACAAATGCTTCGCGGGATTGAAAGGGAGGGAAGAAGAATTTGGCGTGAGTTCAAGCGAGAGAGAGAGAGAGATAGTAAGGTTAATAGTCTTTAAATCCTGAAAATTATCTTTTGAGAATAGGAGGTCATAGGTCTTGTTCACTCTCATGAAATAACCAATGAGAGAGACTGAGACCGAAATAATCCAAATTGCCCTAGAATACCCCCTTTTCCCAATTAAGAGATACGACCTATCCGAGGTTTTTTTGCAGTATTTGAAAATGTTATTGCTGTCGTTCTGCTCCCAGTACGTGCGATAGAGAGTTAGTGAAATTACCTACATTTTTTGATGAATTTAGCGTTTCAGGGGGAAAACTGTTATCACCCCTAAATCTTATTAAACTGGTAGTTCGCGCCGAACTGAGACCTCGCGACCCCTATATCTTCACAACCCCCGGACCGATTCAGCTCATATTCGAACTTAAAAATCGTATTGAAATGAACTACTTACTTGCCTACAAAATTTCATGAAGATCGGATCAACGGTTCGCAAGTTATCATCTGACAAATATACACACAAACATACAAACATACATACAAATGCCGATTTGTCCCAGTAAACTATGAGTCCTTCGCTTCGCTCGGTCAAAAATTTTTTTTGTCAATATTGTTAGAGGTACTAAAAGTGACAAGTTTTTTGCGTCGAAAAATACGACGAAGAAAATTAGTTCTTATTAGAATACCATAAACTTTTTTTGAAAAAACAAAACATAGCCGCATAGATTATGGCTTATCCAAGCCATTGACACCAAAAACATAAGAGTTTGTTAAGATGTACGGGGTGATAACGGACTACCCCTGAAACGCTAATTTCATCAAAAAGTTAGGAAAAATCACTAACTCTCTCTATAGCAGGAACAAAAAACAGAGCGACAGCTATACAATTTCCGATATCGAAAAAAACGACAAAACGTCGCTGATGGATTATCCTCAGCTGTAATTGACAAAAATCCCAAGAAAATTAAAGTCTGGCGCGCTTAACTAAACGTTGCACCTTAAGGATTGCTGTGATTCCCATATCGCCACTTCACACCAACCTAAGTCGCCGATATAGCTTTCAGAGTTTGCAAGCTAAAGTGGCAAAGGACAGGCCACATCACTCGAAGAACCGATAACCGACGGGGAAGAAATGCTCATGAGTAGACAACAATCCGGAAGACGCAGCGTAGGCATGCCTCCGACTAGGTGGATCGACGACACAGTGAAAGTCGCGGGCAACCGGTGGATGCAAGTGGCACGTTGTCGGTCGGTGTGGCGGTCTAAGGGGTGAGGCCTATGTTCAGCAGTGGACGTCTTCTGGCTTATGATGATGGTGATAAAACCAAGTGTGCTATGATCTGCCACCTATCTTGTCAACCTTCAACTGTAACTACGGTTAGCAATAAGGGTGTTTTTCGCTTACTTCAGATTCAAGAAATCCTCTACGATGATGTTTTCATCCAGTACGCGCAGCATCCGCAAATGTACCACATTCTGACGCAGCTGATAGGCGATGACGTCACCGCCATACACAGCATGTTCATAAACAAACCCCCTGGGACCGGCAGGCACCCGCCGCATCAGGTAACCAACAACAACTACTATATAGTCTGTTCATCTTTACCTGACAAAAAAGGTAATCAAACTTCTCTTTCTCACAAAATCTCCGTTTTCTCATAGAAATCACACAACCTAGGCACGCACTATAGTCCCTGGATTCATGAAATACATGAATGCAACTATTTACACACGGATATCAACGAAATTCGTCATAATCACACTAATATTATAATTATGCGAAAGTTTGGGTGTAAGTGTGTAAGTAGGTAAGTATGTAAGTGTGTTTGTTCCCGTTCAACTCTGGACGGTTGAACGGATTTGAATGAAGTTTGGTGTGGAGGTTGCTAATACCCTGGATTAACATATAGGCTACTTTTTTTTCCGGAAAAAAATACCGTTAGTGCCTTAGTGCCAGACAAAGGCAGCATTAGAATTAATCTGTTGTCAAAGTTAACAAACGTTTCAGAATTCCGAGGTGAGACTGTTAGACTGAAAACTTTTCTACCTCCATAAGTATCTTTAAATAGATGCGAGTAATGTTCTAGATCTAAGAAAAGCTAACAAATATTTTGCTACATAAATATTATGAAACCTAAACAGATGTTTCGTTCCAACACTAGGTAGATACACTTTTACAATACAAATAAACACGTCTAATTGTACAGAAAACATGTATTTTTTGTAAACACGTCGAAATGGTTTGCATATTTTCATGACGTGTCATTTCTACAAATCTGCTTTAATTTGCACTTGTTACTATGGGCACCGAATAAAATATGGTAGTTTTTAACCGATTTCCCGAAAAAAAGGAGGCGGTTCTCAAGTCGAATGTTTTTTTTTTTTTTATTGAATCTTACTACACGCGATAAATAACTTTGTTGTGGGTTGAGCTGGTAATACGCGTGTGGGATGACTCAAGAATGGGATGAGACACGCTGGGGTGAAGACGGAACAACCCAAATAACTATAGGCACAACGCGTTCGAGAAGGCAATAATAATCGCTGTCACTGTCGCACTTTTTATTACAAGTTTTTATTTAACTTGCAATGTTTGTATGTATGTATGTTAAAGTCAAATCTTGCAGATGAATTTTAGACTAATTCCCCTTGTTCAATTGAGACGCAATTTTGCGCCCGGGTTCGAGCCCGCGAACCCCACCAATGTGAAGCGAGCGTTCTCACACTGTGCTACTGGCTTATAAGGTTTTTGTAAAATATGAATTATATTATAATAGCTGCGCGCCGCGGTTTCACCCGCTGTTCTAGATATCCCGGATATTTTTCCGGTATGAAAATTAGCCTATGTGGTAATCCAGGGCATAAGCTACCTCCATACCAAATTTAATTCGAATCCGTTCAGCCGTTACAGAGTCGAACGGGAAGAAACACACATACTTACCTACTTACACACAAACTTTCGCATTTATATTAGTGTGATTACTAGCTGCGCCCCGCGGTTTTGCCCGCTATTCTACAGAAACCGGATATTTTTCCGGGATGAAAAGTAGCCTATTTGTTAAGCCAGGAAATAAGCTACCTCAAATAAGCTACCTCCATACCAAATTTTATTCAAATCCGTTTAGCAGTTACAGAGTTGAACGGGAACAAACACACTTACATACTCACACACAAATTTTACTTATAAATTAATATTAGTGTAATTTTTTTATTTTTTTTCCAGGATCTGTACTACTTCCCTTACCGTCCTGCAGACAAGATAATCGCTAGCTGGACGGCGGTGGATGACGTCACCACCGACAACGGATGTCTGTACGTTGTCCCGGGCTCCCATAAACAGGGGATTATATTCGAACATGGCAACCTTAAAGTAAGTCTTTAAGTTTCACTACCCTAGTTCTCAATATTCGAACTTTTTTGTGGGGGTTTTTTTTCGAAGAGAAACGAAGGCGTATCCGAAAAACGCCTTCGAAAAATCCACTAAAAAAAAAAGTTAGATTTTTTTACGCCACTAATTTGGAAAATCCTTAGCAAAAAAAAAACATAACTCGCATAACTACAAAATATCTTACAACATCCATGGGGTATATCTTAAAGCCCTTGGTATACGGAACCTAAACTTTTCGAATCGACATCGCCGTTTGCAACAACCCGTGTAATACTAGCAGCGTCCCGCGGTTTCACAGTTATTCTCTACAGAAACCGAATATTTTTCCGGGATAAAAAGTAGCCTATGTGTTAATCCAGAGTATACAATACAATACAATATATAAGCTTTCATACCAAATTTCATCCAAATCCGTTCAGCCGTTACAGAGTTGAACGGGAACAAACATACTTACATAATTATACACTTTCGCATTTATAAAATTAGTGTTACAATGTTATTTGTACATAGTGAAAATGACGTCACGATACGTGCCATTTGTGTAAATATTATTTCATTACGTTTAGAAGCGGTTTACTTGTTTTGGTCGACGATTCAGCTGCGTTGGTGGTGTAATGGTCAGCATAGTTGCCTTCCAAGCAGTTGATCCGGGTTCGATTCCCGGCCAACGCACACTTTTTGCTGTCTGATTATGTTTTTGTTTGTCGTTTTATCAAATACGAATGAACAGTGGCGAGATTTAATATAATTATGGAAATAAAAAAAAATGATTTTTTAACGAGTCACCTGTCAACTTAAAAATTTTACCCAACAACGTCCTTACGCATACTCTTTGTTTGACACATCGGTGAGCACACTGCGATCCTCAAGCTGAATGCTTATGCCAAATATAATCAAAATCGGCCGGTATATGGCGCCGCAGCAAACTTCCTCCCTTTTTGGAGGAAATACCCCACCAATAATAAACCTACGACTAAAAAATTCTACAAAAATCGTAGAACCTGTAAAAAAAGTTCGTCAAAATTGGTTGAAAAATACGACCTGTACGCGAGTACATACGGACAGATGAAAGCAAATTTTGCCAGTTAAAGCTGAGACCTTTCGTTCGCTTTGCTCACTCGTACAATTAAACACACCATTTCACCTCCTGAGGGGTTGATTTTCTAAAAATCTTGAGACATTCCCGTCTTGATTTGTTATGTTTATTATACAAACTGAGTTTCATTGACTTGCATCATTTTTTTTAAATATCGGTACAAACTTTAGGATTCCTATTTTATTCCTTTAGAGGTGGAATTTCACCTTGACCTTGGGGTCTCCAAACTTTGAAGGCTTGGGGCCATAATATTTTTTTCGGTATGTTGCAGGGGCCATAACAATTTTAATTTTTCTGCCCACCTAAGCAAACATCAATTATCATTCTGTGTTTCATTCTCTTCCATTCAACTTATCACAGCAATAGTAACAACAGTAAAACATTGGCTGTCGTGGGCCGGATTGATGACACTAGTGTTAAGCTGTCGCGGGCCGGATTGATGGCAGTGGCGGGCCGAATTTGGCCCGCGGGCCGTAGTTTGGAGACCCCTTACCTAGACCATTCGAAGAGTACTTGGTCCAAACTTCACGCATCTTTCATAAGCGGTTTGGTCTGTGCGTTGATACCATGAAAAAGGCTTGTTCATTTATAATATAGACTAACAATACTTGTTTTTATTTTAAGGATCTCAAAACTTATACCATAGAAAAATTATACTAAGAGTGCTAATGTCCATAGAAAGATGTGTAACCCGATTGTAGTACTGATAAGGACATTAGATGAAAAAAGTAAGCGCCATCTAGTTTTAAGCAGGATTTTCATGGATACACTTTTTTGTATGAGATTGGCGTTCTTCTCGTGTATATTTTCGTTGCTTATACATACTGAAAATATAAAAATACTACTGTAAATATCTATATTATTATTTGCCAGGACAGCAATAAGCTATACCACGGCATTTTGGCTGAGGACAGTATAGCTCCGGCGTCGAAGCGGGTCCACTTGGAGATGTCTCCCGGAGACACCGTGTTCTTCCATCCTTGTCTCGTGCACGGATCTGGGCCGAATGACACTAAGGTAACGACTCGAAAGGTTACGAATAAAGTATACCGCCATCTTGTCCATACAAAAAGCGTAGGCTGATACCCACCCCTAAATGTTATCCGATTTCGATGATTTTTTTATATGTCATCTATACCGTGAAAAATTATGTTTGTTTTTTTTTTGTCAATATTTTCTTTTTAGAGGTACTAAAAGTGATAAATTTTTTACGTCGAAAAATACGACGAAGAAAAGTAGTTATTAATTTGTGATTAGAATGCCATAATCATTTTTTGAAAAAACAAAATGTAGTGGCATAGATTATGGTTTATCTTAGGTGATAACAGATTAACCTCGAAACGCTAATTTCAACAAAAAGTTAGGAAAATTTAGTAACTCTCTATCGCACGCACGAGAAACAGAGCGACAGCTATGCAATTTCAAATATCGAATGCGCCAAAACTTTGGATGTCCGCTTTATATATTTTATTCACAAAACTCGCCAGGTTCTCAATAGGTGGCGCTGAAAACATTATTTTACGAAACATATTTTTTGCGTCGTAATATTGCAATCTGAATTGAAGTAAACCTTAAATAGCGCACATATACCAATACTATGTTTCTATATTAACCACATTTTCATAGCTTTTATAGCGGTTTGGACATAAGCTGATTAAATACGTAAGCGCCATCTAGTTTAAGCAGATTTTTCGGGAGTACACTTTTTTGTATGAGATTGTTATTCTTCTCCTGTAGATTCTCTTTGATCAAAACTTTTTGCGAGATTTAAAGATTTCTTTCATCGATTGTTTACCACTATTTAGGGTCATTGAAGCAGATAGGGTTTTGATGAAAATGCTTAGCGAGATTAATATTGGCAACAGCGCTATCTAGCGTTATTTCTTCATACTATTACTAATGACAGTTTGCTCAGGGTTTTGTTTCTGTTATGTTTTGGCTCCACACGTTTGTATCCAGCCAGTGTCAAGTATTGTAATATTTCAAGTGAAGTCGAATATTTCACAATTAAAATAAGTCACGGTCATAGTCTAGCTCTAGCAAAGTGAGTCACGGTCAAGTCCACGTCATACCAGTAAAGCGGTGGAGACTTTACTGAAGGTTTCTATGGAGTTTTGGAAACAACACGAAGAGTCACGTTTCACAACATTATACTATTCACCAACACTCGTGCACGTACATGAACACTTAATGGATAAAAATCAACCATTTTAACACATTAACACTTGAAATAACACAAGTTTTGGAAAATAATACAATGACGCTACATGACTTCTTCACGTTTCCGCCGAAACTACGCTCAGGGTTGTATACTATTATTTTTAGGGCTACCGCAAAGCGATCACGTTCCACTTCGCTAATAGTGGCTGCGAGTGTGTCGATGTGAAAGGAACAGTACAGCATCAGGCCGCTGAGGAGGTGGAGGCCGAGGCCAGGAGGAGAGGCTTGGAGGGTGTCACCTTCGCTGTAAGTAACACACACAGCGTCCGCATCACACTTGTGAGTTAGGGTCTCGCACTTTGTATGGCATCCTTCGGCCAAAATAAATGAATGGAAGGGCCCTAAACACACAACATCCTTAAAAATAACAAGTCTTCAGTACGTTGTACACTAGCTGCGCTCCACGGTTCCACTCGCCATTCTACAGAAACTGAATTTTGTTCCGGGATAAAAAGTAGCCTATGTGTTAATCCAGCTACCTCCATACCAAATTTCATTCAAATCTATTTAGCCGTTACGGGAACAAACACCCTTACATAATTACACACAAACTTACGCATTTATAATATTATAGTATGCCGCGGTCACTGTGAGTACCGTGGCGCTTATTTTTTTTTTTTTTCTATTTTCAGCAAATATGGCAAATGAAAAGCAGACGCATCACCGGCCTGAAATCACATCTTTGAATAGTATTTATTCTAAGCAAAAATCGACTTTATCCAGTTTAAAATTAACTTTTAGTCTCAAATACATTCCTACCAATTATACTTCAGGCGATAACTATCTCTACACAAGTTAAGGATCGTAATCGAGCTAATAAAGGGCCCTGAATATTTTAGTTTGAAGCCTGGCATACCTACTGTCCGCCATCTTGTTTTTTTCTTCAGAATAGAGGCCACTCATAAAACCTGTACCTAATCGATAGCTGACACTGATATGAACAAGGTTTGTGTGGGACTAAATCTACAACAGCGTCAAGTTTCCTAGATAAATTATACGCTTTCAAAGTTACACTGGTTGAGCCGCCGGTAAGTAGACTTAAAACTAAACTGACGTTATGAATTGGGTCTAAAAATATTGTTTTGCTGTAAAATATTAACTTTGTAAGCGTCTATCTTGGAATCGTGATGCTGGAGGATATTTTGTCTTTTACAAACCTTGTTCGTATTAGTGTCAGCTATCAAATCGTATATGTTTTAGGAGTGGCCGCTATTTTGAAGATAACAAGATGGCGGACAGTAACGTATGCCAAAATATTGAAACCCCTTTTAGGGCAATTAATTATTATTTAAGGGCAATTGTCTCCAGCGCTATTACGAGGCACAAAGATCTTTAAAATCTATTATCTCTGGGACGAGCGCCGTGCATTGCCGCGCAGGGTTGTGAACTGAAGAAATTCAAAATTCTGGGTGTCACTGTATTGTTATGGGAAAGTGTCACGCTTACCTTTAGTCGAGCGCCTTGCTTGTCTCGCCACAAAAAAGTGCATAAATAAAAGTTTTTTTTTATGTTTTATTTTACAGCAAAAACTGCACAGCGTGAGTTAGTTTTATTTATTAATTAACATATTTTTTTTTACAATTTGTGTAGGTATTTTATTTTAACGGGTGGTTGAGTGTCGGTAAAGTTACTCAAGAAGATATTTAAAAAGTTTTAGGTGTTTTTTTATGATTAATTTTTTTAATCACTTAGAAAAAATATTGGTCTTGTGATATTACTGGGATAATGTATATCGTGATATATTCAAATGTGAATAGTAATTGTTAAAAAATATAGATAGATAACTCTTTATTGTTCACACCATAAATTACATGCATATTACAAAAATCTACTTAAAACTAGTTTAACAATTGGCGGCCTTATCGCTTAAAGCGATCTCTTCCAGGCAACATTAAAAAAGGTTATTTTTATAGAAATTTATTTGTTAATACGGAGGTTTTATTAATGGTTAAAAATTAAATATATAATTAGCATTTTGCTGTTTCATTCGACGGTTTTTTACCTATGCCGTTTTATTTGGCCCCACACATAGGGTATTAAGTCAGTATCAAGTTCCGTAATAAGTCGTGGTAGCTTAGTAGCAGCACGTTCGCCCTATATCCATGAGGTCACTGGTTCAAACCCGGGCGGGCCCGTACCAATTAGTTCATTGGAACTTATACCACAGGCTTTTCGGTGAAGGAAAACATCGTGAGGAAACCTGCTTACTTCCGGAGAAGAAATTCGATGGCGTGAATCCGCCAACCTGCACTGGGCCAGCGTGGGGGATATGGCTATCACCCTTCGAGGGTAGGTCGATATCCCAGCAGTGGGATGTTAATAAAAGGCTGTTGCAGTTTGTATACTTGATTAGTAAGGCAGTGTAGATGACGCTAGATGGCGCTGCTCTTAACTTTAACGCGATCGAGTAAGTAAACGCATTTGGAAACTCACTCGGCACTCAGGAGAGCACGTTTGTATGGCATAGTGTAGTTACCTACCTTGATGTTCCTTAAATCGATATACAGGGCTATAAGAAAAGGGTATTAAAAAGGGTTATAGTACTCATCATTATGGACAACTTTTACTATGGGACCAACCCTGAAATCGAGAAAAAAATATCAGCTGTTCCATACATTTTGTCGAGTGTCATTGACATTTTTCTATGGAACACCTGAAATATTTTTATCGATTTCAAGGTTGGTCCCATATAAAACTTGTTCATAATGATGCGTACTATGAGCCCCTTTCGGCTTAGCATACCCTTTCCTTATAACCCTGTATAGGTATTATTGACCGAGCGAAGCGAAGGTCTCACAGTTTACTGGGACCAAGCGGCATTTGTATGTATGTTTGTCCGATGATAACTTGCGAACCGTTGATCCATCTTCATGAAATTTTGTACGCAAGTAGTTCATTTCAATAAAAAAATTAAGTTCGAATATGAGCTGAATCGGTCCAGGGGTTGTGAAGATATAGGGGTCGCGAGGTCTCAGTTCGCCGCGAACTGCTAGTATATATTTATAGCACTAAAGGCCACGTTACGAGCAAGTGTGTTGATAAATTATTAATTTTTTTAATTGATACAATTCTAATCAGCATGCAATTACGTAGGTACGAGCAAAACGTGACCGACGGAATTGGTATAGACATAATTTAAGCGAAACATTGAATACAAGAAATAAACCGTACATTTGTTCCTTTATCTTTCAATTAATTATTCGGGACTTTCATAGCAATGGCAGTCCTATCTTATGGTGCATAAAACATAAAACACAAGAAAATTTGAATTTCGCGCGATGAGTGAAACGATGCACCTTACCATGATATTATGGTGCATGGTGTAAAACAGTGCTACAGTACTACAGTGTCAATTTTTTTTTTTTTTTTGTTATTGGCAATAAATATTTTCTTATTCTTATTAAAAATTAAAAACCGTCTACAACATTATGTCATCATCATGATCATCAGCCATAAGACGTCCACTGCTGAACATAGGCCTCCCCCTTAGAGCACCACACCGACCGACAACGGGCCACTTGCATCTATCAGCTGCCCGCGGCTTTCAGTTCCATTTCGTGGTCCAGTTCGTGGTCGCTACTCAAGAACCTTTCCTCGGTTATCGGTTCTTCGAGTGATGTGGCCTGCCAATTGCCACTTCAGCTTGCGATTTCTGAAGCTATATCGTCCATAAGTCACGGCTCATTTTATTTGCAGTAGCGAACACTAGCCTAAAATGAAAATCGCACATAATCCATATATCCACCTATTCAGAGAAATACAGCCGCAGTCGTAACAGAACCAATCAAATGTATAAAAATGAATACGTTCGTCTCGAGCAAAAAACTTCCTTTGCGCGATTCAGAACTCTCTCCATACAAAACTTCACAAAAACAAATGATTCTCTACTATAGCGGATGGGCCACAAAGTATTGTTTGCTCACGGCACTTGGGACTGACTTGCGGCACGTCGGCCATGTTTTGTATCCCAGCCAAGCTTGTACGTTAACTTTCAAAAACTGTCAAATGTTTTTGAAGTGGTGGGAAATCACTAGTGAATGGGGTGGAGTTGACGCCATATTATGTATTTAAACTGCTGCAAATGACGTGACTTGTAACAGGTCCTCTTTTTTTCCTTTTGTCATTGACAAAAACGGGTCAACGTCATCTACCGAAATATACGTCCATGGAACTATATCACCCAGACAGAGACAGACCTAAGTACTTTCTATAGAAAGTGTTTTTTGAAGTGTTTTGTTTTTTATCACGGCTAAGGAGTTACTGTATATCGCAAAGGTGAACATAGATACTTTTGTAGGCTTTTTTTTCTGCGATAAAAAAAAAGCACGCAAAAAAAAGTTAACCGCGACTTTTTTTTGCGTGCTTTTTTTTTTATTACAACTAAGTACCTAAAATTTGAGACCTCTCTGAGAGAATTTGAGAATTAGGTATATCCTAGGAAATCCGCAGGAAGCGCTATAGCTGCTTCGACTAATGAATATTCAACAAAACCCATAATAAATCGTTGAAAAGTTCAATAGTTTATGGTCACAGCACACATGTCGGCTCGGGACCGGGTCGCCTTACCCTCGCCGTATTGACCAGCCGTCAACCAGGCGACAACTGACCAGGGGCTCCATTTTCGAATCGCTGAAACAGAGCAACAGCTACACAATTTCAAATATTGAATGCGCCAAAACCTCGCGGAAAGACTATCCTCTGAATTTGACTGCCCCGGTGGCTCAGTTGGTAGTGAACATACCTTCTGTGTTTGGGGGCGTGGGTTCGATTCCCATCTAGTACAAACATTAATGTAATTCATTACATTAATGTTTGTACTAGATATAGAACAAACACAAATATTCATATTTGTGTTTGTTCTATATCTGGGTATGTATTTAAAAATATCTATGTACGTATATCAGTCTCTGGCAGCCATATTACAAGCTTTGCTTAGTTTGGGGTCAGATGACCGTGTGAAAAAAAAAGTCGCGATTAGTTTATACGTGTGCTGTGACCTTAACTTTATACGGATACGGACGTCAATTCAGTTTAATTCCGTTCCTAGACTGAAATTAACGTACACAGTAATTTATTTATTCAAAAATCTAATTTATTTTGATTGTCTTAACTTTTTTAAATTATATACCTAACTATAGGTTGTAGAGGAAAAAATTATGAAGAATATGTAAGTATTGTTGATTATTTTGTTCTCTACTTAGTACTTTTTTTTTTGCTTTTGTATAAATGAAAAACTCGGTAAAAGTTACTAAAGACACAAAAGCCTAAATAATTTAATTGTTTCCGCATTTATATACCTATTCATATCTATCGTAACATTTTATATTGATATATATTCAAACTAGCAGCCCGCTCCGGCTTCGCACGGGTATATAAAAAAAAAAATATAATACACACACATAAACCCTTCTAAGTACTTATTTGCGTCAGGATACACAAAAAAATATATATATATAAAGAAAGCTAAAAAGCTACCCAACAGCAAAATAATTTTTCAAATCGGGACAGTAGTTTTGGAGCCTATTCAAAACAAACAATCAAATCTTTCTCCTTTATAATATTGGTATAGAAGAATATTTATGGTATTTTTTTTACATCTTGGGTTACATTATTGGAGTTTTAGTAAGGATCCCTATTTTTTGAAAATATAATATAGCCTATGTCACCCGGGGATATTGTAGCTACCCAACAGCGAAAGAATTTTTCAAATCAGTTCAGTAGTTTCGGAGCCTATTCCATGCAAACAAACAAACAATCAAATCTTTCCTCTTTATTGTATTGGTATAGATAGATTATTCTATCATCATCAATAGTTTTCGCAGCGCACGCGATGTAAAGAATATTTTAGGTATTTTTTTTACATCTTGGGTTACATTATTGGAGTTTTAGTAAGGATACCTAACTTTTTTGAAAATATAATATAGCCTATGTCACCCGGGGATATTGTAGCTACCCAACAGCGAAAGAATTTTTCAAATCAGTTCAGTAGTTTCGGAGCCTATTCCATGCAAACAAACAAACAATCAAATCTTTCCTCTTTATAATATTGGTATAGATAGATTATTCTATCATCATCAATAGTTTTCGCATCGCACGCGATGTAAAGAATATTTTAGGTATTTTTTTTACATCTTGGGTTACATTATTGGAGTTTCTCCTTTATAATATTGGTATAGAAGAATATTTATGGTATTTTTTTTACATCTTGGGTTACATTATTGGAGTTTTAGTAAGGATCCCTATTTTTTGAAAATATAATATAGCCTATGTCACCCGGGGATATTGTAGCTACCCAACAGCGAAAGAATTTTTCAAATCAGTTCAGTAGTTTCGGAGCCTATTCCATGCAAACAAACAAACAATCAAATCTTTCCTCTTTATTGTATTGGTATAGATAGATTATTCTATCATCATCAATAGTTTTCGCAGCGCACGCGATGTAAAGAATATTTTAGGTATTTTTTTTACATCTTGGGTTACATTATTGGAGTTTTAGTAAGGATCCCTAACTTTTTTGAAAATATAATATAGCCTATGTCACCCGGGGATATTGTAGCTACCCAACAGCGAAAGAATTTTTCAAATCAGTTCAGTAGTTTCGGAGCCTATTCAATGCAAACAAACAAACAATGAAATCTTTCCTCTTTATAATATTGGTATAGATAGATTATTCTATCATCATCAATAGTTTTCGCATCGCACGCGATGTAAAGAATATTTTAGGTATTTTTTTTTCATCTTGGGTTACATTATTGGAGTTTTAGTAAGGATCCCTATTTTTTGAAAATATAATATAGCCTATGTCACCCGGGGATATTGTAGCTACCCAACAGCGAAAGAATTTTTCAAATCAGTTCAGTAGTTTCGGAGCCTATTCCATGCAAACAAACAAACAATCAAATCTTTCCTCTTTATTGTATTGGTATAGATAGATTATTCTATCATCATCAATAGTTTTCGCAGCGCACGCGATGTAAAGAATATTTTAGGTATTTTTTTTACATCTTGGGTTACATTATTGGAGTTTTAGTAAGGATCCCTAACTTTTTTGAAAATATAATATAGCCTATGTCACCCGGGGATATTGTAGCTACCCAACAGCGAAAGAATTTTTCAAATCAGTTCAGTAGTTTCGGAGCCTATTCAATGCAAACAAACAAACAATCAAATCTTTCCTCTTTATAATATTGGTATAGATAGATTATTCTATCATCATCAATAGTTTTCGCATCGCACGCGATGTAAAGAATATTTTAGGTATTTTTTTTACATCTTGGGTTACATTATTGGAGTTTTAGTAAGGATCCCTATTTTTTTTGAAAATATAATATAGCCTATGTCACCCGGGGATAGTGTAGCTACCCAACAGCGAAAGAATTTTTCAATTAGTGTTATTTCGCATTTTTTATACTAAGTTTGTTTGATTTTTGCGAATTTCTTGTAATGTCTTTGCAAACGTATACGGGGTTATAAGGAAAAGATACGTTAAGCCGAAAGGTGCTCCTAATACTCATGATTGTGAATAACTTTTGCTATGGGACCAACGCTACAATCGAGGGAAAAAAAACAGCTGTTTCATACATTTTGTCGAGTGTCATTGACATTTTTTTATGGAACAGCTGATATTTTTTTCTCAATTTCAGGTTTATTCCCATAGTACATATTTGGGGTATTGGAATTCTATATTATGAATGCCAAAAATCAATAATAAACATTCTACAGGGTCATATGGAAAGGGTATGAAGGGTTCCCATAGTAAAGGTTGTTCATAATGGGTACTACGAGCCCTTTACGGCTCAGCGTACCCTTTCCAACCTGTATAATTCTAGACTCAAGTGCAGGTGAAACGAGAATTTTAAGAAGTTTTAAGGCTCTTATAGTCTTTGTAAGTGGTACCTAGGCCTCTGCTGCAGAATCCGCCTGGCCTTTGCCAGTTATTCAACCGCCAAGGCTTGGTGGCACTGACTTGGTAAGCGTGGCGACTGGTTTCGTCAGTACCTATCATAAAAATAAATAAAAAATACCTACCTTTACCTACTTCGTACAGTTTTTGGACATTCACTCTATCTAAAAAAATTGCCAAAGTGCGAATAAGATAGCTGATCTACGACTATACACTTACTCGTACCTAAGTATATCCCTTAGGCGCGAAACACTCGGACATAAGGCGCGGATACGGCGCGGACGAATGTAACTTCAAAACGCGTAGCTTTCATAGCTACGCGTTTTGAAGTATACAGAAGAGACGGGGCGGGGAAGGGATCTGGGCGTGGAACGGATAGGAAAGAGAGAGATAAGAGAGATACTAACAGTCAGATAGGAGAGGAATTACTATCGTCGACTCTTCAATGTCGCGCTTCCGATCCCCGCCCACATCGCGTCTGAATCGCATCTGCGGCATATCTGATTAGTATGTTTTGCGCCTTAGATTTTAACAGGATTTTTCCTGAATTATCACAGAATAAAGATCCTTTTTACAAGGAGGTAAGCCCATATTTTTTTTACCTTTGTCTTCCAGAATATCATCATCAGCCTCAGATGATATGTCGAACCCACCTTTGTCGGAAGAGCAGTTGAAATTCTACTGGGCTAATGGATATCTCGTGATTAAAAAGTTGTATGACTTACCATTGTTAAATCTCTTCAGGTAATGTAATCTCTTCATGTAATGTCAACTAGCGCTGACATCATAGAGCTGTCTCAGTAAGATTTTCAGGCCCCCTGAAGGTTAATCAACCTACAAGGGGCCTGAAAACAAATAGAGCTGTCTCAGTAAGAATGAATCTCAGTAAGATTTTCAGGCCCCCTGAAGGTTAATCAACCTTCAAGGGGCCTGAAGACAGATAGAGCTGTCTCAGTAAGAATGTAAATCAGTAAGATTTTCAGGCCCCCTGAAGGTTAATCAACCTTCAAGGGGCCTGAAGACAGATAGAGTTGTCACAGTAAGAATGTATTTCAGTAAGATTTTCAGGCCCCCTGAAGGTTAATCAACCTTCAGGGGGCCTGGAAACAGATAGAGCTATCTCAGTAAGAATGTATATCAGTAAGATTTTCAGGCCCCCTGAAGGTTAATCAACCTTCAAGGGGCCTGAAGACAGATAGAGTTGTCTCAGTAAGAATGTATTTCAGTAAGATTTTCAGGCCCCCTGAAGGTTAATCAACCTTCAAGGGGCCTGAAGACAGATAGAGTTGTCTCAGTAAGAATGTATTTCAGTAAGATTTTCAGGCCCCCTGAAGGTTAATCAACCTTCAAGGGGCCTGAAAACAGAGCTATCTCAGTAAGAATGTAAATCAGTAAGATTTTCAGGCCCCCTGAATGTTAATCAGCCTTCAAGAGGCCTGAAGACAGATAGAGTTGTCTCAGTAAGAATGTATTTCAGTAAGATTTTCAGGCCCCCTGAAGGTTAATCAAACTTCAGGGGGCTTGAAAACAGATATAGCCATCTCAGTAAGAATGTATGCAGTAATGCAGTAATAATGTTAGATCATGATCCAACATTTTCAAAAACTATTCATATCGATGTTTCTACGAGAACATTTTTGTTAAATAAATAAGATACTTATCAGAATACCAAGGTCAAAATTTACGACAATATAATTAAAAAGCGTGGGTAAACAGAAGTATAAAGAACAAGTAATGACGTAAATAATAATAATAGTTTAGAGAAAAAAAACGACCTCCAGACTATTCTTACCTACTTGTGTACAAACTTAAAGTAGAAATCAGCCAAACTTTTGCTGAAGGGAATACATACAACAAAAAACAAAAACTATCTGTGTGTATATTTTATGATTTTGTTGTTTTTTTATTCAACAATCACTGAATCAATTAACCTCTGAAGTATAACCTACCAAAAGATGTTTTTTTGTTGTTTTGTTTTCCATTACTCCAATCGCGTAACAAACATTTTTTTTTAAATACAGTCGAATTGAGAACCTCCTCTTTTTTTGAAGTCGGTTAAAAATGTCAATTATGAATTGATTTTGATGTTTTTTTTTTTTCGGTTACTCCAATCGCGTAACAAACATATATTCGAATTGAGAAAAAGAAAGAGACTATCGCAAAATAACGCCTGTTTCAAACAAAAATCCTTAATATTTTTTATTTTTTCTCTCTTGCGTGTTTCTTGTTTTAAGTTCTTACTAAAGTAAATACACAGGAACCCTGCGGGGTTTTTGGTGGTTTAGGTTTTTGGGGTTCAGCTTCCTTACACCCTAACTATATAACTACTTTAGTTCAATGACTTACTAATTCAGCTTTTTCCTCCCAAACAAAAGGGATCGATTTGTGGAGATCGCGAACATGCCGGATGCATCATTCCATTACTCCATCGTGAAGGACCCCAAACTGCGCGCACAGAACGTCAAACCAGAAAATTATATCAATAAGGTATGTCAGAGGTTCTTTAGGAGATTGGAACCAGCAAGTAGCTACTTGCTTTAATAATCACAAAAAACGAGACTAGCGTGGCGCTCCTACGCTTGCCCTCAGGCTATCCAACCAAATAATCAAAGCGCTTGCCCAAAACAGTTCTGTGCCACGTGCCACCCAGAAACTTATAATCTTCAACACTTTAAAACCATGCGAGGCAATGCACTGTGCCCTAACCTGTAGGCCAAGTGGTGTTCTTAACATATCTTCCTATCAGTAGCTAGACGTCCACTGCGTCCCGATATTGCGGATCATCGTTAGATCCACTGTTCAGATCCATGCGGGTGTGGTTGCCGTAATCCCAACGCTTGGTAGGCGGCTTGGAGATCGCCGGGTTTATGAGCCCTGAGTGTTATTTAATATTGGTAATAAAGAGGCAATAACGCTTGCGTTAGCCCACACTAAGACGGCCGTACGTCAGACTGGAGCTCCATCAAAAGATGTACACGGTGCACGCCTATACTCTAGGCTCTAAGTCTCGAGCAGAATGATCCAGTCGACATTTCACATTCATTCACATTCATATTTCACAATAATTCACATTAATTCACATTGCGTAATAGCGTAATAAATGAAAGTCCAGTCACTTTAGGGCATCGTGACTTCCAGTCGGGACATGACCGGTTGCTCGAAGATTATCACCTAGAGGTAATCTTTTTGTTGTCAGATCCAAGAGCTCCTGTACGACCCGGTCTACTCCCAGTACTCGGAAGCGCCTGCGCTCCTGCAGATTGTATCCCAGCTGATAGGAACGCAGCTGACGGCCGTCAACTGCATGCTGATCAACAAACCCCCCGGCACACTTCCACATTTACCGCACCAGGTAAATAATGATAGGAACGCGGTTGACTGCCATTAACTATTCGATGGTTACTTTAACAGGGAACCCATTACTTTCAGGATTTATATTACTTCCCTATCCGTCCGGCGGACAAGATAATCGCGGCTTGGACGGCGGTGGATCCCGTCACTCGAGATAATGGATGCCTCTTCGTAGTACCAGGCTCGCATAAAATAGACAGTTTGTATCTGCACGGAGAGATTTCCACAGTAAGTTCTAATGTATCGACTGGCTATTAGTAGTTCGCGAACTTTGACCTGGCGACCCCTATAACTTCCCAACTCTTCGATCGATTTGTCTCATATTCGAACTTCAACATTTTATTAAAATGAACTTATTGCCTACAAAATTTCATCAAGATCGGATCAATGGTTTTTAAGTGATCGTCGGATAAGTACGCACACACACAACTGCTGATTTCATTTTCTCCCGTAGACCTTGCTTCTTTTCCGTTGTCGATTGTCATTAGCGCTAGTAGCGTCGTTGGTACTGTTGAGTAATTCGGACCGCGCTATTCATTTCTTTTTTTTAGGGTTCCGTAGTACTAAATGGAACCCTTGTAAGTTCGTCATGTCTGTCTCTCTGTCTCACTGAATCCTTTACAACCTTATAACTTCCAAAGTTATAAACTCAATTGCATGAAATTTTGCACAACAATAGTCTAAGTTAGTTAGTCTAGACCTACAGTTTAAATAAATAAAAAAACTAATTTTTTTTTGTAAAATAAGGGTAGCTCCATGTAAAGACGGGGGTAAAAAAACCCTGAACCCCATCATGTTGGGTGTCGTTGAACAGTTCTTTTTAAGGTGGCAATTTTGGAAGAATCAAAAACTCATAATTTTATATTAATAGGGTGACATGTAAATTGGGGATAAAAAATTTTTTTTCGCATATCCTCCACATGTGGGGTATCATTGAAAAGGGTTTCCTACACCATTTTTGAATACTTCAAACGTCCTACGCACCTACGGAACCCTACTTAGCATGGCCCGGCATGCTCTTAACAAGTTATTTTAACTTCGTTTCCAGGAGAAGAAAATGTTCTTCCACGGTATATTGAGCCCAGACATAGCGGCGCCGGAGGACAAGAGGGTTCATCTAGAGATGGCGCCGGGCGACACAGTGTTCTTCCACCCTTACCTGGTGCATGGGTCGGGGGCCAACACTTCACAGGTCACACAGATCACACCCTACATTCTGCATTCAGGACGCTCGAAGCGCACCACGCACCAGTCTAAATACACTTATAAGAAATTACTCTGATTGGTTGATTGTTAGGCGTTTATCTGCGACTGTCATAACATTAGTCATACATAACTTAATAAAGAGCGATTTTAAGTTTTGTGACAAAAAAACTTCATAAACTTTTTCATAAATATCCATTTTGTCTACTCACGAAATTCTTCATGTCTACCATATTTCCATTTTCGACATCACTTTTATCGCCAATATACGAGTATGTTGTTATTCTCGATATCGTCAGTCATTTCTTTGCATATATTGCGATGTTGCCACCGACGCTAAGATACCGCGACAATACCACGCGGCGATACGATTCGTGGTCGCGCAGCGTCGGCGGCTGAATCTAAGGATCATCGCAAGCACGTCACGGTACGGGCCACATGAATATTGACACGTGAATAATCAAAAACAACGACAACTGATTAATACATAGGTAATTGAACTGCTTACAATTAATTTTAATTCAAGTCTAAAACTGTAACAATAAGTAAATGTTACATGCGTGACAAATTATGTACATATAGTTAACCATATATTATTAATCCATAGCCACTAAATGTTATTTAAATTTAAAACCTACTACTATACTATTTTAACAACAAAAGGTACTATTTTCGATTTATGCCACTCTAGCCGCAGGTGAGCAAAGTACCTGGGCTAGTATTCGGAGAAATGACATTTTATCTCGGTCACTCTCACTCCCATTAAATTCTAAATTAGAGAGACAGTGACCGAGATAATCTCGAGCGCACAGGAATCAGGGTCCCAGCAGATTACTAAATAGTAACTACGGTTCTGATAAAGACCGCAAGAACGCGCTGGATGCGAGCCGCTTCCATCAGCTCTTCGTGGAAATCTAAGGGGGAGGCCTATGTCCAGCAGTGGACGTCCTGTGGCTGAGATGATGATGATGATGATGAACTACGGTCTATTTAGACATATTTTTTAATATCTTTGATAAACAGTACTTTACTCAGTGGATAAACAGTATATGTTTTTTCTGTCTCTGCAGGTGTACCGTAAATGTATGACAGCTCACTTTGCCAGCAGCGATTGTCACTACATCGACGTGCGAGGAACTCACCAAGAAGTTATAGCAGCCATCATGGAAAAGGAGATCCGGAGACGCGGCGGGGAGTTTAATTTTGTGGTAACTCATTTAATATGAATCTTGTCATTATCTTTAGGTGGAATGGTTCGAGATAGATTTGATCACACTTCTGATTATGGTATTATAACTGCTGCCTTGAGGCCACTGCGGAATCCCACTATTTTCTGTTTGTAAAATCTGCCTGTGTCAAAGATTTCAAGTCAATACCTAAGTCAGTGATTGTAACATACATGGCTACATGAAATGGAATGGAATTGAATAATCGCGAGTAAAAAAGATGCGCAAACGCTTGACACTTTTAGCGATAAGGAAAAAAGTAAGACGCGTCTTGCGCGAATCGCACTATTAGTCTGTAACAGTGTCTATACATGGCCTGACCTGACATCGTGTGAAACTGACAGCTAGATTTGAATTTCACGGGAGCAAAAGAAACAAACTATAAAGGTTATAGCTTCTCCCTTTCGCTCCCCCAGAAACTTATATATAGCCATCTCTTTCAAACGATATCAGGTCAGGCCATGTAGCGAGGCCTTAAAGTTATTTAGAGTTAGATATTTATTCCATAGAATAGGTCCCTATAGAGAATTGTGTGTCGTGGCCACCTGAGACAAAAGATCTCTTATGCATCTCGTAACTACACTACATCATATATTCAGTTCAACATTGCTACGTGGTTAAGATAGGTTTTTCACACTTTTACAACATAAGTAGATCAACGAGTGAATTGTGCAAGCATACCAAGAATCAAAAGTGCCAAGTCAGACGTACAAAGCGCGCGACGGCCCAATAAATGTTGTTTGATCGGATTTATAGCAATTCGTCAGGTTCCTGACCTTTAAACACTGATCATGCGCTACGGAACAACTAATATAACCGTTTCTGGATCTGGAAGCAGTAGAAAGAGTGAAGAAGTTACATGTATGTTTCTTAAAAGCGAATACAACTCCCGAAACTTTAAAAACGTACATGGACAGAAAAAACCTATGCACAGAATATTATGATACATACACATTATGCATCGTTCGCTGTTAATGAAACAGTTAGATGTATAGAAAATGTTGAGCTGTCGGCGTTGTCGATATTTTGGCAATTGACATTTTAGATTCTGACATGACCATCATTTGCATTTACCGGACAGGGTTAGCTCACGTTAGCGGCTTTATAAATTATTTAGAACAACGGTCGATAAGCTCAGCGAAAACTATACAACATTATTGACTCTTGGTGACGTAAACATTAATATCTTAGACGACTCTACCATCGAGTATAAAAACCTATTTAACTTACTTATCACCCGCAACGTGAGCTCAGTAGTAAACTTCCCCACTCGCATTACGGAAACAACATCAACATGTTTAGACCACATGTATACCAAAGCTCCTCCCACGTCAGTGAATGCTACTCCGGTGCATACCCTCCTGTCGGACCACCTATCAGCGCGCGGAGTTGTGACCTGCGACCGCGAGTCGTCTCCCCCTCGCACTCGACTTGTCCGGGACTTCTCGCAGAACAACTGTGCTAATTTTGTTATGTCGATTGACAGTGTAGACTGGGTAGCGGTGTGCGAAAGAAATCAGGCGGCTGAAGCGTTCGTAGCGGCAGTGACTAACGTTTCAGTAAATAAGTATGACATTTGCTTTCCAATTAAACTTAAAACAAACAGTAAACGTGGCTCTTTGTGGATCACACCTGATATAATTAATCTTAAAACTCGATACTATTTGAAATGACAATTAACAACCGCTCCGACCCTAAGTTTAAAATCAGACTGAAGCACTGGCTTATCGACCAAACATTTTATGACTTTAATGAGTTCATAAATACTAAATGTGGTAAGGTACAGGTGGAGTAAGGCTGTAACAGAGTGGTGGCCGAGGCAAGGTAGGCGGAGCGTTGGCCGTCCAGCTGCGAGATGGGTCGACGACACAATTCATCTGTGGTCGACGATATCGTCACCATCGCGGGTCGAACCTGGACTAGATTGGCACAGGACCGAGGCAGATGGCACAGCAAGAGAGAGGCCTATACCCAGCAGTGGGATAAGGAAGGCTGTGGATGATGATGATGATGAAATAGTAAATTGTAAATCGAGGAAAAAATTATGTTAACTTTTGTTGACATTTCAATATTATAATTGAATGTTATTAACATTGTATAAAGCATTTAAATGATCATTTTATTCAGTGAATATCCTCTAATTTGCATACTATTGTATACAAAAGGTGATTATTTTTGACTTGTAGATGAATATCTACCAATAAATAACTTTGACTTTGACTTTTTTCGTTTTCTTTCATGAGTTTATTCATGACTTTGCTTGTTTCAGGATCTGTGGCGAATGAAAAGCAAGCAAGTTAGAGGAGTGAGATCGAACTTGTAACATAACTTTAACGTGGTATAGGTAAATAGCATTAACATGGGCCTAGCACACAGACAAATCTGTGGCCTAGCATTAAATTAGTATGATAGTATAGATAGTATAGTATAGATAGTATATCCATTGCTAAGACAAATTACAAAAAAAGTACCTTTCTTCACAGGACCTCTTCATTTATGAACAAGTATTTGTTAAATAATAAAGTAGATGTATTTTTTGAAGGCGTGCGCTTAATACGCTCGTATTTAGCTTCAGAATTCTATGAAACCTAATGCAATAATTTATTTTTGTTTGAATATCTACGCTTTACTTGCTGCTATGCAAAACACATTTTTTTTTGCTCTCTGTTATATTTATATCTATTGGCGGGAACTTGTAATTGGCCCAGTTTTCTTCTATTTATAATGTTACTTATTAAGTAAGGCTGTAAGTTTTCCTTAAAAATGTAAAAATAAATAGTAGATAGTAGTCTGACATGAAATTTAGAAATATATACAAAAGCGGGCTTAGCATGAAAATGAGGATTTACGAAAGAGAGTCTGCCACTTAATAATTATTGAGGATTGGACGAAAGGGAGTCAAGCACGAAATTAGGGATTTTGCGTGTTGGTCTAGCACGTAACTGAAGATTGTACGAAAATGGGTCTAGCTCGTAATTGAGGATTCTACACGAAAGTGGGTCTAACAAGAAACTGGGGACTGTACGAAATTGGTTCTAGCGCGTAAATAGACATTGCGACTAATTTTACGATATTTTGAAGTCGATTCTGATAATAGGAAGAGTCTTTTTGTCTTATTAATTTCTTATGGAAATTATATTTTTCAAGTTGTTAAATAAATAAAGTTCTATAACCTATATTTTATTTTATTTATTTTATAAATATTATTCACAAGCAATGTCCTAGGCATTGTCATATAAACTGGCAAATAGTTTTTATTTATTAAATATATGATAGGCTACAATGGGACTTACTTAATACTTAATTTACTTAGTACTATATTAATAAAATCAATAGTGTCAAGTGTTATATTAAGTTGTCGAAATGATTATGTTGGAAACGTAATCATTTCGACAACTAGTCATGCTCACGTCCCGCACGATCCCCTCGTCCAAACGTGCCCATCAGGCCGGCGGCGTTTCCCCGCTGTATAGCCAGGGAAATATGCTGGGTCAGGTAGTGTCCCGACCGTGGGTCTCGCCCCCTTTCCCTTAAGCGCCGGCCGAGGTCTGAGACAAATTTCTTTGCCTCCAAGCCCCACGGACCCGCCGTTTCAACGGCGAACGGGACGAACTCATACGCTGACTCCAGGGCAGCGTATTTGAGGTGTTTGCCTTGTGCCGCTGTTTCCGCTCCCGCGCCAGCGACCCGCTGGGTGGCAGGCAGATGGCAGGACGCGTACGTGCTGACGCAGGTTGCATCCCAAATAAGGCAGCGACCTCTCTGCCAAGGCATCAGCGTGAGTCCATCCGGACGTTTGCCGTCCGCACGCTACAACCCGGGAGGCTCTAATGCACACGGTATGTCTGCTGAAACGAGAGCTCTTCTGATCACCTCATTGATGGCATGATGCCGTGGTCTCCGCCCTGCGCACCGGGTGCAGCCAAGAATGTGATACCCGTTTGCTTCCACCATCGCTCCACAAACGCACACGTGGGGTTCGCACACTGCGCAACCAAGTCGGAGTCCCGCGGCCACCCTAAGAGAGTCGTTGTCCACCTATATTTTATGTTTTATTACAAATTTTAGGTCCGATACAAACTAACACTTTTATTACATATTTCCATTGTTAATACTGTGTTATACATAGAAAAGAGATAGTAAAAAAAATTCTCTACTGTGGTGTGATATGTATTTACTCTGTAGAATCATTTTTTAAATTTTAAAAAGTCAAAATTTTTAGATACAACAAAGTTTTTTTTACAAAATCGTTTTGTAACTGTTCTTTTATTTTTAGTTGTATTGTTATTGAAAAACGTTACATTAAGATTTATTTCTCTTTTACTCTACACTTAATAACTTTTGTTTCAAAACCTTATAAACAGATAGTGAAAGATTATATTGGCGTAGTGTCGCACCGCTACAAAGCCACCTGTTTGGGTATATTAGAATAACATAAAGCTCAAATTCAAATTACTAGTGATGAGGCGCGTGTAAATATTTTTCAATTAATTATTAGGATGTGCTTTTTATTCTTGTAGCCCTTTCCTTCTAGGCCTGTGATGGTCGGTCATTTCCCGCAAGCCGGGTCGATCACGACCAGTAACCCATAGGAACTGGTCAAATGATTCGGTCGATCAATCCATTTTGTGACGCATAACCCAGATGAAATCACTACAACTCATCAATCAAAGATAGACATCCCGTGCGAGCTGACTCCTTATCTTCCTAACGTCCTACTGGTTATTGTCATCATTTAACTTCACACCTTTCTACATGCCACAAAGAAAAAATCCTTATGACGAAGGTAAAAAAACTTGCAAGAGACGTGCTTTGCAGTAGCGTTCATCTACCATAGCATAGTACCTATACCGTAAATCTATAATCTTAAAATCTAATTTAGTCCGACAGTCGCGACCCGTCGGTTAAACTTGATCAAGTGTTTCGGAGAGTGGTGACCGACTCGGTCACGCATGGGTCTCGAGCCGGTTGTTTTGACTCGGTCGGTCGGGTCTAAGTAATTTTTAGGAACGAAGTCCTAAAAATTACTTTTTATACTCGTGTATATTAATACCTATTGCTTCCCGACATCATATAAAATTGCACCATTTGCACCCGAATTTTAGGTAACTGGTAAAAAATCGTAACTAATATTACAAAATGCGAAAGTAACTTTACTATGTCTCTCTGTCTCTCTGTCTGTGTGTTTGTCGCATTATCTCGGCTAAACGGCTGAATGGATCGACCTGAATTTTTGCATAAATGCTATGCATATAGCTTGATATAGCTTAAGGGTCGGAGCCATAGGGTACTTGTAGGTCCACGCGTACGAAGTCGCGGGTAACAGCTAGTCGAAAATATAACTGTAAGTATTCCATTTTGACAGCGCGCCAACTAGAGGGCGCCAGGGTATTGACTGGAACCTTAGACGAAGCATCCAAGATCCTTGACTGGAACATTGACTTAAAACAACTACTTATCTAAGGTCACTGAGCTATTTTTAATAATTGTTCAATGGCTTTGGTAAAGATACCTAATTCGGTACAATGAATAATTTATTATTAGATACTCCAAATGCAAATACAAAACTTATTAATCTTCATAAATTAAGCGAAATATTTATTTAAAAAAAAAACAGTGCGTCCCTGTTTTATTCCAATTAATAACGCGAGTTTTATAGCAATGGCAGTCAGAAATCAGAAATATTTATAGGACGAAGAATGAATATTACAGGCACAAAGTCACTTTTATAAAAAAATGTTTGTAAAAACGTTGATGTTTTAAAAAATGTGTCTGTTTGTTTTGTGTGTTTTGTTTATGTTGTGTGTTGTTTGTTTTATGAGTTTGAAGGCGCAGGGTGAGTAGGAGAGGCCGTTCATCAGAATATTCATCCTTGGGCGTGGACGTGATGCGGTGAAACAAAACGAACAACACTCTGTTTTGTACTCTCAAATTATTATAATTCTTCGTAACATAAAATAAATGGTCTATCAGTTGTTTAATTGTCTTCTGTTCCAAATTCAAGTCTTATTTGTTGTAAAATCACTGTAATTGGCGCGATGAATAGCGATTCGTCGCAGACACGGTGCGCTGGCGGCTCCTCGATCAAAAGTGTGTTTCTTAAGATGGCCGCCCCGCTCCCATAGACGCGACGCTGCGCTAGAGTGGCTCTGACAGTGACAGGCCACTCTTGACGTTCACAAATTTAAAATGAGGGGTTTTCCAAAAAAAAAAAAAACCTGGTAATAAAAGTACCCAATAGATGGCGTTAGATGTACCTTGAGGTTTTCCTGTCACTGTCAAGACATGAAAGACAAAAAAATGTACGTGTGCCTTTTTTCTCGTGTTTTTTGGCTCCACATGTGTATTTAGACAATTTCAAGTAACGTGACTATGTATTTGACTTCATTTGAAATATTACTATAGTTGACACTGGCTAAATACACAACGTGTGGAGCCAAAATTTACGATGTAAAAAATAAATATAAAATATTTCGACAGAAATGACAATGACATGTAAAACGATAGGTCTATTACGCCATCTAGTAAGTATTTTAGAACAATTTTTTTTTTTTGGAAAACGCCTTATTGTGTGCATGCCTCAGCGATGCACACCTAGCTATACAAACATCTATACATGGACATTTACCCGCGCGGGGAAGCGCGGGACGGGACGTAACGGTCAAAGGCGACGCGACGCACGCGCCGCCACTTCGGACAAAGCAATCGCACGCGCAACTCACGAACTGGGACCCTATTCGGAGAAATGACATTTTATCTCGGTCACTCTCACTCCCATTAAATTCTAAATTAGAGAGACAGTGACCGAGATAAAATGTCATTTCTCCGAATAGGGTCCCTGCACGGGCCCGTGTGGTAACTAGTTCGACTGCTAGCGCGCACCTACAAACGACGATAAATCATCGGAGATCAAGAAGAAGATTGAGTGAGTAACTCGTTGGACTTCGGCTCCAACAATCATCATCAGACATAAGACATCCACTGCTGAACATAGGCCTTCCCCTTAGAGCGCCACACCGACCGACAACGGGCCACTTGCATCCACCGGTTGCCCGCGACTTTCACAATGTCCTTGGTCCACCTACCTACGCTACGTCTTCCGGTTCGTGATCGCCACTCAAGAACCTTTCTTCCCCACCGGTTATCGGTTCCTCGAGTGATGTGGCCTGCCCATTGCCACTTCAGCTTGCAAACTCTGTAATAACATATAACTGTAATAACTGTATACATAGTAATAGAAAACTACTGCCCTTTGATGTTTATGAGATGTTTAATTTAGTGCGCCCTAGGCGAGCGAAGCCGTGCGGGCAAGCTAGTCAGTTGATATGTGTACCGTGATGCGACCTTACGACCCTATTATTAATCGCGAACTTGCGGTCAATTTATTTGAACACATTACTCTTTGTGCGTTATTCAGTCTGAATTTAACGCTTATAGTGCATGTTTAAAATTTTTAAATTGTTTTTTTTTTGTCTTATCTTTGTGATACAGAATACCTAACTATAGGTTGTAGAGGAAAAATTATGACGCATATGTAAGTATTGTGATTTTTTTACTTGTTAGTTTTATACCTATAAATAAAATAAATTACTAAACACAAACAAGCCCAAGACGATTGATGTCAGGAATACATCATACCGTCGTCTTGTCCATACAAAAAGCGTAGTCTGATACACCCCTAAATCACAAAACAAATAAGAAGTATTATCCAATTTCGATGTTTTTTTTACACAGAAGAGAGAAATCTATTTTCCTCTTCTGTGTTTTTTTACATGCTAAATACACAGTGGAAAACTATGCTTGTATGTTTGATTTCTTTTAATGTCGCAATATGTTTCTTGTTATAGCGACAATTTTTTTGCGTCGAAAATACGGCGAAGGTATGTTGTTGTTATTAGAATACCATAGGTTATTTTTTATCCCGAAAAAATATTCGGTGTCTGTAGAATAGCGCATGAAACCGCGGGGTGCAGCTAGTGTTAAATAAAACCTACATAGGTTGTTCCGAAAATTGTTAGCCACAGAATAAATACAATCGCTTTTTTTCTTGAAACTATTTTGAATTGTCGGCTAATTTCAATACAAATCTATTTTGAGAAAATCATTGGCTTCCTATGTGTTACTCTCCGGCCCTTGAGCCAATCCTACCTATATATTGCCTGAGAGAAATCGCTTTCAGTGATAAGGCCACCAGAGTAACTATTTATCCATGCAAAAAGTCACGTTTATCCGTTGGTAGTTACGTAAAAGATAAAGAAACAAACAAACAAACACGATTTCGCATTTATAATAATAGTTGGAATATGGATATTATGATACACAATTGCCTTTGCAAGTTATTCAACCGCCAAGCAGTAGTGTGCAAACATTACTGTGCAATGTTGCCATCGTAATTATTGGGCATACAGAGATTTAACATCTAATATCTCAGGGAGACGAGCGCAAAGAATTGCCGCGCATGGTTTTGAACTGTTGAAATTTACAATTCTGGATGGCACTGAACTGCAGCGTGGCAAGCGTGACGCGGGTTTTTCTTTAACAATCACAGAATAATAATAATTCTTTATTTCGGACACATGATATTAGAGACCTATATTTCTAACCTTTTGTCTTCCAGAATGCCATCATCATCAGCAGATAATTTATTTATTTATTTATTTATTTATTTATTTCATTACAACTATTTTTACAGGATAGCACCTAATACAATAGTGTAGTTATGTCAACATTTTAAATATATAAGAAATTAGTCCAGAATATTAAATACATGCAATGTCAACTAAATTATACAATTATAAGAAATTACTCCAGAATATTAAATACATGCAATGTCAACTAAATTATACAATTATAAGAAATTACTCCAGAATATTAAATACATGCAATGTCAACTAAATTGTACAATTATTATTATTATATTAAATTATTATAGAGTCAATATTACTTATTATTATAACACATCAAAAACAATACCGCTTTTTTAAATTCTTTTTTAAATTCTGAAATAGAACAGATAAATAGGTCTATTTCCTCTGCAACTCGATTCAGTGCTTGCAACATCCGCGTCAATGGGGTCTTAGCGAGTAAGTTAGTCCTAGCGCGAGGTACCGTGAACAATAATAAGTAATATATCGAACCCACCTCTGTCGGAAGAGCAGTTGAATTTCTACAGGGACAATGGATATCTCGTTATCAAAAAGTTGTATGACTTACCATTGTTAAATCTCTTCAGGTTAGTCTACATCTATTCATCTGTGGTCTACAACCAATCTATTATATCCATGGATCTTGTATCACACTGGATAGAGTGATTGCTTTGGCAGCGTGTCCACTTTCTGTTGGCGCGTTTAGTGAGTAGGGAAGTGAAAACTAGTGCAGCATCTATCGATAAAAATGTAAACAGTGTACAAATCTAAGAATTTGTAAATTAAGAACACAATGTTTGCAAAAATATGTACTTTATTGAACATCGAAACTCGTAATTGCCATGTAAATAGTACGAATATATATAGTATATATAGTAACTATGAAAGTTAATAAGTATCTACACCGTCTCCTAGTTTCTTTTATTCTTCCTAGTTTTTTAATTGACAGCCCAGTCATAAAACTAGATTTTTCAAAATGTTTTCAACAAAGTCGAGAGTATTTAGGTGGCTCCCAGTTTTCGCTCCTCACAGCCTTTATCCACTGATTTCTGATTTCCGGACATTTTGGAAACCTATAACAAAATGTTTTATTTTAATCAATTGTTTAACCATGACACAACATTGGTACAAATTATCATACATTTCAAGCCGCGAAAGCTTCAAAAAGATTAAAATTAATTATCGATAGAATACGTATCAAGCCGATTAAACGCGGAAAGGAATTAACGGTTCATGTTTCACTTAATGTAGTATATGTAGGATATTACAAGAATATTATTAGATAAATATCGACAAAGTTTGAAACGTGCAGTGGTACTTCACTAGCAGGAACACGTAAAACAATGCATTTATTTATCTTAAATTAATGCTTAAATTCATTACTAAATAACACTGCGTGATAGTTGTATGACTTCAAACATGTATATTCTTTAAGTGAAACGAATATTTAGCTTTGATTCTGGTTATTTTAGGTAAAAAACGCTACAAAAGACTTACGTGTGAAATGATGATTCTGGATCTTTTACTCCCCCTTTCGTTGTTCTCGATGCACAATACGCCATAATGCCGCTATGTATAACAATATTAAGTATTCACAGCGATATTTTGATGCAATTTGCTCTTTTAGTAAAACGGGTCGCAATGTTGTGACCGACTAGTCGGTCAAAGTGGACACAGAGTGCGAGGTTGCCAATCTTACAATAGCTCTCTCGCTTACTCTATGCGACGACCCGTGAAATAAAAAGAGAAACATGACAATGTGAACGTCGGAGCGGCAACGTCTCATGGGTCTGTCCAGTATGATGCTTCGTCTAAGATTATATCTATACTATTATGTGATAACTAGAGTTGACATCACAGTTATTGAACAAACTGAACAAAGGCTTCCCCCTTTGAGCGTAGAAGAAGAAACATAATAGTTTTGATGACAAGGTCATAATTAAGTCTATTAAAATTTCAAATGAATTAACCAAAAACCCCGCAGGCAGCTTCCTTACAATGTACCTAACTGTAGATAGTTCTGTACGTGTATGTTATTATTATTTTTGTGTACACAATAAAGAGTTTCTATCTATCTATTTTTTTTCTTCTTTGCTTTGGCTCCACACGTTGCGTATTTAACCAGTGTCAAGTATTGTAATATTTCAGGTGTAGTCAAATATTTCACAAAAATAAATCTCAGTCACGGTCTAAGTCGAGCAAAGTAAGTCAAGTCCACGTCACGCCCCAGTAAAGTGGTAGAGACTTTACTAGAGGTTTCTATGGAGTTTTGGAAACAACACGAAGAGTCACGTTTCACAACATTATAAGTACTATTCACCGACACTCGTGCACGTTCTCGAACACTTAATGGATAAAAATCCACCAAGCTTAAACATTAATACTAGCTGGACTGCTCGGTGTATACACGCAACATAGAAATAAATATAGTAGATTTTCCTCTTGTTATGTTGTTAGTCTTATGTTATTGTTATGTTGTTGTTATCAGTAATAGTTAACAAAAAAATTAAAAGTTGACAAAGGGCATGGACCTCGGAGTCCGTGGAGCTGCACCAAGAACAATAAAAAAAAAAACAATACTCGAAATAACAAAAGTTTTTGAAAATAATAAAATGACGCGATATGACTTCTTCACGTTCCCGCCAAAACTATCTAAAAATCTAATCTAATCTAAATCTAACTATCTAACTATTTTAGTTCAATGACTTTTACTAATATGTTATTTTTTCTCCCTTAACAAAAGAGATCGGTTCGTGGAGATCGCGAACATGCCGGATGCTTTATTCCATTACTCCATCGTGAAGGACCCCAAACTGCGCGAACAGAACGTCAAACCAGAAAATTATATCAATAAGGTATGTCAGGCATTCGGTTCGAAGTAATCATAACCATTTTGGTGGAATTCTGTGGAATCAACTTTATTTGAATACACTAACTTAGCCATGTTTTCTTGTTTGAATGAAACTGACTTACGAGTCTAGCATGTCGCTCACTACGCTAACTCTTTCACTATCCAACCAAATAGTCAAAGCGCTGGCCCAAAAACAGTTCGGTGCCACGCAGAAGTTTAAACTTCATGGCAATTCACTGTTCACTGCTCAGATCTTCCATTTTGACTTAGATTGTCTCGACGTATAGTCTGGCCAGTATTCACGTTGCTCGGCGACTATTACCTGTTGATCAATTTTAATTTGTTGTCAGATCCAAGATCTTCACCACGACCCGGTCTTCTCCCAGTACTTGGAAGCGCCTGCGCCCCTGCAGATCCTGACACAGCTGATAGGAACGAACGTGACATGCATGAACTGCATGCTTATTAACAAACCCGCCGGCACACTCCCACATTTACCGCACCAGGTAAACATTGATAGGAACGTGTCCGACGGCCATCAACTATTCAACAATTCGGATGTTTCGAGAAAAGGATAGCAGACTTTCGCGCGCAGGTGAAAAGCGCTTTGAGAGAGATGGCTTTAGCGCGCGCTAGTCAAGAAAATCAGATAATCGCTAATTTAATTAAACTAGATCGAAACTCTTTCTATGCTATCCTAGATATTAATATCTAACTATTAGAGTAATATTTACTGGAATATACACTAGGAATTCGGAAATCAAGCAAAAAATGGGTTTAAGTCGGGGTACTTAAAAAAAAAAATTAAGGTTTTTAGATTTTTATCGAGAAAATGTAACGTATTTATGTTTTCTCTCTCAGCTATACTACACGATAGAACCAACAAAATATATATCTCTTACGCCCTGAATAGATTTTTTTTTTTTTTTTTCATATTGTCTTCCTTATGTTTAACATAACACCAGATATAGTAAAATATAACGTCAAAACATACTTTAAGCTGCCAAAACTAGTAAATGAGCACCAATATTAAAACTTCATTATAATGTGAAATCGCCATCCATCAATCGCTTATACAAATATTAAAGCAAACGACGCCAAACTAATCATTGTTAACCCAAAAACTAGTAAATGACGCCATCCAAATATTTAATATCTTGTTAAAAACTTGTATAAAAACCTCCTTGCCGGTTTCCATCAGACAGTCCCAGTCCTTAAACATTTTCAAGGATAGAGTGAGTGTTTTATTTATCACAATGTTAATTAACTGACTCTGCTGCTGTGAATTACTTTTAAGTGTGTATTCTACTGCTTGCTGTTTTGCTTCTAGTCTAGTACTATATATATGATTTGTTTATTCTTGCTGCCTTCGTATTATTGCTTAAATTCATATTATTTAATAAATTATAGTATAGTTGCTGGCACAATGTGAGGGTATTTTGTAGATTAATATATTATTTATATTATACACACATATTTATATATATATATATATATATTTATTATATACTTAGTATTTATCAATATATATTATTAAAAGTGTTCGTCATACCTCACCTGTTCCATCATGTGAATTTCTTTCCATGCAATGGTTGCCTGGAAGAGATCGCTTTTAGCGAAAAGGCCGTAAATGTGTTATTTTTATTTTTGTGTACACAATAAAGAGTTTCTATCTATTCTATCTATATAAAAATAATTTACTCTAGATAAATCATTGTTTACCCAAACATAGCCGGCTGCTGCCGCGGCACGTACCTTCGCTCGCTCGATGTTTGTCGCATAACATAAAACTTACACTTTACACGACACACTACACTACTTTTTACTTACACTTACAGTGTTACAGTTTATAGCGCTTCGTCGTTGCCGCAACATGCTCGCTTTGCTCGGCTCGCATTTTGTTTTTCGCAGGGAGCCCATACTGTAAACACGTACTTACATAACAGAAGCCTAACAAATGTAATAAATAAACAATTCAAATTTTTCGATACTTCGTAGATAATAATAAGTACTGTGTTTGGCCAATTTAATCAAACTACAAAAATTTCGAAACATCGGTAGGCTACAAATCAAATCAAATCAAATCATTTATTGATAACACCCAGTCACACGTCACATTACATTACATTACATTAATAATTGACAATACAAGTTTAATAATAATAATATAAATTAAATTAATTCCATTAATAATTGTCAATATAATTTTAATAATAATAATAATAAATAAATAAATAAATAATAATAAACTGTACATTCCGCGGAAGTGGGGAGGTCGAGGCATTTTAAATGCCAAGAACCTCCACAACCGTGAGGTGTGCAGTCTCAGGGATTTTTTCCGCAACAACGTGTGTGGGATGCATTGCGATGTTGCGGCAGTTGACAGGGGTCTCACGCCGCTCTCCTTGGCGAACGAGAACTGGCGTAAACCATCGGTGCTGAGCACTGAGGATCGCAGGGACGTATGGAAGGGCAAGGAGCTGCACGGGCGGTTCTATCGGGCCTTAACAGGGCCTGATGTGGACTTGCTCGCGTCGGTGAACTGGTTACGCTCCGGTGACCTCTTTGGGGAAACCGAAGGTTTTGCCTGTGCAATTGCGGACGAAGTTATCAAGACGAACAACTATCGGAAATATATCCTGAAGGACGGTACGGTCGACATTTGTCGGGCATGCCACCGTCCCGGAGAGTCACTCAGGCATATAATTTCCGGTTGTTCGCATCTTGCTAACGGCGAGTACTTACACAGGCACAACCAGGTGGCCAGGATCATCCATCAGCAACTTGCCCTTCAATACGGCCTTGTCGAATCTGAGGTGCCGTACTATAAGTACGCACCAGCGCCAGTGCTCGAGAATGGTCATGCATTGCTCTATTGGGACCGCTCTATTATCACGGACAGGACTATTGTCGCCAATAAGCCTGATATCGTGATAGTCGACCGGTCCCAACGCCGGGCAGTGCTCGTCGACATCACCATCCCTCATGACGAGAACCTCGTGAAAGCCGAGAAGGACAAACTCAGCAAGTACCTTGACTTAGCTCACGAGGTTACCGCCATGTGGGATGTTGACTCGACGATCATTGTCCCGATAGTTGTTTCGGCGAACGGCCTTATAGCGAAGAGCCTCGACCAACATCTCAAGAGGCTCTCGCTAGACGGTTGGGTGAAGGGCCAGATACAGAGGGCAGCCATCCTTGACACGGCGCGCATTGTCAGGAGGTTCCTCACTCTGCAGCCCTAACCGCCGGTAGCTTGGGCCCTGCCTCGCTGTCGGCGGGACTCCAGATTTAGGTTTTTTATAGCATTATTTATTTTTTATATTTATTTTATAAAAAACCTAAATTTAAGAATTAAAATAAATAAATGGAATAATAATAAAAGAAATTAAATTAAGAGTCGCTACCTGTCAGTACCTGTCAGTCGGCTACCTGTCAGTATACTTTATTTGGTAATATGGCTACATTTTATGGCAGTAATAGTGTTTATTTCTTCTCTTTCCTCAAGAGGATTATGGCGTCGCACGTCTTATGCATTTGCCAGTGTCAAGTATACTCATATATTTTCAAGTTTCGTTGAATATTGTCAAATAAGTCATAGTCACGGTCCAAGGCGAGCAAAGCATGTCACGGTCAAGTCCTATTCATGCTCCAGTAAAGTGGTGAAAACTTTACTAGAGCCTTCTACGGAGTTTTGGAAACATCACGAAAATTCACGTTTCACGACATTATACCATTCACCAACACTCGTGCATGTTCACGAACACTTAACGGGTAAAAATTCACCGCTTTTACTCATTAACACTCGAAATAACACAAGTTGTGGAAAATAATAAAATGACGCGACATGAATTTTTCACGTTCCCGCCAAAACTCCCTTTTATTTACGTAGTATGTGCTCGCTTAGATTTGGTGACCATTTACTATATTTGGTCATTCAATACAATTTGAAATGCAGTCAAGACTAGCTAGTCAGCTAGAAAGCAGCGTAATTCGTTTTTTTTTTTTTTTATATGATAGCGTATTTTTGGTACTCAATATATTTGTTCCCATTTTTTATACTTAACAGGAAACCCATTAATTTCAGGATCTATATTTCTTCCCTTTCCGTCCGGCCCACAAGATAATCGCGGTTTGGACGGCGGTGGACCCCGTCACTCGAGATAATGGATGTCTCTTCGTAGTACCAGGCTCGCATAAAATAGAGACTTTGTATTTGCATGGGGAGGACTCCACAGTAAGTTCTAATGTATCTACGTATCTACTGGCTATTATTAGTTCGAGAACTGAGACCTCATGATCCCTATGACTTCACAACCCTTGGGCCGATTAGGGTCATATTCGAACTTCTAAAAACTACTTGCCTAAAAAAATCATGATGATTGGATCAACGGTTTTTAACACATGCAACTGCTGATCTCAGTTACTCCCGCAGACCTTGTTTTTTTTTGCGTGGTTGGTTCTCATTAGCGCGATTGGCGTCGCTGGTACTGTTGGAGTAATCCGGACCGCGCAGTTCAATGGATAACTCTTAATTTCTTTTTTTTTTAATTTCCTTGTACAGGATGAGAAAATGTTCTTCCACGGTATATTGAACACAGAAATAGCGGCGCCGGAGGAGAAGAGGGTCCACCTAGAGATGGCGCCGGGCGACACAGTGTTCATCCACCCTTACCTGGTGCATGGGTCGGGGGCCAACACTACACAGGTTATTACTGAAATACATTTTGTGGAGTGAACTAATTTTTCTTGCAAGAATTGTAGTCTCCATGTCGCTCATCAATTTTAGTCGCTTATCTGCGACTGTCATAACATAAGTCATAACTCAATAAAGACAGATTTTAAGTTTTGTCACAAAATAATTCAAATCAGTTCAGTTTTTTTTTTCTTAAATTTTGGCTTCACACGTTGTGTATTTAGCCAGTGTCAAGTTATGTATTATTTGAAGTGAAGTAAAGTATTTCACAAATAAAACAAGTCTCAGTCATAGTCTAAGTCAAGTAAAGTAAGTCACGGTCATGTCCAAGTCATACCCTAGTAAAGTGGTGGAGACTACAAAAGGTTTTTGTGGAGTTTTGGAAATAACACGAAAAGTCACGTTTCACGACAATATACTATTCACCAACACTCGTGCACGGTCACGAACACTTAATGAATAAAAATCCACCATTTTTACACATTAACACTCAAAATAACACAAGTTTTGGAAAATAATATAATGACGCGACATGACTTCTTCACGTTCCCGCCAAAACTCAATCGCCATCAGTTCAGTTGCTTAGCCGTGACAACGCGACAAACACCCAGACAGAGAACCAACTTAATCCATAGCCAACTTTGAACTAAATTTTATTTAAATTTAAAACCTGCTGCCAAAAGGTACTATTTTTTGAGTTATGTCACTCAAGTCGCAGGTTAGCAAAGTGCCTACTACGGTTTATTTATATGTCGGCTCCGGAACTTAATCACGGCTTCTATAACTAATCGAGAAGCGTCACTTCGCGCGCTTCCGGCAGAGCCTCGGTGTCTTCCTTCGACTGTGTTCGGCATTCTATACCGATAGCCGTGGAGTAAAGGCGTCTAGGAGCCGCCCTACCGTCTTACCAACCTGCTAAATTGGGTTGTTTGATTGCTGTTTATGGTTGGAAATGGTTTAAATATAATCCAGTGTGCTTCCTCATTTCGCATGTGTACCCACAATACGCCCATAAGATGTCTGACGAAGATGATATCGGCCTAAAAATCTGATATCTCCGACATATACATATTCTTAAATATCCTTGATAAACATTAGTACCTACTTGCTAACTCATTGGATAAACAGTATATGTTTTTATGTCTCTGCAGCTGCACCGTAAATGTATGACAGCTCACTTTGCCAGCAGCGATTGTCACTACATCGACGTGCGAGGAACCCACCAAGAAGTTTTAACAGCCGTCATAGAAAAAGAGATCCGGAGACGCGGCGGGGAGTTTAATTATGTGGTAATTTGATACTAATCTTGTCTTTCTCTTTAGGTGGAATTATTCGAGATAGATATGATCCCACTTATGATTTTGGCAAACTTTCAAAGGGTATTTTTGTTGAGTTCAGTACCTCTAGCAAAATTACCATTGAGCAACTCGGTACCGGCCCGCCGGAGGCCTGTGTTGCTCTAACATAATTACTATAGTTTTTTTTTTTTAAGTTTTAGATAGCAAAATGTATTTATAAAGGACCAGCTATTTGATACCGAATAAGTAACGACTCTAAGATAGGTAGTAATTGTAAGTAACGACTGTTTTTATTCGGTAGTACCTACATAAAATACACTTGTCGGTACGGTATTCTAGGGATAACGGTTACATATTTAGGGTTCCGTAGTACTGAAAGGAACCCTTATAAGTTCGCCATGTCCGTCTGTCTGTCTGTCTGTATGTCTGTCTGACTGTTCTGTCTGAATCTTTTACAGCCTTATAGATAAATATAGACCCACAGTTTAAAAATAAAACTTTTTTTCTGTTAAATAAGGGTAGCTCCCATACAGGTAAAGAGGGGGTAAAAAATAAATGCGCTGAAACTCATCATGTGGGGAGTCGTATAATAGATCTTTTAAAGGTTACAATTTATAAAGAATAATAAAATCATAATTTTATTTTTATAAATGTGTTTTAAGTGTGTGTTTTTTAGTGGTGAGTGTATGTGCATGTAAAGTGGATAAAAAAAATTTTTTTTTCTCCTGTCCCCCACATGTGGGGTATCATTGAATAGGTATTTTAAAATAAAGTTAAGGTTTCCTAAACCATTTTTTCATCAGATGTACCGCTTGCGGAATATTATGGGCCGACAAAGTTGCTTACATTGTGTCCCCTTCCCCCTGCCATTTCTAAATTATGCGTCTCAGAAACTTGTTATCTTCCATATTGATAGATCTTAGTAAAACTTTCTTTCAAAATTATTTCGGGCAACATGTGATAATGACTTTTGAGATATGCGGTAAAAACGGATAAATACTTCAAACGTCCTACGCGCCTACGAAACCCTACTAAGGTTGGCCCGACATGCTCTTAACAAGTTATTGTTTTATACTATGCATTTTTTTGTTTTTTTATATTAAAATAAAAAATTGTTTCATGTTAATAATTCTTTTCTTTTCAATTCTCTACAGTTAGGATAAGTTTTTTTTTTTCACTATATGATCATTGTTTCTATTAGGTATATCTATCTTCATCAGCCAGAATACGTCCATTGCTGAATATAGGTCTCCCACCGACCAGTTAACGTCTGTTGTTGTCGACCGACAGAGCCCCGATAACGTGCCAGTTGCATCCACCGGTTGCCCACGAATTTCACAATGTCGTAGGTTCACCTATAGTGGAACGCCTGCCTACGCTGCGTCTTCCAGCTCGTGGTCGCTACTCAAGAACCTTTCTTCTCCATCGGTTATCGGTTCTTCGAGTGACGGCGCCTGCCTGTGAAGCTATACCTATCGCTGACTTTGGTTCTTCGACTAGATTCGATATTGCGGAAAGACACTACAGATTGATTATTATATACTCGGACCCAATAGATGTTGTTTGATCGGTTTTTGTAGGAATCAGTCATTTCCTGACCTTTAAACGGACCATGCGCTGCGGAACGCAAATAATAGCTTTGTCCTTTTCCTCCATGTGTTTATTTTATTCGTTACTTTTGCTTGTTTCAGGATCTATGCCGAATGAAAACGAAGCAAGTCAAAGGAGTGAGATCGAACTTGTAACTTTAACGTCGTATTAATAGCACAAAATTTTGCATAGCACGAAAATGGGTCTATCACTCAATTAGCTAGTATGAAACATGAAATCTATGATCATACAAAAGTGGGTGGTGGTGTGTGGGTCTAGCACGTAACTGGGGTCTGTACGAAATTGTGTCCAGCACGAAAATGGGCGTGGCGGCTAAGTTTACTGTATTTTGACAAGTTTTTTTTTTCATTTTTAAACTACAGTTATAACTGCAGTTAAAACTCCCGTTAAGCAGACACAAATGACGGGTGCTGGCTAAACTTCATGGTGAAGGTTAAAGTTATAGTTAATTTAACTGGGATTATGGTGCAAACACTGTGCAATCCAGCCTTAGAGTAGATGATAATAAAATTGTTACTGAAAACGTAAAACGTAGTTTTGTTTTATTATTTTCATATTGGAAAGGATATTTTCTTTAGGTTGTTAAATAAATAAAGTTCTATAAAATAAATGTTTTATTACACGTCTTAGTTCCGGAAAAAACTTACATGTTTGTGTTTTTCCATTATTAATATTGTGGTATGTGTATTTATGGTATAAAATAGTTTTTTAATATTTTAAACTAATAGATTAGATATAACGTCAGTTTTTTATTCAAAGTCGTTTATAGTTATAACACTTCACACTAAGATATATTATTTACAAAGTCATAAAACTAAATAATATTATTATACGCTATTTATTATTCTGTGTTAAGTACATCTTTGAAAATTATTAATGAATTAACTATCATCTTGGACACAAAATTTCACTACTGTTCTAATGGTGCGATTTATACAGAAACATGTTGATAACGAATTTGAATTGAATTGAATTGATTGAAACGACATTGATAACAAGTTTCGTTTCAACTCGTTGTGTGACAATGCAAACGCGATTTTGAAAACAGAGTTTTCACAGAGTAGACAGCGCGCCGCCGTCTACGCGTCGGAGGTGCTGAGGTTGCAAGACCTCAGCGTGGCGTCGTCGTGTCGCCACGTAGCCGCGATGGGGATGACAGCAAGGAGACCACGAGCTGCATGTGACTCACGAGCTTGTCCCTCGGCCAGTAGGGCTAGCACGCGCACCGCGACATAATCTTTTTGTTATGCAAGAACAGGACACGCCTACGATTGTGTACGTTTGTCTCATTTTTGACGACATGAAGAGTAGAGCAGATATTGTGGCGGTGCGGTGCTAGCCCTACTGGGCCGTAATTTTTGAAATAGTCATATCACTCACTAACGCAACGAGTGGTTTGAACCATTCGAATTTAATTTCTACCAATAGAAAATCTTTAATTTCGCATGTTATTTGCGTGGGAAATCATACGAGCGATTAAAAAATAGAACCCCATGAAAAAATTATACGTAACCATAGAAAAATGATACTTAGTCAGCGCGCCGTCTACTTTTCAGAGCTATTGACAGACATTTTGAACCTAATCATTTTGTCGTTAGCTATTTAAAATTTTAACATTTCAAAACGTTCCCGGTTAGGAGATGTATCTAAGCGCGGCGTCGTGTCACCGCGTAGCCGCGATGACAGCAAAGTGACCACGAACTGCATGCGATTTCAACAGCTTGCCTGAGGCCAGGCGATGCCGTCATGGTGCTGAATAATATGCGTTGCAGTACGGAGTTTTAAAAAATACTTAGGAATAGAGTATACCGCCGTCTTGTCACTTGTCCTTACAAAAAGCTTAGTCTAATACCCCTAAATGTTATCCGATTTCGATTATTTTTTAAATGTTATCCACACCGTGGAAAACAGTGCTTTGTATTTTTGTTATTTTTTTTAATTTCGCAATATCTTCGTTGTTATAGGCACTTAAAGTGATAAACTTTTTGTGTCGAAAATACGACGAAGAAAAGTAGTTGCTAGAATACCATAAACGTTTTTTTTAAAAAGCCATAACGTAGATGGCATAAATTTTGTTAAAATTTAGGGGCTGATAACAGACTACCCACGAAACGCTAATTTCATCAAAAAGTTAGGAAAATTCACTTACTCTCTCTATTGCGCGAACGAGAAACCGAGTGACAGCTACACAATTCCAAATATCGAATGTGCTAAAACCTCGCGGAAAGACTATCCTCTGAATACCGAAATGTCGCGATTAGTTGATATGTGTGCTGTGACCTTAACTTTATACGGATATGGACGTCAATTCAGTTTAATTCCGTTCCTAGACTGAAATTAACGTACACAGTAATTTATTTTTTCAAAAATCTAATTTGTTTTGATTGTCTTATCTTTTTTAAATTATATACCTAACTATAGGTTGTAGAGGAAAAAATTATGAAGAATATGTAAGTATTGTTGATTATTTTGTTCTCTACTTAGTACATTTTTATTTTGCTTTTAAATAAATGAAAAACACGGTAAAAGTTACTAAAGACACAAAAGCCCAAATAATTTAATTATTTGAAGTGTATTATGTACCTATTCATATCTATCCTAAAATTTATATTGATATATATTCAAACAAAGTGATATCTACAATAAGTAGGCCTCGTAATTTTGCAATGCCCGAAATGGGCGACTAAGTAAGTATCTTATATATTTATTTATTTTATTTACCAAAGTCTATCTTGAAATTTTTTGTAACGTCATTATGTCGACAGAGGATCATTATATGTAAAACTATTTGAAAACAGGATCCCTCGATACAGGCTTTGCCTAGTGAGGAAACTGATGGTAATGTACTTCTAAATTTTAGAAAAACTTCTCTGCAATTTATGTACTATCGGACTTTATTTTCTTGTGTATTTGGTTTTTTAAATTATTATTTGTTTATAAATAATAATAATAAAAAATTAATTAATTAAGTTAAATAATAATTTAAAAAACCAAATATTGTTTGGTTTATATATATATATATATATATATAATATAAGATAATATAAGACCTTTGTACACGTCTTAGTGGCAAATAAAGAATATGAATACTTACTTATCCTAACATCGATATCTAACAGTATCTACCTTACCAAATTGAACCACAGAAAAAAATATTGCAATTTCGTTTTAGTGTTATATCGCATCTTTTATACTAAGTTTAATTTGTTGTTTAATGTAATGTTTATCTTTGCAAACGTATACGGGGTTATAAGGAAAGGTGCTCCTAATACTCATGATTGTGAATAACTTTTACTATGGGACCAACGCTACAATTGAGGGAAAAAAAACAGTTGTTTCATACATTTTGTCGACTGTTTTTTTTTTATGGAACAGCTGACATTTTTTTCTCAATTTCAGGTTTATTCCCATAGTACATATTTGGGGTATTGGAATTCTATATTATGAATGCCAAAAATCCATAATAAACATTCTACAGGGTCATATGGAAAGGGTATGAAGGGTTCCCATAGTAAAGGTTGTTCATAACGGGTACTACGAGCCCTTTACGGCTCAGCGTACACTTTCCAACCTGTATAATTCTAGACTCAAGTGCAGGTGAAACGAGAATTGTAAGATTTTATTACAATTTTAAGAAGTTTTAAGGCTCTTACAGTCTTTGTTAGTGGTACCTAGGCATCTGCTGCAGAATCCGCCTGGCCTTTGCCAGTTATTCAACCGCCAAGGCTTGATGGCACTGACTTGGTAAGCGTGGCGACTGGTTTCGTCAGTACTTAATAGTACTGACGAAACCAACTTAGTATCATAAAAATAAATAAAAAAATGCCTACCTTTACAGATGTGGACAGTTCGTACAGTTTGTGGACATTCACTATCTAAAAAAATGGCCAAAGTGCGAATAAGATAGCTGATACACTTACTCGTACCTAAGTATATCCCTTAGACGCGAAACACTCGGACATTAGACGCGGATACGGCGCGGACGAATGTTACTTCAAAACGCGTAGCTATGAAAGCTACGCGTTTTTTTTGAAGTAGACAGAAGAGACGGAGCGGGGAAGTGATCTGGGCGTGGAACGGATAGGAAAGAGAGAGATAAGAGAGATACTAACAGTCAGATAGGAGAGGAATTACTATCGTCGACTCTTCAATGTCGCGCTTCTGATCCCCTCCCACAACGCGTCTGAATCGCATCTGCGCCATATCTGATTAGTATTTGTTGGGCCTTAGGTTTTAACAGGATTTTTCCTGAATTATCACAAAATAAAGATCCTTTTTACAAGAAGGTAAGCCCATATTTTTAACCTTTGTCTTCCAGAATATCATCATCAGCCTCAGATGATATGTCGAACCTACCTCTGTCGGAAGAGCAGTTGAAATTCTACTGGGCCAATGGATATCTCGTGATTAAAAAGTTGTATGACTTACCATTGTTAAATCTCTTCAGGTAATGTAATCTCTTCATGTAATGTCAACTAGGCTTGACATCACAATTATGGCCCCCTGAAGGTTAATCAACCTTCAGGGGGCCTGATAACAGATAGAGCTGTCTCAGTAAGATTTTCAGGCCCCCTGAAGGTTAATCAACCTTCAGGGGGCATGAAAACAGATAGAGCTATCTCAGTAAGAATGTAAATCAGTAAGATTTTCAGGCCCCCTGAAGGTTCATCAACCTTCAGGGGGCATGAAAACAGATAGAGCTATCTCAGTAAGAATGTAAATCAGTAAGATTTTCAGGCCCCCTGAAGGTTAATCGACCTTCAAGGGGGCCTGGAAACAGATAGAGCTATCTCAGTAAGAATGTAAATCAGTAAGATTTTCAGGCCCCCTGAAGGTTAATCGACCTTCAAGGGGGCCTGGAAACAGATAGAGCTATCTCAGTAAGAATGTAAATCAGTAAGATTTTCAGGCTCCCTGAAGGTTAATCAACCTTCAGGGGGCCTGAAAACAGATAGAGCTGTCTCAGTAAGAATGTATGCAGTAATGCAGTAAGAATGATAGATCATGATCTAACATTTTCAAAAACTATTCATGTCGATGTTGCTACGAGAACATTTGTTAAATCAATTAGATACTTATCAGAATACCAAGGTCAAGATTAACGACAATATAATAAAAAAGCGTGGGTAAACAGAAGTAGGTATAAAGAATAAATAATGATGTGAATTATAATAATAGTTTAGAAAAAAAACCGACTTCCAGACTATTCTTACCTACTTGTCTACAAACTTAAAGTAGAAATCAAAGGTATTTTACGCGATATCAGGTCAGGCGGTGTATAGCATCTCTTAGTTCAATGACTTACTAATTCAGCTTTTTTCCTCCCAAACAAAAGGGATCGATTTGTGGAGATCGCGAACATGCCAGATGCATCATTCCATTACTCCATCGTGAAGGACCCCAAACTGCGCGCCCAGGACGTCAAACCAGAAAATTATATCAATAAGGTATGTCAGAGGTTCTTTAGGAGATTGGAACCAGCAAGTAGCTAATCTTGCTTTAGTAATCACAATAATTATTAATATAATAATATTATTATAGTGGAATTCTGTGGAATCAACTTTATTTGGTTAGGCATCTTCTTTTTTTTAATACGAACGTACGAGACTAGCATGGCGCTCCTACGCTTGCCCTTAGGCTATCCAACCGAACAGTCAAAGCGCTTGCACAAAACAGTTCAGTGCCAAGGGGCACCCAGAAACTTATAATCTTCAACACTTTAAAACCATGCGCGGCAATGCACTGCTGCCTTGAACAATAATATAAACATTTTCACGAAAGCTACCAACGATGGAAATAAGAAATAAATCAACTCAAAACAAAGCTAGTTAAACAGGGTTCATTGCCTCGGATAACTCAAGAGAGGAAGTCAGGTAGGTATATTGAAAAAAATTATGTGAATACCTAAAAACCGATTGCCATTTTGGGAAAATCTTCCCATAAACAATGATTCAATTGATCTCGTAACAAAGCACTGATCAGGTACTAGGTCTAATCGCAGTAATAAACACAAATGCTGCATTTGGCTTTAGTGAACCTGCAATGGTCACAAGCCTAGATGGTGGATGGAAACGCAGTAAGCCGCATTTTATTCAAATGGGACTGTAAAGTAAAGAAAAGAAAAAGTACGTCAATAGAAAGTTTGATTTTTTTCTTGTTTTTTAGATACACTTAAAAAGTTATAAAACATAGACATGTTGCTTAGACATCTAAAATACGTTTACCGCGTTTTTCTCGAAACCGCTATTTTGCAAGTACTGCATTTGCTATAAGGAGGGCAGACCTGTAGGCTAAGTGGTGTTCTTAAGGTGCTTCGTTTGAGTCCGCTAGGTAGGTAGGCGCCAAGAGATGGCGCTGTCGTTGAAAACTCAATTGAGGTAATCTGCCCCAGTTTTAATTCACTTTGCGACCTCTTACTATTGTTATAAACACATCTCAAAAATAATAGAGCCCATTAATTATTCATATCAGCAGCTAAACGTCCACTGCTGGACGATGTCTCCCCGATATTGCGTATCATTCTCGTTAGATCCCTGCGGGGGAGGTTGCCGTAATCCCAACGCTAGGCAGGCGGCTTGGAAATCGCAGAAGACCTACCCGGGTTGACAGGCCATGAGTGTTCTTACGTAAAAAAAATCTCTTCTGTGGTTCTTACCATATATTATCATCAATTCACCTTACAACAAACACGTCCTCCCCTTTGGTTATTTCACAGAACGCGCAGCGGACTCCAAGTCGTTTTGTTTGATAATTTATTTAATAATTCATTAATAAAGATTAATAATTTTATTTTATAGTTATTTGATAATAAAGAGGCAATAACGCTTGCATTAGCCGACACTAAGACGTTCGTACGTCAGACTGGAGCTCCACGAAAAGATGTACACGGTGCACGCCTATACTCTAGGCTCTAGGTCTCAAGCATAGTGATCCAGACGATAATTCAGTTATCATTACGTAATAAATGACAGACCAGCCACTTTAGAGCATCGTGACGTTCAGTCGGGCCATAACCGCGTTGCTCGAAGATAATCAATTAAGGTGAGCTGATCAGTTTTCATTTGTTGTCAGATCCAAGAGATCCTGTACGACCCGGTCTACTCCCAGTACTCGGAAGCGCCTGCGCTCCTGCAGATTGTATCCCAGCTGATAGGAACGCAACTGACGGCCGTCAACTGCATGCTGATCAACAAACCCCCCGGCACACTTCCACATTTACCGCACCAGGTAAATAATGATAGGAACGCGGCTGACTGCCATTAACTATTCGACAGTTACTTTAACAGGGAACCCTTTACTTTCAGGATTTATATTTCTTCCCTATCCGTCCGGCCGACAAGATAATCGCGGTTTGGACGGCGGTGGACCCCGTCACTCGAGATAATGGATGCCTCTTCGTAGTACCAGGCTCGCATAAAATAGAGACTTTGTATCTGCATGGAGAGATTTCCACAGTAAGTTCTAATGTACCTACTGGCTATCGCGAAACTGAGACTGAGATCTCATGACCCCTATATCTTCACAACTCTTGGATCGATTTGCCTCTTATTCGAACTTCTAAATTTTATTAAAATGAACTTCTTGTCTACAAAATTACGTCAGGATCGGACACGGATCGGTTCAACGGTTTGGATAAATATGCACACACCGCTTAAAAGCTCATCTGCAAATAATCGATCTGTGGAAATCGCACACTGTGCGTTTTATCAGATCTTTTTTGCCTCACACCTGCAAATTGTGGAATGAGCTTCCACCTGCGGTATTTCCGAGTAACTACAACATGGGGTTCTTCAAAGGGGCTGTTTTTTTTTTTTTTTTTTTCTTTTTCCTCCTAAGAGGGTTTTGGCGTCGCACGTCTTATGCATTTGCCAGTGTCAAGTATACATATTTATTCTCAAGTTTAGTTAGATATAATCAAACAAGTCATAGTCACTGTCAAAGTAGAGCAAAGCAAGTCATGGTCAAGTCCTAGTCATGCCCCAGTAAAGTGGTGAAAACTTTACTAGAGCCTTCTATGGAGTTTTGGAAACAACACGAAAATTCACGTTTCACGACATTATACCATTCACCAACACTCGTGCATGTTCACGAACACTTAACGGGTAAAAATTCACAGTTTTTACACATTAACACTCGAAATAACACAAGTAATGGAAAATAATATAATGACGCGACATGATTTCTTCACGTTCCCGCCAAAACTCGTCATTGTCATTTCTGTCGAAATATTTTATGTTTATTTTTTAAATCGTAAATTTTGGCGCCACATGTTGTGTATTTAGCCAGTGTCAACTATTGTAATATTTCAAATGTAGTCAAATACATAGTTACGTTACTTGAAATTGTCTAAATACACATATCGAGCCAAAAAACACGAGAAAAAAAAGGCACACGTACATTTTTTTGTCTTTCATGTCTTGACAGTGACAGAAAATACTCAAGGTACATCTAACGCCATCTATTGGGTACTTTTATAGCCAGGATTATTTTTTTTTGAAAACGCCTCATAGTCTTAATAGGTCGGCAACGTATCTGTGATGCCACTGGTGTTACAGGTATCCATAGGCGATGGTGATCGCTTACCATCTGGCGGCCCGTCTGCTTGTTTGCCACCTATGGCATAAAAAAATAAAACAATCGAAGCATAGCGACATTGTTGAAGTAATTCGGACCGCGCTCTTCATTTCTTTTTTTTAACTTCGTGTCCAGGAGAAAAAAAGGTTCTTCCACGGTATATTGAGCCCTGACATAGCGGCGCCGGAGGACAAGAGGGTTCATCTAGAGATGGCGCCGGGAGACACAGTGTTCATCCACCCTTACCTGGTGCATGGGTCGGGGGCCAACACTTCACAGGTCATTACTGAAATACATTTTGTAAAGTGCACCATTTTAAGTAACAACAATTGTAGTCTCTATGTCGCTCATAAATTTAAGTCGCTTACCTGCGACTGTCATAACACAAGTCTTATCTCAATAAAGACCAAATAGAAAAATGTTAATGACACTCGACAAAATGTATGGGAAAGCTGGGTTTTTTTTTTCTCGATTTCATTGTTGGTCCCATATAGTAAAAGTTGTTCACAATTAAGGGTACTATGAGCCCCTTTCAGCTTAGCATACCCTTTCCTTATAACCCTGTATAGTTAACCATATATTATTAATCCATAGCCAACTATGGATTATTATGGTTATGGATATAACTATGGTTATAACTAAATTTTATTTAAATTTAAAAACTGTAGCCAAAAAGTACTATTTTTGCGTTATGTCACTCTAGTCGCAGGTGAGCAAAGTACCTACAGATTACTAAATAGTTACACCGGTCTATTTAGGCATATTTTTCAATATATTTGATAAGCAGTACTCTCCTTTACTCATTGGATAAACAGTATATGTTTTTTCTGTCTCTGCAGGTGTACCGTAAATGTATGACAGCTCACTTTGCCAGCAGCGATTGCCACTACATCGACGTGCGAGGAACCCACCAAGAAGTTTTATCAGCCGGCATAGAAAAGGAGATCCGAAGACGCGGCAGGGAGTTTAATTATGTGGTAATTTGATACTAATCTTGTCATTCTCTTTAGGTAGAATGATGCGAGATGAGTTTTTGGCGGGAACATGAAGAAGTCTTGTCGTGTCATTCTATTATTTACCTAAATTTGTGTTATATCGAGTATTAATGTATAAAAATGGTGGATTTTTATCCATTGAGTGTTCGTGAAAGTGCACGCGTGTTCGTGAATAGTATAATGTTTTGAAACGTGACTCTTCGTGTTATTTCCAAAACTCCATTGAAACCTCTAGTACAGTCTCCACCACTTTACTGGGGCAAGACGTGGACTTGACAGTGACTTACTTTGCTTGACTTAGCTTAAACTATGACTGAGACTTATTTTAATTGTGAATCATGTAATATCACTTGAAATATTACAATACTTGACACTGGCTAAATACACAACGTGTGGAGCCAAAACATAAGAGAAAAAAAAAAAAAAATGATGCGAGATAGATTTGATCCCACTTTTGATCATGGCAAGTCTTTAAGTCTGCTGCCTGGAGGCCACTGCGGAGTTCCAATATTTTCTGTTTGAAAATTCTGCCTGTGTCAAAGATTTCAAGTCAAAACCTAAGTCAGTCATTGTCAGATACGTGGCTACATGCGAACTAAAATAATATGGAATTTAATTATCACGAGTAAAAAAGTTGCGCTTAACAAACGCCCATTTGCACTGTTAGCGATAAGGAAAAAAGTAAGACGCGTCTTCGCGAATCGAACTATCAGTCTGTAAAGTAGATATTTTTCCATAGACAGAATTCTCCTTATAAATAAGGCCATAAGTCCCTTTGGGGAGTGGGTACTTGCGGGCGGACCACGATCACTCTTGTCTGCTGTTTTAATACAAGGTGACGGTGGTCGAATGAAACAACGTCCGTAGTAGTTCAACAATATATCAACACGCAACAATCAAACGCAAGCCTATAAATAATTTAAAAAAAAAAAAACGCTATCACTGCCGATATAGAATTTTGCAGAACGGTTTGTTGTAAGACACAGCTATGATTCTACGGTAGGACGGGAGTTACCTAATCCAAAATGAAAGTGCAGAGTGCCGTTTACAAAACTGTGTGAGAAAAACTGACAGCTGGTTGAACTATTGCTCTTTTCAAGCTCCTCTTCTCTCTCTCTCACTAAGGATGGGGTCGCCTGTAAGCGAATCTATAGATTCAGCCAGTGATGCACCACGCGAGCCACCGACTATGCAGTACCTACATTATGATGATAAGTGTGCGTTCACCGAACGCCACACCCCTATAGAGAATTGTGTGTCGTGGCCACCTGAGTGTAGATTAACAAGTGAATTGTGCAAACATACCAAGAATCAAAAGTACCAACTCAGCCGTACAAAGCGCGCGACGGCCCAATACATGTTGTTTGATCGGATTAGCTAGATCGGATTATAGCTATTCGGTAGGTTCCTGACCTTTTAAAACTGATCATGCGCTATACGGGAAAAATTATATAACCTTTTCGTTTTCTTTCATGACTTTTTTCATGACTTTGCTTGTTTCAGGATCTGTTGCGAATGAAAAGCAAGCAAGTTAGAGGAGTGAGATCGAACTTGTAACATAAAGCCTAGCCTAGCATTAAATTAATAAAAATTAAGAAATACAAAAGCGGGTCTAGCATGAAAATGAGGATTTACCGAAAATGGGTCTAGCACGTAATTAAGGGTTATAGGAAAGTGGGTCTGCCACGTAATAATAATTGGTAATTGGACGAAAGTGGGTCTAGCACGAAATTGGGGATGTTGCGTATGTGGGTCTAGCACATAACTGGAGATTATACGAAAATGGGTCTAACTCGTGATTGAGATTCCAAGAAAATGGGTCTAACACGAAACTGGGGACTGTACGAAATTGATTCTAGCACGAAAATAGACGTTGCAGCTAATTTAAGGATATTTTGTTTTTTATTTTATTTTATTTTATATCCTATATGTTTTATTACAAATTTTAGGTCCGATACAAGCTAACATTTTTATTACTTATTTTCATTGTTAATACTGTGTTATACACAGAAAAGAGAAAGATAGAAAAAAAAACTCTACTGTACTACTCTATGTATTTACTGTATAGAATCATTTTGTAAATTTTAAACTGTCAAAATTTTTAGATACAACAAAGTTTTTTTACAAAATCGTTTTGTTTTCTTTTATTTTTAGTTGTATTGTTTTTGAAAAACGTTACATTAAGATTTATTTCTCGTTTACTCTACCCTTAATACCTTTTGCTTCAACGTGAAATCAGCCTTAAAAACAGATGAAAGATTGTATTGTTACAAGGATGTGCTTTTTATTCTTGTAGCCCCTTCCTTCTAGACCTGTGTTGGTCGGTCATTTCCCGCAACCCGGGTCGATCACGACCAATAACGCAAAGGAACCGGTCAAATGATTCAGTCAATCGATTTTGTGACGCATAACCCAGGTGAAATCACTACAACTCACCAATCAAAGACAGACTTAATCCCGTTCGTTCGCGGTTCGCGAGCGACTCGACACGCGAGCCAACTCCTTTTCTTCCTAACGTCCTACTGGTTTTTGTCATCATTTAACTTCACACCTTTCTACATGCCAAAGAAAACATATCTTTATGACGAAGGTTCTTTTTTTGTCAATATCGAATGAACTCAAAAGACGTGCATCGCAGTAGCGTTCATCTACCATAGCATAGTACCTATACCGTAAATCTATAATCGTAAAATCTAATTTAGTCCGACAGTCGCGACCCGTCGGTTAAACTTGATCAAGTGTTTCGGAGAGCGGTGACCGACTCGGTCACGTAGGTATGGGTAGCGAGCCGGTCGTTTTGACTCGGTCAGTCGTGACCGACATAAGTCTAAGGGTATTGAATGGGTCATTGACCTAAAATAACTACTTATCTAAGGTCACTGAGCTATTTTTAATAATTGTTCTATGGCTTTGGTAAAGATACCTAATTCGGTACAATGAATTATTTATTAGTAGGTATGTACTCCAAATGCAAATACAAAACTTATTAATCTTCAAAAATTAAGCGAAATATTTATTTAAAAAAAAATATTCCAATTAATAACGCGAGTTTTATAGCAATGGCAGTCAGAAATCAGAAATATTTATAGGTTCATAAAATAAAAATGTTTGTAAAAACGTTGACGTTGTTTATGTTTAATTATATTTAAAAAAAAAATGTTTCTGTTTGTTTTGTGTGTGTTTTGTTTGTGTTAGGCTAGTGGATTAAACGACGTCTTGAAAGTATCTTCGTTTTTCTATTCCATTTTCGCCTGGACCAACGTCGTAACAGGTATGTTCAAAGTGATTAATTATTGAAATAAATAATGTTATGACAGGAACTTAGGTACCTATTTATTGTGCTTGCTTGTTATACAAGAACAGGACACGGCTACGATTGTGTACGTTTAACTCATTTTTGACGACATGAAGAGTAGAGCAGATATTGTGGCGGTGCGGTGCTAGCCCTGCTGTTCCGTAATTCTTTATCTTCGCTAAAACTTGTAAACAAACACAGCCATATTAACTAAGCCAATGAAAATCGGCTTGTTTACCTATTTAGCATTAAGGTGCAACGTTTCGCTCATCGCGCGAAATTCAAATTTTCTTGCGTTTTTTTTTTAAATTACAGCTTAATTACTCGTCGTGGATTTATTGAAACCAATTTTGCGCCAATAAATAAGTTGTTTTAAGAAATTACGGGTAAAATGATCATCTAGATAACATTGGTTTAGCTACAAATCTCAATAAGCTGATTTTATTCTTGGTTTTTGGTTTAGTGAGAAATGTACTTATTCTAGCTTTCAACTTGAATTTTTGGTTGGACTAATTTCTTGAAACAATCTATTTATTATCGCAAAATTAGTTTTCATGAACCTACGATGAGTTATTAAGCTGTAATTGACAAAAAACGCAAGAAAATTTAAATTTCGCGCTCTGTGCGATACGTTGCACCTTAAAAAAAAGACAGCAGGCAAGTCTCGAAAATCAACCCCTAAAGGTAAAGAGGTGAAATTAGATGCTAAATTTTGTACAGAAATACAGAAATATTTATTTCGTAACAAAAAATACAGACACACAAAAGAAACATAATAATAAATTAAATATACACGTAATAGACAGGAAGTGTACCTATCTATATATTTGTCACGAAACCGGCCCCAACTCAGCATAAGCACCCTTAGCGAGCGAAGCCGTACGGGTAAGCTAGTATGTTGATACGTGTGCTGTGCTGCGACCTTACGGACCTTATTACAATAATTAATTGCATACGCGTATTTAACTCTTTATGCGTAGTCTGAATTTAACGCTTACAGTGATGTTTAATATTGTTAAAGTGTTTTTTTAAACATCTTAATGTTTTTTTTTTGTCTTATAAATGTGATACAGAAAACCTAACTATAGTTTGTAGAGGAAAAATTATGACGCATATGTAAGTATTGTTTTTTACTTCATAGTTACACCAATTTTTTTTTTAACTAAATACAAGCCCAAGAATTGATTGATTTTAAAAATAAAGTATACCGCCATCTTGTCTATACAAAAACCGTAGTCTGATTCCCACCCCTAAATGATTTCCTATTTCGATGTTTTTTTTTATATTTTATCTGAGTACCTACACCGTGGAAAACTATGCTATTTGTTATTAGTATTTTGTTTTTTTTTTTAATATCGCAATATCTTTGTTGTTATTTTTGCGTCGAAAATACGACGATGTAGTTGTTATTAGAATAGCATAAGCATTATTTAAAAAAACAACACAGCGTCATAGATTATAGTTTATCCAAGTCATTGACACCTAAAACAAAAGATTTTGTTAAGATTTAGGGGGTGAAAACAGACTACACCCGAAACGCTAACTTCATCAAAAAGTTAGGAAATTCACTATCTCTATCGCACGCACGAGAAACAGAGCGACAGCTGTACAATTTCAAATATAGAGTGTGCCAAAACTTCGCGGAAGGATTATCCTCTTCTTCTTTGTAATGAAGAAAATGAGCCTAAAACATTTTTTAATATCACCCTCACTCATCATTATCATCATCAGTCTGATGATGTTCACTGCTGAACGAAGGCATCCTTAAAAAAGGGGTGAGTTGCCATAATCCCCCCGCTTGGCAAGCTGCTTGGTGATCGCAGAACGCTCACTGTTTACTAAGAGGACGCTGCTGCCCGTCCTCCGACACAGGTTTCGGATATAGGTATACCCGGGTCCGTGGACATACCCAAGCCCTCAAATAAATAAATAAAACATAAAAATAAATAATAATATTAAATAAAACTCAATAAATACGATCTAGAATAAATAAAATCTCTTTTTTCTTGAAACTATTTTGAATTGACAGCTAATTTTGAAAATCATTGGCCATTATGTTAATCCTGCCGGAAGAGATCGCTTTCAGTGATAAAGCCACCAGTTCTTACACTAACTATCTATACATGCAAAAAGTCACGTTTATCTATAGCTTGGTACGTAAAAGATAAAGAAACAAACAAATAAACACGACTTAGCATTTATAATAATAGTTGGAATATGGATATTGTGATACACATTTGTCTTTGCCAGTAATACAACCGCCAAGCAGTAGTGTGCAAACATCAATTGTGTTCCGGATTGAAGGGCAATTTTCCCAGCAAAATTACTGAGCATCCAGTAATTTAACATCTAATATTTCAGAGTGACGAGCGCAGTGCTTTGCAGCGCATGGTTTTGAACTGTTGAAGTTTACAATTCTGGATGGCACTGAACTGTTATGTGCAAGCGTGACGCGGATTTTTCTTTAACAATCACAGAATGAAAACCCATTTTATTTTCTAACCTTTGTTTTCCAGAATGCCATCATCAGCCTCAGATGATATGTCGAACCCACCTCTGTCGGAAGAGCAGTTGAATTTCTACTGGGACAATGGATTTCTCGTGATCAAAAATCTGTATGACTTACCATTGTTAAATCTCTTCAGGTTAGTCTACAAAGAATACATTATGTTAAATGTGCTAACTAGAGTTGACATCGCAGTTATCATCATCATCAGTCGAAAGACAAAGTTAAACAAAGGCCTCCCCCTTAGAGCGCCACACTGGACAATCTGTCATTTGATTCCACCGCAATTCAATTCAATTATTCTCAAATAAGGCTACACACTACAAAATGTACACTTATGAACGACAAGTAGATAGTTGAAAATGTATATTATAAAAATAATACAATAACAGCAAATATTTGCTACCGCAAGCCGAATATTCTCGTAGTTTTTTTTTTTATAATTAAAAAAATAATTATTTATAAATGTCAGCTAAATAAAACATCAAAAAAAAAACGACGAGTTTCACAATGTCCTCGGTCCATCTACTGAGAGGCCAACCTACGCTGCGTCTCCCGATTCGTGGTCGCCATTGGAATCTTGCCTACCCATTCGTTTTTGGTTCTTCTAGCGATGTTGCCTGCCCGTTCCCACGTCAGCTTGCAAACCCAGAATTAGTATTACATATTGTCGCTTCTATTATATACTAAAAACCCCGCAGGCAGCTTCCTTTCACTGTACCTAACTACTTTAGTTCAATGATTTTTACAAATGCGTTATTTTTTCTCCCAAAACAAAAGGGATCGGTTCGTGGAGATCGCGAACTTGCCGGATGCTTCATTCCATTACTCCATCGTGAAGGACCCCAAACTGCGCGCACAGAACGTCAAACCAGAAAATTATATCAATAAGGTATGTCAGGCATTCGGTTCGAAGTAATCTTGCTTTAGCAGTCACGATCTTTTTGGTGGAGTTCTGTGGAATTATCTTTTTTTCCATACACTAACTTATCTTAGGCATCTTTTATTTTTGGAATGAAAGGGACTTATGAGCCTAGCATGTCGTCACCAAAACACTGGCCAAAAACAGTTCAGTGTCACTTCAATAGTTTAAAAGCATGCATGGCGAGTCACTGTTCTCGTCATCAGGTCTTCCATTTTAACTTAGAGCATCTCGACGTGCAGTCGGGCCAGTAGCCGCGTTGCTCGGAGATTATAACCAGTTGATCAATTTTAATTTGTTGTCAGATCCAAGATCTACAGCACGAACCGGTCTACTCCCAGTACTTGGAAGCGCCTGCGCTCCTGCAGATCCTCAGCCAGCTGATAGGAACTAGCCTGACATCCATCAACTGCATGCTGATTAACAAACCCGCCGGCACACTCCCACATTTACCGCACCAAGTAAATATTGATAGGAACGTGTCCTACGGTCAACTACCTATTCAACAAAGGGGATATTTCGAGACAAAGATAGCGCTTTTCATCTGGGACCCTATTCGGAGAAATGACATTTTATCTCGGTCACTGTCTCTCTAATTTAGAATTTAATGGGAGTGAGAGTGACCGAGATAAAATGTCATTTCTCCGAATAGGGTCCCTGCACAGCTAATTAACTCCTTGAAGTTTGACCCTATACTATTGTCAAATGTTTACTTAAGTCTGAGCATTTTAGGGCTTTAACTTTTTAGCTTGGTTTTTGGCGGGAACGTGAAGAATTTATGTCGCGTCATTTTATTATTTTCCAAAACTTGTGTTATTTCGAGTGTTAATGTGTAAAAACGGTGAATTTTTACCCGTTAAGTATTTGTGAACATCCACGAGTGTTGGTGAATGGTATAATGTCGTGAAACGTGAATTTTCATGTTGTTTCCAATACTCCATAGAAGGCTCTAGTAAAGTTTTCACCACTTTACTGGGGCAAGACTTGGACTTGACTGTGACTTGCTTTACTCACCTTTGACTGGGACTATGACTTGTTTGATAATGTATAACAAAACTTGATAATACATATGTATACTTGACACTGGCAAATGCATAAGACGTGCGACGCCAAAATCCTCTTAGGAGGTGAAACAAAAAAAAAAAAACTTTTTAGCGCTTTGCCAGCCGCTGACGTGATACGATTTCAAAAATTTCAAAAAGTTCAAAAATAACCTAACCTAGTGTTGGGCCTTTAAATTATGTTTGAGTTATTAGAGCTTCACTCCCTTTTTGAAGTATTGTTTGGTGCTCATTATATTATTTTGTTCCCGTTGATCTTTCAGGCTTCGATTATATTGATCTTTCAGGATATTTATTACTTCCCTTTCCGTCCGGCGGACAAGATAATCACAGTTTGGACGGCGGTGGACCCCGTCACTCGAGATAATGGATGTCTCTTCGTAGTACCAGGCTCGCATAAAATAGAGACTTTGTATTTGCATGGGGAGGACTCCACAGTAAGTTCTAATGTACCAACTAGCTAATTAGTAGTTCGAGAACTGGAACTCCTATATCACAACCCTTGGGCCAATTACGGTCATATTCGAAGTTCTAAATCATATTAAAATGAACAACTTGCCTAAAAATGATCATGAGGATTGGTTCAACGGTTTTTAACACATACAACTGCTGATATCAGTTACTCCCGCAGACGTTGCTTTTTTCCGTGGTTGGTTCTCATTACCGCCATTAGCGTCGCTGGTACCGTTGGAGTAATTCGGACCGCGCAGTTAAATGGAAAACTTAATTTCTTTTTTTTTAACTTCGTGTACAGGATAAGAAAATGTTCTTCCACGGTATACTGAACACAGAAATAGCGGCGCCGGAGGAGAAGAGGGTCCACCTAGAGATGGCGCCGGGCGACACAGTGTTCATCCACCCTTACCTGGTGCATGGGTCGGGGGCCAACACTTCACAGGTCATTACTAAAATACATTTTGTAACGTGAACTAATTTATCTTGCAAGAATTTTAGTCTCCATGTCGCTTATCAATTTAAGTCACTTATCTGCGACTGTCATAACATAAGTATAGCTCAATAAACACAGATTTTAAGTTTTATGACATAATTATTCAAAATAATTCAAATCCGTTCAACTGCCGCGACAACGCGACAAACACCCAGTAACTGAGAGAGTAGGGTGTCTACACATGGCCTGACCCGACATCGCTTGAAAGAGATGGCTATATATGTTTCTGGGGAAGCGAAAGGGAGAAGCTATAACCTTAATAGTTTGTTTCTTTTGCTCCCGTGAAATTCAAATCTAGCTGTCCCTTTCACACGATGTCAGGTCGGGCCATGTGTAGACACCCTTATTTTCGCAAGCTTATTATTTCTGAGTTATGTTACTCTAGTCGCAGGCGAGCGATCCACAGATTACTAAATAGTTACTTTGTTTTACTTATTCATATTTTAAATATCTTTGATAAACAGTACTTTACTTACTCATTGGATAAACCAAGGATCTTGTATCACACTGGATAGAGTGATTGCTTTGGCAGCGTGTCCACTTTCTGTTGGCGCGTTTAGTGAGTAGGGAAGTGAAAACTAGTGCAGGATCTATCGATAAAAATGTACACTGTGTACAAAACTAAGAATTTGTAAATTAAGAACTTGTGTTCTTAATTTACAAATGTTTGCAAAAATATGTACTTTATTGAACATCGAAACTCGTAATTGCCATGTAAATAGTACGAATATATATAGTATATATAGTATCTATGAAAGTTAATAAGTATCTACACCGTCGCCTAGTTTCTTTTATTTTTCCTAGTTTTTTAATTGACAGCCCAGTCATAAAACTAGATTTTTCAAAATGTTATCAACAAAGTCGAGAGTATTTAGGTAGCTCCCAGTTTTCGCGCCTCACAGCCTTTATCCACTGATTTCTGACATATTGGAAACCTATAACAAAATGTTTTATTTTAATTAATTGTTTAACCATAACACAACATTGGTACAAATTATCATACATTTCAAGCCGCGAAAGCTTCAAAAAGATTAAAATTAATTATCGATAGAATACGTATCAAGCCGATTAAACGCGGATAGGAATTAACGGTTCATGTTTCACTTAATGTAGTATATGTAGGATATTACAAGAATATTATTAGATAAATATCGACAAAGTTTAAAACGTGCAGTGGTACTTCACTAGCAGGAACACGTAAAACAATGCATTTATTTATCTTAAATTAATGCTTAAATTCATTACTAAATAACACTGCGTGATAGTTGTATGACTTCAAACATGTATATTCTTTAAGTGAAACGAATATTAAGCTTTGATTCTGGTTATTTTAGGTAAAAAAACGCTACAAAAGACTTACGTGTGAAATGATAATTCTGGATCTTTTTCTGCCCCTTTCGTTGTTCTCGATGCACAATACACAGCACAACACGCCATAATGCCACTATGCATAACAATATTAAGTATTCACAGCGATATTTTGATCCAATTTGCTTTTTTAGTAAGACGGGTCGCAATGTTGTGACCGACTAGTCGGTCAAAATGGACACAGAGTGCGAGGTTGCCAATCTTACAATAGCTCTCCCGCTTACTCTATGCGACGACCCGTGAAATAAAAAGAGAAACATGACTATGTGAACGTCGGAGCGGCAACGTCTCATGGGTCTGTCCAGTATGATGCTTCGTCTAAGGGATAAACAGTATATGTTTTTCTGTCTCTGCAGGTGTACCGTAAATGTATGACAGCTCACTTTGCCAGCAGCGATTGTCACTACATCGACGTGCGAGGAACCCACCAAGAAGTTTTAGCAGCCGCCATGGAGAAGGAGATCCGAAGACGGGGCGGGGAGTTTAATTTTGTGGTAACTCATTTAATACGAATCTTGTCATTATCTTTAGGTGGAATGATTCGAGATAGATATGATCCCACTTATGATTTTGGAAAACATTCAAAATGCATTTTTGTTGAGTTCAGTACCTACAAAATTACCATTAAGCAACTCGGTACCGGCCCGAACCCGTGTCCGCCGGAGGCCTGTGTTGCTCTAAATAATGCCGATATTTAAAATACCAGCGATTTGGTATCGAATACGTAACGACTTTTTTTTTTCGGTAGTCCTTAAGGGTGTCTATATATGGCCTGACCTGACATCGTGTGAAAGGGCCAGCTAGATATGAACTTCACGGGAGCAAAAGAAACAAACTATTAAGGTTATAGCTTCTCCCTTTCGCTCCCCCAGAAACTTATATCATCTCTTTCAAACGATGTCACGTCAGGCCATGTAGCGAGGCCTTAAGAAACACGTTACGTGTCGATACGGTTCTCTACGGATAACGGTTATCAGTTCTTCGAGTGATGTGGCCTGCCCATTGCCACTTTAGCTTGCAAATTCTGAAAGCTATATCGGTGACTTTGGTTCTTCGGCGAATATCCTTCCGGATATTTTTATCGACCCGTCTAGACGCGACATTGCAGCGGAAAGACACTACAGCTTGGTTTTTATACATTGGTTATAAGGAACGGATGTGCTAAGCCGAAAGGGGATCATCTTCTTCACCACTCATGGTTGTGAATAACTTTTAAAATGAGACCAACCGTGAAATCGAGGGGGAAAAAACTGCTGCTCCATACATTTTGTAGTGTCATTGAAATTTGTCTATGACACAGCTTTCAAGTTTGGTCCCATAGTAAAAGTTGGTCATAATGATGAGTACAATGAGCCCTTTTCGGCTTAGCATACTCTTTCCTTATAGCCCTGTAGGTATACTCGAGCCCAATAAATGTTGTTTGATCAATTTTTGTAGCAATCCGTCATTTTCCTGACCTTTATAAACGGACCATGCGCTGCGGATCGCAAATTATATAGCTTTGTCCTTTTCCCCCGTGTGTTTATTTTATTCGTTACTTTTGCTTGTTTCAGGATCTATGCCGAACGAAAACCAAGCAAGTCAAAGGAGTGAGATCGAACTTGTAACATAACTTTAACGTGGTATAAATAGCACGAAATCTAGCATAGCACGAGAATTAACTTAAATTAAATTATCACTCAATTAGCTAGTATGAAAGTCTAACGTGAAATCTGAAATCATACAAAAGTGGGTGGTGGTGTGTGGGCACAGATCACACCCTAGATTCTGCGTTCAGGACGCTCGAAGCTCACCACGCATCAGTCTAAATTCACTTATAAAAAATTAGTCTGATTGGTTGATTGTTAGGCGCGAGTAGGCGTAACCTTGAGATAGCCAATGAGAACGCTCAGTCGCACTCCCCGCGCCCCGCGCCGCGCCTCAAACTTTGGTAACTTCTAGTAGGAACAACAAATCTCGTAATGCGGTATCTAGTGTGGTGATCTGTGTGTCGGTCTAGCACGTAGAGGATTCTACTAAAGTGGGTCTAGCACGTAACTAGGGTCTGTACAAACTACTGGCTAAACTTCATGGTGAAGGTTAAAGTTATAGTTAATTTAACTGGGATTATGGTGCAACCCAGCCTTAGAGTAGATGATAATAAAATCGTTTCTGAAAACGTGAACAGTATTTTTGTTTTATTAATTTCTTATTGGAAAGGATATTTTCTTTAGGTTATTAAATAAATAAAGTTCTATAAAATAAATGTTTTATTACACGTCTTAGGTCCGGTACAAACTTACATGTTTATTTTTTCCATTATTAATACTGTATTAGTGTATTTATTGCATAAAATAGTTTTTTAAATATTTTAAACACTAAGAGATTGGATATAATGTCCGTTTTTTATAAAGTCGTTTTGTGTGTATTTTATTTATAGTTATATTGTTATTAGAACACTTCACACTAAGATATATTATTTACAAAGTCACAAAACTAAATAATATTATTATACGCTATTTATTAAATCTGTCTTAAGTACATCTTTGAAAAATAATTAATTAATAAACTAACAAATTGGACACAAAATTTCGATAAGTTTTTATATAAGTGCTTTGTCAACTTCACGCTGATGAGAACTATCAAGCGCGAAAACGAGACAAAACACACTATAAAAAACAATCCTTTCAGACGGTCTTGAAATAATGCCATTATTATTTTAAAATAAATTTTAAACTAATACCCGATTTCACCAAAAAAATAAACATAAAATCAATTTACGTAATTTAACCTCTAATAAAATTTAAAATACAATCTTTTGTTATTGATTTTGTAAACCGTCTTTATTTTTTATTTTGCTACAAATAAGTCAAAATAAAAATACAGGGAAGTGAAAGTAAGTCTATGTCAATTTGTTGATAAATTGTTGATAACCTGTCTATTAACACAAAATAAACTTTCATGAGACCACGAAGCGTAATTGGCAAATGGAAAGAAAGTTTGAATTTGGCGCGCATTGTCTTTTAGGCGTATTTAAACTGTCTTTCATTCAATTTTACGGTGTTATTACTTAGGAAGAGGCTCTCAAATACATTTATAATAAAGCCCAAGAACAACTGCCCAAGAAGATGAGTAATTTTTTGGGGTATATGTATGTTTGTATGTGTGTTTGTTTTTATTACCTCCTGTAGCCTTTACACCTTGACCGATTTTGACGAGTGATGTGTCGTTCGATTCCTCTTTACGTCTGGAGTGATATAGGCTACATTGTGCAGTCGGGTGTTTTGTTATTCTTTCGATAATGAGACTTGTTCTTCTGTATCATTGAGCTAATTATGGACTAAGTACGTACGTAGTACATAATGACGTCGATTCTATTGTAAGCTAAACTAAATTTGACAGCTCTCATATTATCACCGTTCTTATCTTACATAAAGGAATGAAAAGAGATGCAGATAATTTAAGTCCTGTCAGATTGGTTTGGCTTGGTTTATGGGTATCATTTATTGAGTAGTACAACAGAATTGACGCCAATAGCTCAGTATGTACACTGCAGTTTATGTCAAATAAATGTTTTTAGATAAAAAAAAAAAAACGTAATTGAGAAATTTATGATCACAAATAAATTTTTTTCATTAAAATGTCACATTGTTTTGTCACTTAAAATTTAAAGCATCGTGGTGAAACTGAGCAAATGAATTTCACTAAATTTTAAAATATAGCAAACGTCAAGTGTGGCTTCCTACATTCACACAACTATAAGTCATTAATCATAATTATTACTATTATATTGACATCAATTCCGTTAAAAATACCATTTTCGAAACTTGACAGCTTGACAATTATTGTCGTTCCTTTCCAAAATACTAAAATTAAAAGAGAGGCAGATAATTTTAGTAATTCAGTAATTTTTAGGTATTTTAGTGCTTTAAAGAAAATGGTACCAGAATCGACTTTATTTTAAACACAACCTTATTCAAAAACGTCCTATAAGCCTGCTATGCTTTGTCTTGTTTTTCCGTGCGACGTTTCCCGTTAGCAAGAAGTTGACAGCGCACTTTATCGAACGTTTATGAATAAGTCTGATACAGTATTGTAATATTTACATACTTTACGGTAATTAACTGCTCACATTGGCAATTTTTTTGAGCGTCCGATATATTTCTTAAATATTATATCGCCATGTAAGCAGTTATCTATAAAATGTATAATACAGTGTGATTCTCTGTAAAAGCCAAACACCAAAGGAAAGGTGAATACATCAACAATATTCGATCCCCAAGTCGTAAAAAAAATTACAATATTTAGTATTTAAAACTGAATTGTTTAGAATTGTAGTTTCTCGCTCAATAATACAGGGCTATAAGGAAAGGCGATGCTAGTCCGAAAGGGGCTCAATTGTCACTATAAGACCAACTATGAAGTCGCGAACAAAAAATCTGCTGTTCCATACATTTTGTAGATATTCCCATTTTGTATTATTGTACCATATTACATTTTGTGCCTACAAAATGATGATACATTTTGTTTCTGACTTTTATTTTTGTTTCAGGGTTGGTCCCAAACTAAAAATGTGTTCTTAATGATGAGTACTATGAGCCCTTTCCGGCTCAGCATACCATTTCCTTATAACCCTGTTTTCCCTCTATCTTATTTATGTGAACTTTTTGACAATATATTGGAGTACAACACATTGTAGATAGATAAGTAAAGCTTTATGATCCCCTTTTGTGTTTATATACTACTATATCAGCCTTTAAACATCCCACTGCTGGGATATCAGCCTACCCTAGAAGGGTGATTAGGGATTATCCACCACGCTGGCCCAGTGCGGGTTGGCGTATTCACATACGCCATATTTGTGTTTATACTTTATCGAAAATCACACTGTATATTAAAAAAAAAATATTTAAAGAGGTGAAAAATAACTTATTTTAAAACTGTGACATGAGACTAGATCTGTTATGAAAATAAAACTAAAATAATTAAAATAAAATATATGTTAGCTTAAAGATACGTTTTTTCGGTGAATCAACAATCGAATGTTGGTAACTAAATATTTTTCACTCGGAATCCTTCGCTAAAAATCTGTAATAGAAACAATAATAATCTTAACATAAATACAATAACTTAGTTATTTCCCAAAATGGTACTAGTAATGAGCCTTGTGGCTCAGTGGGCGGATTTCCACCTTCTGAGCTGTAGGTTGTGGGTTCGATTCCCACCCGGGACAAACATTTGTGTTATGAACATGGATTTTTGTTCTTTGTCTGGGTGTATTTATATGTATGTATTTACAAAAAAAGTAAAGTAAAATGTATTTATGTATTCCATCAGTCGTCTGGTTCCCATAGTACAAGCTTGCTTAGTTTGGGGCTAGATGGCGCTGTGTGAAAAACGTCCGCCAATATTTATTTATTTAGTTAATGTACAAATATGTTTTATGTCTAATTTGAGTCCCAGTTTCCATTCCAGAATAGGCGTGTTTGTTTACCACCTTCCACTACACCTTTCAGTTAATTAAAATCAAGTTAGCTGTGGTCAAGCGTTAACCTTTTCACAACTAAACGGCTGCACCGATTTTGATAAGAATTGAACTGGCTATAGTCTGAATTATGAGGACGGACATGGGCTACTTTTTTTTCGACGAATATTTTTGCACGGGTTTAGCCGCGAGTGAAAGCTAGTCAGATATATAAATATATATATTAATAAAAAAATACAATCTTACCTTATAAGGCTTTCTCCAAAGCAGAATAAAGTAGGAAGAAATAAAAGTGCCCAAATATAATAAATATAATAATTTTAATTGCAAATAAAGCAGTCTACTTATTACTAATTGTTTTCAAACTACTGTATGTATTTAAAATTATAAATGTTAGTTTATAAAGTCAAAATCTATATTTAACTCAATTTTTTACAATGCCTCTAAGTTAATTATTATTATAATAATAATAAATTAAACAACAATAAAATAAGCAGTAAGGAAGTGTTTGAAAAATAATTAATTGCGCACCAAAACACAATGTTTTGCGTAGTACAAATATTCTCACAGAAATTTTAAATGCCATTTAATGGTTAATTGAGCGATCCTCTTCGATTCTGCAAGAATAGGATTTTTAATGTTTCGCAAAAATCTAATAGAATAGAGAGTGCCGATACGCTACGATTTGTTACTTAAGAGCAGTGCCATCTAGATGGCGCTGCTTTTATTACATACAAATTATCATTACGGAATGATCCATAAATCACTTGAGGCTCGAAAGGACGAGCTGCCCCCTTATTGTGGATGTTCCCGATCGTGATAGTGAGCGTGCGCGAGCGGGACCACGCATACCGCGAGTAAGTTGGTACGAACGGTATGGCATCCTATCGCAATCAGAATCATAATAAGGGTGCAGCGGGCTTATAGTTAGGGCTTATGGCTTAGTGCGATTAAGTTGGTATGAGCGAGATGGCATGCTCTCGCAATCAGAATCACAAACGTTTCAAAGTTGGAGGATAAGCCCGCTGGTTCGGAAACACGTTTCAAAGTTGGAGGAAAAGCCCGCTGGTTCAGAAACACGTTTCAAAGTTGGAGGATAAGCCCGCTGGTTCGGAAAGATTACGAAATATCACATGGCTTGCAGTGCGTGCGTGTAATTATCTTTCGCTGAATGGGCGATAATATTCTGAAATTTTTAACTTAATTTGTACTAAAAAAATACACGCGATTTTGTGTGGTGTTTAGTCTAATCTAAAGCCTCGCATCACACCAGGCGGAGTTAAAAAGTGGGGATAAAAAATTTGCTAAAAAATATCACTTTATTAATGGTCGACCCCTGTTCGGAATCCCTATAAGGAAAGCCTATGCTAAGCCGAAAGGGACTCATAGTACTCATGATTGTGAATACTTTTAGTATGGGACCAACCCTGAAATCGAGAAAAAAACAGCTGTTCCATACATTTTGTCGAATGTCATTGACATTTTTCTATGGAACAGCTGATATTTTTTCTCGATTTCAGGGTTGGTCCCATAGTAAAAGTTGTTCATAATAATGAGTACTATGAGTCCTTTTCGGTTTAGCATACCCTTTTCTTATAAACCTGTTCAGGTACTACTATTGGTATGAAAATTGGAAAAAGCACTCGGCACTCCGATAATTATTTAAAATTGGTGAAGACCATTGACATGCACCTAGCTATATAATTTTGATGCTCAATTAATTCGGTAAATGAGTAACATGTTCATTACAGAGTATTTAAAGTTGTACTAAAAAATGGATTAAAGGACTCTCAGAGTATTAATATAAATAAATTAATTAAATAGGGGTGAAAATAGCATTAATACAGCCAATAAAATTTTATAATAAGTACTACAATGCATTTCTACAATACGTGCGAGCAAAATAAAATTTTGAATATAAATAAATGATAATAAATGAAAAATAAATAAGTGTTAGAAGCGTTTATAAGCAACTTTGAGTGTCCCAGTAACAATTTAAACTTCATATCAAAGCTTAAGGACACCATTTACGTAATACATCCTGTATTACGTAAGCGGTGTCCTTAATATTCTAGTTCAAATCAAAATGCAGCCATTTTTAAACGTCTTCAAAACGGAGGTTTTAAAAAAAATATATACTTATATAATTTAGGTAATTTTGAAGTTATGCTTGATCAAACTAAATATCGCTGCCTCTTTCGATAAAAAAGAAAGTGATATTTTTTTAAATGGCTGACATTTAAATTCATTTTAAAAGCTAGATTGTAAAATGCAATTACGTATTACTCGATATAAATTTTAAATATATTATACTTAATAGATAATTATTCATGCAGTGAATCTACTACTGGTTTTATAGTTCTACTTAGTAGTGCTGATTCTGATTTACCTACCACTCTGAACTAAACTAAAGTAGAGATCGCATCGTAAATTATCGCTCTTTTAGTTTATTAAATTAATAAGAACAAGACAGACAGCTTTAGTTCTATCTTTAGTTTAGTTTAGATAATACAACAGAATCGACATTGATTTCATTTGTACTGGCACGTTTTTTACCCGACTACCCAAAAAGAAGGTAATAACTATTCCATAGCCAGCAATTTTAGCCTTCGTTTAAATTCTAAGTTAATTTCTAAGTTAGTTTATCAAATTATTCCTAAAAGATAATTATGTATTACTAGCCATTATTAAGTAATTATTTATACATTAATATTAATAAGTACTTAAATATATGCATTAATTAAAGCTTTTGAACCTTCCTTTTTATTTTCAAATTGTTCCCATAAGCTTTCCCACTGAGAATAAAGAGCCGGAGACTTACAATGGCCATCATCAATATTTACGTGATTGATCGTCATTGACCCAGCTCATTGATCGTTATCTTATCCGATTGAAGCGAATGTCAATTATTATCGCTACTACGGTATTGACGGCATTTCACAGAAAATTGTATTGACGACTGACCATTGTCTGTCTCCGGTACCTTTAACATTAATTTTAACAACAAACTGCAATTCTTTTCTACAAGTAATGTCCATTCTTCCCACTCATAATCATCATTCTGCCCACTCCTAATCTCCATTCCTCCCGCTTCTAATCCCAATTCTTCCCAGTCCTAATTTTCATTCCTCATAATCTCCATTCTTCCCACTCCTTAACTCCATTCTTCCCATTCCTAATCACCATTCCTCCGAATCCTAATCTCCACTCTTCCCATTCCTAATCACCATTCCTCCGAATCCTAATCTCCACTCTTCCCATTCCTAATCACCATTCCTCCGAATCCTAATCTCCATTCTTCCCATTCCTAATCACCATTCCTCCGAATCCTAATCTCCACTCTTCCCATTCCTAATCACCATTCCTACGAATCCTAATCTCCATTCTTCACATTCCTAATCACCATTCCCCCGAATCCTAATCTCCACTCTTCCCATTCCTAATTCGCCCTGTTGCATCCTTTAATCCCCATACTTTCTCTACTGATCCCTCCGCCTGCTATCTACGTAAACCCTGACCACTTCACCTTCGTATTTCCTCTGCGACGGCATGAAGTAGAAATCCGGGTTGTGTCCGGGGCCCGGCTCCGGCCGCACGCCCCGCGGGAGGGAATACGCAGCGCGTTCCGGACGAGACGTGGTCGAGTAACTGAAATACCAATGTCAACTTGAGAATCACTTGAAGATTTTTGAATGTGTTCACCGTCCTTCACAGATTACCCTCGAATGAGGCATTTCAAAAAAAAAAAACCTGGTAATAAAAGTACCCAATAGATGGCGTTAGATGTAACTTGAACTTTTTCTGTCACTGTCAAGACATGAAAGAAAGAAAATACGTGTGCCTTTTTTTTCTCGTATTTTTTGGCTCCACATGTGTATTTAGACAATTTCAAGTAATGTAACTATGTATTTGACTTCATTTGAAATATTATAATAGTTGACAATGGCTAAATACACAACGTGTGGAGCCAAAATTTAAGATTTTAAAAATAAACATAAAATATTTGAAATATTACTATAATTGACAATGACAGGTAAAGACATAGGACTATTACGCCATCTAGTAAGTATTTTAGAACTATATTTTTTTTTTTGATAACGCCTCATTATAACAAATATTGGTGGACGTTTTTCACACAGCGCCATCTAGCCCCAAACTAAGCAAGCTTGTACTATGGGAACCAGATGACTGATAGAATACAAAAATACTTTTTTTTTCTAAATATAAACATACATAGAACAAACACCCATGTTCATCACACAAATGTTTGTCCTTGGTGGGAATCGAACCTGTGGGTTCGATTCCTACAACTCAGAAGGCGGAACTCGAATTTTCCCACTGAGCCACAAGGCTAGAAAATTAGGAAACATTGTTCAGACAAAAGCGCACCTAAGTTGGAGGAAACCGCGGGTTACGGGGTCTGAGGTTAGGCCTATTATTCTTAACTAGTTTGCCGTGCAGCTTCTCTCGCATATGCTACAGTAAATGGCACACCATTTCCCCTCTTTAGGGGTTGGTTTTCATCGAAAATCCTGAGACATGCCTTTGTTTTGTATGCTTAGAATAGAAACCGAGTTTCATTGAGACCACAAATGGCCACCGGAACTCCTCAATAATAGGTATTTCACGGGATAATCAACATAATCTCGATTATGGTAGTTAGCGGCTATGCGGAAGCAAAATTAAATAAATGGTTCAGTAAAGTCTCAATTTTTTTTAAATCTAAAATTAGTTTCTTATATCTAATTAGTTTACAATACAATATAACTTAATTAAACACCGAAAATAAAATTAAACAATAATTAAATATCCGGCAGTATAATGGGCGGCCTTATCGCCTAAAGCGATTTCTTCCATGCAACCTTAGTATGGACATACATACTTACATAATTTAAAATATTTTTTTCGCAAAATAAAAACAAATATGTTTAAATTAGGGGTTCAAATTGACAGTGACAAAAAGCGGCATCAAATGAGAAGGAACGCCGCATTCACGCCAAAAAAATACGTTTTTTTCGCATACAAACGTTAAAAATATCACCATTATATTAAATATCTTTAGTTTATCTGATTACTAAAACTGGATATAAATCCAGTTTTAGTTATTTTTAGTTTTAGTTGTTTATTTATCTTTATATATATATACTTTGTTTGCTCCACGGACTCCGGGGTTTATCAACTAAAACTGGATATAAATCCAGTTTTAGTTGATAAAAATAATTGTATTTGATATAAGACACGGACCCCGGAGTCCGTGGAGCAAACAAAGATATTTAACTTTTTTATTTATTTATTCTTTATATACTGTAAAGAATAAATTAAAAAAAAAGTTAAATATCTTTTTTGGTGAATATCGTAGAAAAAAAGTTGTTATGTATGATGTAGGTAAGCTGTCTACGAGACGTTGTTGGTTCGTTGATCTCAAATTATATTATAATAAATTACTTGAATTTAAAAGAATACTTGATTTTAATTTATAGGTTGTATTCTCAGAGAGCATTTATTAATTATAAAAATTCTAATCTTGAAATCATGCAAAAAGAAACAAAAGCAAAAAACAACATTTCGACCGTGACAGGACTCGAACCTGCAATCTTCGGATCCGAAGTCCGACGCCTTATCCATTAGGCCACACGGTCTCATGAAAGCTATTGCGAAATTACAAATCTATTTCTGTACATATTTTCATCCCTTATTAGGTCACCCTTTTATGTTATACGAATGTCAGAAAGGTCCTAACAGCTATTAGAAAATTATATCTTATCATAAACGAATAGAGTTCGTATAAGAAAACGCATGAATTATTCATAGCATGTTGATTTGATGTTTTGTAACCTTGAAATGTGTGATTAACGTAGATAACGTCTGTGTGGTTGCTAAGTTAATACTCACGTTTAAAGCGTTATTATTTATTACTATGTATTTATTCTACTAGCTGCGCCCCGCGGTTTCACCCGCTATTCTACAGAAACCGAATATGTTTCCGGGATAAAAAGTGGCCTGTGTTAATCCAGGGTAAAAGCTATCTTCATACCAAATTTCAGTTCACCCGTAACAGAGTTGAACGGGAACAAACACACTCACATACTTACACACAAACTTTCGCATTTATAGTATTAGTGTGATTATGAGTCATATCGGTCAAAAATTCAGCATTCCCAACTAGCAAGCATTCTAGCCTACTTCTCTTTCACAAAGTTCACACTTTTCACACTTAGTAGTTTTCTTTTAAATATACAGGGTTACAAGAAAAGGTTATGCTAAGCTGAAAGGGGTTCCTAGTATTAATGATTGTGAACAAATGTTACTACGGGACCAACCCTGAAAACTATTCTCGATTTCAGGGTTGGTCCCATAGTAAAAGTTGTTCATAATGATGAGTACTATAAGCCCTTTTCGGGCGGTCACTCGCCGATGGGCGACATTGTATAAGATATAATGTATATTAGTGTGATGTATGTTGTATGTTTTAAAATAAATAACAATATTTACCCATAATTTTGTTGTTGTTGTGGCCCTCTAGGCCTCTGCAGTGACCTAGTTTCGTGGTAGTATTGCGCGGCGCTGTTCAATTGCTTCGGCGTCATCCGGCCCGTGGTCCCATTCCCGTTCTGAGGCATTTTGTGCCCGTTGGTGGACATTTTGTGCCCGTTAGCGGGCATTTTGTGCCCGTTTGCGGATTTGTGCCCGTTTGAGGATACGGCGCTTGTTGGCCGCGGCGGTGGCGGGTCTGTCGGTCTGTTAAATGAAAAATTATATTTTGTTGTCATACTCATTTATTCTTATTATTAATTATAGATTTCTCATTCAGAAACACAAGTCAGGGTAAAAAAAAATCGGCACCTTTTCATGTAATTGTGGGATGAAACATATTAAAAACAAATTCATTGAATTGAATTGAATTTATAATTACAAATTCAATTTAGGGTTAATATTTACAAAATATCCAATTTAGGTTTGTAACCACAGAATTCTCATTATAATTATGTCTTTGTTTGTAAACATTCCGTTTACGAACTAGACAGCAAAAGGTTTCCGTTTGCCGTTTGGGTAAGGGACCCTAATAAAAAGAACAGGAGAGAAAAAATATTGGACGTAAGCCACAGAGTACTAAGGACATGACGACATAACAATATTTTTTTTGTTCTTATGTTTTGGCTCCACACGTTGTGCATTTAGCCAGTGTCAAGTATTGTTATATTTCAAGTGATATCAAATATTTCACAATTAAAATAAGTCTGAGTCATAGTCTAAGACAAGCAAAGTAAGTCACGGTCAAGTCCACGTCATGCCCCAGTAAAGTGGTGGAACCTTTACTAGAGGATTCTATGGAGTTTTGGAAACAACACGAAGAGTCACGTTTCACCACATTACTGTTCACCAACACTCGTGCACGTTCACGAACACTTTAAATCCAACATTTTTCACAAGTTTTGGAAAATAATACAATATCGCGACATGACTTCTTCACGTTCCCGCCAAAACTCATAACGATAATTATTTTTCTTTGGCAATCATTTGTTTCATGTTTCACTACTTGACATAAGATGGCGCCACTTGTATAGCCGTTTCTGTCCATCTGAGTAAACGGGAACTAAATTGTTCATAGAAGTGGCCAATCGACCTCTACATAATTATGTATTAATTAATTAATAAACTCTATTAATTAATAGAGTTCGACGACGATTAGATTAGTAAGTAGTACTAGTAGAGTAGTAGTTAGTAGTGGAAGGATATCTTACGGTTGGTACCTAATAGGCGCCGTGGAGCGATGTCGCAGCGGCGCGGTGGACGCGGTACTATTGTACTTGTCGTCGTTCTCGAACGGTTCGAAAGCGTAGTTCGTGTTTGCCGAGTAATCCTTCCAAGCCGCGTTGGGGATCAGCTGCTCCTGGGGAAATGATAGTAGATATATATAGGACTAGCTATTACCCGCTACTTCATTCACGTGTACCAACAAAAAAAATATATCCGTTTCTTACCCTTAAGCTTATATGCAAAAATTGAGGTCGATCCGTGCAACCGTTTAGCCGTGATAACGCGACAAATACTCAGACAGAGAGAGATATACAGATAGACATTACGTATTTATAATATTAGTAAGGATGTCCCAAAAGTCGATGGAAACGGGTGATAAGTATGAGCTTAAAAAGAAAAACTAAGCTACGAGTTACAAAAGTACTGCGTCACTCTTCTTAAAATCCTACTGCTGGGATATCGTTCTACCATCGAAGGGAAATTTTTAAAATTACAGGCATATAAAAAAAATACATCGCCTTTTAATTCCCGTTACTACAGTTTCTTAAATGCCTATAGGTCTATGCTATAAGTTTAAAAATACATAACTAAGATTTATTTTTTGGATAGCTATTATGCCTCATAATGGACTTACATATATCCATATACATGGATGTTTGTTCTATGTATGGGTGATTCTATGTATGTATTTACAACAAAAAAAAGTATTAATGTATTCTATCAGTTATCTGGTTCCGATAGTACAAGATTGCAACAGTTTGCGGCTAGATGGCGCTGGGTGTGAAAAACTTCCACCACCACCACCTTGAAATTTTATTCTAATCGAGTTAAATGAATCTCCAGTAACTATCAACAGATGGCACTCAATTCCATAAAGTCACGCTAAATATAACGTAATATTAATCACTTTAGTGTCTATATTACCAGAAAGGTAGTGGGTGGAGCCCACGCAGAAAGAAGAAAAAGACCACCAGACCACGCCGGGCCACGGAGGAGCTGAGACGCCACCGGGGGGTCGCTCGCCCCTCCACGTTCCCCGGGGGCAGTGTCCCCCAGCGCCCTGCCTCGGCAGTGAGGTACAACCTCGCCGCCGACTTGCCTGCCTCTCCCCACAGAGTAGAGGCTGGCTGTGTATTACCTTAGTGTTGGCGCTCCTGCTCCTGTAGAGCGTGCAGCCTGCCTGCAGCAGCGCCACCAGCACGAGCGCAGCGACGCACCCCACCACCACGTACAGCTTCGTCTCCGCTTGACCGAAGAACGAGCGAGCGTTGCCCTCCTCCGACTCTGTTATCGGCTGCTCTGATAACACTGAAATTTTAAAAGCAATGTTATTATATATTATATGTTATATTTCACTAGCCTTGTGGCTCACTGGGTGGATTTCAGCCTTCTGATCTATAGGTTGTGGGTTCGATTCCCATGAACATGTGGATGTTTGTTCTTTGTCTGGGCGTTTCTATGTATTCTATTAATGTATTTACAAAAAAAAAGTATTTATGTATTCTATCAGTTATCTGGTTCCCATAGTACAAGCTTACTTGGTTTGGGGCTAGATGGCGCTGTGTCAGAAACGTCCACCAATATTTATTTATTTTAAACGCTTGTTCAGGTAGGTAAGTCCAACTTCGACAAAGAGGTCATCCGAAGAATCCAACTGTGATGGTGTTCAGGAAGTAGCGTGATATCTTCTCGTCCAAAATCCCGCAGTGCCTGAAGACGAGGGTCTTCAACCAATGAGTGTTGCCAGTGATGACATATGGAACTGAAACGTGGTCCTTGACTACTGGCCTTTTGGAGAAACTCAGAGTCGCACAGCGGGCAATGGAGAGAGCTATGCTCGGAGTTTTCTATATCTTGTAATAATCACAGCAATATTAAAAATTCGAAAGTTTGTGTGTAAGGGTGCAAGTGTGTAAGTAGGTAAGTATGTAGGTGTGTTTGTTCCCGTTCAACTCTGTAACGGATTCGAATGAAATTTGGAATAGAAGTTGCTTATTCCCCGGATTAATACATAGGCTACTTTTATCCCAGAAAAATAATCGGTTTCTGTAGGATAGCGGGTGAAACCGCGGGGCACAGCTAGTATGTCTATAATACTTACAGGTTTGCGGTTCGAAGACCAAGAACTCGGGGTCCACGTTGAGGTTCCCGACCCTGCCCTGCGCCAGCGTGTCGCGCACCGCTCGCTGCCATATCTCCATCTCCTCACTCCTGGTGACGTTGGAGGAGTCCAGAGACCTCCCACTCGAACCTTCTATGGTGTTCGAGTCTATGGACTTAAGGGTCAGTTCTGCTATGATGGCTTTGGTCTCGTTTCTGGAAAAGGTGGCAAGAAATAAGAAATGGCGTTTTGGTGTTTTGTCAGGAATTTGAAAAAGTCAGCGAATTATTTACATTTTATAATATGGGGAATCTCGAGCGACTAACAGTGCGCAACAACTTATGATGTCTCCATCGACGGTAGTCATCTGGAATATACAGACGACATAGTGCTCTACTGAGATCGGGAGCATCAATTTTGCCTCTGAAGATCTTGATCTGACTAATGCGCCATCATGACCATCAGCCAACTTCTGGACATAGACCTGTCCAAAGCACGTCGCCAAGCCTAACTTTTGTTTTCGTGTCCAGTCACTGCCACAATTTCTTCATTCGTTTTAGTACCATCATTATCAGCCCAAGCTGGGGACAGCAACCAGCGACAACAGACCTCATTTCTATCTGCGTCTAAAGCAAAACTTTTTGGACCGAGCGAAGCGAAGGTCTCAGAGTTTACTGGGACAAATCGGCATTTGTATGTATGTTTGTATGTTTGTGTGTATATTTTTTCCGACGATAACTTGCGAACCGTTGATCCGATCTTCATGAAATATTCTAGGCAAGTAGTTCATTTCAATACAATTTTTAAGTTCAATATGAGCTGAATCGGTCCAGGGGTGTTGAAGATATAGGGGTCGCAAGGTCTCAGTTCGCCGCGAACTACTAGTTTATACTCACTGACTAAATCCGTTGACCAGCAGCCCGTGGTAGCCCTTCGTGTTCCCGAGCCCGGCGGCCAGGCTGTCCACCACCTGCCGGCTCAGGTCCTCGTACTCCGCGCTGCCCGGCGCCGGCGGCTTGAAGGAGTCGGCGAGGTTCGTGATGCGGATCAGCATCGTGTACGACAACAGCCCCGGGACTACCGGCTCGGTGGCGAGTTCTTCGTCTGATGGCTCTGTGGAAAGGGTTACTTGGAATTTATATTAGTTTGATCGGACTCAAATTATCTACATCTCTTCATCTCGAACGAGCGAAGTCTTTCTATTTGAGCGTGTCTTCTTGGCAATGATCCTGAGGATATCTTAAATATCGAGATGCCGCTGATAGACTGAAGTATAGAAAATAAACGTGCTGTACGGACCACACCTGGTGAGATAAGGACAGGAAGATAACGTCCCCATAACGTGAGTAAACATCTCACCTGGTCCGCAAGGCTTGATGCAGACCCTCTCCTCGCTAACGATAGGAGTCTGCATGTGTTTGCTGGTTCTCTTGTTGACGGGCTCGAAGTTACCGCCTTGGGTTATGAACATCATGTATAGACATTGTGTGTCGGTGAAGGCTAGATCCTGCAATAAAAGGAATGAATCTTGAGCATTTTGAAAGTCACAAAGTATTTTAGTATCTTATACAGGGTTATGAGGAAAAGGTATGCTAAGCCGAAAGGGGCTCATAGTACTCATGATTGTGAACAACTTTTACTATGGGACCAACCCTGAAAACGAGAAAAAATTATCAGCTGTTCCATACATTTTGTCGAGTGTCGTTGACATTTTTCTATGGCACAGTTCTATGGCATTTACAAGGCATTTTGACGCTAGGATTTCATATTGTCCGAAATGGTTTGGATACAATTAAAGATGCGGGCCCGCATTGGCTATCACAACGTTAAAGCCTACTTGCGCCTAGCAATGAGCCAATAAGAGTAAATTTTAATAGATGTATTGACCAATGCGTGGCGAGCTTTGATCGTCCTGGAGAATAATCAGTGCATAGCTACCATGCAATGCTTATGATAAAGCTTACAATCGCAGTATACCTTCTGATCTCCCGTATCTCGTTTCCTCACGAAGCTGAGTGTAGTGAATCCGTCCGCCTGGCTGCCCGACTCCTTGCTGAGGTCCTGTCTCCCGTCGACTCTTGGCGCAGAGTATCCTGTCACCCAGGTGTCCATCAGGAAAGGACGGCCTGACCGCGGGTCTACCCATCCTATAACAGCGTCTGTTTGAGACTGGAAAGAAAATCAACATTTTTAAAGCATAGAATTACAAGTTAAGTGTAAGCTAGTAAAAACGATTTATTCTTGTAGTAGCAGTATGCTTCAACAGCTTCATATTAGAACCAGTTTCCGTTCCATACAAAGGCGCCTAAAGTATTAATTGAGCTATGGTCAAACCTAGCTTATCAATAATATCTACTATTCTACTTTGGTTCCGAAGTTTTAGAAGTTATGATGCCGCTATAGTCCAAACAGAACAAATTTGCTAATAGTTTATAGTTCGAAAGTCATTGTCAATCAGACGTCCACTGCTAAACAAAGGACTACCACTTAGAGAAGAGGGGAGAGGGTCATAATCGCCACACATTGCATGCTTGGTTCTGGGCCGTTCTCCGGTAGTTCCGGTCGCAAATTTCGGATATACTCGTGTCACTTACCTAGTTTCTACATAATGATAAAAAGAAATGCAACAAGAACTAACTTTAGTGCTGGACAAAGACCTCCTTAGAAAAGGGTTAATAACCTGCATGCTTCTAATTCTAATTCTAACCGGGGCGATAAGACCTGCACCGACGTCCTGCTAAGGGTGTTTTGTGCATTTACCCCGCTGCCAGCCTACCCAAACCAGCTTGGGAAGTGGATTGGAGATCGTAGATTGCACACCGTTTACTAAGAGAACGCAGCCGGCCCTCCTGTGGTGTTGGTCGCAGTTTTAGGACTCGCCCGGGTAAGAAACTAACTTACCATCTTCTTATTATCGCTGAATCCAATTCCGGTCCAGTGCTTGCTGTACTTTGTCTTTATGACGAACTGCACGGAATCCTTCCCTCTCTTCTGTCCTAGATATTCCCAGGAAGCGAAGTAGTCACAAGTATTGTTGGCAGTTGCTTCGGGATCGCAGTTGGTGGGAAGTTTGAACTGGGCGCCGCATTTGTCTGGGAGAGGGCTGATGTCGCCAGCTGTCGGGGCTTTGGTTTCTTCTATAGGAAGGAAGGTCATGTATGTAATTTCATGAATATGAGAGGTAACGTTGAGAACGTTTTTTTTTTTGTAAGCTATTAATTCTGCTAAGCTAGTTGATAAGATGGTCACTGCAGCTATCCCTTCTCCAAGCCGGAGGGTGAATCATTAAAGTAATTGACGTACATAGGTATGGCAAAGTACTTCCCTTGAGCTTATGCTTCTCAAAGCAAGGCGGGAAAACCGTGACCTTCTAACCTTCACACTGCTCTGTCACACTGCTGAGACGGTTAGGAAGGAAATTTCCTGACCGTCAAATTAGTATTATGGATAGGAATTCATTTTCCCAAATGGCCGTCATGCCCTTGTCTTTGAAATAACCTTGGTTGGTATGGTCTAGAAATCCCCTGAGACAATCACTTGCGAAGGGGATTTTTAGACTTTTTGTACAATAAACTCCTTAGCATACCATTATTTGAGAGGAGGAATTATTTGACAACTTATATCTAGAAATCCCCTTATCGATTTATTTTATTTTGGCGGCAGGGGATTATTGGACAAAAATCCAGGAATTATTTTAACCTCTTACTTTGTATGGGCACTAAAAATCCCAAAATTCTCCGTTAAAACCGATCCCCTTATTTCAGTGATCCTTGTTGACCCTCTAAAATCAGTAAAGAACTCCACAAACCTTGAAAAATAGTCGAGTAACACTTACCAAAGAAGTTAATGCTTGTAACGCCTCTCTGGCTCCCATGTCCATGATATTTAAGCTCATCCTGTCTATAGAAGTCTCCCACTGAAGCCGTCCCCTTCTCCAGCCCGGAGGGGGGGTGATGGACGTACTTGCCCGGCTCCTGCCCCCGCGCCCATATCACGTGCATAGCGTCGTCTACTATTGAGTGGTCTGTAGGTTCTTTGGCCTGGAAGGAAGGTGGAATGTGAAATGGTTGTGGACAAAGATCCCTGATCAATCTGGGTTTTGCATTAAGTGTCAAGATAACAAAGTGACACCACGTCTTTGCTTCGCCACGCCTTACGTCACTTCTGTGCCAAAGCAGCTACAATTGTTATGTTTATTAGACCCTGCCAAAGGTTTTCGATGGATGGTTTCAAACGTTCATACCCAGCCTATATGAAGAACATGGGAGTAACGAGCCAAGCAAGACGAGCGTTCACTACAGCTCAAAACAAAGCTTGTTTTTATTTACCTGGATCTTCTTTCTAAACATGATGGTAGTGACTCCGTTGTCCTCGAAACCGGAAGCGGCTGTGATATCGTCATGTCCGCCCCAGAATGTGTCCACTCGTGGCGTAGACCTGGCCAACGATAAAAGTATTTAAAATTTAGTTCCGAGAATATATCTCTATTTTCTCACGCACTTTCATTCTCCCTAATTTTATCTTCTCCTCATCTTTTTCTTCGCGCTTTTTTTATATCCTCTATTATTTTACTGCATTCTCTTATTCTTACTTTTCTCTACTTTATACAGGGTTATAAGGAAAGGCTATACTAAGCCGAAAAGAGCTTATAGTACTCATCATTATGAACAACTTTTAATATGGGGCCAACCCAGAAATCGTGAAAAAAATATCAGCTGTTCCATACATTTTGTTGAGTGTCATTGACATTTTTCTATGGAACAGATGTTTTTTTTCTCGATTTCAGGGATGGTCCCATAGTAAATGTTTTTCATAATGATGAGTACTATGAGCCGTTTTCGGCTTAGCATAACCTTTCCTTATAACCCTGTATTATTCTTCCCTCCCTCCCGTTTTCCTTTCTATCTTTTCCATCCCTATCGCGCTCTATTCCTACATTTTCTTTATCTCATTGTCTCCTTTGTCTTTTGTTCTTCTTCTTTCTAGTATCAGCTACAATATTAAGTATAATAAACTTACCTATCCCTTGTATAGTAATCCAACACTCTATGGTAGTTCCCCTTTGCTGTCCCGATGACTATATCAGTACAGTCCATGGGGTTAAAGTCGAACTTTGGTGCGTATTCATGAGCAGGGAAATAACCTGAAATACAACGTTATTACATTAGAACCATTCTATCTGTGTTTTTTTTTATTTATTGATTTTTTTAGTGTTTACATCTTTTTTAGGTAATTACAAATACGTAAATGAGTATCAACCCACCATCGAATTAAAATGGCCAACAAAAACTACAAAAAAGTATATATTATTAAATGACGGATCAGTCAGGGAGTTACCATCGGGCCACCACCTTTCATCACATACAATGTGCGTTTGAACATAACAGAAGAATATACTCAAAGATGATTTCTGCTGAAAAAAAGGGGCACCTATACCGAAGAAAGAAAAACTGTAGAAATTAAGACACGAGATATCTACGGTTAAGAATGAAAATAGACTTGAAAAGTTATAAAAAAAAAAAGTTGGAAAGAGTAATAAAGAGGTAAAACGGGAACAGAGGTTGAGGACTGGAGAAATAGGTACCTAGAGGAAGGCAGAAGCAAGCAAGGCTTAGCAGAATAAGAAATATCAAAGCATTGAAAATAGAAAAGTGAACTTTAATGAGTACTTAAACAGTAGACAGAATTTGGAAACAAAATATAATGAGATTCAATTAAAATTACGCAAACATTCATAGGTATAAACATTTTGTTATAAGTTTCGAAATTATAATTATAAACAAGCCATTAAATGTTACTTTTAATCATATTTTTGATATTAATTTTAGTAACATGCAAATTTATTAATTTAAAAATGAACATGCATATTATGCAACTAGTATTTTACGATAAATAAGTTAGATATTAATTGAGTTAATAAAATTTTAATCAAGATATAGTGCTATTTGCTGTACATTTACTTAAATATAATATATTTATAAAAAAAATACATTCAGCGGTAAATAATAAATTAAAACTTTAAAAAAATTTATTGCCATCTAAAATAAAAAGAGTGACGATTATTTTATGGCTAATTATTCTGATTAGAAAATTTTAAAGCAGCTGCTAAAAATTATGTTGTTTTTTCAAACTTTTCAGGGGGCCCAATACGCGAAAGAGTCTTTTGGAGTATAGCAGTCTCGCTCGCACCAGCGCAAATGACGGCGCCTGATTATTACCACTGAATATATTTAACTGTGCAAAGCGTGGTGCGTTACCTTCTTCTTCTTTTAGTCCCTTGACTAGTAAAGTCTCGTTGGTCTCAGCAGGGGGTTCGGGAGATGGTTGAGGTTCAGGTTCGGAACTGGGTTCGGGTACAGAACTGGGTTCATATTCTGATTTTGGTTCGGGTTCTGATGTCGGTTCAGGTTCTGATTTGGGCTCGGGTTCTGAACTGGGTTCCGGTTCAGAACTGGGTTCAGGTTCTGATTTGGGTTCGGGTTCTGAACTTGAATCAGGTTCTGAAGTGGGTTCGGGTTTTGCATTTGGTTCAGGTTCTGAAGTAGGTTCAGGTTCAGATTTAGGTTCTGGGTGGGGTTCTGGACCAGGTTCTAGGTTCGATTTAGGTTCTGGTTCTGAAAAAGGTTCAGGTTCATATTTTGGATCGCGAGGGGATTTGGATTCTGCAGGTTTGGGACTGTTGTCGGAGTAAGGTTTCAATTCTGTTTTTTGTGTAGATTGGGACTTAGGCTCAACGGTAGGCTCTGGCTCTGCGGTAGGTTCAGGTTCGGATTTCGGTTCGAGGCTAGGTTCGGGTTCCGACATAGAACCAACTGTAGGTTCTAGTTCAGAATTAGGTTCAGGCGTAGAATTTGGTTCAGGTTCAGTCGAAGGTTCAGCAGTCGGATTAACTTCTAAACTAGATTCTGTTGTAGTTAATCTGAACTGAGAACTTTGCTTATACTTCGTAAATTTAGGTTTAGGACTTAATTCTAATTTTGGTTCGGGAGTGGGATTTGGTTCATCGGACAACATGGTCGATGTGATGACATCTGTAAAACAACCATGCGGCATTATATTTACATTAGTACCTACGGCCTTATTCAGAAACGTCCCATAGACCTGTTCTAGCTAAAATTTGTTTCGTCTCTTTTTTGCGTAACACTTTCTCATTAGCGAGTAGGTGAACAAAACACTTTTTAGCACTTATTTTAATAAACGTTTCTGAATAGTATTTTGTACAGTCGAAAGTTAGTTTCATTCTGTTTTTAGATTTTCTTGTGCGTTTAATTTGCAAGTGTGGCTTTTTAGCTCTTGTGTGTTAATATTTTTATGTGCTGTATACTAATTCTAAGTAATTTTCTGCAATATTCATCCGATACTTACTTGGTGTATCTTGAGCTGCTCGTTTGGGTCGTCCTGTTAAAAATATAATTAAAGAATTAGAAAAAAAAAACACGAACTAGAATTTCAAATTAGAATTTTGATTTTGATCGATAATACAATCAGTAATATTTATTTACTTCTAAGTTATTTCGATATTATCAAACAGTCAATCTTAGCTTATTCTTTACGAAAGAATAATTAATTACCTTTAGAACTCGACACTTTGTACGAAACGCTAGTTTTAACAGTGACATCGTTTCCCAAATTCTTAAAATCGAATCCATCTACAGAATGCATCGCAACTCTCTTGTTCCTATCATTTTCCATCGGGCTTGTTGTTGTTGGTTCTGCTGCAGGTTCAGGTTTCGGCTCTGCTGTTGGTTCCGGTTCAGAATTCGGTTCCGGTTCAGAACTGGGTTCAGGTTCAGAGCTAGGTTCCGGTTCTGAACTGGGTTCAGGTTCAGAAGTTGGTTCTGGTTTCGATTTTGGTTCTGAAGCCGATTTAGGTTCTGCAGTGGGTTCTGGTTCAGATTTAGGTTCTGGTTCCGCATTAGGTTCCGGTTTTGGTTCTGGTTTAGATTCCGGCTCAGCTTTTGGTTCTGGCTCTGGGAGGGGTTCTAGTATCGGTGTGTTCGCTGTAATAAAGATAACAAACACTAGAAAAACAAGACGGGCAATTTGATTTTAAATGAATATAACATTTAAGCGGCCATTGCGCTAAAAACTATCTTTTTAGATAGACAGTTTAGATATTTAAAAAAACTACCTGTTTTACCCGATTGCCCAAGAAAGAGGATAGTGTTTATGGGGTGTATATATGTTAAGTTTGTGGCAGAGTTCATCTGGGGAAGTACTATACCTTTTTAAGTTACTTAACCGCCAAGCAGTAGTGTGCAAACATTGCTGCGTTCCTGATTCAAAGGCAATGTTTCCAGTAAAATTACTTGGCAAAACGAGATTGAACAACTAATATCTCAATTTTCTTGCCGGGTATTGTCGTCATCACCAGCCGCATTGGATCGCAGAATGCTCACCGTTTACTAAGAGGACGCTGCTGCCCGTCCACCGGTGGTTCTGGTCGAAGCTTTAAGACATAGTCAGTCCCGCGTATTATACTTACATTTTTCTTCAATGACGGGACCTAATACCGGGAAGTTTTTGCATTGCTTTGTGAGTCCACTGGGCCGCCATCCGATACCTGAAACCAAATAAAATTATTGAAAATCTACATTTCGAGAGGAAGATAGCGCTATACACTTTCACGCGCAGACGCGTCAAAAAACCAGATAATTGCTAATTACATCTAAACCACCATGCAAACCTAGATATTATTTCTACCTCACCATTAGTGTAATAATAACTTGAATATACACTAGGGGTTCCGAGCGCCAGTGAAAAATGTGTGTTAAACGAAGTCTTTTCAAATATACTTTTCATCGGGAAAATGTCATGTTATCATGTTTTTCTACCATGCAATACTAGATTACAGAACCAAAAAAAAAAAGCCTAAGAATAACAATAACAATAACTTAATGTAGCATATGCATTCATTTGAATGTTGTTAGGATTATTGAAATTGTATTTGATTATTGAAATTGTATTCATTAAGAAATACGATGTGATGCACTGCTCTTATATTTAACTATAATAATAATATCTGGGACATTATTGCACACACGGTCATCTGACCCCAAGCAAAGCTTGTAATATGGCTGCCTGAGACTGATATACGTATTTTTAAATACATACTTATATAGATATTAACACCCAGACATAGAACAAGCACAAATATTCATCACATGAATGTTTGTCCTAGATGGGAATCGAACCCACGCCCCCAAACACAGAAGGTAGGTTCACTACAAACTGAGGCACCGGGGCAGTCTACTATAAGATGTTTGTAATTCGGCCAATGGAATAAAATTATCTTATCTTAAAATTATCTTTTCTGTATTTATTCCTTTAATGTTTTTTCCAATGAAAACTGTGTATTTGACGTTACAAAGTGTTGTGATAACCCAGGGTCACCTTCGGCACCTCCGAGCTCAATGTTGGGATGTGAACCCACGCCCTGCCTTACCAGCATAAGAAGTCCCATTCACTATCATGACAACTTCAATCTCCCCGTTCTCCTTCAGCATCCGCCAGTAAAGGTTGAATTTGTCCGACAGTTTCCGCTTGCTGTATAACCCGAGGTTGATATTCTTGTCTTTCCACGGCGATTCTAAAATAAGAATAAATCAAAATTAAAAAACCACGACGGGATTATAAGATATTCAGGGTGGTATAAATAAAATAAAATGGAGTACAGTCCTTATTCAGCTTTATTCTTCACAAAGTCACTTGTTACACCGTCTTGCTTGTTAGTTCGAACGAGACTGCCCGTTTTTCATCACTTGAACGCAATCATCTTACTTCTAGTACCAAACGAGTCGTTTCGTTATTTTTAATGTTTACATTTTTATGACATATTGAACAAAATTGTAAAAGTATATTTTATACGATTCTAAAAGATTTATATGAAATTTAAATATACCATTGAAAAATATCCGACGATTTATAATTAATTAGTATTTAAGCTATTTTAGCAAACGACTGAACATGACTAACTAGTCATGTTCGTTCCTGTTTAAAAAGATTTTAAATTTATGAAGTCAGTTAAGATACCTTTAACTGTAGCAAATTCCAATATAAGAGAATCAATTGATAAGTACTTTATTATCTGTGAAATTAATTAAATTACTTAAGATTCTAACAGGATAAGCCCGAAGATCGGTATTTTCGAGCATAGATCACACTAGATAACGCATTACGAGATTCGTTGTTCCTACATAAAGTGACGTTAGTGTGAGGCGCGGCGCGGGTCGCGGGGAGTGCGGCCGAGCGTTCTCATTGGTTATCTCAAGGTTACGCCTACTCGCGCCTAACAATCAACCAATCAGAGTAGTTACGTATAAGTGTATTTAGACTGATGTGTGGTGCGCTTCGAGCGTCCTGAATGCAGAATCTAGAGTGTGATATGTGTTTTCGAAGTAGTTGTGATTACGCTTACTTTTATTGCAACCTTTGCCGTAGAATCCATGAGGGCAGTAGCACATCTTGCTCGGCGACTCGGTTGCGTTCACGTCGATACATTTGCCGCGCAAGCCGCAGTCTGTGTCCTCGCTGCACTCGTCAGCGAACTGACAGCGAGTTCCGGAGTACATCTTGTGGCATTTGCAGCGGCCGAGGATGTGGAAGCCGTGGCCGGAGCACGTCTCGTGGTAGTCTTTGCCTGAAAAGAAGTTAATAGACAATAGTTTATTTTGTAACAAAAAATCACAGAATTCTCCTTACTTTGCAAAAAACCACAGAATTCTCCTTACTTTGCAAAAAAACACAGAATTCTCCTTACTTTGCAAAAAAACACAGAATTCTCCTTACTTTGCAAAAAACCACAGAATTCTCCTTACTTTGCAAAAAACCACAGAATTCTCCTTACTTTGCAAAAAAACACAGAATTCTCCTTACTTTGCAAAAAAAAACAGAATTCTCCTTACTTTGCAAAAAACCACAGAATTCTCCTTACTTTGCAAAAAAAAACAGAATTCTCCTTACTTTGCAAAAAACCACAGAATTCTCCTTACTTTGCAAAAAAACACAGAATTCTCCTTACTTTGCAAAAAACCACAGAATTCTCCTTACTTTGCAAAAAACCACAGAATTCTCCTTACTTTGCAAAAAAACACAGAATTCTCCTTACTTTGCAAAAAAAACAGAATTCTCCTTACTTTGCAAAAAACCACAGAATTCTCCTTACTTTGCAAAAAACCACAGAATTCTCCTTATTTTGCAAAAAAACACAGAATTCTCCTTATACATAAACAAAAAACCTATAAAAGAAATTATAAAGTGCCTACTAACTTCAAAACCCCATTTCACCTCTTCCGGGGTAGATTTTCGAAAAATCCTGAGACATGCCTTTCTTATGCTTTACACATCGAATTTTATCGGCGTAGCATGAAGATTTCATGCGCGTGATCTCGATCACAGCTGTCACGCGTATCAACCTATTTTTAACAGGCATTTATATTATTTGTATTTTTTTTAACAGTTAATTTCATCCATTCTGAGGCGGAATTTCGCAAAACCTTTTCAAGTAGACCATTTGAGGAGTATTTGGTTCAAATTTCACGTCTCTATCATAAGCGGTTTGGTCTGTGCGTTGATTCCTAGATAAAGGCTTGTTCTTTTATTATAATGGATAGATGAAGAAGATGCATGAATCTTATTCCTGTATCTTCCATCTTTTTCTTTTAAAACTGTGGCATGTTATTCTTATTCTTCTGTCTCGCTCGCACACTTTCAAATATTTTTGAAAGTAAGCAGTCTATTATAATAACGTAACGCAAGCTTATAAACATATTAACACACTTATATCTATACTTCCAAAAACATTGCCATTCTTATTGAGCAGTCGGATGATAAAATAGATATTCTACATCAGCCTTTGAACATCCCACTGCTGGGATATCGACCTACCTTCGAAAGGTGATTGGGCTGTATACACAGCGCTGGCCCAATGCGGGTTGGCGGATTCACATACGCCATCGAATTTCTTCTCCGGAAATATGTAGGTTTCCTCACGATGTTTTCCTTCTCCGAAAAGCCAGTGGTATATCCGTACGTAAGTTCCAAGTTCCAGGATGGGTTCGAACCCACGACCCCCAGTTATACTTACGTGGGACAATATCGATGTCAGCGCAAGACCAGAACCTATAGTTGGCGCCCCACTCTCCAGCTTCTCTCTGCAGCTGCAGAGTGCAGTTGTCGCAGGTGAAGTCGCTCGGAAGACGAACCTCGTATTTTTGAGCTCTGGAAGTAAAAAAATAATGTCGTTTCTAAAAACCTTTTAGCATCAATTAGACCGTGTCTCCGCTGCCGGAGCCGGCAACAATGATACAATGGAACGACTGCCGGAGGTGGAACCAACTCAAATTGTGCACCGGAGTTGTCATGAACTCAAATCTGCCATCGGAAGAGTTTCCGTGTTGTTATCCTAATCCTAAGTAATGCCGATTTGTCCCAGTAAACTCTAAGACCTTCGCTTCGCTCGGTCAACTAAGTCCTAAATTATAGCCTCTACAAACGATTTTAGGGATAAAAGAAAAAACCTATTATGAGTTACTTTCGGGTCAAACGCTAAATTGACCGGGATAATACTTCGACTGCACTTTTCGTCGTGGGTCGCTTTATAAATATAGTCCCAAATAAGTTATTGTAGAAAAACTTAGCATTCTAAACAGTAAAAATAATAATTGAAACCTAAAGTTTGGTGGAACATGGCTCATACCGTGAAGCCCTTATTGCGATGACTGTTAGGGTCAGACGCCGACGCTGCGCGACCGTGAACCTTGTCACGCGACGATACGATTGAAATACAAATAAACCTTGACACTGGCGCTGCATATTGTACTATTACAGATTTACAATGGTATTCTGTTTTTTAAATATAATTAACTTACGTGACATCATCTCTGACAAATTCAGACCCTGCTGCTCTTGGAGTAAGGTCTAGAACCGGTCGCTCCAAGAAATCCAGTATCCTCAAACTGAATCCTCCCTAGAAACAGACGATATTCATAAAAATAAAATAGTTTACGGTCAAATTTTTTTTTTTTAGGGTTACATACCACAATGGTAAAAAGGAATGTATATTTCATTTTTACTAAAATAATCTAAACTTAAATGTACAAACTAAAACTATAAACTATACTAAACTAAATAAGTACTTAAATAAATTAAATCTAAAATATCTACAAATAAAAAACGGCATTTAGGTCGCTGTCTGCGGGTAAGGTGCCCAAAAAGCTGGCGACATTACCCCGTTGAATTGCCAAGCTCACCCTTTGACCGAGGTAAGCGCCAGCTCTTTGGTCACCTGTAATTTCGACTAGGCGCCTGGACAGCTCCTTAACTAAACAACGGGCGGCCGGACCCCAAGGTCCCATGGTCTCAACCCCAAACGGAAGGAATATGTATCCCTCGCTGAGCGATTCATATTTCCTCCGTTTGAGGTTTTCCGCCATTTCCGCCGCTGCACCAGCCGCCCTCGAAGTGCTTTGGAGGTGGGAGGGTGCCAGAGTATCTGCACAAGTTGCGTCCCATACTAGTGGTCTCCCACGACTCCAAGGAACTAACGTCATGCCGTCAGGTCTCTTACCATCGTCGCGTGAGATACCGTTCGGCTCTAAACAAGCCGGCACGCTGACGGTGGCAAGGGCCCGACGGATGACGTCGTTCAGAGCAGCGTGGCGCGAGAGACGTCCAGCACTGCGGCGGCAAGATAGGCCATGGTGACCCGGTCAAATTCTTAAAAATCTGCTTTCAAATTATTAGAATAGAGCAAAATGATTCGCCCAACGTGGGGCTCGAACCCACGACCCTGAGATTAAGAGTCTCATGCTCTACCGACTGAGCTAGCCGGGCTTGTGACGGCAAAGTCGAAATTATACTTCCCTTACCCGATGGGCGTACGCCAAATGCCAATATACTGTAAATGTTGATCCCGCTAAAAATGATGTCTTCGATGTACCTGGGGAAAAAAAGCATACTTAGAAAACGTATTCTGCTACTATTACAAAATGAAACAACACAGTTTTGAAATATAATACAAATCGGAAACGTGTTTTTTTTTCACTTTGGCATTAAAACTCTAGCCGTTATTTTAGCATTTCAAAATAAGTGTAAGGGAATTAGTAAGTGGCGACGACGTAGTATTATCGTTCGAAATCATACGCATGAAAACTATGATCACGTAAATAGCCCTAACTAGTGACAAGTAGCAGAACTACAACGTGACACACATTCCACAAAGGTTTACTCAATCACGCATAGATGTCGCAACTGGTAGCTAATTGTTGAACGTGGGAATAAGTTTACTACTATTTTATTATACAAGCTAACAAAACGAAGAAAACTTCTCACGATAGTTACGCACTTCCTATTTAGATGAAATAATTAATTGTATTGCAACATCATTATGTTACTCTTAAATCGAATTAACCGACTCCAGTATCCCATATTTTCAAAATAAAATAAATACCTAGCAATTCTTTGAGAATACCGTTGAATTCTGCGTATCACCCGACTACCAAAAAAAGAACAGTAATAAGCCGAATTTGAAGATTCAGAAATTCTCAAAGAATGTTTTGTTTTGCAAACATCTAGGTATGTATTTATTTTATTTTAACAAAATGAGAATATGGAGTCGGTTATTCCGTTTATAGTTTCCATCACATCCGGTGATCTTTTTCAAAGAATACTACAAGATAGACGCGCGCGTGACCTTGTCAGTTTTCATCGTAAAATTGTGCTATTTGTCCCCAAGTGAAAATTATTATTTCTTTTTCCAAATCAAATTCTACGGCCCAGGCCACCGTCCTATTACATTACGTCTATTACGTCCTGGGCCCGTACCGTCAGGTGCGTATTGCGATGATTGTTAGGCTTAGCCGAAAACGCTGCGCGACCATACACCTTATCGCGCGGTAATATGGTTCGTGGTCGCGTAATGTCGTCGGCTGAACCTAACAATCATCGCAATAAGCACCTCACGGTACGGGTCCTGTACGCTGACACAACAGATTTCAGATTTCAGATTATTTATTCACCTTATAACAATGATTAGTTGTATTAGGTAAGTCATTTACAGCTTAGTATGTCAGCTTAGTATGTTATAGTAGTGGAATGTTATGTAATTTATAAAATTGTAATGATTAATAAAATTTAAAATTGAATACAAAATAAAATTCAATATTAATATTAAGTAATTGTGATAGATTTAAAAAAAAAAAACCGTTTATACCATTTATACCAAAACATTGTTCACTTAATTTAATTTTCATAATGTCATTAAGCTTGTAAGTTTTACTCTGGGTAGTCTATTAGTCTATCTTTATATCTTGTATTAAAATTATGCGTTTTCAAGTCCATTTCTACAATATGACATTGCGATGGTCTTTTCATATTGGACATTGCAACACTTCAGTCAGACACTCGTTTCAAAAACAAGCATATTTGAAATAAGCGGTGCGTCTCCTCCTCTCCTCCAAAAACAAAAATTGTAATGTAAATAGTAAATGGACGACCCTTAGACTTCGGATCCGAAGATTGATATAATACTTTCGTGCGAAATGGCCAAAAGTACACTAGAAAGGGACAAAGGTCTAAAGGTAAGCCTCTTATGCTCTGCTCGTTTCTACGGTATTTTCAAATTCGAATTTTGCTTTAGTATTATATGAGTATTAAAAAATTCGTCTTTATTTTGGGACTCCGTTCGAAGTCCGTCATTTCGCATGATACAAATAATACCATACGAGCGATTGAAAAATAGAGCCCCTGACTTTGACTGAAAATATCCTCTAGTAAAGTCTCCACCACTTTACTGGGACATGACGTGACGCGACCTTGACTTGTTTTGGTTGACTTAGACTATGAGTGTGGCTTATTTTATTTATTATTGTGAAATATTTGACATAACTTTAAATATTACAATACTTGACACTGGCAAATGCACAAGCCGTGCGACGCCAAAGCCCTGAAAGGACAAAAAAAAGCGACCTATACTCTAAGGCTATGTCATTGTAATAACAAAGAAAATTTCTCAATATTAATTTATGGGAAAATATTAAAAAATCTAAAACCTTTCAAAAATGTTTTTTTTTCTTCTCTTTCCTCCTAAGAGGATTTTGGCGTCGCACGTCTTATGCATTTGCCAGTGTCAAGTATACATATAAATTTTCAAGTTTTGTTAAATATTATCAAACAAGTCATGGTCACAGTCAAAGGCGAGCAAAGCAAATCACGATCAAGTCCAAGTCATGCCCCAGTAAGGTGGTGAAAATTATACTAGAGCCTTGTATGGAGTTTTGGAAATAACACGAAAATTTATGTTTCATGACATTATTATACCATTCGCATGTTCACGAACACTTAACGGGTAAAAAATCACCGTTTCGAAATAACACAAGTTATAGAAAATAATAGAATGACGCGGCAAACTTCTGCACGTTCCCGCCAAAACTCTTCAAAAATGTTGTTAATGCGCGAAGAAGATAATTTTAGCCGGACACAGGCCAAAAGACCCAAAAGTCTGATCTTCGACCGTGACAGGACTCGAACCTGCAATCTTCGGATCCGAAGTCCGACGCCTTATCCATTAGGCCACACGGTCATGAGGTAAGGAAAGGAAATTGAAAGGTTTTTCCTTTATGGATGCGCGCGCAACATTTTCCTGAGCGATCAATAATTTTCTTGAAGTACCGTCAAAAATGGACGTTTTTTCACAAAGCGCCATCTAGCCCCAAACTAAGCAAGCTTGTACTATGGGAACCAGATGACTGATAGAATACATAAATACTTTATTTTTGTAAATACATACATATAATACATAGAAACACCCAGACAAAGAACAAATATCCATGCACATCAAACGAATGTTTGTCCTGGGTGGGAATCGAACCCACAACCTACAGCTCAGAAGGTGGAAATCCGCCCACTAAGCCACAAGGCTAGGCAGAGTCATTTTAGAGCGTCATGTTTTCCCGCGATTTTCCAATAATTCCCGCCCTTTACTTCTATAAAAAGGTTTCTGTCTGTCTTCATAGTGCACACTACTTCCTTGCTAAATTTAGAAAAAGTCAGTGGAGCCGCTAAATAGTAAAACATTAGGGTTGATAAAAATCACGAGTATTCTTTTAAAAGCGTCAAATTTTAAATATGTCAGTTATAAGATTTTAATAATTTTTCAGCTAGTATTTTTTTATCCGTTAAGCAGTAGTGTGTAGCATTACTGTGTTCCTGATTCAAGAGCGATGTTTCCAGTGAATCTATTATCATGGGCAAGCGTGACGCTTAACATCAGGCGAGCCACTTGCTCGTCTCATTTGATAGTGTGTCGTAAAGTGACGAGAAGTGTCATTCTGTGTTGGTTTGTCTTGTTGACCGAGCGGAGCAAAAGTCTTATACCGTATGCCGTAATACACATGGAAACCACGGACAGCGGATCAACGAGAGCAAACAGAAAAAAAAATATGTCTCTCTCTTTCTATCTCGTTTGTTAGAAAGAGATGCGCGAGAAGCTCTGCAACGGCGAGTCTACGGGACCATATCGCGAGGAAACAAAACCAATAGTCATTGTTCTAAGGAACTCTAATATAATTTTAAAACTTTAGCAAAAGAACTCAAAAAGATGCAAAAAGTTTCGCAGCCGGTAGGATTCGAACCTACGCTCCCAGAGGGAATCTGATTTCGAGTCAGACGCCTTAACCACTCGGCCACGACTGCTTGGAAGACAAGTGCGAAATTACGTAACATCTTCTCAAGCTAAAAAACCATCTAACTTCAAATCAATGTTGCTACTTCCAAATAGTTGTTTATGTTACGGCCACGGTGAACCAGTTTCCATTAAAATAACAAATTTTAACACAAATATTTTTGAGTCTAAAAGGATAACATCAACATAATGTTATGCATATTGTCATCATAGATAATGTCCATAAGATGCGTAACTCGACTGTAGTACAGATAAGGTCGTTAGATGTCGCTAGTGCTTCATCATCCCGGGTTATTCAGCCTCTACCCTGTGGGGGAGAGGTAGGAAATTCGGCGGCGATTATACAATATTACGATTTTAAATTTAATAATCGTGTTTTCCAAAACTCACCAACCGTGAGAATTAAACGATATCATTATGTTATTTTAAAAGATATTATCATTATACGATCCTCAGTCACAACCTGCCTCAATAACAGGCTATCAGCGTAGTTACTGTTAGTTAAGCTGTACTAGTCACTAGTCATGATTATAAAGATCGCAATGACTCAGAAGGCAATGACCCGCGAGCGAATTAGTTACTTGTTACTAATCTGTGTCCGCTTGTTGATGCTAAAGGCCATCATAAACGACGGACTACAAAGAGTGGCAGAACTTCCTAACTAATACTAGTAGTTCGCGCCGAACTGAGACCTCGCGACCCCTATATCGTCACAACCCCTGGACTGATTCAGCTCATATTGTATTGAAATGAACTACTTGCCTACAAAATTTCATGAAGTTTGGATCAACGGTTCGCAAGTTATGATCGGACAAATATACATACAAACAAATGCCAATTTGTCCCAGTAAACTGTGATACCTTCGCTTCGCTCGGTCAACAATGTTCAAACTCACCCTTGGGCATGCCACATGGTGGTTTCGTCCGCGAGTTGTCCAGGAAGTCGAGGTCGTACCGTCGCGCCGGGGGGTATGTCAGCGCCACGTGTCCGCACACACGCACAACCAGCGCGCACAGCGCCACACACACTACCGCGCTTCTATACATCATCGTGACGACGCGGCGCGGGTCTAGCACTTCATCACTGAAGGGAGTGACATGTCTCTATGTTGACATTTTCTTGGATTTTTTTGGACGTTCACTTTTTTTTATTAACCCTTTATGAGCACTTTAACTGAGTTGTTCTTCTGGTATCTGAAAAAAAAGAAATATTGGTTAGTTTTGACCACAGATGAACCAGATACCTCGTCACTTGGGTTTTGGTCCGATCAAAAGTCACCACAGTTTGAGGAAAGCACGGGGTGCGCGGAGCGTGACAAATTATTCCCATTGGCTATCATCAAGGTTACGCCCACCACTGTACCGAGTTAGTACGTTCCGTAGTGATGGGGTAAGCAGTAGGCTGTGGCAGTAGGGCAACATTATTAATCGGTACTTACCTACATAGCGAACTTCCGCTCTGCCATAGTAATCGCACTCACTCGACTAATCTCAACTCACTAACATAACATTAGTACACAACACCATTAAAGTTATAATTATTCCTCAGTGTCGTGCACTCGCGGATTTTTCGAGATCGAGCTGTAAAGTCGAATGTTTTTTTTCGAGGTCCCTGCTTTCTTTGCGCGTTTCAATAGAATGTGTTATTCTAAAATGTGACATTTTCTCGAGATCACGCGTTTTGTTAGGTCCGAAAAATAATGTTAGTTTATCCAGAATCAACTCAGTTACTTCAATTCATCATCTAAAAATCTATTTAGCCGGGAATCGAAATTAACAACTGAATCATACACCTAATAACCTTGAAATACTTACGACGTATACTATAGTCTACTGACAAAAACGTCATTATTGTTTACCAGAAAAACGCGGGCGAAGCCGCGGGCAGAAGCTAGTAACGGATAAAAACTTCAAACATCCTACGCACCTACGGAACCCTACTAAGCATAGCCCGACATGCTCTTAACAAGTTATTTTCTCTAGTCTCACCATAGTCTCAGGCACATGCTAGATGCTGCCGGTCGATTCTATCGTGATTTCGTTGCTTGTCGAGTTTAGTCCAAGCAGAAGGTCCCGAGTGTACAGTTTATTTAGTTAGTTAGTTAGAATTCATCAGTGTTCGAATCCCTTTACGGTATGGTGAACATCGAAAATGCAAGTCTGCGTTTTGTTTAATGAGTCACAACACTACTTTATACGTGCGTTCGCCAGAAAGGGACAACTGCATGGGATATCCGCAATGAGGAAAAGGGATAAGTGACGACGTGTCCATTATACGCTGAGCTCAGCTGTCTTGTAAAACTTAATTATTTTACTTACCGATGAAAAGTTATTCCGTCTTTTTAGTAGTTTTAGTGCGCGGATGACTTTCCACACAATTTCACTGCACAGATAGTCATTTTTGTTTACTGTTGGTTGTCAGGAAAATAAAACAACCGTTTTATTTTGTAAGCCGCACGCACGCACGCACAGCTCCGGCACTTGGTCGGAACTGAGGTTCAATGTTTGGGGCGGCGTCTTATATAAGTCTTATAAAACTTATGTGTTGCGCGCTAGGCTCGTCCTAGACTAGGTATCTAGTTCTATTCATCTGTGGTTTTGACAAACACCAGGTACAGTTTTTTTTTTTGTGGTACGTTTCACTTGTAAATTTTTGGGGAACGGCTTAGGTACAAACACTTTTGTGGTATTATGTTTGCATAAGAAAATGTAAGTACATTGAGGACTGCAAAATGGAACAAAACTTCGGGTGAGGTTTGAACCTGCAACTTGCGATGTCTTGACCAATCTGTTTTCAGATAGCACCTTATTGCTAAAAAAGTTTAATGGTCAGCAGGTAGCAGGTTCAAATCCCGTCTCAACTTCGCTTTAAATATTAATTTTAGTACGCATTCTGTTGTACTACTCTATTTTTCGATTCATAAAAAATCGAACGGATGCAAATTTCAATGCAAACTAGTGTATTTTAACATTATTTGGTACAAAGTACAAACCGTACAATATGAGCATACCTAATAATTACTTATAAGGCAGACCTTATTCCAAAGCAACGCAGGTCTAGATCCTAGATCTAAATATATTATAATATTTGTACGTTATTTTTATTATAAAGCAAATTTATTGTAAGGATGATAATTTATTGACTTATTTTATATTAATAATTTATTATTATATTTAAATACAATATTTTAATAATTTATTGATAATTTATTAATTTATTGAAGCGAAAGTCTCAGATTTTACTGGGACAAATCGGCATTTGTATGTATGTTTGTATGTATGTTTGTATGTTTGTGTGTATATTTGTCCGATGATAACTTGCGAACCGTTGATCCGATCTTCATGAAATTTTGTAGACAAGTAGTTCATTTCAATACAGTTTTTAAGTTCGAATATGAGCTGCATCGGTCGAGCGGTTGTGAAGATACAGAGGTCGCGAGGTCTCAGTTCGCCGCGAACTACTAGAATTATTCCATGGTATACTTTGCCTAAGTAGGTTCATAATCGCTATTATGTATATTGTTTTGCTGTAGTTCACAGGGAGCAGAGAGTGGTCGTGGCCAAAAGATTAACATTAACATTTGTAATTTTGTTTTGTATATTTGTAATTTGTAAAGGGCAACAGACTATACCAAAACATGGTCTGTATATTGTTGTTGCCAAAATAAATAATTATCATTATAGACTCGGAAGGTTTTGAAGTTTTTAAAAGTGTCACTAGATGGCGCTGTCATTAATCATCGACTTACCCATACAAAATGCGTGACAATGTATGAAGATCTGAATCGCGCAAGCAAAGTTTTTTCGTCGCTACGCATGTATACAACCAAAGTTGAGATTACAGTGTACTTGCTTCGGCAGTACATATACTAAAATTGGAACGATACAGAGAAGATTAGCATGGCCCCTGCGCAAGGATGACACGCAAAATCGTGAAGCGTTCCACATTTTTTGAAGAAGTTCACAATTAATATTATTTTCATTTTAAATATTTTTTAGCAAAAATTCAAAACAGAAAACAAAAAAACATCTCTTCTTGCACTTTCATTGTATGCTTTCTAATTTCTTGCCAAACTTTGAAATGGAGGTTCGAATTTTCTTTTGTTTTTTTTATCTTATGTTTTGGCACCACGCTACTGTATTTAGCCAGTGTCAAGTTTTGATATATATATATTCAGATTTCAAATTATGCATAGTATCACCACTTATCAAAATAAATACAAGTTAAAGTCAATCATTTGAGTCATAGTCCAGTCCAAGACATGCTTCAGTATAGTGATGGAAGCTTTACTGGAAACTTCTTCGGAGTTTGGCCTAAGCACCTACACCTATGCATGGTCACGAGCAAATGTATAAAACCCTACCGTTTTTACCTGACTGCCCAAAAACGAGGCTAATGTTTTTGGGATATAAGTTGTTTGTGTGTTCCTATCGTAACTTCTGAAGCCTAAACGGCTTGACCGATTTTAACAAAACGTTAGGTGTCGTTGGATTCGTATTTAAGTCAGGACTTCAGGAGTGAATAATGCTACATTTATAGTCGCGTATTCTGTTTTTATTATTCGGTCTATTATTACTTGATATACCTGAACATTCGACCATTAACAAACATCCGTCAAATCAAAGCATTCACCGCTAACATTTCATTCTAGCAATTAAATTATCTAAGATCAAAAGGAAAAAAATACGAAATTCAATCAAGTAAAGTGGGCCACATAATTATAGTAATATCATTGCACTGGTAATATCATGTAATAAGTAATATTACTTGTGTATAAAATCCATTAAAAATATATTACCCAAGATTAGAGAGGAACAGATTACTTATTTCAATATTGTATGGAGCGAAAAAAGAAATAGATTTAGACTGTTCCACATTCCGTTTACTAAATCTTTCGTAAATGTCAACAATACAAACAATTTGTATATATTTTTTTAAAATTTTTACAAGCACTGATTTTTTAAATAGTTAGCAACATAAATAAATAAATTCATTGAATACAAACAAAATTAAAAACAATAAGAACATTATTTTCATAGATCATTAATTAATTTTAGCGAATTTGTCTTAGGAGTTAATATTAACTTTTTATTTTATTCACCAAATAGATCATTTTAGTTGTAGGTTTTATGAAGGGTTATGCTAATAAAATACCCCGCAATTTGTAAGGTAATCGTAAACGTAATAGTTTTTTTTTTTCTAATTAGGCCCCTAAAAAAGCAATAACATTAAGCGGTTTTAAACGAGGAAGAATTCGAAGGCCCGGGTGAAGCTAATAAGCTGACATTTGCACTAAAAAAAATACATGGATTAATTTTGTTTCCATTATACAAACTATAAAAATTGACAATTTTTAATTTAATTTAATTTTGCGGGCCTCAGCGTTCTTCCTCGTTTAAAACCGCTTAATGTTATTGCCATCTGGAGGCCTAATTAGAAAAAAAAATGTTTTTATTTTGGGAGGAAAAATTCGAATTATCAGAAGTCACGGAACAAAAGTTGTTAGTCATGATGCAGGGAACATGCCTACAAGAGGTTTTCCATTAGTTACCAATAACCCTATACTTAGTTTTTTAACCATAGATAAGATACGTTTCTTTGGTTTAACATTTATTTACGGTCACTTCTATCTTCAACTAGTTAAGATGCAACATTACAAATAAATATTTATACCGAATACCAATCCAAAATCATCATTAAAAAAGTAAATTACATAATTTCACATTACGTATTTCCCTACAAATATAAAATCTATTTAGTATAAAATAGGATGCAAAATTAACTAGCATTTATAAGTGGCCAATTCAGTTACGTCCGTCACAGTTGACGGTCACTCTCTACTTTCTCCTTCACAATGGACGTTTATATTTATTATATTAACTTTTGTTTTCACTTCGAACGTGTGATTGAGTCGTTATATATCTACAATAAAAGGTGGTAATCATATTCCATATCACACATACAAAATATAAATGCGAATGAAACTATATTTTTGTCAGAGCCACGAAGAAACGGTTTAGATTGATCTTGAAAAATTTTACAAGTGTATGCAAAAACAAAATCATCATTTTATTTAGAGCCTATTCCGTTCAACTGCTGGGCAAGACTTATAACGTTCTAGTTCTAAAACTTCACTCTTTAATTTTAGGTCTAAGTGCTGTCTATTCGTTTCTTGTCTATTCATTTTTCTTTGTATGACATACACAGGAGCCCTTTTCCAGATTGCAATTAATAAGTTGTAAAGGCTCATCCTACCTGTTATGACTTACGGTGCCGAAACGTGGACACTTACAGTTGGTGCGGTCCACAAGTTCAAAGTCACCCAGCGAGCTCTGGAAAGAGCTATGCTTGGCGTTTCTCTGAGAGATCATATCCGGAACGAAATAATTCGTCAGAGAACCAAAATCACTGACATAGCTCAGCGTATTAGCAAGCTGAAGTGGTAGTGGGCCGAACATATCTGACGTAGATCCGATAACCGTTGGAGTAGACGTTCTAGAGTGGAGACCGCGAATCGGCAAACAGCTGGCAGTGGGTGGAATTTAAAAGCCGAATATCAGGCTAAGTGGCGTGACTTGGGAGAGGCCTATGTCCAGCAGTGGACTGTGATGGACTGATGATGATGAAAGACGCGAAGTAAAAAAAAAACTATCGTTGATTCAATAATAAATTAAATAGAGAACTAGTCCGTTTATTTGCATGCCTACTTGGGCCTGACGCATCTAACTGAGAACTCTCTCAAGACAATCTATGAGTGTGAAGACCGCAGGCAATTACCCAGTCCTATAATATTAATATCCTACAATTCCCTAAATTTAATAATTTTTTCGGTGAATTTTATTTTGTGTTTGTATTATATCGGTGTGAGAAGCGACAGACAATAAATATTTGGAAGGTCAAGGTTCCAAACCATCGTCATGGAGTCATGGTTGACGGAAATTAAAAAGCCGTTAACATACAAACCACCGAGTAGGAACTACTCACGAGATATATGCAAATAACAGCGCAAATGGGTTCTAAACATTTTTTTTATAGCTTGCAAGATCTTGCTAAGCATTGTTCCGAGTGTCGAGTGCGAGGTTTTGTAATTGCGTTTACCTATTCGATCGCGTTTATTTTAACTATGATTTGTATGAAGTAAGAGCAGTGCCATCTAGATGACGCTAGACGGCGCTGCTCTTATTTCATACAAATTATAGTTAACGTTAACGTCATTGAGTAATTTTTACTATGAAAACTGACGTGGTTTTGATACATTTTGTTTTAATAAAACGGGAATACTCACGTTAAATTGAGTCGGTTATTCCGACTATAGTGTCAGTGCAAGGCAAGACGAGGTCGCGCGCGTGTCTCCCTAAGCATTCCTTGATAAAGGTCACCGAATGTGATCGAAACTATAGTCGGAATAACCGACTCAATTTAACGTGAGTATTCCCGTTTTATTAAAACAAAAAGTCATTGAGTAAGTTAACGCATTTGGTAAAACTCGTACTAGGCACTCTGGAACATAATGGTACGGCCGTATCGCCTTTAAGAAACCAGCAAAAGAGACATATTTCTTTTTATTTTCTCTGGTTGTTCCGCCGTACCATATGCGCACTAAATTTGTAGTCAAATTTAGTGCGCAAATTAAATTGATTAAATAATAAAATGAATATTTTAATTTAATTTATTTGTCTTCTTGTGACAAAAAGTCGCCACAAGAAGACGATTGGACAGTCCACTCGCCAAACGAGTAATTATTCAACCAGAACAGTAACTCTCACATTAGCAGCAGCGCACTAGGTATGTACATACTTCGACACTATGCTTACCTAACCATTCCGTCACACAGTGGTCCTCTTTACTCCGTAACGGTAGACAGACCACCGAGTAGGAATTGCACAGAGATATAGCTACTAACAGCGCAAGGATTCTAACATTTTACTATGGATCCTGGTATAACAATACAACACCTTCAGTAAATATCTGCTTCTAGCCGATGCCCACGACTTCTGACGCTGTAGGCAATGCTCGGCCTATGGCCAGGGACCCTATTCGGAGAAATGACATTTTATCTCGGTCACTGTCTCTCTAATTTAGAATTTAATGGGAGTGAGAGTGACCAAGATAAAATGTCATTTCTCCGAATAGGGTCCCTGGCAAGTTTAGACTCGGGACGATACTCGATCTAAGAATTACAAATTACAAAGTAAAAATTACAAACTTTCATACAAACTTAATAATACCCCTTTTAATATTTTATATTAGGGTACACATTTCCAAATATCTTTTCTTATTGCTCTGCTCATGTACGTTAAGGAACTCCTGTTTAAAATTGCATGCTTCTAGTCCTGCCGGTTATTTCTGTCCGTCAGTTGTTAGATTTATACTTCGTAGACATTTGAGCTCCCAATGTCCCAGAAAAGCGTAACATTAGTAGGGCACTAATGCACTTACCAATTTTATTTGTAAAAATTGAAAATCTCTGTCGATTTATAAAGTTTTGATGATTAGTATATAGATTAGTACATAGTGGCTATGATTTCCTGATTTTTCATAATTAAAGTCTTGTAGGTATGTCACTAAGGTTAGTTTATAACCCCATTGTAGGTACATTATTAATAGTGAAATCTACGAAGACGAGCCGTATTATTTCACCTAATCTGTCGCAGTTTTCGCTGGTTTAGTTACTATAGAACTAACACAGCAAAATAAAGGAACGATAAGACAATAATTAGGATACTAATAAACTTCGCGATAGGACAATAACTAAAGTACTAAGAAACTGCGCGATAGGACAATAATTAATATACTAATAAACTGCGCGATAGGACAATAATTAACTAATAAACTGCGCGATGGGACAATAATTAAAGTACTAAGAAACTGCGCGATAGGACAATAATTAATATACTAACAAACTGCGCGATAGGATAATAATTAAAGTACTAAGAAACTGCGTGGTAGGACAATAATTAAAATATTAAGAAACTGCGCGATAGGACAATCATAAAGGTACTAAGAAACTGCGCGATAGGACAATCATTAAGGTACCAATAAACTGCGCGATAGGACAATAATTAAAGTACTAAGAAACTTCGCGATAGGACAATCATTATGGTACTAATAAACTGCTTGGGTTCACGACAATGGATTGAATATTGAACTACTAATGTTATAGTTTTAGGAACAGTTCGTCTGCATATTGTATGCTCAGTACCAAAACTATTACCAAAACGTAACAGACCGCTTCATTATGTCATTTAGTCGTCTAGCGTCAATCTAGCATAGTAATTACTAGATTTGGGATTTTAAATCGATTTATTTTTGCAGTTTTATTGATTTGATTGCGAAGTGTGATCTTTCGATCTCTAGCTATAAAATACTTTAGATTGAAGATGAATCAATAAAACTAGTTCTATGTTCTATAACATCTATTTCAAATAAATATTCATGAAGCCTGGGAAAAGTAGTGCAGTAAATTTTATCATGTTTGTTTTTATCGAATTAGTGTCACAGGGGTTTTTTTTCGTATTGTCACAACAAACATTTAGTTTTTTTGCACAACGGTTTATACTTAGTTTCCGTACCGATAAAATTTATTTTGTCACTTTTTGACAGCTGTCATTTTAAACTAAGGTAAGTTTAAGGTTAGTATAAACTAAGTGTACTAGTTAAGGTACACAGTTTGTATATAAATTGTCATAATTAGAAGTTGTTTATAGGTAAGTTATGCATTCATTTTGTTCCAGAATGTATACTTGAATTTTGAAATAAAGAATTTAATGATGGGGTTTTATTATCAATGTTGATGGTTTAATAATATCGTTTAGAACTTTGCAAGTCTCCGCCATTTTAATTGAATTGTACTATGACTGAGACTTTTTTTAACTGTTAAATATTTGACTTCACTTCAAATATTACAAAACTTGACACTGGCTAAATACGCAACGTGTGGAGCCAAAATATATGAGAACAAAATAATAGTTGTTGTTTTTGGTCAATTGTGATGTCAATGTCAGTGTGATTATTTTAGCTTGGTTTTAATAAAATATAGTTTGTCAGATCTGAAAGAAATGTCACACTGTTCATGCTCATTTCTCATCAACGAACTCTACAATACTTAGTTTCAAACTACGGCAACTTTATTATAAAAGCATCATTACAACTTGCACAACAAAGCACTGCCATGCCAACCGCAAACTATCGATAAAATTAGCCAAGAAATATCGATAACGATCTGTAATCGAGTTATCGAGATAATCGGTATGTCAGCCGTTGGAATGTCGGTGAAAGTGGCAGGTGGCCGCTACCACTTGTGAATATTTATTGATTCAACTGTTAAGGATTAGTACCGTTACAATAAAATAGAAGTGCACTCCGTAAGCAAACTTACGATTTACGATATTTTGATCGCATTTCTCTTCATTGGTGGATTTAAACGTTTTTGAAAAACTTTCTAACTCCCGAATACTGAAACGTTTGTTAACTTTGACGACAGATTAAGTCTATTGCTGCCTTTGTCATTTGCTTAGTGCCAGACAAAGGCAGTATTAGAATTATTCTGTTGTCAAAGTTAATGAACGTTTCTGTATTCGGGGGTAAGACTCTAAATGTTACTTGTCACGAGCCCATCTCCATCCAACTTGTTTTACCCGGCTGGCCAAGAAGGAGGCAGTTTGAACTAATTCAGTTTTTTTTTCATTTGACGTTCCATGCGTGCCCTTATTATGAACGTTCGTGATTCTGATTGTGACAGCATGCCATCCCGCTCACACTATGCACGGTCCCGCTCGCGCACTATCACGATCAGGAACATCCATGATAAGGGGGTAGGTTCTTTTTTTGATCCGTTTCGTCCCATTTCCAATTCTGATTAATAATATGCGAAAATCTGGCGTTTTTTTTTTTAAAATTACTTGTTAGTTTGTGGCATACATTCTATCTGTTTAATTCCAGGCTGGTTGTTTATAATTTTCATCATAACATGGTGAGCAATGGTCAAAAGCATAACCTGTTGACTTATAAATAGAATACAGTCATGTAGGTAGGTTCTATAAACACTTATGTGCGTTTTACGTCTTTGAAGTAATAATATTTAATGTTGCTTCTCCATTTAAGGTGCAACATTTCGCACAGCGCGGCAAATTCAAATTTTCTTGCATTTTTTGTCAATTACAGCTTAATTACTCATCGTGCATGAAAACGAATTTTGCGACAATAAATAGTTCGTATCAAGAAATTACGGATAAAATGATCACCTAGATAATATTGGTTTAACTACGAATCTCAATAAGCTGATTTTTGTCTTGGTTTTTGGTTTAGTGAGAAGTGTACTTACTTACTTATACTAGCTATTACCTTGATTTTTGGGTTGGTGTAATTGCTTGATACAACCTATTTATTGTCGCAAAATTAATTTTCACGAACTTAAGGTGAGTAATTAAGTTGTAATTAACAAAAAATGCAAGAAAGTTTAAATTTGCCGCGCTGAGCGAAACGTTGCACCTTAACACGGTAAAATTTTCTTGAAGTTCAACACAATGTTGTTTACTGTGAAATAGCCACTGTCATCAGATGACCTAAATAAAAATTACCTGCAGTCATTGAGCGTCACAAAGGTGTCGAGTTTTGGCGGGAACGTGAAGAAGTTATGTCGCGTCTTTCTATTATAGTATGCAGGCCTCCCACTAGGTGGACCGACGACATTGTGAAAGTCGCGGGCAACCGGTGGATGCAAGTGGCACGTTGTCGGTCGGTGTGGCGGTCTAAGGGGGAGGCCTATGTTCAGCAGTGGACGTCTTCTGGCTGATAATGTAATGTAATGTTTCTATTATTTGCCAAAACTTGTGTTATATTGACTATACACTTGTTAGTTTTAATGTTTAAAATGGTGGATTTTTATCCATTAAGTGTTCGTGAACGTGCACGAGCATTGGTGAATAGTATAATGTTGTGAAACGTGACTCTTCGTGTTGTTTCCAAAACTCCATAGAAACCTCTAGTAAATTCTCCAATACTTTATTGGGTATGACATGGACTTGACCGTGACTTAGACTATGACTTATTTTAATTGTGAAATAATTTACTCCACTTCAAATAATACAAAACTTGACACTGGCTATATACACAACGTGTGAAGCCAAAATTTAAGAGAAACGAAAATTACCTGCAGTCATTGAGCGTAACAAAGATGTCTGCAGGAGCGTAACAAAGATGTCAACACAAGTTCTAATACAGAAAGTGGCAGAATGCACAGAGTGCGATGCCAAGAAAGAAAGAAAAAAAAAACAAGACCAAGGTGTCACATTCTGACATTAGACATAGAATGCTATGACATTAATGTCACACCGACCGACCGAGTTAGGTAATGCATGAGACAGCACATAGCACAATGACTTGTTAACATTTGATGAGAAAAAATACAAGCATGTTTTGAGAAAAAGTTGATTAATAAGCCCTTTGTGTCTTTTCTTCTTATGACAAATCGCACTAAAAAGGGGGGACTCCTCCCCCTTTTTGCCAGAACTACCAGAGGACGGTCAGCATCGTTCTGCGATATCCAAGCACCTGCCAAGCGTGGGGATTATGGCAACCTCTTCCAAGAGTGTGGACTTTGGCAATCCAGGTGGTGCCATAATCCGCACGTTTGGCAGGTGGCTTGGGTATCGCAGAACACACCGTTGACTAAGAGGACGCTGCTGACCGTTTTCCGGTGGTTCTAATCGTAGTGTTAGGAGTAAGACATACATGGTATAAAATAACTGAGGGGATGAATAAACAGGGTTGAACGAGGATTCCCTAACTTCTGCAAAAAATACAAAAATACAAAATATTTTTTTAAAAAGGTACATTCACGTTTTTACAGTTACCGCCAAACTGGATGTTAAAAACCCCTGTCATGGTAGTTCTAATAGTTCGCGCCGAACTGAGACCTCGCGACCCTTATATCTTCACGACCCCTGGACCTATTCAGCTCATATTCGAATTTAAAAATTGTATTGAAATGAACTACTTGCCTACAAAATTTCATGAAGATCGGATTAACGGTTCGCGAGTTATAATCGGACAAACATACACACAAATGCCGATTTGTCCCAGACTCTTAGGCCTTCGCTTCGCGCGGTCAATTATGGTTGTTGTACATTCATTCTATGTACATTTTATTTTAATTTATTTTCATTATCATTTTTATAACGGAATTGGATTGGATTGGAACTCGACAGTCGCAAAGTCGCAATGTATTCGTGCGAACACTAATGCTCATCGCGATGTTGTCGGCAGTTTATTGGAGCATAGAAAATTGTACAATACGTGAAGAAAAGCACCTAACTCAATGATAAATACCATTGACCTAACTATAATGATTCCTCAAGGATTGGAGTAAATCAAATGGTTTTGAAAATGAAATCATATAATATAATACAACTAATATTATAATTCAGAGGAATAAAGCCGCAGTCGTATCAGGACCAATAAAGCGTCGTATCAAATTGAACACGTTCGTTTTAAAAAAAAAAAAATATACTTAAAAATGTATCAACGCTACCTAGGAACTATATAGGAAGTAACTTTGTCTCTCTGTTTGAATGTTTGTTGCGTTATCAAGGCTAATCGACTGAACGGATTTTGATAAAATTTGATAAGGAGTTTGGTTTGGTATTTGGTATTTTTTTTTTACTTTTTTTTTGACCACGTGAACGAAGTCACATGCAACAGCTAGTAGATAATTATATATTATCATAAAATTAACAGTACAATTAATACCAAACATATTTCGGCGACGTAGAATTATCCCGTAAACGAAACAAAAGTCGTTTACAGGATAATTCTACGCCTACTACACTACAAATTATATATTACAGAAAGAAATAAAAAAAAAAAACTAAAACTAATCCAAAAGATTGGCCCCATTACCACTATGTATTACGAAGCTCACCCTTTGGGCGAATAGAGGCCAGTGTCTAACAGAAAGAAGCTACGCAACACAACAGGAAACGTAAGCTTAGTTCTGTTGACTGCTTCGCCAAAATCAAATTATCTTATCTTTCAATTAGGGATTTACCATCTGTTGTAAATTAATCTGCGCATAATAAATATACGGGGAATTTGATAAGACTATTAATTTCATTCTCTTGTATATCATCCGATATGGTCTAGTGGCTAGGATACCTGGCTCTCACCCAGGAGGCTCGGGTTCGATTCCCGGTATCGGAATATTTTTTTGAAGGCGCAGTTATAATTTTTTTGTCGTATATTACCCTATGTCCACCTTTGACCACCAAAATTCCTGTTGGCTTGGTATGCCGATAGCGGTTCATTTTATTAACAGAGATTTTTGTATGTATTTTGTAATGAGACGAAATTAACTTAATAAAAATATTTTATATTTAGCTTTTAAGATTTTGGCCCTCTATCGTTGAGTAGCAAAACTTATTGACCTATATCAAAACCGAAACTTCAGGATATCGTTACGTGGATGGGCAAACGCACAATGAAAAAAAAAAATTGTTTTCGCATCTGAGGTTAATTATAAATGTAGACAGCGAAAGTGTATTTATGCAGTGATGAAACGTTAAATAATTCAGCGTAAAATCGATGATGAGCTTGAAACGTTCGTGGCCAAGCGATTTGCCTTCCAGTCATTGCAACTTCACGGCACTTAGATGCTCCAAGGTTACATTTACAAAGGAGTTTGATCCTTATCTTGGAACCCTTATGTTATAACTTCGATTGAATTTGATAATATAGTTACAACCTTTTTCAAAGAATATATTAGCGTTTTGGTTTTTGGATTGCCGTTCTTATTACTTTTAAGCTAAGATCGTACTTTGAAAATTGCTTTGTGTACAATACGATAATTTTTCAATAGATTTAACATCGTGTCTAGAACAAAATAAGGTATATATTAGGCTGTATGTAAACTAGGAAGTTGTAAGCTTCCGTCAACAGGGTGCAGTTAAGGTGGGAAAGATTATATCAGCCGTGGCTTGACCTTCCTTGATGAAATTGTTACGAGAAATGTTTAGTTTGATACCGATCAGGTTTGACACGCTTTTATTCTTTTAGCTTTGTAATTTTCCCATGAGAATTATACAGAATTATTATTAAGTAATCAGAATTATCACACTAATGTTGTAATTGCGAAAGTAACTTTGTCTGACTATCTACTCTTTTGCAAGAGTCCGCCTGAGGAAGTACCACACCTTTGCCAGTTATTTAACCGCCAAGCAGTAGTGTGCAAGCATTACTGTGTTTCGGATTGAAGGACATTGTTTCCATACTGGCCATACAGAGATTCAACATCTAATCTCAAGGTGACGAGCGCAGTGCGGTGCCGCGCAGAGTTTGGTACTGATGAAGTTAAAAAATTTGGGATTGAACTGATATGGACAAGTGTGACGCATAACATCAGGTCTTGTCTCATCATTCTATACCATAAAAAAAACTACCTTTTTTTTTGTTAATTTGTAACCTTTCCATGATCAAGCACGAAATTTATTATAATGTACCTATCTAACGACGAGACGAGCGTTTCACATGCCTAATGGTAATCGTCACGTGTGCCCATACCAGTTCAGAATTATTGGACACTATTTGCGCCCCGCAATTTCACTCGCTATTCTACAGAAACCGAATATTTATCCGGGATAAAAAACACCTCCTTACCAAATTTCATTCAAATCCGTTCAGCCGTTACAGAGTTGATAGAACACAAACACATTTACATACTTACATATTTACACACAAACTTTCTCATTTATGACATTAGTATGATAATGAGGATGGACATCATTAATTATAGGATTATTTACCCGGAAAAATCGGCTGGAGGCGAAGTTAGTTAAGATCTATTATGAAAGAAATCGTATCTTACCCTTTTGCACAAACCTTTTATTTAAAGATCTGTGTTTACAAGCCTTACAACTGTATCGATTTATCACCATTAATCACAATCACTCTCGTGTATCACTTTCTCCATTTAAACAAGTACTGTTTAACCTTCGTTAGCCTTTGTTGTATAGGGTCGACGGAGAAGGCATAATAAGTGGGAACTATATCTATCGTCTTCGACCAAAGTTAAGAGAATTTTGAAGACTTTCAAGTGAGCGCCGGCACTCAGCTTGCTTCAGTAGTAACAAAACTGTAGTTTTCTATTTTTTCAGTAAATCAGACTAATATCATAAATAATCATAAATCAGACTATATAATAATATATTGTGTGTGTAGATATGTAAGTGTGTTTGTTCCCTTTCACCTCTGTAACGGCTGAACGGATTTGAATGAAATTTGGTAAGGACGTACCTTATACCCTGGATCAACACAAAGGCTACTTTTTTTCCCGGAAAAATATTCGATTTCTGTAAAACAGTGGGTGAAACCGCGGGCCGCAGCTTATATCTGATCAGTACATCATACTCGTCTTGCTTCAGGCTCTAATTTGAATAATATGTTAACAACTCTGTATGTTACGGCACAGAAACATTCCCCATTAACACAAAAAATAACCAACCGTAAAGATATAATTACAAAAAAATTGCGTAAAAGGTACATCTCTCATGTTATACAATGGAATCGATTATTCGGATTCAATTCGAGACATCGATTACGAAATCGATTTACCGTTATCGATTACCGTAAGTGTTTGGTCAATGGGACTGTGATTTTATTACGTTACTGGGCACTGATGGTTACTACGAGCTTTGCTCCGCGTTTTTACCCGGGTTTCTAGTTTTTATTGGGGATAATATACCTATCTTAGTATATCGTAATGATGCACACTGCTTTTGCCACATTTCATCAAGATTTCTTATAAAACTATTTCAATATCTTTGCATTTAGATTTGATTTGATTGATTTCGTGAATATAGAAAATGGTTCAAAAGCGGTGACGTCAATCCGAAAAATTTAGGTTCCTCAGACCAAGGGCTTCACGAAAATACCTCATGTATGTTCTACGATTTTTCGTAGTGTAGGAGTTTTTATTTTATTTTCATAAAGATTTCCAATGAGCGGCTTAAAAAATATTATATCTTTTTTAGGGTGGACGAAGGAGAATCCAAAAAACACCATCGGAAACCAACCTGTATCAATAATAACAACTCCAATTTCACGCATTAACAATAATATATTGGCGTGATTATTGTTACAGGCTGTTATCGTATCAATAACCATAATTTTGTAGTGTGAATTTCGGGAGAGCAAAGTCGCAGACGAACATAGTAGTCAATTAATACCAAGTATGTATGCACTACAGGGTGGTGGTTTATTTCTTAATAACTTGTGAAAATTAATAAAATAGGTTTTTAGCAGAGGTGTATCGGTATCGTAATTCATAAGATTACAGCAGACATTATATTAATTTTTATCGAGTCGTGAAGTTAATACGACAAGATAGGCAAAGGACCTAAAATCCCGCAATTAAACGCTGGAGTTCGGGTAGAGGCTATGGAATGCTAAAACAAAAGCTATAAGATAATATAAACTAAAGAATTCACACGATCTTCCACAATACAAATCCACTTGCCACATTCACCGTTCGCAAGTCGTCGCTACATTTGGGCGAAGGATAAAGTCTATTACCCCAACTGTTGTCGATTCTGAAAACCTAAATGACTCAATACTGCTTACACCTTTATTAGGTGACGACGCTGACTGGTTAGCTGTGGTAGCTCAGTGGGAGCACGCTCGTCTCACATTCGCGGGGTCGAACCCGGGCGGGCCTGTACCAATGAGTTCTTTGGAAGTTACGTACGGATATAGCTTTTCGGTGAAGGAAACAACATGAGGAAACCTGCATATTTGCTGATAAGAAATTCGATGGCGTATGTCAATCCGCCAACCCGCAATAGGCCGGCGTGGTGGATATGACCCAATCACCCTTCCAGGGTAGGCTGATATCTCAGCAGTGGGATGTTTTAAAAGCAGCGCTGACTGTTTAAGGATGATGGGTGGGTGGAATTATGGCAAGCTTTTGTGGCTCAAAGAGGGTCATTATAATTTAAGGAATTTATGTCAAAGATATTCTTTAGGAGTGATCCCATATTACAAACATTCAAACTGTTCTCACGATGGCTTGTTTATAGTATCACAATGTACGCGTGTGTTTGTCCAACACAATACCATAATAGATCGTTGACATTAAAACCGCGACAGATAATAATGATCAACACCTATCTTCGAAACTAGTAAGAGCAGTTGATTGATTAATGCATAACATTGCGTTATTTTTACACAACATTCACGCGTGATTTACTCCGATAATTATTGGCATTAGCATTTTAAGATTTGCGATACGACTTTACATCGGTGTGGAGAAGCGCTTGACTGTCGATATGTCGTCAGATAAAATCCAAGATACGAAATAGATGCGATCTACGTAGGAAGAGATGCGCACGAGTCGGCGCGTAATAACGCAAGCGATACTTATGTGGAAAACTCCAGATTACTCAAGAACCATTTTATTTTGAAATAAAACGAGTTTACATTAAATTACATTACATAAATGGCCATTTGGATATAAAAAAAACTAACCCAACTTAACGACATATAAACTCTGCGTGCTCTTTCTAGATTTGCTTCTCTTAAGAAAACAGGTCGGCAACTACAGTTTATTCCACTTTTGAACACTATTATACCCTAAGCCGTTTTGCACTACATTTATAAGATTTTTTCAAATTCATACGCCAATGCAGTTACTGATAATCGATTGATATCTTATGGATTTTATTTATTTGATGGTGTTCCAGGTGTAAAATACAACAAAAATACCGGAAATAGCCAATTAACTGCACGAATTAACTACAAAGCCTAAGAATTATTCTTCTGAATCAGCCTCCACTGCTGATTTATCGGCCTACCCTCGAAGGGTGATTCCTGATTAGGCTATATCCACCATGCTGGCCAAGTGCGGGTTGGCGGATTCACATACGCCATCGAATTTGTTCTCCGGAAATATGCAGGTTTCCTGACGATGTTTTCCTTCACCGAAAAGCCAGTGGTATACCATAGAACTCATTGGTACGGGCCCGCCCGGGTTCGAACCCCACGTATGTGAGGCGAGCGTGCTCTCACTGAGCTATCACTGATTATTCCTTTACCTTTCATCATCAACATCAGCCAGAAGACGTCTACTGCTGAATATAGGCTCTAAGGCCTACCCCTTAGAGCACCACACCGACCGACAACGTGCCACTTGCATGCCCGCAACTTTCACAATGTCGTCGGTCCACCTACGCTGCGTTTTCCGGTTCGTGGTCGCCACTCAAAAACCTTTCTTCCCCATCGGTTATTGGTTCTACGAGTGATGAGGCCTGCCCATTGCCACTTCAGCTTGCAAATTCTGAAAGCTATATCGGTGACTTTGGTTCTTCGACGAATATCCTCGTTCCGAATTTTATCGCGCAAAGAAACTCCGAGCATAGCTCTCTCCATTGCCCGCTGTGCGACTCTGAGTTTCTCCAAAGGCCAGTGGACCACGTTTCAGTTCCATATGTCATCACTGGCAACACACCTTGGTTGAAGGGCTTTGTTTTCAGGCACTGCGGGTTTTGGACGAGAAGATATCACGCAATTTCGCGAACGCTGCCCATCCGAGTTTCTTCGGGCGACCTCTTTGTCGAAGTTGGACTTACCTAACTGGACAGTCTGTCCAAGGTAGTTATAATGGTCAACAAATTCGAGCGCATCGTTCCCAACGACCACCGGTAAGGGTACAACATGGGCATTTGACATAATTTTCGTCTTGTCTATGTTTATTTTAAAACCCACCTGTTGAGAAACGCTACTGAGGTCGTTGAGCATAATATTGGGGTCCTCTAGCGACTCTGCCATGATTACTATATCATCGGCAAAACGAAGGTGAGTGATGTATTCGCACCTTAATGTTGATACCGTATCCGTTCCAGTCCAAGAGCTTGAAACCTTTATTTAAGGATTATTCTTAGTCTACCCGAACTACACCACCACCATCTATGTCTTGCCAAAGTCCAAGAAAAAAGCGTATGCATCTGTTAGTTTAGATCAGAGATGCGTAACAGTGTGAATGGGTACAGTTTTCACTACGTTTTCGAGCATCGGCACGCGTACCGTTGCGTCAGAGGCGAAAGTGTTTGTCCACTGTTTATGAGTACTCGGTAAGTTTACCCATGGGCAAAGTGGGTAAAGTTACCACATGATTTACACTTGAGTTATGACATGTCTATTTAAGGATAGCTTATTCACTTCACAGTTAGGATTTATGAATTTACTTACCTAATATAATAAATGAATAACATAACTATAGCAAAGTTATCTTTTGTTTGCTGCAAGATAGAGTACCTACTTATTTTTACTCGACTTGGGGACTAAGGGGTCGTCCATTAATCACGTGAGGCTCGAAAGGGAAGGGAGAGGGTTCGGAAAAATTCACCTATGTCATGTAAAGGCAACTCGTATGGAAACTCGTTTGGAACGGCTTACACGCCTTATGCATTCAGCACCTGCATTCCTTTAACGTTTACAAACTTAGCTTCTTGAAATATTAGAGTTAGAGCTTGGCCTACTGCAGTAGCGATAATTAATATGGAGGTAATAATGAGCAAAATATTATAGATCAACTTACGCTGTGATAACAATAATGTCTCATGTAGTCATACTTTACAAGGTATCAAAGTTACCTTTTTTTCTAATATTCAAAATTATTTCAGAGCTAAGCCCAACTTTCGGCTTTTAGGGGCCGAATTCCCTGATTCTCGCTATTTTGTTCGTACTTTTTCAGCAACTTTTAATATAAAATAATAGTTGAGTTGAAGTGAAAAAAGAAAATAGTTCGAAAAAGTTGTAATTTCCTTCTCTTTCGCCAAAATAGAAATAATAACATGAAAATTGCTTTAAAACATTGACAAAGGTATTCTTGAAATATTTCGTGATAAATTTTTTCCCAATATTTAAAAAAATGTTGAAAATGTGCGAAGGAGATAACGATAATCAGGGAGGCCAGCTGTGGTTTTAATTAATATGCAAGCAAATCAATCATACATAACCACTCAAGGATGACAACCCAAAACTCGACAGACAGCTAATTAATACCTTTAATTGGTAACAAAACACTCGTTTAATATTTCTTGCTAGTAATTATTTATAGAATAATGTAGTAATCATTATTTATAGATCAGATATTATTCTATACTTATAGTTAAGTGATTGTGGATTATGTAAAAAACAGTACGCAATTATGCATACGTAAAATTGCTAATGGAAAAGGCCGGCTAATGTAATGTTGCGCGTATTAGGTAATTTCTATGATAATCATCCTTCTGAACTGTCAAATAAAAAGTTATTTCAAGCTTTTATTTTGTAATACAAAATAGACCTTGAAGCGTGATTTGAATACACGACGCCCATGATCACTCCAAGAAAGAGTACTTTCAGTTTCTCTAGGTACTTTTAACATCGCAATTTCGTGAATTGTGCTACAAAACAATTTCATACAAAAAAAATAATTGAAACTACCTGCATGTTACGTGCGTATGTTGTGTAGATAAACCCTTAGCAAACAATTATTTTACGCAGCATTTAAGCACCAATTACAATACGTACGTACGAGCTACATTCCTCTGTATCACAATCGAGAATATCGAGATGCATTGAGCAATTCAAACCTTGACTGGATTGAGCCACAGCGCAGGTTGAATAGCTATCATCGCAGGTTTGGGGCCAGAAGCCATCGTAGGGTCTTGACCTCAAGCAATTACGCAAACATTCTGATGACAATACTATTTTCATTCATTTAAAATAATTACGAAGGTACTTTATGTACGCCAACGCCTTTTTTTTTTTTGTTTTATTTGTACATTTTTTTATCTCGAGTAGGAAATTCGTATTTTCTAATTTACTAGCTTTGTCATTTTGCTCCTAGATTTCCCGGCTAGGTTCCTAGTTTGAATATTATTCTACTCGCCGGTAGATGGCGCTATAAGTCAGTCGTATAACAAAAATAAAAGGGATATAACTTAATTATCAACAAAACCTAATTTTTTGTTTGAGCTTAATTACTACTTTTGGTTCCTAAATAAAGCAATGGCAAGCCAGGGGAGGGGGTTTTGTTATAAAGTTTACTATCAGTAAGAAATATAAAATAAATACAAAAATAAAACTTTACGTACCGAATTGTCGAAATGTACTCGTAACAACAAATCGAGCTATTATCATCAATTTCCGCATAAGAAAACCGTAAAATATCTAAAGATGAAAATTATAAGCGTGAAAATATTGTTGGCACGTAACAGTTTACGTAACAGTAACAAATAATAAGCAGGAATGCGCGATCTTGATTTTATTAATGCTAATAAACAGTTATTGCTCAATTGTTAATGTTATGAAATGAAATAAAAATAGCAACCGAAATGACAGATCATCAACCCATACTTTAGATCGAACTTTTAAAGAATCTTTTATATTTTAAAGAATAGTTTTATACTTAAAAGCAAATGGTTTTATGGATATTATTTGGTTTTATTATCAGGATATTAAAAATAGTTTCCTCTAAACAATCATATACAGGTTATAAGGAAAGGGTATGCTAAGCTGAAAAGGGCTCATGGTACTCATCATTATGAACAACTTTTACTATGGGACCAGCCCTGAAATCGAGAAAAAATATATCAGCTGTTTCATAGAAAAATGCCATTGACATTCGACAAAATGTATGGAACAGCTGATATTTTTTCTCGATTTCAGGGTTGGTTCCATAGTAAAAGTTGTTCATAATGATGAGCACTACGAGCCCCTTTCAGCTTAGCATACCCTTTCCTTATAACCCTGTATAATGATTTAAAACTGATCAAAAGTAGTGCTATCCTCGACTTAGACTACAATAAGAAGACAGCGATATTTTACACTAATAGTTTAGTTATATAAATAAATTAAGTTTATATAAAAAATTCAAAATCGTATAATGTAATTTTTTAAATCACAAAGTTATTTTGTTACGCTGTCATATTGACAGCCTCAGACTATTCAGTTTACTGATAAGACTTCGGCATTTCTGTTTCTAAGGTTATTTTCACAACCCGATAATTGGTCAATGTTTTCTGGCACACCATTTTTTTTTAAATTACAGATCAAAAGCTCACCGCGACTAATATTCAAGGAGGTTGTTAATATAGTGGGTGTGTATGAACGATGATGCTGTGATGTTACATAGCAATGCAGCCCACGCAAAACGCAGTCGGCAAGGTCGGGCCAACGCACATTAGGTAGGTGTTAGTCATTGAAACAGATACAATGCCTGCAGACTTAGAATATATATAGTGTTTACATTTCCTTGTGAACCTATAAAGTTGTCCGTCATTGACAAATACGTACCTGACGACATCTTTACTAAGAATAGATGTGAAGTAAGTAAGTCGCAAGCTGGCTGTTGTTTCATTTGTGTAAGTACTAAAATCCAATTGTAATTTTGCCATAGACTGCAAAATGTCCATAGAAAGATTATTTTCGATTGTAGCACTGATACGGACCTAGGATGTCGCTAGTGCTATAATATAGTGAGTTGGAAGTTTTCCTAAGAAAAATAAAATAAATATGTGACATGATCGTCACCATCGGCTTGACTTGAAATAGAAACCCAAGCTATTATTATAATAAATTTAACACTATTAATTAAAATGAATGTATAAAAAATTGCGACTTAATATTATAACCCTAAGACAATAAAGGAAATAGGAACTATTTTAATAAAACGGGAATATTGAGCCAGTTATTGCGATATAACAATGCAACCAGGTGCAATACAAGACGAGGTAGCGCACGCGTCACGCGTATAGAATTCCTTGATAAAGATTACCGAATGGGATCAAAACTATAGACGGAATAACCAACTCAATTAAACATGACTATTCCCGTTTTATTAAAATAAAATGTGTCAGAACCACGTCAGTTTTCACAGTGAAATAGAAATTATATACGTAGCTGTCATTTAATTTTTCTATGGCACGACCAATGAATTCTCAGTCCAAGCTGATTTCGTTAACGAAACGTTCGATTTTCGTTTCGTGTAACGTTTACAAAAAAAAAAACACCTATTTTTTGTGAGATATCAACTTCAAGAGTGCGACATTACCCAATGTAAATTTCACTTTCGTATCCCTTCCGTTTGTAACTCACTCAACGTGACATTTAATTTTAATATGAGCAATGACAAAAAGGCAAGTGGCCACTCCCCTTGAAACGTGAGATGTGATGTCAAACATTGCCACACGAGGAAAAGTTTTGATACCCAACGGTTACCTACATGCCAATTTAAAAAAAAACAGTTGAAATTGTTAAGTAGTGATGTTATATGTACAATAAAATAATACTGATCAAATTACTTAACTACAAAAACCTGCAATGTACACTATTATTATGAAACCGTGATGTACAAAAGGAAATAATTCATCATCAAATCATAATTTTTATAGAACAGAGAAGATTTGCATGTAAGAAGTCAAATTCGCAATAAACCTTTCAACATTGCACAATTATCTAATTTTCTATTTTATGTGCACTTATGAGTATAGAAAAGTAAGCGGGCTTAATTAAATATTAACGATGTATTTAATAAAACTCAATTCTTATAATATTTTTCACTTTACTAACCGATACTTATTACGTGACGTATTTTTGTAGTGGTAGAGCTCTCTTGCAGAGTCCGTCTGGGGAAGTACCACACCTTCGCCAGTTATTCAGTTGTTATATTTAACTTCTAACATCTCTTCCTGACGAGCACAGTGCATTGCCGCGCATAGTGTTGAACTATTGAAGTTCAAAATTCTGGGTGGCACTGAACTGTTATGTGCAAGCGTGTCGCTAAACATCAGGTGAGAGACTTGCTCGTATAGTCACCGAATAACAAACAAAAAAAAAAAAAGCGTCTACGTGATCATTTGGATTTCGTTCATCTTACTTCAAATAAAAATACGATTAAGTTTAGCTCTTCATCATTCATCGATTTTGAAGGTTTAATTGGAAGCTTTACTGGCCAAGGTCGGCGTCTCTTTCATTAAACAGAAACAAGCAAGGACAACGACTTGGATAACTTCTTTCATCAAAAACTTTAGAAATCAGTCGGCCTAAAACAAGTAAAACAAAAAGCCCTCGACGCACAACCACGTAAATTCCGTGGTCGTTCTAAATTATCATTCATTCGATAAACGAATCGTCACGTAACAAGACTCGATATTTATAGATACGATAGCTCAGATAATATGTTCAGTTAGCAATGCATCGCGACTGCAGTTTTTGTCACGAACACACGTCAATGTCAGTTAGAGATCGTGACTAATGTGGTAAATATTCAGGTATCTCATTCATGTTTGAGAACTGGAAAATTTTATTGTTTTTTTTTACTAGTCTAAGGTCATTGGTGCAGTTTCGGTAATTTACTAGATTTAGCTTGCAGTAACATAATTGTGAGATCATAAAAATCGTATTAAAACGTTGGGCAAGTACTTAACTTTGTAGGACAGTTGACACCTGTCTATGCGCCAATTGTTACAGGTTTAGTTATCATCATCATGACGTCCACTGCTGAACAAAGGCCTCCCCCTTAGAGCGTCACACCGACCGAGATGCCACTCAAGAACCTTTCTTCCCATCCCCATCGGTTATCGGTTCTTCTAGTGATGTGGCCTGTCCATTTGCAAACCCTGAGAGCTATGTCGGTGACTTCGGCGAATATCGTCGTTCCGGCTTGTATCGCCCAAAGAAACTCCAAAATCTCCCGCTCTCAATCGCCCGCTGTGCGACTCTGAGTTTCTCCAAAGTTTCTTTCTTACAGGTTTAGTAGTGTTACAAAAAAATAACATTATCATCCGCCAAAATTAACTTTTTTATGTGTCTCAATCATCTTGTTTAGCTCATACCTTGTTAGGTGATAAAATAAACATTAAAAACTACAACTTTGGCCTTAAAGCTGACCTCAAGGAAACTTACATAATACATTGTTCGACCAAAATTGGCAAAGTTAACGTATTTTAAATTTCATTTTGAACTTTAATTCATAAGTAATAGGAGTTGGAATTGAGAACTTTAACAAAGGTTATCTCTGCAAAATGTTTCCAAAGGAGTGCAACACCATCCGCTTATAAATTCGTTAAAAGATGGCCTATAGATAATGTTAACGGTAATTCAAACATACATATAATTAATTGTAGAATGTCGAAATTAACAGTTCACCTCATAAGCATCAAAAATTGCACTTACGTCGTTGTCTCCCTGGTCTGACGAATAATCTGAAACAATATTGCTAATTAATAAAGGATTACCATACTAAATACTTAATTGTAACTATTGTACTCGCAATTCTTGTTTATTTTAAATTCCATTATTTCTTACCATAATAATACAGTTATTATGGAAATAATTGAAATATTTTAATAGTAGAATGGACTGCTAAATTATTTCGGAGCATTTACCAATTAAAGCTCTTAATTAGTTCATCTACTCGTCAATAGATGGCAATAAAATAAATTTCCCAATACAACGCAATGTCGCATGCGTGCCGTACATTGCACGCACAGAGCTTACGAAATCTCTTTCACAGTGATTTAATTGCCAATCTCATTACTATTGACGAACGTAAACAACTAATGCCATGATTTGATACGTGGGCCGACTTGTTCATTGTTAGATTCCATGAGATTTGCATACTTTCGCAATAGACACGGACACCCAGGTGCTCGATTGCAAAATGAGACAGGTGGCAAGGCAGGTTTGTCCATTGTCCTTGCTATTCTGAAAATGCGGACCGTGACTTAAAAATCAGGATAATATTATCTTTAAATTAAAAAATGTTTAGATATTCAAAAATCAATGCCCCGGGTGAGGATCGAACTCACGACCTTAAGATTATGAGACTTACGCGCTGCCTACTGCGCTACCGAGGCTGATAAGATAACGTTAGAAATAGGTTATTTATTTTGTAGTAAATAGCAACACTCATACTACAGTTTAGCTCTATGAGTAGGTGTCCTTTCTTTCTATTCTAGGTAAGTATTCTATTCTGTTTTGTTTGATTAATTATTTTTTTGGAAATTAAAGGGATAAAATAAGCAATACCTATCCAAGGCAGAGCACACGCGCACGTTGGTATCATCCTACAGCTGGTGTGTCGAGAAGCATCACTTTCACTCAATTATAGATATGTCGATGTCGGCACGCGAAGTGGAATCGGATCATCGGAAACTATTTTATGGTTCTGCTAGATAACGTACAGACTAGGTACTCAGCTAATTAAAAGTTGTACATTAAGGCCAGGTTGCACCGTGTAAGTTACCTATTAACTAGTCATAGCTGCAGTTAAAATTTTCATTAAGCAGAAAAATGTGTTGTACCATTTTAACTATCGTCAAAATGTCGGAAAACACTTGCTGGCTAAACTTCATGGTTAAAGTTAGTTAATTTAACAGTAACTTTAACTGGGATTATGGTGCAACCCAGTCTAAGAGAAAAAGCTTTAATTTAGCTTGCAATGCTTGTATGTATGTAATTAGGTATGTAGGTACAGTACTCGTCTAACTCCGTTTTTCATGTGCAGCGTAAGGTCTATTTTAGAATTATAATAAAAATAGATGATCGCGTGCGATCATGGTTGTCCACTCGACATCCATGGACTTAACTACAAATCAAAATTTAAAAGTATAACAAGTAATAAGTATAATAAGTAAGTAATAAGTGAAAAGTATGTATCTTCGTTTTCCATTCGCACGATTGTGAGGTGTGGCGTCGCTGGTCTGGCGCGGAGTAGTATCATTTAAAATGTGAATGATCTAAGTGTTCTGAATACCCCTCTATGAATACGGCATTAGACCAATATGGTAGCCAGCGGGCCAGCGAACACTATGCAAATTGCAAATGGAGTTTTGGCGGGAACGTGAAGAAATCGTGTCGCGTCATTTTATTATTTTCCAAAACTTGTGTTATTTCGAGTGTTAATGTGTAAAAACGGTGAATTTTTACCCGTTAAGTGTTCGTGAACATGCACGAGTGTTGGTGAATGGTATAATGTCGTGAAACGTGAATTTTCGTGTTGTTTCCAAAACTCCATGGAAGGCTCTAGTAAAGTTTTCACCATTTTTCTGGGGCATGACTTGGACTTGACCGTGACTTGCTTTGCTCGATTTTGACTGTAACTATGTCTTGTTTGATATTATTTAACAAAACTTGAAAATATATAAGTATACTTGACACTGGCAAATGCATAAGATGTGCGACGCCAAAATCCTCTCAGGAGGAAAGAGAAAAAAAAAACACTATGCAAGTCCAATTAAGCAACATGAGTTGGTAATTTAATTAATTTTTTAAAAGAATTGTGATTTACATTGGGTACGATCAACTATTTTACCCACCGTAAGGCCAGGCTAGAAATATTTTTTTTGAAAAAATAAACATTACTATTCCTTTATTCTTATTTAATTAGGGTATTAGAAATATCATCTACTCTTATAACCTAGAAGGGCAGCGAGCTAATTCGTATTTAGGGCAGTTTTTATTTAAAAAACATAAACACATACCCCAAAAACTGTCACCTGAGTTACCTGCATTCAGTGTTATATAAATGGTGAATGAAACACGAAAACTTTATTCAATATTATTTATTTACTCTTGCATGCATAATCGAATATTTTGGAAAAATCAGTCTTCATAATATTCTTAAATTTAAGTACAAAACTAACTCACATTGGTCTTTTGCGTTACCTTTATACAAAAAATTATAGCTAATTCTTAATAAATCTAAATATAAAAGAAGTACAAATAGAAATGAATTATTTATAGAAGCTCGCCAACTGTAAGAATAAAGTACTGGTAATATAAATATATAATGGAGAGAAATTAGCATTTTATGATCGGAAATATAATGTTTATATTGGGGACAGTAAGTAACTCCAGAGACAAAATTTGGGTAACGCTTAAGACATACTATAAAAATATTGGTATAAATAATGGACGGCATATAATTGAATACACTTACCAATCATTTGTTATAAAAATTAAAAAATAAACTTAATAAATCGACAACAACAATCATTTTGGATATTCCAATCTCACTTTTCGAAAATATCAATAGGGGTTTCAAATTTGTATTGCCCTTTTCCCAATAAGGCTGGTGTTGGCAAGATTTTTATAATGTCTTCATAACTGACATGGCTCATATCATTCGTATCAATTCGGTCCTGCTGAATGAAAATCATCAAACCTAACATCACCCATCGATCTATGTTTGTTATTTTCTTTGTTATGCTCTTGATCTGGCTCTTCACCATCACTATCAGATGAAGATCCATAAATTGCTCTATAAATACTCGGAAGTGGCTGTATATTTTGAATTTCTTTCAGTACAGCAAGCGGCACGTGATCATCTGATATATCTGGAGAATAATATCCAGAGAGTTCCAATCTCACTTCTTTCGAGATCTCCGCGTTTTCTGGTCTTGTTGTTTCGACGGTCAGCTCTGTCGCGGAACTCACGGACTCGATATTCACCTTATATGTTTTGGGGTTGAGAAAGTTGCAAAATCCTCTATTCGACGATTTACAAAAGCAGGTAAGCCACCTGTACTTCAACGAATTTCGTTCTTCTGTAAATATTTGATGGACTTGTAAAGTTCCATTAAGTCGTGGGATTGATTTTGGCAGCTCACCTTGAACTTTTTGAATATCTTTTTCTTCTATTAGGAATAGCTTGATCTTACTGGCGCCATTCAATTTATTCATAAATTCTTGTGCATTGGGAATGTCCTTACCTGTAGCAACAATCTTATCAGCAGTGCGCTTTAGAAAACCTCCGATTCCATCCGCAGGGCCTTTACTATGGCCCGCTTCGAAGAAAGACCAGGTGGTAGCAGCAAAATCATAGTCAAAGTATTTTGTGCAAAGCAAGTAAAAGTTTTGCTTCTGCCGGTATTGTGTCGACGGACCATCAGAAAAAAAAATTAACAGTATCCACAGCTTCATGTTCATATCTTACCCATTGCAAGATTGGGTGTAAGTGTGTCCAGATGGCGGCAGGCTGGTGACAATTTGACGATGAAATTGTACAAAAAGAGTTCGCTAAATATTTATTTTCGGTGTCGTAAGTATAAACCATAACTGTATGCAAGGACACTTGGTTCCGAGAGCCTCCAAAAGCCTCCAGCTGATACTGAGACATTGTGGTTTTTATGACTTTTAATTTTCTCATCTATGTATTATAAATTATCATTACTAAAGCAACTAGAATCCAGGTCCTTATATACAATTTGTGTACATGTCGTGTGTGATAGCATCATCAGTACCTCGTGGAGTGTTTATAACTTACACTTCGCGACATGGTGGAGATGCTGGGATCGAACCCGGGGATTCGAACTGGACTTCTTCGTGATATTTACAATTATAGTTTTCACTGAAATCGACTATAATTGCGCACTCATTAGGTTGTAGATTGTTTAGGCACTCCCGAAAATTGTGAAACTGGATTTTGATATTAAAGACATTTTTTTTAAAGCGGATAATATCTTCCTCAAATGTTTGTAATAAGCGCGCAGCATCAACACATTGTTCTTCTTTCACATTTTTCATTGACTTGAAAATTTTCCCATCTTTTTCATACTTTTCTTCCTTTCTTATCCATTCACTGTACTTTATGGCACCAGCTACTTTTTCTTCTGCATATTCTATCCTTTTGTCTTTGCATGTCTTACAATTATTGTACATACAATCCTTAGACCGATCGTTGCAAACTGTGCTTTTAATAATTGCATTCAAATCGTTGGTTTTGAGGACACCTTGTTTTTTCAGTGCTTGAGCCTTGTACTTGATGTTGGCATGAGTTTTACACAAGCATGTTTCTCTAGCATCGACTGATGCACTTTTGACGAAAAATGGGCGGTTCTTTGTGAAATAGTAGTATGAGCAAATCGTGCCAAGGTTTTCTTCTTTAAAATCTCTATGTAGTTTTCGCATTGTGTCCAACAAATACCTCTTCTGTACTTTCTCGCGGTTCCGAGTCACTGTTTCTTTTTTAGCAGCTGTAGCTCTGGAGATATCATCACGGAGGAAAAAATGGATGAATTTTTTTCTTAAGTAGCACATGGCTTAGTGTCGTTTTCTTTTTAGCGTACTGTCTGTTTAAACCCAATGTTTCTCGGAGTAATACTGTTTTCTTTCTGGATTTTTCTATGTTATAACTTTTAAAAATAATTTTGAACAATCCTTTCTCCTTATGGCTCTTAATCCTTTCATATCGCTCTTTAATCGAATTTGTCAATAGCTTATAATGTTGTTTCTCTTTTGGATCTTCAGATTCTCTTTTTTTAATCTTGTATCTATTCAGTCTTTTCTTGTACTTCTCACAGTTTTTCTTCAATTTCTTGTTTTCTTCTTGTAATTTTTTGTTGTACTTTTAGCCTCTTCGTATTTTTCGGTGTTCTGTTTGAGTCTCTCCCTGTACCTCCTTTGTTTTTCAGCCGCCGATAGTCGCGCCATTTCACGTCAAATAATATTTCTGAAAATATTATTTCCAATTTATATTTGTATGTACTTACCACCTACCTTTTTACTATAACTTTAGTCATAATAAATAAAGTAGTAACAAGTAGTTTGAAAATTTGTTGAAATAGAGTAAATTTTACTTTATGTGCTACAAGCTAATCCCATTAGTACGTAAATGTCTTAGGAGTTACCAAGAATGTCTATAGAGTTACCGCCAAAGTAACTCAGTATACAAGTAACTCAGCAGACAATCGGAGCATTTTCATGAAAAGAGCACATTATAATTTGGTTATGGTACTCGGCGTAAACTTTAATCGAAAATATATGTTAGGTACTACAAATACATCTGATTATATTAAATAAATAATAAACTTACATCGAAAAATCGCGGTCACTCAGTAGACGACACAAAAAGGCACGCACTCTCTCTGAACGTTCTTCGAGGACTGGCGCCTCGACGGCGCTATCAAAGGACACCGCCGCGCCATGCGAGCGAAAGCAAACATAAATGAAGCTACCTACGGCAAACAGTGCCATCTATGTGTCTCCGGGTGAAATTAACGAGTGTAACTCAGTATACGAAGGTAAAGTCATTCCACTAAGGGACGCAGATTTGATATTTTTTTTTTTAAAAAGGGATGAGGCCTTTTTGTTCTTTGTTATGTACACGATAAACTATAATATACCAACTTGTTGTGTAATAAAAGTTAACCGAAAGCAAGAAGTATAAGTTAATTTAAAATGTAAGTTCACATGGTGAATGTGGGCTTCGGACAGCAATATTTTGTATGGAGCGAATTTTTCGTGTACTGAGTTACCATAAAATATCATGGAAATTAAAGATTTTCGAGAACGTAATCAAGTTTCCCGTAGTGCCTAATAATCTTAGATACTATTGTTATATTTGTTATGTATGTAACTATAACCATATAGCGTATTTTAATTAAAATATGTCGGGGACAGCAAAGTGTGGGTAAAATAGTTGATTGACCCATTGAGGAAAGAATTAAAATATGTTTTACTACAATCATTGGGCTTATCCCGTAACTCTGAAACCGATAGCGAGAGTTGCGCGAGCGGGACCGTGCATAGAGCGACTACGTTGGTACGAGCGAGATGGCATGCTCTCGCAATCAGAATCACGAACGTTTCAAAGTTAGAGGATAAGCCCGCATGCCGGGAATTCACCTCTTATTTATTAGACTGAGAGATGCGGGACAATTTATTGACTTCGTGTTTCGAATCATAACTATTCGAATGTTCTGGACTTTTTCAGGAAATGGGTAAATTTCGAATAATAATTTTAGTTATGCCTATTATTTATTTCTTGGTCGATTTTCGTTCATTTTATTAGACAAATACCTACCTATTTGCAATAATTAAGTGTTATCAGTAAGAGTTAAAAACTTACCGCGTTATTTTCTGAAAAATATCTGTAGGCAGAATGTTTATGGATATACTACTGCTAATAACTACTAGTACTAATACTAAAAGATTATTTTCTGTCCACTTTACTATAATCTATAATGTATTACATGCACAGAATTCTCCTTATAAATTACATGATAATAATTATGGAATAATTATGACTATAATGTAAGCCTGGTATAATGCAGTATGACAATGACAAACCTAACATTTATAACTAACAATTGACCGATTACGTACCTGATTTTTTACGCATCCAAAGTAAGGTTTGCGTATTAATACGCGTGTATTTTCAAATCAAAATAAACTCTAACACTTGGGCACAGTGGTAAGAATTCTATAGAGTTTTGGTTATGGCATTGCAGGATGTTGGCATCTCAAATACTCAATAATGATTTCTTGTAATGACGTCTCAATAATACTAAGACATTAAGGGATTTTAGGTCAGGGTAACTGGTCAGCCTTGTTACGGCTGTTTTTATGCAGTGTTCATATTCCCAATTTTAAATAATGAATCTGCACCGATTAAGATAGGTAAGTTATTAATATAATAATATATATTGATTATTATATCAATATGAATATAATAAATATATTATTATTTCCTGTGTGACAAGTCTTAATACCCAGTATAAAATCACTTTTTTTTAATTTAAGTACTTAGTCCGAATCTCGCGTTATTGGATGATTGGAGAAAATTTTGTCCCTAAAGATTATTTATTTCAGGTTTTAATATTATAATATTATTTATTTAAACTGTACTGTATACTTATAAAAAATTGAATTTGTAGCAGATTAAAAATGAGCTTATGCCTGCCTCAGTTTTTCATGTTGTTAACTCATTAAAACATACCCAATAGCGCCATGTCAAGAACATTAGCTTTTTGTGGATAACCATCACGTATTAGATCACCGCGAGTCGCGCAAGGTTAAACCTGTTTGAAGAGTTTATGCAAATTGATAAGTAAACAGATGGACAACTGCAGAATTACATTTGACAGTGAAAATAACAGTACGCCCTACCTAACACGCTCAGAACATGGATTTGCTTAATTGAAAACAAAAAAATATAAAAATTACCCTGGCATGGCACTGACCTTTGTTAACTCGTCGTGAAAACATAGTTGATGAGACTCTAAGCACAGAACATATAATAATACTCTAACCCGAATACTGAAACGTTTGTTAACTTTGATCACAGATTAATTCTAATACTGCCTTTGTCTGGCACTAAGGAAATGACAAAGACAGTAATAGACTTAATCTGTCGTCAAAGTTAACAAACGTTTCAGTATTCGGGGGTAAGGGCTACTCCGCAGGCATGAGGTAATCGTCGTTGTTTCTGTCCCTGTCACTCTTCTGTTCTTTCTAATTAGATTGACAGTGGTATTCGTATCTATTACATAAACATAGGCTATCTAGATATAGAGAAGCTGTAGCGAGCTTTACAACTCTACAGGGTTATAAGGAAAGAGTATGCTTAGCATAAAAGGGCTTATAGTACTCATCATTATGAACATTTTTACTATGGGACCAAACCTAAAATCGAGAAATAAAATCAGCTGTTCCAAAGAAAAATGTCAATGACACTCGACAAAATGTATGCTGTTTATTTTTCGATTTAGTCCCATAATAGTTGCTGTTCACAATCATGAGTACTATGAGCCCTTTTCTGCTTAACATTTAGCAAACCCTTTCCATATGACTGCCCCGGTGGCTCAGTTGTTAGTGAACCTACGTTCTGTGCTTGGGGGCGTGGGTTCGATTCCCATCTAGGACAAACATTCATGTGATGAATATTTGTGTTTGTTCTATGTCTGGCTGTTAATATCTATATAAGTATGTATTTAAAAAATATCTATGTACGTATATCAGTCTCTGGCAGCCATATTACAAGCTTTGCTTAGTTTGGGGTCAGATGACCGTGTGTGCAATAATGTCCCAGATATTTATTATTATTATATTTATATAACCCTTATAACGTCATATCAGTGTACTCTATTTCTTAAAAGATACGTGTCTGTACCATGTTTAATCTGTGCTCTTATATTTCACCGTAATGATTGCGAAGCTGGGTGTCGTTTGCAGAATTTATGTAAATAAGTGTTAGCTAACTAGGACTGTTATGGCATGCATAAACATGTTATGAGGCGGCAAGGATTTTGAGACAAGTGGGAAGACCCTTAACAAATGAATTGTCAAGCGATGCCTCTCTTAAAAATGATATAAAAACAGAGAATTCCCAATTATACGTATATTGTAGTTTTTTGAGTAAAATCAGCAGAATAGAAAAATACCTGATGGTTCTTCAAACAAAAGAGCAAATATTATAATTGACACTAAAATTTGATTTGCTGTACGAAAATGGACGTGATTTTGAATCACCCGTATTATTAACACAAAATGTCACAACCTCGTTACCTAAAATCCTAATGAAATACTAATGATTTACGGACTCGCGAATCATTTTCTCCAGGCCCTGAATGAGTCTAGCTCCACTCGTTTGCCTGGTTGGCTTAGTATTACACCATATAATTATGTCTAGTTTATAAGGTAGGTATAAGTTACTGTTTCTCTGTCTCTGTCTGGGTGTTTGTCGCGTTATCACGGCTAAGCGGCTGAACAGATCGAGCTGAATTTTTGCATATATATTAAGCTTAAAGATCGGAGATGGACACTTTTTTTTGTAGGTCCGCGCGATCGAAGTCGCGTGTAACAGCTAGTTTGATAATATATACTTACCTAGGTACAGCCACCATTCAAAATACAACTTAATACAGTGTATTTTTATTGCAATCTATATAAAGGGGATAGCTACATGTTAGTAAGTTTAGATCGGTCAAAATAAAGCCGCAACGAAGAATTACAAAAAATATTTTTTTCGAAAATGATGAATCAACACGTGGGCTTATCCCGTAACTCTGAAAGCGATAGCGTGAGTTGCGCGAGCGGGACCGCGCATAGTTCGACTAATTTGGTACGAGCGAGATGGCATGCTCTCGCAATCAGAATCACGAATGTTTTAAAGTTAGAGGATAAGCCCGCAAATTGAAAATGAACTACAAGATACCATAAACAACGATTCCTATAACCTTGAAGTGATCCAAGGCCAGTAGATGATGGTGTTTACTGTTTACGCAATGCAAATTGATGCAACGACTTCAAAATGGTTAAATGACACATCTTCACGTAATCTGAGGACGTTAAAAATCACTTACATGCGCTGCTAAGCGCGGGTAATTATGACATCAGATGAGAAGCCAATGTAGGGCAGTAGCATGGTAGCAGATGTAAGTAATTAGGTAAACTTAATAGACCTGATTGCTCTTAGTTATTATTTAAAGCTTTAAAAACTTTATTTTATTTATATTCATTGTCACAATTATTTCTGGTCATCATAACAGGCCAACATAACAGTAACATAACAGCACGAATCTCTGAAATGAATCTGAATCTCTGAATCTCAAGCTGTAGCTCAGTTCAGAAATCCGAAGCCCACGGAAATTTTAAGGTCAATTTTGGAAATAAAGAAATGTTGAATTTGAATTTATTATAACTGTCGTGAAGCTGACTTGCCCTAGGCTAAGTCTCGGAGAGTACAGACCACCTAAAAGTTTTAGTATAAATATGGCCTAAATTAACTCAACTTACTTTACTGCCGTTTTCAAGTATTAGATAAAAATTCATATAGAAACGTAATTTTCCAAGGTGATATAACAGATATATTATTATAGCACTACACCTTTTTGGCTTATTGAGAGAAAATTGAAACATACGTACACACTGTACATATTAAGCTTTTATAGGCCAGTTCAGAGTTCTTTGGACTTCTAAAAAAATACTTCAGAAACAATGGTTTTTTTTCTGGTAGTCTTTTATCCAATTACTTAAATCACAAAAAAACAACGACTATACTTTGGTGACACTTCAAAAATTTTACATTCGATCATTTTGGGAACATGTCTACGGAATACTACGAATAAATAGGTATGTGTCTCGATTCGACACAGCGATTTGTTTTAAATAAAAATAGTTTTGTTAAAAAATCTTGTAACATTTGCTTGGCCGTGACCAACTGACACAAGTTCACTCGAGGAAAATTACAGTGTATCATTTACCTTGCCGACTATTTACACAAATGTACACCTTCACTCAATGGGAATGAGTTACGAATGTTTGTATGTGTCATATCATTCACAACGGTGAGTAGTTACAATATTATCTAAATAATAATTGTGACAAGTTTGTTAATAAGAATATGAGTAAGTCTAAGTGTTGACAAAACCTTTCTACAAGTTTGAAATAATGTATTTCAATCAAAGGGTACAAATTGCCCATAATTGACAATAACATAAATTACTATAAACTATTTCAAGGCACACAATATAAGAATACTATTAATAAATATATATTTTTCTGCAATTATGAGTAGATAATTATGTTTTTTTTATATATTTAAAAACACCAATTATTGCTGGACGCTTTTTAGTACTAAAGAAGTAATAGTGCTTATGAATACTATTAATAAATATATATTTTTCTGCAATTATGAGTAGTTAATTTTTTTTTTTACATATTTAAGAACACCAATTATTGCTGGACGCTTTTTAGTAGTAAAGAAGTAATAGTGCTTATGAACAGAAAATTATTGCTTGGTGTTCAATTACTTACAAGAAAATGCAGGTAACATTTTATTGGCTCCTATTAGATTTCTAATATATTTAACATTATTTATAGAGGTATAAATATAAATAATAACTCGAAAATAAATTACATATTGAGCTATATATCCGCTTTACAGGAAGAGTTTTCTTCGTGTCAATACTTCAAAATACAATAATTTTGCCTGATGTATATCGTTTATTACAAAAATCCAAAAAATACTAAATTTCTTTATTTCCAACCTTAAAAATATATGTGGGCTTCGGATCTCTGAACTAAGCTAAAGCTTGTATTATAATGAAATATATAATGTGTTATGATGACCAGAACTAAATGTGACAAGGAATATAAATAAATTGAAATAAAATTTCGAAAGCTTCTCGTGTGAGAATTTATTTGTGAGTACTTAAATGAATTTCATATCGTAGAACTGAACTTTTATTTATACCATATCCTCATGAATCTGTCAGTTATTTTGTAACATTCTCAAACCCTTATTTTTGTTAAAACAGCATTAGTACTTGCTTTGTGTTTTGTCAGTGTCTTGAACTAATATAGCTCGAATTTATAAAATTGGTGAAGGTTATAGACATATTTCTCACTAAATTTAGTAAAACCCATTACATAACAAAAGTACCACAACATACATCAAAGCAAAGATAATCAATTAAGAAAACAGCCATGGCAAGGTTAACACGAGTGCCCTAAAAGACCTTTAAGGGCAGAGTAAAGGCTTACTCAATACTTGATCGTAATTACTGTTTTTTATTAAACGATATAATAACAAGAACAAGAATGATTACAAGTTTTTGTTGAAGTTTGCTACTTTTGGAAGAGTTTTTATTAACTAAAGATAATGTGTTGGCGTGAGGTATAAAGAATCACGAATTTGCAATTTTTATTAATTATCTTGAAGATGATACAATGTTTTACACATTAGATTTTGGTATTGAATGCTGAAATGTATTTCGTGATGTTTAGTTAAGAAATATCGAATCTGATCGATTACTAAAATATTATTTGATTATGAAACGTACTCGAGCAACAAAACGAAGGTATTCACTATTCACTGGAAAAAAAACACGAAGTCGGTAAAACATATTTACAATCTCAGATCAGAGAATTGTTTCTCTGATCTGAGTTTACAATAATGATTGACATGAAGCCAAATAAACTGTAACTCTATGAACAAGACTTAATAAATCAAGAATTTCGGTATATCTAGACTAGAGTAGAATACTAATCTAGACTATTAAATACTTACGTAGATAACGAGGCTACATTTTACACTTTTTTTATTCCTCACTATTTCGTTTTAAGTCGTTAATTAATTAAGTTACTTATTCGGTACGTAATTAACAGCAATAACTAAACTCATACATTTACCAATCACCGTATTAGTTTACTCTCGGTTTACTCTAATAGGAATTTCTGCCATTAAGGTGCAACGTTTCGCTCAGCGCGCGAAATTAAAATTTTCTTGCGTTTTTTGTCAATTATAGCTTAATTACTCATCGAAGATTCATGAAAACTAATTTTGCGATAATAAATAGATTGTTTCGAGAAATTACACTAATCAAAAATTCAAGTTGAAAGCTAGTATAAGTACATTTCTCACTAAACCAAAAACCAAGATGAAAATCAGCTTATTGAGATTTGTAGCTAAACCAATGCTATCTAGGTGATCATTTTACCCGTAATTTCTTAAAACAACTTTTTTATTGGCGCGAAATTTGTTTCAATAAATCCACGATGAGTAATTAAGCTGTAATTGACAAAAAACGCAAGAAAATTTAAATTTCGCGCGATGTGCGAAACGTTGCACCTTAAACTGCTTTGCTCAGACTGTGAAATAACATAAAAACTGGGCTAATTAAAACCGCTGACACAATTCCATTGGCTCAATACGACTGGTTGCCAGTTGCAAAATACCACGTACTTAGAAAAAATGTCAGCTCGATTTATACTATACACGCTTACGCCTGCGACTTACTTCTGAAATAATTATGACAATATGAACAATTTTACTATGACACCAACCCTGATATCGAGAAAAAAAAACTTGTTTTGTTTTGTTTCTGTTATAGACAAATGACAATGAAACTCGACAAATGTATGCAACAGCAGGTTTTTTCTCGATTTTAGGGTTGGTCCCAAAGTAAAAGTTATTCACAATCATAAGTACTACGAGTCCCTTTCGGCTTAGCATACCCTTTCCTTATAACCCTATATAAATAGTAGAACAAACCCTTTTCTAGCAATCAACTCACAGACCTAACCGCACGTGATGAGAAGAGAAATTTGGACCCAACACTCCTCAAATGGTATAGATGAGAAATGAAAACGGATTTTGCCGAATTCCTCTCCTAAAGGGGTAAAATTGACCCCCAAAGTTTGAATGAAAAAAAAAATGTTTTTTCATGCTAAGACAATAAAACTCGGTTTGTTTACTCAGTATCAAAAATAAAGAAAGGTATCTCTCAGGATTTTTCTAGATTCAACCCCGAAAGAGGTGAAATGAGATGTTTCATTTACGCCTTTCATTTACGTGCGGGCATGCTTGTATAAAATAAATACTAAGGACAAGTTAGTGCCTAAATTACAACTTATTGTTACATTTTTTTTTAATGTAATTTGGTGACGAGACGAGCAAGTCGCTCACCTGATCTTAAGCTTCACGCTTGCCCATAACAGTTCAGTGCCACCCAGAATTTTGAACCCTAACAGTTCAAAATCACGCGCGGCAATGGACTGCGCTCGTCACCCTGAGATATTAGATGTTAAATCTCTGTGCCCAGTAATTACGCTGGAAACATTGCCCTTTAATCCGGAACACAGTAATGTTTGCACACTACTGCTTGACGGTACAATAAAATATGACAACTAATTAATAAGATAATATTAATAAAAATCACTTACCGATATTATTATAAAAATAAAGTTTCCGTTCCCTATAATGTTTAAATGGGGGAAAAAGGAATCGCACAAGGCACACAAATTACACCAGTAACTATAGTTACCGTTGGCGCTTTACCTAAATATTTTTAAGTAATGATTTGTGATTTGAAAAAGGTCATGAAGATAATTTTCTTGGATTCATAAAACGAAATTTCACTATTACTTAGTAGAAAATAATCTAACGTATCTTTTTGTTTTAATAAAACGGGAATACTCACGTGCAAGGCAAGACGAGGTCGCGCGCGTGTCACGCTTAGCATTCCTTGACAAAGGTCACCGAATATGATCGAAGCTATAGTCAGAATAACCGACTCAATTTAAGTGAGTATTCCCGTTTTAAAACAAAATGTGTCAAAACCACGTCAGTTTTCATACTAACGTATCTTATTTATGGAATCCGGGACATCTTCCAAGCGTGGTCACCGCCTCGATGGTGAGATTACCGGATGAAATACCTCGGAAACCAGTTCCGCGCGGGCTTGCGTCATACACATACCACCTCTGGGGAAAATAATAGCTCGCTTGTAAATTATAACGTTATTCTAGCTCGCGACCCAACCTGGCTTTGCAGCAGGTTGGGTGACTACTTACATTCCAAAATGAAGTTACGAAAAGTTACTTTATGTACCCCCTATTTTTCTTTTTCTGCTGTACTTCTTCGCACACTACTATATCGTACCGCGTGTGACGTCACCGGCCAGCCCCAAAAGAATACCAGCGCTGGTTGTTTACAGCCAGCTTACGCAGATTTGGGGCCGGTTTCGTGACAAATATATAGGTACACTTCCTGTCTATTACGTGTATATTTAATTTATTATTATGTTTTTCTGTGTATCAGTATTTTTTGTTGCGAAATAAATATTTCTGTATTCCAAAAAAAAAAAAAATACTTTAAAAAATATACTATCAAGAAACCTATTCCTCTCTAACGAGAGTTCTATTTGTAAGAACATAAAATCGAATGACTGATTAGTTTATCGCAATCATTCCGACCGGTCAAGAAGAGTTAAAAGAACCAGGGCCCAGGAAATGACATATTCGTGTCGATTTCGAGATTCCAATCTCGATCGTCTCATATTCGAAATTCTTTTTTAGAATTGAGTAGCAAATGTTTCTGCCAAATATTATCAAAATCGGCCGGTAAATGGCGCCGCAGCAAAATTCCCCTTTTTTGGGGGAAATACCCTCCAATCAAAAACCGGCCGGGCCAAAAAAAAATATATTGTAGAACCTGTTTAACAAGTTTCGAAAATATTCGTTGAAAAAACCAAATTTAACCAGTTGTTGCAAAGACGTTCAATGAAAAAACCGATAACTCCCATTTGTTCTATGGGACTGGTTTATCCCAGTAGTGCATATTTCTATATATTATAAGTGTATTTGGCCAATTCACGTTGTATACCAACTTAGGTGTAAAATTTCCCAATCGTAACTATATAACAAATTGAAATGTAAATAATAGCTAAATTATCTGTAAATTATTATCTAAACTTAAATATATAAACTAAAACTAAAACTAGAAACAAAATTAAAATAAATACTTAAATAAATTAAATCTAAAATATCTATAAATAAAAAACCGCATTTAGGTCGCCAATAGTTATATTATAGAACTATTAAAAGTTAAAACGAAAACTATAGATATAGAAAGAACGAATAATATCTGGCTGACTTCCATTCTATAGAACTGTTGGTCCATGGAGCTGTAAAGCCTGTAGTTGTAAAGTGAAGCGTAAATAACGTAGTAAATGTAAGAATTTAATAAGATGTTGAAACGTGTCATTTATTTGTCGCATGTGTAGAGAATTAAACTAGTTTTAGAGGCCGTATTGAACTACTTTTGCTTATAAATTGATTTTTATTACTATAAAATTATAGGTTATCGCAGGTGCTTACATCACACCAACATTATGAATGCGAAAGTGTTCGTAAATACGTATAATTTAATATACTTCAAAGACTAGCACTCGTTATTCTAAGACGCACACGCGGATTTCAATAGAACTAGATAGAATGATAGATTTGTTATAGGCTACAGAGTATATTTTGTAACATTGATATTGTAATGTTTTATAAATAAACTATTTTTTTTCTATGAAAAACCCAGAGCTCAGGTCAGTATCCGCGGGCAGGGAACCCAAAAAGCTGCTGACGTTACCTCGTTGAATAGCAATGCTAATTCTCTGTCCGCGGTAAGCAACAGCCCTTCGGTCGTTTGAAAAAAAAAAACTATTAAGATAATTTCTTCTTTCAGACAATATAACAGATATCTTGTCTACAGCTCTTTTTTTCTAATATAGTAAAGTATTGTGTGGAAACAAATTAAAAACGTTTCTAATACTAAGGCAGACTATTCTAGTGAAAAATTAATATGAATAAGGTATTTTGATACCTTATAGAAGTGTAGAATTCCCACGGGAAGCCTTCGGATAGGAATAGAAGGCATGGGAGAACAAAATACATATTTTATTTTATTTGGACAACCAAACAGCCTTCATACAAATAAATTTAAACACCAGGATAATAAGAACACCTAGGCCAACGGAGGCTATCGCTTATAGAACAAACACGGTGCTAGTGCAAAACTACCTAACTTAAATTTACAAAAAAAAACAAACAATATGAAGGCGAGTGCCTGATTAAACAGAATATAGTTACAAAAGGTGATGATAAAGCCATACGAAATCATGAAACTAAAAGGTCACTAGCTACATTAAATATAAATAATATTATTATTCATTATTATTATTATATTTTATTTCAGAAAGGATGTGGTCAAACGCAAATCTACTCAGAATAAATGAAAATTACCAATAGGTACGACAATTTCTGAAAATACCACAATAAACGTATTTTTCTTCGGATATTACGTTATTATTTTGGTTTTTTCCAGAATGTTTGTTGAGAACATGGGCAGTTATGCAAGAGAACTATGTAACTTTGTACGTATATTTGAAGTCTTTACGTTTTACGTTTATTAATGTATTGCACGATTCCAAAAGTTTACTTATAAGGCGGATGTAAACCAATTTATAACCAAACTCCAAAACAAGATAGCATTGTAAAGTCAGCATCTATTATTGAATCTGTAGGTAGCCCGTTTCAGTCATTTCGCACAGTAACCAGCCTTTACCGGCCTATTGTTAGGGACGAGATAAATCAAAGAAACAATAGCTGTTTGTGTTGTATTGATTTCTTCATAGATAGGACAACAAATAAACTACATACTGTGTAGAGCATCAAATTGGATGATGGACAGTTACAATAAAACTTTATTATACACCAAAAAACAATTAAACTAAAAAATAAACAACAATAATTTAAAAAAAAAATATGGTAGTATAATGGGCGGCCGTATCGCCTAAAGCGATTTCTTCCAGACAACCTTTGGTTGGGCAGAAATGATTACTAAAAAAAAAGGTCGGTGGTGCAGATACATAAAAAAAAAAAAATTGGTGTAGAGTATGTTACACATTTCACGCATCACATATAAAATGCGTGCGAATGTCTGTGTATTTATTTACTTTCCACGATAAAATTGTTAAAGTCATCTTGAAGATTTTGACAAGATTTTATGTATGTGTTTTATTGAATTTTTATGTGATGATTGTAATCTCGATTGTAGCTTTTAATGTTTTTTTTTTTTTATTGTCTTTGATTTTAGATTTAAACTGGTTTTGATTTTATATAATGTAACCACGACTGTGGACTGGTTCCGAAATAAATGATTTTAAATTTAATTGTGTGCATTATGAGATTTAATAAGATACTTTTACTTATTTAGATTTAAAAAACTGTTCTAAAACCGATAACCGATGGGGAAGAAAGGTTCTTGAGTGGCGACCACGAACCGGAAGACGAAGCGTAGGCAGGCCTCCCACTAGGTGGACCGACGACATTGTGAAAGTCGCGGGCAACCGGTGGATGCAAGTGGCACATTGTCGGTCGGTGTGGCGGTCTAAGGGGGAGGCCTATGTTCAGCAGTGGACGTCTTCTGGCTGATAATGTATGTATGTAATGTTCTAAAACTGGACATTCGCAAATAGGTAGTAAATATTAAATTAACATTATCTATAATCTAGGAATTCAGAAACAATAAGATACATGTCCCGCAATACAGATAAGGAGATGTAGAATTTTATTACACGCCAGTAAAAAGAAAGCTTTCCAGCTAGGGATAAGAATCAACAACCAATGATAATTATAATTTTACGATTTCATTAAAATTCTGATAAGAGATAGAATTGTGAAATTAAAACTTGTAAGAAGAAATAGATCGAATACACAAATACAAGTATTTGAGACCAGTACAATGATTTGGAAGAGACAGCGTAGGCAAACCTCCCACATGGTGGACCCAAAAAAAGGTCGCGGGCACCCGGTGGAAGCAAGTGGCACGTTGTCGGTCGGTGTGGCGCACTGAGCGGGAGGCCTATGTTCAGCAGTGGACGTCTTATGGCTGATGATGATGATGACTATTATTTGAAGTAGTAAAAATTTGGCATTGTAGAAATGTATGCTGATAGAAAAGCGACTTCAGGTGAGCCACTTGCTGGTCTCGTCACCGAGTAAGAAAAAAAAAAAAAAAAAGGAATAATATTATAGATTAAAGTTAAGCCCATCGTGTTATTGTAGAAATCGAAAAGCGGAAAGAAAGGTTCGACGACTTTCAATTGCAAAACAATGATTCACATGCGACTGTTATTGAAATATTCTCCAATTTCAATTTGCTGTGGTCCAAAATTCTAGTGACTAGCGATTATAAACATATTTTGTCACTTAGAAGTAGATGCGCTTATTGCTTGGATAACTCAAGCAAATAATAATTCGCAACATGTAAAATATAACCATACTAGCAAAATGAATAATGATTTCAAGGCTTTGACATTGGGGCTGGCAAAACCACGAGAAACATACAACAACTAAATATAAACTACGAATAAAAATATGGGAGAGTCCCATCAGCAGGCCTGGCGCGGGCGCCGGGATAAAGTTATGTCCACTTTTTGTTTTCGCGTCAACGTGACAAAACTAGAATATAAATACATCCGTCTCGTTCTGGCGGGATAAATGTGGTGGACAAAATTTTATCCCGGCGCCCGCGCTAGGCCTACTGGTTTTGTATTTATACTCTGGGCATTTTTGGTTAGGTTTAATGTTCTAAGATCAATCAGAGAATAAACATGATAACGATTAAAACCAAATTGTAACATAATGTTTATATTATTATATTACAATATTTATTCATTATATTTCAATATTTCTTAAATCATTTTGGGATCTTTAGTCAATTAACTGACCGAGTGAGAGAAGCGAACAAAAGGTCTCTGATTTAACTGGCGAAATTTGCTTCATCTGTCCGTTTGTTGGCACACGCGTGCAGTTCGTATTTTTCAACCAATCTTGACGAAACTTGGTATGCAGGTTCTACAATCTTATAGAATCTTTTTGTCGTCGGCTATTTAAGATTAAGGGGTATTTCCTCTAAAAAGGAGGAGTTTGCTGCAGCGCCATTTACCGCTGCAGCAAGCATCCCTCGTTTTTGGAAGAAATACCTGTCGCGGAACGCGAGTATTGGCTAATACATTTCGCCTTTAGTTTCATAAATTATAATCTGTGCACAGTATAAAGGTGAAAACACATTATGTTTCTTCATAACATCGTTGACGACAAAAAAAAAACTATGAAATTTTGTACAGTCTGTGGTCGCAAGGTCTACTGTTCGCAGAACTACTATTGTAATAGTTACTAGGTAGTACAAGCCCGCTACTCGCTATCACTCCGCTTCAACTGCAGGAACAGTCAGTTCGCGGATCACGTATCGAGATAATGAGGCGCGTGAGAGAACGCGTGATTTCTCATACGTCTTACGGCGTAACTGTAGGAGAGATGGGAATTGAGACATTAAACTGTACTCGTCAAAGGTCATCTTGGAATGATCGTTTTTGAGAATTGCTGAAAGACTATGAAGGTTTTTATTATTATTTTTGGGTATAAAATTATGTTTATTCATCTTCAGAAGATATTTTTAATTTAGCGTTTTGAAAGCCACTCTTACTCTATTTTTTTTTTAAATTCTGGTTTGCACTTGTACCATTATTTTATGCTGTGCCAAAACGAAGACAAGTATTTTTTTTTATGACACTCGGTGACGAGACGTGCAAGTCGCTCACCTTATGTTAAGCGTCACGCTGGCCCAGACTATACTGGGCATAAAAGAAAACTTTTCTTCGTTTTGGCACAGGATAAAATAATGGTACAAAATTAGATGATATTTCGGAATTCATGTTGTGTTTGAGTAAGCAAGAGTTAACGGATAAGATTTGGAGTGAAACGAAGTAGCTATAAAGACTATTAGATGTTTTTTTGTACGGGAATTCATTTTCATGACGGAGATAACATATATTCTGTTCAACAAGAAATATAGAAGAGCATCAAGTAGAGAGAGTGAATCATCTGTGATTTACTTTCTACATATACATACAATAGTACCGAAAACGATTTCAATGAATGAGACCATTCCTCATTGATTAAATAGCTGTACTTATGGATTTCCTACAAACCGTCCTGCACCTTGGTTGCAACATTACTCAAAGACTTCGAGTAAATTGCGTACCATTATCGCAAGTAAATGTTTGGATAGCACCACATTTAAACAGCTGCAATTTACACGGAAAAACTACTTACACTGTAATTAAATACATTCCAACTTGAATATTCTATAGTTTCCATCGAGAAGCTAGTGAGCAATTATTTTCTGAAGTAGAATATTTGCATATTTGATCACGACTTAATGGTACTTGAAATTTGGTGGTATTCATTACCCTCCTAATGTTAGACATGGGTACTAATAACAGATTCAGAGATGATGGTTCAAATGTGACTGATAAGCAAATAAAGCAAATGGTAATATGGATTCAAAGTTGAGCCCGTATGATTGTTTCTTTGTGCTTACAAATGTAGAGTTACTGAAAGACAAGGGACATCCTAAGCCGGTCAGTCTAGAAGCATAGTAATACATTTTTGCGTAGGAGTTGCATAAAATACCCGTCAGCCGCAGCGGAGGATGCCGCTTTTAAAAAACGACAGATGAACGCGGCGATGGAGCCGCATTACTTGTTTGTGCCCATTGCCGTGGAAACGTTGGGCTGTTGGGGCTCGGAGGCCAAGAGTCTGATTTGGGAGATAGGACGTAGAATAAAAGAGAAGTCCGGTGACTCTCGCTCCGGCTCGTACCTGGTGCAAAGGTTAGCCATTGCTATTCAACGCGGCAATGCGGCCAGCGTAATGGGCACCTTTGCGCCGGGTACAGTTAGGGGTGGGTAATTTTTGTAATTTAATTGACTATATTTGTAAGTGTTATTATGGATTTCTATTGTAATTTAATTTTTTTGAATGTAATTGACATGAATGAAATCATAATTATTAAATCATAATAATCAAAATCATATACATATTTTTTTTACTTATTTTAATTTGGACTTAAAATTACATAGTAATAATAAACAAAATAAACTAATCTAAAAGAACGCTATCAGTGGGAATTGTTCCCAAAATGCTGGCCCCATTACCACGTTGTATTGCAATACTCAGCCTTTGGGCGAAATAGAGGCCAGCATTTTGGTCACATTTAATTTGATGTTAATTTATTTTATTTTAATTTTGTAGTTGATGTTTGACAAAAATTGTTTTCTGTTTTGTGTTACTGTTGACATGTAAGACAAAATATAATATAATTTAATTTTGTGTTCTAATTGTAATTGATTTTTTTTAATGTGGAATATGGACCTTTGTAGTCTGAATTAAATGATTTGGTTTGATTTGATAACCTAGATGGTCACTAAGCAAACATTTTTGAAGGTTTAGGGGATAAATCTACAATATTTTTGCTTGTAGCGTTGGTTTGCTTAGAAACTTGTAATTTTTACTACGCATTTGTGAGTCCGAATGCCGAGCCGCACCGCGTACGCAGCCGAGGACATCAGCTAGCAAATGAATACAATATATAGAGATGCTTTGCTTATCATGTAACCTGGGTGGTATAGTTAGCTCTATTGATGGACTAGCTAGCTACCTAGCTAGGTACCCGAAGGCCTCTGATACGGCCTAACGATTGTACTTTAGTTAGAACAAACAACCTTACCAAAATCTAATTTAACGCGTCTTCGTAACATTCAATCTTACATGCCAGGTGCTATCAGGAGAGGAATGGTTAGTGGCGAGTGGACTTTACCACAACTAGCTCAACATCGAACTAAGATAACACTAGTAGTTCGCACCGAACTGAGACCTCGCGATCCCTATATCTTCACAACCCCTAAACCGATTCAGCTCATATTCGAACTTGTTGAAAAATTGTTTTAAAATGAACTACTTGCTTACAAAATTTCATGAAGATCGGATCAACGGTTCGCAAGTTATCATCGGACAAATATACACACAAACATACAAACACATACAAATGCCGATTTGTCCCAGTAAACTCTGAGACCTTCGCTTCGCTCGGTCAATTACGGAAATGATGATATGTAATAGCATGAATTATAGTAATATGAATAAAATTACGTACCCCTGTCAAGAAGTTATCAATCGCTGTGGTAGCGTGAAGTTCCGGAAGTTTTTAAAACCATTTCGAGGTATTCTTGCATGGGAGCCGCTCATGGGAACTTCTATAAAACCACACAGCACACAATGCACTGACTCAATGCTGTCACTTAAAATAAGTACCCTAAGCTACACTATGCTTGCAGTCCGAAAATGGCACATCGATTTAGGTCCGAATTAATCTTATTATGATCCATTGGAAATAGAAAGTGTGACCAGTTGACGACGTTATCTGTTATTGAGATCCGGGAGATATCGGTCTCTACTCAAGTAACGCTTGAACGCATGAAAGAGCCTCTGACAAAAAAATATATTATATTATGTGTACAATATTATATTATATGTTTTGTTAATCCCGCAGTGCCTGAAGACAAGGGTCTTCAACCAATGTGTGTTGCCAGTGTTGACATAACATGGAACTAAAATGTGGTTCTTGACCACTGACCTTTTAAAGAAACTCAGAGTCACACACCGGGCAATAAAGAGAGCTATACTTGGAGTTTCCTTGAACGATAAAATCCAAAACGAGGATATTCGTCGAAGAACCAAAGTCACCAATCAATGGGCAGGCCACATTACTCGAGGGACCGATAACCAATGGGGAAGAAAGGTTCTTGAGTGGCGACCACAAAACGGAAGACGAAGCGTAGGCAGACCTCACACTAGGTGAACCGACGACATTGTGAAAGTCGCGGGCAACCGGTGGACACAAGTGGCACGTTGTCGGTCGGTGTGGCGGTCTATGGGGGAGGCCTATGGACGTCTTCTGGCTGATAATGTAATGATGTAATGAAATTATGTGTATATTTATGCAATATTGAATAAAAATATTTAACATTATTCTCTCTTTTTTAGTAACTATGATGTGACTAAAGATGGAGTATGCTGGTCTAGAAAAATAATTTATAGTTAATTTCAAACAAACATGTCCGAGGTTCGATGTGATGTCTAAGGTGAACAACACGAATTTGAAAAACAACGTAGAATAGGCATTACATTGAAAATGAAGGTCAGAAAAATCATCAATTGAATACATATTTCGTCGATTTAACACTAAGATAATTATAATAATGAAAGCGTTTAACACTTTTTACCTACATGCGCAATTATGCATACGTGATCTGTAACGCCTTGCAACTAGTAGTGCCAAGGAAAAACGTGATAAATAATTATTGTTAGGTACTGTAAATTATTATATAGAGTTCCGGCTGCATAAATTCACGCGTAAATTGACAAATGAAATGAGTCTTTATTTGCCAGAACGCAGGTAAGCAGGGTGGTGAAGTTTGAAATGTTCCATTACATTCGGTCATTTCTGACGTGCAAAATAACTTTGTACAACAAAGTACTTTGTAAAGTACCTAGGTTTTACTATTAGTACTCATGGGATATTTACCACGATATTTATTATAATGTAGTAAACCACCATGAAAGTCTAAAACAGTGTGTACCTACGTATGGTGCTATAATATCGTCACGATCTTGAAGATGTCATCTATACAGCATGTTATGTTTATATATCCTAACTAATATTATAATTCAGAGGAAAGAGGAATGTAGCCGCAGTCGTATCAGGACCAATAAAGCTTCGAGGTATGAAAATTAATACTTTCGTCTCGAGGAAAAAACTTCGGTTGCGCGATTAAGAACTCCCTACATTACAACTCTGTCAGTCCATACAAAACGTCAAAAAATTAACAAAAATGTATCAACGCCATCTAGCGAACTATAGGTAGCAGCTTTGCCTCTGTCTGGATGTTTGTCGCGTTATCACGGCTAAGCGACTGAACGGATCTTGATAAAATTTGATAACAAGTTACTGTATATCACAAATAAGGACATAATTATGATACTCTCTTGTGTCCACGCGAACGAAGTCGCATACAACACAACTAGTACATAACTAATTAAATTATTGCTAGACTTAGTTTTTTATTCATTATTTTTATTTATGTTTATTGTTGTTGTTATTTTTGCTGTTCGCTTTTTTGTGTTTATTTTCATTTTAAGTTTTTTATTAGGTACGTCATGTAATCTATCCAAATTTTATAAGATAAACTTTATTATTAACTCAAAGTAAAATTTAATGTAACGTATGCAATTATTTTAGAAATTCCCAAACTTTCACATGTTCGCGTGCATTTTTTCTAAATTACTCGTTCAGAAAACTCTTAAACGGCAAAGCAAATTAAAAATTTCGCGAGCGTCCATCACTTTCGCATGTTAACATAGCGCTAAATATTTCCCTGCGAGTGTGAACTTTCTTCTTGCGTAATAAAGCGTTTTTTAATGTAAATGCTTTGCCACGCCCTGCGATGCTATCCGACTTCCAGTTCCCAGATCATATATTACAAAATCTTATGGCCTGAGAAATGTCAACTCTAGGTCTCATACCTCGGGATTCTGATCCGTTTGTTAATTTTGACAACAGATTAATTCTAATGCTGACTTTGTCTGGCACTAAGCAAACTAACCAACTGACAAAGGCAGCAATAGACTTCATATGTTGTCAAAATTAACAAACGTTTCAGAATCCCGATCCCGAGATTACTCGATTTATTTTTGCATTTTATCGATATTTTATTCGAAACAGTGATACTTTACTAAAGATAGGTTTTTAATTCAAAATGGTGCTTTGAATTCGGCTCCGCTGCAGTCTGCATGAAGCCGCCAAGGAGTGCGAAAGAAGATGCGAAAAATTAGGGAGTAAAAGAGGTAGCTATAATGAAATCTGTCCGAAAATACAGAATTGCGGGGGTCATTTTAAGGGCTCTAAAATCGTATATCCTAGTAGTCTAGTCTAGTATAATATTATTGGAATCAGACCATTATTCCGACTGTACTTGTACGAGAAGCTAGTTATAATTTATGTTCTGTGCAAAGGAATCCTAAGCATATAAAGATCGGATTAGCCCCATATCTCGGTGGCCCCTGATTGGAAAAAATACCTTTTTTGTTCAGCTAAGTAAAATAACTCGCTATATTTTTACCCGACTGCCCAAGAAGGAGGGTAATGTTTTGCGGTGTACTCGTGTAGCTTGATTACATAAAAGAAATCTAATATTATCTGCCTACTTTTTTATTAAATAAACCTGAATATTTGCACATAATTTCATTGAATTGTGGACAAATATATTATGTAATAGGTAAGTATTATAAATTCGAATAAAACGTGACTCGTTGTCGTTATTATATTTGACACGCTCTCCCAGACTATATCCGTCGACAGCAGATTTCGAAGTCACCTCACGTAGATAAGTACCCAGGTAAGGTAGGTGGGTTTAATTTATATAGATAGGTACTCAGGTACTTATAGTAAGCAGGTACATATAAGTCTATAGATACTATTTACCTATAAATACCAACCTACTTTTCAGCACTTTATTATTGATTGTGCAGTTGTATGTACTTAGGTATCTATTGTACCTAGGTAACTTATTCGTCAGTAATTTAATTTCTACTAACTTACTGACCTTCGTAGAAAGAACGAAAACATAGTTCAGAACGCCTTCTGACTGAGGTAGGTGCCTTTTACTTAGTTACTATTATTTATTCTGTGCGTTTGTCTTGTAAAATATCATTGTCTTCAAGTTATTAAATGGACAGATTAGGTACCTAGTTATTTTATGTGCAGCGGAAAAAATACAGATCAGCCCTTGTACACAGACCAGAGGCTAGAGATTAAGAAAAAAATATTTTCTTCCGTAATTGAGACCTTACAATACTTGGAAAATAGGTAGGTACTTAATCTAGGGAGCGTGTAGAACCTAGCTAGACTAGGGTGACTAGTCCTGGACTAGGGTGACAAAGCAACAAAAGGCCTTTTAGCTCCAGGCTGTCGATAGATTTTCGTTTCATTTGAACTGTAAACTTTAACATACCTTTTTAGCTGGAATCCAATGGTAACTTACAGCATCCAATAACAACAGTAAACAATCGTTCGATTACAAAATCTATAAAAAACTATTCGAGACACAAACCCGTTCTCTCAAATTCCAACAGTTTTTAAACACTTCGAATAAATCACAACTCGAACATCGAATAAAACATCGATTTATATACTCGTTCGTAAAAGACACACAACAAAAATTGTTCTTTATTTGAAAAAATTAAAAACATTCACTTCTTGCTTCGCGCATGCGCACTACCGACGTACATAGCCAAGAAGCCCGACCAAAGACTGTCGTCCAATCCGCGTCTTGCGTTCTCCAAAGATCGAGTTATTACACAAACAAGTTGGAGTGGTCGCTCAGCTGTCGTAAATAAGCTAGATAGCGTGTACATCGTTGTATAACCGGATTCTATGCTCTTTTCGATAACCACCATACCATTTTATACCTTAGAATAAGACTTTAAAGTAGGTTTTCGTAGCACTATTTAGACGTTTTCTTTATAAGGCTTTGATTTTGATTGCTTGTCAAACTTCAGTTTTATCGCAGTTGGAGAAGATAGATTTTTGTTTAATCAAAATAAAAATCGAACAAATTATCTGTCAACAGCAAACTATACCCAATGTTCGAAAGCTTAATGCATAGAATGGCTTGGTGATGCTAATTTGAAGTTGATCACCTTAGAAGAAATGTGGCCTCGACAGGTGGTGCCACCAAATTATCTGTAAAAGTGGCCAAATTGTGGAACTAAAAATTTTGACGGGTGGCTGTCAATTTTGATGAGAAAATGGGATAGTGGGTCTACCTCTCAGCGTCAGAGATAAGTTGGCTATTTTGTATGTAGGTATGCGGTGGTGCATGGTTGAGTGGGCCAGATAGTACATGCAGAATCTTAACCATCGTTGACGTAACACCTGCACAAAAAGTTTTCTTTTTCCAACCCTTTGAATACTCTGTAGTCGCAAAAAGTGCAAAAGTGCAATGAGTAGAACTTTTTTCTAGATAGTTTGAACGATTTAGGTACCAAGATATTCGCGTATTTTTTAATGATAAAATGTCTTTTAGTAATTTTTCACATCTCTTTTCTTATATATTTTTTTGTAATGAGAAAATATTGCAGAGAATTGTACTCAGCGCTATCTATTGAGAGAATTTGTCTATTCAATTTAGCCTCAACTACTCGACAATAGGTGGCATGCTATACCTTGCATCACATTGATCCCTTTACCTAAATAAAAATTTCAATAATACTAAATGTTACGTCAGTGCTCTATCTATGATCAATTTTTTTTCATGGATACTGATGATGAGGTTGCTCTTCGCTCGCCTGATGGTAAGCTTGGCCAAAACAGTTCAGTGCTATCTAGAATATTGAAATTCAACAGTTCAAAATGCGCGCACCATGCACTGCGTTTGTCTATTAGATGTTAAAAAAACTCTGTGCCTAGTAATTTTCTACTTTCTCATGATCAAATATTATGTTGTTCACTCAACAGTTGTTCTTGTTAGAGAAACTGCCGGTTGTCGCTCACGTCCGCGGTCCGTCAACAATGCCGACGTGACTTCCTTGTAGATTGACACGTCACGGCTGCATCGTGTACCTACTTACATCTATTTAGGTATCCTATAGTCTGTAATTTTTTTGCCGACCTTACAATAATTTGCCTGTGCGTATTTTCTTTTTGTAAATCAGTAATTTCGGTCTAATCGTGTCAAAAATAGTTGACCTATAGAAATTATACTGAGAGTGCCAATGTCCATATATAGATGCGGAACTCGGTTGACTACGTGAGATGTCGCTAGTGGTTTAATCTACAACATCATTTCTTCAATTCAATTCTCATCTGTCATCATCTCATCTAGAGTTTTGGCGGGAACGTGAAGATGTCATGTCGCGTCATTGTTTTATTTTCTAAAACTTTTATTTCGAGTGTTAATGAAGTAATAATAAGGTTTTTGAAAACTTGCCTTCATCTATAGAAACTAACATGGAAATTAGATTTGTATTTATTTGTTGTATTATTTTACTTCAAAGTTATTATTGCGAAAATCAATACAAGAATTTCTAATGAAACTGTGTATTTGGTGTTGGTTTTCTTAAGCTTGGCAGAACTGGTCTAGTTCGGTGAATTTAATTGAAATAGTATTTTTTATAATTACCTATATCGTGGGTGACTCACGAGACATAGCTATAACGTTAAAGGATATAACGTGCTAACATAACATAAACAGATACACAATACACACTTTTTGGATATCAGCAATGGTGATTTTGTATCTTCAACGATATGAAAATGCGCGAGCGAGGCTTCTCTGATTCAGCTATCTCGTTATCCAATTTTCATGTTATTACAGGAGCGGTTATTTTTTTCATGAAAAAAGTATTAGATTTATTTATTAGAAGATTTATTGGAATACTAGTTGCTCCCCGCGGTGCCACTGAGCCTACGAGCCAGCCTAGCCTAGCCTATGAGTTAATCCTGGATGTAAACTACCTCCATACCAATTTTCATTCAAATCCGTTCAGCTGTTACAGTTGAACGGGAACAAACACACTTACATACTTACACACAAACTTACGAATTTATAATATAAGTGTGATAGTTAAATAAAACAAATATTTAAGTAAGTACACAATATTCATCACTATTTATTTACTAAATGCCACTTTATTATAAATTCCTATATTTTTACATAAAAATCCAAAAGTTCCAAAACATAGCCAAATGCATATCGGAGATCAATTTTTAAATTTAAATTTTTTGGTTGCGATAATACTTAAAACATCAAATAATTTATAATACTCACTTTAAACAAGAAATAAAACAGAATATCCACAAAACAAAAACTAAACTGCTTTTCACAAACATGGTATTTATTAAAAAAAAGTTTTAACACGCTACAATTTGTAACAACGTCTAACAAACGAGAGAGATAATTATATATATTCCTCTCATTTTCTCTCGCTGGTACGTGGTTGTCATTTCAATTCATTTGAAAATGATCCCAAAATATTTCTGCATATATTTACGTAAATATCCATATTTGTGAAAAGTACTAAGCTTTGGGATCACGTATGCTGGCCTCGTCTACGCCACGGCCCGATATAAAAGAAGTCCGCTACAGAAAAAGTTACTAATAACGAACTATACACAATACACTTACTTAAAAATAATAGAATCAGAATAAAGTACACAATTTAAGGCCGCGCTTCCCGTTAGAGCTATCTATTTCACACACTTTCGAAGATAAAAAAATTCACTGATTTAAAAAAATAGGCTCTTGTCTTAAAAACTTTTTTTGTTTTGATACAATTTTCATGTTGATATTTTTTATTTTATAAAACAAAGAAGAAAAATAGCTATTTTTCCTACTTTTTAATGAATTTTCTTCAAGACATTGTAAATGTTGTTCTTAGGGTGCAACCTTTCGCTCGGAGCGCAGAATTGAAATTTTCGTGTTTTAGTGTTTTGTTTTTTACAAGTAGTTGTTACCCGCGACTTGAATCGGATCTTCTTTTAATTGAATCGGTTATTCCGACTATAGTTTCGATCACATTCGGTGACTTTTATCTAGGAATGCTATAAGCGTGACGCGCGCGCGATCACCGAATGTTATCGATACTATATTCGCAATACTCATACTCATTTATTAATTGGTCACACGTCAGTTTCCAGAACATTTTTACCAAATTCTAAATTTAAAAATTAAACAAACCAAAAATTGTTGAAAAACAAAATGAACAATTTATAAAAATATGTCATTTATACATTGGCCAATTAATATCGAATCCAATAAAAATAATAATAATAGAATTAACGTAAATCAAGTAATAAAAAAGTCAATAATAATCAATTAATAAAACTCAACAAAAAAAAAACTTAACTTAAACAAATTTTTAGTAGGAACTCTTAATCTCAATGTATTAATAACCGATTCAATTAAACGCGACTATTCCCGTTTTATTAAAATAATTAATTAATTAATTGTTCAAAACCACGTCAGTTTTCATAGTGAACTCTATTTTTAGCATAAAATTGGTTTTTATGAACCCACGATGCGAAAAGCTGTAATTGACAAAAAAAACTCAAGAAAAAATTGAATTTGGCGCGCCGAGCGAAACGTTGCACCTTAGGATAATTACTTGTTATAAAAAAAAATACAGGGTCAATTATATTTTGTAATCAAATTTTTTTTAAATGCGCCACTAGTTAGCCTGCGAAGAGAGCGGGCCCTTAAGTATATCACACAGCAAATGAGCCGTTTTTTTTTGACACTTCGTGTCCGTTTCTTTCATCCAAAATAGATGACGTGGCAATCTTTGAACGATATCTTTCAACTTTGACACATATTGCTTAAAGATTCCGTCAACTTTTTGACATGAAAAAAAAAAACATCAAAAAGGAAAACGGCTCATTAAGGTGTAATGTTTCGCTCAGCGCGCGAAATTCATTTTCTTGCGTTTTTTTTATCAATTACAGCTTAATTACTCATCGTAGGTTCATGAAAACTAATTTTGCGATAATAAATATATTGTTTCATGAAATCACACCAACCAAAAATTCAAGTTGAAAGCTAGTATAAGTACATTTCTCACTAAGCCAGAAACCGAGATGAAAATCAGCTTATTGAGATTTGTAGCTAAACCAATGTTATGTAGGTGATCATTTTACCCGTAATTTCTTAAAACAACTTATTTATTGGCGCAAAATTGGTTTCGATAAACCACGATTAGTAATTAAGCTGTAATTGACACAAAACGCAAGAAAATTTGAATTTCGCGCGCTGAGCGAAACGTTGCACCTTAAAGGAAATAGACATATAATTAATTAATTGTATGTAATTAAAACTAAATAAATCATTTTTGTACTACAATCTATGTGAATAAATAATACTAACATATATTTTTTAAATAGTTAATAGGATCATGTTTCCGAAATTTGGACTAGAAAAAACACAATTCGATAAGTATACTCGTACCTTAGTTTTTCAATACGGACGAGCGAGTCACTCACTCGATGGTAAGCGTCACGGCCGTAACAGTTCAGCGTCACCCAGAATTTGGAACTTCAACAGTTCAAAACGCTGTGCGACAATGCAATGCGCCACCATAAGATATTGTTCAATTATATATTATTGTTTAATTTAATGACATGGCCAAAAGAACATGGACTCCAGTTCAATATTTTTTGTAAAATTAAGTTAGAAACGCCATCTAGTTAACGTTGATGAACTGAACCGGAAAACAGTTATTGCAATGTTTTTATTTTTTTGTATTTTATTTATTGTAAAAACCTCACTTGTAACATTCTCAGGATGTTCAGATACACATAAATACATATGTAATACTATACAAATTACATAAGGCAAGTACCTACCTTACATTTAAATTTGTAGTCTATACAAATATTTTATGTAAATTCATAGTGATCACTTACTAATACCATAGATACATTATATAAAGAAGACTACCAATGGCCATACAAAGTTGCGTGGCCCGATTGCAGTTACTAATAAGAATGTAAGATGTCGCTAGTGCATTAGGCTGCGGCCTGCCGGCTTATCCTCTAACTTTGAAACGTTAGTGATTCTGATTGCTAGAGCACGCCATCTCGCTCGTACCAACTTAGTCGCACTATGCGCGGTCCCGCTCGCGCAAGTCTCGATATCGCTTTCAGAGTTACGGGATAAGCCCAATGATCGTCACAATTTCTGCCTGTCTTGAAATAGAAACATAAGCTAAATCATTCGTAGTACGGAGAGAAAAAGCTACTTGTTATGAATATTTTTGCATTAATACTATCAATAAATCACCCTTCGATGGTAGGCCGATATCTCAGCACTGGGATGTTTAAAAGCTGATGCAGAATATCAGTAAAATTAATAATTTTATATTTTATTTGCAAAACTGGCTAGGTTTATTTATTAATTGAGATACGCCAACAGTGAACATATTTTATATTCTTGTAATATATTTCTACGTGAGTGGGTACATGTAGGTTCTCAAGAGATGGCGTTGAAAACATCATTTTTGAAAACATATTATTTACGTCGTATATTGTAATCTAATTTGAACTAAAACTTAAATAGCGGACATATAAAATACTATGTTTCTATATTATACATAGTTTCGTCGGCTTTTATAACATTAGCCGACTAAATACGTAAGCGCTTAAATACGCTTTTTTTCTGGTGCACTTTTTTGTATGAGATTGTCATTCTTCTCGTATATTTTTTCCATGCTAAATACTAAATTTAGACTAACTTAAATGTTCTTATGCATAAACGCTCGCTAAGTTAATCTGTGCTATATGATTTTTAATTGGTCAAAAGCCTCAAGCAGGCAGCTTCTTACATAATACCTGACCACTTTATTTTCATGACTTTTCCTCTCTCTCTCTCTCTTTCCCAAAACAAAAACATTCAAAAAGAGTTTTGGCGGGAACGTGAAGAAGTCATGTCGCGTCATTGTATTATTTTTCCAAAACTTGTGTTAATGTGTAAAAATGGTGTGTTCGTGAACGTGCACGAGCGTTTGTGAATGCGTACAATGTCGTGAAACGTGACTTTTAGTGATGTTTTCAAAACTACACAGAAGCTTTTAGTAAAGTCCCCATCACTTCACTTGCGCTTCTTCTCGTCAGAGATCATTTTTAGGGTTCCGTAGTACTAAAAGGAACCCTTATAAGTTCGTCATGTCCGTCTGTCTGTCATCCTTTACAGCCTTATAACTTCCAAAGTTATATACTTACATGCATGAAATTTTGCACAACGATAGCCGTTATTATGGATGTTGCTGATTGTGATAGTGATCGTGTGCGAGCGGGAGCGCGCATGGTGGGACTAAGTTAGTACGAGCGAGATGGCATCGATAGATCGCAATGAAAAGCATTAGCGTAAGTATATAATGTTACTACGAATACAAGAATTGAGAACATTGTCATGATAAACACATTCAGATCGAAAACGTTCAAGGAATAACCAAATCTGAAATTCACGTTCCATGTCTGGTTTAATCCGGTATTATCCAGTAAATTTTGATTTTAATACCTTAATATAATCCTGTCTGAACTAGTATCAAAATAAGGCACAATCCCATAAAGTTGAAGTTATCTACATTCCGGGTTAATCCAGTTAAGAGTAGTCTCAAAAATTCCCGTTTAATCCAGCATTGAAAACGAGTTCAATCTAGCACTGTTCAGTCCGAAACGGTTTTTATCAGTGCAATTCAATTGAAGATATGCACCATTTTATTGCAGTTAAAATAAGTAATTAAACACTGCTTTAATCCAGTTTGAACTGGTTTTAAATTCCAGTTCAATTCGGCACGATTCAATTGTTGTTCTAAATGGTAATACCGATTCAATCTGCTACAATTTAGCTCAAAGTAGTAGAAATTCCGGTTTGATCCAGATCGAACCGGTATAAATTCCGGCACGATCCAGCTGTCTTATATAGTCTGACAGTCCTGAAGTACAGATGACGTTGGATCTTTTCGATGCCGGATTTACTACAACAAAGGTATTCTTAGGTACGTTAGAAGCTAAGCGTTCGACCAAAGCTTTTTGACTTGCGTACCTTCCTGTTCAATCCAGTTTGAGACGAGTGTAAATTCCAGCTAAACTCGTTACAGTCAAATTCAGAAAGGATTAGGATTGATATTAAATTCAAGTTTACTCTGATACTATACAGGTTGTCCGGGAAGTAATGGATGACCCTGAAATGCCCCATAAAAGAGCTAACGGTCGTTCAAAAAAAAAAAAAAAGCAGTAAATATATCCTGTTTAGTCCCTAAGACGTGAATTCCATCGGTTTTTAGGTGTTACTTTATTGTATTGTTATACCTTTATTAATTGTTTTGTTTTAGTATTTTTTTTGAACGGCCGCATTCTCTGCTATGTTTCATTTCAGGGTTATCCACTAATTCCCGGACAGCCTGTATAAATAAATTAATAATGGTTATAATACCGATGCAATTCTATAAATACTGGTTTAATTCTGTTCAAAGTAGTCAATGATATTTCGCTGGAGATACAATTTTAGCGCACTTAAAATGACCCCGCAAATCTGTCTCTTCGGACACTATTTTTTTACTTATAGCTATCTCTTTTACGCTCTAACTTTTCGAATCTTCTATCGCACTCTTTGGCGGCTGTAAACAGACAGCAGCGGAGCCGAATTCAGGGCGCTATTTTGAAGGAAAAAATCCTATCTTTAGTAAAATATCATTGAAAGTAGTATACAATTCCGGTTAAATCCAGTACAACCCAGTTGCAAACGGTCAGAACCGGTTCAATCCGGCACGATCCAGTTATCGTATATAACGTGCCAGTCGATGTTCTTGAAGTACGGATGCCGTTTGATCTCGTCGATGCCGTCCTTCCCGGCTCCGAGACGTTCTGTCGGCTCGTAACTTAGGAGCTGGAGATACATTCACATATATTACTATTTTTCACACTATGACGTTGTCAGATATATAATGAAATTTTATTAACAAAAATTATATACATATTTACAATAAAAAATAACCTACCTACTACTACTAACCTACTTAAAATTAAAACAAATTATAAACAAAAGTAAATAAATACAATATATTTATATATATATATATACATAATTATATTATATAATTGTTTTTCACGCTACGGATTGTCAGACATATTATTATTAGTATTTTTCACGGTGCGACTTGTCAGATATATTATTACTTTTTTTCACGCTATGACTTGTCAGATATATTACTATTTTTCGCGCTATGACTTTGTCACATATATAACTATTTTTTACGCTACAACTTGTCAGATTTATTATTACTTTTTTCACGCTATGACTTGTCAGATATATTACTATTTTTCACGCTACGACTTGTCAGATATATTACTAATACGTTTTACTCTCACTTGTCAGATATATTGTTACTATTTTTCACGCTACGACTTTGTCAGATATATTACTATTTTTCACGCTACGACTTGTCAGATATATTACTAATACGTTTTACTCTCACTTGTCAGATATATTGTTACTATTTTTCACGCTACGACTTTGTCAGATATATTACTATTTTTCACGCTACGACTTGTCAGATATATTACTAATACGTTTTACTCTCACTTGTCAGATATATTGTTACTATTTTTCACGCTACGACTTTGTCAGATATATTACTATTTTTCACGCTACGACTTGTCAGATATATTATTACTATTTTGATGACTATGACTTGATAGTAATAAAGTACCTGTGTAAGTAACGACTCCTCCTCGACGGACATTCCGTCCGGCAACTGTAGAATGGTGTGACTCGTGAATATCGTCCGGTGATAGTACGACAATGGCTGAAATATCATTTAAAACATATTAGACAAAATTATAAAATAGCGTATTTTTTTAATGGAACTATGTGACGAGTCGAGCTGGTCGCTCACCTGGTGTTAAGCTTCACGCCTGCCCAAAACAATTCAGTGCCACCCAGAATTTTCAAATTCAACTGTTCAAAACCATGCGCGGCAATGCACTGCGCTCGTCACCATGAGATATTAGATGTTAAATCTCTGTATGCCTAGTAATTACGCTGGAAATATTGCCCTTCAATCCGAAACCCAGTAATGTTTGCATTTGATTGAGCATTTGATTGATTGAGCATTTGTAGTAGTAGCGTTTACAATAAAGGCGCTATTTGCTTCACAACTGACGACATAAGTTTGTATGCTTGTAACCTAAATTGAGAGCCAATTACCACTCCAGGCTAGCCGTGATAACGTTTTTAACTTGTGTCTTTTAACATATGAACAACTGTAATCACACTAATGCGAAAGTTTTTGTGTAAGTAAGTAAGTATGTAAGTATGTAAATGTGTTTGTTCCCGTTCAACTCTGTAACGGCTGAACGGATTTGAATGGTTTGGAGGTAGCTTACATCTTGAATTAATACATATAATAGTTTTTATCAAGTCAAAATATTTGGTTTCTGTAGAATAGCCGGTGAGACCGCGGGGCGCAGCTAGTGCAACTATTAAAGAATGGTCTTTACCATTACACACAAAACGGTAAACTAATCAACAAAAATTTAAAATAACGCCATCTATTGCCCAATAACACTAACTAAAATTCCAAAAACTTACCACACCGCAAATAAGCTGATACATAATAGCCCCATAGCTCCAGAAATCACAAACATTTTCATTGTCATCTCTGTCATCTAATATTGTATTGACATGTATCTCCGGTGCTATGTACATGTCAATGTCAGTCGAGGAGCGTAGCTTTGACAGCGTCATGTCAAGTCCGGCGTAGGAGTAGAAGTAGGTTAGGATGATTTGACCTCCCTCACCCAAGAGAAGGTTTGAAGGGTTGAGGTCTCTGAAAAAAAAAATATTATTTTTGATTAGTTACATAAAATATTATGTTATTCGTCGAAATATCCTTTGACACACTACGGGTATGTCCTGAAACTGCGACCAGAACCACTGGAGGACGAGCGACAGCGTCCTCTTAGTAAATCTACTTACTTATTAACTACAGACTTACTTATTAAGTAAGGCTGTAAGTTTTCCTTAAAAATTTAAAAATAAAAATAAATAAATAAAATAAAGCGTTCTGCGAGCGTGAACCCAAGCCGCCTGCGTGACAATTATGCGTGACATTATAACAAGCGTGACAATTATGGCAAACCGATCCCTGTCTTCTGGCTGATGATGATAATGATACCCATTGAGCTAACGCAAAATAACTCATTTCAAATGAGACCTATGTAATTCCTGTTCCAGGCTTATATGTCACAAGATTTTTGATCACATTTCCACGGAGCATAATTAACGCTGTGGTCAAACGCTAAGCCAGTTATACTCCACTAAATCAAACTCGCGTCGAACCAAACAAAAAATTAAATAAAGACCTGCAAATAACTCCGCTATTGTGCAAACTCTCCAGAGCTGTCAATATTTCGGCGCCCCACTTGCAAATGGCCGAGGGTGGTAGCACGTCGCGGGGACGGGCCGATAACTGAAAATCACACAATAAAAATTACCTATTTGACCGAGCGAAGCGTTGTAATACATTATTTGACCGAGCGAAGCGTTATAATACATACATATGAAAACTGACGTGGTTTTGATACATTTTGTTTTAATAAAACGGGAATACTCACGTTAAATTGAGTCGGTTATTCCGACTATAGTTTCGATCACATTCGGTGACCTTTATCAAGGAATGCTAAATGAGACACGCGCGCGCCCTCGTCTTGCCTTGCACTGATTCGACTGCCTCGGCTTGCCTGGGTGCAAGGCAAGACGAGGTCGCGCGCGTGTCTCTCTTAGCATTCCTTGATAAAGGTCACCGAATGTGATCGAAACTATAGTCGGAATAACCGACTCAATTTAACGTGAGTATTCCCGTTTTAAGAACAAAAATACATACATAGTAAAATTTAGAGAAATAATAGAACTGCATAGCATGCAGAAGAAAGATGGGACCAGATAATATAATTAGCCAGCCCTTCAGGCCGGCCAATCATAGATTTGCGGGGACTGAGACAAAGTGTTCTTATTAGCTATCTCAAGGCTAGCCCTCCAGGCCAGCCAATCATAGATTTGCGGGGACTGAGACAAAGTGTTCCTATTGGCTATCTCAAGGTCAGCCCTTCAGGCCAGCCAATCATAGATTTGAGGGGACTGAGACTAAGTGTTCCTATTGGCTATCTCAAGGCTAGCCCTTCAGGCCAGCCAATCATAGATTTGCGGGGACTGAGACAAAGTGTTCCTATTGGCTATCTCAAGGTCAGCCCTTCAGGCCAGCCAATCATAGATTTGCGGGGACTGAGACAAAGTGTTCTTATTAGCTATCTCAAGGCTAGCCCTCCAGGCCAGCCAATCATAGATTTGCGGGGACTGAGACAAAGTGTTCCTATTGGCTATCTCAAGGTCAGCCCTTCAGGCCAGCCAATCATAGATTTGAGGGGACTGAGACAAAGTGTTCCAATTGGCTATCTCAAGGACAGCCCTTCAGGCCAGCCAATCATAGATTTGAGGGGACTGAGACAAAGTGTTCCTATTGGCTATCTCAAGGTCAGCCCTTCAGGCCAGCCAATCATAGATTTGCGGTGACTGAGACAAAGTTTTCATATTGACTATCTCAAGGTTAGTTCAATCATAGATTTGAAGGGACCGAGACAAAGTGTTCCTATTGGCTATATCTAGGTTACGCCTACTCGCATCTAGCAATAAACCAATCAGCGTGATCTTTTATTATGTATTCTGATTGATCCGTTTTGAGTTTCTATGGTCCTGATAGCGGAACCTATATGAGGGTAATCTGTGGTAGAATTATTAACACGAAAAACTAACAAAGAAAACTACTATCTGGTCAGAAAAAAAGACTTCCTTACCTTATTAACACTAACAGTCTCACTCGGAATTTCTCGATTCATTTCTTCGTCAACTACAACAGTTTGGACAACGCACTGACTTTTGACATCTGTCAACGCTTTGTCAACGTTCAGCAATAACTTCTGAGAATTCAACACAATCTCATCCACACTACTATGCGCGTTATTATCACTATCACTTTGACCAACGTTTTTGTTATCATTATGAACATTATCGTTTCCAACACTTTTATTACTAACAGCATTGTTATGTCTAACTTTTCCGTTATCAGCAAATTCACTATGTCTTACTTTCTCGCTACCAACAAAATCGTTATAATCAACTCTTTCGTTACCATCAAAATCGTTATAATCAACTCTTTCGTTACCAACAATATCTTTTCCAGCATCTTCATTACGTCCTTCAACTTTTACGTTATTTTCTTTATCTAAATTCTTCAGTTTCGGTTCAGCAAAAACATTTTCCAAGTTGACCTCCCTCGCCGGCGTATTTGGTATAGATTTAGCATAGTTTTTAATATAGTCGAATAGTTTTTCACCCGCGGCACAGCTTAGTATCAAGAATATGAGGTTGTTTGTTTCTATGTACGCGTGTAAGGGCACCATGTATGGTATTACGGTTGGTAGTGTGGGTGAGCGAGTTTCAGACGTTCTTTGGAGGAAATATTCGTCGAATTCCGTTAGGTTATTTGGTACTTTTTGTATGACCTGAAATTTAAAAAGATTTTGTTATGGGTCTCCTAAAGGCCTCGCTACATTAACTGACCCGACATCGTGCGAAAGGGTCAGCTAGATTAGAATTTCACGGGAGTGAACGAAACAAACTACTAAAGTTATAGCTTCTCCCTTTCTCTCCCCAGAAACTCATATATAGCCATCTCTTTCACACGATGTCAGGTCATGTATAGGTACTTTAAGATAGCGGCGCCGCCACACAGCAGCCGCAGTAGGCATGGTGATTTTATTGCTTAGTACAAAAACTTTCTATAAACAGAAACGATGGTCGCATAGTAAAAGTTATTAATAATGTTGAAGGCGATGACTCCCTTTCGGATAAGTGTCACCGTTTCGCGTATCCCTGTATATCTATATAGGTCAATATTTATGTAGATTTGCTATCACACTAATATTATAAATGCGAAAGTTTGTATGTAAGTAGGTAAGTATGTAAGTGTGTTTGTTCCCGTTCAACTCTGTAACGGCTTAACGGATTTGAATGAAATTTGGTATGAAGATAGCTTATTCCCTGCATTAACACATAGGCTACTTTTTATCCCGGAAAAATCTTCGGTTTTTGTAGAACAGCGGGTGAAACTGCGGAGCGCAGCTAGTCTTATAAAATCAAGTAGAATGTATAACTGTGACGAGATCGATAAAAATATTTGATATCTCATTATTCACCGCCGTTATCAATGCGAATATGTTTTTTTGATAGCGGTTAGACATTGGTGCCAAAATATATTATATCTATTACTAGCTGCGCCTTGTTGGTTTCACGCGCTATTGTTACAGAAACCGTATATATTTCCGGGATAAAAAGTAGCCTATCCAGGGTGTAAGCTATCTCCATAACAAATTTCATTCAAACCCGTTCAGCCGCTACAGAGTTGAACGGGAACAAAGACACTTACATACTTACACAACAACTTTTGCATTTATAATATTAGTGTGATGTGATTACATTAAGATATCATTTTTTTTAGTGTGAAGTTTAGATTAGCGCAAGTAATTATATTAAAAGAAAAACTAAATACCCTACTGCAAAATGTAGCCTATATCACTACGGACGAAAAGAGGAATTGAACGACACCTACTAGTCCAAATCGTTCAAGCCTTTTAGGCTACAGAAGGTCATATAGGACATAAACATACTTATTTACTTTCACATACACCCCAAAAACTTTACCTTCATTCTTAGGCAGTCGGGTAAAAAGGGAAGACTTGTGTCTTGTGGCTTATTGAGGCTAATAGTATGTGTATCGTAGCGCGTACGTCCTAAAACTGCGACCAGAACCACCGGAGGTCGGGCAACACCGTCCTCTCAGTAATTGTTGAGCGTTCTGCGATCACCAAGCCGCCTGCCAAGCGATTATTGCAACCCACCCCTTTTCTAAGAGCATTCTTTCTGCAGTGGACGTCTTCTGGCTGATGATGATGATCATAACATACGCCAATTACCTTCATAGCATAGCACTTCTTGTCCCCTCTATGCAGTACTAGCATCATACTAGTTCCGAGTACAGCCAACACCCTGTATAGTGATAGCTCGTCGTACGGCCGCTTTAGCATCGAGAGCGGGATGGGGCAGTGGAGCCGGGTGGTGTTGTCCTGCTCTGGCATCAGCTGTGGGTGAGAGATTTTATTAGTTAGTTTTCGCAACAGCAGAGACGGATGTTGTCCTGCTCTGGCAGCAGTTGTTGGAGAGAGACAAGTATTATTAGCGTACGCTAATACTACTAGGTACTACACAGCTACATAGAAAGAAAACAATTTTCATTATCTCTCGCTTGCACATTTTTTTTTTTTTAAGCTTATAACACTGAACATCAATACTCAACATCACCCATATTGTTTTTTTTTTTTTGTGCAATGTTTTAGCTGAATTGTATGTTCTTTCAACTGATTCTTAAGGTAATTAATTACCATCATTTTCAGCCCGTAATCGTAAGCATAGGGCAAATCTGTCAATGTTTTAGTCCGCCTGCCATCACTCTGGCAACTTTGGTATACAGCCCAGTCAATTTAGCGTTTGACCCGGAAATAAAAACAGTTTTTTTGTTGTGTACATATTTGTACAGAAACAGAAGTTTTGTAAAACACACCACCTACATCAAGGGGGCGTATTCCCTGGTTCTCGCTGTCTCGTTCGCACTTTATCAATACTTTGTAATATAAATATAACAGAGAAGAATTTAAAAAAAAATGTCTAGTCTATGTTTTAATTTGGCTAAAGGCAAAAAAACAAATCAAATGTTATTTCCTTCTCCTTTGTCAAAACTAACTAACTTCTAAAGTCATTGAGTAGGCTTTTTTTTTATTTCTTCTGTTTTTTTTTTTGGTATATTGCGGGCGAGAAGCACCCTGGTTCTCGCCCCCTATCTAATATTATAAATTTGAAAGTAGCTCTGTCTCTCTGTCTGGGTGTTTGTAGCGTTATCACGGCTAAACGGATTGAGCTGAATTTTCGCATAGATATACATACGTCCACGCGAGTAACAGCTAATTTACAATAATTAAACAAAATGCGTATCCGGAACAGACTCAAATTTAAAATTTTGCAATATCGTCTCTATTTTCGCTGTGTTAGAGTCTATTTAAGATGACGGTCGTAAGCGCGGCAGTGGGTCGTCGGCGACGATAACGTATTATGGCTCAAAAAAGCTCGTAATGTGATCATTATTTTGACGACCTTCTTTGAGCAGTCGGCCTTGCCGCGCTACGAATAGGCGCCAGCAAACTTTAAAATATTTTTGTGGTCATAGAAACTTATAGATACTTTGACAGATTCCTAGATTCTGCATTCAGGACGTTCGAAGCGCACCACTCATCAGTCTAAATACACTTATAAGAAATTACTCTGATTGGTTGATTGTTAGGCGCGAGTAGGCGTAACCTTGAGATAGCCAATGAGAACGCTCGGTCGCACTCCCCGCGCCTCAAACTTTGGTGGCTTTGTAGGGACAACGAATCTCGTAATGCGGTATCTGGTGTGATCTGTGAACAGTGTGAACAGACTTACGTTCTGTTCTGCTTCGTACAAGTGGTTCTTGTATATTTCCTCGGCGTACGATAAGTATTTGTTTGTCTTTTCCTTGATAAGAGCCCGCCTCTGAGGGTCGCTGTCCGCTGCAAGAGGGAATTTATCGATAAGTATAATGACCGAGCGAAGCGAAGGCCTCAAACGGGAACAAAACGGTGTTTGTAATTATGCGTGTATATATACATAGATAGATATATAGATTAACTCTTTATTGTCCACATTAAATTTTACTTCCATTTAAAAAGAGGCCTAAAAACTAGTGTAAAAACTGGCTGCCTTATCGCTGAAAGCGATCTCTTCCAGGCAACCTTAGATAGTTGTCTGTTGAAAACTTGAGTATCATGAGTGATGATGTCTTCATGAAATTGTATAGGCATGTAGTTCATAAATATAATATTGAGAAAAATCAGCTTTTCCTTGTTTCGTAGGTTGCACTGATGTATATCCGTATTTTTTTGTAAATTTGCCTCATGCATAATTATTCTGTTCATTATTCATCATGTTGAGAGATTTGCGAGGTCAAAAGGAACTGAGCAAATCCATAGCGAAATGTGCACACTAATTACACTTAATTTCAATAACAAAAATGTTTTTATTCTCTATACTAATAATATTAATTCTTAGAGCGCGCCGTCTTTACCCGACTTCCCAAGAAGAAAGGTAATGTTTTTTGAGTATATATAATGTCGCCCATCGGCAAGTGACCGCCCGAAAAGAGCTTATAGTACTCATCATTATGAACAACTTTTACTATAGGACCAAACCAGAAATCGAGGAAAAAAAATTGAAAAAGCAGTTTTTTTTTCTCGATTTCAGGGTTGGTCCCATAGTAAAAGTTGTTCATAATGATGAACAACCAAACCAGAAATCGAGAAAAAAATTGAAAAAGCAGTTTTTTTTTCTCGATTTCAGGGTTGGTCCCATAGTAAAAGCTGTTCATAATGATGAACAACCAAACCAGAAATCGAGAAAAAAATTGAAAAAGCAGTTTTTTTTTCTCGATTTCAGGGTTGGTCCCATAGTAAAAGCTGTTCATAATGATGAGTACTATGAGCCCTTTTCGGGCGGTCACTTGCCGATGGGCGACATAGTATAAGTATATATGTATGTAGATTTTGACGTCGGAAGTGTCGTTGGATTCCTCCATACATATGGAGTACAGTTACATTTCGCAGTCGGGTATTTTGTTTATGTCTGATGATGATGATGACACGATATATGAATGAAAGATTCTTACACATTTCATCCTGTATGACAATTCGGTTCTTCTCAGTATGCATGTAATGGCATAGGTGCAGGAAATCCATAGCTTACTAACGCAGGGAGCACCAAACTATATACGAAATTATAGAAAAACATGAGTTTAACTATATTTTACGCGAAATAAAAGCGCAAAGTCAAAGAAATTAATCTTTAATGTTTCTTTTTGTGTTAAAATAGTGTGTAAAACGCTACATATGTATTTCCCTCATTTTCTCCTCTCTTTCTTAAAAAAACACTCCAGCTGTTTATAAGAACACTTTAGCTAAGTTTAAAAAAACTTGAATACTGTGAGTATATTTTTAACTTTTAATTTTGTTACTCGTAACGTTTAAATTTAAATAAAAAAACACAATGATGCAGCTTAGTGTGCGCTTGGCTACTGATAAGTTTTGATAGCTTCGGCTTATCGCTCGCTGGGGTGCGGTCCGAGTAATAAGCTTACAGTCTTACATTATCAGCCAGAAGACGTCCACTGCTGAACATAAGCCTCCCCCTTAGAGCGCCACACCGACCAACAACGTGCCACTTGCATCACTTGCCCACGACTTTCACAATGTCGTCGGTCCACCTAGTGGTAGGCCTGCCTACGCTTCGTCTTCCGGTTCGTGGTCGCGAATCAAGAACCTTTCTTCCCCACTAGTTATCGGTTCCTCGAGCGATGTGGCCTGCCCATTGCCACTTCAGCTTGCAAACTCTGAGAGCTATATCGGTGAATTTGGTTCTTCGGCGAATACACAGTATTAAAGTCTTATTTAAGGGTTAAAAGTCTGACATACAAAGGAGGTTTTCAATGAGATGCTCATTTATATTATTTTTAATTGTATTATAGCGCATAACTTTATATTTTTAGGCTCTACTGTTGTAACTTTATCAAATAAATATGGCAGATCGTAACACAGCCCAGTCAATTAAGCGTTTGACCCGGAAGTAACAAATAACAGGTTTTTTTTTTCTACATAATTGGAGAACCAACCTCTCATATTAATATACAATAATTAAACAAAATGCGTCTCCGGAACAGACTCAAATTTTATTTGACTCGTCTCTATTTCCGCTATCTTAGGCTATTTCAGATGACAATCGTAACCACGGCAGTGAGCCGTCTGCGACGATAATGTATTATGGCTCGAGCATAAATGCTTTTATGTTCCGTACAGCCAGACTGTTTAATTTAATTTAATATTGATTCTACGTCAGCAAATTATACCAAAAACAATTTTATATTTATGTTATGACTTATGTCTGAGTCCTCCCAACTAAGTCCCTACACTTGGATGGGCTAATTCGTTTCTTATAATAAATATCAAAATCCGATTTTTTTATATATATCCGATTTATATCCAGGCTAAGAAAAAGAAGCAAATTTTCCCTAGAAAGAGAAAATTATTAACGCTAGGAGCACCAGGGAATCCCCATTTTTGATTACCTCGTAAAATAAACCTTATATGATATGAAGTTAAGGATTGAATTTCAATAATAAGCTAGCCGTATTGGTAAGTTAAAGTAAAGACGATTTCCCCAACTTTAAATATGGTTGTAATTTTCGGAAACAATCTAAATTATTCTGAATTGTAGTTTTTCTCTACGTGTTGCCAGGGTAAGCATTAATCTCCAAAATTTTTAGTTCAGAAGACAGGAAAAAATCAATTGATATATATCCGCTGATATATATCGGCGAACCCTGGTTTCAATAGGACCCAAGACAAGGTGAAAGGTTGTAGTACTAAACGAGTCGTGAAAGATAACAAGATCACACAAGGAAGCATTAACTTCGTTGTATGTACGACATATTCTTGGTAGAGGAGAATTATAGACTAAGTTAATTATACACTTAGTTAATTATACACTAAGTTTGTTATAACATAAGTAACATGAAGAATTTTCGAGATTCTGTGACGCGGATGGTGACAAGGAATTTTAGGGGAAGTAGCATTTAAAATCGAGGGGCAATCAGTGATGCTGTGAATTTGTTTGTAAAGATGTGTTAGGTTACGGATTTTCCTCCTATAGAGAAAGATAAGCGATTTGAATAAAGGCTGCTGTGTGAAATTCATGGACAAGAAAGAGCCAAGGATCTTGCAAAGGGTCGTCGATGCTTTCAATACGTGTAGAATGCACTGTATAGAAAGGAATTAACGCCACGCTCACAAATTCTAGACAATTCTAGAATTGTACAGTAAGACCTTAGTGCAATAAGATTTAAAATTTTGGTTTTTCGTGTAATAAAACCGAGTTATTGGGCCGCCCTCTTACGAGGCCGTATACCCTGGTTCTCGCCGTTCGTTCTCACTATATCGACATTTTTTAGTATGAAAATAACAGCGAAGAAATTTAAAAAAAAAACTAGTTTTGACTTAAATTTTTTCTCTGTTTATTTTGTAAAAAAAATGTTGTTATAGTGCCAACGAGACAGCGAGAACCAGTGTATACACCCCTTTAACTATTGAGTCAATATGCGATCTGAAAGTTAAATTAAAACTCCTAAGCTTCGCGAAGCCTGGATTTCTTGTAAGCGAAGGCTATTGCCAGAAAAGCTAAATAATAAGGCCGCTAATCGAAGCATTTCGCTTATAACTTACGCCTCACAAACTAGATCACAAAATCATTATCGCGGGAGTTGTGGCGGGAACGTGAAGAAATCATGTCGCGTCATTTTATTATTTTCATAGACTTGTGTTATTTCGAGTGTTAATGTGTAAAGATGGTGGATTATTATTCATTACGTGTGAACGTGCACGAGTGTCGGCGTGTTGTTTCCAGAACTTGATAGAAGCTTCTAGCAAAGTCTCCATCGCTTTACTGGGGCATGACCTGGACTTACTTTGCTTGAAATTTGGCACTAAATACACAACGTGTCGGGCCAAAAAAAAAAAGGAAAAAAAAGTAGAATAATAATATTAGTGATGTGAAAAATACTTACTCTGAACCCCAATCAGCATTTTTTCGATTCCAGACTTATAACACTCGAAAGCCCTTTGAAAATCGCCCAAGTCTTCACATCGCGCCGCCAAATTCAGCATATAACCAGCCTCAAACACATAACTATCTTCCGTCTTCGTCTTGCACTCTACATTAGATAGGGACAGCACACTCCTCTTGCTATACAATGACAGTTTCGAACTACTCCGCCTTTCTAAGTCGAACATAGAAGCGGATTCCAAATTCGAAAGAGATGCAGTCTCGGAACTTAAGCTGCCAGTGTTGGAAAAATCTTCGAATTTTGAATTCCGAGCGTTGGGCATAGTGTGGTAATGTTCCAATTTCGAATTGTCAGTGTAAGGCATTGTGTGATAATCTTCGAATTTCGAAGTCGACGGCGCGTCAAAGTTTATCAAATCTGGCAACACCGACTTTTTTATGCTCGGCTTGCTTTTTTTGATCTGTAACTTGTTTAGTTCTTCATAGAGGTCGCTATCGATGCTTTCTATAGAGGATAGCGACTCGAAACTGTCAGTTTTTGTTGTGTTCTTCGGTGATTCTATTATTTCTACATCTGTTGCTTCGTAGATCGGTATTTGTGATATGAAATCGGTTTCGTCAATGGTTATGGGAGGTCTTTCCGCTGCTTGTCTTGCTGAAAGTAAAATTAATCATTATTAGAACGTACTGTTAGCATCCTAACTAATGTCATAAATTCGAATGTAACTCTGTCTATCTGTCTGGATGTTTGTCGCGTTATCACGGCTAAACGGCTGAACGGATCGACATGAATTTTTGCATAGATACAGCTGGATCGATTTTTTTGTAGGTCCACGCGACGAAGATGCTAGTTGTTAATATTAAGAAGCTAATTTGAAAAAAAAAAACTATTCAGTAAGTACTACACATTAGTAGTGTAGATTAAAAATCTTAGTTTTGACGTATATGGTTTTTTTTCAATAAAAAAATAATATTTGTCAATGTTTTTTTTATCGAGAAAATGAAAATAATTGAAAAACCTCCATTTACAAACATTTTTGTCTAGTTTGTATTCAACTGATTATTACTCGAATAGTTGGGTCATAATAAAATCTAGGATAGCAATGAACAGAATTTTAATTGATTTCCTGGTTTAGTTGCAATTACCAATTATCTGAGTTTTTGACTAGCGCGCGCTAAAGTCATCAGTTTTCATCTGCGCGCGAAATAATTTTCTTGAAATACCCTCTTAACAATATTGTGGCATGGGCGTAAAATAAATGATTTTACAACAAAGAATAATTACATGAAGTTTTGGCGGGAACGTGAAGAAATCATGTCGCGTCATTTTATTATTTTCCAAAACTTGTGTTACTTCGTGTGTTGGTGAATGGTATAATGTGGTGAAACGTGAATTTTCGTGTTGTTTCCAAAACTCCATAGAAGGCTCTAGTAAAGTTTTCACCACTTTACTGGGGGCATGACTTGGACTTGACCGTGACTTGCTTTGCTCGACTTTGACTGTGACTATGACTTGTTTGATATTATTTAACAAAACTTGAAAATATATAAGTATACTTGACACTGGAAAATGCATAAGACGTGCGACGCCATAATCCTCTCAGGAGGAAAGAGTAAAAAAATTAATAAGTACATGTATGTGTTGGAGTTCTAACATCATCATCATCAGTCTGATATTCCAATGGCGGCGTTTCCTCTATCGGGAGATGGAGCGACGACCGGATAGCATTAATCACACCACCCGGCTCCACCTCGGGTTCCGGATAACCTGTCTGGAATCAAATATACTAGTAGTTCGCGCCGAACTGAGACCTCGCGAACCCTATATCTTTACAACCCCTGGACCGATTCAGCTCATATTCGAACTTAAAAATTGAAGTGAACTACTTGCCTACAAAATTTCATGAAGATCGGATCAACGGTTCGCAAGTTATCATCGGACAAATATACACGCCAACATACATACAAATGCGGATTTGTCCCAGTAAACTCTGAGACCTTAGCTCGGTAAATAATGTAATATATATAATGTATCCACATATGTCGCAATAAATGATTGAGTATTGATATGCCATGATACGTTTTTAAACTGTACAGCCAAAGTGGAATAAACTGCCGGCTTCCTTGTTTCCTGGGAGATAAAATCTAGGTCTTATCAAGGTCCGAGTGAATAGGTATCTTCTATTTGCGTGCTTCATCTTCGGCCACATCGTCGCTTACCGACAGGCGTGTTGGAGGTCAAACGCACACCTATAAGCGTTAAAAAAGAAACCAAGAAAAATATATAAAAAAAAAAAAAAAAAAAAAAAACTACACCCGAGCCACGCTAACAACAGTTCTGATAGCTACAATAATATTGTAAAAAGCGAATGAAAAAAGTTGGTGTGGATAGAAGTCGGGAAGTCTATCGCTAGTTTTTACGTGAATTCTATGACGAAAAGAAACTCCAACATCAATCTCGACCAGAGAATATCAGTACTGCGTTGCAAACCAATTGTCATGGTCATCGACCTAGTATATATTATGTTGACGCCGAGATGCGCAATACGAAATAGTGCATAAGCACTATTTCCGTAACTCGTGTAGCCTCCGTGCTATAACATTTGCAAAGTACATCGATTTTGTCTTCATTTCATTTCTGACATGACACCGCAAGGGGTTTAGACCGATTAGAAGTTGTTTTTTTTTAAAATATTTTTATAATATGTGGTTACAGTCATGCCCTCTGTTAGCAGACCTTTGATTTTGACTTTGACTAGTAAGCTAGTAACTCTGGCTTAGTTTATATAGAACTACCTGTTATTCTACATAGCACAGATCTGTATACACGAAGTTACTAGCTCGCTTACTAGCATTAGCTTTAAAAACTAGCTTTGTGTCAGTGGCAGAATGTCAAAGAAGTATCTAAAGTGATAAGAATTTAAAGTTCTTCAGCAGTTATCTTTGCAGTCGTAACATTTCTTAGCACGGCTCGGGTTTACTTACTTACCTGTAGGAAGTTAACGAAATCTGTGCTTGTAAAAAGGAGCCTGTGTTCAGCTACAAATTCCAATAAGGCTTTCAATGTTTTAGCTCTTTCTCCAATCACCTGCAATAGACAGAGAGCAAATAATATTAATAAAATACTGGTAATTGTAGCCTATGTCACTATGGAGGAAGCCTACCCTCCATCTTGGGCAGTCGGGTAAAAATTGAATGTGGGTAGGTTCAGGAAGCATCGCATGGAAAGGTAATTTCAAATTAAATTAAAAACCAATGCCAAAAGTCTGCTTCAAGTGAGATAAATTTATGTTTGTGTCTAAAAACCTTAAGCTTCGGTCAAACAAACAACAAACAAACGAGACAAAGACGCGGCACGCGAATAGGGCACAATTCGCTCACTCACTAAATTGATGCGAAATCCCGCGCGTGATTATTTTTTAACTGACTTCCAAGAAAAAGGAGGAGGTTCTCAAGTCCATTGTTTTTTATTTATTTTTATTAATGTATGTAGGGAGATTTTTGTTTTAATAAAACGGGAATAGTCACGTTAAATTGCGGCGGTCATTCCGACTATAGTTTCGATCACATTCGGTGACCTTTATCAAGGAACACTAAGCGTGACACGCGCGCGACCGCAATTCTGAACCGAAGTTTTTTTCCTCGAGATGAACGTGTTCATTTTCACGAACGAAACTTTATTGGTCCCGATACGACTGCTGCTATATTCCTGTGAATTATAATATTACTTTTGATTAGGTTAAGGTGTAACATTTCGCTCATCGCGCGAAATTCAAAATTTCTTGCGTTTTTTGTTAATTACAGTTTAATTACTCATCGTGGATTCATTGTAACCAATTTTGCGCCAATAAATAAGCTGTTTTAAGAAACTACGGGTAAAATGATCACCTAGATAGCATTGGTTTAGCTACAAATTTCAATAAGCTGATTTTCATCTTGGTTTTTGGTTTAGTGGGAAATGTACTTATACTAGCTTTCAACTTGAATTTTTGGTTGGTGTAATTTATTGATACAATCTATTTATCGCTTGATCGCAAAATTAGTTTTCAGAACCTACGATGAGTAATTAAGCTGTAATTAACAAAAAAAAGGCTGTAACTGTAAATCTCTCACCTCTGGTTGAAGCCGTTTGAAGTAGCTGTGCCTGGGTAATGCAGGGAACACTCCCCGAAGGTGCAGCCCCATATGCAAGGCTCGCATGCTTTTATGCAGTCTCTGAACATCACTGTATCGCTTCCAAACAGACACTGATGTGACCGCTTCAGGAGACTGGATCGGGAATAACTGGAATTATAGCAGAGGGTAGTAGTTGGGTACCTTTAACTTTTCTTCATAGCTTCTGCGGTGTTGCTGGAATTTTTGTACTAGCACGGGCGCCGGGATAAAGTTAAGTCCACCCGTATTGTCTTCGCAGCAACGTGACAAAGCTAGAATATGGATACATCCGTCTCGTTCTCGCGGGATAAATATGGTGGACAACATTTTATCCCTGCGCCCGTGCTAGGCCAGCTGGACTCTTTTTCAGTCTTCCTTGGGAAGTACCACACATTTGCCAGTTATTAAGCCGCCAATCATAACTGTGTCTGGATTGAAGGGCAATGTTTCCAGCGAAATTATTAGGCACAAAGAGATTTAAGCATAGAGTATACCGCTGTCTTGTCTATAGAAAAAGGTAGTCTGATACCCACCCCTAAACGCTATCCAATTTCGATGTTTTTTTAATGTTATCTCCACCGTGAAAAACTATGCTTGTTGGTTTTTTTTTAATTTCGCAATATTTTCGTTGTTATGGGCACTTAAAATGACAAAAAATTTACGTCGAAAATACGACAAAGAAAAGTAGGATAAGCCCACTATAATTATTCTATTTAATTTAAATACTCACAATTATTTGCCTGAACATAAAAACATACTTAGGCAACTATTTTAAAGGTATTGCAACTTATTGCGCAAGTATTAGTCACAGTGATCTGGATTCAAAATTATGTTCATTGTTTAAAGGAGAACTCTGTGGTTTTTAGATTAGTTCTACAAATGCTAACTATCGTTGTTGCTGTACTTGGGAAAAGACTGGAATTAAACTGACACAAACTATGTCAAGTTGTGTGCAAAGATTGTCTGGCAAACTCTTACATTTAATTGCAGTCTAAGTTAAACTAATTAACACTCAAAGAACTTTTTGTTATGTAAAGTGAACATGTACTTACTACTGAAGTAATCTTATAAATGGTGAATCCATTCTTGTGTTTTGCTGTCTTGTCGACGGAAAACCGGCGAACCCACTTATCTTTCGCAGACATTTTTACACAAACAAATCTGATACTGCCCGTTTTCACTACATAATTATTCGTAGTATTGTGTTTATAAAATTATAGTCTTGCACATTGATGCCAATTAGGCGAAAGGAACAATTTTCATTACATAAAAAAAGGAAAACAAAAGCTGCTGCAAAGTCGAAATGCAATGCAATGCAAATTGCAAAATGCAACAAATGCAAACAACAAAATCTCTACGTCCAAAACTCGATTTGTTTGTTTCGGATTTGAAAACTTGAATCCCACGATTTAAAATTGTCTCTCTGTCTCACAATTCAGTAAAAGCATACTTTATTTCACCTTAATGCTACAACTACAATACAAACATCCATGATCTCGTATCTTGACTTTGACGTTTCAGTCGTCAAACGTGGCCGTCATTCAATGTGCGTTTCCTTAAACGCAGATTTTAATGCAAGAAAATTTTACGAGTAGCGAGTGGAAAGTGGTGCAAAAGCAGAATCTTTTCATTTGATTGATCCTAGATTCTTGTACTTTGATTATCTTTTTTCTGAGCCGATAACAAAACAAATAAATAACAAGCAAAAACAGCATAAACAGGTGGTCTTTGGTAATAAATAATAATACTCATTACACATTTCGACCCTGAATATCAAAATATGTTATTTATTTAAGTATAAATTGCCACATAATGCGTAATGGTTAATATTGATAGTTAATATAATAATTTATTGTTAATATATTATAGTTATCATTGTTAATATTGAGTATGCATAAAAGCCTTTGTGTGTACTATTTTTACTCATTTAGTTGCTACCTATCTGGGCAGAAATTAGTCGTAATATACTAATGGCAAATGCTAATAAAATTAATAAGCAAGAAACAAGACACCAATAGTTAAGGCAATAGGTCATCTTGCATTGCTTCATTACTTATCCCCACCCCACGTCACTTAACCGAATGGCGCGCGGCGAGAGGTTGTGCGGTCTCGCATTTCGTTCGTTTCGTGTCGTGTTTCTCTTGTCCTCGAGTGTATTACGATATTACTTTTCCTCCGAGACATGAATACAACTCGTGCTAAACAAAGAACTCAGTTTTAATAGCTGCAATACAAAAATGTGTGACCAATAACCAAGTGACCTCTTTTCGAAAAAAGTTTTGTAAACAACCGGATACCATGGGTTCGAAAATCGAGTACGTGGATTCCTCGCATTTATACGCGACCAACTACGTCCGTAATTCGAAAGCTATAGGAGTGCTTTGGGCCATATTCACGATCTGCTATGCAATAATCAGCATTGTGGCTTTTGTGACACCGGAATGGATTGGTGATTTAGAGACTGAATACCCAAGGAAGTTCGGATTGTGGCAAGTGTGTAGGGCGGACGAAGCCGTAGAAGACTGTAAGGGAAAACTGGACGACTTCCTATCAATAAATGGTCTGGTGTTCAAGATTGCGACTGTTCTAGTGGGTGCAGCGGTCACTCTTGCCTTGTTCACAATATGTGCAATGTTATTGTTCTTCTTCTGCCAGTCAACAACAGTTTTTCACATTTGCGGCTGGCTCCAACTCTTATCTGGTGAGTTATTCAGCCTGTTATGTACTAACCAATAAGCAAAGATCGCTTGAACTAACCATTAATACTAACCAAATCTTCAAGATAACGATGAGCTTATTTCAAAGACAATTAAAAGCAAGACCTCAAAAGATAACGAACATAACGTTTTGACATTTAACAAACTTGTTTCCAGTGAAAGTTTAATGCATATAGGCAAGATCAGATTGACCTTGTAATGCGTTGCTGTTGTCGTAAAACAAGTCTATAGAACTAACCAAGCATATCTGATGCACAAAACGGACATCTACTTCCAGACAGATGTGTGTTCTAAACTTTAACATGACGCATCCGGCGCGCAGGCAGGTGCACGAACGATCTCGCAATTCCTTTACCTCAACAATCTACCTGCCCAAGGCAAAAATGAAAGGCACTTTAAAAGGATGTCTAAATGGCAAGGATTACGTAAATAAATATGATGACAAAGAATGCACAACATTCCCATCCAGCAAGAATTGCGTACATTCCTCCAAGAATTAAAAAAAAAAAAAACCATGTTCTCAGAATGTTAGAAATCGGATATGCCTGAGTTGCATTACAGCGGAATACGAACCAAGAAATTCTTTCATTATCGTAATCCGATTACGGAACTAACAAATCTTTAACCTTTCGACTAACGTTTGTAGGTATGTTGGCGTCTATTTGCATATAGTAGGTAGTACGAAGGACAGGTTGTTACATCTATTAGCTCCAACGCTAAAAACTTGGCTTTACAAATTGCTACAAGCGTATTGATTGACGTAGTGATATGGTTGGTCCATTATTAAAGTCGATTTTGCGGTAAAATGCTCATAAGTTAAGGGTTTTTAGCAATTTGTAAAATCTATGTAATTTTTTCACCTGATTTTGAAATTTATATTTTGTTTAATCTTTCTATTAATTACATAATTATGACTGTGGCTTGTGAACGGAAAATACCCAATATAATTTGGTATTGAGATAACTTGCTTCCCGCATTTGTTCGGTTCAAATTCAGAATTCACATTCCAAAACATAGGTAGCGTAGGTACCACATTCACGCATCCGCATGCTGTAAATTTTATTTCAGAAAAATGTACGAGCAACGCAATTAAAATAGCTGACGCGAGATTTCAATTTCATCATAATCAACACGAGTGCTGACAGTCGCATTTTCTTTTGTATGAGTAATTTACTATTGAGGAACCGTCTAAAACCGGTAAAACACCTCGGTCATGCAACAAGAATCTCGAACGAAAATGAAGCGCGACCGCGGATAACGAAACTAAATTAGAATTTCGTAGAATTACAGTTGGAGCATTGAAACAAATTTTACTCGTTACTAATTAAGAAAATTCACAAAAAGAAACTATTGAAGCTCAAGTACTTACTTACTTACGTACTCCAGGGGTTGTGAAGATATATGGATAGCGAGGTCTCAGTTCGCCGCGAACTACTAATTATATTGAGTTTTAATTGACAAAAATTCATTGAGCTATTATTACTACGAAAAAATTGAAAATTAAAACAAATTAAATTTGAAAAAGGCACGGAACCCAGAGTCTGTGAAGCAAAGCTTGATTAAAAAAATGTTTTTAAATCGTTAAAAAGAGTCTCTATTAAGACTGCTACAAAAATGGAAAGAGTTGCTTTATCCACTTATCCACGAATATTTTTTAATTATTCATTTTCTCAAGCAGTTGACATACCTACCAGGAATACGAACGTCCCACCTACCTAACGTACTACGTGCATACAGTTGTTAAGCTCGTGCATTTTTCGTTATTGAAGACGTAAAATCACTAAATGGGAATTTCCAATAAGTATTCAATGTTGTTATGTTTACTTATGACTAACTGCATCCAGCAGTTTCACCCGCGTCATTTCTTTTGTTCTAAACCTCCCCAACAATGTGGAGAACAAAACAAAAAAAAACAAATCGGTCGAGCTATTTTTAAGTTTTTGCGAGAATAACGCGGCAATAGTTTTTTTTTTTTTTTTGTTTATTATTTACTTTTATAATATATTCTGGGAAATCTTCGTCCAGCAGTGGGATCTAAAGGGATAGTAGAATCTTTCGCTTCTTTATTTTAGTTAAAATATTAGTTTGACGGAGGAAATTGAAAACATAAGATTTTTTAATCCCTTCCGTTATATTAAAAGAAATCAAAAGGATTTATTTTTATTCTGATTATGAGAGATAGATTACAGGTAGTTATTACAGTATTAAACTCACTACATCTACGAAAACTTATAATGTATGTGCGAATGAACGAGTGAGATAGCTATGGCACGACTGTTACAAGTATAAGTCGCCGATATAATAACAAAAAAAAGTTGAATTTTTGTTAGAAATTCTTAATTCGAGGTAACAATTTAGAAAGCGCGCTTATGCATTTAGCAAATGCATAACAGCATTTTTTTTCGCCCACGCTATAGCCAGTGTTAACATAATAGCGCGATTACAGCGAAGCCCATGTTTCTCTGACCTCATCATCACTCACTACCGCTACGTGACCGGCAAAAAATTACAATCTACAGAAATCTTGGATCCTTATTACAACTCCATACGGTCTAGTATTTTCTTTCCGAGAATGTGAATTCACGTGTAAATTTGTACAAGAAAGGAGTTTGCTATGTTTGGAAAGTTGGTATAGATTTACAATAGACCTACTTTACTTTTTGGCTAACACGTTATTCATTAAAGGTTAAATTAGGAATATTAGCTGCATATTTGTATTTTGATACCAACCTGCTAATTATTGGCCTTCTACATACCTACTGATTCTGATCTTTCTAATACTTTCTGATCTGTCTAATTGATAATTGTTTATCATCAAGAAATCTAAACCAATCTAAAACTATAATAAAGCATCTGCAATACGAAATACACAAGGCTAAATGAACCAAAGTAACAAAAAAAGTTAAATCAAATTGCAATGTTTAAAAATTATGATACCTATCAATTGGGTATTGCATAGGCAATAACGGTATAACTAATAATAACTACTTGTTGCCAAATTGAAGATTAGTCGTCGATATAACTTTGAGATATTGCACGCACGTAAAACAAATTTTGATCACAAGCTACACAGCTTAAGCATCGTAAAAAGTAAAAGTTAATTGTGATATAATGACAACAGATTTCAATGTTACGCTATTTTGTGACGGTTTAAATCGAAAGTAGAACGATAAAATGAGTTCTGAATTTATCTAACAATGTACTTACCTGTTAACAGAAGTAAACAAAGTTGAATATGAATATGAAGTTAAAGTTTCCGTACAAACAGTTCGCAAGTAAATAATTATTGTGTTAAATCTGTTAAACCCAAAATTATGCTAATTCAACAACAATTATTTTATGTGAAATGGTTTAATCACCCATTCATTCACAAATTGGACGCAGAAAACCTAACACAATGAAATACTTTCTCTATTACAATTATACATTCCTACCTACCTACCAATTACCTATGTTAAAAGATTATTGTTCTAACAATACTTATATCATAATTAATATTATCTTTGTGAACAGCCTACAATTTATAGGGATGCAAAAGTGTAAAACATACAGTTTTTATTTTACATTCCGGAATTGTTTACCACGCTAGTTTTGCCTAATGAATTCCCTAATTTTTTTTTAAAACGATATCTCTTGTCCTATTTTACGCTACTTTAACTCGCTTTCCCCGATTCGTCCTCAAAAACGTTCCGTCACTATGAAAATAAAGGGCGCGAAAACTTTCAAAACAATTTGATTTTTATTTTTCTAAAAAAAGGTCGGTCACAATTTAGATACAAACAAAAAAGGATCCGCCTAAAGCAATAGATAGAAAAATAATTAAAATTAGAAGCCTTCCAGCTTAGAGCAAAGATGAAAGAAAGTTAATTCTTTTTCTTTATAAAAAAATATATTTTCTCTAAACAAATCGTATTCTAAAGATATAATGTATTTAAGCGTTCGTTCGTGCATTTGTGGGATGTTTAAATGGGAGTAATCGTAGTAAAAGCGCTTAGAAAGTTGTTAGCGACTGACTGGTCAGAGAAACGTTTAGAGGCGAGGCATCAGGATGCAGTTGCCAGTTTGTACCTAGTGTATAGTATGTCGTGTAAATTAGAAGTCTAGTGTCAGAAAGATAGAGATCAAGATCTTGTTCATTAAAATTAAAAACATTCGATTTGAGAACCTCCGCATTTTTTGGAAGTCGGTTAAAAATACAAGTGTAGGCTACCTGCTAATGACAATTTTAAGGCCGCCTGAAAGCCTTGATCTGTATGTATTTGATATTGTTCAGACTTGGACGAAATATGATGCTAAATCCATGGTTCTAGATCTAAAATATTAATTTCGAAATACCTAATTCGTTGCTCACTTGATGCGGACTTCACTCTACACTACTAATTCAAGAAGGTCGTGCCATTTTTAGCTCCAAACGCGCGTTGTTTTTTTTTTTTTTTGTCTTTCCTCCTGAGAGGATTTTGGCTTTGCGGGTCTTATGCATTTGCCAGTGTCAAGTATACTTATATATTTTCAAGTTTTGTTAAATAATATCAAACAGTCAAAGTCGAGCAAAGCAAGTCACGGTCAAGTCCAAGTCATGCCCCAGTAAAGTGGTGAAAACTTTACTATAGCCTTCTATGGAGTTTTGGAAACAACACGAAAATTCACGTTTCACGACATTATACCATTCACCAACACTCGTGCATGTTCACGAACACTTAACGGGTAAAAACTCACAGTTTTTACACATTAACACTCGAAATAACACAAATAATGGAAAATAATAAAATGACGCGACATGATTTCTTCACGTTCCCGCCAAAACTCTCAACGCGCGTTGTTCGTATTTGTGAAAGATAATATAATAATTTATAACATTACCTACTTACTTCTAACAACGCGCGCTTTGAGTTCGGCAGTGGTTCGGCATAAGCTTAGGATGGCGTGAACTCCTTGAATCGGCAGTGATGGCCGCAAAATGGTGACAAAAATATTTTATTATCCACATTAAAACTTCATAAGCCCCGAGTACAAACAGTTGTATATTACTCTTTGGTTTAAACCTTAAACGTAGTATTTATATTCTCTTTGGTCCTTAATCGGAACCTTAATTTTTATGTCAAAGTGTTAAAGTCAAAATATTTTAAAATTTCTCTTCTATTTTATCATTTATTATTTATTATTACTTGTACAACTACACGCCTACACACGCTAAATCGAAATGGCAACATCTTTTCCTGAACCTGACCATTGCCCAAAAGTCTGCGACGATATCGGAGCATTTAAAAAGGCGGGAAAATCCCCCGAGCAGGTTCAAAATGAAATAAAGGAAGCTGAGTCAGCGAAAGGTCGTTCTGATGCTGCTCCTCAGCCGCCTTTGCAGCCACCTGAAGAGTCTTTAGACAAACGCCCTTCTCCATCCGGAGAAGAATATCTCCCTGGCCTTAAACCAGGACCAGATGGCAAAGTAGACTGGACCCCTTTAAGTGACTGGACCGGCACTCGACCTAGAGTCAACAAATATTCCATCAGCAGATATTCTCTCAGCGAGTGGAGAAAGCATAACGAGCATTGCCTAAACCCTGAAGTAATAAATGAGTCCAACATTGTAGACTATAATGCCAAGACTTCAATGATGCAAGCTTTTGGAAATATAGACAAAATACAGTCTGAGAATAACAAAAGATTAAAACAGAAAGCCAGAGATATATTCAGATGGAAGGTTGAAGTAGAAAAAGCCTGTAAAGCGATAACTGAAGAAGTGGAACTGCTTGAAATTGAGAGGCAGCGCTTGAAAGGAGCGTCTAGGACTCTGATGTTACCGGAATCAATCTCAAAAGAATGCCTAGACCTGAGGTCGAATAGATTTGAACCGGATTTAGTTGCAGATTTGGCTGAACAAGAGCTTATCAAGGAAATGAATTTAGTGGGCGAAGTCAGAGCTAAGCTAAAGACTACTCTTGATGAAATTGAAGCTCAAATGGCTATCAATAAAGCTGCCAAACACAAGATAGAATATGACTGGTGCGACAAAACAATGGCTTATAATACTGAATCTATCAATCTGAGCTTAAACACAAAGTCGAACACCATCATGTTTAGACCAGGTGCAACCAGGTTCGGCGAATATTCAGCTCCTTTGGAGTACTGGGAGTTTTTTTGCAGGGAAAATGTGCAAAACGTGGAAGCGGCTAGACAAAAATCCGCCGATTTGCGCGGAAGTCTGAACGCGATTCTTGTGTTTGGTGGTAGGAAACTTCGCACTCAAGCTGACAGGACCGATATGGCGTTAGCAGAAACCGTTGCTATTACCACCGAACTTTGCACTAAACTCGAAGAACTGTTGCTCGATAACCTCCAAAGATTAGCCGATATGGAAACGCTGATCGATAACCTAAAAGCAGCCATCCAAAAAATGGATGCGGCTATGAAACTGGCGCAGACCAGGCTTGATAATAGAAATAAATGGAGACCTCACGGCGAAAGCGTTCGAGATCAACCACACTTGGGGCTCATTGAAGAAGTGAAAAAAATCCACGAGACTGTAACCTCTTTGCTCGGACAGTTGAAGAACGCCGAGAGGATTAGAAGTGATCTGATGAAGAAAAGGATAGAGCTACAAGATTCTGTTGCAGCTAAACGCAAGACATTAAATATTGATAGAGATAGATGCGGAATGGTGCGGTCTCATTACCCGTCTGCTTCTGAATTGGCTGGTCACTAACCTAAAAATTAGCTTCAATGTTTGCTAAGCAATACCTTACCTTGGTATTTAGATTAGATTAGCATTTCGGTAAGCATTTAGCTGCATAAATTAGTTAATTTGTGTCAAATCAAGACATTGGTTTGTTGATTTTTTTGCATCAATGAAATTTTTCCGTTTGTGTGGTGATATTTATGATTTATTTTGATAAAAATTTATCATTAGTCTAGATTATATGATTTTGCTATAGCATTTCGCTTGCTTACTTGCTCAATATATAAGTTTCGCACCGAATAAAATACCAATGCTGAGTAGTACATTGCACATCTTATTAACCGACAGCTAAAACCGCAGCGCTATATCCTTTCACTTATAACAAAGTATCGAATATCGCGTCTAAGTGTTATTTTATTACACAATCTAGCGCTTATGACATTTAGTAAAAGACTGTATAGACAATTTGTAATTAGGTAATCGACGTGTTAATAACAATTTTAGGACAAACCTGTCGATTTCAAACGCCTTAGCTTACGACGCGATTTCTTGCTCTTTTGGTTCAGCGGACTTAACCTCTTTACCTCTAACTTTGAAACGTTCGTAATTCTGATTGCGAGATCATGTCATCCCGCTCGTACCAACTTAGTCGCACCAAGCGCGGTCCCGCGCGCACTATCCCTATCGCTTTCAGAGTTACGGGATAAGCCCGCTGGACGCTTAATGTCACTTTATTGCTTTGGCTGAGTAGTCTTGTTCCAGAGAACAAGGTCTATTAACTTCTGCGGAACCACCTGTTTAAACATTATAGATCGTAGCACTGGATCTAATTAGAATGAACCCAAGCCAAGCGTCTTTCTTGTACTAGTGCTTACTAGGTTAGGTACTAAACAATCAAACGTCCGTAACAGTCTAAACATAGCGTTACACTCTCTTTGGGTACCACCGGTACCACTGTCTCTCACGACCACAATGTGAAACAATGTGTTTACCTACTGTCGATCTTTGCGAGCTCCCATCCCATGGTAGCTTCGATTCCGATAACATATTCCCGTTAGTCCCATTACCCGCAATCTATTTACAGTGTGGGTTTCTTTGTAAGCTCAGTACCTAATGCTATATACAATGTTTCCCTGGCTAGTTTTATTCTTTCAAAGTTAAAACCACCATCTAACCAACTATTATCTATTCTGTGCGAGAATAAATTACAGCCAGTGATAGGCTGTCTTGGTCTAATGTACTTAATCTTCACAAAACTAGTGGACGGTTGAACCAATCTTGGATGTTAGAATCTTGGTATGGAAATAAGTACTAGGACAGAGCACAGAGTTCAAGAACAGGTAGGTAAGCTGAAAATCGCTGGTGAAACAGTAAGTGTCGCCATTTGTGGCCTGCTTTGAACGCTAGTAAACTCTATGTAACGCAACGCAGGCCTTCCTACCTGCTGCACGTAGTCGTCAGCAGCGGCATCTTCAACGTGGAAGGTACTTCGTACAAACAAAAACTCCTTGCTAGTTCTTTAGCCACCTTTGACCAAGATGAAAAAGTTTATTTGCAGATTTGCATAAAAAAATATTAAGGCAGTTCAAGTTGCGTTATGTCACGCAAATGTCATTTATTTAATTTTATTTTGCCTTTTGGCACACTCATAATTTCAAGATTTATATAGTTAGGTACCTTTTAGTTACAAGAATTAGTTCAAATTCACCGTCACAATGGAAGACGCCAACCCGAGTTTTATGACTTGTCCAAACATTTGCCCGACTGGTCCTAAAAAACCAGCGGGGAAATCTAACTTCCTAGAGGCTGGATCGGGAAAGGGGTCTGAAAACCCTTATGCAGCGCCCTATATCCCTGGCTCTATTGTCCCGAGAGAGAAGAAGATATATCCTCCTGATGCTCCTCCGCTTTACCTCCCACAACCAACCGACAGCACCAGCGGAGATATCCTAGGCATGGGCCCGATAGGACCCTGGGCTGCCGGCCATTTGGACTGGACTCCTATAGCAGGCATGACAGGAGTCAGACCAGTCATTGACAAATACTCCATCACTAGATACAGCACTGGAGAATGGAGAAAGAATAACCAATATATCCTGACCCCGAGAGCGACGGACAAAGCTAAAGCTTTAGATAGGCAGTTTAAGAAAGAAATTGCTGATGCTGTTGCTGGTATGGATAACAAACTGAACGATTCTAATAAAAAACTGGGGCAAAAAATCAAAGATTTGTCTCAATGGAAAAAGAAGGTGCAGCAGACTGTAGATGCAATAACTAATGAAGTCATATTATTGGACGAGTATAGAGCAAAACTGAAGAGCGCTTGCAAAATTTTGATGATGCCTGAAGCAATCTCTAGAGAATGTTTAGAATTGCGCACAAACAGATTAGAACCGGATTTAGTGAGAGATGACGCTGAACAGGAGCTGATCAAAGAAGTCGCAATTGTTGGAGAAATAAGACGAGTTTTCATGGTCACTCTAGCCAAAGTTGAACAGCAAATTTTGGAGAACAGAGCTGCTAAAGCGGCAATCGAATTAGATTGGAGCGATAAAATGGTTACTTTGAAAAACGATAAAATCAATTTGACCCTCACCAACGATTCTAGCCTAATTCTATTCCACCCAGGAGTGGCAAGATGGACAGATAACAGTACTTGTCTAGAATATTGGGAGCATTTCTGCAAGGAAAGCATTAGGAGCTGCGATGAAGTTAGACAAAAATCTGAGAATTTGAGAGGTGACTTGATGAATATAATCATAAAAGCAAGCGAAGATATGAAACTCCAAGCTGAGAGAACAAACATGGCAATGGCAGAAGCCAACTCTGCCTCTCATGAAATGTGCGATAAATTAGAAGAGACTTTAAAGGATAACTTGCAAACGACTGCTGATGTCGAGAAGTTGATTGACTATCTAAAAGATTCTTTGAGAAATATTGATTTGAGAGGCAAGGTGGTCGGAACTCGATTGCATACGAGGAACTATGACAGACCAGGGGTAGAGAACTGCCGCGATGAGGCTCAATATGGCCTGATGGCTGAAGCGAAGTATGTAAAGGAGACCCAAGAATCTTTGACGGATAAGTTACGCCAAGCAGAAGCTGTCAGAGCTGAGCTGATAAAATATAGAGGAGATTTGGAGAAAGAGGTCGCTTGTAAGAGGAAGAGTTTGCTCATAAATCAAGACAGATGTGCCAGGGTGAGGGCTTTTATGCCTACTCCGGAAGAGTTTGCGAATGCGTAAAAGTTGAAATGGAAGCAATATTTTTTTAAAGGTTGAATAAAATTGTTATTCAAAATATTGTTTTAAGAAATCCCCTCCACACACACACTTGGATTTGTGTAATGGGGTAGTTAGAATTAACTTTCAAGAGAGTAAAAGAAACAAATGAATAAGCTCATAGTTTGTCTTTTTTTGCTCCCATGAAATGTATATCTATTTTTAGCTACCCATTTCGCATATCAAAGTATAGAGACCTAAATGATTTCCTTTTCACAATGACAAAGTTATGTCCACCCTTTTGGCTTCGCGTCAACGTGACAAGAATAAATAATTATATTATATAATATAATAATAATTATATAATTATATTATATAATATAATAATAATTATATAATTATTATATTATATAATATAATAATAATTATATAATTATTATTATTATATTATATAATATAATAATAATTATAAATTTGGTGGTACATTTTATTCCTGCGCCCTAGGCCTAGAGGGACGTCCTAGTGAAAAGGCAGACGCACTACTAATCGTCCTATCTGTAAATCCGTCGTAATCATCAGACCCCTAACAAGTGACAAACAAGGGCCGCAGACCAACGAGAGCAAATAAAAGGAAAATATATTTCTTTCTCGTTTGTTAGTCGGTCGGCTCCAACAAAGTTGTTACTAACCGACTTTTAAAAAAAACGAGGTTTTTAATTCGACTGTACGTTTTTGTTATGAATGTTTGTTACGCGATTACTAGGCCAATTAGAAATTTATTTTGATGATTCTTTTTTTGTTTGGTAAATCATACTTCAGAGGCGGTTTTACCTTATACATTTTATTTATTCAGCGTTTTTTGAATGAAGTCGGTTTTTGTTTTTTTTTTTTCCTATTAATTAATTTTATATCGCAGTTACTTTAATCCGTTTTATTGTTAAGCAGTAATGCATAAGATTGTACGTATCCAACGTACAATCTTATGCATTAAATTTGGTTTGATAGTGGGATCTATTTTTATACCGACTATTTCACAGCTTCAGACGTAATTATTCTAATTTGAAGCACAGAACATAAGAATATGTGTGAATAGACGAGTTTCGTAAAATAAACTCGAATAAGCTCGAATAGTTGGCCCATCGCAACCTAGTTAGTACTGGGAACGTGATGTAAGGCCGATTGTAGCGCAGATACCATCATTGTACAGCTATACGAATAGAAAATTTGAGAAAATAGACAAAACGTTGGGTAATTTTTGGTGTAATAAAGTTGGTATCTTTATTTATTTATTGATATACCAACAGTAAACATATTTTACATTCGTATGTAAAATATGTTACCTCCCAGTATCTTTGATATTACTTCAATACTGGGAGTCATAGACAAGACTAAAATAAGTCTAAGAATATGGCTTCGGTATCCTCTTTTGTTCGTCGAGTTCGTGATGATTCCCATACAAGCGAGGCAGGGGAAAACAAAAACGCGGTTTGGCCTTGTCGTTGTAGAGAAAAGGAAGGTAAATGCTCTGTGATTCACTGAGGCAGTTTGTTAGGGGTTACCGGTGTGTTCTTATGGAGATCCAAGTGCCGCGCAGATGCAGACCACCGTAGCGGATTTCGTGAGAATAATCCCTCGCTTTACTGGCGCAGCGACCCTAAATGGGTCGTGGCGACGGCTCGGCGGCCGTTGGGGACTCCAACATACGCGTACTTGACATTGTACGTCTCCGCCATTCCTAGCTAAGTCTCTGGCCTTTGGTCTCTCCTATGACGTTCGCCTCTGCGATAAGTTCTTCAGAGTATAATCACCCAAATCTTCGAATCCCAAACCTTTTGGGCGCATTGGGAAGGTCAAAGGTTTCCCCCAAGGGTTCGAAAGAGTCTTTTTAACCTCGATAGCCTAGATATAACACACGACACATCGCTCACATTAGGCTGAAACGGCTTAATTAAATTGTGAAACAGTTACAAACAGCTACGTTCGTGACATCACGCGTCCATTTGACTGACTTTAGAAACATTAAGATCGTATCTTGTGACTATCACAAGTTAGAGATGTGATAAAATGTGTATTTACCAAAAATTCAAGACACGTACTAGGTTATGATACCTACATAAAACTCCTCAAACACAATGTACACTAAAGATGTCGATGCTTTAACTAATGCGATAAGGTCCGTACCTATAACCTTGTAGGGTCTACAACATAATTACGCGACCGGGCGTGTCCTGAGGCGCGGGCGGCTTCCTCAGTGTGAAGAGTAGGTCCTCACTCATCACCGACATTCTATTAGATTAGACACCGCGAGTCTACCTACTTTGTGTGTCCGTTTTCTGTACTAGCACGCCCCAAATTCAGTTCGATCGCAGCCATCTTCGAAGTACGTCACACGTAAATACAAAAATGCATAATTACGATTAAATTGTAATTAATTATTAAATAATTAATTACGATTGTTTTTGTTATGCAAGAACAGGACACGGCTAAGACGATGTATACTTTTGTCTCATTTTTCACGACATGAAGAGTAGAGAATATTGTGTCGCGGTATGTATCTCGGGCAACTTGCTTGCTCGGGCAACTTGCTCGGACACCTTATCCGCTCGACCGACTTACCGGCCCCAGCAACTTGCTCGCTCGGGCGACTTGCTCGAGCAACTTATTCGCTCAACCGACTTACTTGCTCAACAAAGAAAATTGCTCGGTCGGGCTGCCCGGTTGACTTGCTCGGGCAAGCTGCCGGAAATTATTTCAAGTTCTATTCTCTCCCCCTTTTTCTCTTTTCCCTCCATCATCCTCATTAAATAATCTAATCCAAGAATTTTTCAACCAATTATTAGAGGTATATTAGAGGACTGCCCCGGTGGCTCAGTTGGTAGTGAACCTTCCTTCTGTGTTTGGGGGCGTGGGTTCGATTCTCATCTAGGACAAACATTCATGTGATGAATATTTGTGTTTGTTCTATGTCTGGGTGTTAATATCTATATAAGTATGTATTTAAAAATATCTATGTACTATAATATCAGTCTCTGGCAGCCATATTACAAGCTTTGCTTAGTTTGGGGTCAGATGACCGTGTGTGCAGAAATGTCCCAGATATTTATTTTATTTTTATTTATATTTTTATTAATTATGGACTCTAGTGAAGCAAATGCAATCGTAATCGCCTCATAATCTCAGATGAAAATAAAACAAAGATAAGTTACCTAACGCTCGAAATGACGCAACGAGGAAGTCCATTACTCTCACATACCCCAAATAAATGACTACTAATGATACATGGGCTTGAGGTCGTTGTCTTTTTATAGCATCATTTACATGAACAGAGTTCAGCTGCCGTATTCTCAGCTCAAACGGAAAGATTTTGGTTCGAGATTTGCAAACTCTGTCTGCGTCATCTGCAGTCAGGATCACAAAGACAGCAGTCAATTTCGAATTGTATTCTTCTCGAATGGCTTCAGTATAATTGGGTAGAAAAAGGAAAGGAATATACCATGCTGTCCGGCTCCGGGCTAGATTTGCACTGCGTCTTTTATCCTCCCGCGGGGTTGTCGAAAAATCGTCTGGAGAATAGAGACTTCTGACTTCTGAGAGAAGATAAGAAAACATGTGATAATGGGGGGTATGGGATGGCATGTCACAAAAAATAATAGTCTTTTTTTAAAAATGCCTATGGTGGAAAACCAGCAGACGGGCCGCCTGATGGTAAGCGATCACCGTCGCCTATGGATACCAGTAGCACCGAGGGCATCACAGACACGTTGCCGACCTTTTAAGACTATTAACAGCTCTTTTGAAGATCCCCATGTTGTAGTTACTCGGAAATACCGCTGGTGGAAGCTCATTCCCAAATTTGCGCAAATTGCAAGTCTTATCCATTTTCAAATAAATTGTGTCAGATCTTGACCTATCAAAGATCGATTTTGTTTAAAATCGTCTTTCGCTAGTATAGAATCCGATGCACAAAATCGTGATGACTGACTGACTGTGTGGGATAAGATAAACACAGACAAATGACGATCAGAATGAAAAGAGAAATAATTTTCATAAAGAGTACACATATTGGCAATGTCCTGTCATAGTGACTTGAAAAAAAAAAGCTAGTTCAAATGGGACCATTTGAAGTTTTATTTCGAGTTTTGGCGGGAACGTGAAGAATTCATGTCGCGTCATTTTATTATTTTCCAAAACTTGTGTTATTTCGAGTGTTAATGTGTAAAAACGGTGAATTTTTACCCGTTAAGTGTTCGTGTACATGCACGAGTGTTGGTGAATGGTATAATGTCGTGAAACGTGAATATTCGTGTTGTTTCCAAAACTCCATAGAAGGCTCTAGTAAAGTTTTTACCACCTTACTGGGGCATGACTTGGACTTGACCGTGACTTGCTATGCTCGACTTTGACCATGACTATGACTTATTTGATAATATCTAGCAAAACTTGAGAATATATATGGATACTTGACACTGGCAAATGCATAAGACGTGCGACGCCAAAATCTTCTTAGGAGGAAAAAGAAAAAAAAAAGTTTTATTTCAGGACTTTGATTTTTTGCAAGTGTAAAAACTGTTATTATCGTCTGAGGTCTTTCCACTTCTGTAGAGTCAGTGGCAAGCTCTTGTCTTTCCTGAGCCAAGTTAAAATAAACTCTTTGTCAATCAAAGTCTCGGATATTTTTTAATCTTCCAATTCCGCCTTCGGCTTCGCCGAAAAAGTCACTTTCGAAAAAAATAACAATTTCAAATTAGCTCCCAACTAATGACATCATAATTTAAAACTGCGCTTGTCCATTATGATAATGTCTTGTCTATTACGAGAGTTAAGCATCACATTATGGTGTGTTACGAAACCTCGACGACGGTGGCTTATGATTACCCGCTCCGGTGGGCTTCGTGTGAAAAACAAACGCTTTCGTACTCCTGATAAAGTTTTGCTACAACGTTTATAAACAAGTTTGAGAAGAAAGGTGTTTCCACACGGGCCTGATCTGATTTAACTTTAAATTTTAATTTCACGAGAGCAAAAGAAAAAACCTTTAACCGTTGTTGTTTGTTTCATTAACTCTTATCTTCACAAAATCAGATCAGGCCTGTGTGCATGGAGACACCTAAAACGCATATAACAGGGTTTTAAGCTTATCTCTGGATTGGGAAAAGTATTGGTACATGCTGGTCTCCAGAAAGGGAAGTAAGGGAAGCTAGTGCTAGGCATGCACATTTGCAAATATGTATAGCGCAGTGTACCGGTGCGTTCCTCTGGAAACCCCGGGGCCTCCATCAAGCACCAACATAGTCTTGTGAAGGTCTAAGCCTGGTCAATAAAATAATGCGTCAATCAATAAGTGTATTGTCTATGTCTAGTACATCTATTGCATAGTTATAATTCCTCTATGCTCTCCAGACTTTCTTAAACCATTTGGATTAACAGTTCTGGGAACTGGACTGGCTCTCAAGTGAGGCTGTTGGAAAAACCTATTTAGCACTAATTAAAATAAAAACATTGCGTGGCTTCTATTGGCCAACCAAAATATTCAAGTGCCTACTGATGGTAGCTCCACGTGGGAACATTACATTGTCTGCAGTTCAATTGTTTTCGCGTCAAGGATGAGACTAAAAGTGGAAATATGCTCAAATTGAGGACGCGACTTCCTAGGAACTTTGGTCGATAGTAGATTAGTCCATGGTAGTGGTAGGAGGACTTCATGCTAATCATCAATTCATGTAATTATCTGTAACTATCAGCTAACCATCACACTTTGCAAATGTATTATTATGCATGATGTTCTAAAACTAGGATGGTAGGGCCAGGTTGATCGCCTGGTTCTTTTTCAATGCATACTTGGGTTCCCGATGTCAGTATTTAGGAGATAAATTATATATATGGTGAGAATGTAAAGAAGATGCCAATGGCCATAAAACAATGCGTAATACTGATAAGATGTTACTAGTGCTTTAATTTGCGACATGATCGTCACAATTTCTGATGGACTTGAAATATAAACCCAAGCTAACTGTTATTATACATTTTTGCATTAGTAAAATACTATTTTATTTTTTTGCAAAACTTGTTGGGTTTTCAAGAGATGGCGTTGAAAACATAATTTTTGAAAACCTATTTTTACGTCGTATATTGATATCAAATTTGAATTAAGCCTGAAATTAGAGGCATATACATTTTTCTATATTAACCATATTTTCATCAGCTTTTATAACGGTTTAAACATTAGCTGACTAAATAAGTAAGCGCCATCTAGTTTTATGCTATCTTTTCGAGGGTACACTTTTTTGTATAGATTGTTATTCTTCTCATAAATGCTCTATGGTATTTAGAATTTTGACTGGTGACAGAAAACAATTTCAAGACGTTGTTAACTTTTAGAATCAATGTGCAATGGTTACATATTAGGAGTCTCCAACAACAAAATGTCCAACTTCAAACAAGTTCTCTCCGCCCAATTCTTTCGACAACATACTAGGAGTCTCCAACAACAAAATGTCCAAATTCAAACAAGTTCTCTCCACCCTATTCTTTCGACTACATACTAGGAGTCTCCAACAACAAAATGTCCAAATTCAAACAAGTTCTCTCCGCCCAATTCTTTCGACTACATACTAGGAGTCTCCAACAACAAAATGTCCAAATTCAAACAAGTTCTCTCCACCCTATTCTTTCGACTACATACTAGGAGTCTCCAACAACAAAATGTCCAAATTCAAACAAGTTCTCTCCGCCCAATTCTTTCGACAACATACTAGGAGTCTCCAACAACAAAATGTCCAAATTCAAACAAGTTCTCTCCACCCTATTCTTTCGACTACATATTAGGAGTCTCCAACAACAAAATGTCCAAATTCAAACAAGTTCTCTCCGCCCAATTCTTTCGACTACATACTAGGAGTCTCCAACAACAAAATGTCCAAATTTAAACAAGTTCTCTCCACCCAATTCTTTCTACTACATACTAGGAGTCTCCAACAACAAAATGTCCAAATTCAAACAAGTTCTCTCCAGTCTCCACCCAATTCTTTCGACTATAATTCTGCCTGTCAGAGTTCTTGCTCCAATTTCCCCCGTCCTCTCAACTGCTTCCGTAATATCCGTTTCCACTTTTCCCTCTTAAATATAGATTACAAGCGATTGTCGTAATCGCCATGAGCCTCGAAGTATGAAACCCGCTTCGCTTCGACGCGTTTGAAGAAAGCCTGCTTAATGGCAATTTCTCTGCGATTAAGTTAATGAAGGGAAACCAACTATAAAATTGCTATTGAATAAAGTTACGAGTAAGACTAAACTATGAGAAGCTGGGTATCCTTGGTTACCTTTTTTACTAGCTTTTATTTTGTATGTATGTTCGGGTCTACTAGTTTTTTTTAACAAGGGGTCGTTCAATTGGAACAATTGGAGGAATTGGAACAATTGGAGGGAATTGGTATCTAATAAGCACCTTGATATTAACGTCCAGACATACATTAGAAATCGCGCATTCAACAATGAATACTCTTCTGATATTTCGTGTTTTATTCCGAACGCCCTCGAGGCTCACGTAAATAATGGACAACCCCACTGCATTGCCATTTCGTTTTTAGGGACATGCATCACCTTTAACACCTTTCTTTTGTTGTCTACTACAGCCGAGGAGCATATAGTTTGACGTTGTTACGCGCGACTTCGTTCGTGTGGACATAAAAAAAGTATCCTATGTCCTTTTCGTGATATACAGTAAATCCTTATAAAATTTTATCAAGATCCGTGCAGCCGTTTAGCCGTGATAACGCGACAAACACCTAGACAAAGAGACAAAGCTACTTCCTTTACTTCGTGTTGATTTAGATGGTGTTGATAAATTTTTGTGCATTTTTTGAAGTTGTGTACGGACTGACATTTTAACGTAGGGAGTTCTGAATCGCGTAAGCGAAGTTTTTTCCTCGAGAAGAACATATTCATTTTTATACCTCGAAGCTTTATTGGTCCAGATATAACTGCGGAGGAATACAGGAATATATTACTTATATATTTATTAAAGTGATATTACTTACAACATTACTGTTTCATTTCCTCGCAATTAAAATGAAAAGCCGAGTGTACAACTCGTACTTAAAACCCATTTTACTCTCTCGCCTTCGGCTCGGGCTGATAAGCGTCTTGGTTAATATGAATCGTTACAATCTACTATTATTTTTGTGTCAAAAATTTGGCAGCAGTAAAGAACTGCTTTTTAGAGTTTTTAGTGCCCGTTTGACAGCAATATATAACGTGACATTATTCTTTGTCCCCAGCGCTGTCGATGGTAGCCGGGGTGGCGGTCTACCCTGCGGCGTGGAACGAGACCTCCGTACAGGAGACCTGCGGGCCCACAGCCGATCAGTATAACATAGGTATGACTACAATATGAAGCTACGCGTATTTCATGTGTCTTTTTATACTGGAGTGGATTGATCGTACTCACCTGCAAGCCTAGCATGGGCGCCGGGATAAAGTTATGTCCACCCGTTTTGTCTTTGCGTCAACGTGACAAAGCTAGAATATGGATACATCCGTCTCGTTCTCGCGAGATGAATATGGTGGACAAAATTTTATCCTGGCGCCCGTGCTAGGCCTGTAGATATCACTGTTATTTCCTTCTTATTTACTCAGTCAGCTTCAGGTACATTAATTATACGGGAGTAAAAAAAAAAAAACAAACGACAAGCCGTATTTGTAGGCTACACTGTGCAGTCGGGTATTTTGTTTACTACAAGCTTCATGTTGTACATTACATTATCAGTCAGAGAGGTGGACGTCTCACTGCTAAAGATAGGCCTCGCCCTTAGACCGCCACACCGACCGACAACGTGCCACTAGCATCCACCGCGGTTGCCCACGACTTTCACAATGTCGTCGCTTCACCTAGAGGCCTGCCTACGCTTCGTCTTCCGGTTCTTGGTCGCCACTCAAGAACCTTTCTTCCCTATCGGTTATCGGTTCTTCGAGTGATGTGGCCTGCCCATTGCAAACTCTGAGAGCTATATCGGTGACTTTGTTTCTTCGACGAATATCCTCGTTTCGGATTTTATCGCGCAAAGAAACTCCGAGCATAGTTCTCCCCATTGCCCGCTGTGTGACTCTGAGTTTCTCCAAAAGGCCAGTTCAAGGATCACGTTTCATTTCCATAATTATGTAGCAACATACGTATGTATGTTGTATGTTCGGGTCAAATATTGTAACTGAATTTTAGTCCAGTTACCCTTGTGCGATAAAATTTTGCATGCCTGTCAAGTTCCGATGACAATACAATATTATGAGAGCGAGCTGATCTGGTGATGGAGACGGAAGATGGAAAACGGTACTCCTCAGTAACTAACAGTAGATTGATGGAATTAGGACTCATTTTGATCAGCTTACAGTACCAATAAAGATTTTATAAAAACTTGTCTGGAAAAAATATTTTTCCGCAAAAACCTTTCGTATTAGTTTTGATAGAAATTACGTTATGTCAAAGGTCCGTATCGTACCTATGTAGGCTGTAACACGTATCGTCCGTGATTCCAGGTCGGTGCCACATCCGCTGGGCGTACCTGCTGGCAGTGATCGGGTGTTTGGACGGCGTGGTGCTGTCGGCGCTCGCCTTCATCCTGGCGACGCGGCACGTGCGCCTGCAGCCCGACACGGGCTACCCACCTCCGAGCCTTTACAAAGGTACGACTACGATACCCCTTCCTTCAGTGCCCTTACAGTGGTGTCATTATTGCGATGATTGTTAGGTTGATTGATTATTAGACCGCCGACGGCGCCACCGTGAATCTAATCGGGCGGCGATACGATTTGTGTTTGCGCAGCGTCGGAGGCTGGATTCTAATAACGAACTCCACGATACTGGACCAGTAGGCTTATTCCGTAACTCTGAAAGCGATAGCGAGAGTTGCGCGAGCGGGACCGCGCTTAGTGCGACTGACTTGGTACGAGCGAGATGGCATGCTCTTGCAATCAGAATCACGAACGTTTCAGAGGATAAGCCCGCTGGTTTCTAAAGCATGCTGAATAATATTACTGTACAGTAGTTCGCGCATAACTGACTAGCATAACTAGTCGCGACCCTCAGATAAATAGATTTATCTGTGTCGCGACTCCATAACTTCACAACCCTGAATCTTTGGACCAATGACAATTAATATCTATGCCCTGGACCGATTTTACTCATATTCTAATTTAAATTTAGTTTTGAAATGAACTACTTGCCCACAAAATTTCATGAAGATCGGATCAAAAATTAGCATGTTATATTTACAAACATACATACATACGACGATTTATTCCCAATTTGCCATAGACTGTTATATCTTCGCTTCGCTCGGTCAACTCGAAAAACATTACCTTCCTTTGAGCAGTCGAGTGAAACACTTTGATTTCATTGTCACCGATCATTCGCTTTCGATGCTCATACAACCATATCATCATCATCAGCCAAAAGACGTCCACTGCTGAACATACGCCTCCCCACACAACCATATAGCCCAGACAAAAACTGAGTCCAATTCTGGTTTTTGGTCTAGTATCAGTAGTCTGGTCAGGTAGACATATGGTGTCTACACATGGCCCGACCTGACATCGTGTGAAAGGGACAGCTAGATTTGAATTTCACGGGAGCAAAAGAAACAAACTATTAAGGTTATAGCTTCTCCCTTTCGCTTCCCCAGAAACTTATATATAGCCATCTCTTTCAAGCGATGTCGGGTCGGGCCATGTGTAGACACCCTTAACTGATATGTGCTCATCAGACCATTGTTCTTAGCCCGTAACTCTGAAAGCGATAGCGAGAGTTGCGCGAGCGAGACCGCGCATAGTGCGACTAAGTTGGTACGAGCGAGATGGCATGCTCTCGCAATCAGAATCACGAACGTTTCATAGTTAGAGGATAAGCCCGCATAATTATCCTTGACAATTAATTGTGTCATGAGACGTCTATGTAAAAAGACCAAAGAAAATCTACACGAGCAGAACCATCCATACAAAAAAATGACCCCCGAAAAATCTGCTTAAAACTAGATGGCGTTTACTCAGCTAATGTCCAAAACGCTATAAAAGCCGATGAAAATATGATACGCCGTAAAAAAAAAAAAAAAATTGCTTTCAACGCCATCTCTTTACTTCTTTGCCGTCTAGCGAGTTTTGCAAACTTTTTTTTGTAAAAAATTTACTGTTAATATTCATAAAAAGTTGCGTTTTTCTCCGTACCATTACGAATGAGTTAGCTTGGGTTTCAATTTCAAGTCAAGCAGAAATTGTGACGATCATGTCGCAAAGTAACGCACTAGCGACATCTTACGTCCTTATCAGTACTACAATTGAGTTACGTTTTGTAGGGCTCTCTTGCAGAGTCCGCCTGGGGAAGTACCACACCTTTGCCAGTTTTTCAACCGCCAAGCAGTAGTGCAAGCATTACTGTGTTCCGGATTGAAGGGCGTTTCCAGCGTAATTACTGGGCATACAGAGATTTAACAACTAACATCTCGGGGTGATGAGCGCAGTGCATTGCCGCGCATAGTTTAGAACTGTTGAAAGTCAAAATTCTGGGTGGCACTGAACTGTTATGGGAAAGCGTGACGCTTAATATCAGGCGAGCGACTTGCTCGTCTCGTCACCGAACACAAAAAAAACTCGTGTTTCTGTGAACATCAGCACTCCTAGTGTAATTTCTCTAGGACAATTCGTCAAAACTTGTTAAGCCACAGAATAAACAGCAGTACCTTAACCAGTCGGCGTAGCGCTTATATACATATATTATTATACATGTTATAAGTATACATATTTGTCCAACTATATCTTACGAAATGTTGATCCGATCTTCATTAAATTTTGAGGCAAGTAGTTATGAGCAAAATAGTTTTCACAAAAGAACATAACAAGAAAAAGCATTAGAGATAGGTACAACAAGGCGGTCTTATCGCTAAAAGCGAACTCTTCCAGACAATCTCCAGATTCGTAAACATACGTGACATACACATTACGTGATGGAGTAAGAACGGTGACGCAAATAAACGATTTTTTTTTTTTTTTTTTTATTGGCTTATGAGTAAATGGAGAGTGTCATAGATACAGCATCTCATGAATATAGTAACGGCGTCGCGACACAGTTTACGGTAGCCACAGATTGAGTAACAGTTGATTCCGTGGTCGGTGTGATCAGGGTTGGATTTAGGTACGTTGAAAACGATAGCACAACAATTTTAAAAGGATTTTTTTTTTTTTTAAATGTACGCTTTATTATTTTTAACCGTCTTCCAAAAATGGAGGAGGTTCTTTTTACGTATAGCAGTTTTGTTATTTTCATCAACAAGTCCAGCATTTACATTCAGAAAGTAATGGTGAATTGGAACTAATGAAGAAGACCACAAATGGCACCGGAACTCCTCAATGATACGTATTTCAAGGGTGGCGCCAAGATAAACTCGATTATGATAGGTAACGAAGCAAATTTAAATACCGACTCAATTTAACGTGAGTATTCCCGTTTTATTAAAACAAAATGTATCAAAACCACGTCAGTTTTCATAGTAAAATTTAAATAAATGGTTTAGAAGAACTCATAACAACATAGTCAACAACAACAGTAAACATAGTCAAAATGTAATCCTCGTCTAAGGTTATCAGTTCTTGCATATTCGTTTCATCATTTATCTGTGGTTTCATCCCTATGCCGGTCCCAACTTGCCCAGACAAGCGTACACTCGTCTCGATTGGCCTCGTGGCGCGAACATTCGGGGCTCGGGGTTCAGTCTACGAGTCTGGGACCGGCATTAGAATATAATCTTATTAAAATATCCTCAGTAGGAGTAAAAACAGTAAAATTCCCTCTTTTTCTGCCATCTTTGACAGCGTCCCAGGACAATAAAAATGGCGTTTATGTGAAGTTGTGAAAGAGTATTTTTCGTACTATCCTTAGATATGGATAGTATATAGTACGAAGCATGAAATTATAGTATAAATACTGTAATTATACAGAAATACAGAAAATACAAAAATATTTATTTCGCAAAAAAGTACAGACAAACAAAAGAAACATAATATTAATAGGAAGAAATCCAACCCTGGTGGTGATCGACCTTACCTGGAATTCGGTACGAACGGCGAACGGAGGCCTGTGTCGATCCGTGACACGGCTGTCAATTGCCATCGAGACGATACCATATGGTCATTTCCAATGCTTCGCGCTCGCTAGACCCTATTCCTGTGCGCTCGAGATTATCTCGGTCACTCTCACTCCCATTTAATTCTAAATTAGAGAGACAGTGAGAGATAATCTCGAGTTCACAGGAATAGGGTCCCTGGTGCCGTTCTGCCAATTCTTATGTAGAGGTAGCTGCACTATAAGGAAAGGTATGCTAAATAAAATGGTAACTTGATTTGCTTAAGGTGCAACGTTTCACTCATCGCGCGAAATTCAAATTTTCTTGCGTTTTTTGTCAATTACAGCTTAATTACTCATCGTGGATTTATCGAAACCAATTTTGCGCCAATAAATAAGTTGTTTTAAGACATTACGGGTAAAATGAATTCCTAGATAACATTGGTATAGCTACAAATTTCAATAAGCTGATTTTCATCTTGGTTTTTGGTTTATTGAGAAATGTACTTATACTAGCTTTCAACTTGAATTTTTGGTGGGTGTAATTTCTTGAAACAATATATTTATCATCGCAAAATTAGTTTTCATGAACCTACGATGAGTAATTAAACTGTAATTGACAAAAAACGCAAGAAAATTTGAATTTCGCGCGCCGAGCGAAACGTTGCACCTTAATACCACTTCACTTCGCCTTAAGCTCTGCTTGCTGATACATTATTCAGCCGTACAGACAAGACGCAGTAACGTATACATACATTTTTCTGTCCTTCTACGTTAAATTTTTTAAATAACGCTTGTCGACTTGACTTTTTTCAGAAGAATCTAGCTATGTATATGCATATTTGTGGTAACTTTAAGTTAAAATATTAAAACTGTGTTAGTTATCCTAAAAGAATAAAATAAAATAAAATAATAAAATAAATAAGCCGATAAGGGGTCATAGTACTCATCATTATGAACAAATTTTACTATGGGACCAACCCTGAAATCGCTTAGAACTCTGCTATTCCATAGAAAAATGAAAATGCCACGCGACAAAATGTATGGAGTAACTGATATTTTTTCTCGAATTCAGGTTTGGTTCCATACTAAAAGTGGTTCACAATCATAAGTACTATGTACCCATACCCTTTCCTTATAACTCTGTATGTGTATGGGTGAGAGATCCAATGCGACTACATTGGATCTCTGACTGGTATTTTACCGGAAGACGCAGTACGCGGGGGCAGATGGTGGATCCAAATGGAAGATTTCGTTCGTGTGGCGCTCTCCCGCCTTTGTTTAGCAGCGAATGTCTTCTGGCTGATAATGATGTTACCATCATCAGTGGTTACGAAACTTACTTCCTTAGTTGCCAACGCGGCCGGTTGCGAAAATAGGATCGACAAGCATATAAAAGTAGTTTTTTTTTCATTCTAATCCTAACTTCCTAATCCTAATTCCATTTTTTTTTATGTGCAAGTGCGTTTATTAACTTAGATAAAATACATACAAACCACAACTACCTAAACTACTTAGCCTACTACTTAAAAATAACAGTTTGATTCATTAATTATTTGAGAATTGTAGTTTTTCGGTACGTGTTGCCAGAGTAAACATTAATCTTTAAAATTTCTAGTTCAGGGACCCTATTCGGAGAAATGACATTTTATCTCGGTCACTCTCACTCCCATTAAATTCTAAATTAGAGAGACAGTGACCGAGATAAAATGTCATTTCTCCGAATAGGGTCCCAGAAGACAGGCAAAAATCAGTTCATATATATGAAGATAAAAATCAATTGATATATATATTGATTTATATGTATATCATGATATATATCCGCTGATATATAACTATTTTTTAAGTTGATAATGATGTCGCTTATTAGCATATAGATCACCTTAATTTCGTCACTTGTGTCTTAAAACGAAAACTTATCCAAAATCTAGGTAATCCAGTCTGTTACGACGGTAAAACCACAACTTCGAATAACTAAACCACACAAAAAATAATGTGAACGTTTGTACTTTTACAATATTTGTCGTCTTGGGATGGGCGACTGCGACTATTTACAACAGGGCGCTACCGTGGTTCGGATGACACGTTAAATTGTAGGTCCCGTTTGTTTAAATAATAACAACTGTTCAGCTATGTTAGAGGCCTTCAGGCGACCTACAAACTAACACTAGGGCTCTCTTGCAGAGTCCGCCTGGGGAAGTACCACACCTTTGCCAGTTATTCAACCGCCAAGCAGTAGTGTGCAAGCATTACTGTGTTCCGGGTTTAAGGGCAATGTTTCCAGCGTAATTACTGTGCACGGAGATTTAACATCTAACATATCAGGGTGACGAGCGCAGTGCATTGCCGCGCATAGTTTTGAACTGTTGAAGTTCAAAATTCTGGGTGGCACTGAACTGTTATGGGCAAGCGTGACGCTTAACATTAGGTGAGCGACTTGCTCGTCTCGTCACCAAGTAATATAAAAAAGCTTTAAGGATGGCACATCAGGGGAGCGACTGGCTCGCTTCGTCACTGTCATAACAAATAAATTTAATTGGACTGCGGTGTCCTTTAAAACATGCGATGAGAGAGACAAAACCGCCGGCAGCTACCAGTCTCTCTAAAGAAGTTGCTATTTTCCATTCGTGCTATATTCGTGCCATCACATTATATAAATATGAAATATAAGTGTGTTTGTTCCCTGTCAACTCTGAAACCGCTGAATTTTGGTATGGAGGTAGCTTTTATAGTTATATACCTTGGATTAACACATAGGCTGATTTTTATTCTGATTTGTTTAGGGACCCGTTAGGATAGCGGGTGAAACCACCGGGCCCCGCTAGTAAGCTATAAAGCGCAAGCGGCCCACTAAAAACTTGTTTTAAAACCAGTCGTATTATAGGTACCTACTTGGTTTGTCGTCTCTTCATCAAGAAGTCAGTAAATCTAATATTAGTTAAGTAAGTCAAATCGTTAACTAATATGCTTAGAGAAATTGGGAAGAGTAACATAATGATATGACTGCTAAGTCTTCAACCAATGTGTGTTGCCAGTGATGACATATGGAACTGAAACGTGGTCCTTGACTACTGGCCTTTTGGAGCCAAACTCTAAGCGGGTTTGACTAACCTTGTGGCTCAGTGGGTGGATTTCCGCCTTCTGATCGATAGGTTGTGGGTTCGATTCCCACTCAGGACAAACATTTGTGTGATGAACATGGATGTTTATTCTTTGTCTGGGTGTTTCTATATTCTATGTATGTACCAAAAAAAAAAAGGTATTTATGTATTTTATCAGTTATCTGGTTCCCATAGTACAAGTTTGCTTAGTTTGGGGCTAGATGACGCTGTGTGGAAAACGTCCACCAGTCTTTTTTTTTATGTTCAGATGTTGTTTATGTTGTTGACGATGAAGGTTCTGGTATTATGTTTTGTGTCATTCGCTTTTACATAAGAGGATAGTCCTTTCGCGGTGTTTTGGCGCATTCGATGTTTGAAACTGTTTAGCTGTCGCTCTGTTTCTCGTGCGTGCCATAAGAGAGTTAGTGAATTTTCCTAACTTTTTGATGAAATTAGCGTTTCGGGGGTAGTCTGTTATCACCCCCTAAATCTTAACAAAATTTTATGTGTTTGGTGTGAATGGTTTGAATAAACCATAATCGAGGCAGCAATGTTTTTTTTTCAAAAAATGTTTTTGGTATTAACTACTACGTTTCTCCGTCGTATTTTCGACGCAAAAATTTTGCAACTAAGATAACGCGAAAAAAAAAAATAACATTCAAGCATAGTTTTCCACGGTGTAGATAACATATAAAAATATAATTGAAATCATATAACGTTTAGGGGTGGGTATCTGATATCTGTAGTATCTGACTACGCTTTTTGTATGGACAAGATGGCGGTATACTCTATTCAAATGTATTTAAAATCATATAACGTTTAGGGGTGGGTATCTGATATCTGTAGTATCTGACTATGCTTTTTGTATGGACAAGATGGCGGTATACTCTATTCAAATGTATTTAAAACTAGTTCTTACCCGCGACTACGTTCGCGTGGAGATAAAAAAGTATCCTATGTCCGTCTTATTGGTAAATCCTTAGCAAATTTTATCAAGATCCGTTCAGCCGCTTAGCCGTGATACCGCGACAAACATCGAGACAGAGAGACAAAGTAACTTCCTACAGTTCGGTAGATGTCATTGATCCATTTTTGGCCATTTTTTGACGTTTTGTACGGACTGACAGTTGTAATGTAGGGAGTTCTGAATCGCGCAAGCGTTTGTTTTTTCTCGAGACGAACGTATTCAATTTTATACTTTGAGGATTTATTGGTCCTGATACGACTGCGGCTATATATCTAAATTTTAATAGTAGTTAGGATTAGGATACTCTGCTGGCAGACCGCCTTAGTTTGAACAAAGTATTGTCTATTCTGTGGTAGTGCAGTGTCACCTAAGCGTTATTTTAGAGGGCGCTTTTTCTCTCTTATGTTTTAGCTCCACACGTTGTGTATTTCACAATTAAAACAAGTCTCAGTCATAGTCTAAGTCAAGCTAAGTAAGTCACGTTCAAGTCCACGTCATACCCCAGTAAAGTGGTGGAGGCTTTACTAGATATTTTTATGAGGTTTTGGAAACAACGCGAAGAGACACGTTTCACAAAACCAACACCATACTATTCACCAACACTCGTACTAATGGATAGAAATGAAATCTACCAGTTTTATACATTGACTCTCGATATAATATAATAATATATACAATATATAATATACACAAGTTTTGGGTAATATTACAGTGACGCGACACGGATTCTTTTCGCTTAGAGCCTTATAAATTATTACGAGAGTGACGTACCTTGTACCTTGTTAGAAGCCTTTCTAAATTCTATGTTTTCCATCTCCAGGTGAAGTGAACAACGGCTACGTGACGGACGGGACGTCAGTCTCCGGTTCCCGGAAGTCGCTCGCTCTGCAACCCGTCCTTATAATGCACCCCCACGCGCCAATGGACATGGACACCTACTCGCACTACTCAGGCCGGACCGCAAGATCTAAGCATGGAATGTACGCGAATACTATGCATAACTACCAGATGTAAAAACAATGACCCAAATAATTTTTGACAATTTTTTTAAGTCGGGTAGCGTCATCTAGCGTTGGCTAAAGTAACTGCTTATCCATGAAATTGTTTTTAGGGTCATCTACAATCGAGTCTCAAAACTATCTTCTGAATTGTTAAACTGTTTACATCGTCATCTAGCGCCAAGTAATTATTTCTCTAATTAGCGCTATCTAGCGTTAGCGGTAATTTAATTAATTTTAGTGTCATCTGGCGTCGAGTAGTACAACTAGTTAGAACAACAAAATATTATCCATATAAAGAGATGGCGCTGATTTAAATTTAGTGTAAGGTCCGTTTTTACCTATAAAACAAAGATTTTTATTATAATAATTTAATGTAAATAATCGCCTGACTGTAATTGCGAAATTGAATTTTTATACGTTCTAAGAAGTACCTTAAGTTAGCAATAGGCAACAACGAAATACATCGATTTTACTAGTTAGTGCCTTGTAGAATGCGATACGTAATTTAAAAAATTAAGTACATACCTAACAATAGTAAGTAAGTTAAAATATCTGAATTGTTAGTTTTTAAACGATTTAAATAAATATTTTGATAACATAACATTTTCTTTTATTTATTATATCTATTCTCTACGAGCAACTAAGTAATGGCGCTCTGTCCGGTCTCTTTATTAATATTTTTTTAACAAAATGTGTATATCCGATGAAACAGCATCAAACTAGATGGTCAAACATCAAACCGCTAGAATAGAATAATGTTTATTGCGTTGTTTAAATAACATTTTGGATCTAACAGTTTATCCTAACGGACGTACAATGCGTTTTAATTTTCTTACTTACTTTTTTGGACAAAATTCAAATCCAATCACAAAATTGGATCGAAATTACGTACTCAAATAAAAAAATAAAATGAGATCAACTTACTCTTCTAAGTAAATGTTTTTTTTTATATAATTGAGCCTATTATTACTATTACTAATTATATTCCTTTGAGTCATTGTTTAAGATATTTTTTATATTTATTTCCATTTATAGATTTTATTTATTAAAAAATGTATTACTGTAAGGCAGATAAAGATTTTAGTTGTTATATTCAATTTGCTTTAATGATACACTGGGTTTTTTGCCTGTAATACACGAATGTTCAATGTATGCTTTGATCGCAAAATCCAAAAAAGCTGATGACAATAAGATTAATATAGAAACACAGTATTGGTTTAAGGTTTACTCAAATTAGATTGCCATATACAACAAAAAAAATATGATTCCAAAAATAATGTTTTCAACGCCATATCTTGAGAACCTAGCGAATTGTGCTAATAAAATATAAAATTAATAATTGTAACTTTACTTTTACCTGCCCTAGGCACGGGCTTTTTGGTGCATTAGAGGCAGTGATTAGAGGTAACATTTCAACATGAACTGTCAAACTCTTAACCCTCCTTTTTGCTAGTCGGGCAAAATATATCGTAATAAGGAAAATAAATGCCTTGTGGTAGAAAAAATGTATTTTAGGAAGTTAGGGTAAAAGGGCCTCGAGAATTGAATTGCTAGGGCCCCTACATGGCTAATCCGGCTCTGATTTTCCTGATATAACTAATCAAAAATATTCAAAACAAGTAGCGTTTTATAACCGAGCCACTACAAAGGTAGCTTGATTTTACATCAAGTTGAGCAGAGACATTGTGACGATCATTGTATTGTGGCAGTTTAAACCACTAGCGACATCTTACTTCCTTATCAGTTACTATAATTGGGTAACGCGTCTTTCTATGGCCATTCTATCGTCTCTATGTTATCGTAATTCCTATTTATATCGCGTTGTCTCCATGTTGTCTCTAACTAGGAAGTAGGTATCATAGATCATGGATTTATTCGTCCAAGTCATAGATTGCTTTTCATGAAAGAAGTCCCCCCGATGCAGCGCTGTCGTCGCGCGACGGAATTGTATTAGTTCCGCTGTTTGCCGTAAGACTTCTTTCACGAAATGCACTCTAGGTAATGTTATACTCAGAAGTAAAACTGTTATTTATTATTTTTGACCATCCAAAGCGTAGTTTCGGTAAAGCCATGGTTCTCAATACAGCTTTCGTCTGGCAGGACATACTTCGCCAACATAGTAATATGTTTTCTTCGTTTTTCTGTCAAACCGTGTCTCCCGGGATCTCCTATTAGTACCTAGAAATTACGTAAAAATAAGAAAATGGTAAATGAAATTTTGAAAAAAAAAAAAAAATTTTTACCTTTGAACAATGTTAATGTTATTCTTGATTGTTTATTTGTTTAAATTCCCATTTAGGGTTTTTTTTTCAAATAATTATAGTGGAAATGTGAAAGAGATAGCGGTCCTTTTGATAGACTGAAAGATTTATAGAAACAATTTTGTACGTAGGCATTCGATAACAAAATGAATGAAAAATGGAACAGGCGGAACAGCGCCCCTGACGGACGTAAATTGAAACTACATTTTTAATCGAATAATTTTAGTATAGTAACGAACGTTATTCAATACCAGATACATACATAAATATTTATTTTGAGCATTAATTTAGCAGTAAAGCTATTGTTTCTACAGAGTATATTCTGTCTGTGACACGGCACTAGGATACTACTTAAAGATTCTTACCGTTTTCCCCTCCCTACTCAAGTTCAGTAGCCATTCAAACAGCAAATTAGCGAATTCTTCATCATAAAACATGTCACCAACCAACACCGTGTCGAATTCATCACATTTCGTACCAATGAAGTTTTCTGTGCTTGTTTTTATTGTGACGTCATTTATTTCAGCATTGATTTTTGTAGCTATTGTAGCACCTTGAAATACAAGATCCATTATTTTAAAAGCACTTTCAAGCGGGGATGTAGCTCAGTGGTAGAGCGTTCGCTTTGCATGTGAAAGGCCCCGGGTTCGATCCCCGGCATCTCCAAGCTTTTTTGTGCCATTACCATAAAATAAACAACAAGAGCGCTTACGCCCTGCTCGATTTCTCATTTTGGAAGTATTTCTCTATTGATACTTTTACATACTGTTTTATTTTTTACACGAAATGTGTTTGATTGATCCACAGATGAACTCATCTGTGGATTGATCACATTCTGCCTTGAATGGTCTAGCATGGAGCACTTGATTACACTGGGTGGATACTTCCTTCCCAACTTTGGAAGGTATTTACCAGGTGGTATCTACCTACTATTATTATTTTATTCTGGATTACTCACAAGGATCAATGTCGTTCGCTAAAACTAGTTTCGCTTTCATTTTTGCAGCGGCAATAGATCCAGCGCCGCAACCACATCCAACGTCTAGCACTCGCCGATCTTTGACCATGATTTTGTTATCCAACAAATATCTGAAAAGTGTAATATTTGTTTTACTAACAAAATTAATAGATATTATAATATTTTTATTATCCTGATGTTTACGTACACAACATGATATAGCGCAGAGCAACGATTTTACGACGCTCTCTACCGTCGAGTAGCAGAACTATTTCCCTTAGTTTTAAGTAAACCAATAGATGGCACTACCAAGACGGGAAATGTTATCAAGGCAATCTCAGAAAAAAAATTGAACGAGCAAAGCGAAGGTCCCATTGTATGGGAGCAAGTCGGCGTTATGTATGTTTGTATATTCGTCTGAAGATAACTTGAGAACCATTAATCCATTCCAAAGCATTCCAACACAATCTCTCCAGAAGTGTGAAGTTATACCTACCCCTAGGGGTAGCGAGGTCTCATTCCGACACGAACTACTAGTGTAATACCATAGAGAAAGATTTTCTTTGGTAATACCTATTTTATTCGGGTTTTCTGTAAGTAATATTCCCATATCTACCGTAGATAGCAGATGAGACAAATTTCGAGGAATCACGAATAATGACAACCATTGTTCCAAAAAAGATACAAGGAAGCAGAACGTACCTAATTAGACGGTCTCGCGCAAATGTACACTAACAATAGGTTTCTAAGTAGTTAGGTAGGTAACTAGGTACTTAATTCTATGAGAAATGTAAGTTTGGGTTTTTTTGAAATTATTGACCGCGCGAAGGTCTCCGAGTCTATGGCAATGAAATTCTAAATTTTTCCGCTAGGACACGATCACGATAAGACGGCTAGTCTAGTTTCTGAGAAATGACGGATTTTCCTGAGATTTTCTTCGAAATTACTGATCGAGCGCTTCTTTCAGCTGTAGAATAGGCAAACAGACAAATCTTTATCAGCTACTAGCTGCGCCCCGCGGTTTTCTACAGAATCTAAATATTTTTCCGGGATAGAAAGTAGCCTATAAGTTACCTCCATACCAAATTTTATCCAAATCCGTTCAGCCGTTACAGAGTTGAACGGGAACAAACACACTTAGACTTACACACAAACTTTCGCATTTATAATGTTAGTGTGATAGATAGATAATTAGATACATACAGAGTAATAAGGAAAGAGTATTCTAAGCCGAAAAGCGTTCATATCACTCATCATTATGAACAACTTTGACTATAGGATCAATACTGAAATCGAGAAAAAAAAACAGCTGTTCCATAGAAAAATGTCAATGACACTCGACAAAATATATGCAGTTTTTTTTCTCGATTTCAGGGTTGATCCCATAGTAAAAGTTGTTCACAATCATGAATGAGCCCCTTTCGGCTTAGCATACCATTCCTTATAACCCTGTATATATCTATCTATCACACTAATATTATAAATGCGAAAGTTTGTGTGTAAGTCTAAGTGTGTTTGTTCCCGTTCAACTCTGTAACGGCTGAACGGAACTGGATGAAATTTGGTATAGAGGTATTTTGTGGATATCCCGGAAAAATATTTGGTTTCTGTAGAAAAGCGGGTGAAACCGCGGGGCGCAGCTAGTAATATATAAAAAACGGTAGTATAATACTTTATCCCGAATTTTTTTACCGTTCTTGTGGAATAACGGGTGTAACCGCGGGGCGCAGCTAGTAGCTGACAAAGATTTGTCTGTTTGCCTATTCTACAGCTGAAAGGAGCGCTCGATCAGTAATTTCGAAGAAAATCTCAGGAAAATCCGTCATTTCTCAGAAACTAGACTAGTCCGTCTGTTCGTTGAATTTCTAGATTTTGAGAGCGTACAAATTTGTATTAGCTATGAGGATGATATTTATTGGAATTTTGCCCAGAGTGTTAATATTCATCTGTTCTCGGAATTTTATGTAATGCAAATATTTTGTAATGGGAATTTTATAAAATGACACAGTCAAGGTAGAATTTCAGGACTTCGGCAAACTTTGTCTCCAAACTTGACTCTAAATCTACATTATCTGATAAAATACAATATAACTATATAATACACCAAAGAGACAATTAAATTAAAAAACGAACAATATCACACTAATATTATAAATGCGAAAGTTTGTGTGTACGTGTGTACGTATGTAAGTGTGTAAGCGTGTAAGTATGCAAGTATGCAAGTATGTAAGTAAGTACTGAGCCCTTACGTTCATATTTCTTTGCTCTAAGCCTACATGTAGTAAAGTTGAGTGGGGGCGCCGCTACCGTATTTTCTTATCAGAACAGATAGCCATCATTTGTCCCTTTTTCCAAAGTTGCTTGTAATTGTAAGATAATTTGGGAAGCTATTTGATTTATCAGTTCTTATCTTACACGTGTTAGATTTTCATGCTTTGGGAGAATGCGAAACGATGAATAGGTTTTTTTTATCAAAAATATTTTGTTCGCATCTTTTATGATAGCACAATTCACAATGAATATAAAAACATTATCTTCCTTGGGCAGTCGGGGAAAAATAACAATATGAAAAGTATGATATTTTTAATAATGATAATTTCACATTGTGTGACATTGTGATGTCACACAATGTGACACGTGACATTTTCTCGATAAAAAAATACATTGAAAAGACCTCGATTTACACGCATATTTCACTGGCGCTCGGAACCCCTAGTATATTTAAGTGATTATTACACCAATAGTGAGGTAATAATAATATCTAGGTTTGCATGGGACAGAATTTCGATTGATTTCCTGGTTTAGATGTAATTAGCAATTATTTGTTTTTTTTGACTAGCGGGGGTTAAAACCTTCTCTTGTCGCCTGCGCGCGAAAGTGTATAGGGCTATCTTTCTCTCGAAATACAACCAACTTTTAAGCATATCGAGTATTATAAATTCAGTGACTCAATCGTAAACATTATTATATGATTCAACCTCACCGACAGTTTATATGGCAGTTACTACGAGTTACCTCGCCCTAACGCAAGTGACTCGGTCAAGGACGAGTGAACGACCCGAGTAGACGAAGGTCGACGTAAGAAGACCTTTGGAGGTCCGTCTCGTGAAAATTGGTTTGAAAAAATAGATACAATTTTCTGGCACAATACATAAGCCGTGTGATGCCAATATAGTAACAAAAAATAGACATACGATTACTTTAATAACCAAATATGTAATATTATTGAGAGAAACCCAAAATACCCGACTGCAAAATGTAGCAAATGTCACTCCGGACATAAAGAGGAATCTAACGACATCACACTCGTCAAAATCTCTCAAGCCGATTAGGCTACAGGAGGTAATAAATTATAATAAGAACACACCGAATGCATTACCTTCCTTCTTGGGCAGTCGGGTACAAATTCAAATCAATTATAGAATAAAGGTAGATTTATGACGATGACGTCATGGGGTGAGATCTCATGGTGGGCAGACGGAACAACCCATCAGATCTTCACGAAATTGTAGGCAAGTACTTAGGTAGTTTATTTTAAAACAATTTTGAAATTCGAATTTGAGCAAAAAGAGTTTGTGAAGTAACAGATGTCGCGCGGTCTCAGTTCGGAGCGAACTCCTAGTTTTACTCCAGATGAGTAAGCGTAGTCACTCTCCCGATGGAAATCCCAAACGAAGTCCAGAGGGGAACACGTGACTCATGAAAACAAGATCAACCCCACGATAATATAATGTAATGCTTCCGAAGGCTTTCTCCGAATTTCAGGATGACTCACTTGACCCCGAATCCTGTAAAACTTTCAGGCCTTTCGTGGTGAATCATAGTTCTCCCTCTCTCTCTATCTTGAAGGAATGACTGCCTGTCTCGGTTTTCTGCGGAAGATGCTCCTTCTCGTTCTTTTGTTTGGATGAAATGCTGTGCGTCCTTTTTAAGCAGTGAGTTTGTGTGTGTGTGGACTTTGTCGTAATGTTTAGTTCTACAAACGCATACTTGACTATACCCAAATAACATAATTCAAGTTAGTGATTTTGAACTAAAATCACACTGGAGTTGGCGGCTTACCCCAGAAATCCCCTTAGACAATCCCCTGCGAAGGGGATTTTTGGAGTTATTGTCAAAAATCCCCTTACCATTAGCATGAGACGTGAAAGCGATTTTGGACAAAAAAAGTCCAGAAATCCCCTGAGCTATTTATTTAATTTGCGCAAGGGGATTATTAGACAAAAAGTCTAGAAATCCTCAAAACATCGCGTTGCGTAATTTTTTAAAACTAATATTATTATGTTTTTGCGGTTTATTTATGTATTTTTACCAGTTTTTATTTCTCCTGTGGCCTAAACGGCTTGACCGATTTTGACAAGTGGGGTGTCGTTGGATTGCTCTTTACGTCCGGAGTGACATAGGCATAGTTTTGTTTCTATATTAATAATATTAATTGTTACCCGACTGCCCAAGAAGGACGGTAATGTTTTTGGGTTATATGTAAGTAGGTATGTATATTTGTGTGTTCCTATACCTACGGCTTGACCGATTTCGACGAGTCCTTGGATAACCCAACGATTCGGTTTTGGTAGTGGTAGGGCTCTTCTGCAGAGTCCGCCTAGGGAAGTACCACACCTTTGCCAGTTATTCAACCGTCAAGCAGTAGTGTGCAAACATTACTGTGTTCCTTATTGAAGGGAAATGTTTCCAGCGTAATTACTGGGCATCGGGTGACGAGCGCAGTGCATTGCCGCGCATGGTTTTGAACTGTTGAGGTTCAAAATTCTGGGTGGCACTGAACTGCTATGAGCAAGTGTGAAGCTTAACATCAAGTTAGCAACTGGCACGTCTCGTCACCAAAAAATTACAAAAAAAAAACTCGTTATCATTACTCCGGACTTATAGATGAAACCAAGTTGGATACATACTTTTGCAGACGGGTTTTTGTAGAAAAATCTCAATGACAATCGATAAAATGTATGGAACAGCTGATATTTTTTTCTTGATTTCAGGGTTGGTCCCATGTGGTCCCATAGTAAAAGTTGTTCATAATGATGAGTATTATGAGCCTTTTTCAGTGTAGTATACCCTTTCCTAATAACCCCATAAATCGAATTTCTATGTGCATGCCGTAGTCTACTGTTTCTTTTTTTTATGGAACTTAATTTAATAATAATGTATTTACTTATACACACACTTGTTAGTTATGAGCTAAACTAAATCTAATTGGAGGTGCACCAGCTCTGTGCCTCCTGCTAGGGCCACATTATGACACGAACATCCTTGTCGCGTTTTCGCGACAAATCATCGTGTACAGTTTATACAAAAACATCGTACAAGCCCTATGATGCGCGCCAGGCACAGATCACACTAGATACCGCATTAGGAGATTCGTTGTTCCTACAAAAAGTCACCAAAGTTTGAGGCGCGGGTCGCGGGGAGTGCGACCGAGCGTTCTCATTGGCTATCTCAAGGCCTGCTCACGCCTAAAAATCAACCAATCAGAGTAATTTCTTATAAGTGTATTTAGGCTGATCTGTGGTGCGCTTCGAGCGTCCTGAATACAGAATCTAGGGTGTGATCTGTGCCGCCAGGTTACCGACAGTGGCGCGATAAGCATTCGTGTTCGCACGAATATGTCGCGATAACGCGAATGCTCACCGAATCCCGTTAATGTGGCTCTAGCATGTCAATGTAAACTATCTTCTGTGGATAATATGGATACTATTAATAAAAAAAATACAATTATTACAGGAAAAAGATATACATTAAATGTCTGTGATAAGCAAATAGAAGAATCAAACTTCAGTACTGATTTATAAACTTTATTGCTTACTACATAAGTCTAAAATAGTGTATTCAAGTTTTTGTAGGTCAAATCAAACAGTTACAAACGACCTAAGTTCCTAGTACTAATGCGAAATTCTCCTTTAAGTATTTTATGATAGAGTCTAATATTGTTTAAACGCTTAGCAACCAGTTTAAAGAATTCATTGATAAAATGTTAATTGATAATAAGAATGAACGTAACGATTGCGTTTGGGTTTTTTGGCGTACGTTCTTTAATTGTGTCACTAAGAAAATAAACTGGGGGAATAAATTGTCTATTCCGTGAACAGAAGAGATTTTTTTTTCACTTTTCTGTGATTCGGTGCACCTAAGTAGATATGAAGATTAGAAATCTTATGTCACACTAATATTATAAACTCGAAAGTTTGTGTGTAAGTATGTAATTGCGTTTGTTCCTGTTCAACTCTGTAACGGCTGAACGGATTTGAATGAAATTTGGATTAACACAGGCTACTTTTTTATCTCAGAAATGTATTCGGTTTCTGTAGAATAGCGAGTGAAACCGCGGGGTGCTGCTAGTTGAGATATAAGTTTTTTGGTTTTATCGCCTAGTATAGTTTATGGACACAAAATATCAAATTCAAATTCAAATCATTTAATTCAGACTACAAAGGTCCATATTCACATAAAAATAAATTCAATTACAATTAGAACACAAAATTAAATTATTTTATATTATATTATATATATATTGTCACAAAATAAATATCACATGTCATTTTCTCGATAAAACAATTAATTGATAACCACGATTTTGGTAGGCGGCTTGGAGATAGAAAGAACGCTGCTGCCCTTCCTAATACTAACATGGAGTACTCGTAGATTATACCGCCATCTTGTCCATACAAAAAGATTTATTCGATTTCGATGATTTCTTATATGTTATCTACACCGTGAAAACTATGCTTGTATGTTTTTAATTTCACAATATCTTCGTTGTTATGGCATTTAAAGTGACAAAAATTTTACGTCAAAAATACGACGAAGAAAAGTAGTTATTATTAGAATACCATAAACGTGATTAGAAAAAACAATACATAGCGACATAGATTATGGTTTATCCAAGCCATTGAGACCAAAAACAAAAGATTTTGTTAAGATTTAGGGGGTGATAACGCTAATTTCATCAAACAATTAAGAAAATTCACTAAATCTCTGTATCGCACGTACGAGAAACAGAGCGACCGCTGTTAATAAGAAAAGACACATCCAAATATTTTTTCAAAATTTAGTTAAATACATATTCTAAATCACGAAGACTTCGTGATTCTATACTGCCGTGCTAATAAGAAAAGGCACACCTAGGGGCCGTTCAAGTATTACGTGGGCAGATTTATTACAATTATTTACCCCCCATCCCCCTTGTCAGCAAAAGTAAGCAATGCTCTTACCCCCTCCCCCCATGCTTACGTAAACATTTTTCAATTATAAATGTTTTTTTTATATATTACAATTATAAGAAAATAGATTTAGGATAGAGATTAGATTTTACTGATACAGTATACAACATGGAGTAAGGGACAAAAATATTATAATCTTAAGAACATAACAAACTTATTTTAAATTTTTCGTACACATATTAAATTCAAATTAACAGTCTTTAGTCCATGAAGCCCGAATCCATAATTCTAAGTTGGAGGGTTGCCATTCGTATAAAAAAGTAAATAACTTCCGATGACGTCAAAATCATCTAGACTCCCCTACCCCCCATGTCGTCCAAAATAAGCAAAACAAAGACACCCCCACCCCTCATAGTGCTTACGTAATAATTGAACGGCCCATAAATTTAAAAAAAATATTAGATGTGCCTTTTCTTATTAGCACGGCAGTATACAATTTCAAGTATCGAATGCGCCAAAACCTCGCGGAAGGACCTATTTAGGACGGTAAATCCCTAGACTTCCTTAGCATCAGGGTTTTTACAATACTCGTAAGTTTTCCTTATCAATTACGATTATTATGCAAAACGTAATTGACCCGTTTTCCTGTAACTTGTTAGCTTTTATTATTTCTGTCACATCTTATTGAGTTTAATTTATGTATCTTGTTAAAGGAACCTTTTGTCATGAATTGTTCCGCTCCACAGATCACACTTTAGATTCTGCACTCAGGACGCTCGAAACGCACCACGCATCAGTCTAAATACACATATACGGAATCACTCCTATTGGTTGATTGTTAGGCGCGAGTAGGCGTAACCTTGAGATAGCCAATGAGAACGCTCGGTCGCACTCCCCGCGCCCCGCGCCGCGCCTCAAACTTTGGTGACTTTTTGTAGGAACAACGAATCTCGTAATGCGGTATCTAGTGTGGTCTGTGTTCCGCTTCGACTCTCCGACGCAAGTTGGTGCTTGGAGACTATAATATATTTTATAAATAGGTAAATAAGTAAGTATAAATAATATAACATTTTGTTTTAATTAAACGGGAATACTCACGATAAACTGAGTCGGTTATTCCGACTATAGTTTGCAAGGCAAGACGACGTCGCGTGCGCGTCACGCTTAGCATTCCTTGATAAAGGTCACCGAATGTGATCGAAACTATAGTCGGAATAACCGACTCAATTTAACGTGAGTATTCCCGTTTCATTAAAACAAACTGTGTCAAAACCACGTCGGTTTTCATAGTGAAATAATAAAATAATTTAATTTAATTTGTCTTTAGTTTATAATGATTGAATAACAACTTGATATTTTTTTTTAAATAAACGAATGGTATAAAAAGTTGTGAAGACTTCAAAATTTGTAGAACTAAAACTATTAAACCTTCTAAATTTTAAAAATACTTTCTTTTAACCTGATGAGTATACAAATTTGGTATTGCTTAATTTAATTCTATAATTTTGTACTTCCATAAGTGAAGATTCTATGAAATGTACTTTTAAATAGTTTAATTTGACGGGAAGGCCTAAGCCCCAAGATACGGGTACTTAATTGAACCCAGTTTGGGAAATAGTACTACTACATTATTGATCTGTACTTTGGTAAAATAAACAATTTGAATTTGAAAATTTTACTCTCCATTATCTTTTTTCATCATGGAGCCGGGTATGTCATATAAACTGCGCCTTGGCCTCCTATTCTCAAAAGCTGAGATTCTGTCTCATCTCGAATAAAAATATGTCGAACTTCGAGATTTCTCATACTCAACGCTCTATTCGAGATATTCACGATTGGTAGCGTGCGAGATACATCGACTGATATTCCTGTGCGCTCGAGATTATCTCGGTGACTGTCTCTCTAATTTAAAATTTAATGGGAGTGAGTGAGAGAGAGATAAAAATGTCCTTTCTCCGAATAGAGGCCCAGGCCCAATCGAGACGAGAGACAGTCGAGATTGGAATCTCGAAATCGACATCAATTTGTCATATCTCTGAATAGGGACCTAGAACCATTACCATTACCATCATTTTAGGAAATGATGAACATTTTGCGATCTCCAAGCCACCTGCCAAGCGCGGGGGGAGTAATATGGCGGTCCCTAAATATAGGAGAGGCTTCGTCCAGCAGTGGACGCCCAAAAAATATACCATCAAGGTAAAAAAGTAGTACCTTCAAGCAAGCAACTTGCTCGACTTGTGATGAAATTGAATTTAAAAAAAATATTACCACAGGGCTAGCACCGAAATAAATTTTTCTCTATCTCTATACGTTTGTCACAGTTTCGCACGATATAAAGAGTAGAGAAGATCTTGTCGTGATGCGCATGCTAGGCATACTGGTCTATATATACCAAATATTATTAGACTTAGTCTATCTTACCGTGCAGTAGCCTGTCCCCCAGGCCAATAAAATGCCCAAAAAGGGTCCTTGAAAGGCGACTGGTCCTCCGTGGCCCGCCACAAAGGGCATGTCTGGTCTATGACCCTCAGGGCCAGTTCTGGAGTCAAGTGCTTTCTCGATAGCACCGTGTGTTTGATGATAAGCGATGACAGATCTTTTAGCATGGCGTCTGAAAAAGAAAAAAAGGTTTATTGTAAAACCTAATTAGCAGCAAAGGAAGAGAGAGAGAGAGACCTATACCCAGGCAGTAGTATAGTAAAATAAAGGCCGTGGCTGTCGCAATGGACGTCTGCATGACATTCACAGTCTTCCAAAAGCAGTGGTATAAGGATCCTTCTCAGAAGGGAACTTCGTACCAGTGTTTGTCTCGTTTTGGATTTGCGAGTAATTTGTTACTTTCGTGGCATCATTCAATCGCACGCCACAAAAGTGGGTGATGGTAACGAATAACGATCAGTCTTGGTTTTCTTTCAGAAGTGGTCCATGAATAAAGGTTGGAAGTTCATCACGAAACAGTTCTCGTATTCTGAACCCAAACAAAAAGGAATTCGGTTCAAGATCTACTTCTCCGTTCTGTCATCATGACTGTAGAGGACGAAGACGGTGAATATAGACCTTGAATCAGAAACCTTTAAGGTTGGATCCACATTGCAGGCATGGAGAACCATTGCGCTGTCTATATGGCCATCCACACTATCTGATGGGAACCGGCCAACACGTAACTGCCTCGAGGCTCAATGGAGAACAAATGATAAAAATTGACGATCAATATAATTAATGGTAATGATAACAAATTATAATTGACGTAACGTTGCAGTGACACGAAGCGATAATCTTGCAAATAAAAATACCATGGAATCCTTTGATCCCACTGGGTTTTCGGTTAGAGACATTCAAGACGAACCCGGGACCTCCTGCTCATAATACAGACAATTTCCTGACCCACTAAGCCAGGAGAGTCGCTAAAACAGTTTGCCAGATGAGGTAGGTTGTCAAGAAACATCAACCGAACAATGTTGTGCTTAGGAATGGGGGCTCCCACAGATGGGACTGCCCCTAACCGCATAAATGCTTATAATATGTATATGTTGCTCACATTGATAGGAGCATAGTATATGCACCAGATAAGACAACTTTTTAGGATTCCGTAGTACTACAGGAAATCCTTATATGTTCGTCATGTCCGTCTGTCTTAATCTAAAATATCAGAGACAATATAGCTTCAATTGAGTTTCAACTCCAATAATTACACTTCGGCGTCATGCGTAGATAAAAAAGAATGTAGTGTAAAAAACTGGTTTAAAGTATTGCCATAGTTAAAGAAATGAGGAAAGTCCTTGGATGAATACGTACGGGTTTTTGAGGTCAGCGACTGCATGCGTACGGTGGGCTTGGGCTAAGGAATGCTATTGCGAGACTGGACTTTGGTCTTTATTGATAAAGTAAGTTTTTTTGTTCTCGAATAGAGTATATCGCCGTCTTGTCCATACAAAAAGCGTAGTCTGATACCATCTTATACCCATCCCTAAATGTTATCCGATTTCGATGATTTTTTTACATGTTATCTACACCGTGGAAAACTATCCTGGTTTGTTTTTTTAAATTTTTATTTCGCAATATCTTCGTTGTTATAGGCACTTCTATATGTATCTGTATCAGCCTTTTAACATCCTGCTGCTGGGATATCGGCCTACCTTCGAAGGGTGATTAAGCCACATCTACCACGCTAGCCCAGTGCGGGTTGGCAGATTCACATACGCATAATACTTTGCGCCAAAAATACGACGACGAGTGGACGTCTTGCGGCTGATGATGTTGACATGCATAAAATCGGGTACTACGGCATCTCACACCACATGTAACTCGGACCACCGTCCGAATCGCCCAAGTACTCTAAATTAATTGGGCCAATCGCACAGCAGTTTCGTAAACCATAAGAAAAGACAACAATCAAAAGAACGGGACCAAATATTGGAGAGTCGGCCAAAGGCCGCATACCTGGTCGAAGATGACTCACCCTTGCTGCATTGTTTGACAAATATTTGAATGAATCAGAGGGTTTATCAAAAGATAGGAATTTCTAGAGATAAGGTACTTAGAATCCTGGAAATTGTAGGTTTTTCTAAATGTTATCCGCTTAGCAACGATACTTCTTTGATCAATAGTAGAAAAACAATGCATAAAAAACTCCAGCGTCGGTTTAAAAAAAAAGTTATTTGTTCAACAAGAGAGATAAGTTTGTTTTTGTGTTCGAGTACCGAGTTTTAATCGGATTCTAAATTAAAAAATCATCGACATACAGGGTTATAATTATAAGGAAAGATTATGCTAAGCCCACAGATCACATTAGATACCGCATTACGAGATTCGTTGTTCATACAAAAAGTCACAAAAGTGTGAAAAAGGCGCGAGTGCGACCAAGCGTTCTCATTGGCTACGCCTACTCGCGCCTAGCAATCAACCAATCAGAGTAATTTCTTATAAGTGTATTTAGACTGATGTGTGGAGCGCTTCGAGCGTCCTGAATGCAGAATCTAGGGTGTGATCTGTGGCTAAGCCGAAAGGTGCTTATAGTACTCATGATTGTGCACAATTTTTACGATGGGATCAACCCCGAAATCGAGAAATAAAAAAGGTGTTTCATACATTTTGTCGAGTGTCATTGACAGTTTTCTATGGAATAGCAGATTTTTTCTCGATTTCAACTTTGGTCCCATAGTAAAAGTTGTTCATAATGATGAATACTATGAGCCCTTTTCGGCTTATCCCTTTCTTTATAATCCTGTATAATTATGTACTACTTATGTCAACCCTAAACGAAGCTCTAGGGCTCTCAAATGTACAATTACTATTACTTATTTTTTACGAACTAGCAAGTCGCTCGCCTGATGGTAAGCGTCATGCTTGCCCATAAGGGTGTCTACACATTGCCCGACCCGACATCGCGTGAAAGGGACAGCTAGATTTGAATCTCACGGGAGCAAAAGAAACAAACTATTAAGGTTATAGCTTCTCCCTTTCGCTTCCCCAGAAACTCATATATAGCCATCTCTTTCAAGCGATGTCGGGTCGGGCCATGTGTAGACACCCTAAATTTCAATGCCACCCAGAATTTGAACTAAAGCAGTTGAAAACACTGCGTTAGATTGTCTTGCGCTCGTCACTCTGAAATCTTTAAAGTAATCACGGTGGAAACATTACTCTTCAATCCAGAATACAGTAATGAACACACTACTGCTTGGCGGTTGAATAACTGTCAAAGGTGTGGTAGGTATATCCCCAGGCGGACTCTGCAAGATTAATGTCTCGTAAGTCAATAACCCATTCAAGTGTACAAGGAATTCAAGCTCACGCGATTTTCTCGGGCATCTTCCAGAAAGTCCCGTGATTCCGCAGCAATAAACAAGTACTACGACCAATCTATCTGAATTGGTGAGGGAGCCACCATCGTATATTTTCTCAGGAATATCGATAACCCCCCGTGGAAATTATAGTAACATAATTTGGCCACCTTTACAGATAAGTTTGTGCCTTTGTTCTACGCAAACATTAACGTCACTAAAGAAAGTGATTGAACGACACAGGAGGCCGGTCACTACGTATCTTCGATGATAACGCAGAGCAATTTCAACCTTATTGCTAAGGAAGTAGTATCAAGTCTTCAGGCTTCTTTTACAGAGACTCGTGATTTTGAAGTCAATATACGACAGCGACTACGCAATACTGAAACGACCTGACACCGAACCGAATGAAATTAAAGAATTGAGAACCCTAATTCTGTCAGATAAAGCAGAAATTTGCATAACACAATTTGAATACAAGTCGCACTTGTTAATTGTTTCAGTTATGCCACATATCATAGATTGTCAATTGAAATTCTGCTGTACGGTACGCGACATACGGGTCACATTTCAGTTGCGAAAGCTTTTGTGATCACAATTCATTTCATTGAACAACGTAGGGGGCTCGTCACTACGCAGCAGACAACAATCTTTCGAGAAATAACTAAGAAAATTCACAAAGCGATTTCAGCCTTATTCTAATGTAGGTAAGATTTGTATTTTGGAATAGTTTAATATTTTAGCGACGTCAGTGGTACAAAACCAACGTAAATGCTGATAAAATTTGTTTTGAACCTCCTTGAGCGTTGATTGATCCTAGATGAAAGTGTTATTTCGTCGTTTTGGGCAAGAAACCGAATTAAATAATGTGCGGTCTTATCGCGTAAAGCGATTTCTTCCAGACTACCTTGGAATGGACAGGATTTTAAAATGGGATACTATCGGCGGCGTTCGTAAATAGAAAGAATCGCCATCCGTACATATGCTCAATTTGTACAATTCTCTACTTACATACATTATTAGTTCATACAATGAGCAACTCTTACAATTCCGCGATCGGAACATATCCGTATATAAATGCTCAATTTGTACAATTCTTTACTTACATAAATTATCAGTTCATAATGAATATTTCGTACAATTCTGCCATCGGGATATATCCGTATATAAATGCTCAATTTGTACAATTCTTTACTTACATAAATTATCAGTTCATAATGAATATTTCGTACAATTCTGCCATCGGGATATATCCGTATATAAATGATCAATTTGTACAATTCTTTACTTACATAAATTATCAGTTTATAATGAATAATTCGTACAATTCTGCCATCGGGATATATCCGTATATAAATGATCAATTTATACAATTCTTTATTCACGCAAATTATCGGCGATTGTTACAATTCTGCCATCGGTGAAAATTTACACATTTCACCATTTTCATCCCAATCTAAGTATCTCCAAGTGGATTTCTGTCCTAATAATGGTGTCTGACTGATTATTTTCTAATCATGTGACTCAGATCGTGCGTAAGATAATCATCACGTGGTTTGTTTCCATTCATTCATTCATGTCTGTGACTCAGCCGTCTGTCGACCTTGCTAGTTCAATGGCCTCTCAATGCTAACATTGGAAGAAATATTCTATGATTCTCTTTTTACCCGACTAGACAAGAAGGAGGGTAATGTTTTTGGGATATATTATTATGTGAGTATATAAGTATTTATGCAAGAATGTATGTTTGTGTATTCCTATACCATAGAAAGCGAAACGGCTGGAACGATTTTTGCGAGGGAGGTGTCTTTGGGTTCCTCTTTATGCCTGGAGGGACACTGTCGAAATATATCTGGCTGCATTGGTGTGCTCCTTTATTAAAAACGTTCTTGATTCTGATTGTGTTCATTCTATCCCGCTCGTTACTATGCCAACAATGAGCTTCAGCTACCAGTGAAGAAAAACATCACGACGAAACTATAGCATGGTTGTGATTCTAAGCTGGCGACGCTACTACACGAGCGTTGAACGTCTGTCGCCATTTGGTTGCCATGCAATTTCGTGTGTTCCGGGAGCCTCACTTGAGAGCCAGTTTCCATTCCAGGCTAGGCGTGTTTGCCATCTTCAACAATGTTAATATCAAGTGACTTTTTTCGATTATAAAAATATATAAACTGAATGTAAGAAAAAAAGAACCTCCGGGCGGCCCAGATCGATATGAAGCGATGAGTCGATGTCCTTTCTGAAGGACTGGACCCAAATTGCACAGAACAGAGAGGGATGAAAGGAGGGAAGAGGCCTTCGCTCTGCAGTGGGACGGTGTAGGCCACAGAAAGAAAAAATATATTGTTTCTCTTTTTTTGCGGTGTAGGCTAATATAATAAATTTAATACTATGTGATCTGACGTGGTTTTGGCACATTTTGCTTTAATAAAACGGGAATACTCACGTCAAATTGAGTCGGTTATTCCGACTATAAGGAATACTGTATCACAAAGACGGACATAGGATACTTATTTTAAGTTCACGCGATCGAAGTCGCTAGTGACAACTAGTTACTATTATACATGTAGATTAAAATGTGTCTTTGTAAGTGTGTATGTGTGCTTGTTATGACACGGTTTTCCCAAGTTCTCAGAATCGTAAGGCTACAATGATAAATGCAAATGATGAAGACGTTTAAATGGAAGTTGGGTTTCAACCATAGATCACACTAGATACCGCATTACGAGATTCGTTGCTCCTACAAAAAGTCACCAAAGTTTGAGGAAGGCGCGGGTCACGGGGCGTGCGACCAAGCGTTCTCATTGGCTATCTCAAGGTTACGCCTACTCGCGCCTAACATTAAACCAATCAGAGTAATTTCTTATAAGTGTATTTAGACAGATGCGTGGTGCGCTTCGGGCGTCCTAAATGCAGAATCTATGGTGTGATCTGTGGTTTCAACTGATGTGTAGTCGAACTACCTTATAAGTAGTTCTGTGATATTTATCTTTGTCCAGTGAGCTTTCGTATGTTTTTTTTTTTTTTTCCTCTTAAATTTTGGCTTCACACGTTGTGTATTTAGCCAGTGTCAAGTTTTGTATTATTTGAAGTGAAGTAAAGTATTTCACAAATAAAACAAGTCTCAGTCATAGTCTAAGTCAAGTAAAGTAAGTCACGGTCATGTCCAAGTCATACCCCAGTAAAGTGGTGGAGACTTTACAAAAGGTTTCTGTGGAGTTTTGGAAATAACACGAAAAGACACGTTTCACGACAATATACTATTCACCAACACTCGTGCACGGTCACGAACACTTAATGAATAAAAATCCACCATTTTTACACATTAACACTCAAAATAACACAAGTTTTGGAAAATAATATAATGACGCGACATGACTTTTTTCTCTTTTTCCCCCTGAGAGGATTTTGGCGTCGCACGTCTTATGCATTTGCCAGTGTCAAGTATACTTATATATTTTCAAGTTTTGTTAAATAATATCAAACAAGTCATAGTCACAGTCAAAATCGAGCAAAGCAAGTCATGGTCAAGTCCTAGTCATGCCCCAGTAAAGTGGTGAAAACTTTACTAGAGCCTTCTATGGAGTTTTGGAAACAACTCGAAAATTCACGTTTCACGACGTTATACCATTCACCAACACTCGTGCATGTTAACGAACACTTAACGGGTAAAAATTCACAGTTTTTACACATTAACACTCGAAATAACACAAGTAATGGAAAATAATAAAATGACACGACATGACTTCTTCACGTTCCCGCCAAAACTCAAAACAACTGTTACGTTGAGTTGTTGAGTAGTCTGTGTCAGGCAGACAAATACAAGTGTCAAGTTCTGTTACATTTTAAGTGAAGTAAAATATTTATACATCGGTTATCGTTTGGTGATCTGGCAGGAACGAGGGGGCCCCTGTCGATCGCGAGGCCCTGGGCATGTGCCTAGAGTGCCCAGTGGGAAAGAGGGGCCTGGGGCCTTATCCCGTAACTCTGGTGGCGATGGTCTTCGTTTGCTATCCTGCTCGCTCGCATGGTGCGAGTAAGTTGGCGCGAGTGGGACGACAAGCGATGACCATTGCCACCAGAGTTACGGGATAAGGCCCCTGGTCACATCTTTCTGTAATATCCTGTAAAATAACATTGCTAGAAACAGAAAATCTTAACTCAAAATTCGAAGAACACTTCTGGATGGATAAAAACATTGTTTATCCTTGTTTAACTTTAGCTTGGAAACAACCTTGTCAACGACCTTAATTCAACGGATTCTCATACATATTTATTTGTATTTACGAACATAATATGTAGGCAAGTAATATTATCATATGTCGTGGTTTATTTCGTAACAGATTTTAAAAACAATTAGTAGTACTTAGTAGTAGTTGAGTCCGCCAATGGAAAATGTTGTGAAAACATTTACAAGTCATGAAAAAAAAAAGTAATTTTTCGTAGCTGGTTGTGAAAATATAGTTATAACGGTGGACCAAACTGATTTTTGAAATTATAAATACGAAAGTAACTCTGTCTATGTGTCTCTGTCTCTCAGTCTGGTTGTTTGTCCCGTTGTCAGGGGTAAACGGCGGAACGGATCGACCTGAATTTTTGCATAGATATAGCTTAATGGTAGGAGACGGACATAGGTTACACTTTTTTTAAGTCGAACGAAGTCGCCGGTAACAGCTAGTTTTTACATAAATAAAAATGTTGATTGCACGAATTAAACGTTAATTACAATTAATGTGATAAACAATGTTTTCGTAATTTGTTTTTATCTACAATCCACACTTTTATATACTTCTTGGAATCTAAATACGAATATTTTCAAAACATCGTGTCGTGTAAAGTAATTCATGAGAATGGATGCTAACCAGGTCAAAATGACTATATTTTATAAACAATTAGCACTTTTTATTAATTTGGCAGGCTAAGGGACCACGACCTCACCTGATGTTAAGTGGCGTTATAGTCGGTTGGTGAACACTCCTAGCCTGGAGTGGAACTGATGGAATACATCGTCAGGTATTAGGACAGATTTTCAACTTGAAGGTAATAACTAGCCAGTCAAATACGCTAGCTCCTCAAGATTTTCTTCAGCGTCAGCTCAAGCTCACTGTTGGGATTTGAACCCACACCTGCTGGCGCGTGATTCGCCTTTCGTGGAAACTAAAATTCACACAGCGGGCAATGGAAAGTGCTATCGTAGTTTTTTTTTGTGGGATAAAATCCGGGACGAGGCTATTCGCCGAAGAACCAAAGTCACCGACATAGCTCTCAGGGTTTGCAAGCTGAAGTGGCGATGGGCAGGCCCATCGCTCGAAGAACCGATATTCGATGGGTAAGAAAGGTTCTTCAGTCTGTCTTCGTTTTGATTTCGTTGGCTATGATCCGTTAGACGCAGCGTAGAGGCCACTAGGCGGCTTGACGACATTGTCCAAGTTGCGGGCGGTGGATGCAAATGGCAGAATGTTGTTTAGTGTGACGCTCTGTCGACGTCTTCCGGCCGATGGTGATGATGAAATGTTGACATCAAATCCACGACGTTAATATTTTGATCTATGTTGATGTAATGAGAAACATGTACAGATAAAATAAATAAACAGACAATAAACATAACAATAACAATAAATAAACAATAAACAGCTGGTACTGGATAACAAATACGTAGAATTCCCGTAACTGTAGATGTAAGCACTTTGATCAGTGGGCAGCATTGTATACCTACTAAGTTTTATTACGTGGCAGTCAACAGACGGACAGTCAGGCATGAAAATATGATAGTGCTAGTCGGTGACATCGTCGCCCGGCACTATACAAGGTGTCGCAATTAATGGATAGCTCGTTACCTACGGGTGGGCAAAACTATGACAATCCAGAAAATTAAAAGATCACACTTTTATAAACACTATCTACTATTATCTATGGCTGGTCTAACACATTGATATTTGACCGAGTGAAGCGAAGGTCTCACGGTTTCCGGGAACAAACCGGCTTGTAAATAGTGTGTACCTATTTTTGTCCGATGATGACGATGATTGACTGGCTGGCGAGACGAGCAAGTCGCTCGCTTGACAGTAAGTGGCACGCTTGTCCATTATCATTTTCAACTCAAAGTACGCATATCTATGGACAAAATCGGTCAACGGATTATAAATTTGTAGAGGGTCTCGAGGTTTGCCCTGATGCCGAAGCACTAGAATACGGCATCGGTATCCCCTATCTGTAGTAAGAGCCTACTAAAAGGGGACCGGGCTCGGGGTTGGTTAGAGGTGGGGCTCTAACCACCATCTACCAAAGCGAGTCCGGGAAGGACAACAGCGTTGAGTGGCGGACGCTGTTGTAGGCTTAGACGTCTCACGACAGCTGCTAGCTGTCCCGCCGGGAGGAGCTGAAACATGGTGCTGAGGGCTCTGGTGCCGTTCCCTTGGAGATCCCGGAGCCCTCGGCCAAGCGCCAAGGCAGGCCACCGGGGGGTTTTAATGGGTATAATCCCACATAGCCCGGCTGCACCCCAAAGCAGTCGGGAATCTTGAGAAGATTTCCCCCTCGCAAAAAAAAGGGTTCCCGAGGTCCCAGTTCGAGGCGAACAACTCGTAATTATATAACCTAAAGTTTTGGCAAACACACTGTACAACCAAGAACAGATTCAGTATCAAATGTCAAATACGCAAAATTCGGTAGGCGTACAGACAGACAAACTGTGCTGTACTACCCGGCGACATCGGCAAAACAAACGCATTGGAATAATGAACGATAAGGTTATTAGGTATTTCGCATTGATAACAATTTATATTACTCGGAACTTGTTTGTTTTGTAGTCTTCGGGAATGTTTATAAATGACAGCTGTTGATAGATTTATCTTTGGAAATTATGTACATGGGAAATTCCAAATTAAATTATGGATTCAAATAATAACAGGTTATCCGTCCCGCGACCCTAGATGGGACGGCGGATCGGGTCTATACTACAGTCACAGACTACAGTATACTACAGGTCGACTCAGGTCTCTTGTGGAGATTCTAGATACCTATGGTTTTAGGTATCTAGAATCTCCACAAGAGACGTTTTAATAAAACGGAAATACTCACGTTAAATTGAGTCGGTTATTCCGACTATAGTTTCGATCACATTCGGTGACCTTTATCAAGGAATGCTAAGCGAGACTAACCTATTATATCAATCTCGCGCTGTTAAGGATCTTTATATAAGAAATGTCTATAATATGTGTATATCAATTTATAACAAGATACCGAATGACATTAAAATGTTGGAAGGGAATAAATTTAAAACTACTTTGACCCACTGTTCAGGCCCAACGCCTTCCAAAATCTAAATGGCTTCTTAGCAACTGTTTCTATAGCATCAAAGAATTTAATAATCGTTAATTCAAGTTATATAACAATAATAATATATAATTTTATAGTATAGTTCTATAACAAAATATTTGCAGATACACCGTGATACTAATACAATTTATAAGAACATTATTAACATGTATTGTAAATAAATAATTTGATTTGATTTGAGACACGCGCGCGACCTCGTCTTGCCTTGCACAAAACAAAATGTATCAAAACCACGTCATTTAGTAATACCTATGGTTGTTACCTCAACGCCGTCAACAATGATAAAACTAAGCTAAGCGTTTAGATTGGCGCCAATGATTCACGTTTTTCGGAATTCAATAGTTTTTTTACTTTTTTTACACCTTGATAACGATGAAACTGATCAAATATATCACATTGATCATAAGAAGTCATACTCGTTGCTGACACGTATCACGATTGTAATATAGTTATCATTAATAACTATCAATGTGATATATTTTATCAGTTCGGATTACAAATTAAATAAACCTAATCGTATATAAACGATTAGAATATATATAAACATAATAAGTTATTATCACACTAATATTATAAATACGAAAGTTTGTAAGTAGATATGTAGGTAAGTCTGTAAGTGTGTTTGTTCCCGTTCAACTCTGTAACGGCTGAACGGATTTGAATGACATTTGGTATGGAGGTACCCTTTCTACTTTTTATTCCGAATAATTAAACCGTTCCTGTATAATAGCAGGTGAAACCGCGGGGCCGAGCTTGTGTTTATATATATTCTAATCGTTTACGATTAGTTAATTTAAATTTCATCGTGATACAGCATAATTTTCGGTTCGATGGTTTTGGCTTATGCAATTTTAAATGAGTTTGTATGATGCCGTGCTTTACAAATAGCACGTATAAGTTGGGGTTCGTAGGTTCTCAGGGGGTGGTAAATGAGTTCGATAGCACGATTCGAAAAGAGTACACTATAATATGAAAGTCAAAGTAAAACACGGTCACAACAGTCAATAAAAACGATACAAAATTATATTGTTTGCGAGCGCCTTGCGAGTCGCGGGCGGCGGACGGCGGTTCTCTCTCTCTCTCTCTCGCGCGCCGGCGGTGTCATTGGCGGGGCGCCCGTATGTTTAGGCTGCGTTCAGCCTTCGCTTACGGACGCGTTCGAGCACCGGTGAGGCCCGCGTTATATCCTCCCCCTCTAACCTAGACAAAGCGCCCTCGCAACTAGGTTAGTCAACAAAACGTTTAGGCCTCCCACGTTTACGCTTTTCGTTGACCGGTACAGGTGGTACGTCTCCTACGAATGGGGTCAACTGGGAAACGTGATAACGACCTAAAATCTCGCTGGTAGATATCCGTTCCAGGGTGTACGTGGTTGCACTCACGGCTTCCCTAATACGGTACGGTCCGTCTCTGCGGGGTATGAATTTAGGTGTTTGTCCGCGGGTCGTATCGTTACTGCCTTGCGTTTTTAAAAGGACAAGATCTCCGACGGAGTATATCGGAGCTGGGCGTTCTTAAGAGCAAATAACTCTACCCATCGAGAGCACGTATCTTCGAGGATCAGTATCCACTTGTTCCCGTCAGCAGTCTCTGGTAATGGACCGAATAAATCTACGGCGACCACTTCGAAGCGTCGGTTGGTCGCTGGTGTTTGTAGAAGGCCGGCTGGTTTTCTATTATCAGCCTTGTATCTTTGGCAGTCTACGCATTTCTTCAGGTAAGTGACGATAGACTGTCTCATTCCGGGCCAGTAGTATTTCGTCTTCACCCGGTCCAACGTGCGCTCAACACCGTAGTGTCCAGCTGTTGGCGCATCGTGGTATTCCGCTAGGATTTTCTCGCGCTCGTGCTCAGGGATGACTAGGCATGCCGTCTCTTCATCGGCTTCCTCTGGTCCGTATCTGTATAATACGCCATCGGATATTACATAGCCCCGGTCAGACCAACTCCTCCCCCTGAACGGATCGTCGATTGACTCGAGGTCGTCCACGATCTTCCGTACTTCAGGGTCCATAAGTTGGTTCTCACGAACATCCTTGGGGCTCCTTGATGGGACATCGACCTCGGCGTAGCAGAGGTCGCAATCTGCCTCGTCTGTGCATGGTGGGCGCGACAGGGTGTCAGCGATAGCATTCGATCTTCCTGGTGTATATTCTATGCGGAGGTTGTATTCTTGTAGCGTAAGGGCCCACCTAGCCAGGCGGCCACTGGGCGTCTTCACGGTCATAAGCCATCGTAGAGGTTGGTGGTCGCTCTTAACCACTACCTCCGATCCCTCGATGTACCCGCGGAATTTGGTTACGGCCCAAACTACTGCTAGCGCTTCTCTCTCCGTCGTATTATAATTCTTTTCAGCGCTATTCAACAAACGGCTCGCATACTCTACCGGTCGTTCTTCGGGGCCCTCCCCCTGCATCAAAACTGCTCCGAGGCAATAGCCGCTACTATCAGTTCTGAGTGTAAACGGTAATGTCTCGTCGGCCTGCCGCAGTATTGGAGCTGACACGAGTAGGTTCTTGATACGGTCAAAAGCGTCTTGTTGTCGCGCAGTCCATGTCCATTTACTGTCCTTCTTGAGAAGTTCCGTCAGAGGTCTGGCAACGTCAGCGTAATTGGGTATGAATCGCCGGAACCAGCTGGACGTCTGCAGGAATGTTTTCACGTGTTTGATGTTCTTCGGCGGTGGCATGTCAGCTATGGCCGCGGTCTTAGCGGGATCTGCTTTTATTCCACCTGGCACAATCACGTGGCCAAGAAACTTAACCGATTCACGGGCGAAACAACTTTTTTCCCGGTTAACACGCAACTTGTACATCTCGAGCCTGTCGAAAACAGCTTCCAGGTCTTCCAGGTGCTTAGGGAACGACTCTGACAGAATAATTAGGTCGTCTAAATAGGCTAGCAAGCAAACGTTTGCCAGCTCCTTGCCAGACTTGAATCGATCCATGAGTCGCTGGAAAGTGGCACCAGAATTTCGCAATCCCATTGGCATCCTTTTAAATCGGTAACAGCCGAACGAACTCACGAATGCTGTCCTGTCGCGATCCTCATCCTCAACGCTAAGCTGGAAATAGCCGGATCGGAGATCGCAGGTGGTCATGAAACTCGTGTTCTTTGCTGCGTGGAGAACATCTTCGATCCGCGGAAGTGGGTAGCGGTCAGGCTCGGTCACGGCATTCAACTTCCTGTAGTCTACACAAAGTCGAACGCCGCCATCCTTTTTCGTCACGAGGACCACGTTAGCTGCCCACGGTGATTCGCATTCCTCTATCACGTCAGCATCCAGAAGCTTCTGCAACTCCTGTTCTAAAATCGCCTTCTTACCAGGAGACATCCGGTAGGGGGGTGAGGCGATGGGCTCTTGGTGCTCGTCGATCTTCAATCGGTGCGTGGCATATTCTGTAGGGGGCCCTTCCTTCGCGAAGCGGTCGGCCCTCTTTACCAGAAACGCGTTCAACTGGGCCCGCTGGTCTGCCGTCAGCTTAGTGCCCTCGTCGTCCCTTAGCTTCAAACTCGCTACGTCTACCTTCATCAGTTCCGTATCGCCGCCGGTAGGTAAGTGGAAGCTGGTGACAAATGGATGCCAGCGCCGTGGCTCATCGCTGAAACGCCAGCTGCTCTGGGGTAAGTCCAGCACTACAGTCGCTTTCATAATAAAATCCCTACCTAACAGTGTCCGTGTCTGCGCATCCGGCAACACCAAGAAGGTGGTAGGTATAACGCGATTTTCTAAAGTGACCTCGGTGTCACACTCGAGCGTGGTGCACAGTTGCTGCGATCCATTGGCAAGCGCTATCGTACGCGATACTTCTCTAAATTCTACGCCAGCGTCGATTAGTATTTTATATAACATGGGGCCCGCGATAGAGTGGGTGGCCCCCGTGTCTATAATGGCCACGCCCGTACGACCCGCGACCTGAATATCCACTAGGGGGCGTGCGTCGTCGCTGTCAGCCATATAGGCGCTACAAAAATCAGACTTCTTACTATTATGCGCATCTTTACAATTTTCGCATCGCGAACGTATCACTCCCAGCTGACCACATCCGTAACAACGTAACTGGGTGCTATCACTCGGTTTTATCGAATTAGGACTACTATCGTTCTTAAAATCTTTCTTCTTCTCAATATTTCTACACTCGTCCAAAGAGTGGCCAAATTTTTTGCAATAAGTGCATTTTGGTCGAACCCGCCTTTGCCCCTCACTATCGTTACGTTTTTCGCTTGGCGCGCGCGAGTTATTCGTGGTAAGCGCGTCGCGAGAATCGTTCGTCGACTTAACATCGGGTTTCGATATGTGCGGGGTACTACCTAATACATTCGCAGGGTTAACACTTGTACTCGAACGGTCCCGTGCGACAGCGTAAGGGTTAACAACAGAGGTTACGTTATTATTAAATGAACTCACCTCCGCCAATGACTCCTCGACTAACCTGCCTTTGCGAATCAGCTGTTCCAAGTCGTCCACCGCGTCGCGAGACACTCGCTTCCTTATCCTACGATCTAACAGTCCGTACACAATATCAATCTTCATCTCTTCCGACACTTTATACGGTAATTTAGATATTAAAGCGCGCACTCTACTAATAAATACGTCAGCTCAGTCACTATTTTGTTCCGTAGCGAAAATGTCACGTAGAATTTTGTACGCGGGTCGTGGCACTCCGTACATCCCGCGAAGGTGGTTTAGTGCTTCGGACCACGACGTCACCGATGACTTCACGCCTTTCCACCAGACGGCAGCCTCGCCGACCAGGAGCATAGGTAGTCCACGTAGAGCATTATCGTCGCTGACGTTAGTGCAGTCTCGGAATATCTCGATGGCGTCGATGAATGCCTCGAGCTGGTCCGCGTCTTTTGATAATCCATCGAAGCGCGCCGTGCACTTCGCGAAGTTGCCCGATCGCATTGAATGAGCCTGCGCGTCGAGAATCGGTGATGAATTGCACGGCGTAGGTGTTCTGTTACTGGTCGCTCCAGCTAGCGTTAGGCTTTCGATTAGTATTCGGTTCGCTTCCACTTGACTCTTCGTGATGCTGGAGACAAGGGTCTGAAGCATGTCGTTTGACATGGTGATGGTATTTGGTGGTACCATTGTTGTATTTAACTCGTTGTCGGTATCAGATTCCGATCCTTCATCTCTTCCGGCACGTCGTGTCCGCGGCATTATAACAGGGCGATCGCTGTTTCTCGCTGGACTGATGCGGTACGGGTGATGAAAATATGGACGGTCGCTATCTGTCCGGTAAACGATGAACTCCTCGGCCTGTAGTGTAGACGTCTCTGTGAATAGGTACGCGTTTTACGTCGCGTGCACAGGTAAAATCGCCGTCTCGGTCGGGTTTTCTTGCTTTCCGCCGCACGAAATCTCCAAAGAATGGACTCGCCCGTTCACGCGTTTTCTCGAATTTGAAATTGGACTCGCCCAAGTAAGTGTTTTGCAAATTCGGATTTAGACTGTTTGTAGAACCTGCCACAATAATGCACTATCGGAAAAGGTTCACAGCATCTGTGTTCTCGATAGGAATGTAGCACTTTGAGTCACTTTAGTGTATTTCACGTTTCAACGTTTTTCACTTTCGATCGTGCCCGCGAGTTGGGCGTCACTATAAGTTGGGGTTCGTAGGTTCTCAGGGGGTGGTAAATGAGTTCGATAGCACGATTCGAAAAGAGTACACTATAATATGAAAGTCAAAGTAAAACACGGTCACAACAGTCAATAAAAACGATACAAAATTATATTGTTTGCGAGCGCCTTGCGAGTCGCGGGCGGCGGACGGCGGTTCTCTCTCTCTCTCTCGCGCGCCGGCGGTGTCATTGGCGGGGCGCCCGTATGTTTAGGCTGCGTTCAGCCTTCGCTTACGGACGCGTTCGAGCACCGGTGAGGCCCGCGTTATACACGTTATTACTTTATTAAAGTTATTATTACTAGTAGTATAATATATTATACCTCGCGAGCACAAACTTTTTTGCACGATTGCAATTCTGAAACTTCATAGAATTTTTAGTCGTCGGCGGTTTTTGATTGTTGGGGAATTTTCTCCAAAAAGAGAAGAAGTTACTGTGCCGCTATTTATAGGATGATTTTGATAATATTTGGCTTAAACTTCCGGTAGTCAATTCTTAACAAGAATATCGAATCTGAGCAAAATCGGTCAAGAGGTTGTCAAGATAATAAGGTCTAAGTCAAGCCAAATATTTTCACAATCAGCCGGTATATGGCGCCGAAGCAAACTTCCCCCTTTTTGGGAGAAATACCCCACCAATCAAAAATCGCCGACGATTAAAAGATTCTATAAAATTGTAGAACCTTTATACCAAGTTCCTTCAAGATTGGTTGAAAAATACTCATTACCAACATACGAAAATTGTCGGCACAAGCTGTTTATGGTGCCGAGTTGTAGGACCGAATTAGGGAGACAGGCCCCGCTGCAACGGGCAGTGCGCCTTCTCAATGCTACGCTTGACCGGTACCGGGATCGTAAACAACGATGACGAGTTTCACAGAGCGGCAATAGAATTAGTCATTGCCAATCCAAAACTGGCGTACTCCTAATTAAGTGTTTTTTTATTGTGTAATAATTTAATTATAATATAGGTGAATATTAATATAGATTTATTATGAACCTCGAGTGGGTGAATTGGGAAACTGTAATGCCCATTCCAGGTACGCATTACATAAATAAAAATCGGCCGGTGTTTGCCGCTCAGACTTTCCCGCCTTATTGGGAGAAATACCCCTCAAAAATCCGAGGAAAAATAAAAATTACAAAATTGTAGAACTTGTATACCAAATTCACCAAGATTGGTTGAACAATACGTCTTGTACGCGAGTACCAACATATGGACAGATGAAAGCAAAATTTCTCTTCACTCACTCGGTCTAGCCAATATTTATTTATTTATGATACACAAAACAGATATCAATCAATTTATTAAGTATACAATATTTTAACTAAAAATCTGAACTGGATTGTAATCCAAAATATGTGTACACAGAAAAGTAAAATCATGAGACGAATGCGATGAAAGTACCAATAACAATGGATGAAGTAGACAAACTTAATTGCGCAATCATGTTGTTACAAGCACTATCGCCTACTTGACCTACGGTTACTAAAAAACCTACGGTTACTGAAAACTAACTTGGAAAGATGTTTCTCAACGTGCAAATGTAGGGCAATAGAAAACATACGTGTACTGAACCACGTGGCCATATTAGCATTCTAACGGTTTCAGTCACGTTGAGCTTGGTATTGAACTCTGTTTACTTCAATGCAAATGTTTCCGTCTCTGTCGTTTAATATTTGAAGTAGTTACGAACAACAGATAGAGTGCTATCTCACCTGTAAAAGACTTGCCAAAGAAGCTGATCAATGGAAAATCAATTTGAAGTGCCAGTTAACGGTATCCATAGTGGGCAAGGAAATTGTTCTATTTGCTTTTAGCGAAAGTTTAGTGATCCATTGAGGTTATAATCATAACAGAACCTATTTCTGGGCACATCATTCGGTTTAGGGTTCGCAGAACGCTCACTTGTGCTCTGGGGCGCTAGTCTCGACTTTTCGCTACAGCACTTTGCCACCGAAATCGGTCGCTATGACGCAAAAATTCGACAACGAACTAATTGTTCTGAAAAAACGCAAAAATAGCGTTGAATTTTGCGTTGTTTTGCGTTGAACAGCGACCGAACTCGGTCGCAAAGTGCATAGCGAAAAGTCGAGACTAGTGGCCCTGCTCGTCCTCGGGTGGTTCGGTCACAGTTTTGCGTACAAGGGTTCATTCAAGTCCCGGCCTCTCGGATATACCAGCACAATATTGAACACCCCATTTCACATCTTTAAGGGGTCATGCAAAAAATGCTGAAACACGTGTTTAATGTTTTCTTTTTATTAGTATATAAAAAAAAAAAAAACGCACCAAAAAATCTCCATACTTTCTTTAATACCCGTTTTCACCCCTTTAGGCGTTGAATATAGTATTAGCAAAGAGTCGTTTTTCTGTGACTTTCTTTATTCACACTTTACTATGTATATTTATAAAGATTTATTTTAAAGTCATTGACTGTTACTATTTAAGTAAAACTCGCTTCTTAATTTCATGTAGTCTGCACCTATAATTATGGTGACGTTTAGCCTGTTTCCATTGCTTGCCTCCTTCTTTGTTACAATGACGTTGGTGTTGATTAAATAAATAAATATCGCAAATTCCTTCCTTATTGGGTGGTTACATAGTAAAAGAAAACTACTGTCAAAATTTCGCGTCTCTGGCCTTAGTGGTATAGGCTGTGTTTTGATATATGAGTCAGGACACCCGCGACTTCGTTCCCCTGGACCTACAAAAAAAAATAGGCTATGTCCGTCGCCGACCCTCAGCTATATCTATGCAAAAATTCAGGTGGATCCGCTCAGCCGTTTAGCCGTGATAACGCGACAAACAGTAGACAGAGAGACAGAGTTAGTTTCGCATTTATGATATAGTTAGGATTTTATGGGTTAATGTTGAACTGATTAATGCATGTTAGGCGGACCCTGTCACGTTTACTGACGTCGATTAGTTATCTTGGAACGTGCTGTAACAACCAAAGCTACGTTTATAGATACGAGAGATATGGTGTCCTGATAGCCCTGATTGACTAATTCCTAAACAAACGATAGTCTGCTGTAACATATGAAAAGAACAGGAAAATTACGCGAAATATGCAAACATGATATGCTAGTAATTCGCGTAGTAACACTATAACTACATAACCCCGGGGCCGCTAGTTTCGACTTTTCGCTATGCACTTTGCGACCGAATTCTATCGCTATGACGCAAAATTCAACGCTATTTTTGCGTTTTTTCAGAACAATTAGTGTTCTTCGTCGAATTTTTGCGTCATAGCGACCGAATTCGGTCGCAAAGTGCTGTAGCGAAAAGTCGACACTAGCGCCCCAGAACTTTTCCTCATATTCAAACTTAAAAACTGTATTTAGATGACATTGTGTAACTGACGATAAAGATAGAAAGTGTCAATGTAGAGCCTACGTAGACCCAAATAAGGTATTATGTATTTTGCCCCTTCTTACCCTCCATAGCAACATAGTAAAATAGAATAACGTGGAATATCATAATATAAGTCATGGCTATTCCTAATTACCTGCAGAAATATTTAAGGCCTCAGGAATTCATTTCCAGAACCTGCACATTTCGGCTGGCACATGCGTCAACTCGTGAACGGGTGCTGCTTGCGGGAGCTTGACTGCTCGGAGTATACACGAAATCTATAATAGCACTTGGCTCTGTAATATTATAAGGATTCGTTGGTATATTCCTTTTGTAAAGTCTTTAGTTTTTATTGACCGAGCAAAGCGAAGGTCTCAGAGTTTACTAGGACATATCGGCATTTGTATGTTTGTATGTTTTTTATGTTTGTGTGTATATTTGTCCGATAATAACTTGCGAACCGTTGATCCGATCTTTATGAAATTTTGTAGGCAAGTAGTTCATTTCAATACAATTTTTAAGTTCGAATATGAGCTGAATCGGTCAAGGGGTTGTGAAGATATAGGGGTCGCGAGGTCTCAGTTCGGCGCGAACTACTAGTATTTAGTTTTAGTTGATAAAAATAATTGTAAAATTTGATAAAATGCGCGGACCCTGGAGTCTGCGGAGCAACATTGTATAAAAAAAAAGAATTGCCACTTCCAACTTGCTAGCTACTCCTTTTAACCATGATTTCATAATTTCACTATTAATAGATCAGCCTTTTTTAATGACAGTGGTCAAACGCTAGCCCGTGCGTTTGACCACAACTTATCCTGAAGTGACGATGTGGTTTTTGATTTTGACGGCAATTACATATTATAAACAAAGTAGTGTATGCATTCGGTGCAGTATAATGATGATTCAATTTGTAAACATAAATAAAACTCGACATAGTCTTCAAGGTGACTCAGGGACTCATCTTGGACTTTGAATCAACACTATCACTTATGTGTTGTATTTGCTACTTTAATTGTTATGAAACAAATGCCCAAGTGCTATTTAATTGAATCGCCTGATGCAACATTTTGTTTTTATTGGAAAAAGCCAAGTTTACTTTTAAACTTCCAACGGAATTTGTAACGGGAATTGTCAATTGCAGGTCAAGTTTGTAGAATATATCATCCTGCCTGATCACCCAGAGCTCTCTCCTGGAAGTAGCCCTCTGCCCCGAGGCACTCCACGTAGCCAGCTTTTATTTCAATCACGCATCAATCAATCAAATCAATAAGCAAGCATCAAACGTCTCAATCATCAAACTACAGGGATAATATATATATAATACTATGAAAACTGACGTGGTTTTGATACATTTTGTTTTAATGTATCAATGTATGTGTTTGTTGTGTTGTGTTTTTGTTTTGTTTAGTGTGCAAGGCAAGACGAGGTCGCGCGCGTGTCTCACTGAGCATTCCTTGATAAAGGTCACCGAATGTGATCGAAGCTATAGTCGGAATAACCGACTCAATTTAACGTGAGTATTCCCGTTTTATTAAAACAAAATATATATAATAGTTACAACTTACAACAAAACACAGTACAATACACAATAAAACAAAACATATGCAGTTTTATGGCTACACACAAATTGCATACACAGAAAATTGCATACTTGACTTGTGGGAGCATGTGGGAGGGATACCTCTTCGGATACTGAGCAAAATGTAACCAATACCAATAAGCCACCAATATTTTTTTTTGAAATGGACACAGTGGTTTAACTTGGTAGCATTTCAACCAGATGTTTACGCAAGCATTGTCATTGGCCTCATTTATCTCGAGGCTTGTCTGGACTTGACTCTGATTCATGATAAGATGTTTGTTGTGATGTACTTCGCGTAGATATGGGTACATTAATTTCTATCTAGCGTAGTTTGGACTGTGATATGGTTTAAATTTCATTTGCTTTTGAGTTTCGTTTAGATTATCTGGGAATGTCGCCGGTCCTACAAAATGGGGGGTAACAACGGTAACATCGATTCTAAACGGAGACGCCCTATCCTCCTTCCTCCGTGTGCTCAACCCGATTCCATTTGGTATTTGTCACGAATGTATGGTCATTCAACATCGTTATCAACAGCTTTCTTTATCACACTGCTGGCTGCAGGTACAGGCTTTTCTCTTCCTGTGTCATTAGTCTCGTTCCTATCCCAATCGGGTCCTCGTTCGAGCCGCGGCTTGCAAAATACAGGGTTATAAGGATAGGGTATGCTAAGCCGAAAGAGAGTCGAAGTACTCGTGATTTTGAACAACATGGGACCAACTCTGAAACCGAGAAAAATAAATCAGCTGTTCCATACATTTGGTTGAGTGTCATTGACATTTTTCTAAGGAACAGCTGATTTGTTTTCCTCGATTTCAGGGTTGGTCATAATGTTGAGTACTATGAGACCTTTTCGGCTTAGCATACTCTTTCCTTATAACCCTGAATAATTTCGCAGGATGTGTTTATTGTCTATTATTGTCCATGTGTTTTGAGTTGGAACAGATATATAGCGTATAAAGCTGCCGAGTTTCTGTAAAGATTTCCAGTAGCATAGTTTTTCATTTGTTATTTTATTCAGTAGAATCGGGACTCCCCGTTGTGTCCCCTTCATTTAGAATCGGGAGTCCCCTCGCTTGGTCTGAGGATTCCCAGGCTCGTTATCTTACAATAACCACTTTGCTTTCTTTATCGGTGAATCCAGTATTACCGCCTCACAAAAGTCCCCGATACAGTGATAGCGCAATTTACAATGTGTACCTAAATAGACTTGCAATTTTGATATATTTGTCTGCTTATTCTGGGATTAAATAAAATGCATGATACATTGTTATCTTTAAGCCATATTTACGTAGCAAGGAGAAAAAGTCCCTGTTATAGTAATGTATTACGATGTTATGTGGTTATGTGTACGATAGCGTCACATTTAACTTTTGTAAACCATCTTCGATTTGGATGAAGGCACTATATAATAACTAGACACCCTTATGCTGCCGTGTCAATTTTTTTAATTTTTTTTTTGGTCTTTGCAATAAATATATTCTTATTCTTCTTATATTCATTTTGTAGTGGCAGCGTTTTTCATTGTCTCTTGCAGAGTCCGCCAGGGAAGTATCACACCTTTGCCGGTTATTCAACCGCCAAGCAGTAGTGTGCAAGCATTACTGTGTTCCGGATTGAAGGGCAATGTTTCCAGCGTAATTACTGGGCATACAGATATTTAACATCTAACATCTCAGGCTGACAAGCGCAGTGCATTGCCGCGCATAACGAACTGTTGAAATTCAAATTCTGGGTGGCACTGAACTGTTATGGGCAAGCGTGATGCTTAACATCAGGTGAGCGACTTGCTCGTCTCGTCACCGAGTAAAATAAAAAAAAAAACCTATAGAGCACTGTCGAATTAATATTTGTTTTTGTAGTTCACTTTTTTTTTGTGTTGTTCCTTTCAGTTCATTTCAATACAATTTAAAGTTTGGACATGAGTAAATCGGTCAAGGTTTTGTAGTTATACTAGCGGTCGCGAGGCCTCACTTCGTCGCAAACTGATAGTCCTGAGTCCTGACGCGAGTTTTTCGCGCATTATATATTTGAAAAAAAATTGTATAGCTGTCGCTTTGTTTCTCGTGCGTGCAATTTGAATTAGTGAATTTTACTAACTTTTGATGAAATAAGCGTTTCGGGTGTAGTCTGTTATAACTCCCTAAATCTTATAATCTTTTGTTTTTGGTGTCTATGGCATGGGTAAACTATAATCTATGCCGATGTATTTTTTCAAAAAATGTTTATGTTATTTATAAGAACTACTTTTCTTCGTCGTATTTTCGACGTAAAAAATTTGTCACTTTAACAAAAAAAAAAGTATTTACCACGGTGTGGATAACATTAAAAAAATCATCATATACTCTATTCTTTTTTTTTTTTAAATATCTGGTACTTTTTTGCACACACGGTCATCTGACCCCAAACTAAGCAAAGCTTGTAATATGGCTGCCAGAGACTGATATACGTACATAGATATTTTAGTAATGAGAGTAATATCACAATAAGTAGGTATCTACTAGGTGAAATTCTAGTAACATCACAATAAACAAGGATCCATCAAGTCAAGGCTCTCTAACACGTCACAAGCATTTAGCATTTATGCAATCAGCCACGTGTCCTGGAAGTCCGACGTGAAGGAATGCCTTGGCCTCATCTTGGCCTCGTTAGCAAACCCGTGGACCAAATGTTTCTACGTGACGTGTCACACGATATTCTTTCACTAACTAGTTGTTAGCAACGAACTGAAACCACGCGACCCCTTACTATAATATTAATAAGTATTATTGACCGAGCGAAGCGAAGGTCTCAGAGTTTACTGGGACAAATCGGCATTTGTATGTATGTTTGTATGTTTGTGTGTATATTTGTCCGATGATAACTTGCGAACCGTTGATCCGATCTTCATGAAATTTTGTAGGCAAGTAGTTCATTTTAATACAATTTTTAAGTTTGAATATGAGCTGAATCGGTGGAGCGGTTGTGAAGATATAGAGGTCGCGAGGTCTCAGTTCGCCGCGAACTACTAGTTATTAAAAGATAAACAAAAAACCCGACTGCAAAATGTAGACTATGGCATACAATATAATCCAACGACAGCTCACTCTTCAAAATCGGTCAATATTATAAATTGGAAAGTAACTACTGTCTCTCTGTCTGGGCGTTTGTCACGTTATCACAGCTAAGCGGCTGAACGGATCGACCTGAATTTTTGCATAAATATACAGGGTTATAAGGGAAGGGGGTATGCTAAGCCGAAAAGGGCTCATAGTACTCATCATTATGAACAACATTTACTATGGGGCTAACCTTGAAATCGAGAAAAAAAATCAGCTGCTCCATACATTTTATCGAGTGTCATTGACATTTTTATATGGAACAGCTGTTTTTTTTCTCGATTTCAAGATTGGCCCCATAGTAAAAGTTGTTCATAATGATGAGTACTATGAGCCCTTTTCGGCTTAGCATACCCCTTCCCTTATAGCCCTGAATAGCAGACGGATAGACAAATATTTTTGTAGGACCACGCAAACGAAGTCGCTGCTAAGAATATATAAAATTTTCCTATTTTTCGTAGCAATTTTATTGTGACTGACAATGGTGTCTTTTTTTAAATTATGACATTCATTTTTTACTTCATAAAATAATGTTGTATATGTGTGAAAGAGATAGCTCCGGCCGGGAGCGTCGAGACAGGAGTTAAAGGCGGGTATATACTTGAGAAAGTAATCTGAGTTAGTAGGTCACACTATCAGTTCTGTTATTTCTGTCCAACGACGTTTTTCCATAAATCCACACACTGCTCTACTCGCGCATCTCCTCGCGGCTCTTACGTCTACTGAACCCACTCCAACCGATCCCGCGGGATCAGTTGACGTAACGCATATTTTGAATCGGTCGACTGAACCCGTTGACAAATTTTGTAATTTGTATAGATGCGGAGAAAAGTTTTTGAATTTAGTATTACGAAAATATGAGAACGTAGAGACCAGACCCATCGCTTTTGAGTCATGTGCATTTCAAGGTCAACTAGTCAGATTGTGCGAATACAGGTATTTGGATGCAGCCAATCACAGTTAAAATCCTTATCAACTCGCGCTGTTCATCCCTTTTACGTCTTTGTCTTGCAATATCTATACAGGGTTATAAGGATCTCAAAAGCTAATCCAAAAGGGGCTCATGATTGTGTACAACTTTTACTATGGGATCAACCCTGGAATCGAGAAAAAAAATCAGCTGTTCCGTACGTTTTGTCGAGTGTCATTGACATTTTTCTATGGAACAGTGGTATTTTTTCTCGATTTCAGGGTTGGCAACATAGTAAAAGTTGTCCATAATGATGTGTACTATGAGCCCTTTTCGTCTTAGCATACCCTCGCCTTATATGCCAGTATTGCGGGCCGCCAGTGTGAACTTGCGCGCCGTTATCGGGTAGTGCTACGTTGCAAACGTAGCGCAGTAGAGATTTCGATGATGGCGTTATTTTTTCCAGTAACATACTACGCAAATGTTAGGTAGCGCCACAGATCACTCTAGATACCGCATTACGAGATTCGTTGTTGCTACAAAAAGTAACGAAAGTTTGAGGCGTGGCGCGGGTCGCGGGGAGTGCGACCGAGCGTTCTCATTGGATATCTCACGGTTACGCCTACTCGCGCCTAACAATCAACCAATCAGAGTAATTTCTTATATGTGTATTGAGACTGATGCGTGGTGCTTTTCGAGCGTCCTGAATGCAGAATCTAGGGTTGAGTTGCGCATATCTCTACTTTTGAGTTCTTTGCCACTGTCTCGACAAAGATCCACGCCGCCTCGTATCATTTAGCGTGAATTTTTATTTTGATTACATATCTCAAAAAATGTATTATCGCCACGTGTAAGATTTGTCGTCATTAAAGGTCGTCTTTATCTCGTTGTCTGTTCGTTACGTTAACAAAACTGGTTATCGCAAATATTATTAGAAGATATTGCCGAGATTTTCGTTTATACTAGCAATAGCTGTTACCCGCGACTTCATTCGCATGAAATAATAAAACAATATAAGTAGCCCATGCTCGTCTTCTACCAGCTATATCTATGCAAAAATTCAGTTTGATCTGTTCAGCCGCTTAGCCCGCGACACGTGACAAACAACCAGACAGAGAGACAGAGACCAGACAGATATACAGATAGACAGATAGAGAGACAGAGTTACATTCGCATTTATAATACTAGTTGGGATTCGCGACGACTCTCCCCTCCTATCATTTGTTCACAATATTGAACAACTTGTACTACTCCTATCAGTTCTTAGACGTCCACTGCTGGACAAAGGTTCCCACATATTGGGAGGGTGGTTGCCATAATCCCCACGCTTAGCAGCCGGCTTGAGGATCGCAGAATGTTCACAGTTCATTAGGACGACGCTGCTGCCCGTCTTGGAGGTTCTGGTCGAACTTACCTGGGGCACTTGGAGTACCAAACCTGAAATCGGGAAAAAAAACAGCTGTTCCACCATTCAGCTATTATTAATAGCTCAGTGTGTTCCACAGAAATTCACCCTCGAATGCAACAGGTTTTTTTTCTCGATTTTAATATTGGTTCCGGTAAAAATGGTTCATTATAAAGTACGTATGATGGCTACTAATTTGTGCTGTAAATACTCTGGCTGCACTTAAACCATGGATTTAGCATCATACTTAAACACACTTCAATGAGGCGTTTTCCAAAAAAAAAAAAACCTGGTAATAAAAGTACCCAATAGATGGCGTTAGATGTACGTTGAGGTTTTTCTGTCACTGTTAAGACATGAAAGACAAAAAAAATTACGTGTGCCTTTTTTTTCTCGTGTTTTTTGGCTCCACATGTGTATTTAGACAAATTCAAGTAATGTATTTACGATTTAAAAAGTAAACATAAAATATTTCGACAGAAATGACAATGACAGGTAAAACGATAGGACTATTACGCCATCTAGTAAGTATTTTAGAACAATTTTTTTTTGGAGTTTTGGCGGGAACGTGAAGAAGTCATGTCGCGTCATTATATTATTTTCCAAAACTTGTGTTATTTCGAGTGTTAATGTGTAAAAATGGTGGATTTTTATTCATTAAGTGTTCGTGACGTCGCATGAGTGTTGGTGAATAGTACAATGTTGTGAAACGTGACTTTTCGTGTTGTTTCCAAAATTCTATAGATACCTTTAGTAAAGTCTCCACCACTTTACTGGGGTATGACTTGGACTTAACCATGACTTACTTTGCTTGACTTAAACTATGACTGAGACTTGTTTCAATCGCGAAATACTTTACTTCACTTCAAATATTACAAAACTTGACACTGGCTAAATACACAACGTGTGAAGCCAAAATTTAAGAGAAAAAAAAAACTATTTTTTTTTTGAAAACGTCTCATTAATCCCTGCATCAGTTCCAAATTACCGAAATGCAACAACAACTTATGTTATCGTTGGTTTTTGCGTCGTAGGTACACCGAATAATGGACAGTCGAAATGAAATCACCAAATATTGGCTTAGTCGTGAAGTGTAGATATTGCATGTGCAAATCCGTCTAAATACATAGATATAATTAGGTGTTTTGGTACAAACAAGTTTGATAAGAACAATTTTTATGATGAAATACAAGTGCCAATAGGGATGCCGACTTTTTCAAGAATTACAAAAAGAATCCAAAGAATCTTTCGATACAAGAAAAGAAAGACATAAACAGGACTAACCTGCGCAGCGTAAGTAGGCCTCCCACTAGGTAGACCGACGTCATAGTGAATGTCGCGGGCAACCGGATGCAAATGGCAGATTTATTAGAATTATTAGACAAGTTATCTTAGATTTTATGAAGGTCCGTAGACTCTCCACATAGCAACACGATTTATACAAGTAACTATTAAAAGAAAATCAAAATATCCGACTGTAAAATGTAGCTTATGTCAGAGGAATCCAAAGACACCTCGGTCAAGCCGTTTAGGTTACAGGACCACACAAACATATTTCATACACCCCAAAAACATTACCCTCCTTTTTTGACAGTCGGGTAAAAAGGACTAACCCTACACAATCGATACAATTATCTTATTTCTTGCAAATACAGATCCACTATGGCGCAATTCTCAAAACACACGTCCAATAAACCTTATTCGGAACAAAATAAAGGTTAACATTGGTTGGGGTTTTATAAACAGTTATTTTATTATCAAAGAACGTGCCCTCCTTTATCAGAATAAACTGATAAAAGTCGGTCAAGTCATAGAATAGATAAAGAGTTACTTCGCGCAAAATATTCGCAACTGATTAGTCTGCGGCCATACCACAGATATCAGAACCTTTTGTTCTCTTGTGCATGGGCCATGCACTTCCCTACTCACGCATCTCTTCGCGCTATTCAACCCTTTTACGTCTTTGACCTTACTGTCTCTATTTACCCCGCTGCCAAGTTACGTCTCTGCCTACTTCCCTCGCTACTTCCCTCGCCACTCGTCGGGAGTGTGGCCGCAGCATTAAATATTAAATACCTACTTATTTGACATACATTTCGAATGTTTTATCGATAGTGTTTAGATATCAAAAATATTTTTATGATTCATAATTTTAATGAGAAATTTTCTATTTATAAGGTTTGTGTCGGATTTTCCTTGACTTTGAAGAAATGTTTAATCTATATAAATGTGGATTTACTTTGAATAGATAAGTATAATTAATTAGTCTATCTGATTATATTTTTATTAATTTTTAAGGGCAAGTGGGCAAGGAAGAGCCCACTACTTATATTAAAAAAAATGCACCGACAATCTAGTTTTACTTTAGATCTAACCTACTAGATTATTGTAATTCAACAGTACAAAACTAAGCGCGGCAATGCACTGCGCTCGTTACCCAGAGATATTAGATGTTAAATCTCTGTATGCCCAGTAATTACGCTGGAAACATTGTCCTTCAATCCGGAACACAGTAATGCTTGCACACTACTGCTTAGCGGTTGAATAACTGGTAAAGGTGTGGTACTTCCCCAGGCGGACTCTACAAGAGAGCTACACTACAAAAATATTAAAATATAGTAAATTTATAGTATTCTACTGTATACTGTATTCTTCTGTTATGTATTCAAAATATAGTATTCTATTGATCGAGATAATTGATATTTGGTATCGATAAATGAACTTTTGTCGATGAAAAACGCCAAATATAATATTTGGTATTGATAAATGCACTTTTATCAATGGAAAACACCAAAACAAATCAAGATCTTTTGTCAATGACAACTGTCAAAGTCGATTTAAAAAATTCCCTATTTGTACTTTCAGCGTTTGTAAACTAAAGGAGCAATGGGCAGGCCACATCGCTCAAAGATCCGATAGATAACAAATGGGAGATGGGGAAGAAAGGTTCTTGAGTGGCGACGACGAACCCGAAGACGCAGCGTAGCGTCTCATGCTAGGTGGACTGAAGACATTGTGCAAGTCGCGGGCAACCGGTGGATGCAAATGGCAAATTGTCGTTCAGTGTGGCGCTCTAAACGGGGGCCTTTTTTCAGCAGTGGACGTCTTCTGGCTGTTCTTGATAATTGCACTACCACATACTGCTGTAACATCGGTCCAATAAGACAAAGGCAGGCTAAAGTTGTCGAGGCTATATCGAGGAACTACGCAAATCGGGAAGCGAGTAGTGTGACCATGCCCAATTTTGCATTAAATGTTAGGAAAGGATGAGGTCATCACGGATTCATCTATTGCCACCAAGCTGGCCACCTGTTGTGGCCCTGGCTTTATGTATGTTTAGTTAAGATAACGGTCAACCCAGGTGCGTAAGCACTAAGCCGACAGGTCAAGTTGCGAAGTGACTGAGGTGATTACACAGATATTTGTGGGTGATTAGGAAGCTAGAGCAAATTAATAAATAAACTTCTATTATTTTATTTATATACTTTTTTTACTTTTTAATTTAAAAATTACAGAGTTGATATTTCAAATTTTTTTTTAGCAATTTCCACGTTATTGTTTTTTATTTTGACGAAGAAAAAGAAAAAAACATTATAAATTGTTTTTCCTTCGACAATATTATATATTATTACAAGAAAATGTTGACATAATATTTTAATATTTTTGTTTATACAGGGCTATAAGGAAAGGGTATGCTGTGCCGAAAAGGGATCATAGAACTCATCATTACGAACAACTTTTATTATGGGACCATCCCAGAAATCGAGAAAAAAAAAACAGCTGTTCCATAGAAAATTTTCAATGACACTCAACAAAATGTATGGAGCGGCTGCTTTTTTTCTCGATTTCAGGGTAGGTGCCATAGTAAAAGTTGTTCACAATCATGAGTGCTTTGAGCCCTGTTCGGCTTAGCAAACCCTTTCCTTATAACCCTGTATGTTTATCTTAACACAGATTATTTTATATTTAATAATAAAACAAATTTTAGCATATTATTAAGTAGTCAATAAATAATCATTAAAATACTTGTAAATACATTAATAGCACCAAGTCATGGTGTCTTAAGTATTTATCCTGAAGTACACGCCTGTAAGTGTCCATAGATTTGATATTATACATTTTTTTTTCAATTTAAAAGCGAGTCCATTTGACATAGAAAAATAATACTTAGAATAAATTGTCAACTCATCCCGCGGGTGCAGATGACGTCAGACCCAAAAAACGACACAAAGGGGAATTTTATGTATTTTACGTAAAAACGTATTTAAACGTTTTATTATATTCTACCTCATTATTATTTAATATTGACCAATAAATCCACATATTTCGTGATAACCGAAGTTTAAAAACGATCAAACTCTTTTTCGACCTTCGTTTCCTATAATTTATTTTATTTCTACTTCAGAAAAGTTTTATTTTATTTTTATTTTATTTTATAGAATATGGATCCCCAACAGAAGTTACACATTACATTCACATTATGAAACAGGCATCAAGCTTGGTGCACCCCCAACACAGAGTGACCCCCAACTACAGGAGACCACGTCGTGCTCATGGAGGTTCGACTAGACTAAACTAAAATGAAAATATTTTTGCTGCCTGCAGAGTACAAAATAGTTTAAATTAAATTTAGTTATAAGTTGTATGGGATTGGGCATTCTCAGCACTACATTGTTTACGATCTATAAAACTCAGGTTATTAGCTAAAATTCTAGCTAACATAAAAACACAGGCTACCGTGGTTAGTCAGTACTAGGTAGTCTAAGGCATTTATGGGCTTAGGTACTCGTTATTGGGTCACCAACAAGGGCAAATAGTGTTGTGAAAAGATTAAAAAAATATCGATATCCATCTCATTTAACCAGCACATTTTATTTTTCAACTTTTTCAAACCTTTTATAAAATCTGTTATTGGTTACTGTGCGCTGATCAAAATAAGTCCAAACTCCATCAATCTACTGTTAGTTAATGAGGAGTTCTGTCTTCCACCTTCTATATCCATCATCAGGTCAGCTCGCAGTCATAATATTGTATTGTTGAACTTGACAGGCATGCAAAATTTCAACTCCATTGAACAAGAAGAACTGGGCCTGTACCGTAAGGTGCGTAGTTTCGGCCGACGACACTGCGCGACCAAGAACCGTATCGCCGCGAGATAAGGTGTATGGTCGCGCAACGTTCTCGGCTGAGCCTAACAATCAGCGCAATAAGCACCTCACGGTACGGGCCTTGGTCTTAAGTTCAATTGCAAGGTTTGATCTTAACATACAATACATACAAACAACAGCTTGTAAAAAGTAAAACACGCCTTTGAGTAATTAATATACTCAATCCTTTGTTTTAATATATCCCAAAACTACAGCTACCAGACCAGACAGATTTTACAACTCTTTCACACCTAAAGGCACACACACAATGACATATACACGCTACTTTACTACATGTTATATTTTGCCTAAAAATCTGTCTGGCCACGTAATCTACGCACGCTCTACCATCAGTAAATTGCAGATTTCATTTGATAAGATAATAAAAAACAAGTAAGTAGGTATATATATATGTATATTTCACAATCGTCATGTAAGTTGTGAAATCTCATTCTCATTATTTACTATCCGGCTGATTTAAGTAGGCTGATGGTTTTGGTGAAAGAGGTTATTTTCGGAGTTCATCGTTCCCAAAACACACGCGTAAAATGTAAGCGTTTTGCGAAATTCGGTCGTAACGAAATCTGATGTAAGGTCAAGTTTATGATTGTTCATTTGTTTTTTTTTAAATTATATCGGTAAAGTCCTCTTTCGATTATTCCTACTTCTATTATTCTTCTTCATAGTCTTCCCAAATCATTAATAGGAAAAATTCACGGCTAAAACCACAAAATAGTGAAAAATATAATGAAAAAATATTTCCTACTAGATAAATATAAAGAATGTTTGGGGGGTGCATGCCCGGACAATCCGCAATGTAATAAGTAAGTAACATAGTGACAGCAAATTTTTGTCAATATTAAGAAACTTAAAAAGATTGCCTAGTACACAATCTTTAATTATAATTCAATTCAATTCAATTCATTTATTCGGACCCTGGGTTTGCACAACACTTGGTAACGTCAAATACACAGTTTTCATATGAAATTAATTAAACATTATTATAGCGGCTTCATAATGGCCTTGTCAGTTATAAGATTTAACTAAGCAAGATTGTGGATTTTTTTGTAATACTCTTAGTAATAAACAGTTTAATATTTTTTTTATTTTTCAGTTTAATAGTTTAATATTTAACAACAATGTTTAATATTCAACAGTTTAATATTTTTCCAGATTCAGACTTTTTTTTTTAATCCCTGAATATGTAGAAAAACTAAAGTAATCGCGAATAAACTGTTACCAAAGATAAACTAATGAGAAATCAAACACGGCAAAGGTGTAGACGCCGTTACAGACCAACAGCATCATCATTTTTAAAAAAAACTAGCCTCATGAAAAAACAGACACTAAACTGATTGCGGCAGCGTCGTGTGGCGCACTCTCCCTCCAATATGGTTGAGGAGAGCGATGGCTGGCACATGCGTCAACTCGTGAACGGGCGCTGCTTGCGGGAGCTGGACTGCTCGGAGTATATACGCAAGTATAGCTATAAAGCACTTAGTTCTGTGATACTAGTATAATTTTTCTTTGGTATATTCTTTTTTATAAAGTCTGTAGTTTTTATATTAAATTTTAGTTTTCAAAAATTATTGCACAGACCCCAGAGTCTGTGCAATAACAGCAAAGCGAAGAATCAAAAATTAAATAAAAACTATTCCATGTACCTCAATACTGTTATGTAAATTAGTGATCTTATGTTAAGATATTTATTGTTTTTGGTTGTATCGATATATATAGCAAAACATGATTATATGACATTTTCGTGATAAAAAAAAATCCCTATCATAGACTTCGTTTTACACATTTTTTTCAACGAACTCCTAGTTTATATATTCAAGTGATTATTACTCTATTATCAAGGTAATAATAATTTCTAGGGTAGCAAAGAACAGAATAGTGATTGAATTCCTGGTTTACTTGTAATTAGAAATTGTCTAATTTTTTGACAAGCGCCAACTAAAGCCCTATTTTCATCTGCACGCGAAAGTGTTGTAATTTATCGATAAGTACACGTCTCTAGTGACCCTGACCCTCACAGATTAAGCTCTAGTACCTTAGCTACTTTTCGTGTACCGTGAAGTGTGGTCGATAGCGAAGGTCAGAGGTCACGGCTTATCTCACTACGAAATCCAATAAATTACAATTCAGGCGAATGATAACAATCGCAATGTTTGTGGAAAAAGTATTTTTTTCCTTTTTTCCTTATTATCTATTCCATAGCGATTTATTTAAAACTCAACTTTTTGACGTTTAATGCGTCTTTTACGAATAATTTCTTCCAATATTCATATGGCTGAAATTTTTTTTACAGCCAGTAATATTTGTGTATTTCAGAATTGCTACAAGGCAAAAATTACTCAAAAGAATTTTCGGCCTCTGTATGAGGAAACGCCGTAAGTATTTTAAGCATATTTCTGACACACAAGTATAAGGCAGTTTATACTCGTATTACAATAAAGTTGGAATTACCAAAATTGGTATATTTTTTTAACTAAATTTAAATAACAGTCATTTGAAATATTATTACAATAATTTGAGTGTTGAAGAATACATTTCCAACCTAAATAATGATAAACTTGCTCGTTGAAACTAGATAATCCAATAATTATAATGAATACACGTGAATTTTGATTTATCTTTAATGTTTTTGTTATAATCATTAGCGGTTGAGAAAAACCCGAGCTTGTTTTTGAAAGCATGATAAGAATCATACTCGTAATAACGTGTTGGGTATCAGTAATTTCATGCAAACCATTTTTAATAGGACGTTACAATTGGGATACAATTTCATTCCTAATACATTACACGCGATATTGCAATGAAAATTACTAGAGATTTGTTAAAGATACAATTTTCTGATTCAATTAACGATTAATAGGTGTTGATTCTATGAAACAATTTTTTTATATGAATTGTTTAGCTCAAAACTCACATATTTAAATGAATAGAAACACAGTTGTTATTGTAAGATTCGTTTTCGATAGAAAACGGTACCGAAGAATCCGGACGTGTCGTCAAGGCAAGGAGTTAGTAACAGAAACAGGAAAATCTTTTTAATTACACGATTATTAACATTATTATCTTTATCGTCAGACATGACTATCACTATTCTAATCTATCGACCTATGATATCGATAAGTTTATTATTAAAATATCATAAAAGAATTATCAGTAAACAAACTGTTACACAACTTTGTCATGCAGTTAAACTATGATTATATCATAAACATTCTTCAGTTCAATGATCCGCCACGCGGGAATGTAATGACTTATAAGAACGACACGCTTTTCCGTACGACTTGTTTATTAAAACTTTATTCTCAAGAAATTATCTACCATGTGGTGCCTGATTTCAATAGATTAGTGTAAGTAAAACAATATCTGATAGCCGATATCTCAGCAGTGGGATTTTTAAAGGCTGATGCAGAAAGCAACCTTTGATCAAGTCGTCTGTATCCATATCTATACATAACGATATATCTATATTGTGTTTCAAATGACAAATGGCATTTATGTCATACCTTCACCAGTCGCCATGCAGGGTTCTTCCGAGCTACGTAAAATAACTTACCCTAAAGCTGTCAACCTATTCCACAAGCAAATATCATTCATCATAAATATATCAAGCTGGGGTAAGAGACCAGAGATCAAATATTAATGGCAATAACCTCGCAAAGCCTGGGAAAGACAAGCTTGATGTAATACCCACGTGGGACTACGAAGTCATTGTCCTGATAAATCTTATTTAGAAAGAGATTTAAAAAATATACTTTTCAATATTTTGATAATATAGCTACGTTTTTATGAGAAAGGTTAATGTATTGGCGCTGAAAATAACTCCAGAATCAAATATTTAACTCTCTACTGAAAAAAATCTAGCGCAAAGCAAAAAGTGGAAACGTTATGATGAAATAAAAAACAATTATTTGATTTGCTTGAGGCTACATACAAATTGAATGATAAGGACCTTGATAAGGACAGACTGCTTTACTCCAGTACGAGTTTAAATATTTGGACCAAACAGATAACCAGAACTCAAAACTGTAGAGACGTGAGCAATTGCACTCGTCTCTACCAATTTTAGCTTGTTCTGATCTTCTTTGGTTTAAGGGTGTCATCAGTCCCCCTACCTCAGTTTTTAAGCTTTAATGAAGCCCTCTCGTTAGAACTCTGACCTAGAAAAAATATTACACCTAAAGAGTGCATTCACGAGCTTTGGGTGATCCATTAGAAGAGACAAACCCAGTCAAGTCCAGCGTATCATCTTCTGATGAATAATGATAGCAAAATATTATTATAAAAATCGGATCATGTCTGTCTATATCTGCGTAACAAAAAGGGTAATGTCTCCATGCCTCGTGCAGAGAAGTGTGGGTCAAAGGGACAGATCTAGATTTCTAACTAGAGGCAGAGAACTACAGGACACTACATGCATTTGTAGAACGAATATTTTATTTTATAATACCAGTTTATCTAGACCTGAATAATGTGTATTAGTTTTCTGTATTGATTTTACATGACGCCAATAATTATCATAATTCTTTAACAAATTGTTTGTGTGTAACGGGTTTTGTTTATGCATTAGTCGGGTGGTTCCAGCTTAAACTTGTAGTCCATCATATGCGGTGGATTGGAGAGAGTGATACGTAAGAGGATGCGTCACGCCTCACACTAAATAACATACATTACAAGTTCACTAATATGTACAGATATCAAGTAAGTTCTCAACCACAATCTAGATTTCAACATAACATCATATCACTGACTAACGCAGTTTTTAAGTTGCCAGACATTTTATCAGCCATGAAACAGGTTACCATTTTTAAATTCATGCTAAAAAATTGATTTCAATACGGTCCAAAGGTTAATCTGCAGACCTTAAGCCAGTGGTTGGACTATGAACGTGATCATTAAATTGTGTTTGGTTCTTCGTTTTACACAATAACGTATGAAATTTTGCTTGATGATACATTTTAAAAATAAACGAAGAACGTTTGCCTATTGCTTATAGCGACCAAAATTACTACATGAGAGAGCAATTTGGTAGGTACTACTTATCGAAAATTTGACTTTTATGTGTAGACTAAAAATCATAAGAAGCATCAAAAGTAGTTTTAACGAATATAATAGAACAAAACGACCTATAATGTAAAGTTAACTGAAAAGCCAACTTAAAAAAACCTTTCGTTGGTTGGCTTCTCAAGGCACATACATTTCAGTAATGCAAAAACCATCCATAGTGCGTTTTAGATTCACGTGCTAGAAATGTATTAATGGATTTTACTAAAAAAGTAGGTAAGTGCCGTAACTCAAACAGCTCAATTTCCATTGGGTCATATTTGACGTCAATCTTATCTTACCTTCACCCCGATTCAGAAGCTGATTTTAAAACGTTTCCGTTCAGTATCCGTGAATGTAAATAAACCCAAATTACAAAACGCTTGCAGCAGCGGTCGTCTGTTTCCTCTAATCGAGTAAAAACCGAATGGGAATTCCAAGCAAGCAAAATATCTCGCATTGCATCCGATAACCTCGTAACTACTATCACCAAAACACACAGAATATCCCCTCTGACGTCTTTGCTACTGTGATGCGCGGGGGACGAAGTAGAGCAACAGTCACTGGCTTTATTCGGAAACACGTTGGAACTGGCGACGCTTTACGTTATTCCAACTCACACAAACGTACCTGCTTGTAATACAGCCCTATAAGTACAGGAGACACCACAAAAATCACGCACACAACTAAAAATACAAGTGTATTTCGTGGAAACTCCAAAGGCACTGATCGGGGCGCCACACACACAGCAAAACAAAATGGCGCATGTGTGCAAACAGTATAAATAGAGGTGGCTCCGTCAAATCGAGCATTCTTCATCTAATATTCGAAGATAGAGCACGTCGGTTTTGGAAGCGAATTTGTGAAATTATTGTGACATATCGTGTGATAACCAAGTTCAAGCACCCAGCCTGTGGATTGCATAATATTTGGCAGTTTGTGTGAAGTGATAGTGAATTCAGTTAAAATTCATACCACAAGGAAAGTGCAGAAAACTATTTGTGACAACATTCACCTCAAGAGTATTAAATTATCCAAGATGTACAACGATTCAGTGATACCCGTGAAAACAGAAACCTTCAGCGGCATGGCTGCTAAAAGGTAATTATTATAAAACATGGTGCAACAATCAAATTAAAGTCGTCCTCAAAAAATAATAACATTAACTTGCCGGCTTTTACCTCGATGCTTACGAAAGTTCTCATTCATAAACATCGTTTTTAAGTGCAATGACCTCATTTGAATTGAAATTATTATTTTAAAGTAAAGTATTTTTACCGAATAATTCCATTCCATTGTAGAGTTTGGTTACTTTTTTTTTATACACACACATATTTTTTTTTTCTTAGGTTCATTTGTCAATGAATATAACTAAGTTGCTTAGTTCATGGTTGAATTAACATAACTTAAAACTTGAATAACAAAAAAAATCTAATTTTGTGTTTTTCTAACTGCAATCGAAGTTCCCACACAATGTCATGCCGCATACCAAGGTTCAAATCCAAACGCAGGCAATTTTTTTTCATTCGGAATTCGTATCTAACGAAACCTTTCCGTTGTTGCAGCCCACTAAGCCAGTGCATCAAATCTGTGCTGCGCAGGGCGTGTGTAGAAAAACGCCTCACCGTAGGCCTTCTGCCCGCCATCCAGTACCTGTCCAGCAACTGCACCGGTGCGCTGTTCTGCTTAACGGCAGAGGCGCCGCCTGGCGACAGCGCGACGCACATGCAAGAAGTCCTACTGCAGGCTTTTTGCGTTGAGAACGGGATCTATGTGATCAAAGTGAGTTTTTTTTTTCACTGTGATCTGATTGAAAAATTAAGATTGACAAATAATGTCAATTTATGCCAAAACCTGCACATTTTTCATGAAATATTAGAATTTGTTAAACTTACATCTGTTGTCGAATAGCAATACTAACACATTTTCTCTCTTGCTCACAGGTGGATTCAGAGGATAAAATGCGAAAACTTCTTGGTTGCCGAACAACTGCAATCGACTTCAGCTGCGTTTTAGTGCACTATCCCTACACTGATCCATTTGGTGATGACGAAAAGATTGATTTATCATTGTTTTCTGAGGCCGAAAAAGATTTGATTGATCACTGTGAATCCAATTGGGGATACTCGCAGATGCCAGTTATTAAGCTTCCCGAAAAGTGAAACTTCAATCAGAACAATTTTCGTAGAGAAAAAAGAAAAAAATTGTTACAGCCGCCTCTGGTTCGGTTTTTTTGCCGTTATTCGGTAATTTCTGTACGGCTTCGGCGTCTAACGCCATCTAGTGTTCAGTAGATGAATTTCGTCCGCTTTGTGGACGTACTGTTCTTCTATTGTAAAAAGTTGTGAATGAATTTGTGAGAATTTTCTTTAGATAAAGTAATGCATGTAATATTCGACAGAATGTATTTTAACAAGGTTTTTTAGAAATACATAACACTATAATTCTCTTGTGTGTATTTTTAAAAGCCGTATCGCCATTTTTGGCATATTTTATGATTGGTCGAAGATCTTGTTAATTAAATCTTAGGAGAAAATTGAAAATCACAAAAATCTATGAAATTGTATTATTATATGAGTTACGTCGGGAGAAATATAAGATTTTTTACAGTTTGTATTGTCAGAGAAAATCAAATAAAGCAATATTTATGGATTTCTGTTTTTACTTGTACCTTCACACCTACTAGGCTAATAACATGATTTGCATCAGGTATGTAGTTACAAATTAGCAATAAATATGAAACTCAAAAAGTTTCCAAAGTTACTTAGATAATTATTATGAACTAGCTGTTGCCCGCGACTTCTTTCGCGTGGACCGACAAAAAAAAAGTAGGCAGGTATATGCAAAAATTCAGCTTGATACGTTCAGCCGTTTAGCCGTGATAACGCGACAAACAACAGACAGAGTTACATTCGAATTTAACAATATTAGTAATGATAACGGAAGTACATTTTAGTTCATAAGTAGTACCATGGGTGCACATGGGTGCTAATGTCCATAGAAAGATACTCGATGTAGTACAGATAAGGACGTAAGATGTCGCTAGTGCTTTCGCTCGTGTAGATTGTCTTTGGTAGGTCATTGTCACAGATTCATCTGTGGTCATTGTACACCTACCATAGATAAATAATTTTTTTTCTATGGTAGGTAGTACATTTATACTAGCTCAGTGGGAGAGAAAGAAGCAAGGATCTTCGTCTAAGGAAAGAAGTTTTTCTATATTTGTATGCTATTGGCATTATAATTTCTCTATGCTATACCTACGTAGTTGTTACTTTGCTCCAAGTAAGCTGTTCCAGCCAAGGTTCCGTGTAGGTTGAAAATCATAGTTCTCAAAACTGTGAGATCAAAGAATATATTAACCACAGAGGCTTTTTGTTAGAAAAGCCTAGTGCAAAGTCCCAGGGACCCTATTCGGAGAAATGACATTTTATCTCGGTCACTGTCTCTCTAATTTAGAATTTAATGGGAGTGAGAGTGACCGAGATAAAATGTCATTTCTCCGAATAGGGTCCCAGAAAGAGAAACAAAGGTTGAATAGTCAGTTTAGGCTAGAAAATATAGTGGCAATAGTGGCTCCTCCATGTAATCCATGTAAATGTAAATAGTTTTGGAATTCATGTCGCGTCATTTTATTATTTCGATATAAAAAAATCGAAAATCGAGTTAATGAATCAGAACGCTTCTTTGGCTGACAAAGAAGCGTTCTGTATCATTAACTCAATTTTTTTTTTGTGGTTTGACATGTTATTGCTTATCAGTATCCAATTTATGGGTTGGGTTGGTAGTAGTACTTAGGTTAAGCTAGTAGCTAGGTAGGTATGTAAGCTTAGATCATGCAACAATTAAAAATATAGTTCGTAGACATAGCTGCTATTATCTATTCTGAGGTGCTAGACCGGTAGTACATTAAAAAATGAGGCTTGTAGGTTATCAATTTAATGTTTCAGACTTGGTATATAGAGCCAGAGACGTAGGTACTAGGGAGGAAGGGCGGGGGCTGACATCGTGTGAAAGGGACAGATAGACTTGAATTTTTCGGGAGCAAAAAAAATAAAGTATTAAGATTAAAGCTTCTCCCTTTCGCTGCCCCAGAAACTTATATATAGCCATATCTTTCACACGATGTCTGGTCAGGCCATGTGGCGAGGCCTTAACCCAGGTTTATACAAAGTTTTTTTATTGTCGCTCATACACCAATGCCAGTAAAGTTATTCAATCGCCAAGCAGTAGTTACTGTACGTTACTGTGTTCCGGATTGAAGGGCAATGTTTCCAGTGAAATCACTGGGTATAAAGAGGGTGATACGCGCCGTGCAATGCTGCACAGGTTTTTTTTTTAATTAGTGAAAATAATTGTAAAATTTGATAAAAGGCACGGACCCTGGAGTCCGTGAAGCAAACATTGTATAAAAAAATTAGGGCATGACTAAGAATTGACTTGACCGTTACTTACTTTGATTTGCATGACTTCGACGATGACTAAGCTTTTTTTTTGTTGTGATATATTGTTGAGAAAAAGAAAAAAATGTCATGCAAACGCAATTAAATGTATGTACATATAAATAGATACAAGTGTACAAACGCGTGCTTGCTCCCGTATATTGTGAAACCTCTTCTTTCGGTCAATTACCCATAATACCCTGCCCTGAATTCGGTTCTGGTATAACATAACGAATGCAGCGACCCTGTTAATACCAATTAGTTGTTTTGAAATAAGCGATGTAGTCTATTACTTCCACCAGTGGCGATATGCAACTGGCGAAAGGTGGCGAAAGGAATCCACACTCAGAAATAAATCCACATCATCGATTCCTTGATCGAGGTAATATTTCTTTTCTTTTAAAATTCGTTTTTTTTAATGGTATTCGGCGTCTAGACGAGCAAGTCGGTCACCTGATGTTAAGCGTTACGCTTGCCCATAACAATTCAGTTCCACCCAGAATTTTGAACTTCAGCAGTTCATATTCCTGCGCGGCAATGCACTGCGCTCGTACCTTAATAATACCTTTTTTCACTATTTGTATGAACTTCCGCTGGTACCGCGATACCGTCAATACCGCGTCATTATAATTGTCCGGGTAGGCAAAACAGCCAGACTATTCTGAAGCTTGCTTTCTTCTTGCTAAGCGAACGCATAAGTGAAGTGATAAGACAAGTGAATGTTATCGGCGAGAAGAAAATGTCACCTCACTTGCGCGGTAACTTCGCTTGCGACTACACGCATCTTTTTTCACTGTTCTGCCCTTTCCAAAAATGTACTTCACTGTTTACAGCGTGGTTTTTTTAGGGACGGCACAGAAATGACTGACCCCCGAATACTGAAACGTTTGTTAACTTTGACAACAGATTAATTATAATACTGCCTTTGTCTGACACTAAGCAAATGACAAAGGCAGCAATAGGCATAATCTGTCGTCAAAGTTAACAAACGTTTCAGTATTCGGGGGTGAGTAGTGAGGCGAAAATTAAAAGTTTGTCTAGCAGAGATATCTGCGTCGGTTTGGACAATGGAAATACCGTCGTAACGTAACGTAACGTACAGTCTCGTTAGCTTTTCGGAATCGGGTGCCCGGCGGGCTTATCCTCTAACTTTGAAACGTTCGTGATTCTGATTGCGAGAGCATGCCATCTCGCTCGTACCAACTTAGTCGTACTATGCGCGGTCCCGCTCGCGCAACTCGCTATCGCTTTCAGAGTTACGGGATAAGTCCACTGTTCTTTCAACCCTCCCCAGTTTTTTTTTTCAATTTTCACGAGGCTCCTGAATGTAAATACATTGATTTACTTGCACTATTGGGGTTAATAGCGCAATTACGTCTTTGCTCTTTCCATCGTTCTATATAACTCGAACTAAATAAAATGTAGCCTATGGAAAGAGTACGTATATTGTATGTATCTGTCTGGTTGTTTGTCGCGTTATCACGGCTCAGCGGCTGAACGGATCTTGATAAAATTTGATAAGGTGACACTGTATATCACAATGACGGACATAGGATACTTTATTTTATGTCCACGCAAACGAATTCGCGGGTAACAACTAGAGTGTCTTGGTTTGTTTTTTTTTTTTATCTTACTCGGTGACGAGACTAGCGAGTCGCTCACCTGATGTTAAGCGTCACGATTGCGAAATTATGCGCGGCAATGCACTGCGCTCGTCACCCTGAGATGTTAGATGTTAAATCTCTGTATGCCCAGTAATTACGCTGGAAACATTGCCCTTCAATCCGGAACACAGTCATGTTTGCACACTACTGCTTGGCGGTTGAATAACTGGAAAAGGTGTGGTACTTCCCCAGACGGTCTATGGCAAATAAACTTACTTACTTACTTCCCCAGGCAGACTCTACAAGAGAGCTCTGCCACTACACGTCCCGTACTTTCGTATCCGATTGCGATAAAACTTTACCTATATTTGCGAGAGCGACAACAGAGCAGCACCGCGTACAGAGTCATAAGAATCAGCATCGAATGAAAAAAAGCATTTTCTTATTTATCTTCCAGTGAAACCATGGTTTGGGAGCCAATAAACCTTACAGAAAGATGTCCACCGAACGCTACTTTCGCTGCCTGCACTGCATTCGGCCATATCTATCTCACCATACTGGTTCAACTATACGGCGATTCTGCTGATACACGAATGCAAAGACATTTAGAACAGGATAATTTACGAGATTTCAGGAGGATTGAAGACAAGTGTGTCAGATATGATGGAGATATGGAAGATGGGGCAGAATATGACTTTATTGTGGTAGGAGCGGGTGCAGCAGGGTGTACGGTTGCTAGCAGATTGACAGAACACGAACATCTTAAGGTTAGTACGTTTTTTATAATCCAAATCGATGTTTTTTTTGTCAGTGGTAATACCATACTCTAGAGTCTCAAAAATGTTAGTGAGGCGTTTTCCAAAAAAAAAAAAATTGTTCTAAAATACTTACTAGATGGCGTAATAGTCCTGTCGTAAATTTTTAAATCGTAAATTTTGGCTCCACACGTTGTTTAGCCAGTGTCAACCGTTGTCATATTTCAAATGAAGTCAAATACATAGTTACATTACTTGAAGTTGTCTAAATACACATGTGGAGCCAAAAAACACGAGAAAAAAAAAAGGCACACGTACATTTTTTGTCTTTCATGTCTTGAAAGTGACAGAAAAACCTCAAGGTACATCTAACGCCATCTATTGGGTACTTTTATTACCAGGATTTCTTTTTTTTTGGAAAACGCCTCATTGAAAGCCCATGGCTACATGGCAATTAAAATATATAATGATTTCCGAAAAATATACAAAACGAAGCAAAATTAACCAATTTCACCACAAAACTAAAAATCTAGCAATAAACTGTTTCTATTCCATTGAAGAATACTTTGAAGCCACTAAGTCTAATAAGAAAATATGACGATCTGATCTCATCATCTCTCGGTCCTTATTTTTATCGAAACTATTTATTTAATTTATAATATTAAAAAACTTTGTAATGTAGCGTCCTCATAATTTTGCAATGCCCGAAATGGGCGACTAAGTCTCAAGTGCGTATTATATTATAATAAGACCCGTGTACACTTAGTGGCAAATAAAGTATATGAATATGAATATACTCTTTTGCAGAAGCAACTTGGGTATACGACGCCTTTGTAAGCTATTCAGCGACAAGTTGTGACTTTTGTATAAGCTTTACTGTGTTCCGGATTGAAAGTCAATGTTTCCAGCGAAATTACTGGGGAAAAGATAATTAAGCACCTAATATCAAAGGGTGAACGAAGTGCGTTGTCACTCGGGTTTCGAACTGATGACGTTGAAATTCTGGGTGGTACTAAACTGTTAGGAACAAGATTGACGCTTAACAGGCAAGCAACTCGTCTCGTCATTCAGTAGCGCGGAAAAAAACTTTTCGTCCTCGCATCTTCAAACAAGTCGGTGATGTCTTGGCGTCATTCTACAAGAAATAACAAACGAATGACTCTTAATTGACCGAGCAAAGCGAAGGTCTCAGAGTTTACTGGGACAAATCGGCATTTGTATGTATGTTTGTATGTTTGTGTGTATATTTGTCCGATGATAACTTGCGAACCGATGATCCGATCTTCATGAAATTTTGTAGGCAAGTAGTTCATTTCAATACAATTTTTAAGTTCGAATATGAGCTGAATCTGTCCAGGGGTTGTGAAGATATAGGGGTCGCGAGGTCTCAGTTCGCTGCGAACTATTAGTTACTTTAAAATAAGTTGTACCTACAAATCTTAATATATAAAAGGCGGAGTATGTATGTTACCTATAGACTCCAAAACGGCTGGACCGATTTTGATGAAATTTTCAGGGAATTTATATAATAGCGCAGAGGGTAATCCTGTGAAGTGTAGTGCCCGAGCGAAGCCGGGGTGGATTGCGTTTACAAATAAAATAGATAATATCATAATTGGGAAACCTGCATTGAAGCTTCCAAAAGTAGTTAGTATTGAAAAATAAAAGTCGTTTAAATTAAAACATTATCTCTAGTGTGGGTAATTTCGGTAATTATTGTCTGGAAGTTCTGTTGAATTGTTTTAAATCTTTAATTCTCTACCACCAGGTGCTTCTTCTTGAAGCAGGGCCGGAACAGCCCGACGTGACCCTGACTCCAGCGTTCGCCGCCGGTCTGATCGGATCCAACATCACGTGGATGTACCGGACTCATCCGAATGGGAAGAGCTGTCTCGCCCACGAGGATCAGAGATGCGTCTGGCCTACGTGAGTAGGATGATTGGTGTGATCTTTTCGACTGTGATTGCCTTTTTCTTACATATGGAAGAGTTGTCGACTAAAATGTAGGAGCCTTGTAGTTCTCCTTAAAAGTCCTCATGGGGTGCTTATAGTTAGCAGATTCCTAGGGACCTTATCAAAATCAGATAAGCTCACGCATGTCATGGGGCCGACTGTTTACAACAAGTTACCGAGCTGCATCACCGCCGCTCCCAATCTCGCTTGCTTCAAGTCTCGTTTGAAGCGCTGGCTGGTCGATCATACGTTTTATAGTGTAACTGGACTGTAATGTAGATTACAGTCCAGGTCCAGTCCAGTCAAGTATATGTAATGAATGTATTATTATTTTGATAATTTATAATTTAATTTCATATTTATTATTAATTAATAGTTGTTTCTTATTGGACATTATTTTTTACCACCGAATACGTTTTAATAGACATGTAAATGAATATGAATATAAGTTACGGGGAAGTTCCTTGAAGTGAATGGGCCATTTCATTCGCAGACAACAAGAGTCCGGAAATCTGGTCTTGTACCTATTGCCATGCCAGGAGCATAGCGTGTTTACTAATTACGTAGGTCTTGGTACGTAAGTCATGTTCTCTAGTGGATTGAGCAGTATTATGGCAGTTTTGGCTTTGAAGGCTGCCACTCTGAAAGGGGAGGTGGTGATGCAGCCAAACTATTCTCGCAAAATTTGCAAGCACTTAGTTCTATTAATTATCGCTGAAATATTTTGCCATTCATCTTGAAGTGAAAAAAGACGATGTTGATGATGTTCACGCGGTACAATTTTTTTTTAATGTCTTGCGTACTTATTTCAGAGGTCGAACTATGGGTGGAGGTAGCTCAGTTAATTCTCTATCGTACGTCAGGGGAAACAGATTGGACTATGACACTTGGGCGGCGATGGGTAACAAGGGTTGGAGCTATAGAGACGTAAGTAGCTGGCATAGTCACTGATTGCAGTGGACGTAAAATCAAAATACTTTTGTTAGCTTCCCGCTCAGTTTCTATTTCTATGCAATGTTTCTGGATGACTTTCAAAATTGTGTACTTTAGCAATATCAATCCATAAAGTCCAATTTCTTTCAAAAGCAGCCCTAAACAGTTCGTAACAACTCTTAAAAAAATACCTTTTCTTGTGTAACAGGTCCTGCCTTTCTTCAAGAAATCAGAAAAGAATCTCAACATTGAAAGCCGGAACCGAGAATACCATGGCGTTGATGGAGAACTAACAATATCTAGATACCCATTCATCGATATACCTTCCACCATGCTAACAGAAGCTTTCAACGAAGCCGGTATACCCATACGAGACTTAAACGGAAAAGAACAACTAGGCACGATGCAAGCTCAAGCCTTCTCCCAAAATGGACAAAGAATGTCAGCAAATAGCGCTTTCATAAGACCTGTGAGATACAAACGCAAGAATCTAACCGTAAAAGTAGAATCATTAGTAGTAGAAATTTTACTAAACGGAAACAGAGCTTATGGCGTCAGATATATTAGAAATGGTAGGTCATATAAAGCTACAGCTAGAAAGGAAGTTATCCTAAGCGCTGGGCCTATTCGTTCCCCGATGATTTTAATGCAATCTGGCATCGGTCCAAAAGCTCATTTGGAAGAACTGGGTATAAAAGTTGTCAAAGATTTGCCTGTAGGCTACAATTTGCACGACCATCCAACTTTCGACGGTATACTAATAGTTCTACCAAATAAAACAGCCACAACTGTGACCAAAGAACAGCTTGTAGAATCGTTGATTGAATATAAAATCATGGATTACAAAGACGGACCTCTATCTGGGAACGGACCTGTGAATTCTATAGCTTTTATGAAGACTGATTCTAATTTACCAGCGCCAGATATACAATTCCAAAATGATGTAGTATATTCTTGGAGGGAGTACATTAAGGATCCGTCACTGTACAAGTCTCTTTCAATATTTCCAAGTGCTTTCTATGACGGAATTTTACCTCGAACCATGCTTTTGAGTCCTAAAAGTAGAGGTCGGCTTTACCTAAATGCAAGTGACATCTACGGAGACCCGATAATCGATGTAAATTATTTCGGAAATGATAGCGATTTGGCTGAACTTATAAAAGGCGTCAGATTTCTTCTATCTTTAGATAACACTAAGGCTTTTAAGGAACGAGGGGCTTACTTTTATAAGGAACCATTGGCACCTTGTGAAGCATATACATGGGGATCAGATGATTATATAGCTTGTTTGTCAAGGGCATACACTTCGACCACTTACCACCCCGTGGGGACGTGTAAAATGGGGCCAAGGTGCGATCAAACTGCGGTGGTAGACCCAAAATTGAGAGTTCATGGCATGAAAGGTCTGAGGGTTATAGATTCTTCTATAATGCCTATAGTGCCGCGTGGTAATACTAATGCGCCTTCTATTATGGTTGGTGAGAGAGGAGTAGCTTTCGTTTTGGAAGATTGTGTATAAGTAAGTCTACCGTCTTCTACCTCTTCTATGAATCCCTTCCATCCTATGGTTGCCTGGAAGAGATCGCTTTCAGCGATAAGGCCGCCAGTTGTTACACTACTTTTTAAGCCTGTTTATAAATTATGTAAAATTTTGTGTGAACAATAAAGAGTTAATCTATCTAAGTAAGTACTTTTATAAGTTAAAATTAGTAAAATATCAGTAAAAGTAAATATTAGTTCCAGATAACTAGATAGATGGCGCTATTTGCTAATTTCGTTCGTTTTGTCTTCATATGTTTTGTATAATTCACCAAATATTTCAATTTGAAGTGAATATAATCTTTAACATATCCCAGCAAGTAATTAAATTGAATATATTATAAAAAAACGGATGACGTTTTATTACTGAAACCATAGAGACTTTAGATAAAGAAGAATTCCAATGGCCATAGAAAGATGCGTAACCATTGAGCAACACGGTACAGGCTCGAACCGACCAGAGGCATGTGTTGCTCAATGTGCGTAACCCGATTATAGTACTGGTAAGGACGTAAGATGTCGCTAGGTGCTTTAAACTCCGAAATGATCGTCACAATTTCTGCTTGACTTGAAATAGAAACCTCAACTCATTCGTAATGGTACGTAGAAAAAACGCTACTTTTGCGTTAGCAATATCAGTAAAATAATTAGTTTTATATTTTACTAGCTGTCACCCGCGACTTCGTTCGCTTGGACCTACAAAAAAAAATAAGTAGCCTATGTCTGTCTCCGACCTCCTCTTATGCAAAAAATCAGGTCGATCTTTTCAGCCTTTTTTTTTTTTCTTTTTCCTCCTAAGAGGATTTTGGCGTCGCACGTCTTATGCATTTGCCAGTGTCAAGTATACATATATATTCTCAAGTTTTGTTAGATATTATCAAATAAGTCATAGTCATGGTCAAAGTCGAGCAAAGCAAGTCACGGTCAAGTCCAAGTCATGCCCCAGTAAAGTGGTGAAAACTTTACTAGAGCCTTCTATGGAGTTTTGGAAACAACACGAAAATTCACGTTTTACGACATTATACCATTCACCAACACTCGTGCATGTACACGAACACTTAACGGGTAGAAATTCACCGTTTTTACACATTAACACTCGAAATAACACAAGTTTTGGAAAATAATAAAATGACGCGACATGAATTCTTCACGTTCCCGCCAAAACTCCCTTTTCAGCCATTTAGCCGTGATAACGCGACAAACACCTAGTGACAGATAGAAATTCGAATGTAACTCTGTCTGAGTTACATTCTAATTAATAATTTTAATTAGAGTTTGCAAAAGTCGCTCAAGAGATGGCGTTGAAAACTTTAGAAACATATTTTTTACGTCGTATATTGCAATCTAATTTGAATTAAACCTTAAATAGCGGACATTATACTAGTACTATACTATGTTTCTATATTAACCACTAGCTGTTATCCGCGACGTCGTTCGCGTCATATATAATCTGTGGTTAACCAATAACAAAAGAGTACACGATGTCCGTCTCCTACCTCTTCTTATGCAAAAATTCATGTCGATCCGTTCAGCCGTTTAGCCTTGATAACGCGAAAAACACCCAGACAGAGAGACAGAGAGGCAGTTACATTCGCATTTATAACATTGTTACAGTTAGGATTACCCTTCAGTTTCTGTATTCTGCGATTGACCGCGTAAGTGAAGTGATACGCCAAGTGAACTTGTATCGTCTTGCCGATTTCTGTACAGAAATATCAAACTATATCGAGTAATTACAATAATACATTCTTTACTATAGAAAAACTGCAGTAATAGGGAGTAAAATGCTCATTCATTTAGCTTATCACCTCACTTGCGCGTTCACTCAGCTGCCAGAATAGATCGGCAGAATACATTCATTTTTTTTTTTTTTAATCTTTATTTATTAGAAGAGAATACATTCATAAAGTTACTCCTGGGGTTGCAGTGGCCACCGATCTGACCACAGAAGAGGAAAAATTTTTAATTTGACTTCTCTCTTCTGTGGATCTGACAGCTCCCGCAAACAGGAAGTATTCAGTATTTGGTATAGGCGCCGGTTAACAAAGGCACACAATCACCGTCCTCGTCGGCGTGGTCGAAGAATCGCAGGATCTGTCCGAAGATCGATTAGTTTCCCTCCAAATAATCAAACATAATAAAACCGCTAGGGCCCCAGGGCACACCCTTTCCGGGGTGCCAGGACAAATCTGATATCTCCCTGGGCCCAAGGCTTGGTTCGTACCGTAGCGCTAACTACCCCTGTGTTGTAAAAATACTTTTCGGGCTCAACGCCTTTTGCGTTCGCCAAGCTTTAGAGCTGTAGAGACCGTTAGAAAAAAGAAAAGCCATTAAAAAAAAAATGCATTGGCCAAGCAATGGGAGGAAACAATTAAATTAAGGATTCAACTTCATTTCAATTCAAATTAACATCGTCACGACGAAAACGAAGGTTGTATGGAGGATGGTGATTTCCAAACAAAAATTAGGAGGGTTCTTTACCCAATGAGTAAAAGAAATCCCTATTGTTGCCACTCTGTTGCCTGTCCATCTAACAAGTATTTTATTAAAAGAAAACTTTCGCTGGCCGTCCATCGACACTTTACTCGTCAGGATCGGTAAGGCTGTTTAGACTACAGGAGATAATATAGGAAGACAAACATACTTACTTCATATACTTCCATACATCATAAAAGAAAAACATTACCCTCGTTCTTAGGCAGTCTGTTAAAAATACATAATTATATATGCATTATTTGATTTGTGAAGTCAGGTTAACATTTAGATCCTAATTCACATTTTCAAGACGATAACACATGGCAGTCGTGGCCGAGTGGTTAAGGCGTCTGACTCGAAATCAGATTCCCTCTGGGAGCGTAGGTTCGAATCCTACCGGCTGCGAAACTTTTTGATGCATTTTTCAGATTTTTAACGTAATGTATGAATGTAATGTGTAAAGTAAGTATGTATGGTATTTTTAAAATTTTGTAAAATTCACGTTTCACGACATTATACCATTCACCAACGCTCGTGCATGTTTACGAACATTTAACGGGTAAAAATTCACCGTTTATACACATTAACACTCGAAATAACACAAGTTTTGGAAAATAATATAATGATGCGACATGACTTCTTCACGTTCCCGCCAAAACTCGAGGGCAATGAATAATTATGTTCCTATATGACCTTCTGCAGCATAATAATAACACACCTGCTGAGATTTACGCGTGGACAGCCGTCTAACAAACGAAAGTGAAAGAGAGATATTATTATTTATTTTCGTCTTTTTTCCTCTCGTTGGTCTGTGGCTCGTGGTACTAATTATCTTTCTTTTATTAATGTTTGATACATAATACGGCGGCGAACTTGATGGCGTGTGTATTTTTAACCGAATTCCAAAAAAATGGAGGAGGCTCTCAAGACGGATGTTTTTTTAAATGTTTGTTACCTCAGAACTCCGTCAATTATAAACCGATTTGGAAAATTATTTTTTGATGTAGTAAAGAGCATACATTATTATTAGTTATATACATAACATTTTTACTGTTTTTAAATTTTTGGTTCAAGAAAATAATTAGATAATCAGTATCAGTTTGATCACAGCGATCTCTGTGTGAATAGACCCTTACCGTTACAATCTGAAGGCCTCGCTACATAACCAGACATCGTGCGAAAGGGACAGTTAGACGTGACTCTCACGGGAGCAAAAGAAACAAACTACTAAGATTATAGCTTCTCCATTTCGCTCACCAGAAACTCATATATAGCCATCTCTTTCACACGATGTCGGGTCGGGTAGCGAGGCCTAATAACTATAAAATATGCAAAAGATTGCAGCAAAATCCATTCATTTAATCGATGACCAAAAGTGGGTTACAGGGGACACCCGGGTTTGAACCGGGGACCTCTCGATCTGCAGTCGAATGCTCTACCACTGAGCTATATCCCCATACGAGTTTAGTGTAAAAATTGGTTATACAACTTGTAAATAAATTTCAACTAAGTTTTCTTGCTATACTGAATTGCTGATGACGATTTATTAATTTTGTTTACAATCGATTCTGTGACGTCAGAGTTAGACATAAAAAAAGTTAAATAACTATTATTCCACTACGAAAAAGTATGAAATAATAAATTCATAAGAATGTAGGTAAAGGTGTATGTAGTATATTTGTACGTAAGAGATATATATATATATATTTCAAACATTTATTAATCATTATATTATTATTTTATTTTTATAAATACGTTAATGTATATTTCATTTTTACTCAAATAATCTAATTTGTACGTATTTAAATAAGATCGCAAGATATATTATGTCACTGGCCAATGTATTGCGTAATTTCGAAAGCGTAACCCATCGCCTCCGTGGCGCAATTGGTTAGCGCGTTCGGCTGTTAACCGAAAGGTTGGTGGTTCAAGCCCACCCGGGGGCGTATACTTTTTTGGCTATTTTAGAGAAATCAGAAATCCCCTGAGTCATTTAAATCATTTTGCGGAAGGGGATTATAAGACAAAAAGTCTAGAAATCCACATAACCATTTGGTAAATTAATATGTCAATAAATTATTACTAAATAGTAAATACAATGAGTCCATGAGTTAGTTAGTTCCTATTTTGCCGAGTATTTAAATATGTTTTTGTGAATTAACACATACATATAATTTTACAAAAACCGAGTAACTGAGTTTAAACTTTAAACTGAGTAATATTTTTTATAGAAAAACAAAATACCCAACTGCCAAATGTGCCAACTGCTTATGTCACTCCGGACGTAAAGAGGAATCCAACAACAAATAACTTGTCGAAATCGGTCAAGCCGTTTAGGCTACAAGACGTCATATAGAAACACATACATAGGTACATGTATTACATACACATTACCCTCCTTTTTGGGCAGTCGGGTAAAAGTGCGCTCTCAACATGTTCTTGGCGCCACCCTAACAAATACTTATCATTGTGGAATTCCGTTGGCTATCTGTGGTCTTCATCAGTTCCACTTCACCAGATGACACTTTCTGAATGCAAATTCTTGACTTGTTGATGATAATATCAAAATATTATACATATGCCCATAATATTTGAGGTGTTCTCTCAATTCGTCGTAGTTCCTATTACCAAATTTTGATAAAATTGGGACCAATCTGGAAGTAAATCCAATCAAATAAAAAAATAATTGTATCCGGCTTTTATATGACGGAGTTCCGAGTGAACAAACATTTGAAAGAAACTTCTATTTTTTTTGAAAGTTAAAAATAGTGGTCAGAGGGTGGCGCGGACAAACAAACAAAAACAAACAAAACAAAAAAATCCTTTATTGAACATAGATAATTATACAAAAAAATGTTATGAACCCATTGGCTCCGAACTAGTAGATACTGTATTTCGAGAGCCAATGGCCTCTCCCTTAAATATCATAAGTTATAATTACAAAGCTAAAAACGCAGACAAAGAAAAATTTATGAAAATAAAATAAAAGTATATAAGTGTAAACCATATTTAAAGTAAGTATAAATATAATAAATGTATAGACAATCAAATACTCGTAACCATATAAATAGATACAACAATAAAATAGTAAACACTGCAAGAACATTTAAATATGAGAATATTAAACCAAAATAATAATTCAATTATAATGCAGTATTATTGTGTCACCGCAATACATCCAGAGCTCACCGGAATGAGTTCGGGGTGCATCTGCATGTAATTGTTTGTTCTGTCTTATTCAATATGCAAACCACCAAGCATGTGCTCAATACCATCGTAATCAAACTTATCTAGCCAGGACCGTATAACTTTCTTAATTTCAATGTTACTATATTTCTTAATGTTACATTCATTATCCAGTTTATTATATAACAGTGGAGCAAAATACATCATCAGCTCAATTTAACATACACAGATATTTTATTACAAATAGATAATTTTAGCATCACATGTATCTCCCGTATGGTCTAGTGGCTAGGATACCTGGCTTTCACCCAGGAGGCTCGGGTTCGATTCCCGGTACGGGAATTTTTTTTGAAAATTTCGTCTACAAATCGGTGCAAGATTTTTAGAATCAGGACGAAACTTTAATATTATCAAAATTTGATACCGATAAGCAATAACATGTCAACCCACAAAAAAAAAAATTGTTACTGATACATACAGAACGCTTCTTTGTCAGCCAAAGAAGCGTTCTGTATCATTAACATATTTTTTTTTTTTGTGGGTTGACATGTTATTGCTTATCAGTATCCAATTATAACTTTATTATCGTTAGCTTATTCAGCCCACTGCAGAGCATGAGCCTCCTCCCTCATTCGCCAATCTTGCTTATTTTATGCAAATCTTGTCCAGGCGTTGCCCCAAATTTTGGTTATCGTCACTACCATCACTCATTGAAATAGTTATGACTATATAAATAGTAGTTTTATTACTTCTAAGTTAAAATTATCAAACGATTGATCAGAAATTTTAATATACATATTAATGTTCTGGTGTATTCTTTTTATTTGTCCTAAGCATTTTATACACGCGCCTGTACATAGATGCGAAATTAATAATTATACATCTGTTTATTCCTAATTTTAAAGTGGGTTCATTTGACTAAAGAAAAATAATAAAATGAATTAATTAGTCAACTGATCCCGCAGGACCAGTTGACGTAAAAGCCACTAAAGCATAGATAAAATACACGAGAGTTTCATTGACTAAAGTAATACATAAGACCGCTACCAGTAGTATTCTTTACCTGCTACGTTGTGTATGGCAATTTCATCACTAAACATTTTGCACTCAATGAGGTGGAAAATTGTTATTTTAGCAATGTTATTAAAAAGATTTTCAGAAACCCAGCATGAAACTAGCTAAAATCTAATAATTTGGAGCAAAAGATTTGTCAGAAGTGGGATTCGAACCCACGCCCTCAGAGAGGACCAGAACCGCTCAACCTACGTTCAGTAGGCAAGGTATTCCTTGAGTCTGGCGCCTTAGACCGCTCGGCCATCCTGACTGATGAGCAGAGTGCCAAAATTAATGAAGGGTTTCTGTGTAAGTACCGATATAACCTTGATAAGGTTATCTATACTTATTTATTTATAGACTACATAAATCACAAACGTTTACTTTATCTGCAGAGAATTGTGATCTTAGGTTATATTATATTTATATTTAATCTGAGATTGTGATGAATACGATTGGTCAGAGAAAATAAATATAATAGTTTATGAATTTCTACATTGTTTTCAAGTAGCATAGCTAATAATATGATGTGAATGCTAATGTGACTGCAGCGCTGAGGAAAAGTGATCTGTGGCTAAAGGGGACAAAGATACGATTGCTAAAAATCCCCTATGCAGGGATCTTTTAGGGGATTTCTGGATTAAGCTATTTACATTTAAGTCACCAGTTTTTTTTTCGACATATTATTTTGCCTACAGAACAGTTAATTTTTTAGCGCCATCTATCAGGATGTAGCAATAGCTAAAACATGAGCTGCTCTGTTGGCAAAATAATATTACGGGAAAAAATTCTGTGTGTAAATTCTCATTCCCGACAAGAACACAGTTCGTATTTTTCGTTAACAACCACCCAACATTATCAAAAATCAAAAGCAAAAGCAGTGCGTCTCCATGAAAACCAAAATGAACGTATCTGGCGTTCGGACCAACCACAGCTACAGACCCAGATTTCCTGAGTTGGGTTTATAATCATAGTTCATTTGCATCCACAATCCACATTGCTAGTTTTTTTAAGTTGGCTTTTAACCACCGCACCGCACCGCTCGCCTTTTGGTAAGCGATGATGAGGTCAAAGATAAATCGCGCAGCTAGAAAATATCTATTCATTCCAACAATCACATTATGACTGATGAAAAGTTAAGATCACAAATTAGTATTATGATAATAAATTAATTATCATTAGATCACAAACACAAGATGCTATAGAGCAATATTAACACTGTGCATGATATTAACGATACAAAGAGCGACAGCGTGGATGAAATAGTTAAAACGTATTTCACTAGATGGCAGTTCTTTATTCAGGAGAAGAAAACGAAGTGCTAGAAATCTTGTAGTTCCACTGCCGTAACTTAGATGGCACTCCTAATCAAGCCAGACTTTATGAATCGCGATGAAGAGATTATCCGCGAACAAAATGACAATTTTAGAGTTCGTATATACGGTATCGCTTCTCGGCCTTTTGGCTAAGATCAAAGTGTAGTATCTGTTCTTTTCAGCTTAATATCTGAAAGTTCCCTCATTGAGGGACCAGTATATTAAACTGATTTTTTTAATTCGACGGGATGTTCGGGGCTCGCTCCACTCCCGTCACGGGTCGGCCCGGCATTGCAGTGCCGCCGGGATCGGCCCACCAAAAATTGTATTATGATAGTAATAATGCTCTACAAATCATGCGTTTTGCCTTATGGTAGTAACGCTCTATAAAAATTGAGAGCTTTAGACATTTTGCGTCTTAGTCATTGTACGCTTTGAAGCTTGATAGCGGTAGCACACCTACGCCGCTAAACCATAACAGCGCGAAATCACTATTAGTTATATGGGAACCCTACATCGTGTTTCGAACAGCATAATTTCAAATTACAAGCTACGACGTGTGTGACAATATCTCTATAGTTCGAAGTTTGTCATTTGAAATTCTGTTGTTAGTATGTCGAGTAGCGTTTTCGTTATGGTTTCGGAGGGAAGGTGTGCTTCCCGCATGATCTCGTCCGCTCTGCGTCCAAGTGGACCTTCCAGTTATTATTTCATGTTATTTATCTTTCGTTACTAGTAGGACTGGAGGGAAATTAAAAGTTGCTGACGATCTCAGGTCAAAAAGTGAACTCGTTTTATTGTCATTAATCATAGAACCAACCATGTTCTTAAATCTATGTTCCCTGTATTTTTGTCTATGGGAGGAGGCCAAACCTTTACAGCCTCGGATGGACTTAGCACTCTTTGGACATTTTGCTCTTTTGTCATTTTGCTACTAAGCGGTGAGGAACATACCCTTCCAAGTCGCTCGCCTGATGACAAGCCATAGCGTGAAATTGTCCTGCACTCTGATGGATAGTAGGTATTTAATCTTATATATTATGCTCAGTAATTACGCTGGAAACATTGCACTTCAATCCGGAACACAGTAGTAGTTGCACACTACTGCTTAGCGGTTGAATAACTGGTAATAACTATTTAATAATAAATCGAGGTTCGATCGAGGTCTTTACAATGATTTTTTTATCAATGATTATGTTTTCCCGCCATACAATACTAGAATGTATACATAATTATATCAAAAAATATGTAACTAATGAGGGGCGCTAGGCAGGCCTCCCTCTACGTGGACCGAAGACATTGTGAAAGTCGCGGGTAACCGGGTGGATGCTAGTGGCACATTGTCGGTCGGTGTGGCGGTCTAAGGGGGAGGCCTATGTTCAGCAGTGGACGTCTTCTGGCTGATAATGTAATGAGGGACGCTAAATTGAAAAATCACATTGTTATCAAAGTAGGAATGAATTAATTGTTGAAATTAATTGAAAAATTAAATGAATTATAAACTAACATGATTTTCCTGTCTTCAAGCCCAACTAACTAATATTATAAACGCGAAAGTAATGTCTCTCTGTCTGGCTGTTTGTCGCGTTATCACGGCTAAACGGCTGAACGTATCTTGATAAAATTTGATACGGATTTACTGTAAATCACAAAGACGGACATAGGATACTCTTTTTATGTCCAGGCCAATGCAGTCGCGGGTAACAATGATTTTACAATAATATATGACAAGTAAAACTAGGTACTTAGAATTGATACAACAGCCTTAGTTACATATGTATACAAACTTAAAAATAAATGCATCAAGTACAAGTCCCTTGGTGGAGGGGAAACTGCTTAACAAAGGTCTCCCCCTTAGACCGCCACACTGAATGACAATTTGCAACTTGCATCCACTGGTTACCCGCGACCTTCAAAATGTCGTCAGTGTACCTTTTGGGAGGCCTTCCTACGATGCGTCTTCCAGCTCATGGTCGGCACTCAAGAACCTTTCTTACCCATCGGTTATCGGTTCTTCGAGTGATGTGGCCTGCCCATTGCCACTTCAGCTTGAAAACCCTGAGAGCTATGTTAGTGAATTTGGTTCATCGGCGAACAAATGACAGGTTTTGCCTAACAAACTATAATTATCCTTAAATTACTATTCATAAAAATATATTTACAATTAATACAAACAAACTGATAACTCATTCCAAGAAATATGACAAAATAACCTCGGGATTCTGAAACGTTTGTTAACTTTGACAACAAATTAATCCTAATGCTGCCTTTGTCTGGCACTAAGCAAATGACAAAGACAGCAATAGACTTAATCTGTCATATAAATAAATAAATAAATAAATATCTGGGACATTATTGCACACACGGTCACCTGACCCCAAACTAAGCAAAGCTTGTAATATGGCTGCCAGAGACTGATATACGTACATAGATATTTTTAAATACATACTTATATAGATATCCGGCATAATTTAATAACACATCCACAGATCTCATTCTAGATGACGCATTAAGAGTTTGTTTCCAATAAAAAGTGACCAGTGTGAGGAAACTATGGGTTGTGGGGATTGCAACCTCTACCTGAAGCGCACAAATGTAGTAAATTTTTATTTAATATTGAGACTGTTGAGTAATAAACTAAGATTGTTAAATGTATCATTGGATAAGGGTGCAATACAATGATGCTTTTCACATCCTCATGCAGAAAGCATATTATTGCAATGCACCGGGCATGTTTGCGGATGCATGGGATTCGGATCTTTGCTGTAACCAGATCCAGTGGCTTCCTTTTGGAACTTTTAAAAAACGGCATATTGCAATGTCTCTGGGACTACCCGATTTTTAAATCGTGGCTGACAGTGCACCAGTTTTCTACTGAAAATGACTGTTATACGTTTTCTGCATAATTTTGTTATTCTTGTTTAGCATTAGTTTTTAGATTGTTTCATTAATAATGCGTCCTTTGGCGCCTGAAATAACGACTTTTTTTTTTGTCGTCCTGATTGCGGAATCTAGATGTGATCTTTTACCACATATGAAATATTTTCTTCTTAGTCCGTCTCCAAGTTTACTACCTGACGTTCATCGTCATCAACATTTCCTCCATTTAAAGCATCATTCCAAATCTGGTGCCGTTGTCTTCGTAGTTCAGTGTTTATGAATCTCCGCTTCTCTTGGTCCTTTCTTAGATTAGCCACAGCATCTGAAGACTGCCTCCCGACTATGTCCTTCGTAAATGTGTAAATGACTATTGTAAAATCACTCTCAATAAAGGCTAGGTTAACAGTTGGTCCAGTTTCAACTGTACACAAGTTTTCTTGTAAAATGATAATGTTTTCCATACTCAGGTTTTGTTGCGTCGGTGTAGGAACGTAGATATTGAGTTTCTTGTCTTTTCCTGGCCTGGCGACGACGTAAAGAACGTTTATGTCGCTGTTAAAACAGTATTCTGTGTCGTACATTAACTTGTGGTCAACTAAATGGATGTACAGGTGGTACGCGAGGGTTATTTGCATTTCTGACGTGCAGCCGAGTTTTCTCATGTCTTCGCGTATCTTTGCTTCGACGTCCATGGTTGTGAATGGGGTTTTATGCTTGAAAATTTAAATATCAAACGAGCCGACTACTAGAAAATGTAGTTCTAACCTTCAAAAAGGATTAATTTAATCTCAGCAGTCTCAGAAAATCAGAATCATAACAAACAAAACGAACAGTGAGTGTGACTAGATTGAAATGTGCGATTATGCTAGTCTGCACACAAAATCTGCTAAATACTGCTAACGCGAGAATGCTGTAATATTAGAAATTCTGAATTTAAATGCTAATTTATTTGTCCTTACCCATACCAAATGCCAATTTGTCCTTACCCATACCAATGCCAACATATGTTATACATATTTAAATCTATTCCCAAGCTTGATTTTCACGTTGATAGACTATAATAGGAGGATTTACCATAACCCCCACGCATAGCAGGTGGCTTGGGATCTCCCTTTTTCTAAGAGGGAAGCCTTTGTTCAGCAGTGGACGCTTTCTGGCTAATGATGATGAATCTAAATCTAATCTAATCTATGATGGCTGTTCGTTCACAAAAAGTATTTGACATTGGAATCATATAGCCCGTACAAAATGCACTTCCTAAGGCGTACAAAGAGGCGATTTCAAAACTTACTAGATGGCGTAATAGTCCTATCGTTTTACCTGTCATTGTCATTTCTGTCGAAATATTATATGTTTATTTTTTAAATCGTAAATTTTGGATCCACACGTTGTGTATTTAGCCAGTGTCAACTATTGTAATATTTCAAATGAAGTCAAATACATAGTTACATTACTTGAAATTGTCTAAATACACATGTGGAACCAAAAAACAAGAGAAAAAAAGGCACACATATTTTTTTTTATCCTCCATGTCTTGACAGTGACAGAAAACCTCAAGGTACATTTTTTTCTTTTTTTTTGGCGTCGCACGTCTTATGCATTTGTCAGCGTCAAGTATTGTTAGATATTATCAAACAAGTCATAGTCACGGTCAAAGTTGAGCATAGCAAGTCACGGTCAAGTCCAAGTCATGCCCCAGTAAAGTGGTGAAAACTTTACTAGAGCCTTCTATGGAGTTTTGGAAACAACACGAAAATTCATGTTTCACGATATTATACCATTCACCAACACTCGTGCATGTACACAAACACTTAACGGGTAAAAATTCACCGTTTTTACACATTAACACTCGAAATAACACAAGTTTTGGAAAATAATAAAATGACGCGACATGAATTCTTCACTTTCCCACCAAAACTCCCTCAAGGTACATCTAACGCCATCTATTGGGTAATTTTATTACCAGGTTTTTTTTTTTTTGGAAAACGCCTCATTAAAAATAATGTGAATCGAGGAACTGCATTCGATCAAATAACTTAGCATTCGATCTGCAATTGTACATTTTGGAACGGGCTCAATAATTTCTGCTACATTATTGCTGAATTTTTATTCAATCCTGCTGAAAAATGCATTTAGGATGGAATTTAGATTTCAAAAAAATGCTGCACATGCTACTATAGAAGCTAAAATAATTGTCCAATCTTGCTAAAATCGCATAATTCTGGTCACACTGAAAACGAACGAAAGCTATCAATGTCAATGTCAAATTAATTATGTTTTGCGTCATCTAGTATTTGAACTAGAACTAGGTAGTGATGCTACTCGCCGCTAGATGGCAAACTTCATTTTGTTTTATTTTAGTGGTACTAATTATCGCTAGATGGCAAATAGCTCTTAAAAATACTTCAAAATAAATTATTGACGGCTTTTACGACAAAGGTACCAAAAATTAGTACATTTTCGAGTTTTCAATTTGTTTCAAAAGTAGTCAAGTGCAAAAACTTGCCTATGACAATTTTGCGCAATTTAAAGTCGACAAATTTATTCATTTATTTGAATTTGAATTGATATTAAAATTCTTACTTACCTGGTTTTATTTAAATTACTTGCATTCCTTGAGTGAAGCACTATACAAGCCTTGGTCCGCAATGACTGCACTGCTGCTATGACGTCCTCGAGCTAAGCTTAGCTACGCTCTCGGCCTTCAAGCTTGGTCATCATTGCAGCCCTTGATGGACAAGCTGGACAGCTGACCGCGTTGTGATTGCCTACGCTGTGCTTTTGGCCATCATCATCACCAGCCAGAAGACGCTCACTGCTAAACGAGGCTTTAGAAAAGAGGTGGGTTGCCATAATCTAAACGTTTGGCAGGCGTTTTGGTGACAATGCTCAACGTTTATTACGAGGAAGCTGCTGCCGTCCACCGGTGCTGTTAGGCAAATAAATGAAAACAATCAAAATACTTTTAATAATTATTTAATTTAAAAGTTGTATAAATTTAGTGATAACAGGCATTAAAATATCCACTAAATTATATAAACAGTGGAAAACCGGGTGGGGTAGAAAATGCCCTAAACAAAATAATACAATTAAAAAGAATAAATAGAAAATTAAGTAGAAAACTAACATTAAATTATACTGTTAAAATATTTTCAGTCGTAATATTTACACTATGGTCGTATAAAAATATAAACTTAAATTATACTACTTTACAATATAATTTTTGGCTGTGGCCACAAACCAAAAGCTTTAAATTTAAATTACTTGTTAACTAAAGCAAATAACTGGTGAAACCGAGTAAAGAGTCAAATGTCTATTTACAAGATTTCACCGTGAATTATAAACATTATTTTAATTAACCTTAATAAAAATCCTAAAAAGGATCAATCAAGAGCCTATTTTAAAACTTCGTACCAAAATATTACATTTTATTGAACGATTTCTATCGTTTGTAGACGAAGTCAGGACTCTCTTTCTATCGTCCGATAGTTTTAATCTAATAAATTGACATCTTTGACACCTTGTGAAAAGAAAATTATTGTTACATATTGCGAACGATTGAAAAATCAGTCCTAAGCATTTGTTTGGTTGTTCCAAAAGTTTTTATCCATTACTAGCATTGCCCTGTGGTTTCATCCCCTATAGGAATAGTATATTTTTCCGGGATGGAAAAAAGTCTGTGTTAATCCAGGGAATAAGCAACCATACCAAATTTCATTCAAATCCATTCAGCCGTTACAGAGTTGAACGGGAACAAACACAATTACATCCTTACACACTTTGTTCTAGCCTCGAGTGTTTTTGTTACCCACCTTTAAAGAAATTCTCCGCGGAAGAAAATTTCTGAAAAAGCCGTTGATGAATTCAGGCGATTGTTTTCCGATTTCCCGCTACATATTTTATTAAAACCTTGTGAAAGCTAGTTAAATGAATAAATATATACGTAGAGGACGGAGGGAGTATTTTGAAAACAGTAAATAGCATTTTCTCATATACATTATTTTTGGTTTTGATAACAACTTCTGGAACAGCCCAATTAGTATCCTACAGAAATAAGTTTGGAGTTTACATTTTAGCGTTTTAAAAACCAGCATAAGTAGATACGCCAATACAGCATTTGTAAATATTACAATAAATCATTGACATGTCTGAATATAACAGACAAATACCAATGTAGCAGATATCTACTTAATTATCGTTCGCTCATCACCAGTATTCGAGATTATATCAATTAATTTCATTTTTCACTATTTCCACTATTTGAACACAGGTAATAACTACATTAACTTTTTGTGGCAGTTAGTTGTCGAAACATTTTTTTTACTTTCTTGATGATTCTTCAATGTCCACGAAGGAAAAGAGAAGGCAAGACAAGACGAGGTCGCGCTTGCCTCACGTTTATTAGTTTTCAGAATGATCATCGGATGATCGTAACTGTAGTCAGAATAACCGAGTCAATTTACCGTGTTATTAAAATAAGATGTTTCATAATCACGTCAGTTTTCATAGCAAAAGTTAGGGCGGGCATAAGATTGCCAACGTTGCGATATAGACTGCCATTTTCACATGCACTATGGCACTATATCAACTTATAGAACATCTTTGAAAGTCTTAATGCATTTTCCTCTAAAGCAGATTTCTGTTTCGTGAGAAATTTCTGTTGACATTGAAGTACTAATTACGTTTGTAGGGTTCATAAACGATGACTGTGATGTTGTTTCGATTTTAGGAGATTCCGTCGTCGTAGTTGCCTCAGCTTCTTTAGGCGTCGTGGTTACTTTTTTGATATCTTCGACGATCTCTGTAACTTCTCCAGTGAGCGAGTCAGTTATTTCATCAGGGATAAAGGTACTTTCTGTTGTAGGTACTTTAGTTTTACTTGACTCGGTCGATATTACAATTTGACTTTGAGTTGTTGATTCGTTTTTAGCTTTCATTTCATCTTCCGATGTGGTGCCAAATAAGTAATCCATTAAACTGAATTCTTTCTCTGTTTGCACCGTTGTTTGTTCTGTAGTGTATAAATTGTCCATTGTGGGATCTGGGGAACCAGTACCTAAATCTAAATCACCTGGGCTTACTTCAGTCTTCTCCGTTTGGTTCTCGTTTACTGTTGTCAGATTATTTTCTTTTGTTTTGTCTTTCTTTTCAATGTCTGATTTTGTGTTTAGTTTGGATATCTCTGCCATTGGTACTACATCTTCATTTGCTGTAGCATCGTCACTGCTAAATATGTCTTTGATAAATTGGAAGGTTGGTTTGTAAGTTGTAACAGTTACTTTCTTCTCGTGTTTTGATTTTTCGTTGGATTTAGGTTTCAAGGGCTGTCCTAGAATGTTGACAGTGTTTGTGTAGTATTGTGATTCAGCTGTTTCGATGGAGTCGGTGGCTACGGGGCGGACTTTGACTTTCTTCCAGAAGCCACGACGGTGATTTGTTCGATTGATTTCTTCCTGAAATCAGAAAATATATATTATAATATAATATATAATATATAGTCAGTATTTCAATTCAATTATTATAATTTAATCAATTCAAAAATATTTTATATTATTATTATGTATAATATTTTGTAATAGTAATTTTTTTCGCGAACTTGTATAGCATTTTTTGTGATTGAATAGTATATCATAATAAAATTAATGTATCTATAAGGCGCAACTATTTGTAACAAACAGGAAACGTACGAAAATGAAATAAAAATAAAATTAACTTATACTTTGCAATAAACATATAATTGTATTTAATTTTGCACATACATATGTTATGGTTTAAATTCGCGTCAATAAATATAGTGATATGACATGATCGTGAGAAATCTGCTTTTGCTTTTTTTTTAGAAAATATGATAATTTACCTTGTTAGCAGTCGAATCTTCAGCTGCAGTTGGTTCCACAGTAGTAGCTTCCTGCGTTATTGGCGACGTAACTTTGACGTTACTATCTTCAGATGATATGATCCTCTCAGGCGGTATCTCTCCAATTTCACCTCCTTTGTGTTTCATAACATTAGTCGTGTATTCATCTTCATCTTGTTCCTCTAAACTTTTCATTACTTCTTCTAGCATACTTTCAAAGGTCGACATGCTGTCGCTGGCATCACTTTTCGTTACCTTACTCTGTTCCACCAAGGCTTCTAGCGTTGGCGGTATCTCTGGAATCTTCTTGTTGTTTCTGTTATTCGTTGCAGGAGTAACTGAAATAAGTACATTATCGTATTCATTCCTAGCTGTAATTATGTCCGCTTCTATTTTGTCAGATCGACGCTCAGTTGTAGCTATTTTCTCTTCGTCTACGATGTTGTTGGGATTGTAAGGTTTGAACGAATCACCAGCTATTTTAGGAGACCATTTTGTATCCGGTTCTGTATATGTGGGTCTATTAATGGAGAAATTAGACTCTTGATCTTCTGTTTCTTCATTAGGCTCAGGCTCAGGTTTTTTGTTATATCTTTCAGACAATCTTGGTCTGTGACTATATCGGGAATATAATGGACGGATAGTAGTTGTGGCGCTGTCGCTTGGGACTTCGGTCTTTTCAGTTGGTTTATCTGTAGTAGGACGTCTGCTTCTAAACCTATTTTTTAATTCATTAGCATTTTTCCTGATTGGTGATCCTTCGGTAGTACTGGTAGAGTAGGAATTACTAGGGCGCCTTCGGCGGTTGCCACGCGTAGTAGATACTTCTTGAGTGGAAGTTGCTTCAGAAGACGATTCTGGTTTGTATACAGGATGCCTGTAATCTTCAACATCTGGACGACCGTGGACTTGTTTAGTTTTCAAATCTTGCTGGATTTCGGCAATACGCATTGTTGTTCGACGTCTGTCAAAAGCAGGCCTGTAGGTCACTGGTCTTCGCCTATCTAACTTGATTCTAGAAGATTCTGTGGATGCTTGGTGATACTGTTTAATGACTCCTGGCCGAACTCGAACTCTGTTGTAAGACGGCGTAGTTTGAACAACATTTTCCTCTTCTTCTTCAGTTTCTTGACTCATTTTTGTAACTTCAACTTCAGGCGTTGTTGTTTCTTCTTTAAATTCCTTGTATTGGAATGGATATTCTTCATTTTCAGAAAATGTTTGTTCTTTGTGTTCGCTGATAGAGCGTGTAGGTTCTGTGGTAAAGGCTATCGACTCTGGTTCTTTTTGCGCAGGCGTGGTTTGTTTCGGATAACTTTCTTCTTCCTTTTCAGTAGCAGTCTCATCATAAGATACAGATTCAGCTGGTGCTTCGCTGCTTCTTGAATACAAATATTCCTCGTTATGAGTCGATAGTCTTGGCACGTAAGATGTTTCCGTTTGTGAGACAGTTGTCCTTGTTGGCAATACAGGTATATCTTCATCAGACTCAGGACTTGCATTTTGTTGACTAATTGTGGCTCTTTCATATGTGTAAGCATTTTCTGTATCATAAGTTTCAGTAGCAGCTTCGAGGTATTTATTCGATGTCAATTTAGAAGTTGGTTCCGTTATGGCCTCAATATCTACAGTGCTGTGACGTTCTTGGATTGTAACTGGATAATTTTGATGCAGTACATCTCTTTGATATGCCAAGTCCTGTTCTTTACTATTGTGTGTCCTTCTTCTATCATAGATTTCTTCTGACGGCTTGTAAGTAACACGTCCTCTTGTTCTAGATCTAACAGATTTAGTAGTGCTTTCTTCACTATAATCGATAGACTTTCTGGTTGATTTTTCAGTAGTTATTTTGTTAGGCTCATATCTAGATCTGCTAGGTAAAGGTCTCCTTTCTCTTAAGGGTTTACGAGTTGCTCTAGTGTAGTATTCATTAGAATCAGTTCTGGGAGTAGTAGTGTAACGAGGTCGTCCTCTGCCTCTTAATGGTCGTCTAGTTGATGTAGTAGTTGTTGTAGTGCTAGCCGTGGAAGATGTCTGCCCGTCATTGGTATTAAAGGCCGTCTCATATTGATTGTATTCATACCTCGATGGGTTCTCGATTTCAGAAACGGTAGGTTTGCTCCCTTCTTCGCTAGGTGTTTCGCTTTGTTCAGGCGCTTGTGTTTCTTGATTGTCATTATATTCTGTAGGATTTGTAGGAGGTGAATTGTATTCGGTGTTTACGTTCTGTGCTGGGCTGTAAGACTCAGCTGTTTCAGTTTTAGGATATTCATTTGTATTATAGACGGGAACGGCATATCTCGAGTTTTGAACTTCAGATTCGTAATGAATTTCTGGAGAGTAGCTCTGGTATTGAGGGGACGTTTGGTGTTGATGTTGTTGTTGATAGCTTTGGTGTTCTGTTACCACTTCTTCTACTTTTGGTGTTTGACTGGTAGTGCTATCAGGTCTTTGGGGCGTCGATATAGGATCAGCCGCTATATGAGTGGATATGGGCGCTTTGTGTTCATCTACATAGGTATGATAATCTAATGGAGTACTGAAGTGGAACGCCTGGTTTATAGAATATGGATTATGAGTTTCCAGCAGCTGACTCGGGTAAGTTGTAGGTAATTTGATCGTAGTGGTAGTTGGCCTAGGAGTAGTTGTAGTTTCTTGTTTCAGGATAGTGTAAGACTTGACTGGCTCTGGTTGTAGATTCTCGTTATTATCTGCAGGTGCTAATTGGTCCTGAGATCGGTCATACTGAGTGTTGAACTGAGGATTGTACTGCGGTGCAGCATTATTCAAGAAGTAGCTTCCAGGTCTTAATTGAGCAACTGTTTCAGGTTCTTTCAATGGTCTAAGAGTTGACACCGTCTGCGGCTCGAATTGGTAGTAGTTTGATTGATATGTAGGTGAAGTTTTAGGAGCAGACGTCGTGTAAAAGCTGACGGTGGGCTTTTGAGTCGCAGGGTTTTGCTGAGGTGGTTCTTGCTGTCTGTAAGTCCCTGTGTAGTAGCTTGGCTTCACGTTTTCTGTCGAAGGCCCTTGACTAGTGGTTTCCTTGATCTGTGAGTTGATTACTACCGAACCGACGTGCGGAGATGGGAAAGGAATTTTGGCGAAACCATGAGGAGTGTTGTAGCTCAATGGTGCAACAAAGAAGGGCAGCTGACGAAGCTTCTTATCGCTATTTTCTATATTTGATAAGTAAGGAAGTTCAAATTTTACATAGTGTTCTGGCGGTTGCAACGAAGAGGGACCAATAAAAACCTTTGGTGCGTTCAGAGGGTTTACAGAATCCAAAACAGCGACCGAGTTTTGTGTTTTTAGGGAAGCCAAAACGTCTCCAACTTTTATTTGATTGTTCTTACTTGCTTCTTCTGTTAGGAATATGGCTAAAGGAGGCTGATGTGGCTTAAGTTTCTTTGGTTTTGGAGTCACCTGTGGGCTGGTAGGGAAAGGCGAAGTCAGTGTAGAGAATTTCGGTACTTGATCTAATTCCTTCTGATGCAGTGAATGCAGTTGTGAATTGAACTCCGTAAAGTAGTTCTGAGGAGAATTTTCTATTTTTTGCATAGGTCTATGAATTTCAGTCATTGTCTTCTTATGAGAAATCTGAGGCACTCCTTGAGAATATAGATCCGAGTTGAGAAGTTGGGTTGTGGTCAACGGACTCCTGAAGTTGAACTGACCCCTGTTCAATGATTCTAACGGAACATAAAGTAACTGGACTTCCTCTCGCTCTACTTTTTGATTGCCTTGTTGAGGACTCTGAACACTTGGTGAAACTTCAGGCCGCGCTACTGGTTTGTCAAAGCTTTCAAACTTGATCTTCTGTAGAGATTGTGGTTTCTTTTCATCGGCGCGGTAGCCGTCAACATACTTTGGACCTTCTGGCCTTCCTTTAGGGAGCTGACTGGTAAAAGGCTTGACTGGAATTTGCATGGGCACTTGTAACGGCTTATGTTTTTGGAAGTTCTCAAATTTGGTCGGATTTGATGGCGCTTGGATTTGAGGCTTCGATTTGATTTGAGAAACGGTCTTAGGGGCGCTTTGATGAAGAGTTTCATATCCAAATTGCTGCGGCGATAAAAATCCTTGATTTAGAGGAAAGTTAGGCTGAGAAAGCCCAAACCTGATGCTCTGACCGAATCCTTGATCGGTCAGGAAGTTTTGCGGAGCTGATGGCACAGCTGGTACCGACTGTAAGTACAATTGTCTATTCGCTGGAGTATTGTAATACGTCCTTGCAGGGAATAAATCAGAACTGAATCCTGAGGGTCTCGGGACTCCAGGGAATGGTTCCGTAAGTATCCTCGGTTCTGCGACTGCTTGTCTTTTTATTGGTAGTAGTGGAGGCTCTTGTTCGACCGGTCCTGATAGAGGGACCCAGTCACCGATGTCTGAGGTGTATGAACTGATCTGTCGCGACCATCTTCCTTGGTCCTTGGCTGATGACGTCAGTGCTAGCAGAAGGACCAGTGACGTCATTCGGTGCACAGTGGACTGCGCCATCTGAAAAGAAGAGGAAGATAGTTTTAATGTCAAATTAGTAGTTTAGAATTTATATAAGAATAACTTTATATAATATAATTTCGACGGTTCGATCGCTAGGATCTCAAGAGATGGCGTTGAAACATTATTTTTAGAAACGTATTTTTTACGTCGTGTGGTATATTGCAATCTAATTTGAACTAAACCTTAAATAACGGACATATACTTATACTATGTTCCTATATTAACCATACTTTCACCGGCTAGTTCAGTAGCTTGAACATTAGCCGACTAAATGAGTAAGCGCTTAAGGAGTTTAGTTTTAAGGAGATTTTTCGGGGCACAATTTTTTGTATGAGATTGTTATTCTTCTCGTGTTGATTTTCTTCGGTAGTTATCTATATATCTATAGCATTTTCGAAATATACTTGAATTCTCGCTACTGTCGTGACAACTAAGATACTCTTGTTGACCTCGGCTTGTAATTCGGTAGGTATTTTTTTTTCTTTTTGGCGTTTTTCTATTCCCATTGCTCTTTGATAACCTCCCATTGGCAAACTTGATTACATCTGATTATCGTTATGCATCATCATTATCAAATCAACAAGAATATTCATAAATTATCATAATTTGTTCAGCAGCAGTTTCAAAAACAATTCCCATTTTCTGGGCAGTCGGGTAAACACAGGAAGGTTCTAAATCTCAACTAAGTATCAACATAAGCACTGTGTAAAATTACAACAACAATCTGTCTGTGTTTATACAATGAATCTTGCGCAATTATGTGAGAAAACCCTAAATTTGCAGATAGCATCTTTTGCTGGTCAAATGGGTAAATAATTAAACAATGTAACATAAACAACTTAGGTTATATCTGTGTACATAATTAAATTCATGTGTAACTTGAGCTTTTGTTTGATAATCGTTTGAGTTAAGAGTGGTTCCACGGTTTTCGTGCAACCTCGCTTGCATTTCAAACTCAGATAATTCCTTACAGATACCGCGTTACGAGATCTTAATTTTTAAGGAAAATACGGATTGCGGAGACTGACGCCAAACGTTCTCATTGGCTACTTCAAGCGATGTGGCCTGCGCATTGCCACTTCCGCTTGCAAACCATACAAGTTACGTCGGTGACTTTGGTTCTTCGGCGAATATCCTAGTTCCAGATTTTATCGCGCAAAGAAATTCCGAGGATAGCTCTCTCCATTGCCCGCTGTGTGACTCTGAGTTTCTCCCAAAAGACGATAACTTGCTGCAGGTAAGCTGTGTCCCAGTGCCAGTCAAAATCCCGCAGTGCCTGAAGACAAGGGTCTTCAAACAATGTGTGTTGCCAGTGATGACATATGGAACCGAAACGTGGTCCTTGACTACTGGCCTTTTGGAGAAGCTCAGAGTCACACAGCGGGCAATGGAGAGAGCTATGCTCGGAGTTTCTTTGCGAGATAAAATCCGAAACGAGGATAATTCGCCGAAGAACCAAAGTCACCTTTCAGAGCTTGCAAGCTGAAGTGGCAATGGGCAGGCCACATCGCTCGAGGAACCGATAACCGGTGGGGAAGAAAGGTTCTTTTCTTGAGTGGCGACCACGAACTGGAAGACGAAGCTTAGGCAGGCCTCCCACTAGGTGGACCGACGACATTGTGAAATCGCGGGCAACCGGTGGATGCAAGTGGCATGTTGTCGGTCGGTGTGACGCTCTAAGGGGGAACCTATGATCAAGCACTGGACTTCTAATGGCTGATGATGAGGTAATCTGTGTAGATATATACTTAGATATATCAAAACATTACAGGCATTGAATGACGGATCTGTTGGCCGATATGTACGATCTTGTGTAATGTGTAATAACTTTTATCTTTGGTTTCATAATTATCTACCGTCGATTGAATATCGGATGCTCGGTGTCTGTAACAACCAATACAAACAACCAAACACAATGTTGTTGTGGGTTCAATGATAGCTACTGAGAAATTGAAAGTCTTTGCTGTAGTTATTTGAGCTTAGATATCAATATCTTTGGCTCTGTTCTGTGAACATACGTATTTAGTCAAAGTCAGTACACTGCGTTCTGTCACTGTCACTGTGTCTAAGGGAGAGGCCTATGTTCAGCAGTGGACGTCTTATGGCTGATGATGATGGATGATGAGTCCACTGCTCTCAATGAGCTACGTGAGGTTTTTATGCCATTTTTGACCCTCTTGAAGTTCTGGGCTACCATTTAGCTAGAGCTACCCCCCTTTTTTGGGGACGGGGGTAAATCTTCGCAAGATATCCGGCTTAACATATTCCAGCCTATGTAGGATTATTTCACTAGCATTATCTTGGTGGTCTGCCTCTGAGTCTAAAGGAATACACCGGAGCACATTGGCCAATATCCCGGGACGCTGCTCCCTTCAACCTCTCTCCAGAACGACGCAGGTCACCCCGCGTAGTTTTTTCCCTGGGCTAGCTGGGCTTCCTCTACCCCTCCTACAATAACCCATGTACCTATAGTTTTTGGTCGGAGACAGTAGACTGGAGGCGTAAAGTGCATAATGTATTTAAAAAAAAACACATGTACGCAAGGTTCAATCAGCTGCCTGCATGTATATACAGGTTGTTCTGTAAGCTGTGTCCCACGCGCATTTTAGGTCAACATAAAAAGCAATGTGAAGACAACAACCTTCCTCCTTAAACGTGATCATATGTTATAATTTTCGTGACCCTATTGAGCTTTACGTGATAAATGTAAGACTCTGTTGCCGGTGTGGTCAATAATTTACAGGATCCGTTCAAACTGCTCAATTTGCAACAGAACGTGTTTCTAGTACATCGTAAACAATAATGTTTAATGCTAACAAGTGGATGTAAATGGTTTTGTCCGACTTGACTATTAACGCGTGTCATTTTACGTTGCGAGCACTGTAATAAAATTTAATAGAGATGTTCCATTACATTTACATGTATTTGTACATTAAAGTGTTAAACAAGTGAATTTAAGTATAGGGTTTAGAAGAAATTGCAGCGGAAAGTCGGAAGATGTGAATAGGAATGATTTAGGTTACTAGTTCAATTGCTTTATTGACAATTTAGTTGTGGTGATATACTTTCCTTATTGTTTTTTTATTACTTTCCTTATTGTTTAAACTCGTTGCGCTAAACGGGGACCTAGTTTTTACGAGATGCAAAGGCTAAGTGATAATCCAGCCTCCTATTATATATGATCGTGATAGTGAGCGTGCGCGAGCGGGACCGCGCATAGTGCGACTAAGTTGGTACGAGCGGGATGGCATACTCTCGCAATCAGAATCACGAACGTTCATAATAAAGGTGCAGGTCAGCAAAGCATTGGAATTAGTCTCCAAAATGACCCTTAGAACGACAACGTCACGGCGACCCAGAACGATAGGCGCCACAACTTTTATACAGGCTGTTCTAGAACTCGTGTCCGACCTGCGAGGGCGCATTTTGAACAAATTTTACTATGGTACATGAAACCGCAAAAAAACAGCTGAATACAAAAATATCATTCACACTCAACGAAATGTATAGAACAGCTGTTATTTTTACGCTATTTCAGGCTTGCTATAGTAAAATTTGTTCAGATTGAACTATGAACATAGTGGTGACAAGCGCCCTTGCGGGTCGGACACGAGGTCCAGGACAACCTGTATACATAATATACAAAGTAATATAACCAAGTATTAAATTCTGTTTCCTGTCCGTTAAATAAACAAGTACATTACCACGCTAATGCGTGGTATTTTTCCCAACTAAGTATTGATTTGTCTACTTTAGAGAAAGCTGTCTCTGTAACGGAGTTTCTCCGCAGGCCCGAGAGGAAAAGTTGGGGTAAATGTCGTATAACTAATTACTATTTGTTGGCAAGGTAAATAACTAGTAGTTCGCCCCGAACTGAGACCTCGCGATGTTCTGTTTTACAAGATTTTATTTCACTTACCTGCATAATGTACACAAACATACAAACATAGAAACATACATACAAATGCCGACTTGTTCCCGCTCTGAGACCTCGCTCCGCTCGGTCAATTATTACATTACATTACATTATCAACCAGAAGACGTCCAGTGCTGAACATAGGCCTCCCCCTTAGACCGCCACACCGACCGACAATGGGCCACTTGCATCCACCGGTTACCCGCGACTTTCACAATGTCGTCGGTCCACCTAGTGGGAGGCCTGCCTACGCTTCGTCTTCCGGTTCGTGGTCGCCACTCAAGAAATTCGGTCAATTATATTTATAAGGAAATATGAAACAAATTTACAGGGTTGTCCTGCGAGGATTTGGCGCAGCAGGAGTTTTATTTCGCAAAACATTTTTGATAAAATTAGCGTTTCGGGGGAAACTGCTATCACCCCCTAAATCATACGAACATTATGAATATCTTTCGTTTTTGGTGCTAATAGCTTGGATTGAATAATAATTAATGCTGGTAGGTGTAGTTTTTTTTTCATATTTTTGGTATTCTAATAAAAACTACTGTTATTCGTCCTAATTTCGACGCAATAATTGGCAATGGGATTTTATGCAAGAACAGGACACGGCTACGATTATGTATACGTTTGTCTCATTTTTCACGACATGAAGAGTAGAGAAGATTTTGTCGCGGTGCGCATGCTCGCCCTGCAGGACTGTCTCTCATCTCGATTGCCTCAGACCAATCGATGTATCTCGAACACTAGCCATCGGGAATATCTCGAAATATAGCGTTGAGAATAAGAAATCTCGGAGATTGACATTCTTGTCGAGCCGAGATTGAATCTCAGTTTTTGAGAATAGTCCAGCAGGGCTAGCATGCGCAGCGCGACAAAATCTTTTTGTTATGCAAGAACAGGACACGGCTACGAATATGTATATGTTTGTCTCATTTTTCACGACATAAAGAGTAGAGAAGATTTTGTCGCGGTGCGCATGCTAGCCCTGCTAGTCGAGGACATAGCCGAGTCCATGCTAGCGTGTCCAAATGAATGTATATAGCTGAAACTAGGCCAGATCTATGCGGTAACGTAGTCACACGTAACGCGTAATCCACTCTTTGCATGTCTTCCTTGTGATGTAAAATCGTAACAATAGTGACCCGATAAGGGCCGACGCTGCTGCTATAGGCAAAGATAATAAAACCACTTGATCACGCATGTAGATAAAGTCTGTGTAAGAGCCCGCTTCCCACAGGTTGTCTCGTTCGAGTTTGACATTTTAGAAGAAAAAGTACTGTTTTAAAGGAATTTTCTTGTTAATATTTTCTATTTTTACATGAAAATTACTATTAAACATTTGCAACGATATTCTGGAGATAAATGAATGTTTATTTTTTTTATTTTAATGAGTTAATGAATCGTGCTTACGTTTGGTCAGCTCCGTCCAATTCGCGCATAGGATTAACTAGCTCGAAGAGCCAGCCAATTATAGGAGATTCAATTGGCGAGTTTATACCATTATTATTTTCGTGTAGGGGAATAAGAACGTGCTGTCAACCTGCTATATGGTCTGTGCTTATGGTGTTATCTCGTGCGACCAATTGCGTGAGCATTTAGAATGGAAAGGCATTTGCGGGAACCATTGACTTATTGAGCATTTTACTGCTACGGGTAACAATCAGCACTGAAGTTATTTATAGGTATTGGAGAAAAACAACTAACCGAGGATCGCTGGCGTGCTTTGGGAGAGGCCTTTGTCTAGCAGTGCACTGAAGTGGGCTTCTTCACAAGATACCCTACTGCTTTGGGGTGCATCCGGGTTTTGTGGCATTATACTAAGTAAATAGCAGCGAAGGTAGGCCTCCCACTAAGTGGACTCACGACTTTGTGAAAGTCGCGGTGGATGTAAATGTGCATATTTTCTTTCAGTGTGGTCCTCTAAGGGGCCCATATGTTCAGCAGTGGACGTCTTCTGGCTGATGATGATGATGATGAAAGCTCTAATAAATCAAAATAATTGAACTTTTAAGGAAACAATTATATGATCATAATTATTGATAGGTCAGTCATGTTATTATTTGATTAGAAAGTTATACCGTCGATAGTAACGAATTTATCGACAGGTCTTGATTCATTTTTTATCAAATTTTTATCGATAAAAAATTTGTGTGTACACCCTTTGACGAAAGTAAAATGAATGGTTTGGCCATAACCACACAACTTCCTTAAAAATAACAAGTCAAAACAATCGACAATTTTAAATACTTGAGACTGGTTAAAGTTCACTGTGTGTGGAGCCAAAATATAAGAGAATAATACTCCTTTTTCGTAGTCGGGTAAAAAAAGGGCTCGACTCACAACTTTCAACCGAGGTGAAGTGCGAAGTCTCGCTTTCACTAATAACAAACAAAGGCCCGTGACTATTGTTAAGTAAAGTGGTGTGAAGCTACTTAGATCTTAGGCAATCAGTTTTTTTACTTGAGTTAAAAAAAAATGCTTAAGTATATCGTGCGAGATTTGTAATGACAAGGTCCCAAGAACAGTCGCGGCGCATTCACGTGAATATGAGACATGTCCCACGACCTTGCGTCCAGCCCTGGTGTGAATACATGGCCACATTGCTACTACATAGTAAAACAGATTAAGTTCATCTTGATATAAACGCGTATACTTGCTTGTATCCTAGTTGTATTTTTCTATTCACTATAATTATGCCACCATAACTAAAAACTAACAATCCGTTTGACCTTTTCATTAGACTATATTTCAAAATAATGCTCTCGATAATGGAGTGTACAAAATGTCAAACGATAATGTCACTTGATCTACTATTAGCTTACCCACCTAATATTAACTGGAACTGTTACAAGGACAGCGTGATAAACCCCCGAATACTGAAACGCTTGTTAACTTTGGCAACAGATTAATTCTAATGCTGCCTTTGTCTGGCACTAAGCAAATGACAGAGGCAGCAATAGATTTAATCTGTCGTCAAAGTTAACAAACGTTTCAGTATTCGGGGGAAAGACTTCGTGTAAACGTGACAATGCACAATACACCCCATGCGTAAGCACAATTCATTCCATGCGAATGCACAATACACCCCATGCAAGTATACAGTACATCCCATGCAGGACAAGCAGAACTTATTACTCCCATCTCGAATAAGCATAAGAACGTGACAATTCTTATTCTTATTAAGAATAAGAATACATCAATACTAAGAATGGTCACGTTCTTATTCTTATTCGAGATGGGAGTGATGAATCCTGCTTATCCCGTATGGGATGTATTGTGTATTTGCATAGGGTGTATTGTGCATACGCAATTACGCATGGGGTGTATTTGTCAGTTTATGACAAATTAGTCGAATTGGCGCTATAAAAGCTGTTTAATAAAAATACTGACATACTGATGACATAAACGTGAGAATTCCTGTGCCTGACACGCGTTCTGCTCGCCTGAAAGGTTATATAAAGTTGGCCGCTGAATCTTCTTATCAGCTCTTAGACATCCACTGTTGGACGAAGTTTCATTATTGGAGGAGTGGTTGCCATAAGCCCCATTTTCGGCAGACGGATTGGTGATCGCCAAACTAAGAACTAAGAAGACGCTGCTGCCCGTTCTCTGGTGATTCTGGTCGCAGTTTTAGGACGTACACGGATGCTTATAATAAATAATAAGCACTACTAAACTTTGTATTGTATTCAGAAAACGGGTGTGTACTTAATGTGGAACAGTTTTAATTTATGTATTTCCCATGCATTCCAGTTCACCAACTCAAGGACGATAAGCCGGTACTGGCTTTCACGCTTATGTTGCACTAGCTGCGCCCCGCAGTTTCACTCGCTCTTCTACAGAAACCGAATATTGTTCCAGGATAAAAAGTAGCCTATGTGTTAATCCAGGGTTTAAGCTACCTCCACACCAAATTTCATGCAAATCATGCAAATCCGTTCAGCCGTTACAGAGTTGAACGAGAACAAACACACTTACAATAAAGAGTTATCTATCTATCTATCTTACATACTTACACACTTACACAACTTTCGCTGTTATAATATTAGTGTGATAGATAGTATGTATATAGATAGATAATCTATTTATTGTTCACAGCAGATTGTACATAGCTAGGACAGAAAAAAATACTTAAGTAACAACTAGCGGCGTGATTTCTGAAATGAATCGTGGGTTATTTCTTAGGACCTGTTACTTTTGCTGTGGACTAGATTGAACTAGGTTTTGCACGAGCTGCCTATAAATTTATCTATAATGTCAGTAGCTGGCCCTGATTTTAAGTCTAAAATGAGGTTATGTCGTAGGATTTTTAAAGGAATACACCATTAGACATGAATCTTAATTTAATCTATACATAATCTATTATTACAATATCATGTACTCACAATTGTATATTCCAATTAAGGTGCAACGTTTCGCTCAGCGCGCGAAATTCAAATTTTCTTGCGTTTTTTGTCAATTATAGCTTAATTACTCATCGAAGATTCATGAAAACTATTTTTGCGATAATAAATAGATTGTTTCGAGAAATTACACTAATCAAAAATTCAAGTTGAAAGCTAGTATAAGTACATTTCTCACTAAACCAGAAACCAAGATGAAAATCAGCTTATTGAGATTTGTAGCTAAACCAATGCTATCTAGGTGATCATTTTACCCGTAATTTCTTAAAACAACTTTTTTATTGGCGCAAAATTTGTTTCAATAAATCCACGATGAGTAATTAAGCTGTAATTGACAAAAAACGCAAGAAAATTTAAATTTCGCGCGATGTGCGAAACGTTGCACCTTAAAACTTAAGAGTTCTTGACGAGCAGCGCGTTGGAGTTCCGCCCGATTCCAAGTGTCGGTATCACCCGCACGGCCTCCCAAAACATTCCTCTACTACCCTCAACTTTTAGTCACCGTCGCATTATTGCAAAATATTGCGACGGTGGCGATAGCTGCGTTCAAGTTAGGTACTATTATAATTACTGTACATATCTATATCTATCTATTCTAACATTAATAAGGTGTTTTTTAATCGGCTAGGGAGTGGTTGTAAGGATGTTGATAGCAAACAACTTTTTAAACTTCACGATTAAGTTTGAAAAAGTGATAAGGAGTGTTACACAGTTTCATTGTAGTCCGTGATAGCATCAAAGAAAGTACAGCAAAATCCCAAATACTCGCTGACCGTAAACAATTACCCCACAATGTTCAATCAACTCCAATTAGGCGCAGCGGTTCAGTGGTTATAGCGATTGCTGACTGCAGGTTCCGTGCTCGGTCAGGTAAGGTAGGCGTGTCACTGTTTGCTTTTTGTTACAATTAAACGAGTTTGCGGCAATTAGTGTTATATAAGTTATTAGCTGTTACCCGCGACTTCGTTCGCGTGCAACACAAAAAAAAACCTATGACCGTCTCCTACCCTTAAGCTATATCTGTGCAAAAATTCAGGTCGATCTGTTAAGCCGTTTATCCGTGATAACGCGATAAGCACACAGACAGAGAGACAGATACATTCGCGTTTATAATATTAGTTAGGATAGCCCTTCTTTTTCGTAGTCGGGTAAAACATAAATCAGCATAATCTTCAGCCAGAAGAGGTCCGTCCACTATACTGAACAAAGAGTTACCATAATCCCAACTCTTGGTAGGCGTCCTGTCCTATGAAAGTATGTGGGAGTAACTCGGAGATATTCTGAGATGCTTTTACAGACCTATTTAACCGTTTTCCTTCTTAACCGACTTCAAAAAGGAAGGTTCTCATTCTACTGTATGTTTGTTACGCAATTACTCTGCCAATTATGAAATGATTTTGATGATTATTTTTTGATTTGGTAGGTCATACTTCAGAGGTGGTTCCATATACATTTTATCGAAATTAATTCAGCGCTTTTTTTGATAAAATCATTTTATGTATTCCCCGATTACGAGAATAATGATTCGTTTTTTGTTTTGTTTCAAACCAAATACGATACTTCCCATGTGGTACAGTTGTGGTCAGCTTGCTTATCCTCTAACTTTGAAACGCTCGTGATTCTGATTGCGAGAGCATGCCGTCTCACTCGTACCAACTTAGTCGCACTATGCGCGGTCCCGCTCGCACAACCCTCGCTATCGCTTCAGAGTTAAGGGATAAGCCCACTGGTCAGCATCTGATGATGGGATCCTGGAGAAATCGAGGGAAATCCTCAAAAATTAATGCGATTAAAGTCAACAAACCAGGGCGATTGAAGTCAATTGCACATTTTTTTTTAAAAACAATTATTCACTTTTGAAAATTTATTCAAAATTCAATCAGTATCTTCAATCTCATCAGTAATTTCTCAATGTCTCGAGAAACTCATATTTACCCTACTTTTCCCATATATGGTTATAAACAAGTTGTTGAAATGACTTAGCACTATTCCTTAGTATATATGTATTCTGAGAAAGTCCATTTAGATTTTTATCTCACTAAGGCTGGGTTGCACCATAATCCCAGTTAAATTTAATGTCATAGTAAAATTAACTGTAACTTTAACCTTTACCATAAATTTTAGCCAGCATGACTAAACCACCCGTCACTAACCATAGTTAAAATGGTGCAACACATTTTTCTGCTTAACGGGAGTTTTGCATTTTCTGTTTGACAAAGCCGTTTTCTGTTTGTTTGTTACTGTTTTGTATGATTATTGACATGTGGGACATAATTTAATTTAAATTTGTTTATTTTGGAAATAAATTGTTTTTTTATGTGTATTAAGGACCTTTATAGTCTCAATTAAATTATTTGAATTTACCTGCACTTATGACTGTAGTTTAAAGTAAACCTAGATAGTGCAACCCGGCCTTAGAAAAGATTAACTTCTGTATAACACGTGTGCTTTCAAGTGTCTCGAAAATAGCTTTTATTTTGTATGTTCAATTAATTATCTTTGCCAAGGAACTGTAGAGCATGTTTATAACAACGCTATAGTGCAAATTAGCACCGTGGCTTTACCCGCGTTGCATATACACCGATCCGACAGCTCCCGAAAACAGGAACTATTCAGTATTTGGTATAGGCGCCGCTTACCAAAGGCACACAATCATTCACCGACCTCGCCGGCGTGGTCGAAAAATCCTAGGATCTGTCCGAAGACCGATTAGTTTCTCTCCAAATAATCAAACAGATACAAACCAAACCGCTAGGGCCTCAGAGCACACCCCTTCCGGGGTGCCAGGGTCAGTTTGATATCCCCCTCCCGGGTGACGGCCCAAGCCGAGGTTCGTACCGCATTCGGCGCCCTTGCGCTAGTCAGCCTTACGCCGTAAAAAATAGTTTTAGGTCTCAACGCATTTTGCGTTCGCCAAAGTCCGGTTATAGCTGTAGAGGCCGTTATGTATAAAAAAAAGCATATTCACTGTAGTTTTTTCCCAGAAAAAAGTAGCTCATGTTTCTCTTCGGCCGTAAGGAACCGACGAGGACGAGGAAGGACGGGAAGGGCCCCGTCTTCTACCTCTTCTATGAATCCTCTCCATCCTATGGTTGCCTGGAAGAGATCGCTTTCAGCGATAAGGCCGCCAGTTGTTACACTACTTTTTAAAGTCTGTTTATAAATTATGTAAAATTTGTGTGAACAATAAAGAGTTAATCTATCTATCTATCTATCTATCTATCTATCTATCTATCTATCTATCTATCTATCTATCTATCTATCTATCTATCTATCTATCTATCTAAGGAAGTACTATTTTGCCGCCTATACAGTATATATATATACATTTTTATGCGGAGCTGTAGGATACATTATTCCAAGGTGGTAAGACTATATAATCTTGAAGAGAATACTATAAGCGACAAGGCCGCCAATTAGGAACCTATTCCGCAGTACTGCTTACTGTTAGTGCTGTCCATATTTTGTGTGGATTTTATGAGTTATCTATCTATTTACTACAAGCTGCGCCCCGCGGTTTTACCCGCTATTCTACAGAAACGGTTAAATTTTTCGGGATAAAGCCTATGTGTTAATCCAGGGAATTACCTACCTCTATACCAAATTTCATCAAAACCCGTTCAGCCGTGACAGATTCAACGGGAACAAACACACATACATACTTACAAACTTTTCTCATTTGTAATATTAGTGTGATGGTGCAGGCTTAAACTGTACTGTCATCATCATCATCACCAGCCAGAAGACGTCCACTGCTGAACATAGGCTCGAGAACGCCACACCGATCAACAACGGGCCACTTGCATCCACCGGTTGCCCGTGACTTCTCTCTTCTCTCTTCTCTTCTCTCGTCGGCCTGCCTACGCTGCGTCTTCCAGTGCGTGGTCGCCTCTCAAGAGCCTTTCTTGCCCACCGGTTACCGTTTTACACTACAGTGTTTCCGATGACACGTAAAATTGTAAGTTTCGTCTGTTTGTCTTATGCCTCTTCCAGACTAGCGTCTATCGCTCCGAATTATCGCGATATCCCCAATTAGATACTGGTCTCTGATTGGCGGGTATCGCTTCGTTGCGCGAAAATTCGGTATTCGGCCTGCAAGTTTGGGACCAGCATTATAACAACAACTGCTAAGCCATGCCAAAGGCCTAGGCGGCTTTAATGCTCTGACACTAGCGTTAATCACTCGGCCTATTCGACCTTATTTATTTTTACAAGACGACCAACTTTCCGTGCACTAAACATCCTGACACTGTCAAACTTAACATTCAAAGAATTGAGTTTCCGACAAATCGCCATAGCTTGAAAAATGCTTATAGTAAGTCAAATATGAGTCCAATAAAAAGTAAGTGAAACGACAGGAAGAGTGGTCAGTCTAGTCCACGCATAAAACCAACAAAACCGGTCCGAATTGACGCGGCGACGCTGTCGTAACTCAGACTTCACTCTGGAAGGAAACAGGCCGGTGAGATTTTTAAAGATAACAATCTAACAAGTATTATTATAGATTTCAGTTTCATTTTATCAAAAAAAATACATTTTTTTTTTGTTTTTTTTGTGGCTGTAGTGTTGTGTTGTTCTCCCTTACTACCTGTCGTACGATAGTATAATGATACCTACGCCTAATGTGTTTTTGGACATGTGCCGGAGGTAAGGATGGTAGCAGCTGTAACACAGGGTTTCCTAGTACGGCTGCTAACGAGGCACCGACAGTTTTTAACAATATGAAAGTGTCTACTACGAAACAAATTGTATTAAGAAATAACCTTAGGTTATAAGAATGTTAATATAAGTTTTGAAACGAAATGAATGAATTGAATTTTTACTAAAACAAATTTACAAACACTTTATACTAATCAATATTCTAAAATTAAAAAAAAAAAAAAAAAAAAAAAAAAAAATTTAAAATTTTCTAAAATAAAAGAGCTAAAAGTACAACCGAAATTGTTATAAAATAGCTGAAGCCCGCGAGGCTCGGCCTTCGGTCTCGCTAAGCTGTTCATACAAACCTTGTCCTCCCAATTACGAACACAACCAAAAATAAACCATCAAAATCGGTCCAGCCTTTCTCAAAATATAGTGGTATATAGTCAATAGCGTGACCAGGAGAAATAGGGGCTTATTTTTATATATATATCTAGATTCTTTACAGATAAAAAACAGAGCTCAGGTTACTATCTGCGGGCAGGGCACCCAAAAGGCTGGTGACGTTACCTCGTTGAATAGCAATGCTAATTCTCTGGCCGAGGTAAGAACCAGCCCTTTGGTCGTTTGTTCTTTCTATCAGCCGCTTAGAAAGATCTTTAAAGAGTGGCCATGCGCTTGGACCAACGACCCAATGTTTCTACCTGAAAAGGCAGAAATTAGTACGAAAATTGTATGGGTTTGCCTTTAGGTTCAAGTTGAACCTAAATTCAAATTAAATATAATAGTTTTAAGTTGTATATTTATTTATGATTATTTTTACTTCGAGTTTATTTTAATTTATTTACTATTTAATGTTATTTAAGTTATTGATATTGAATATAAAGGCACAACCCCGACACTCCATACTAATTTATAATTTCATAACCCAGTGATTTTGGCGAGAATACTACTAGCCGTACTGCTACGGTGCGTGGACAAATTTTAGTGTCGCTTCTCTACAGAGACAGTTGATTAGTATCCTTTGGTCTGGTGGGGAAGAACGGTTCTCGAGCGGCAACCAGGAACCTGAAGACGCAGCGTAGGTAGGCCTGCCAATAGGTGGACCGACGACCTTGTGAAAGTCGCGGGCAACCAGTAGATGCAAGTGGCCCGTTGTCGGTCGGTGTGGCGCTTTAAGGGGGAGGCCTATGTTCAGCAGTGGACGTCTTATGGCTGATGATAATGATGAAGGTTGGCTCAGAGCAAACCTCGTCCAAATTTCACCATTTAACTATTCTGTAGAATGGAAAGGCGCCATTGAGGAACGTCTTCCGCCGAGAACAATACCAGCAAATGAACGCTCTACTTATCTCGATGAATCGACACGGCTGGCTACACGGAGACGATTCAATAATGACTGAGATCTTGTTCTACGTGAGTGACATATGCGGTTTTACGAAGCGATACTAAATCAGAGTGACGATAAAAAAGTAATGAAACCTATCGCTTCGCTTCGCTCGTGTACGTAGGCAATTCAAACATCCCTCAAAAGCTCACAAATTAAATACCGTAACCAACCTTAATAACCTAAATAACCTTAAATTTTAACAACTTCATATCTTTAGGGGTTGTTTTACGAAAAATCTGTATGTGTTTATTTATTTCTTGTACTCTGTATACAAACAAATCGAGTTTCATTGGTGTAGTATGAAAAAAAATGAAACATACTGTAGCAATGATATTTTACTAAAGATAGGTTACTCCGCTGCAGTCTGTTTACAGCAACCAAAGAGTGCGAAAGAAGATGTGAAAAGTTAGAGAGTAAAAAAGATAGCTATAACGCAATCTGTAAGAAAGGAGAGAATCGCGGGTCATTTTAAGTGCGCTAAAATCGTATCTGTAGTAAAATATCATTGTACTGCAGCAATTTTTTTTACATGATGTTCGTTGTCACGTTGTTTTCTCGATTCAGTTTTGATGCGCGAGTCACATCGCATCGCGTAGCTACCGGTTACCTTCCTTCACTTAGGACAATGGAAAAGAGGTAAAGCACCTGTCTCACCACTGCCGGCAACAAAGCGACTGACTATCGACTATTCTCGCAGTACATTACAGTTGTCGTAGAAATCGAGAAATTAGAATATCAATCCTCAGTCAAATTTGTTGTCAATCGCCATCAAAACCATAGTAGCAACTTACGATCGCTTCAGTTGTATTAGAAAATGATAGATGGCCGGCGTGAATAACCATCAATCACGTTAATATTTACAATGACTATTGTTTGTCTTTGAAAATACTTAACGCAATGAAGTGCGTTATTTCTCCATCAATTCTTCTCTACCTCTATCTTTACAAAATCGGATATACAGTAGTTTAAAACGCATTCAAACGAGAATAAAACGACGCGCTAAGAATCGAAGTAAAGCTCGATTCATTATTCCCAGTAATAAAACGTCCCAGTATTCAAAAATGGATGTTGGGAATTTAAATTCCTAACGTCACCTCTAATGAAATGGTGGTGACGTAGGATTTTATTGTCATATTAAATTTATATTAAAACTTATACCTAGTTACGTATGTGTACCCACAATCATCTTTCAAAAGATTTAAACGATAAGGCAAAAATCATGATCATTTCCATGCTCTACAGATTATTACGCAAGTCTAAACAATATATTTCCATCCGTGTATTTACGACCAACCTCCCGAGAAAGCATAACGCAGGAGTTTGTGCCATCAGAAAGCGAACACCGTGACCACAGTACAGAATACAAACAGTAACGAAATTTGTCATTTTTCTTTTGTTTTAATTTTTATAAGTAAATTTTCTTTCAATACAAACAACCCACATACCAACCACACACAGCATTTACAAGCATTGTGCAAGCATTCTACAATGAGGCGTTATCCAAAAAAAAAAAGAAATCCTTGTTATAAAAGTACCCAATAGATGGCGTTAGATGTACCTTGAGTTTTTCCTGTCACTGTCAAGACAGAATAGACAAAAAAATGTACGTGTGCCTTTTTTTTTCTCGTGTTTTTTGGCTCGACATGTGTATTTAGACAATTTCAAGTAACGTAACTATGTATTTGACTTCATTTGAAATATTACAGTAGTTGACACTGGCTAAATACACAACGTGTGGAGCCAAAATTTACGATTTAAGAAATAAACATAAAACATTTCGACGGAAATGACAATGACAGGTAAAACGATAGGTCTGTTACGCCATCTAGTATCTAGTTAGCCATTTTAGAACTTTTTTTTTTTGGAAAACGCCTCATTAGCTATTGGCTAGATCAGTGATGGCCGCCTGAAAAGACTGATGACATTGAAAACCCACCTCGTACCACCGTATTATCAACCACGACCCGTCTGACAAGAGTGTTCGAGTAAGAAGAGAGAGATAAATAGACGCCTTGTGGGAGGATTTCCACCCTCTGAACTGTAGGTTGTGGAGTCGATACCCACCAAGGAAAAAAAAATTATGTGATGAATATGAATGTGTCTTTGTACTGTATTTACAAAAAAAAAGATTCTCACCAAGGACAAACATTTGTGTGATGAATGTGAATGTGTCTTTGTCTGTGTGTTTCTATGTACTCTAAGTATTTACAAAAAAAAGTATTTATGCATTCTATCAGTTATCTGGTTCCCATAGTACAAGCTTGCTTAGTTCGGGGCTAGATGGCACTGTGTGTGAAAAACGTCCACCAATATCGTGTGATATTGGTGGACGTTTTTCACTAGTAGTTACACTTACACTAGTGTTAGTGTAAGTGTAACTACACTTACACTTACACTTACACTAGTGTTAGTGTAAGTGTAACTACACAAGTTTGTGTGTAAGTGTGTTTGTTGCCGTTCAACTATGTAACGGCTGAACGGATTTGAATGAAATTTGGTATGGCGGTAGCTTACATCCTGGATTAACATATAGCAGTATAGCAGGTGAAACCGCGGGGCGCAGCTAGTTTTTTATAGATTGGTCTGGTAAAATCTAGTAACTTTACTAACTGCTTACATTTTCTGTCGCTTCTGCGCCAGCGCAACGAACCGGTCCACAGACACACCGATATGCATTAAAGACGTATTTAGTTAGACTTCGGACGACAACTCTCGCTTCCGGGAAGAGTGGCAACGAAACCATAATATTTATTTATTTATTGACCGAGCGAAGCGAAGGTCTCAGAGTTTACTGGGACAAATCGGCATTTGTATGTATGTTTGTATGTTTGTGTGTATATTTGCCCGATGATAACTTGCGAACCGTTGATCCGATCTTCATGAAATTTTGTAGGCAAGTAGTTCATTTCAATACAATTTTTAAGTTCGAATATGAGCTGAATCGGTCCAGGGGTTGTGAAGATATAGGGGTCGCGATGTCTCAGTTCGCCGCGAACTACTAGTTTATTTAATACTTTATTGCACACACATACAATATTTGGTTCAACAGGAGGACTTAATGCTAAAGCATTTTCTACCAGTCATCCCCGTGGTTGAAGAGAGGGAGATGTAGGCGTGCATCAAAAATCACGATTAACAATAAACTAAGAACATGAAAAAAAGGAAAAATAAATAATGACTATTGATAACTAGTAGTTCGCGCCGAACTGAGACCTCGCGATCACTATATCTTCACAACCCCTGGACCGATTCAGCTCATATTCGAACTTAAAAATTGTATTGAAATGAATTATCTGCTTACAAAATTTAATGAAGATCGGATCAACGGTTCGCAAGTTATCTTCGGACAAATATACACACAAACATACATACAAATGCCGATTTGTCCCAGTAAACTCTGAGACCTTCGCTTCGCTCGGTCAACAAATTAAAAGTTGACGAATATACTTAAGCACATATATATATTGCACGAGTTTTAAACAGATTGTATTTGTAAACAACTATTTTTACGATAGAACTTGCAGAGAGGCCTGCGCTACCTGGCTGCTACAACGCGCTTCGAAAAGTTGGTAAACTTCGAACAAATCGAGGTTCGCGATTTGCATAAGAATCATCATCATCATCAGCCAGAAGACGTCCACTGCTAAACATAGACCTCACCTTAAAACACACTGTAGCCACCGGTTGCCAGCGAATCTCACAACGCCGTCAGTCCACCTGGAAGGCCGAGTTCCGAGTGCGGGTTGGCGGATTCACATACGCCATTGAATTTGTTCTCCGGAAATATGCAGGTTTCCTCACGATCCCTCACCGAAAATCCAGTGACATTCAGATAATACGTATCAACATGCACGTACGCATAAAAATAATTATTAATGAAATTTTTGTTTTAATGAAACGGGAATACTCACGTTAAATTTAGTCGGTTATTCCGACTATAGTTTCGATCACATTCGGTGACCTTTATCAAGGAATGCTCAGCGAACACGCGCGCGACCTCGTCGTAAACTATAGTCGGAATAACCGACTCAATTTAGCTTGAGTATTCCCGTTTTATTAAAACAAAATGTATCAAAACCACGTCAGTTTTCATAGTAAAATTAATGATATTGTGTAAAGGAAGTTCAAGAGTTTTTTTTAATTTGGTTGGAATTTGAAAACAATTCACGTCCAGGGCCCCTATTCGGAGAAATGACATTTTTATCTCTCTCTCACTCACTCCCATTAAATTTTAAATTAGAGAGACAGTCACCGAGATAATCTCGAGCGCACAGGAATATGGTCCCAGTCCCTGAACGTTATATTTCCCTCAAAGTCGACTTTACTTGACTTCTCAGGTTTATGGCTTCAGCAACTTGTGTTAGGATTCCGCTACTGTCCGATAAATCGAATCGAATGAATCGAGATAATAAAGCACATTGTATCACATCACTAATAAAGCGTGATAATAAAGCACATATTTAGGCAAAAACAATGAATTGAATAAAGGTCACATCACACAGCAGCGTCGTTGACCCGACTACGTACGAACAAGGTACAAGTTCACGCGATGACCTTGCGTTGTTGCGCAACAGGGCATTAACTCGAAGAGGAAGTTAGAAAACGGCATATATTTGTATTGTTTAGAAAGTTTAATAATAGTGAGCGTGAGAATCGGGCTTTATAACCTGTTAATTAATTTGAATCGCCTCATGCTAATAAAAAAAAAAACGATACAAATAGAAAACTGATCGTGAAAATCGAACGGCTGAATAGATTTTTTTGAGTTATAGCTAAGAACACTCTAGATTGAGTGACCACAGACCACCACCACACTTCAACCACAGAGAGAAAAAGTAATAGAAGAGATTTTTTTCTCTTCTGTGCCTTCATCAAAAAAAAATATACTATATCAAAATTGGTTCATCCGTTTGGTAGCTACGACGTCACAGACAGATACAGAGATATCCAAGCTAAACTTAAAAAATCTCTCAGTTTGCGTCTGAGGTAAAGCATGGATGTTTAATTTTGTTTGACAATTTTTTTAAGTGCTTTTGCGAGGTGAAATAATGAAGCCACGAATCTGTTAATTAAGCTAAGCTAATCAAAATTTACATGAAACTAGAGTTTTCGTTCTTAGACATCATAGTGATAAGTTGCCTATTTACCCTTCTTGCCAAGAAAGAGAGTATTGTTTTTGAAGTGTAAGTAAGTATGTATGTTTGTGTACCTATGTGACTGTGGCAACATGGCTCGAACGTTTTTGACGAATAAGGTGTCGTTGGATTCCGTTTTATATTCAGAGTATCATATCGGCTTCTGCAGTCGGGTTTTCTGTTTTTTTTTTTACTCTGTACGACAACAGCTTTGTACATTGTTTATTTTTTTTCAAGCCACAGATTTGCTGTCAATATGTGTAAATATCGATGCCCCAGTGGCTACAGTACAGCTGCGGGCTGCCCATTCAAAGAGGTAGCGCAATTCTTATGCATGGCTCGAAGAACGCGTTCTTCGAATTTGGTAAGGCTATATACTCTAAGCAAATACGAACAATGCGCGCTACGAGCTTTTCAAAAGCATGACATGACCTCCTTGAATCGACAGCGTAGACTGCAAAATAGGTATAAATTGTCCAAATACCCAAAGCATAGATAAAATACAAAGTTTCTTTGCCCAAAGTCAAGGCGAAGCTACTCCAATCACTATAGATTATTATTATTACCCATTCAGAGACATCTATCGTAGTGGCTGGATATAAATAAACCTCTTTTGTGAAGAGACGCGGCAAGTTTCACTTTCATTCAGATAAGACTTGTTATTTAAAAGGTTTTTGTACGACGTATTCAACGGTGTAAAAGTTCTGATGAAAGAAAATTGCTTCTGATAGAACGAATAGTCTAAACAGATTTCGATAAAATTCAGAGGAGAATATTTTTTGACGGAAGAGCAATAGTTGCGATATTATTGGGATTGTCGATTGTACTTTGTTTACTTTTATTAGTTTAAAGAAATATTACTCACTCAACTTAATTAAATTTATTAAAATAATAAAATGTATTGAAAAATTTAAAAAATATTATTAGTTTCATCTTAAATTTATTATATACAGAATGTAAGCGAAACGCTCCCGAAGCTGAAATGCTATCTAAACACAACCGAATGCTAAAAACTATTGGCCCTTTATTTGATGTTTTTTGTGTTTTTTTTTTTTTTCATAGGGACAGTAAAGCGTACAAAACACAACATCACTCGGGATGGCTCTGATGCGCGGTTGTCGCTCAGTGACTTATAGCGTCAGCTGATATTTTATTTGCATTAACTCCCCAAAGCTGGTTGCATGAAAAATTTCACGTATTCTCGGTGGCTTAGTATCAGTAATGAGCCATTTTCCTTTTTGAAACATAATGTCCATATCCTTCTTCCAACATAGATGGCGTGGCAATATTTAAACAATATCCTTCAACTTTGACAGATATTGTTTTAAGAAGTCCGTCAGCTTTGACGGATAATGTTTATCGAAAGCCACGACATCTATTTTGGATGGAAGAAACTGAATGAAATGTCTAAAAGGAAAACGGCTCATTACTAGGGCCCTGTTCAGTAAGATAGTCAGACGTCGCTCCATGACATTACAAGTATGCTGCAAATGTCATCGAGCGTCGTCGGACGTCCTTACTGAACACGGCCCAGCACTATCACCAATCTTCATTTTCGGGAGCGTTTCCGTTACACCCGGTATAAAGTGTCACTAAGATGATGCGTTCGCACTGCTAGACAGATTAGGAAAAAAATCTTTATAACAAACGAGAATACTGCATAAATCAATATTCCAATAAATCGACGAAAGTAAAGCCATTAAATCAAAAGGCTCAGCCTCCAAAAAAATGCCGCCATATTTGGAAGTCTTCAGTGAAAGTGCTTGCGAAATGGCGACAATTTTCATAAAGACGCCGTGTGATTTACAATATGAAAGCCGATGAAAGTTATCGCATAATGGAGTGTCGTTCTCATGATGGATGACCGTTTGGAGTGCCTAATGAAATTGCATATGCAGTCAAGAGGCCTACTTGGGCTTCGACTACCATATATTTTTATGATAACTTTTAAAAAGCTCTATCAAGGTATGGCTTAGCGATATTTACGCAGAACCAACGCAAAGGGGAAAAACGAATCCTAACTAATATAATAATTCAGAGGAATATAGCCGCAGTCGAATCAGGGACCCTATTCCTGTGGGCTCGAGATTATCTCGGTCACTCTCACTCCCATTAAATTCTAAATTAGAGAGACAGTGACCGAGAAAATCTCGACCGCACAGGAATAGGGTCCCCAGACCTATAACGCTTCGAAGTATAAATATAAAAAAACGAGGAAAAAACTTTACTGTCAGTCGCAGGTAACAACTAGTCTATATATACTAGTAGTTCGCAGCGAACTGAGACATCGCGACCCCTATATCTTCACAACCCCTGGACCGATTCAGCTCATATTTGAACTTACAAATTGTATTGAAATGAACTACTTGCCTACAAAATTTCATGACGATCGGATCAACGGTTCGCAAGTTATCATCGGACAAATATACACACAAACATACAAATGCGGATTTGTCCCAGTAAACTCTGAGACCTTCGCTTCTCTCGGTCAATAACAGAAGAAGCCTTTTTCTAGGAAACCGCTTATAATAGAGACTTGAAATTTGAACCCATTTCGAACTACTCAAATGGTCTAGGTGAACAATACTATGAACGGGTTTTGCGAAATGCCACCTCTAAAGTGGTAAACCCCTTGGTTGGTTGGTATGTGTGTCAGTGTGCGTTACATGTGTTGGCAAAGTGAACCGAATTTCATTAACGGATTTCTCATTTCCTTCACGGCCGTTGACTTCATATCATGATGTTTCTATCTACACTACTATTACAAAGATAAGTATGTTACTGGTTGTTCGCAAGGAGGTTATCTTAAAGCGAATCGCGAATCTTGCGCTCCGCGCTCCTGCAACTGCCCCCGTAGTACGCTCCGCGCAATGATCCGAAGATCTGATCCTGGATCGCTTATTGCGATGATACACTTAATCGCGCGGCGATACGGTTCTTGCGTCGTCGGCTGAACCCAACAATCATCGCAGTAGCCACCTCACGGCACGGGCCCTGCAGGGCTAGCATGAGCACCAACCAACTACTCTTCATGTTGGGAAAAATTAAAGAATCGTACACAATCGTATCCGTGTTCTGTTCTTGCATAATGAAAAGATTTTGTCGCGTTGCGTATGCTAGCCCTGCTGGTCGATTTTAAGCTCGATACTAGCTAGTACTAGATACTAATACTATTATTATACATATATAATTTATAATAGTTATATAATATAATATATATATATAATTTCGTTCATAATCATCATCGTCATCATCATAATAGTTTTTTTATTCCAGGCAAATTAAGCATAACAATAGCACTTAGCCCATATGTTTTTTTTTTTTATGTTATTCTGTGACGAGACGAGCAAGTCGCTCACCTGATGTTAAGCGTCACGCTTGCCCATAACAGTTCAGTGCCACCCAGAATTTTGAACTTAACAGTTCAAAACAATGCGCGGCAATGCACTGCGCTCGTCACCCTGAGATGTTAGATGTTAAATCTCTGTATGCCCAGTAATTACGCTGGAAACAACCCTTCTATCCGGAAAAAAGTAATTCTACTACTACTGCTTGGCGGTTGAATAACTGGCAAAGGTGTGGTACTTCCCCAGGCGGACTCTGCAAGAGAGCCCTACCACTACAAAGTTAAGTTTACATTACATTATGAGCCAGAAGACGTCCACTGCTGAACATAGGCCTCCCCCTTAGACTGCCACACCGACCGACAATGTGCCACTTGCATACACCGGTTGCCCGCGACTTTCACAATGTCGTCGGTCCACCTTGTGGGAGGCCTGCCTACGCTCCGTCTTCCGGTTCGTGGAAGTTAAGTTTATATGATTGATATTTAGTTTAAATTAAATATTTCATATTCATAAGATTCTTAAAGCTTTGCTATGCACATATCTGCCTTGTCTTGCCTAAAAGACTTCAACGCGCTCGATGTACATTTTTCTTTCCATCGAAATGGTTCATGGTTTTTTATAAAATTTCTAGCTGAAACCTTAACAATAATTACTAGCTGATGCCCGCGAATTTGATTGTTTTTTTGTGGTTACCTACATTATACAAGAAATTATACTATACTTGCTGTTACCCGCGACTACGTTCGAGTGGCCCTACAAAAAAAAATTGCCTATGTCCGTCTCCGACCCTTATCTACACGCAAAAATTAAGATCGTTCCGTTCAGCCGTTTAGCCATGATAACGCGACAAACACCCAGACAGAGAGACAGAATTCCTTTCGCATTTATAATATTAGTTAGGATTATTGTTTTTACTAGTATTGTTACGGTTACAGATTTATTATTTACTAGTTGCGCCCCGCGGTTTTACCCGCTATTCTACAGAAACCGAATATTTTTCAGAGATAAAAAGTAGCCTATGCGTTAATCCAGGCTACAAACTACCGCCAAACCAAATTTCAATCAAATCCATTCAGCCGTTACAAAGTTGGATGGGAAGAAGCACACTTACATACTTACACACAAACTTTCGCATTTATAATATTAGTGTGAAGAATTTCATACTAAGCTAAACTAAAGCAATCTGACCAGACAAAATTATCTGTATTTCTGGTTTTTTTCATACGTGTGAAAAGGATGGCAATAATTTATGACCTCTCAAATTTAGTTTAGAAATTGTTACAACACAATCGACGTCACTATTGATAAGATCAAAACACCCTATAGATACCTATATCAATGCAACAAAACTTAGTTTTCGTTTTCACTTTGCAAAGTGACACAACACAACACAACAATGTAACAAAACATGAACTATTTTGACGTAAACTAAACAGAACTACGTTTGAATAGCAAGCATCCTATTATTCCGAATTCAGAGCAAGCCTTTACCTTAGGCGACGTTTCCACGGACGTAATTATCGCCACCGACGCTGAATGATATATTGTGTTTGGGCAACAGTTGTTGATTTATCAAGGAGTAATTTAGTATCAAGGTTGTGATAGGACGTGTATTTCACTTTTAATTAGACTTTACACAGAAAGTGGTGCCATCTCTATTTTTGATTTTTCATTGTATTTTTTTTCTTTCAATTCCGTTTATGTCCTCGGATTTCGTTCAGTGCTGGTACTGGTACTGGTACTAAGTAATTGAATTCCTATTTTATTTTTAAACTTAAGTTTCTAATTTTAATTTATTATTACAATTTTCTATTCTCGCTGCAATTATTTTCTTATTTTATTTCTTATTATTTCTAATTTTTTTTTTTTTTTTTTTTGCAACCAAATGAACTGTTATTCTGGAGTAAAAAGGAGATATATATGTATACTTTGTATACATCTAGATGTTCATATTCACCTTAACATTACGTACCTTCTATAACATTATATAGTAAATAAATTAAAATAAACTCTAAGTAAAAATAAATCATCATAAATATATATTTCTAATTTAATTTTTAGTTTAAGCTTCTTAGTAATATAACTATTAACTAAGGTTGTTACCAATTTTATTTATTTATTTTTCTCTATTAAGTTTACTATAAGTATAATTTATTCCACATACACATAAAAACACTGTTAGTCTGATAGTTATCTATTTAAATATGAGCGGGAAAAAACGCACGTGGAAACTAGCACGCTAAACTGACATAACACCAATTTGTACTACAATACAAAAGTTACAAAGTAAAGCGAGTAGAATCGTAATGAGAAGCATCCATTGACGCATTCATGAGAAGATTTCGACCTGGTGATGTAATTAGAAAACTGTGGTTACGAAATATGGGTGTCGTGGGATTCTCCCATTATCGGAGTCAAGGTTGGGCCATTGTATTAAGAAGTGCGTGTTTTTGAGCTCTGAAAAGAGCATTTCCCGAAGAAGAGAACCGCGAGAAAGACCGACGAAACATTCGTAACTGATTGTATATAATATTTTAAAGTATCATTTGTTACATAAGTCCCTTTCAGCTAAGCATACCCTTTCCTTATAGCCCTGTATAACTTAAAGATCGGAGACGGACATAGATTACTTTTTTTTTGGTCCACGCGAACAAAGTCGCTGGTAAGAGCAAATAAAAGAAAATTAAAAAAAGTTTTACTTTTCAAGTGTAATACGCTCAAAGTTAGGAAAAAAGCAGACAATATTTATTATATTGATATTGAGGTGATAACTTTTTTTTAAATTACTAATAAATTACAATAATACAGACAATTACAATAAGCTGTTCACTATTGCCTTAAAACCTATATTAGGCTTGTCTAGAGAATTAGATCTCGATAATATTAAAACAAAAAAACAATAATAGTTATTAGACCACTTAACCGGTTTGTGGTTAAAAACAATGTGTATTAGGTCTTTTATTTAATTTTTTATCTATCTTTTTGTTTTTGATTCTTGTGTACAATTTGTTTTTTTCCATAAATAAAAATTTGTCTATTGTCTATTTGTCTATTGTCTATAACATAATTACTTAAAATTAGTAGGTACAATAGGTAATGATATAATAAATACAATGAAATAAATTGTTTTCTTTTAGGCAAACGTGCTCCATACGCTGCATCTTTTAACATCAGACGTTATGGCAGTCAAACGCAAGCCTATAAATAGTTAAAAAAAAACACACAGGGTCTAATTTGATAAGCGCTGCGGGGCGAGCACGCAAAAACAGCTAATTATAATTCTAACTGGGGATGATAAGACCTGCACTGACTTCTCGATTGGGGTGTTTGGTGTATTGACCCCGCTGCCAGCCTACCCAAACCAGCCGAGCTTAAAATAAGGTAGCATGTCCTTGGGTCGCTGGCATACCTGTTCCACTCCTGTTTCGTCAGATGTTATTGGAGACTTGTTGTTGAATTTCTTGAAGAAGTTTCGCACAAAAACAGCTGTTGTAGGCAATAATAATAATAGCCCTTATAATACGCCACTGAATTGCGAGCATCTTCTTGAAATGTAGGGTAAAAAAATAAAAGTAATGGCTCTACTAGCGATAATAATCACACGTATTTTTTTTTTTTTTCTCTTTCCTCCTAAGAGGATTATGGCGTCGCACGTCTTATGCATTTGCCAGTGTCAAGTATACTCATATTTTTTCAAGTTTTGGTGAATATTGTCAAATAAGTCATAGTCACAGTCAAAGGCGAGCAAAGCAAGTCACGGTCAAGTCCAAGTCATGCCCCAGTAAAGTGGTGAAAACTTTACTAGAGCTTTCTATAGAGTTTTGGAAACAACACGAAAATTCACGTTTCACGATATTATACCATTCACCAACACTCGTGCATGTTCACGAACACTTAACGGGTAAAAATTCACTGTTTTTATACATTAACACTCGAAATAACACAAGTTTTGGAAAATAATAAAATGACGCGACATGATTTCTTCACGTTCCCGCCAAAACTCAATCACACGGTTTGGTAGTCACGATCTTTCGTCTGACAGGTTGACGGGTGCATCGACCTTTGGCGGAGTTTCTCAATTTGAGGTTCACGGCCCTCGTGATGAATGAGATTTAGAAATGAGATTTTACCACGGATCGAGTAAATTTGAATGTGGTATTAATACCGCTTTTTATACATAAATTTACATAAATACATACATTTTTAATAGACTCTTCGTGATATTGATTGCTTAAACTAACAATTTTGTTTTAGTAGTTTTTTTTAGTAGTTTTTTTTTTATTAATTTAGGTATCTACAGTTAGCTGTTATCCGCGATTTCGTTCGCGTGGTCCTACGAGCGGTCGTGCGTGGCGTAAAAAAAGTAACATATGTCCGTCTCCAACCCTTAACCTATATCTACAAAAAAACAGCTTGATCCGTTCAGCCATTTAGCCGTGATAACGCGACAAACACCCAGATAGAGAGACAGATAGAGGGTCAGATTCACATTCGAATTTATAGTATTATTATAATTATTATTAGATTAGTATTATTAACGCATTGTTTTCTTGTAGTAATCCGTGTCATCTTGATATATAAAACAAAGTCTTGTTTGTTCGAACACATATAACTCGAGTACGGCTCGACCGATTTTCATGTTCTTTGAATTGTCGAATTTGTCTCCGTCCCGAATAGCAGAATAACTATAGTTTAGCGAGTCCGAAGGCCGAGCTTTCATTGCGCCCGAAGTCGTGGGCATCAGCTAGTAGTTATATAAAAAATTGGGCTTGTTACACTATTTATAACCCAAGAATAGACTCATTTTTATGTCATTGATTTTTTTTAATTTGTCTCCGCCCCGAACAGCAGAAGAACTTGTAAAACATGATAATAAATCACAAGGTTTGTATGAGGAGCTTAGCGAGGTCGAAGTGCATTGCGTACGAAGTCGCGGGCATCAGCTAGTAGTGTGTAAATTAAACTGTAAAATCTATTATAGCCATAAAATAAGCCGTGATCTATCGAGCCCCAGAAATGAACCGAACTGGTGAAAGTACCACCTGACCGGTCATTTCACAGGCAGATATTTTGACTTTATAATCCGTTTATATGGTCCGGATCGTAGCGAAAGTGTTGAGAAGTTATTGAGCCCGAGGTTCTTATTAAAATCTTTCTTTTGCTTACAACCCAGGTATAAAAAACTGCGGAAGAAACATTTTGTTTTTCTCCATGTAAAAAACCTCTGGCTCTAGGGGCAATCATCATAAATCAACCTGCAGAGTTTCGAGCAGTTTTTTTAGAAGTGACTTAGTTAGATATTCGTTTTTTTAAATTCTAAGTGTATTTATCGTCGAAAATAAATTATTTCTATTTTTTTTTATTGCTTTGTTCAATAGAATAAACTCATTTATCATACTAATATTAATGCGAAAGTTTGTGTGTTTGTGAGTATGTAATTGTGTTTGTTCCCGTTCAACTCTGTAACGGCTGAATGGATTTGAATGGTATGGAGGTAGCTTACATCCTGGATTAACACATAGGCTACTTTTATCCTGGAAAAATATTCGGTTTCTGTAGAATAGCGGGAAAAAGGCAGGGCGCAGCTAGTTTAATATAATACGGACAGTTGAAACAAAGAATTTTGTACTCTGCCGGCAGCAAAAAATATTTTTATTTTAGTTTAGTCTAGTGGAACTTCCATGAGCACGACGTGGTCTCCAGTAATTGGGGGTGCACCCAGCTTGATGCCTATGTTTCATAATGTGAATGTAATGTGTAACTTCTGTTGGGGATCCATATTGTATAAAATAAAAACAAAAAATAAAATAAAGTTTACCAGCTTTAGAGACTTTGCTCACTTCGTTCACTCAGTCCATTAAGTACAAGTCTCAAATAAGTAAATTCACGAGAAAGCTAACTAAGCAAATTAACTATTATTCAGTCTGGCAATAAAAATATGAAATTGGTTTCTAATCAAATAAAATTGCCCTGCATAGATTATTAATCTGATATCCAAATCGTAGTGAAAGTGACAAAATTGGTCATTGGTGTTATGTAGATATAGGAATTTCCCTATCGATAGACTGACGTCTCACAGTTAAAGTTGGCTTAAAAGTGAAACTTTATTTGTGAAGATGTTATTCGATTTGATTAATTATACAAAGCCGAAAAAAAATTATCGAGTAGAGTCTACGAAATAAGATATATGTTTTTTTTTTAAAAGCAAAATACCCGATTGCCGATACCTGCTGCCTCGATCTTTGCCAGTTATTCAACCACCAAGTAGTAGTGTGCAAACATTACTGTGTTTCGTATTAAAGGGAAAGAAATTTAACATCTAATATCTCTGGGTGGAGATCGTGGTTTTGAGCTGTTGAAGTTCAGAGTAATGTTTGCACTGAACTGTTATGGGCAAGTGTGACACTTACATCAGGCGAGCGACTTGCTCGTCTCGTCACCAAGATCCAAAAAAAAAGACCAGAATTTGGACTTCAACAGTTTCAAACCATTCGCAGCAATGCACTGCGCTCGTCATCCTAAGTCATTAGATGTTAAATCTCTTTATACCCAGTAATTACGCTGGAAACATTGCCCTTCAATCCGGAGCAGAGTAATGCTTGCACACTACTGCTTGGCGGTTGAATAATTGGCAATAACTGACGAAGATGTCGTATTTCCCCAGGCGGATTCGGCAGAAGAGCCCTACCGCTACCTCATAGTAACCTTAACACATATTTTAACACCGGGACAGATAATTTCACGGTATTTACGTCGAAATAAAATCTTATCCGTTAGAAATCTAGGATACTTACATCCGCCAGAACTATGCTAGTGCAGTGTACAGCTTTCTCTGCATGAATACTGCATCGGCTCAATTTGCTCAGTTAGTTTAGTGACAGAGACTTACCCCCCGGTTACTCGTACTCGTGTTAACAAATAATATTAGTTTAAGGATGAAGTTTTTTTTTTTTAATTTGTTTATTCGTAATTACTGCACTGCAAAGCCACAGAGGACATACGAGTAAGGACATACTCTTTCAAGAATCTCGACAACAAGACTCCAATAGCATAACATCTGACGAAACAGGAGTGGAACAGTTGTGCCAGCGACCCAAGGCCGTGCTCCGTTACTTTAAGGAGCTGGGCTGGTTTGGGGCTGGCAGCGGGGTTAATGCACAAAACACCCTTAGCGGGATGTCAGTGCAGGTCCTATCGCCCCCTATTAGAATTAGAATGATCCGTAATTAAACATACATAGCATTTTTTCTGACGCTGCCAACTGGATAGCAGTTTGTAGGCAGAGTGCAACTCTCATTGTGAACATTGTCCTAAGTAGATACTATGTACGCGTAAGTGACTTCAGTAATTATAACTAAGTAGCAGGTATATTATTATCTAGGTTTCCTAATATTTATGAAATGATTAGTTATTATTTTACTGGAATATTTACGAAAATAGAACAGTTGAAGACAGCACATGCTCAACAGGTAACCAATGAGCGTTCAGTATTTGGTGTTGATACGAGTTTAGCAAACGTACGAGAAACCGGGGGTTAGCATGGTACAGAGTAGCAAATCTGATATGATAGAAATATGAATCTGATCTTTGAAAATTCAAGGTTATTCCACGAGTTATTTCAAGACGTAAGTACGGAGTCAGTATCTTGATTGAAGTTAATATATTTCATGTCCTGGCTAGCCTTGCGCCTACGCAGCACAGATTTGACGGGAGATTTCCTTTGCTTGTCGCAATGGGTATGTAGTACTTCAATCAAAGCATTGCATTAGAATCATTGTAGGAAAAAAAAAACTGTGCATTTAGATACTAGTAGTTCTACGTAGTAGTCTCTGGCAGTGGACCTCTCAAGCATAAACTTTTTTGCACAACTTAAATTCTACAATTTCACTGATTTTTTTGTCGTCGGCGATTTTTCATTGGTGAAATATTTCCTTCAAAACGGGGGAAGTTTTCTGTGGCGCCATCTAACGGCCGATTTTGATAATATTTGAAAGAAACATTCCGTACCCATTTTTAAACAAGAAATTGGTCAAGAGGTTGTCAAGATATAAGTCGTGAGGTCTCCCCGAACTAAGACCTCACGGACAGATGAAAGTAAATTTTGCCAGTTGAAGCAGAGACTTCGTTCGTTTCGATCGTAAAAAAAACTGATAAAAATGTTGAACACAAAATCTCAAAACAAGCATAGATAAAAAAAAAACATGTCGACACAGAGACGAGTTTCGTTCGTCTCCTTGAAAAGACTTCAACGCGCGGTTAAAAACAGCTTGGAAACAATTTATAAATATAACATTTAAAAATAGCAAGCTGGTCAACTGGACCGTTACCTTAACCCTTAACTGGGCCCGTACCGTGAGGTCCTTAATGCGATGATTGTTAGGTTCTACAGACGACACTGTGCGACCACGAACCGTATCCCCGTGCGATAAGGTGTATGGTCGCGCAGCGTTGTCGGCTGAGCCTAATAATCATCGCAATAAGCACCTCACGTTACGGGCCCTGGTCGTACGTCAGCTGGACCCGTCCCAATTGGACATTGTTTATGGCGTGACACTTACGATAATTGTTGATGTTTAAATCTCGTTCTTACGAATTGTAGTTACCTGTGAATGAAAAAATTATGTTAATATATTATCCGACAAGATAATGTACTGGATACGATAAGCGTGGACTAAAATATATTTTTAGTCATGACTGTCTGACTGCTGGGAAGAAGCTCTCTTCCTTTGTTCCACTTGTTTGCTCCAGCTTTTCGGTCCAGTCGCTGCAGTGTGTTTTAGCTATGTTTAACCAACTTCCAAAAAAAAAGAAGGAACTTCTCAAATCAACAGATTTTTTTTATTTTTTTTTATGTTTGTTACCTTAGAATTCCGTCATTTATAAGCCGAATTGTTTTTTTTAATTAATTTTCTGAGTGACTGGAAGATCATGTCACTCACCTGATGCTTAGCGTCACGCTTGCCCATAACAGTTTAGAGCCACCAAGGATGTTGAACTTCAATCGTACAAAACCATACGCGGCAATGCATTGCGCTCGTCACCCTTCGTTTATTTATTGTATAATAAACCTTCAGGGAGATATTGCCCTTCAATCCGGAACAACGTATTGTTTGCAGACTACTGATTGGCGGTTGAATAACTGGCGAAGGTGTGGTAATTCTCGAGCCAGACTCTGCAAAGTCTCGCAGAGTCCTATCACTACAAGCTGCCGACAGGCATTATGGCAGGTTAAAATTAAGTTAATTAGCATAGGCTGAGTGGCGAGCTCTGATTCCAGAGTTTTTAAGCCATCTAAAAGCCTCTGACATTACAGCATGACTCTGACATTGACTTAGCAGTTGTTGTTATAGAACAAACAACCGGACCTACAATTTAACGTGATACCCGAGCTGCGGTAGCGCTCAGTTGCAAATGCCACTCACAGTCACCCATCCGAAGATTGACCGTCCGTCCGTTAGTTAACATCGGTGATCGGCTACATACTTACATACTTACATTAAAATTAAATTGCATAACTGAAACGGATATTAATCTTTCACTTTCATTTATTCTAGTTTAATTTACTTAGTGTCTACGTAATTTGCTGTCTTAATCTTTATATTAAGTTGCATTTTTCAAAAGAATTGTCTAGAAAATTATGTAATGTAATATGAAATACGAGTTATATTTGTTTTTTAGTTATAAAAGCATCTAATTATATGCGTTTTGGGGTTAAAAGTTTTAAAGAACAATATTCACTTAAATTATTTTATGAAAAATAGGAAACCAAAATTTGATTGCATCAGTTATTTCGTAAGATGATTACTGGAGGGGGGCAATCCAGACCGATGAAATGGCTCTTACGTCAACTGGACCCGCTCGAACTGGACCCGCTTGTTTCTCCTGTAAATGTACCGAACATTTACAACTCGGCATATTATTTGTTTTTTTTTAAACCGCCGGCCAGGTGCTCGATTTTTGAATCGCTTTTTAAGTTGACTTAGTATGGAGGGCCCGGAGATAATTCATAACATAAATATAATATTGTTTTTGGTTTAATTTGCTAACGAGGAATCAATATTAAATTAAATTAAACAGTTTGGAGATACGGAACATAGAAAAAAACATCTGTGCTTGAGCCATAATACATTATCGTCGCCGACTCACTGCCGTAGGATCGACATTTGAAATATTCTCTAACTTAGCGCAAATAGAGACGATTGCATAATGTAAAATTTAGATTTGTTCCGGATAAGAATTTTGTTTAATTATTATATATTATTATGAGAGGTTGGTCTTATTGTACAGAAAGAAAAATCCTGTTATTAGTTATTTCTGGGTCAAATGCTAAATTGACTGGGCTATGTATAATTGTATATGTCAGACGAAAATATCATGCGAAATGACTGACTTTCGAACGAAATCCCAAAAAAAGTCGCATTTTTGAAATAATCTTATCGCAACGCAACGAGTGGTTTGAACAATTCGAATTGGCTTTCTATCAATAAACACAACATAAACATAATTACCAAGGAATAAAAGTACAAAAAAAAAAAAACTTAAAAGAGCTTGCAAGATATAACGAAACCACTAGAGATGTACTATATCTAATCTCTGGCTAATCTTCTACAGAGTGTATACAAAGAATTCCGAAAAACTGTTTGTTACAACTAAGATTTTTACTTTTATAATTTTGGCTTCTTTGTATGTTCTTTCTTATGTATGTTGAAATAAATTATCTTATCTTATTATCTATATCTACAACAGTTATCGGTGAGCCCCAAACTAAGCACTGGGCTTGTATCTTGGGGCTTGAGTGCGAAGTTACCAAGAGATATACAGTAAATGTAATGCAATAGAGATTGCACAAGCAAAATAAACTAGATAAGATATGACTATAAAACAAATCCAAAATGTAAAGTATAGTCAATAGGACATTTTTGTTCCGCAGTGGAAGTCTTCTGGCTATTGATGGTGACATTGATACACATTGTAACCAGCAGTGGGTGCAAGGCTGATAATGATGAGACTCATGAATGCAAATTTGAAAAGCACAACAATTAGCAGGTTGTACAGAATACATAATAGTTATGTCATTTATCAACTTAGTGCCACTGACTTCAATGTGGGCGTAAAAATACATTAAGCCTGTAGGTGCCTACTGCGTATATAAACATAATTAGAGATGCATGCCTACACACTGACATACTTCGGAATTAAACTATTCAAATAAATTAAAAGAACAAGGACGTAGCCTACACACCATGGTTTGAATTTCTATGAGTTAGTACTGCGAACAGTAGACCTCGCGACCACAAAGTTGTTTGAACGACCTCAGTTGTACAATTTCATAGATATTTTCGTAGTCAGCGATTTTTGATTTGATTATATTTCACCAAAATGGGGGAAATTTTAATAATATTTATAAATTCAATTTTCATACAATCATATTCGTCTCGGTCATAAAATTGATGGTCTAAATGGTACTCTGAGTTTTAGTTTTGGCTTAAATAACTCAGTGGAAGCTGCGCCCAATATTGCGTCGGGCAATTTATTGTAAACGTTCAACGTAGACGGACATAACTAATCAGTGTCTTGGTAATAAGCTTGTTTCTATACAAACTGTCCTTTGACAAATTACATAAAAAAAAAAAAAATTATCCATAATTATTTTATCAACATATTGTAATACATTTCTAGGGGGACCTCAAACTCGGCTAAGCCTGTATCTTGAGGCCCGGTGGAGATTTATTTATTTATGTGGATATGAAGCGCGCGCTTACAATTAAAAAATAAAATAAAAGTACACTAAAAATAAAAAATAAATAAATAGGAGGTAATTAAACTAAAATTACAATTAAATTTTAACATTAAATTATTAAAATTAAACAAAAACATTAAATAGTACACACAACAGGTTAACAACACACTACTGCAGGTTTTTATTATCAATGGCGAAGCTCCTGTTTGATCCGGTTTAATTCACGAATAATTTATTTATTTTAATATTAATTTCTTGTTTATATGGTTTTAACTTTATTCATTGTATCTTATTGGTCCTGACCGACTTGTAGCTTTGCTACCAATAAATATTTCATTTCATTTACACATTTTGTACATTTCCAAACAACTGTCAAAATCTATCAATGTTGCTAAACGCTTGACGTAATTTGTTTTAAATGTTAAATGGCATTAAAATTTGATTACAGGGCTGGGTCTGAAGTCATAAACCCTTGTGGTAAAGTCAAATTACAAATACTTTTTACCAAAGTACTGTTGGTGTAAAACTTTATTATTTCTCAACAAATCTCGCGCAGTATTACACATATTTCAACTTTATAACAGCCATAATCAAACATGGCGTTTCGTTATTTCACATTTAATTGTTTCTAAAATCATGGTAATCTGTAACCGTAACCACGCGTTGTTGCGTCAATAATAAAATAATAGATTTACGTGAAGTATTGCGTTTTGTTTTATTACTTTACACATAAAACTACTTCACAATATATGAACAAATAAGAAGCAAACATTAATAATGCAGTACAAGAAGATGCTTTTAAGAAGAAGAACTAGCCCGCACTAGCCCGTATCGTACGTGACGTCACAGGCCGGTCCCAACAGAACACCAGCGCTGATTGTTTACAATCAGCATTCTGCTGAGTTGGGATCGGGTTTGTGACAAAAATAGCGTAAATTCTTTATACTGTGTGTTTTATTTTTTAAATATTTTAATATGTATTTTTGTCATGAATAAAATTTTCTGTATTTCTGTATTTCTTTTGACTCTATATGGGAGAAAAGTTGAAGAGACTCCAGGTATTGCCCAAGAACATCAGATATACACATATCACATATAAACATACAAAATCACATAAACGTTATGATTACGATGTAATTAAACAGCTCTGCATATTCATTAATCGACCAAAACTAGTTCATAGTCCGGTAATTATGATTTTTGTAATCGGAAGTGCTTATGGTTATTGCATACCATACGAGTGCGTAATAAGGTATTTTCCTGTCAAACCAGATTTTAAAATATCGAAAAATTATTAATTTTTCGATATTTTAAAATCCGATTTTTAACCGAGCGAAGCGAAGTTCTCAGAGTTTACTGGGACAAATCGTCATTTGTATGTATGTTTCTGTTTGTGTGTATATTTGTCCGATGATAACTTGCGATCCGTTGATCCGATCTTCATGAAATTTTGTAGGCAAGTAGTTCATTTCAATAAAATTTTTAATTTCGAATATGAACTGAGTCGGTTCAGAGTTTGTGAAGATATGGAGGTCGCGAGGTCTCAGTTCGCCGCGAACTACTGCGGTTACTTTAGACATTCAACCGCTTGACCGATGTTTTTCAGCCCAATGAAGTGCAATAAAATGAAATGTCAGCACAATGAAGTGTGTGAATATTTCGTACCATAAACGTCTGTGTTTGTACCCATATAAAAAAAAAACTTTATTTAGAAATCATAATGAAGTGCGTGGAAATGTGGGTTTTTTTGTCTTTTTGTAGTGGTAGGACTCTTTTGCAGAAGTTCGCCTGGGGAAGTACCACAACTTTGCCAGTTATTCAACCGCCAAGCAGTAGTGTGGAAGCATTAATCTGTTCCGGATCGAAGGGCAATGTTTCCAGCGAAATTACTGGGCATACAGAGATTTAATCTCAGGGTGACGAGCGCAGTGCGGTGCCGCACAGAGTTTGGAACTGTGAAGTTCAAAATGTTGGGTGGCATTGAAATGTTATGGGTAAGCGTGACGCCTTAACATCAGGTGAGCGACTTGCTCGTCTCGTCAGTCTGTACCATAAAAAAAAAAAAACAATTTGCTTTTATTAGTACCTACTAAAACTAAATGGATGATTATTTTACACACACTCATTCTGTCGAACCTAATATTGAGTGTGTAAAACGCTCGTCATCAAAACTGCGTGTGAAATAATTTAATTATTACTCAAGCATAATAATTGACGATTTATTATGTACTGTAAATATTGTTATTTACAGTCCATAATAAATCTTTGACATATTAGTTGCGGCCTTACATTATTTACAACAAAATTCGTCACGCAATCCGCTTCTTACCACATAAATACTTTAAACTGCCGAGAGTAATACGAAAATCACGAGTCGTTTTAAAAACCGTGAAACAAACCGACCAAATTACGTTTTAGTTTGCGTAATTCAATTATCACGGTGAAACGAGACAATAGTAAACGCAAATCTAACCGAAACCGAAAAGAAAGTTACGTGGTTCGGGCAACCGGTCGCAAGCGAAAGTAAGATAAATATAATAAGAAAAAATAACTGGGCAAGTGCGAAGACTACGCGTAGTCATGGGTTCCGTAGTTAAAGTAAAAAGCACTTTATTCCAGCTAAGTCTTAAGTTCACAACAAAGATATAACAATGTTAAGATAGCCTTTGACTAGCCTTGTGGCTCAGTGGGAGGTATTACGCCTTCTGAGCTGTAGGTTGTGGTTCCATTTCCTCCTAGGACAAACATCTTTGTGATGAACATGGATGTTTGTTCTTTGTCTGGGTGTTTCTATGTATTCTATGTATGTATTTACAAAATAAAGTATATAATATGTATTCTATCAGTTATCTGGTTCCCATAGTACAGCGTTGCTTAGTTTGGGGCTAGATGTCGCTGTGTGTGAAAAATGTCCACCAAATATTTATAGCAAGAAAGAAGACAGGCAAGTGGCGAAAAGAAATCAAATTTACGATTTTCCAAACGTTCCCCAAACTAGGCAACAAAGCCTGTGTGTTGTGTGCCAATTGATCCAGTTCAGCACGAACATGATCCCAACTTTTGGTGGTCTTTGTTCATCATTTACCTGGATTCAGAGGAGAAATATCATTTGATAAAACACTAACGAGCGACGATATTTTTAGACATGGTTTCCTAGTGAACCACAAACTTCGCTTTTCTTTTATTTAAAGGTTGGGCGCAAATTCGAATTGACGATTTTTTACTACAAGGGGTTCTTTTATTTTATTTTATTTATTTGGGACAGTAAAAAAAGTATATATTAACTAAAACTAAAGCACTAAAAATTAATTATTAACTATGCCACCCACAGCACTATCAACCAATTACTAAACATAATCTTTGCCTGAAAACACAATCAAACCGGGACAAAATGATACATAGACACAATAAAAAAAACTATATTATATTATGTACTACAGATCTACATATCTATGCTGTTCCCCGGGAATGAACAAACTAAACAAACTTTCGCCTTATGGCTTACTTACAAAAACAAAATACAAACCCCCGAATACTGAAACGTTTGTTAACTTTGACAACACAAACAAACACATGCGTGCGCCCAAAGTGTTTAAGTATATTTTTTTTCAATATTTTTCTTTTTTTTGGCTATGACATCTGGTTTATTATTATATAAATTCAAAATTGTGTTACTTTCTTGATCGGGCATAATTTTAAATAACATTGTGTTCTTTTATTAGGAGAGGCCATCGGCTCCTAAAACACAGTTTCTAATTAGTTTAGGAGCCTTTGGATTCATTATACTGTCTGTACTTGTTTAATTTATGCAAAAATAAATGATTTATTATTATTATTAACTTTGACAACAGATTAATTCTAATACTGCCTTTGTCTGGCACTAAGCAAATGACAAAACAGCAATATACTTAATCTGTCGTCAAAGTTAACAAGCGTTTCAGTATTCGGGGGTACGGAACCCTAAAAGAGTGAATTCGGTAACAGCAGGCTCTTGTTGACTGTTTGGTAATAAGTATCTTTGGCTGTTTGTATTGATGGAATTCGAATTGCGTGAACGAAACTGTTTTATTTTTGTAGATGAGCCACGTCTCATGAAGTCAATCACTGAATTTCTGTTTGTAAATTAGCCTAAATCTACTTAATACATACAATCACACTAATATTATAAATGCGAAAGTTTGTGTGTAAGTATGTAAGTACGTAATTAGGTAAGTGTGTTTGTTCCTGTTCAACTCTGTAACGGCTGGACGGATTTGGATGAAATTTGGTATGGAGGTAGCTTGTTCCCTTTAATAACACGTAGACTTTTTATCCTGAAAATATTAACCGTTTCTGTAGACTATCGGATGAAACTGTGGGTCGCAGCTAGTATTTGGATATTCTTGATGTGCCGTAGGTATTGTAATGTTATCGATTTGTCTAGCACTATTAGTTATTAAAAGTTAAAAATTTGACAACTTTTGCGAGGAACATACAAAAACTAGCATTTTAGTTTGTTTTATTTATTTATTTATTTAATAGACACCAACATGATGTACGTCATTGTAACAAAGAAGGAGGCAAGCAATGGAAACAGGCTAAACGTCACCACAATTATAGGTGCAGACTACATGATACATATATTTTTAATTCACTAAAAACGATATTGATAAAAAAGTTTTTTTTTATTATTTATTGTGAATATTACAACGAAACTATTTTATTTAAAACAAATCGAAACTTATTAAACACCAAAACAAAAACCAAAATTAAAATAATTAATAAACTACTTACAGATAAAAACAAGCCCAAAACCCAAACCTTTACCCAAAAGGTGGCAACGAAACTTATTGTTTTTGTTCTAATTTTTTTTATCTCATAATATCACAACACAAACTTATCAATCTTAACAATCAAAAGTTTAAGCAGTTTTAGTTTATATGTATTTTGTTATTTAATGACAGCACTTCCCCGGTTGAAACACGTAACAATATATGAATGTTCAACAAAACAGTTGATCACTAAACAGGTAATTAAATCATGAATAACTAAACAGTTTTTTTTTCATTGACCTGTAGCTCCTCGGACTCCGGGGATCGTGCTCTTTGTCAACTTTTAAAACGTTTTGTCAACTATTACTAATTGACCGAGCGAAGCGAAGGTCTCAGAGTTTACTGGGAAAAATCGGCATTTGTATGTATGTTTGTGTTTGTGTGTATATTTGTCCGATGATAACTTGCGCACCGTTGATCCGATCTTCATGAAATTTTGTAGGCAAGTAGTTCATTTCAATACGATTTTTAAGTTCGAATATGAGCTGACTCGGTTTAGCGGTTGTGAAGATATAGGGGTCGCGAGGTCTCAGTTCGCCGCGAACTACTACTAAAAAGTAGTATAACGCATCGTGGGAATTCATGCCTCTGAGTATAGTATCGGTTCTTCGGGAGTTATGTACTGAAAATATGCCTCGAGATTACACGCGGCTAGTGAAATTGTCCTACTAGATGTGGCTACATGCTGTGCAATGCGGAAAGCATGGGTCGATGTACCACAGGTCTACGATCGGAATGCGCGCGTGTCCATTGTAGTACGAGATGTTGACTTACATACTTCCTTACGTACCCACTAGATTTTGACGTCTAATCGGTGTGCCAAGGGGTCTCATGTCAGAAATGTTTTTTTTTTTTTAAGGAACCCCCGAAAAGAATTCTTTAATAAAATTACAATCTAGCCTTAAGCAGGCTAATAAGTAATTTAAATCTAGCTTAAGCTTCTAGGTACTTAATGACTAAGAATGTGTCCAATAACACTTTATAGAAATTGAAAATTGAAAAATTGAAAAAGTTTTATTGGTGGTAACAAACGTTAAATATCAATAAATGAATGAAATAAATGAAATAAAGACAAAATTGATGAACTTTGGACATGTTATAGTACGGAGGCTGTGTGAGTTACGGAAATAGTGCTTATATCGGCATATCGGGCATCTCGGCACCAGCATAAATATACTAGACCTTGACGCAACGCGGTACTGAAACTCTGTCCGATATCATGTTGGAGTTTCCTATAAGGGACAAGCACTCTCTAGCTTTACAGAACTTTATAATCCGATTTAATTACTTTTTTCAGTATAGATGTAATTTTTGATCAAGCGAAGCGAAGGTCTCAGAGTTTACTGGGACAAATCGGCATTTGTATGTATGTTTGTGTGTATATTTGTCCGATGATAACTTGCGAACCGTTGATCCGATCTTCATGAAATTTTGTAGGCAAGTAGTTAATTTAAATACAATAAGTTCGAATATGAGCCGAATCGGTTCAGGGGTTGTGAAGATATAGGGGTCGCGAGGTCTCAGTTTGGCGTGAACTACTAGTTAATAATAGTTTGTATAGTAAAAAAATATTGGCCATCTACCCTATTGTCGTAAGCTGTGTGACAACGCACACGGCCGCCCCAGTGCGCTAGATGCGCGAATCGCGAAGCGCACGCGATACAATACACCAACACACCTATTTACATTGCCATACCGGGCCTTGCATAATGCACAATATTCTATACTAGCTGCATTCAAGGATTTTACCTGCGATTTCATATTTTCCGAGATAATTAATACCGATGTTACGTCCTGTTTAATCTACTCCAGTCCTAAGCACTGTGGCGGGAGACGTGGGTTTTAACAGAACGGCTACCCCATAGCACAATGAACCCTGTTAATATTTTGTCCGTATATAAAGACCTAGCTTGCCCGCACGGCTTCGCTCGCATAGGCTACAGTAATTTAAAAACCGAATTTCACCTCTTCAAGGGTTGTTTTTCGAAAAATCCTGAGACATGCCTTAGCTGTTAACCGCGACTTCGTTCGCGTTTTCTAAAAAAAAAAAAGTAGCCCATATCCGTCTCCTATACTCATTGTATATCTATGCAAAAATTCAGCTCGAGCCGTTCAGCCGTGATAACGCGACAAACACCCAGACAGAGAGACAGACAGGCTTAGCATGTTTTTTTTTTCATACATACTTTGGGGGTCCATTTTGTTTCTTTAGAGGTGGAATTTCGCAAAACCCATTATTATTGTGCATCTAGAGTATTTCAATAGTACTGGGATCAAATTTCACATCTCCATCATAAACGGTTTGGTCTGTACGTTGCCTAGAAAAGGACTTGTTCTTTTATAAATATTCCTTTGATTTCTATAAATATTTCTGAATATTTTCAATTGTAAAATATTCACACACTTAATTGTGCTAGATTGTGGCCACAATAAAGAAAAGCCTTCGAGTCTCGCACCATGCTATGTGCAATTGATGATTAAATTAATAAATAAATATTATTGGTGGACGTTTTCACACACAGCGCCATCTATCCCCAAACTAAGCAAGCTGATATAAAACTGATATAAAATACTTTTTTTTGTAAGTAAATATATGGAGTACATAGAAAAACCTAGACAAACAACAAACATCCATGTTCATCACACACATCTTTGTCCTGGGTGGGAATCGAACCCACAACCTACAACTTAGAAGGCGGACTCATATAGCTGACAGTTTATTATTTTCAAACTCCTACTCATTCATTTTGTATCTAATTGTCAAAAATTGACGAAAATACGCTAACTAGGCCTATGAAGGAAGCGGGTTCCTGTTTGGGTGTGAGTTGTGCGTGTCTGTTTTTGTTTCAAATTCAAATTCAAATTCAAATCATTTAATTCAGACTACAAAGGTCCATATTCACATAAAAAGAAATTCAATTACAATTAGAATACAAAATTAAATTATTAAATTAAATTATATTATATATATATATTGTCCTACATGTCAATAGTAACACACAACAGAAACAATTTCATGTTTCATGTTATTCATGATGCACAATTTCTGCATGAAGTTGTTAAACTAGTTTTAAGTACTTTTTGTCCTATGTACATCATTTCTGGTGAGAGGAGATGGCCTAAAGCCTAGCCTGTTAACCATAAAAAAAGTAAACTCACATGTTGTGAAATCGAGAAATAACCATTCACCTAATTTTATGGAGCTAATAAAGTCACTTATTACGATAAACATCCTAGATGTGAAATATACTAATCTCAAATCGACATTTATATGTAAATCTCACCCATATACCATATTATAAGCAATCCTTACTAATATCATACGTTGGTTTGTTTGTTCCTCGATCACAGCAACAGAGTAAGGATCAAAGTGATTTACTTGCTTGGTTTAATGAATAGACTGGAATGGAATGGTCTCTTGATAATCCAACTGTTATTTTTATGTAGTAGGTTAAGTTTAGGTAATTGTAGTTTTTTGTTTTAGAGTATAATTGTCATGTCACATAATTTCCATTATTGCACACCCCGTCATTTACAACTTCTACGATCCTCTCGATCCCAAGGTTGCCTGGAAGAGATCGCTTTCGGCGATAAGGCCGCCATGTTACACTAGTTATAAGGTTTTGTTTTCTGTCCTAGTTATGTACGATCTGGTGTGAACAATAAAGAGTTTTTCTATATATCTATCTATGTATTTTGATTAGTTAATTAAGGAGTGGAGTTTACTTATATCCCGGAAGAATGTACGGTCCTTGTCGAATTTTCCACGCGGGTGACGACGCGGCGCGCAGCTAGTGTAACTATAAAATTAAGCACCTTCACAATTATTCAAATAAGTTTCAATAAAAACACTTGTTCTACCGAAACTGTACCAATTATTAACTAATCTTACGCAACGCCAATCAATGCCAAATTAGAGCATGCTTTATATAATACCGGTTAATAGCAGTTACAGGCGATTTGAGGCTGTTACTACCAGTTTGTACCGCCCACTGGACATCAAACACTATATTAGTAGGTTCGGTTCCGGGTGCAGATTAGGTAAGAGTTACTACTTAGCATATTCGTTGTCAACTTTCTTGGTTTCAGCGAAAGTGGTGGGTCGATGACATATCGAGTGTAAGGACTGATAATAACTGTAATAGGAATATCTTATGTAACAATAGTCGGTCTTCGGCCTCGCAAATGCAGTAAATGTGACGCGTTTCATCATCATCATCAGCTAGAAGACTGAACAAAGGCCTCCTAGACTCCCTTCCTTAGACCGCCACACCACTCCAATGACCAGTCTAGTTAACAAAAGCTAGAGTCTTAAACATAGGGAAGAAGAAATAACCGAGGGCTAAAATTAAAACTATATAATAATACTAGCTGTTACTCGCGACTTCGTTCGCGTTTACCTACAAAAAAACAGTTCAGCCGTTTAGCCGTGATAACATCCAGACAGAGAGACAGATCGAGTTACATTCGCATTTATAATATCAGTTAGGATTAGGATCGTGGTAAAGTATTGTGTTTGCATTTAGTAAGACGTGTTTGAATTCATTTATCAAAAACAAGCAAAAATCATCGACACACGCACTCGTAACGCTGAATTCAAACACATCTTACTTAATGCAAGCACAATGCTTGCATTAAGGCGAGGTCCAATCGCAAAACAACAAAAAGTAGCATTTTTCAGTGCTTTGTTTGAAGTGACGAGATTACTTTATCAGGTGCAAATAATACTGCAGATAGAAAATAAAACTGAAATTACGTTTAACCGAATAAAATTTCAAAAATCCGTCTTAGTTACAAAATAAAAAAATCGCAAAATGACCCCCTCAAAAACCCTTCTGAAATCAAATGCTCTGAATTTTCAGCTTTAAGTACAAATTTTCTTTTCAAATTAAATATCCAGGCTAGTGGTTTATACGGCGAACCAGGTAGTTTTTTTATTTGATTTGTATATTTCCGATAATCAGCAAAAAAGCAATGAAAAACCACAATTTACCGTTTTCTCATCAAGTATGATATGCGATTTTCAACTTTAAACCTTAGAACTTTCAGCGGGACAATACTCATTTCAAATCACGATCAGTCCTCGCCGTGTTTGAATTCATTTATCAAAAACAAGCAAAAATCACCGCACTCGTAACGCTGAAAGATTAAAATCAACTCACGAAATGTCTAAAAAGAAAAGTATATTTCAAATTAAAATTCTTGTTATTGCAACATATCACAATTCAAAACTTACGTGACACGATCCTCCCATAAGTAAATTGCAAACTTTCGAAATAATATTAACAACACCTAGCGAAATAATTACCGGTATATGAAATAATGGCATTATTATTCGAATGCCATCCTAGTAATTGGGATGGTAATGACAATGGAATTATAATTTTCACTCAAAAAAACAAACAATTGCCTTTTTTAAGCGCTTTAAAAATAATGAAGAGTCAGGCTCTAAAAATTTACTTGATTTAATTTGTGATAATTATGTAATACTAGCTGTGCCCCGCGGTTTCACCCGCTATTCTATAGGAACGGTTACATTTTACAAAAAGATATGTAATACTAGCTGTGCCCCGCGGTTTCACCCGCTATTCTACAGGAACGGTTACATTTTACAAAAAATGTGTTAATAACAAATAGCCTATGTGTTAATCCAGGGAATAACCTACCTTCATAACAAATTTCATCCAAATCCGTTCAGCCGTTACAGAGTTAAACGGGAACAAACACATATATATACGTACCTACTTACATACTTACACGCCTACACACAAACTCTCGCTTTATAATATTAGTGTGATTTTTATAATATTTCGTTGTTTTGAAATTCAAACGATTTCTCGTTGCGTCGTTTTGGGCCTATATATTATTATATATATTTTGGGTCTATATGGGCCTCTTGATCAACTACTAATGATTTAATCGGTTACTGTAGACGTTAAATTTTAATTCATTGAAAACAGACGGTTAACTTAACCGCCTCGTTAAGCTTTTTTATTATCGGCCTTAAACACTATTATGAACTTTCTATATTTGATCAATGAATATTTATGTTATGAATATGATATATGGAACTATCTAAATATTATAACTATATATAGATTTAAAACCGTACCTTTATTAAATCTCCTCAAGAATTCCAAGGACTGCACCGTTTCAAGTCAATCACAAACGAAAATCCAAATCTCAGAAAAATTCAAAAACCTCTCCTCGTTGACTGAATCACATTTTCCGAGAGACAAAAATGGTTCATCATAACACTAAGGAACTTAACTAAATTGCAGTTAAGTTAGTTTTAAGTTCTCAAGTTACGTGCTTTCACTAAGGAGCCGGGGCGAACACTGGCCGGCAAGTAACGACTGTGTTGTAGATTAAGTTACTTGACTATCTCTTGCACAGGTGCGGAGTCAGGACAAGTGGATGGTCGAAGTGATATGTTAATCAATTGATTGGATATAAAGATAATTAATTCGTGTCATTGATTAATAATATTCAATTATACGTCGATAAAAGTTTTTTAATGCACGACGAATTAACGGAATATGGATGAAAATTGTGTAGAAGGGTTTTTACAGTGCCTAAAGTTTAGTACATATTTCGAGTTTTTGGAAATTGTCTTTACCTAATACATAGAAACTTAAACAAACTGGAACATTTGAACAGAACATTTGAACATTTGATCTTTAGAACAGAGCTTCTGGGTAATCTAACTGCTCGTTTTGTGGAGAATTAGTTTGGTTTTTTTATAGTATTTTGTTTAAACAAACAATTGTATTACCCAGAGGTCTAAAGATAATCCAAAAGCTCACGCCCTCTACCATTTGGCAGAGTATCTAGACTGACGACGAGCGTCAGTCAGAGATATTACACGTTAAATTATTAAATTGTAGTATTTCCAAAAAAAAAAAAACACTATCATAGTCAAATAAAAATATGTTAGTTTTGATAACTTATTTTAAAAATGTTCATGCTTTTGGTTTCAAGCGATAAAATGATTGTTGTTTCAATGAGTTCTATCAAAATTAAGGTTATCATAATGATTATTTATTTCTTTGTATGTTAAACAGCTAGAAACCCCAGAAAACTCGAAAACAAAACAATTTTTTAATTTAAATCATAAGGAAGTATAATTTTAGTACCATTGCCCCTTGAAAAAAGGGATTTATTCTTTGACGACAGCTCTTTCCTAGAGAATAAAATCATTTTGTATTTGTAACAAGCACGACTAATACGAATAACGCACAAAAAATGTGCTGAACGTACTTACTGGCTGGTTGAATGAAGGTATACCATTCATCATCATCATCTCAGCCACAGGACGTCCACTGCTGGACATAGGCCTCCCCCTTAGATTTCCACGAAGAGCGGATGGAAGCGGCTCGCATCCAGCGCGTCCCTGCGGTCTTTATCAGGGACCCTATTCGGAGAAATGACATTTTATCTCGGTCACTCTCACTCCCATTAAATTCTAAATTAGAGAGACAGTGACCGAGACAATCTCGAGCGCACAGGAATAGGGTCCCAGGTCGTCCGTCCACCTTGTGGGTGGACGTCCTACGCTGCGCTTGCCGGTACGTGGTCTCCATTCGAGAACCATTGAGGTATACCATTGAGCCAATTTAAATTTTTGACAGATACATCGCGTTAATTTTAGTTTTTGTTTTTTTTTTCTGTTATCGTGGTGTTAATTACTTTATATACTACATTTCATTTTCTCGCAGTCAATGGTAAAAAGTAAAATAAACAACTCGTGGTTTTTTTTAACTTGGTCCTTGTATCCCTCGCTCCGCTCAGGATTTTACTCTAGAATTCTTCGCTGCTCTCGGGATCCAACTTAGTCTCTTGAATTAAACTTTTTTCACTTGCTATACAATCTACTATGTGTGGGCTTTGAATATTTCGCATCCGATAATAATTACGATATGTATCAATTAAAATTATTTTCTTAGTTTATAGAGTCCGTCCCTGCCTTGTCGCACCTTTTTGACTAGGTAGATTGTTTTTTTAATCATAATTTATTTAATCTCCATGGGAAGAGTTTTTATACTTCCTGCGAAAAGAAAGGTTTGATTCTGATTAGATTCAAAAAACGGAAACTGTTTGATGAAGTTCTATTATAAATAACTTAGCAACCTGTTCGAAAACTATAGTGTTTGTCTGCCTCTAATGCTATGTGGATATTGCAGAGGAAATTTAAAAATCTACCCCAAAAAGGGTGAAACATACCCCAAAAGTTTGTATGGAATTAAAATATTTTTTCATGCCATCACCAATGAAAGTCGGTGTGTGCATACATAAGTTTTTGTGGAAAAAAAAAAACATTTTCCAGACAAGCTTTTATACAATCCGTTATTGGGTAGCTGATCAAAATGAGTTCAAACTCCATCAATCTACTATTAGTTACTGAGTTCCGTTCCACCTTCCGTCTCCATCATCAGATCAGCTCGCTCTCTTAATATAGTATTGTCATCGGAACTTGACAGATATGCAAAATTTCAACTCAATCGAACAAGGGGAACTGGGGCCTTATCCCGTAACACTGGTGGCGATGGTCTTTGTTTGCTATCCTGCTCGTTCGCATGGTGCGAGTAAGTTGGCGCGAGCGGGACGGCACGCGATGACCATTGCCACCAGAGTTACGGGATAAGGCCCCTGGTCTTAAATTCAGTGCAAGATTTGACGTTAACATACATGCACACATTGTAAGTTAAATAAAAGCATGTTTTTTTTTTGTTGAGTAATTTTGATATAGATTCCGCCATATTGGATTTAGTGTTATTCCGTATAGCCTACACGCGGAGTGTGAAGACGCATCGGAAGCCACTTATCATGTCAAAAATTATTTATTTATTTCATTACAACTATTTTTACAGGATAGTACCTAATACAATAGTAAAGTTATGTCAACATTTTTTTTATTTTTTTTATTATGAAAAAAATGTTTTATATTCATACAAGTGCTGCGTGAGAAACAACAGTTATCGCGACAATAAGGGAAGAATCTACAATTATTAAAAACTTAAAATCAATCCTATTTAAAATCATATAATTTTTTAAAATTACATAGTAATAATAAACAAAATAAACTAATCTAAAAGACCGCTATCAGTGGGAATTGTTCCCAAAATGGTGGCCCCATTACCACGTTGTATTTCAATACTCAGCCTTTTGTCGAAATAGAGGCCAGCATTTTGGTCACGTGTTGCTTCGACATTTTAAATATATAAGAAATTAGTCCAGAATTATAAATACATGCAATGTCAACTAAATTATACAATTATTATTATTATTATACAATCACCATTACTTATTATTATAATTTATCAATAACAATACCGCTTTTTTAAATTCTGAAATAGAACAGGTAATTAGGTCTATTGCCTCTGTAAATTACAGATACCAACACAGATAAGAGACGAGATAAACCCTAGAAAATGCCAAAAGAAGCTAAAACATTTATTAATAAAAAATGCTATTATAATATAGAAGAATTTTTTGGAGGACAATAATTTATAAATTTTAGTTATAAGTCGTATAAGTTTTCTGTATTATTCTGTATTTCTATATTTATTAATAGGTAGTTTTACTTTTTTAGTATGTAGGCAACAATACTGTTTGCAACACCCTATAACAGGGTATAATGTGTAATTTAGTACATTCTGAAAAATGTTACCATTACGCATTATGTGGCAATGTATACTTAAATAAATAAATAAATAAATCTGATAAGCGGGATAGATTAAAGGAAACATATGAACATACTTACATACATAGACTGTTAAACTCATAACCCTTCATTTTCGTTGTCGGGTAAAAATAAAGGCATGTCTCAGGATTTTTCGAAAATCGACCCCTGAAGAGGCAAAATGGGGGTTTGAAATAACTATAGTCTATGCGAGCGAAGCAGTTTGGGCAACTAACTATGACAGAGGCACAAGTATATGCTTATTTTCGTATATTAGCATCTCATTTCAGTTACGTAAAGATGACTTTCATACATACATAGACTGTTAAACTCATAACCCTTAATTTTCGTAGTCGGGTAAAAATAAAGGCATGTCTCAGGATTTTTCGAAAATCGACCCCTGAAGAGGCAAAATAGGGGTTTGAAATAACTATAGTCTATGCGAGCGAAGCAGTTTGGGCAACTAACTATGACAGAGGCACAAGCATATGCTTATTTTCGTATATTAGCATCTCATTTCAGTTACGTAAAGATGACTTTCTTCCACTTCTCGAATGTCAGGGTCCGCATTCCATTCCGCGAGCCTTCATCACCTGTCACGACCATTAAAATGTTCTATGGTCGGAGTAATGATGGAGTGCGGTCGGTTTGTTGGCGGTTTCTTTGAACATTGAACAATTGTATGCATGTACCTATTTGTATATGACATTCTATAATGTCTTCGGTGAGACGCATTCTACGTATTTACATATTTGAAACATAGGTGGTTAAAACATTTATTACATACATATTTACAATAAAATATAATAAACTACATAGCTACTTAAAATTAAAACAAGTTAAATTACATACAAAAATAAATAAATACAAAACCTTATCTACAAGCCCCTTGGTGGAGGGCAATGTCGTCAGTCCACCTAGTGGGGCCTGCCTTGGCTGCGTTGTCTAGTTCTTAGTCGCCACTCAAGAACCTTTCTTCCCCCCAGGTATCGGTTCTTCGAGCGACGTGACCTACCCATAGCCATTTCAACTTGCAAGCCCTTAGACCACGAAATGGTCCGCTCATCAGATCAGGCCAAGTATCTTGAAGTGACTATTGGTTAGGTTCAGCAAGCAGGTTGTTAGGGCAGCTGAACCTTTCAACCATCGAAATAAGCACGTTATACGGTCCGGGCCCTGCACGTCGTCACGATTTACATACATTACATTATCTCTAGAAGACGTCCACTGCTGAACATAGGCCTCCCCCTTAGACCGCCACACCGACCGACAATGTGCCACTTGCATCCACCGGCTGCCCGCGACTTTTACAATGTCGTAGGTCCACCTAGTGGGAGGCCTGCCTACGCTTCGTCTTCCGGCTCGTGGTCGCCACTCAAGAACCTTCCCCATCGGTTATCGGTCTCTCGAGTGATGTGGCCTGCCCATTGCCACTTCAGCTTGCAAACTCTGAAAGCTATATCGGTGACTTTAGTTCTTCGGCGAATATCCTTGTTTCGGATCTTATCGCGCAAAGAAACTCCGAGCATAGCTCTCTGCATTGCCCGCTGTGCGACTCTGAGTTTCACCAAAAGGCCAGTAGTCAAGGACCACGTTTCAGTTCCATATGTCATCACTGGCAACACACATTGGTTGAAGACCCTTGTCTTCAGGCACTGCGGGATTTTGGACGAGAAGATATCACGCAATTTCCCAAACGCTGCCCATCCGAGTTGGATTCTTCGGGCGACCTCTTTGTCGAAGTTGGACTTACCTAACTGGACAGTCATCACGTACGTCATCACTATATTGAGCATCTAATCAGCCAAATAATGCAATCTCCATACTACATTTTTCTCACGGAATTCATCACAAGAAATTACAAAGCAAGGCTCATTCAGGCTCGAAACATGTTTTCGAAGGTGAAAATTTCTGACGCAACCTCACTTAGCGAGATACTCGAGAGACCAGACATGGTTTCTACGAATGTGAAATGGACACTTGAGGCGAAAAGAACTGAGTTGTTAGGTCTAATCTTGAATGTACATCTACGACACCGATCATCATGTTGTTTTTTTTTACCGGGCAAGACTCTTTTACATTTACATTACATCATCAGCCAGAAGACGCCCACTGCTGACCATAGGCCTCCCCCTTAGACCGCCACACCGACCGACAATGTGCCACTTGCATTCACCGGTTTCCCAGACTTACACAATGTCGTCGGTCCACCTAGTGAAGGCTTGCCTACGCTTCGTCTTCCGGTTCGTGGTCGCCACTCAAGAACCTTTCTTCCTCACCGGTTAGCGGTTCCTTGAGTTATGTCATTTACTTTTCTGTATTAATTGATCTGAAACAACTCGTACTCAACCAACAACAACTTGCGCTTCAAATTGATATCGATACATTCGAATTCCCATTAATATAATTATACTCACACATATAATTTACACAAATATAATCAACTAGCTGCGCCCCGCAGTTTTATCCGCTATTCTGCCAAAACCAATTATTTTTCCACGATAAAAAGAAGCCTATGTGCTAATTCAGCGAATAAGCTACCTCCATACCGAATTTGATCCAAATCCGTTCAGCCGTTACAGAGTTGAACGGGAACAAACACACTTACATACTTACACACTTTACAAACTTTCGCATTTATAATATTAGTGTGATCTGTATTAATTGATCTGAAACAACTCATACTCAACCAACAACAACTTGCGCTTCAAATTCATATCGATACATTCGAAAACACATTAAAAGCTACTTCGCACATAAATAATCAATTCAAAGTTTGAAAGCCTACGTGAGCCTTCTCTTGCTAAATTCGCTAAAAAGTAAACACACGGGAACTTTCTTCGCCACACCCTGTGTCACGTCTGTTGCGTAACTTGGAGACATAATAGTACGCGGCGAGCAAGCCTGTGTGGAGCAGCAGTATAGTCAGCACCCGGATCGCCTTGACATTTCCGTACTATGTTATTTTTAACCGACTAAAAAAAATAATGAGGTACTCAAGTCGATTGTTTTTTTATTTTATTTACTTGGTGACGAGCCAAGCACGTCGCTCATCTGATGTTAAGCTTCACGCCTGCCCATAACAATTCAGTGCCATACAGAATTTTGAACTACAACAGTTCGAAACTATGAGCTTTTATAAGGTTTTGCGAAATTCTACCTGTAAGGGGGTGAAATGGACCCACAAAGTTTCTATGGAAAAAAAAAAATGCTACGTTAATGACATTCGGATTCGCAAAAGAAATTCGGATTAGGATTTATCGAAAATCAAACCAGAGGTAAGATGGGGTGTTTCATTTACCTTAGCTTTTGTGAGCGAAGCAGGCGGACAAACTAGTGTTCAACATAAGAAATAACTGATGGTGAAGAAAGGTTCTTTGCACATACCACGAATGGCGACCACGAACCAGAAGACGCAGCGTAGGCAGGCCTCCCACTAGATGGACCGAAAACATTGTGAATTCGGGCAAGGGAAGGCCTTTGTTCAGTAATCAGCAGTGGACATTGGTCCACTGCTGATTATCTGATGTCCCTTTCTCAACGCCGTATGCGTTCGCAAAAGTCCGGATAAATCTGTATGCCGGTAGCGGCCAACAGCATAGTCATTTAAAAAAAAAACAACCTATTCATAGAAACTATGCCGTCTATTCTGTTGTACCATTTTCTTAACTAAACTAAATTTGACAGCTTTAAAATCTCTCAGATATTATACTAAAATGAAAAGATGCAGTTAATTTTAGTACTGTCAAATTGGTTTAGTTTAGTGAGTGGTGCATCAGAATCGACACCATTGACACTAACAGTGAAAGTAGTTATCGACGACTTACTTAGTTTAAATACCATGGATTAGGTTAGCTAAAATTGAGAAACAGGGCCGTTATTAAAATAATAAATAATAATAATAAATAAATATAATAAAACATTTTTGCACACACGGTCATCTGACCCCAAACTAAGCAAAGCTTGTAATATTTCTGCCAGAGACTGATAGATACGTACATATATATTTTTAAATACATATATAAATAGATATTAACACCCAGACATAGAACAAACACAAATGTTCATCACATGAATGTTTGTCCTAGATGGGAATCGAACCCACACCCCCAAACACAGAAGGTAGGTTCACTACCAATTGAGCCACCGGGGCAGTCAAATATTAATGTACTATTAAATTACCTAAGTCCATGACCGAAAAAGCAAATTTAAACAGGTTTTTTTTGAAAGCAATCCGTTAATAATTAAGAGAAATAGTTATAACATAATTTAATATATCAGGACTTAACCACGCTAAAACTAGTTTATTTATATACATCGACGTTTCGGCCAAGTTTCAATGGCCGTGGTCACGAGCTGACTGAAGAATGCGGGTCGTCTCGGTGCGAAATGAGGGTGTTGGGATCTACCACTTATTTTGGTCTTGAAAAAACGTAGGGTTGTCACGACGGCACACAACACTGACTGTATAAACAGACTTCCCTGACACTGACCTGACGAAACGTCGAGGTACATAAAGAAACTAGTTTTAGCGTGGCTAAGTCCTTAAATTAAATTATGTGTTCGAATCGCGAAAGTTTAAAAGTTACATAAGAGAATAGTGCCAATGAAATTCTCGGTATCCTCATTTTTGTAGGAACAACGAACGGAGTAACATAATGTCCTAATATTATTGAATAATTCAAATATTGGCTAATTCAAATTAGATTGTAATAATAACTTAAATAACATTAAAAAGTAAATAAATTGCAATAGACTTTTTGGTTTAATAAAACGGGAATACTCACGTTAAATTGAGTCGGTTATTCCGACTATAGTTTCGATCACATTCGGCAGCTTTAAAATTATTGCCCTTCTTTTCTCAGATATTAAACTAAAATGAAAAGATGCAGTTAATTTTAGTAGTGTCAAATTGGTTTAGTTTAGTGAGTGGTGCATCAGAATCGACACCATTGACACTAACAGTGAAAGTAGTTATCGACGACTTACTTAGTTTAAATACCATGGATTAGGTTAGCTAAAGTTGAGACACAGGGCCGTTATTAAAATATTAATGTACAATAAATTACCTAATACTCACGTTAAATTGAGTCGGTTATTCCGACTATAGTTTCGATCACATTCGGTGACCTTTATCAAGGAATGCTCAGAGAGCACGCGCGATCTCGTCTTGCCTTGCACCGAATGTGATCGAAACTATAGTCGGAATAACCGACTCAATTTAACGTGAGTATTCCCGTTTTGTTAAAACAAAATGTATCAAAACCACGTCAGTTTTCATAGTAAAATTGAAATAGACCTAAGTAAAAATAAAACATAAATATATATACAACTTAAAACTATATTATTATTTAATAATTCAAATATTTAATTCGTTTGCATAATTTAATTTAACTCTAAACTTAAGTTTTTGTTTGTATAATTTATAATATTTGAAGATATTAATGGCCAATAAATATTTATTATTTCACAAAAAGAATTAAAAAAGTTAGTAGAAGAATTAGAAGACGTCCATTTCTAATCAAAAAGTTTAAAAACGATTCTGGCACAAAAGGCTCATATAAGTGCCATAATCCCCACGCTGGCAGGCCTTTAGACCCACCAGGGAAGCCAAGTGGACAAGCAAACTTTTATTATTCCTTTTTTAGTTTATTGTGATTTATATATTGTGATAGAATTATTTTGATAATTATTCATTTTATGGTAGAATTTTTTTCTTCTATTGGTGAAACGACCGGTTTTTTTTCGTACTTATCATATTGGTAGGACAAATAGTAGAGCAGATAGTAAGTGCCCTAAATTCTTACTCAATGAACCCGTTTAATGCGGTTGGGGAACACTATATCAGAAAAGAAAATTAAAAAAAAAGCGGTAATTGGTAGTTGGTAATTTGAGACTCACTAAATAAAAATTGTATTTTTATGATCAGACATGACGTCCATGCGCAGGTAAAGGGTTAAAACAGTCACTTACGTGTACTTAGCAAGTGATTAGAGATTTGACATTGTTACAGCGAGAGATACAAAGCTTTTCACAACACCATCATTTAACCGTATTAGAGTGAAGCAAGGGAATAAGAGTGTAAGTACTTACACTATAGAAGTTTTACTTTCATCTTGCCTGCGGGCATGAAAGCTACTACCAATCAGAATATTAGTAGGGTGACCATGCGTGGACTGGAAAAGATAAGGAACGGATTGCCTTTATTTATTTATTTATTTCATTAGTACGGTATTAAACCAGTTACACTAACTACATTACAATTAGATACAAAAAAGCGTTAAGAATTAAACATTAAATAATAACAATTATATAAAAATCCACGTCAAAAAAAGTAGTCTTATTGATGAAAATACATATTAAATGTCAAATATAAAATAAGAATGCCTTGGCCGCAGTAAGGGATTGTTCATTTAATACGTAAGACAATTTTAACCACTTTCTGACCCCCATTCCCCCTACGTAAGAATATTACGTATTCACCCCCCCCCTTCAATCTTACGTAAGATCAATACCTACCAAAATTTCAAAGAAAAAGCAGCAAAAATATAAAAGGCGTGGGTTTGTGTTGAAAAAAGTAATATTAAATCAATGTTTTAATATTAAAAGGTATTTTGCCGCTACGACCCGCGCCAGTGCGTGATTGGGCCATATCCACCACGCTGGCCCAGGCGGGTTGGCGGATTCACATCTCCATCGAATTTCTTCTTTCGGAAATTTGCAGGTTTCCTCAAGATTTTTCGCGTGAGTTTTGAAATTATTATTTTTGTTTCATTTTGTCAAAGAACAATCCTGTATTGTTTATCTAAGCTTAAGATCTTACTTAAGAATTATCTGGACCTCTCCCCTCCAATGTAAGAAAAAAAAAGATTTGTTTCGACCTCCTCCCCCTAAATCCTCTTACGTAATTAATGAACAGCACCTGATTGTGAGCTGATGAAAGCGTGGTCAGTGTGGCATATTGTGTGGCTTAGTCACGGCTAAATTAGGCTTTTTGCTACTCGTGTAAATATATACTTAAATAAAAGATGGATTAAAAATAAAAAAATGAATATTTTTTCAAAATGTACGAAAAAATAACTCGCGCACCTACCTCGGGTTGCCAACCACAACTCATTTTTTTCCATTCTCGTTAGCGCGAGTCTGACACGCGGTTAGACGGTTTTTTGAATTTGTTGCTAAAATACAGGATATGATACATAATATACGGAAATTTCAAGTTTATAGCTAGTTTAGTTTTTGAGATAGACACCATAACAAAAGAAATTAAAAGTTACAACTTTGACGGACCCCCATGTCTTTATTTTTGAAGATAACAATATATCGAAATGAAATTGTACACACCTTAACAAGATTTAGAGAACGATAACATTTTTTGGTGCCCTTTCTGTGTAGTTTTTCCATTTTTTAAATTCATTTTTCGGTCATCATTTTACACATTATACCAAAATTTCAAGACTGTAACTTATGCCGTTTGGGAGCTAGAGACATAAGACGTTACTGATTGTGATAGTGAAGCTCGAGAGAGACCGCGCATTGAGCGAGTAAGTTTGTAAGAGCGGGATAACATACTCTCACAATCAGAATCACTAGCGTACGTAATAAGAATCAAAGGATACTGGTAGTATAATAAAAATTAATACTTACTGATATCCACTAAATATTAATAAGTATGGTCAACCTACACTCACTTGCTTACACCTGATGCAATATCCCAGTAATTCTATAATACAACGTAACCAAATATAGGTAATTGTACCGTAGTTAATTCATTAGGTAAGAGATATAATGAGAGCTATTCGAAATATTACTTAATCTATACCAAGACGTGTAACATTGAGAAGATCAGTTAAATATGCGTTGAGCCTTGTTTGGACTACGCGAGTATTTTAGTCGAGTTGCGTGTAAGTATTTTATTTTTGGCGCCATTTTGAAAAAACCATATCGCCTTTTTGTGTTTTCAAAAAAATATTATTATCTTTCGCAGTGATCTTATGTGGCGGTCGGGTCGAGGAATGTAAGTACACCTAGTCTGGAATGGAACTGGCTCTCAAAATGAGGTTTCCGGAATACATAGTTAGGTGCCAGGTTGCCAAAATAAATAAAAAATAATTAATAACGTTCTTGGGACTTCACTTCGAGATCGAGACGATTAAAGACTGGAGATATGACAAATTGATGTCGATTTCGAGATTTCAATCTCGACTGTCTCTCGTCTCGATTGCATCCGACCACTCGATGTATCTCGCACGATAGCCATAGCGTTGAGAATAAGAAATCTCGAAGTTCGACATTTTTTTCGAGACGAGATAGAATCTTAGCTTTTGAAAATAGTGTCCTGAATATCGTTAAAAAATAATATTTAAAAAACTTGAGTATATTACTAAAACAGTCCGAATTAGGCTTAAGGTTTTAGTCCTTAGTCTAGTTAGTGATGGTTATAATATAATAGATTTAGTAATAATGGGCTGTGATCAGTGCATTGAAATCGTTAAAACCGGAGTAATAAAAAATATGAGGTAATAATAATTAGAGAATTTACTAAGTTCTGAAATTGTGGGGGAAATAAATAATTTACATACTGTAGTTTTATAGATCGTTGAAAGATACTTACATTTAGAATTTGAGTTGAATCGGTCGGTTTTGCGAAGTTACAGGGATTGCGAGGTCTCAGTTCGACACGAACTACTAGTTGACAGAGCGAAGCGAAGGCCTCCGAATCCACGGCATCAAGTCGGCGTTTGCATATACAAATAAATGGTTGTATACAGGGTTTGAAGGAAAGGGTATGCTAAGCCGCAAAGGGCTCATAGTACTGAACAACTTTTACTATGGGACCAACCCTGAAATCGAGAAAATTTACTGCTGTTCCATAGAAAAATGACAATGACACTCGACCAAATATATGGAACACCAATTTTTTTTTCGCGATTTCGAGGTTGGTCCCGTAGTAAAAGTTGTTCACAATCATGAGTACTATGAGCCCCTTTCGGCTTACCATACCCTTTCCTTATAACCCTGTATTGTTTATTTATCCGACGAATACTAGCGAACCGTTGATCTCGTTGATGTCGAGAGTGTCGAGAGAGAGTTTCGAGATTACAATCTCCACTATCTCTCGTCTCGATTGCCTCCGACCACTCGAAGTGTCTCGAACGCTAACCATCGTGAATATCTCGAAAAACAGCGTTAAGAATAAGAGAAATCTCGAAGTTCTAAATTTTTTTCGAATCTCAGCTCAATAGATCTTATGACAATAGGGATCCAGGGGCTGCGAGAAGTCGCGTGATCTCAGTTCGACGCAAACTACTAGTTGTAAGAAACGATCTATACACAGCATTCGTATACCCAGGTAGGTAAGTACCTATGTTATTAGACTGTCGAGTAATTCGTGTTATACTGAAACATAGAGTAGGTTTACGCTCTAGTTTGAAAGCTCGCCCCCGACCACCTTGACACCCATGTGCTCTATGGCTCTATGATGTATTCTACATTTTGCAACGGCAGCTGTACTGTTAGGCCCCAATTGTACGAAGCAAGCGATTCGAAAAAAAATAACAAAAATCGGAGTTAGAAACTAGAACTAGAAGAAATAGGGAGTGGTACTCGGTATGTCCGTCTATTTTTACCGCTTGGATTGGTACTCTGAATGTCCGTCTATTTTTTTACCACTTGGATTGGTACTCTGTATGTCCGTCTATTTTTTTACCACTTGAATTGGTACTCTGTATGTCCGTTTGTCCGTCAATTTTTTTACCACTTGGATTGGTACTCTGTATGTCCGTCTATTTTTACCGCTTGGATTGGTACTCTGAATGTCCGACTATTTTTTTACCACTTGGATTGGTACTCTGTATGTCCGTCTATTTTTTTACTACTTGGATTGGTACTCTGTATGTCCGTCTATTTTTTTTTACCACGGATTGGTACTCTGTATGTCCGTCTACTTTTTTACCACTTGGATTGGTACTCTGTATGTCCGTCTATTTTTTTACCACTTGGATTGGTACTCTGTATGTCCGTCTATTTTTTTTACCACGGATTGGTACTCTGTATGTCCGTCTACTTTTTTACCACTTGGATTGGTACTCTGTATGTCCATCTATATTTTCATGAAAAAACAATCAATATGTTTTGTGACATATAAACGAAAATTACAAACTTTAAAACATAAATACCATGTTTTTAGACCATGATTTAGATAATTTTTTTTTAAATTCGGGTCGCCCGCCGTCGCACCGATATATACCAGTGGAGTGGTACTCTGTATGTAGAGTTGGGGCCCAGTAGAGGCTATCATAACTATGCCTACTGTATTGTGTAGGTAGAGCAAGCCGTGGGATTTCGAAGATGTTGAAAGATGCTCAGGCATGCGCCAGGTGTACAATTATGAAGTATGGTGGTTACCATTTTTGGGGCGCATTTGGAATGTTTATGGAATGTAAGCAGACTTCGTGCGAGATTAGCTGCGGTCGCTGAATATGGCGTGGCAATTAGCAGGCGAAATTGCTTGCTGTTACATAATTATGTTTTCATATGTCTCAAGTACATGTAACAGTAGCTCGTCCAGTAGTGGACATGTAAAGTGGACTTGCTTGCATTAGACGGGCCCCGTATCAAAATTTGTTGGGTAACAAAAGGGTAAAGATTTTTACAAAAGGAATAACGTTCGGGGCCCTTGTAGCCCAGGGACCCCGTATCACCCTCGCATCGTAGAGGTGAGAGCTAAATATTAGAGAATGCTTATATTCAATAATGAGAATAAAGAGAATTCTTTCTATTTAAAATCGTGTTTTGAATGGAGATTATCCTTCTTCGCTACATTAGGGCTTATTCTTAACGTCCCCAAATATCGTCCCCACCAGAGAGGACGTTGGGAATTTAAAATCCTAATGTCCCCCTCACCTTGCCGCTGTCGATGGCAAGCAATGCTCCCAGCATTTCCCGGGAGTGTTGCCTGAGGCAAATTGCTAGGTGGATGTACCGATGCGTTCCTATGGAGAAACCGGTGCCGCGGGAGCTTTTGTGGGCATATTACCACATAATAAGTACGGATGCTCCCCAATGCAGCTGGGTACTTTAATCAATCGACTTCATCATCATCATCATCAGCCAGAAGAAGTCCACTGCTACACAAAGAAAAGGGGAGGTTGCCATCTTGCCATAATTCCCACGCTTGGCAGGCGGCTTGAGGATCGCAGGACGCTCACCGTTTACTAAGAGTACGCTGCTGCCCGTCCTCCCGTGGTTCTGGTCGCAGATTCAGGACATTCTCAGGTACCGAAGGTAAGGTCGCGGGCAACCGGTGGATGCAAGTGGCACGTTGTCTGTCGGTGTGGCGCTCTAAGGGGGAGGCCTATGTTCAGCAGTGGACGTCTTCTGGCTGATGATGATGATGAAGGTAAGATAAAGGTGTCAAATGTAGCGTAATAGAGACATGAGGTAACGATTATAGAGGCGTGTAGTTACGTGAGGTTCACACTATACGATACGTGATATCCATAGTGCATTGCGACAAAGTTATTTATGCAGGTGGCCAAATAAAGGAATTATCATTTTCAAAGGCTGGTTGGCAATTTTTGTTCGGAACAGGCAGTTTTGTAAGGAAAATACGATGTTGGCGCACTCATTTAACTCGCAGATACTTATGACGAGTAATGTGAAGTGATACGGCAGGTATTCAAGGCACGATACGAGCTACAAGTTGACACAAATTGTGTTAACTGCATAATGCCTAAATGCCTACTTACCACGCCTACCATGAAAGAGTATTTGTGAAATTGTGCGCAAAAAAAATAGAACCCTACTCGCCTTGGTTAAATTAAAATTGAACCTTGTTCCGGAAGAAGTCTTTGAATTTATATGAGATACCTCGTCGCCTTTTATTATTATAGAAAGTAATGAAGTTAATAAATCTAATGTGGCAAAAATAGCATTGGTACAGTTGTCACCTCCTATGACCAATAGTGGTACTAAAATGTATAATGCCATCTAGGGTCAAATAGTCACACGATATTTATAGCGCCATCTATGACTGACTAGCGGTATGTTGAACTATTTATAATCACGCCATCTATGACTTCTTCATGTACTATTTATAAAGCGCTTTCTGCGGACGAGTAGTTGTACTAGTTTGCGTTTATGCTGTTTACAATTAAAAATATTGTTCTATTCCAGTTATAGATGGCGCCATTTTATATTCACGTGTCGGTATTTTCGGATCCCATCTTTCGAAGACATCAACATTTTTGAAGAAGTTAAAAAATCTTTATTAAAATGTTTTACAGCATTTTCTGTGTTTTTTCTATACTGGCGTAGGAGAAAGGAATAAAATTAGAAGAAAAATAGGGTACCTATATTTTATTTGACAGTTCTCGTACGTACGATTTACGCGCGGGATGCGAGCTCTTAGTTATTATTCTACCTAGAAGCACTGGGAGGCATCTCAAGGAGTCTCGGTGAGGGTGTAATACCTCTTTATACGAAACCTAACCTGATTTTTCCGAAAAGGATGGTTAGACCTAAACTTCAAAGAGTTTCGAGTAAAAAAATAGCTAGTATATACTAACATATCTTTTTATCTATATTATATACTAGTAGTTCGCGGCGAACTGAGACCTCGCGACACAACCGCTAGACCGATTCAGCTCATATTCGAACTTAAAAATTGTATTGAAATGAACTATTAGCCTACAAATTTCATGAAGATCGGATCAACGGTTCGCAAGTTATCGTCGGACAAATATACACACAAACATACATACAAATGCCGATTTGTCCCAGTAAACTCTGAGACCTTCGCTTCGCTCGGTCAAATATAGATTATATAATCCCATGAAATTACTAGATACCTATTAATTATATTCTTTTCGAAAATAATACAGATCGGGGAGTCGGTAGAGGCTATTAGAGCTACCTAAAGAGAAATATGGGGCTACCTACCTACAGAGAAATTATATATTATTGTGGTAGCAACACACGGTATAATGTGACGTCATAATAGCGAAGTCGTGTCCGATTGTCCCACGGGAGCGCACTGCAAGTGCACTCTGTGCGCCGTAGGGTTGCCTCTGTCTAAAATTATTCTATTGAGCGAAATTACACCAAAGGAATAATAAAATCATAGATAGATAGATAACTCTTTATTGTTCACACCAGAAATAACATACAAATGACCAAAAATAAACAACTTAAAACTAGTGTAACAACTGGCGGCCTTATCGTTTAAAGCGATCTCTTCCAGGCAACCTTAGCATGGAGAGGATTTGTATGGATCATGTCATTATCATCATCCTGAAATTCCTGAAGCTCTTCGAATATTATTCACGTATTTATCTCGACTTCAGCGCACCGTCTGTTCTAGCCTGAAACTGCATAAGAACCGCCCTGAACCAAATAGTAACCGTTCTGTGGTGTACGTAGTATTTGAATAAATCACAGAAAAATCAAACTCAAGCCCTCCTTTTTCGTAGTGGGGTAAAAAGATCATCTTCGAAAATAGTTTTTGATGTAGATTGGGTTGCTGCATAGTTTCTGAACATTTGAAGGATGCGAATTACGACTCGAAAAAGCCAGATAAATTTAAATCATAGAGTTCAAAATCCGTTCCACATTCGCCAACCCTATCATAGCAGATACTCCGCAGAGCAATGTCATCCCCAGAGACATCGCTGCGCGGACACTTCATTTGTCTGTCTCTGTAGCTGTCCTACGCTGCGATATATCGGTACATGGAAACTTCATTAGCCAGGTCGGTTCTGGATAATGTACATGTATGTATGTACGAGTACATACTATCTAAATTTGAACGATGTCGACGCATTAGAGAGTATTGTTTGAGGTTAAATTATGTCCGCGACTGCTGTTCTGCAAGCTGACCGACGCAAGTTAACTCATGCATTTTTCTTTTGCAGAAGTCAAAATATCGAATGGAAAGCTAGCTACGGCGAAGCGGGCTCATAGTACTCACCATTATAAACAACTTTTACTATGGGACCAACCCTGAAATAAAGAAAAAAATAATTAGCTTTTCATAGAAAAATGTCGATGACACTCGACAAAATGTATGGAAGAGCAGTTTTTTTTTCTCGATATCAGGTCCCATAGTAAAAGTTATTCACAGTTAGGCCGATATCCCAGCAGTGGGATTTTAATTGGCTGATGTAGAAATACTTAAAATCGACTCAAAAAAAATATCATAAAGATCGCATTAATAATAATCGCTTGGCTCGGTCAACAAATACCCTTCAAGAAAACCCCAAGTTCATCGCCCTTCCTTCCCATTATACATGTCACATTCACAGAAAACTCAAAACAAATAGAAAAATTGTGTCAAAACGAAGTGTTTCCTTATCCGGGTCCAATTTACAATGCATTGCTACATTTACTTTGTTTTAACACGTACTGTAGCTGAATATGGGTGTTGACATTGCCTTTTGGAAGTACGGCTTTGGAGGCTCAGAATCAGGGGCGCTAGTCTCGACTTTTCGCTATGCACTTTGCGACCGAATTCTGTCGCTATGACGCAAAATTCAACGCTTTTTTTGCGTTTTTTCAGAACAATTAGTGTTTGTTGTCGAATTTTGTGTCATAGCGACCGAAGTCGATCGCTATGACGCATAATTAAACGCTTTGTTTGCGTTTTTTCGTTAGCAATTCGTGTTCGTTGTCGAATTTTTGCGTCATAGCGACCGAATTCGGTCGCAAAGTGCTGTAGCGAAAAGTCGAGACTAGCGCCCCTGGACTCTGTAGGAATCTATAGGATTCATTCGCTGAGCCCGCCTGGGCCGCGCCAGTTCTATTAATGGCTAAGCACTATACTGTAAATTAATGTGTTCAGGATTGAAGATCAACGTTCAAAGAGATTTTACAGCTAAAGGCCTCGCTACGTGGCCTGACCTGACATCATTTGAAAGAGATGGCTATATATAAGTTTCTGGGGGAGCGAAAAGGAGAAGCTATAACCTTAATAGTTTGTTTCTTTTGCTCCCGTGAAATTCAAATCTAGCTGTCCCTTTCACACGCTGTCAGGTCAGGCCATGTGTAGACACCCTCAGGGTGACGAGCGTAGTGTATTGCCGCATATGGTTCGATCTGTTGAAGAACACGGAATAAACATTTCGATCTGTCCCCAAATCCAACTCTTTATTCCTATTCCGATCTATTAGAACAGACAGATAATTTTTTTTTTTTTCTATTTCCTCCTAAGAGGATTTTGGCGTCGCACGTCTTATGCATTTGCCAGTGTCAAGTATACATATATATTTTCAAGTTTTGTTAGATATTATCAAACAACTCATAGTCACAGTCAAAGGTGAGCAAAGCAAGTCGCGGTCAAGTCCAAGTCATGCCCCAGTAAAGTGGTGAAAACTTTACTAGAGCCTTCTATGGAGTTTTGGAAACAGCACGAAAATTCACGTTTCACGACATTATACCATTCACCAACACTCGTGCATGTACACGAACACTTAACGGGTAAAAATTCACCGTTTTTTTTACACATTAACACTCGAAATAACACAAGTTTTGCAAAATAATAAAATGACGCGACATGAATTCTTCACGTTCCCGCCAAAACTCCAGACAGATAATTAGTTCTGTCTCACGTCGGTGACACGGGGAACAGATTGAACTTTTTATTCCGGAATACAGGTCGGAATAATCCAAAATTTTGGGTCGTATTTAACTGAATACTTCGGTTAAACACACACAACGTATGTAGCTGCGCGGCTTGGCGAGGAGCTGTGTGGCCTCCTCTTGAGAGAGAGACAATGAAACAAGCGATTTAGGGACTTGTCCCACCGCCGATGAACGAGAAGAGAGTAGAGCTATAAAAACCATTAAAATGTTAGCTTAAGCGTAAAAATATAAAGCATAGTTAAACAGTTTAAGCAATAAATATTAATTTATCTTATTTTCAATATTATAAAATAGAAATGAGTTAGCGAGGAGCGAGAAGCGAGTGTACGAGTGCGACGGGCGTTTACTCGCACTGTAGTAGAGAATGATCGCTGGGAGTCTCTCGGCGAGTGTTCTGACCGCCAAGCGAGTATTATCTTTGATAGCTCTTGTCGCTGCGGGAAACTAGTGGCGAGAGTTCTCGCTGGCAGTGGGAGCAGTCAGCGATCAACTACCGAGTCGCGCGCGACGCACCACAATATTGTCTTAGTAAATGGGTCCCATGTACCCGAGACCAGATTGTCTCGCGCGCGACCGATATATATATATCTGTCTCATTTATTCACACGGGATATTCATCTATTTTATTTTATTCATCTATTCATAAGTTTCTTGAGCGAAAAAATAGTAGATAGTTCTCGCTTCCTCGTCGGCGGTGAGACAAGTGCTTTGAGCGCATAAATCTAAAAACGAATAAAGATTTTAAAACAAAAAGAAATACTTATTTTTATCTATGATAGACTGCTATAACGTGGTTTCACTTTTTGGAGATTCACACACAGTCTTTTTATATCTATCTATGATAATGTGCGAGCGAGTAAACTGTGGATGGGACTACCTACTCCCATAATGACTTAAATAATGCATAATGCGACTTACTAAAATTATTCTTTAAATTTAGTTTTATCAAACATCAGATTGGTTCACACATGAAACTGTTTCAACATAAAGCATTCGCAGCTTTTAGCACTCCACGAGTTATCACGACGCGAGGTGTGAACTGGCACTCAAATAAAAAGCTGTTAGTAGACGAAACTGGAGCGGTTCGACTGGGCCCAGTCTAGGGTTACCATATGAGAGGCATTTGCCGCATTTTTTAGGCGTGCTTTTTGCCTGACTATTTTTTTAAAATAATTATTATCGTCTGAAAATTACTACTAGTTTTTGTTTTTAGTCATACTGTTCTTATTTATTTAACAAAAAAAAAAACAAACAACATTATAATTTTTTTAGATGAGGACTCAGTTGTCTTTGGAGAATGTTACATGATGTTTTTATTTTTTTCATTATTCGGTTTTCCAGATTTTCATCATCATCATCATCATAATCAGCCATAAGACGTCCACTGCTGAACATAGGCCTCCCCCTTAGAGCGCCACACCGACCGACAACGGGCCACTTGCATCCACCGTTGCCCGCGACTTTCACAATGTCGTCGGCCTACCTACGCTGCGTCTTCCGGTTCGATCCAGATTTTACCTTAGACGAAGCGTCAATGAAATCCTCATTTTTGTGCAAATAACAAACGCAGTCTTAATAAGTAGCTGTATGTCTAATAATGTTATTAAATTAATACTCTGTCTAAGACAGCCGATGTTGACATATTTGGTGACCATATTAATATATTTAGGAAGACTTTGAGGTCTCTGACTTTCTGACCAATGATGATAATTCATATAATGACTTTTAAATTTACATTTTTGACTTTTATGTAATGACTTAATTCTATTTATAATTATAGTACCTTGCTCTTTATTATTGCATGCTGTCTTCACCTGTAAGTATTGTGACATTTAGTTCTATTTTATTTGTGTATATTTTTGACATTGTATTGGTGTGCACAGTGTAGGTGAACCTAAATAAATAAATAAATAAATTGTTTATATCAAACTATAACTAGTACTTCTGCGAACAGTAGACCTCGCGAGCACAAACTATATCAAGATGTCAAATTATTTATAAGGTCGTGGGGTCTCAGTTCGATGTCCCGAAATGAGACCCCAATCTTGACAGCCTCTTGACCGATTTTGCTCAAATTCGAAATTCTAATTTAGAATTAAGGACCGATGAGTGTTTCTGCCAATTATTATCAAAGCCGATAAATAGGTCAACGAACCCTTTTTGGGAAAAAACACCAATCAAAAAAAATTGTATACAATTTTTTATCAAAATTAGTTGATAAATAGGGTCTGTATGCGAGTACACACCGGACAGACAGATGAAAACACATTTTGACAGTTAGGGCGAGGTCCAATCGCAAATCAACAAAAAGTAGCATTTTTCAGCGCTTTGTTCGAAGTGACGAGATTATTTAATCAGGTGCAAAAAATACTGCAGACAGAAAATAAAACTGAAATTACGTTTAACCGAATAAAATTTCGAAAATCTGTCTTAGTTACAAAATGAAAAATCCCAAAATGACCCCCTGAAAAACCCTTCTGAAATCAAATGCTCTGAATTTACAGCGGTAACTACAAATTTTCTTTTACAAATTAAATATCCAGGCTAGTGGTTTATACGGCGAACCAGGTAGTTTTTTTTATTTGATTTGTATATTTTTGATAATCGACAAAAAAGCAATGAAAAACTACAATTTACCGTTTTCTCATCAAGTATGATAAGCAATTTTCAACTTTAAACCTTAGAACTTTGAGCGGGACAATACTCATTTCAAATCACGATCAGTCCTCGCCTTAAAACAGACTTCGTTTGCTTCGCTAACTCGGTTAATAAGTTTGCCCAAACACTAAACTTAAGTAATTCTTATCATCAGCCAGAAGACGTCCACTCTTGAACATAGGCCTCCTCCTTAGAGCGCCAGACCGATCGACAACGTGCCACTTACATCCACTGGTTCTCGCGACTTTCACAATGTTGTTGGTCCACGCAGTGGGAGGCCTGCCTACGCTGCGTCTTCCAGTTCGTGGTCGCCACTCTAGAACATTTCTTCCCCATTGGTTATCGGTTAATAATTCTTATATTCAACGATTTTTATAAAATATTTCTTAATCACACATTTGAGACAGTCTAGACTCTAGACAAACATTCCTCCATTTCGGAATAGTAACCCTAGTTCGGTCTGGTTTGGAATATATCAAATTTTGGGTATAACTGGCACCTTTCATGGTCGCTTCATGTAATACAAACTATCAACAAAGACCTTTGGCTACCACCCTCACGTTGGAAATCTGTCGCCACCCACCTATGGTGAATTGGGCAGCCTGACGTGACAACCAGTTCCTATTCTAGGCTTGCTGTGTTTATAACAGGTGAGTTGTGGTCGAAAGCCTAGCTTGTCAATGTTACTTAAGTATATACTTACCCAATACTTACCTAAGTATTAGGTGAGTATTGGTGTTTTTTTATTAAGTATTAGGTAAGTATTAGGCCTCCCACTAGGTAGACCGACGACATTGTGAAAGTCGTGGACAACCGGTGGATGCAAGTGGCACATTGTCGGTCGGTGTGGCGCTCTAAGGGGTGGCCTATGTTCAGCAGTGGACAACTTATGGTTGATGATGATGATGATGATGACTTAACTAAGTAGCACATAGTAAAAATATTTCTAGCAAATCACGCTAATATTAAAAATGTGAAAGTAAATTTGTTTGTCCTCTTTCGGTGTCCCTTCCGTTACCTTCCGTTCTTTTCGTATCGGAAAACTGTAAAATCCCAGGTAAAACTACAAGCAAGCAGGAAGCAATAAAGTGCATCCCAACTTTATTTAACAACCAATTTCATTCATCCCCACCGCTTCTCAAACTTTGCGGGAGAAGAAAATTGCCTTTTTGTAATAAAAACCACCGACAACAGAGGTCAAAATTTCCCTGCGAGATACAAGCAATTTACCCCCAGATAGCTTACGATAGCTTATTAGCAATAAACAAAAACTGGGGGCTCCGCTACTGCCGGGCTTATTGTAAACTGAACCAAGGCATGAGCGAGTAGCGAGAAACATAGCTGTACCTGAACCTACTCGATGCCAAGGCTGCTTTTACAGGGTTATAAGGGTAGGGTATGCTAAGGCGAAAGGGGCCCATAGTATTCATCATGATGAACAACTTTTACTATAGGTCCAACCCCAAAAACGAAAAAAAAAAACCAGCTGTTTCATTCATGACATTGACATTCTATGGAGATGATTGATCATTTTTTCTATGGAGCAGCTGATATTTTTTTCTCGATTTCAGGGTTGGTTCCATAGTAACCGTTGTTCATAATGATGAGTACAGTACTATGAGCTCTTTTCGGCTCAGCATACTCTTTCGTTATAATCCTGTATAGTAAGTATCGAGATTTACTGGCCGTTTGGTTAGGCGACGGAAACATATAGGATACCTCTATACTCGTCGTTATGAACAACTCTTACTATGGGAGCAAATATGAAATCGCGGAAATAAAAATCAGCTTCCATTAAAAAATTGCTTTCACCCTGGATGAAATGTATGGAGCGGCTGTTTTTTCCCACGATATATCCTGTTTCAGTGATCCGGACATTGCATCATATTACTTAAGTGTCTTGTAGGTAAGTGCTATCTGTTAAAATTTATAACAACTGCGTCTCATTGTAGCGAGTCTATATTTGTGAGATGAGTGACTTTTGGGAGCGGCGCGACGTATGACGTCTGTGTGCTAACAAGGGTCGTTTGTGACTGAAACCATAAAGGTGCGTAGTAGTGTAATTTTGTTTTTAGAGCAATGCCAGCGTCCGGCTGACTCTGGGCCGTTAGGGCCGCTACAGCGTCGCCATATGTATTCATTTTGAAAAATAAATAAAAAAAAAACAAAATAGTTACAACAGGTTTTTGGAAATTCACACCATCTACAAAAACTCGCAAATATCGAACTGAGATAACTGTGGCATTCTTAATCCACGCTACCTCGTTTGAGCTTTGTTCGTTTGGGTAACGATCCATTTAAGCCGGCAATTTTTTTTTTTATGTTATAGGTGGCATAAAAATGCTACAAGCAGACCGGCCCCCTGATGGTAAGCAATCACCGCCTATATATACCTGATACCCTAACACCAGGGGCATCACAGATACATCGCCGACCTTCTTTTTTTCTTTTGAATTCTGTCTCATCCCTGAAATAATACACGTACGAACTGACCGAGCTCTAGTGACTTGTACCAAATCAAATAAATCACTAAGGTTAAAACATCATTAATATTAAATCATGGTGCGCCTGATTTATAGATAGGGAGCGCCCCTCTGAGGCGACGATTTGTTGAGCCGAGGCCTATTCCACACTGATTTAATGTGGTGTCTTCTTAGAACGAACGAATGTTACATGCCTGGGTTCTAGAATAACCTTGAAAAATACCGGTCTACTACCCGTTATAATGGTGTTTTTTTTTATTTGCTAAGCGAAAAATTATTTCTCAAACATTAATCTATTTGTATTATGATGAACTAGCTCTGCACCGCGGTTTTACCCGCTATTATACAGGTACGGTTAAATTTTCAGATTAATTCTAATGCTGCCTTTGTCTGGCACTAAGCAAATGACAAAGGCAGCAACAGAATTAATCTGTCGTCAAAGTTAACAAACGTTTCAGTATTCGGGGGTTAATCTACAAAAAAATATAGTTAGCCTTATTATTTTTAACCTATTTGCAAAAAAAGGATGAGGTTCTCAAGTAGTTTTTTTTTATTTTATTATTGTGACCTCAACTCAAAACATTTATGAACCGATTTGGAAAATTATTTTTTAATTTGAAAAAAAATACTGACCCTATTTTTATCAAAATCCAGGTCTGACAATAGGATTCATGAAGAATTGAGGTAACTCCTCAAATGTTATAGGCACACATACAGCGATTTTGATATTTTCATCAACAAGTCCAGCATCTACATTCAAAGTATTAATTTGGTGAAGTGGAACTGATGAAGCCTCAAAAATAATCAAAGGATGAAGAAGACGACAGAAGGCCACCGGAACTCCTCAATGATGCGTATTTCACTGGTGACACCAAGATAATCTTGATTATGTAACCAATAGGGCAAATTTTCATATTTGACGTTTATGTGAAGTAGTATTTTTCGTACTATCCTTAGATATGGTATATAGTATATAGTACGAAGCAAGAAATTATAGATACTATAATTATAATACGACATCAGACCCTGGTCTTAATGCTCATCTTGCTTATTTATTCAGAGTATGAGAGTAGGTATGAGGTATGGTGAAACCGTTGCCAGGGATGCTCAGATAGTAGGAAAATAACCCTGACGTGGCGCGACGTGTGAAAACAGAGCACCGCGCCGTGCCCGCTTCATTTACACCTCTACAGGGGGCTCTGAAACGAATAGCACGTGATGAATTCTACCTACTATGATTTTTTATTTATTTATTTTATTTTATAGAATATGGATCCCCAACAGAAGTTACACATTACATTCACATTATGAAACAGAGGCATCAAGCTGGGTGCACCCCCAATTACAGGAGACCGCGTCGTGCTCATGGAGGTTCGACTAGACTAAACTAACTTCTTGATGTAAACTTGTGAATGTAACTGTACCGAAAATAAAGTCGAGATGATAGGTTTTCTCTAAAAGTGAAGTCAAGAAGAAAAAGAAGAACAAAGAACAAAAGAACAAAAAAGAACAAGCCATTTTATAGGAAACAACGCACAGCTCAAACCGCTTATGATAGAGACGTGATATTCGGACCCAATACTCCTCAAATGGTCTAGACTCTACGACAATAACGGATTTTGCGAAATTCCACCCCTAACGGGGTGAAATGAGCCCCCAAAGTTTGTATCAAAACGAAATATGTTTTCATGCTAAGCCAATGAAACTCGGTTTGTTGTCACCAGCCTAGCGTACGCGTTAAAAATAAAGAAAGACATAACTGAGGATTTTTCGAAAATCAACCCCTAATGAGGTGAAATGGGGTGTTTCACGTATGTAGCCTATGTAAGCGAAGCCGCGGGAGCTAGCTAGTTGTTTTATAATTGTGTAACTATTACCTCTGCATTATCGTAATAGCATCGAGTTTTACAAAGTATATTATTTAAAAAAAACCGAGCAAAAAAACACTTCATCATCGAAATCAATCATTAAAATCGGATAACGCTTAGGGGTGAGTATAAGACTACGCTTTTTGTATGGATGGGATGGCGGTATACTCTATTCTTAATGCAAATTATTGACCGAGCGAAGCGAAGGTCTCAGAGTATACTTGGACAAATCGGCATTTGTATGTATGTTTGTATGTATATTTGTCCGATGATAACTTGCGAACCGTTGATCCGATCTTCTTGATATTTTGTAGGCAAGTAGTTCATTTCAATACAATTTTTAAGTTCGAATATGAGCTGAATCGGTCTAGGGGTTGTGAAGATATAGGGGTCGCGAGGTCTCAGCTCGGCGCGAACTACTAGTTAAGAAGAGGTTTTCACTGAACAATGAAATAATTATTTGTTCAGATCAAAAAAGCAAGTAGTAAAATGTATCCCCCTTTATACTAGTGCACGGTTCACACACAGTGTTCACATCTACCCGCTAAGTGGCGTATCAGTCGGCTACCGTGCGCCGGCGCCGCTTCCGGTCAACTACTATACGCTTTGAAATTTTAATAATGGAACATGGAACAAAGGGTTATGTTATTACAGGGCTACCACCCAGAGTGCTTAAACTAACTTTTTTAATATTGTATGTCCAGACGAGCAAGTTGCACGCCTAATGGTAAGCACTACATCTGCTATTAGTGCCCACACATTTGTTTTTGGGCCCTGTTATCGACTGCTCTGCGGTCTGCCTATTTGATGTTAATTGTAAAATTTGACACTGGCAACATTGCATTTCAATACAGAACACAGTTACACACAATTGGTAGCACAGCTTACTAATTACAGTAGACTAGCTGCGCCCCGCGGTTTCACACGCTATTCTATAGGAACGTTTTAATTTTTCGGGATAAAAAGTTTCATCCAAATCCGTTCAGCCGTTAGAGAGTTGAACAGGAACAAACACACTTACATATACATCTTTACCTACTTACATACTTATATACTTACATACTTACACACAAACTTACGCATTTATAGTATTAGTGTGATACATCCGAGCCGCGCTAGGAAGCAATCTAACAGTTGCAATACCATTGTAAAAGATGAATGAAAGTCGTAAATTATGATTACTTTTGCTAGTTGGAGTTCCGTATCTGAAGAGTGTCAGGACAAAGCTGATCGCCGTCTGTCGGTCTGTCCGTCCGTCCTAAATAATTATATCTACCTTTAAAAAGCTCTATCTTTTAAAACTTATAGTTCTTGAGAAGAGACGGTACAAGGGGGCGCAAATACCCAGCACCCCCAGCACCCTTTTATTAGGGCACACGGAAGAAAAGGAGACCCTCATTAGCAAGGGTTATGGGCGAGGCACAGGGTCGCGAACTTTTACCATCCATGAAGCTCAGCCATAAAGACCAAACCAAAAATGAAGTTGAAAAGGAGACACTTCAAGATTTTCCCCATTTTTATCAAAATCCAGTTCATGAGGAAATGAGGGAACTCCTCAAAAATTATGGGCATTATGGCGGATTTAGTATTTTCATTAACAAGTCAAGCATTTGTATTCAGAAAGTATCATTTGGTGAAGTAGAACTGATGAAAAAGACCACAGATGGCCACCGGAACTCCTTAATGATCCGTATTTCACGGGTGGCACCAAGATAAGCTCGATAATAATAGCGACTATGACGAAGCAAATTTAAATTTGAAGAAGTCGGTTCTTTTATTTGAAAATCATAGTAAATTAAATTAAGTAATGCTACACAGCACAGAGGAAGTTAACTGGATTTGGATGGTAAAAGAAAGAAGGAAAGAAAGAAAAACATTTATTTTACGCACAAAACACTACAACACTAACTTCACAAAATAAATTAAATATAATGAAGAGAAAGGATAACATAATTATGTTCAGTTGTCGATGTAGTGTGCAAAAAATATATATATAAAAAATATAGTTTTTGTTTCTTAGCGTGGGTCGGGTATAACATACACTTTTAGACATTTTCAGCCATGTCCAGAGTAGTTTCCTCAACCAGACCTCAGAGCGACCATGCTGAAGTGGCCTAAGATTCTACCTTCAAGTCTCTAAGTGCCTGAGAGAAGGCCACTTATCTGCCTGTATTGAGTTGATTGACACTGGAATCGCAGCTAGGATATATATACTACGTTGTACGTAAATGTATGCATCTCTCGATACAAATCTATATATCTAGTTATCATCGCAGAACAGGAAATGAGATACGAAAAAGGATTACGTACAAAACGCAAGGTTTGGAAATTATATCGGAGCAAGACCTCATTGAAAATTTTGAGTTATTTTTGTGTTTGTTTTAGCAGCAAATCGTGTTGCAGCCAAAGATTATAGAACTGGTGGATAGTGCGTACAGATAAATTCTCTTCACGGCGCATCCTCAGAGGATGTAATTAATCGCGATTATGATTGGTTGTCTCAAAATTGTTTAATGTAATCTACGCGTATGATTGGCCCACCCAATCATTATCTTAAGCATAACATTTTTTTTTTTAATTACGGTTATGACAACCAGATAGTATTCATATTCATATTATTTATTTGCATCCACAATGTGTGACTTAGATGTTTTCTTACTTAGTAGTTTGATATCAAACCTGAATATTATTAAAACAATTTTTAATTTAATAAAACGTCCGAAATTCCACCCCGTATGCTCACAATCTATTGATCAAGGATGAATTAATTTATCGAGACGTCTCTCCGCCATCTTGACGACGCGACATTGACGAGACGATCCACGAATAAGGAATTTAGATACCATTTCCTCGGATTTCAGAACTTTTGCTGATTCTAGAGCGATCTAGTGGGCCTACAAAAAATTGTCTTCTTTAAGTCACTGTTCAGTCCAAGTTTTTTTTTTATGTTACTCGTTGACGAGACGAGCAAGTCGCTCATCTGATGTTAAGCGTCACGCTTGCCCATAACAGTCCAGTGCCACCCTGAATTTTGAACTTCAACAGTTCAAAACTACTGCTTGGATAACTGGCAAAGGTGTGGTACTTCCCCAGGCTGACTCTGCACCACTATAAAAAAATATGCCAAGTTAAATTGTCTTCTATGAGCCACTGTTCAGTCCAACAGGGCTAGCATGCGCATGGCGACAAAATCTTTCTGTTATGCAAGAAAAGGACACGGCTACAATTATGTATAACTACGTTTGTCTCTTTTTCAGGACATGAAGAGTAGAGAAGATTTTGTCGCGGTGCCCATTCCCTGCTGGTTATGCTTTAGTAAAATGTTAGTAGCTTTACTTTCTCCACCCAAAATTAAGGAATTACGATGAGGATGTACTTCGCTCCGCCTAAGTTCACAGCTTTTTGCTAAGCTGTGCTAGTCATAAATATGTTACTTCCGACGGCAAGGCAGCGGCTGCCATATGTCAAAATAAAACGAAAAAAGAAAAAAGAACTTCCCACAATAAGACAATCACTTTTCCAAATCAATCAGCCCATCCCGAACAAACATCTAATAACCAGCTAAAGGTCCGTCCACACTAAACGGGCCACGTGGCTGCCACGCGCACGTCAATCTAATCCGGTAAATCGGTAATATCTAATTGTAAAGACTATTGTAGCCTGTTCGCAGATCGTTAACACAGCGGGTGTGGACGCGCCTTTATTGCATGTTTGGATAGTGCGTGTCATGGCTTTGGGATACATCGTTTTCATTTTAATTTAGCCGAAAAAATATTGAATAAGTAATTATATCATCACCATTCACCGTCATCACCATCATCTTCCTCTGCTGAACAATGGACTCACGCTTTAAGGGCTTGTCATAATCCCCACGCTTGGGGTCGCAGAATTCACAGAACGTTCACCGTTTACTAAGAGGACGCTGGTACCCGTCCTCCTGTGGTTCTGTTAGTTTTAGGACATACCCGGGCTATGGAACAGTCAACAGCATGTACTATCACTATTAGGAATCACTTATTTTGACCAAAACGTAAATTTTTTTTACTAGCCTACAGCACAAAAACATGATATAAAAATAAACAAACATATAGTACAGCCAAAACATATTAATTAAGTAGATAGAAACAAATCCTAATATTTTTGTGTATACATAGGTAGGTACTATAGATAAGAAAAAAAAACTACATATTAACACAGAAAAATACATGCGCAGTTAAAGAATCAGTGGAAAACAATTAATTATAACATATTAGGTTGTCATGTTTATGTATTTATATGAACAATATTAATATTATTATGTCCTAAATATTAATGTTTTTACGGATCTCTCAGTAGACCCAAATAATTTCATTAAAACTTTAACACCCCAAGTGAACTGCGGACTGCAGTGATCGCCCCGGGCACAGGTTAAATAACAGTGACTTCCCGGGGTGTCAAAATTAATGGTGCGTACACACTGTCCATATGAAATCCGGATAAACAGTCAGGACATAAACAGTATGGAGCGGACAGAGGTAATTCTTTAATGATAGGGAGCGACTTTTACATGTTATTGGTAAATTTTATGGGAGTGAGATTTATGGTTTGACTACAGATGACATGGTTTTTGGCACGTAGTGTTCGGAGATGGTAAACACAAGCCCGGAAAGGTGGCTGGCTCTCAAATGAGGCTGTTGGATTGGAAGACATCAAGTGCTGTGCGGCAGATTTTTAACATGAATGGTAGCGTCGCCAGCCGAGTATTAAAAAGCCCCACTGCCATGCTAAGGTTTCGTTTCGATGTTTTCCTTCACCAGAAGCTCAAGCTCGTTGATAGGAGTTGAACCCACGCCCTGCGGCATGAGGTCCGAATGTGCCAACCACTGAGCTATCATCGCTATTCCCGCATCATGATCTTTTCGATGTTTTTTTTCAACTTTACTTTGAATTATGCCATGAAAACATGCCAATCAAATTCAAAATGTCAAAAAAATGCAATAAGAACTGAACGTCAAATAGAATCAAATCAAACGGTGTTTTAATTAAGATCTATTCACACGATACATTCCTACTCTAATATACGCACACATTACATAGACAATACCTTTGATGAATCACTACGACATCAGCACCCTTCCACTAATTAAAGCTGTTGGAAAATAGTCTTTATACTTTTGAGGTATGGATGAGAGGTTTACATTGAGGGTGTATTAGTAAGTTGGTAGACGAATAGTACAGTAACCCTCTTGTAATAAACATCAATCAAGTTACTATTAAATGCACCTTTGCCTTTATGATATTGTATTTTGTTCCCATTGGAACCAAACAAAAATGTTGTATTTTTATGTTTACAGTATTTTTTAATAGTCAAGCATAGGCGGATGTAGTTTTCCTGCATAAAAAGACAGCAAAACTTTGCAAAATAAATTGTTAAAGATTGTAATTTTAATGACGATGGCTTTGAAGGAAGGTTATGTTTTTGGGATGTAAATATGTTACACAAGTATGTATTTCAATATGTTTCAAGCTATAAAGCTATTATAGCTTCTGTAGCCTCAACATACAGCTTAACTGATTTGTGGTTTGCATTGTAAAATAATATGTAGTCATTTTAAAAATAGCTCGTGTGTGGAAATTTTCCTACTCGGACTACTATTATTTTTATTGGTAGTAGAGGGATTTTCACTGATTTTATAGTACATAAACTGTTTCAGCATTTTTCAATAAAATTCCTACAAGATCTGAATGTAATGCGCCTTCATTACAACCCACTTGAAGCCTTCCTAAACTCACAACTCGAAGATCAGCTGTAATGGTGCAAGCTAACCGGGTTTGGCTTTGACGAATACGTCACGAAGGACGATTTGATAGTTTCCATTGATTCTTTCAGCTTTAAAATTAAGCATAAAAATCATATTCTAAGACCCAAATGCAACACACCGCATCACCCCAACAGATGATGAGGCAAGCGCGGATCACCTGCTCACGTCATCGGCACGCGTCGTGTGCGCCGCCCTTTATGTAATGTTTCAACTTAAATCAACTGGACATCAGTATAAAATAAATCACACTAATAATAATAAATACGAAAGTAGCTCTGTCTGTTATATTTTCATAACAAAACAATCTTGCCGAAGTATGACAAGGAACCAATCTTGGCGAAGTTTGACAAGGAACCAATGTTGACGAAGTTTGAGAATAAACCAATGTTGACGAAGTTTGAGAAGGAACTGATCTTGGCAAAGTTTGACAAGGAACTGATCTTGGCAAAGTTTGACAAGGACTGGTCTGATCTGATCTGATCTTGGCGAAGTTTGACAAGGAACCGATCTTGGCGAAGTTTGACAAGGAACCAATTTTGGCGAAGTTTGCGAAGGAACTGATCTTGGTGAAGTTTGACAAGGAAACTATCTTGTCGAAAAAAGATCAAGTTTTCGGCGCAATTTGATCTCAAGCTGGGGAGGCTACAACAAATTTGACAGTGCTGCTTTGTAATGAAGCAAATCTCCCAAAACTTACCCAAAACTCCCGATACCCATAATCCCATCATAAATGTAGTCCAAAATAAACTTGACCGCCTTAATCCCCCATTTTGCGCGATCATAAAAAACATGGGTGCTGCCATCGCGAATTTTTTTCCCATTTCTCGGGGAATAAAGCCGTTTTATAAATCAGGCTTTAATACAGTTTGAAATATGTTTGTTCGGCGCTAGTTATGCGCCGTTTGTATGCCGGCGAGCGTTTACGATAGAGATGGGATGCGAATCCATATTTTTGTTTCCGATTATCTGTAACCGTAGGTCCTAGTTTGTTATTGTCTTTAGGTAGAACACAATTTCAATATATATTTTTTTGTAATAGGTTAGTAGCAGTAGTGTGCAAGCATTACTGTGTTCCGGATTGAAGGGCAATGTTTCCACCGTAATTAGTGGGCATACAGAGATTTAACATCTAACATCTCAGGGTGACGAGCGCAGTGCATTGCCGCGCATAGTTTTGCACTGTTGAAGTTCAAAATTCTGGGTGGCACTGAACTGTTATGGGCAATCGTTTCGCTTAACATCAGGTGAGCGACTTGCTCGTCCCGTCACCAAGTAACATAAAAAAAAAATAGCTTTGCTCTAATTTATTAGCTCATTTTTAGATTAGCTCGCATGAGGTGTGTTAGTATAAAGAGTCTCTTAAACCGAGCTATCTTTATATGTTTTTTTTTTTCGGGATTTTACAAAATTCACAGAACAAAATTATATGTTGTTCGTTATCTTGCATGTAAGCTGCATGCTGGAAGAGATTTAGAGCCAAATAACTACCAAGTCTCAGCTCGCTAAAGCCCTGGGGCCCTATTCGGAGAAATGACATTTTATCTCGGTCACTGTCTCTCTAATTTAGAATTTAATGGGAGTGAGAGTGACCGAGATAAAATGTCATTTCTCCGAATAGGGTCCCTGTAAGGAGATGGCGCTAGTACTCTGTTGTAATATGGTTCAGTTGTTGTAATCAAAAAGATCAAACTTGACTGATGTCTGATCTGTTAGTTCATATTTTTACAAAAAATATATTTGTTTGCCTAAATAATATTAAATTCAGTTTCTCCACCAGCAAGCTTTTATATTTATTCCAACACATTCGACACTTTTTGAGCCTTTGATAGGAAGTAGACATCACTAAACCGCATGTACTGAAAAGTCTGTGTAAGCCTTTTCCCAGCAGTGGGACACAACAGGCTGAAAATAACAACAACACTACTGTAAAGTTATACGGTTGATGTCTGCTGGTGAAAAGAAGTTACAGTAAAGTTACGGTTACCTTTACGGTGGTGCTTTCAAGTCTCATCTCTACTGTTGACTGCCGGACGGAGCTTAGTGCCGGGTTTAGGGAAAAATTGTGAGTTGGCTGCGGATACGATTTGTAGCATGCAGTGCTCGTGCAAAGATTGCCTCGTAAAGATACCACACTACGTGATTTTTGTTCCAGTAAAAACGCACAGAAAGCTCGGGTTGCGGATTCAACAAAGTTTGAACATCTGAAGAGTAACTACGATTATAGAAAGCGCATTATAATTTGAGTCGTCGGTTCATATATATTTGTCTATCTCGCTCGCACTTACAGGTTTTATGGAGTGGTAGTGATGTGCGTAAGAATGATAGAGGTGCATATCGTTCACCTGATAGGATATAATATATAATTGTTCGCTGTAAAAATAAAAGTTTGTAATATGTAAGATTAACTTGTTTTTTTTTTATTAATAAAACAAATTAGAATATTATAACTTTTTTTTATCGGGCAAGTGCCTTTATTGACTTAGCGAAATACATACAAACTACAACTACCTAAACTACTTAGCCTACTACATAAAAATAACAGTTGGATTATCCAGAGACCAAGCCGACTACCAGTTGGCAGCGTACCCTGCATGCTGGCGGAGCGACCACGCTGAGAGGCAATGCTTATGCGTTGTGCCAAATAAACGCCAGCATTTTGGTCACGCGTCGCGTCATATATTATTATATATATTATAGGTGATATTGTTTTTTTATACGTGATCGTCATGCACGCAACGCAGTACTGATATTCTCTGTCTGAGATTGATGTTAGTGTTTCTGTTCGTCACAGAATTCACGTCTAAAATAAGCGGTGGATCTGTGGGAGGACTGATTGTATCAAATACCAATCGTCCTCCCACGGATCCGTTAACCAGTGCATATTGAAACTTCTATTTTAAATTTTTGAATCTTACTGTGTTTTCAAAAAACAAAAAAAAATTGCGTATACAACAATGAAAAAAAAATGGGGAAAAACAATTTTTTTTTGTCACAATGCTTTGATACTAAATTGTCAAAATATTTGAAACTTCCTTTAGTTCGAGCAGCGTCGTATAGTAGGATGTTTGTCTATTTTCTATCGTACCTGTACGCTTTTGGCAGGCGGCTTGGAGATCTCAGATTCTGCTGCCTGCCCGGTGTCCGGTCTGATCACAGTTTTATGAAATACCCGAGTCTAGCACGGAAGAGATTAGGAATTTATGAAGTAAATACAAAAACTAAGATAGTTTAATAAAATTAATTGTGTTTAATAATTAGGAGAAGCCACTGGCACCTGGGACCCTATTCCTGTGCGCTCGAGATTATCTCAGTCACTGTCTCTCTAATTTAGAATTTAATGGGAGTGAGAGTGACCGAGATAATCTCGAGCGCACAGGAATAGGGTCCCTGACACACAGTCCTAGACTAGTTCGGGAGCCTATGGATCAACACTCATTGTAAAAACTTAATTAATGTCAAAAAAAAATCGAAAAAAAAAAAAAAAAAAAATATTAAATAAAATAATTTTGAAAAAAAAAATTGCGTATACAACAATGAAAAAAAATGGGGGCAGTAGAAGTCGGGCTACTACCGCGCCCATTTTTTTTTGTCACACAGTCTTTTGTTACTAAATTGTCAAAATATTTGAAACTTCCTTTAGTTCGAGCAGCGTCGTATAGTAGGATGTAGGAGGACTATGGATCAACAGTCATTGTAAAAACTTAATTAATGTCAATTTTTTTTTTGTTTTGTTTGTTTGTTTGTTTAAATCGCGGAAAAATATTACAAATTGTTAAAAAGTCGTGCGTTATGTTATTTTTCTTATAACTTAATTACGTAAAGCTTAGTATTAATTTTTGTTACTTATTATTCAGTGATATATATACAGGGTTATAAGGATGGGTATGCAAAGCTGAAAGGGGCTCATAGTACCAATGATTGTGAACAACTTTTACTATGGGACCAACTGTGAAATGGAGAAAAAAAGTCAGCTGTCCCATACATTTTGTCGAGTGTCATTGACATTTTTCTATGGAACAGCTGATTATTTTTTCCCGATTTCAGGGTTGGTCCCATAGTAAAAGTTGTTCATAGTGATGAGTACTATGAGCCCTTTTTGGCTTAGCATACCCTTTCCTTATAACCCTGTATAGATAGATAACTCTTTATTGTTCACACGAGAAATGAAATAAATAAGCCAAAAAAAAACTATTAAAAAACTAGTGCTACAACTGGCGGCCTTATCTCTTCCAGGCAACCTTTGTATGGAGAGGATTTGTATGAATGAGGTTATGGACGGGGTGTGCTAAGGGATGTTACACGCAAAAAAAAATATCAGACTACATAACTACTGAAAACATAGTTATATAATGAATATATATTACTTACTAATATTTCAATAATACATACATACTTAATAATAATATATATATTTATTAGCAAAAAGTGAGCATGACGATGCAGCAGCTATTCCGAGATATAGTGAAGTTTATGGGTGTACACACGTGTGTGTTTACACATGACCCGACCCGACATCGCTTGAAAGAGATGGCTATATATAAGTTTCTGGGGAAGCGAAAGGGAGAAGCTATAACCTTAATAGTTTGTTTCTTTTGCTCACGTGAAATTCAAATCTAGCTGTCCCTTTCACACGATGTCAGGTCGGGCCATGTGGAGACACCATTACTCGACGCTTAGAAACTTCCAGTGAAGGTGAATACTTGATTTGATAAAAAGAAACTACTTGGACCCCATGGACCTAATGTTTCGACGCCAAGCGGCGCAAATATGCATCATTGTCTAATGATTATTGTCATCATTGTCTAAGTCATTGTCGCTTGGCGTCGAAACATTAGGTCCATGGGGTCCATGTACAAAAAAAAATGTCAATCTGCTATCACCACGTTTAGTCGACGCCGCTGGTGATAAAAGAGCTGGCTCATTCCTCGCACAAAGAATTTCTTTGGCTTTGCAACGCGGGAATGCAGCCAGCGTTCTTGGTACTTTGCCACACAGACACCATCTCTTTTTAGATTTTTAGTAGGAAGTTTTAGTTTTAAGTTTAGTGAAAAAGTATGTAAATTATTGCGTTTGTGAATTCGTTTAGTAAGAGAATAAATTTAATTTAAAAAAAGTGTAAATCACTTGATTTCCGTAGGTAATTCATTCCATAGTATAACAGCATTGTTCCATTGTTTATTTTCAGTGGTTGTGCACTGAATAACTCAATAAATATGGCAGAACCATTTTACTTTGGTCGAAGGTAGAACCCACATTCCCGCGAGATGGCATGACCGAGGGACAACGAAGTTAAAAACCGTGTAAGTTTATTACAATAGAAAATGAACAGGGGTTACTTTACTTACAATGTATAGTACAGTGCAATATAAAGGGCAAACAGGAAACTGTGTATTTATCCACAACTATTTTTATTATGTATATTATTTATACAGTGTATTTTTTTTTTGTGTATGTGTATTTATCCTACTTGACTAGCCAAGAATTGAGGGATATGTTTTTTAATGTTCAACTCCAGGGACGCTGGGATATTCATCACACAAATGTTGTCCTGGGTGGGAATGGAACCCACAACCTACAACTCAGAAGGTCTGAGCCACAAGGCTAGTCTTGCTTGACGATATTTACAATAAAACTTGAAAATGCTATCGACATTAGCAAATTCACAAAAATAAATAAATTTTAATTGTGCAAAAATACTCTCACATGGAAAGACAAAAACTCAATACAATAATTAATTTAGAGCTGTTAAAATCTCTCCCACTTACGATACAGCGTATGTCCACGTAAGGCGCCATCGACTTGAGATTTGGCAGCTCCAATAATTTTATTTGAGTCATATTTGTAGACATGAAAAAGTAGTAACAATATTTTTTTTTCAGAATATAAGATATATTATAAGGCATTAATCATTTATTTTTTGAGATTAAAATTTTTGTATTTAATTTTGGCACGCGCTATATTTTAGCCTACACCGGGCTAAGGCGGGTGCGTATTAACTTATAATAAACTGCGTGGTTTTACTCCATGCGAAGATTTAACCCACCATTAGGCCTCAACTGTATTCGATTGTCAAACAAATTTATACCTTATTTCATTAACTATACAAAATATAATTCCTTGAAATATGCCGACATGACTCAAAGCCCGATTTCTTAGTCAGCAAATACAGTTTGATCTGTATTTTCATGGTAATAAGACTTGAATTTGGAAAACACATTTAGGATATACGTTTTTCCGGATTTAAGAGGCTGAGATACCCTTAGGCAAGTCAGATATTAAAGCAAGGGTGTATTTTTTATTAAAAATCATCGCTTAGCGCCTCCGCTTCGCATTAATGGTGTTTTTATGTTTTATTGTTTGTTTGCTTTATTTTAGAGGTGGTAAAAATTGTGTGTTGTTTTTTAATGCAGATTCGGTCGTTGTATGGCACAATCACAGAATTCTCCTTATAAATAGGGCACAATTGATGATGGTATGTCTATTATTCAAAAAGAAAAAATATTTATTAAAACCTAGAGTAAAAAGTTTTTTTCTGGGTAGGTGAGCGTGCTCCATCCTAGACTGCATCGCCTAAAATAGGCAGGAGGCTAAGGCTTCATTATAAGAATCTGTCTTCAAAAATTCGTATTTAGCCAGTGTCAAGTATTGTAATGTAATATTTCAAGTAAAGTCAAATTTTTCACAATTCATCAATTCAATTCAATTCATTTTTTCGGACCCTGGGTTTGCACAACACTTGGTAACGTCAAATACACAGTCATCATCAGCCAGACCCGCTGGGGTCACTACCCTGGTTTATATATATATACTTAGGGTTAAAAGTTACGTTTCACGACATTATACTATTCACTAACACTCGTGCATGATCACTTAAACATCCACGTGGATAAATATTATCCACGGTTTGTACAAATTAATACTCAGAATAACACTAGTTTTAGAAATAATACAATGACACGACATGACTTCATCACGTTCCCGCCAAAGCTCCGATTTACTCTCTTTCTCTCTTAACGCTCTATCTCTATCTATCACGCCGATTCTTCGACTCGCGCGTATAAAAAAACTAAGAAACCGGGAACGGCAAGGCGAGCAGCAGGCCTAGCACGGGCGCCGGGATAAAATTTTATCCACCATATTAATCCCACGAGAACGAGACGGATATATATTATATTCTAGCTTTGTCACGTTGACGCGAAGACAAAACGGGTGGACATAACTTTATCCCGGCGCCCGTGCTGGGCCTGCTGCTCGCCTTGCCGCTCCCGGTTTCTTTGTTTTTTTATAGGCGCGAGTCGAAAAATCGGCGTGATGGATAGAGATAGAGCGTAAGGGAGTGAATCGGAATAGATGATTCTGACTGATAATTAATTGTGAAATATTTGACTTTACTTGAAATATTACATTACGACACTTGAAACTGGCTAAATGTATTTAGCCAAAAACTGTGTGGAGCCAATAACAATAGTGAAAAAAGGATACGTGATAAACGCCAGTATCTTTTTTTGAAGACTTCTTATATTCATCCTGCCTATTTTAAGCGATGCAGTCTAGTCAGTCTATGACTAACATGGCCACACTAAGCACCTACGTCAGCTACGTCTCTGACAACTTCCGAGTCGTGTATGTGGCCGCAGCATTAGTTTTCCCGGAAATATTTGATAACTGCAGGAACTATGGTTTTCAGTGATTCCATTGGATGAATCCTCGAGGGTCGCTAGTTGAGCAATATTTCACAGACACAGGTAAATTTTGAAATTACATTCCTATGCCGTGCGCCGGAACCTCTTGAGAGTTCGAGGACAGTCAAGTAGCCAAGACAAAGACCCTGTACAGCTGCAACTCGCCTGATTATTTGCAAATATTATTATGTTTACAATTTAGCTTTATTCAAAGCCACTGTATAGCTGCAAAACTATTGTTGTTTATATATCTTACTAACTGCGCCCCGCGGTTTCACTCGCTATTCTACAGAAACCGAATATTTTTCCGGGATAAAAAGTAGTTATTGTGTTAATCCAGGGTATAAGCTATATCCATAGCAAATTTAATTCAAATCCGTTCAGCCGTTACAGAGTTAAACGGGAACAAACACACTTACATACTTACACACTTTGTTCTATCCTCGAGTACCATACTTACCTACTTACACACTTACACATAAACATTCGCATTTATAATATTACTAGCTGCGCCCCGCGGTTTCCCCCCCGCTATTTTACAGGAATGGTTACATTTTCGGGATAAAAAGTACGCCTATGTGATAATCCAGGGAATAACCTACCTCCATACCAAATTTCATTCAAATCCGTTTAGCCGTTACAGAGTTGAACGGGAACAAACACACTTACATACTTACCTATTTACCTACTGACCTACTTACATACTTACGTACATACACAAACATTCGCATTTATAATATTAAGTGTGATACATTTGCTTTAATTGACGTGTCTAAGAACATTAATATAATGACAAAAGATAAAATAAACATTGAAAATGAAGCATTGAATTGTAGCGGTTTTTGACAGTCAGAAACGCCGAACTAGTACGTTTGTAGCACGAATAAAAGCGGTATTACAAGCAGTTTTAGTGTTAAAAATATGAAAATTCAGTCGACTTCAGAACCACCTCCTTTTTTTGGAAAGTCGGTTAAAATACAATAAAGCGTACCGCCGTCTAACAAACGAGAGAGACATAATTATGTTTTCCTGTTATTTTTCTCCGTTCACCCGCTGAACTCCGCTGTCCTTGGTTATTAGGAAAAACTGAACTGAGGAAATTTAGCCCCAGTTAAAAAAATCACGCATCTATCGTATCGTATCATGTATAATTGTATGTAAAGATGGTTGTACGGAAACCTCTGTGCACGAGTCAGACTCGTACGTTTCCAGTTTTTATTACCAAGGCAATTTATTATTAAAAAATCTGAAAATTGGAAAAAAACATCCCTATCCAATCAGAAGCCGCGTGAAAAAAACTATAGTTCTATTTGTAAAATATTTAGACAGAGGTAACTATTGATATTACATTCCAGTGCCGTGTGGGGAAACCACTCTAATTATATATCGAACTAGCTGGCCCACACGGCTTTGCCCGCCTGGGCTATAGTAAATAAAACACCCCATTTCACCCCATTTGGAGGTCGATTTTCGAAAAATCCTGAGACATGCGTTTCTTATAACTTTTTTTTGCAAATACATAAGTATATTACACCCCAAAAAAATCTCCTTCGGCAGTCGGGCAAAAAAGTGCGCGGGTTTTTCTGTAGACATCCTCTATCTACTGAAGGAACTATTTATGTACATTTTTCGTTTAATAAAAATATAAGAGCTTACAATTTGGTAGACACAGGTAGGTTTTTAAATTAAATTCCTCTGCCGCGTGCCTCCTCCCTCCCTCTTACCTGCGAGGGGAGCCAAGTGGAGACGTCTGTAGCGCGCGTAATTGTACCATACAGGCTGTCACGAATATGAAAAAAGTACTATTGGATTATTTATTTAAATTTAAAGTAAAGTAAGTAAGTATTATAACATAATATCCATATTCATTCGTTTCATTTACATGCAGTTTGTTTAAAATATGTTCTGTGGAATCCAACGCTTAACATAGGCTTTGTTTCATCAAAATCTGTGCAGGAATATTGAAGCTATGATGCAACTTAGGAAAATACGAGATATCTTAAACTTGAACCACGGAACATACCGGATCCTTAGTGCAAAGGGCTCAGCTGAAGCTGGTTTTATGATTATCTTGAGAGTTTGTAGAATTAAGAAGTTAGTTAAGTTGATATGCGGTTCTCTAAAAAATGGTCCAAGGCTTTATAACAAACTTTGTTTCATTAAAATCGGCTCACGGAATAACGGATAATGGATATATTACGAAATATAGAACGCCGAGTACCTTTGCAAAGCAAATTTATATCGGATCGCCATTCGCCAATAGATGGCGACACGAGTCTTCTGAATCGCGGTGACGAATTTATCCATGATTTTATTTATGATTAGATACCGTTTCGCAGTTTTATCTGTTTTGATCTATAGGTTCTATTTGTAAGAACATAAAATAGAATTGCAACCGGTCAAGTAGCATGAAAAGTACAGAATTTCCTTATAAAATTTTATGAGAATGCGCGAGGTTTAAAAAGCATTTCAGGTATTATACCTAAAAACTTTAAATAAAGCTTTGCGTGGAAATTCGTTATTATTACTTTGCATTTGAGAGAACAAAGTTCGAGTTTCAGTACTGAGCCCTAAACCCGCGTACGAAGGGCATCAGCTAGTGATAAATGCGTTTGTCTATAAGTAGGATATTTGTCATTCAAATATAAATAATTTAAATGTCTTAAAAAATAAAGGCGATCGCCGACGACTTGTATAATGTCGTCAGTCTACGGGAGCCCTAAAGAAAGACTGTTAAAATACTAACACTACAACATTGAACACTAATCATTCAGTTCCAAGTGTAAGCATTGAAGTCTTATTTTTACGAAGCATCCTGTATATTTTAAAATATGTTGGGTCGAAAACGTGAAGAACGCGCACAGCCATCGTTTCATATTGTAGCTTTATGAAATTCTTTTATGATTTCCACGTGTTCAAACATACAACGAAAATAAAGGACTGGAAACTATAGCTTATATGTCGCGCCTTAAAACCTGCGTCATTATCATCAGCCGTAGGACACTGACATGTCCTAATTATTTTTTGTGTTACTCGGTAAATAAAGTGCCACCGAGAATTTTGAACTTCAACAGTTCAAAACCGTGCGCGGCAGTACACTGCGCTCGTCAACCTGAGATATTAGATGTTAAATCTCTGTATGATTGTCCAGGATATACGCTGGAAACATTGCCCTAAGTATTTTTAGACAAACAAAAGAGCAAAACCAAAAACTTTGATTTGATATAGACCAAATTTAAAGTCCTGAAAAAAGTCAGCTGTAACGTACCTATAGACAGACTTCCAGATATCGATATTTCACCAACCTTACATTTTAGTACAGATCCCTAAAAGTGTCCCTTGATTATTGGCAAAAAAATTATTAAAAATTACTCAACCACGCATAATTAGGCCCCTCAGGTGCGTAATTACCACGTACGTACGTTACGTTACTCACGTACGGCAAGCGCAGCGTAGGACGTCCCCCACAAGGTGGACGGACGACCTGATAAAGACCGCAGGGACGCACTGGATGCGAGCCGCTTCCATCCGCTCTTCGTGGAAATCTAAGAGGGAGAACTATGTCCATCAGTGGACGTCCTGTGGCTGAGATGATGATGATGATGAGGTGCCTAATTTACTTTTATAATAGCTAAATAGTGTGTGAGTTGCATGTTTGCATACTAAGTAACAGCCACACACACTAAGATAAGTTTGTACCTAAATCGTTTAAAATAGCAACAATACCTATTGTAACCAATTTGTAGTTGTATATAATATTGTAAGAAAGTGATGAGATTGAGCCATTAAACTCGATGAAGATCTTGATGAAGATTTAACGCATAAAGCTAGTCAATTCAAAAACTAGTTAGCCAACACTTTGAAGCATCCAAAACATCTATAAAACCCACCCTCAGACCAAAACAAAAACACAGAGACAGAAATAAAAGAACCACATTCGAATTTTATGAAGTGGCCATCGCATTCCTTATTCACCAACGTCCGAAAATCAAGGCGTCTTTACAAGAAATCGCACTCAACGCCGACGTTTCCAAACGTACCGGTTGAAATATTTCCAGCGGATCTCGAGTACTCTTATTTACCAAGCTATAGCGACTTATATCACGGACACACAGCCTGTATTTGTTTTTTCCATTACAAAAGAACGGCACGCCCTGCGAGCGGTATAGCAATAATATTTCAATATCACGACGTGGGTGCCAACCCTGGGCGCTCAAAGTGATTTCTCGACTCTCCTATTGGTCCAAATTTGAACTGAGAACGCGCTCGATACGCGAAACCTTTTAGTGACAAAGACAGCGATCGTCAAGCTCCGGACCGGTTGAGAGAGTTCGAGGGAGATGGATAGAGTATTGTGGGGGCATGAATACTGGATGAACGCGAAGGCCGTATCAATAATACGGGCACGAATGAAATAATAGATTATTCGTTTGTTCAAATCGAACGTAAACAAAATGTAAGCATCCATTACTGATGCAAGCGTAGGGAAAGGGAGAGGTGATCGGAGGTTTGGTGAGGGTTGGAGAGGGATAGATATATTTCTTCAGAGGCTGCGCTACGAGACGGTCGGCAACAATGTGAGCACTATCTGTTTTTGTACCAGTCGTCGGACGGTTTCCACATTAAACGATCATTTTAAGGGCGAACCAATCAAACTGCAAATTTATACAAATTGATACTAAACGGGTTATATTAATTTTATAACAAAAATTAAGTGTGTAAATAAGTTTGAACTGAGTCGTAATTAAAACTAATTGGGTTTAATAAAGCGCTAATTATTTTGTATTAAGCCGGGTTTTCGCTGGAATTTCGTCCTTTTTGACGTGACGTGGGTGTGTCGATGGATTTTTCAGGAGACTAACTTCTAAAAACGTCCAAATAAAAAAAAATACAAAATGATCGTGGAACGCGCGTACCGGGAAAGCTAATGTGACAATAAAATACGTTTTTTACGAGAAAGTGTACTGTAGCCAAGTGATAAGATAGTCGTAAGGACTTTGCTGTGTTCAAAGGAATATTTTGGAAAGTTTTGTGCTGCAGTGGTGGCAAGGATGTCGAAATAGGGGGCGGCCAGGGTTGGCCTTTTGAGGCCATGCTCAATAACCTCACTGCTACAGCTTTAGGAGGTGAGTCTGAACTTTTTGGCTATATGGACACTTCTAGGACTATTTTAAACTAAATAAATGATTGCTGTTGGCAATAAATGCGAATGGCAATAAAATTAATTTTGCTATTAGTGTCATTTATTTAAATAGAGATCTTTTATCATTTTTTTGGTCTCTTTTCCAAGATTACCTTATTATTAATTATTATCATCACCAACAGCCTGAAGTAGTCCACTGCTGAACAAAGGCCTCCTCCTTAGGTCGCCACACTGACTATTTGCAATTTGCATCCCCGGTTGCCCGCGACTTTCAAATTTTCATTTGCCTACCTCGTGGGAGACATATGCTGCCTCTTCCAGCTTGTAGCACCTTATTATTATTAATCGTTATATAACTATTTAATTTAAAAACTCCCAATGAACTTCTAATAAAACTATTAAATTATTGTTATAATGTTAGTGCTTCCTACCTAAGGACTTTCTTTAGGAAAAAATAAAAAACTTGAAAAGCAAGAAAAAACTAAATTAATCAATTTGACTTCTGTTTTTATCTAAATAACCAAATAAATGCATCATTAAAACTTTATTTCCGTTGTAAGTAGGTAAATAAGCACCTATTTAAATCTTTATAAGTAAATCTGTCAGCGCAAGCCACCCATGCAAATATACTTATCTAATAACTTCAAATAAATAAAAACCGACTTCATCAGAACCATTTATTTGAATTTGTTACGTCATAGTCGCTTAACTATCATAATCGAGATTATCTTGGCGCCACCCGTGAAATACGTATCATTTAGGAGTTCCGGTGGCTATCTGTGGTCTTCCTCATTAATTCTACTTTACCAAATACATGCTGATGAAAATACAAAAATTGATATAATTATGTATGCCCATAATATTTGAGGAGTTCCCTTAATTCCTCGTGGATCAGACTCTCAACTAGTAACGGGTTTTTGATAAAAACGGGAACAATCTGGAAGTATCTATTTTCAAATTAAAAATTAAATTTTTAGATGCTTACCAAAAAAAAACTGAGCGTAATGCTCATTTAGGCGTAATATTCTCTCACAACCAATCAAATATTAGCCCCACAATAAGATAAAATATTCATAACTATCAACACCCTTGCAAATACAGTAGGTTTTCCTACAGAAATTGTGTAGCGCCCTAAATGGGGCTGACATGGATGGGCTGAAAACTGTTTTGTTTTTATGGCTAGAGTTTAATCCTGCTACGAAAACCTATAAAAATTTTAGTAAAAAATACAGCTAGGGGCCTAAACAAAAAAAATAAAAACTCGTAAAAATAATGCAATTAGATTTAAAAAAATATACCTTTAAGATATAAGATATATTTATGTTCCGCTAGTAGATAGAAATAGATAAAAGTCGCAATACGCACTACTTGCCTTTAGCTGATAATGTTGTCTACAAAGTTAAGTAATTAAAAATCACTGAATCTAAAGAGATTAAACTACTATATACGTGACGTATATAGGTGTAAAGCGCTTTAAGAGTTAACGGGTTTTGAACTGTTAAAATTCGAAAATCTGAGTGACACTGAACTGTTATGGGTGAGCTTACTGCCAGGCAAGCGACTTGTTCGTCTTTTCACTCAGTTGTATTGTATATTTTACAAAACATAGTTGAATTACTAATAATATAATTAATGCAATTAATAATTAAATAAGTTATAATTATTAATCTTGTAATCTTGTGTAATTGGAATTAAAAAAAAAATCTAATAAGGCAGATTTAAATTTAAAGAGCATATGTGCTATATGCTCTTTAAATAATAATAATCAATAAATAATTAATTAACCCATTAACTAAATTAATTATGTAAACTTGCTCTATAGATCGATTTGAATAAATAAGTATATGGTTTTTCAAACCTAATTCCTTTTTCCTTACCAACACGATCATTAACGTATTAAATGGTATATAAAAAAAAAAAAAAAAAAAACACGGTAAAAACATACCTATGCTCAATGCAAAACTATTACACACATCAAAAACCTGACAATGTAAATCAAAGGTTCTCCCAAATTACATTCAACCTGTATTGGTCTCAACTCCTTACAACACAAACACCAATACTCGTAAGAAAAAAATAAAGGCAGGATAAACCCTAAAACTGCCCATAGAGGGGCGAAAACAGTTCCGTTTTACGGGTTTCAATTTCTCTTAGGCATGTTTACGAGGCGCCCTTAATCCGTATAATTCGCGCAAAGCTAAGATTTTAGCGGACCGACGCGGGAGAAAGTTTGGAATCTCTGGATTTTACTCAGAATGTTTGCTTGAATTTTAGTGAAAATGTACACGTACTAATAATTATTTTCATTTCAAGCCTTGAATTAAAATAATTAACTTTCTAACTTCTTCGCTCAGTTTTCTACAAAAGTAGATAGAGGTACTTTTGGTCTTAAGTAGGTAAGAAGAATTAGCTAAATCGCGCCGAACTGAGACCTCATGTATCCCAAAATTCACAACCACTGGACCCCTTTGCTCATATTCGGTCTTAAAAAATATTGAAATTACTACTTGCTTACAAGATTTTATAAAGACCGGATAAACGTTACACATAGGTAAAATTCGACCAGAGTTTTAAGACATAACTAGTAGTTCGCGCCGAACTGAGACCTCGCGACCCCTATATCTTCACAACTCCTGGACCGATGATGATATATCCTTGGTGTTATAATTAGCTTTCAGAGTTTGCAAGCTGAAGTAGCAATGAGCAGACCACATCACTCGAAGAACCGATAACCGATGGGAAGAAATGTTCTTGAGTGTGTGACCACGAACCGGAAAACGCAGCGTAGGCAGGCCTCCCACTAGGTGGACCGACGACATCGTGAAAGTCGCGGCAACCGGTGGATGCAAGTGGCACGTTGTTGGTCGATGTAGCTTGTGTTGCGCTCTAGGGGGAGGCCTATATATTCGTTAATTGAGATTAGAAACGATCTAGCCATTAACATCAGCCTATGTTCACCAATGGACATCTTCCGGCTGATAATGATGATGATGATTATAATTAAATTCAGTTTGAATTGAAAACGCATTGCAAATAATTTAATCATTTATCTACTAATATAAAGGCAGCCACGTGCGAGTCGGGCCTCGCTTTATCAGGGAAGCTTTGCGATAACAAACTTTTGTTATTTTTTGTTAGTTGGAGAAATTACCGTGACGTACATCGACGTATGGGAGATATTTTTTTTCAACTACAAAGTTAAGTTTGTACTGAAGCCTCGGTGAGCGTCATCATAGTGTGCATCGAAGTGTCAGTCATAGTCTAAGTCAAGCAAAGTAAGTCACCGTCAAGTCTACTTCATGCTCCAGTAAAGTGGTGGACACTTTATTATAGGTTTCTATGGAGTTTTGGTAACAACACGAAGAGTCATATTTCACATCATTATACTATTCACCAACACTTATGGACTTTCACGATCACTTAATGGATAAAAAATTGCATTTTAGGATTCCTATGCTCGCACACAGGCTTTTTTCCGCCTTTCAATTCAATTCAATTCATTTATTCGGACCCTGGGTTTTAGCACAACACTTGGTAACGTCAAATACACAGTTTTCATATGAAATTAATTTAATAACAAGCAACTCCCTGTTGGTAAGCGAAGATGTGGTCGATGATGAAGCACGCAGACTCAGCAGATTCACTCAGACCTTGAAAATCCGTAGATTGTATCTCTCAGGAAACAAGGAGGCCGGCAGTTTGTTCAATTCCACGGCTGTAAGGGTTAGACACACAGAAAAGATACAGATAGTAAAAAAATATCTTCTGTGGTTAGAAACGTAGATAAAACGTTTTTTGGGAATCCAAGGGAAATCTACAGTGTAAATAGGGTGTCTTTCTGCTTGTCTTGTAGTAGTGTAAGGCGAGAAGCATGACGAGCCACACAAAGTCTCTGCCTACTCCTGTCACTACTTTAGTCGCGGCGCAACAATGAACAAGAAAGGCAGTTTTTTTTTTTAAATTCAAGACAACGACAAAGTCTAATGAGACATTTTCCCATTAAGCCTGTGAAAATAGAAAATCCCGCCGGTCGTTAACCGCTTGTCTCGGTCGATATCGGCAAACTTCGGCAATTTAACGCGTTACGTTCCTATCCACGTAAATTGGATTTGTTTAATGGTAGCCAGAATTTTTGCGTGGAGTTGAAATGTTTGAGCTCTTGTTGGAATTCTATAGGAGGTTAAATTTGGATATACCTACTGGGTAGTATAAACTCTTAATTTGGAATTTTGGCAGGTTATTATTAAATATTAGCTGTTACCGGCGATTTCGTTCGCGTGGCCAATAAAAAAAAAGTAGCCTTCGTCCGTCCCCTACCCTTAGGCTATATCTTTGCAAAAATTTAGGCCGATCTGTTCGGCCGTTTAGCTGTGATAACGCGACAAACACACAGATAGAGAGATATAGAGACAGAGAGACAGAGAGTCAGATAGACAGAGAGACAGTGTTACATTCGCATTTATAATATAAGTTAGGATGGGAGAAAATAATGGCAACAGCTACAACGTTGTTAGGGTGTTTATTTTATTTAAGAAAATGGTACAAGAAAATCGACGTCATTTCAAATTTAAGTTTCATCAAATTCGACCAAGTACTTTCCGAAACAAACCAAAAGCTTTGGAACTAAAGCTAAGCTGGACAGGAGAAAATGTCTGCGTGCGTTGTAGTGAGAAAGATAGGAGTTCGCCGACTAAAGTCTGGCATCAGTGGAGGGTATTCAGCACAGTCAGTAACCTATGCTGTTGTCTCCCAGCAGGCCACAAAGAGTCGTGTGCAGAGGAGAAGGTGCACGAGATCAAGCCGAACATCGACAGATCGCATCATGCGCTCGGCGCGCGGCTGCACATCGCGCACAACATTCGGACGGATCATTTGCAAGGTACAACTTTATTGAGGACCGCACCTTTTCTGAAGACTTGTCGCTTTATTACCAAACATCGTTGACCCCACCACGCACGACGCGGGTACACACATGCACAACATTAGGATTAGGATTAGGTACTGTGCAAAGTAATAACTTATTGAGGACATCTCACTTACTAGTACATCTTTTCTGAGGACTTGTCACATTTTTATAAAACATCAAGCGACCGCAACATGCGTCCGGCGCGTGTATGCGCCTCGCGCACAATATTCGGACGGATAACTGGCAAAGTAATAATTTATTTAAAACATGGTCACTAACTAGTTCATATTTTCTGAGGACTTGTCACATTTTTATCAAACATCAACCGAGCGCACCATGCGCCCAGCGCGTGGCTCTACCATAACAATCGGACGGATCTCGTGCAGGGTATACCTACTAACCTATTGAGGTATATGTCACTTGTACTGCACCTTTTCTGAAGGCTCGACACTTCTGTCGATTGTGTTGTATTTTCCTCTCGTAAACAAAATAAGGTAGGGAGGTTAAAATAAAATAAAAAAACTCATCTGAGTACCGAGTGCGAGTTTTTCCAAATGCGTTTACTTACTCGACCGCTGTAACGTTAACTATAATTTGTGTGAAGTAAGACCAGCACCATCTAGCGTCATCTAGATGGCACTGCTCTTACTTCATACAAAATCGAATAGGTAAACGTAATTATAAAAAAGTAATTGTAAAGCTCTCTAATCTTAATTTTACAGATAAAATGTTTTCAGTTTATTCTCAACATTTGTTCTCAGTATTTTTCATTGTAATTCATGGAGATTGATGTTCCCTTTGACAGGTGGGATCCACCAACAACACAGTGGAGGGCATATGGCCACAGTGCCAGTCAGCATGTCATCATCAGCATCAGACAGTGACAAGCCGGCCAAGCAGAAGAGGCATAGGACGAGGTAAGATTTACCAAGGTGTTCAGAAATAGCCCAGTCAATTGAGAGTTACACCCGGAAGTAACTAATAACAGGATTTGTTTTCTGTACATAATAGTAAAACCAATATCTCATATTAATATAAAATAATTAAACATAACGAGTATCCGGAACAGACTAAAATTTTAATTTTAATATCTCTATTTGCGCTATGTTAGAGACAATATCAGATGACGATCGTAAGCACGGCAGTGAGTCGTCGGCGACGATAATGTGTTATGGCTCAATCATAAATTATTTTTCTATGTTCCGTACCAACAGACTGTTTAATTTAATTTAATTTTGGTTCTACTTAAGTAAATTATACCAATCACAATTTTGTATTTATGTTATGAACTATGTCCGGGTCCTCCATGCTAACCCCCGAATACTGAAATATTATTTTGTTAACTTTGACAACAGATTAATTCTAATACTGCCTTTGTCTGGCACTTAGCGAATTACGAGATTGGCACAAAGCAGGGTAGATTGGCGAAAGAGGGAGGAGGCTTATGCTCTGCAGTGGGCTGAATAAGCTGACAGTGATGATGATGATGAAGCAAATGACAGAGATAGCAATAGACTTAATCTGTCGTCAAAGTTAACAAACGTTTCAGTATTCGGGGGTAAGTCCCGTAACTTGACTGGGCTACAAGTTTACTTTCACGGGAAATCGTATTTTATCATATTTTTCTACAACAGGTTTACACCGGCGCAATTGAACGAGCTAGAGAGATGTTTCTCCAAGACACATTATCCTGATATCTTCATGCGGGAAGAAATCGCCATGAGAATCGGATTGACAGAAAGCAGAGTACAGGTTAGTTTGTTTTAATAAGCATTCACTAATGCGATTTGATTTTCAGTTTCGAATTACAACTGTCGAGTTCGAGTCAAAAATAACTGTTACAAATGCCAAAAATGCCCACATACAGCGTTAGTTTTGGGAATGGAGAGCTTAACTTGCATATTTTACTGATTTCGTTCGTTCGTTTGTTCGGACAGCTCAATAACAGTTAAAAAAGCCAATGTGATGAGAACTCCGAAAATAACGAACGTGGGTCTTTGAGATCGATTTTTGACATTTGAGATTGATTGACGCTTAAAGCACTTAGTCAAATTATTACAAAAGGAATCAATGGATGCTGATAGACCTTGACGTATTTGCTCACCGCAAGTGGTTTTAGAATTCGTTTTGGGTAATGAGTAAAAGTGGAGACAGCGCCAAAATTCTCAAACCGAACGCCTTACATTAACGCTAATTTCGACAATGCTAACAACGCCACCTGAAGCTAACCGAACACGATTAACATAATTTCTGTCAATGAGTGAGATAGTGAGTGCCACAAAAAGTTTTTAAGTAGAAATAACAATACGGATTTACGTGCAAAATTAACCTTTTACCATTTTTTAAGAATACGGTATTAAAACCGTAGAAAAATTAGTTTAATGTATTTGCACGTATTTGCAAAATTAAACTCTGTTGCTTTTTATAAAATTGGGACGAAGATGAATAAATATTCGATTTTTCCAACCCTCTATTTAACATATTCACCTGGTGACTTCAATATCAAACAAAACAAAAACAAACAAGCGTGCCTTTACCGTTAATATCCGCCGATATACAAAAAAAAAATGGAACCTAAAACCGCACCTTGCGAGAGTCCCTCTTCGCACATTCCATACAAAAGTTGCACTATATCGATACATTTCTCGGGACCCTCTACCTGATTCAGTGTTCATATTACAAGCATAAACTCCTTTTACGTTGGATAAATGTTGTCTTAAAAGCGTGTGAATGGGTGGTCGACACAGTCAAACGCTTTAGTGAGTTCTTCATTTTCGATGTATGGGATTTTATGGCCTGAACATGTTTATAACTTTTATATGATGGTAAGAAACGGAAGCTATCTGTATACTTTTTTAGAAGTTATCTTTGAATTTTGGAAAAAAATTATAGATAAATTATGATTAGATGTTAGTCACAATGTTTTAGGTGTTTTACATTTTTTTTTTTAATGTTTTTGTATTAAACAATGAACTACATTTGACTAGTTTAAACAAAGTGAACTAGATACAACTATAGTTAATAGACTACTAAAAGTAAACAACTTTATAAAACTAATTTTCATTGAGCTGCTAAATCGATTCAATCAGTTTAACAATCACAATCGTTTTGATTTCAATTCTCACCACCTACAATACTTAGAGTTATAAATGCGTCTAATTCTTTAGCCAACGAACTCTAAACTTGTCAGTAGAGTCTAATTCTTCGGCCAACGATTACCATAGTAATCTGCTACTGTCACTTTGTTCAAGCACTTAGTTTCAAGTTAAACTCCGCTTTACATTAGACATTAGGCATAATTTGTGTCGTGTGCCGACTAATATTTGTATTTCGTTAACACTCGAGACATACAGATGGATTTGTAGATGAACTCTAAGTTTAAAAGAAAGTCAAGCTGGACCCGATTAAGATTTTCGAGTGATTGACAATTCCTGTTTTAATTCTGATTACATGAGTTGTTTTGTCAAAGATTTATGATTATATATATTTTGTGATGAAAATAAGTCTCCCGATATCTTACACACATCTTAAGAAAAGTATATTTTAAAGTGATCTTTTTATTTAAGGTCCAATGCAGCATTCAATTTAATAGAGAAGTATGCAATAACATCACACGCTTATAACCAAACTCCATGTCATAAAACACCCTTTTTGCTAACTTATAATTTGTTTTTGTTAAATAACTTGACGTTTTATCAGCACCATATTCGTCAAACGTATCAACCTTGTGTATTCGACCTAAAGTACGGTTGTAATCCGTGAAAATTGCCGTCTTATCGTTAAGTCAGCTATTAACTTTAGTGATTTGTTACCATCGGCCGTCCGTTCTGTTATCGAGTGAGTGTCACTGCTACTGTATTGAATTCATTGACTAAATCTCATTGATAGTACATTGCTTGATTGTATTGTACATTGTCAGGTATTTGGTAGTCATTGGCAGTTGACTCCTGTGTGGGATTGATGTTGACAACTTTTCCATTTCGATTTGGTTTAAGGTTGAACTTTTAATTTCTATAGGTGACAGTAAAGCTATAAATCATTATGAGAAGGTAAACAATATGTCTTATGGCTACAATTTTTTTTTTTTTTTTTATTGAATACTAGAAAAGGCTATGACGCAATGTTTTAGAACCAGTAAGTTATAGGAAATATATTGATTGAGACTACTTTCGTTTGCTATTAAAGATCAGACTATGATAGCATATAGGATTTTTTATTTTGGTGAAATAACGAAAATAACTATTTCTTCTTATTTTTTCCAAAAAATAAATAGGTTTAAGAGTTAGAGACGAACATGTTGAATGTACAGTGTTCCCAATGCTTAGTTCATTACATGCCTGATTTGGTTATTTATTGATGCATATGATATATGATATATCTTTGCTCGTATATTGAAATATGTATGATCATTCAATATCTGAGTCATTTGGTTCTCAAAATGTAATTTGATTTCTACTTTATGTGACCCCACTTTAAATAGGCTTATTGATACAACATCTAACACCTACCAAGTCTTTTTATCCGAACCGCTTCTGTGAATTTATAAGAAAAATATAGAAACCAAACAGGCAGCGCTTGCGCAAGGAAACATACGTGTATGTATCACGATTATAGGCAACGGTCGGCCAAAACAAATATTACTAACCTTTACACCTCGAGGATTGGGTTTAAAAAAAGTAGCGTCTACAAAAGCCTTGCCAGCGGATGTAGGGATGTGCTATGTGCATGTAAATGTGGAATCGGCAGAGTTTTTCTTCTAGTAAAAATGTTTTTTTAATTTCTTGTAGCCGAATTTCTTGTGTTCAAAATAAAATATAAGTTCAAAAACTAAAACCCGCCTTCGTGAAAGTATGAAGAGAGAAAATATTATTAGAAATTCAAAACGGCATGATCCATTTATAATGCACATTATATTTTTTCAATGAGTTTAAAAATATCCTTACCGGTAGTTTAACGCCTTGTCAAACACTAATATTGCCATCAAACTACGGTTGAAAGGGATTTTAAACTATTTTTTTTGGAACTTATATTACATATACACACATACATATTACATATTTTTAGTGTTAAGGTACATATTATGTACCTTTGTAATTACTACAATATCATTCATTTTGTTCACAACCATTTGTAAATATTGTGTTTGTTGAAACAACCAAACACGAATCCAAATTTTAAAATTAATCAAGTCTTGTCCTTGGCTCACACGTCATATTATTAAAATGTATAGGAAATCTTTTCAACGATAATTGAGATCTAACTTCACTTCAGGAAAGTTCGTCCAATCATATTTTTTGTCTGTAACGAAGTTAAGTTATAAAGTTCACCGTATAAGATTTAGTGTGACGTCAAATATCCTATAACACCCGCAGTATTAAGACGCTTCGACAGACACCTAATTTGCTAAAATCTGATCAGTTGTTTTGGAGATACGAGGGAACAATGAAACGTGAAAATCGGCACCTACAAACACACTTAAGTTGCCCATTTTTACATATTTGGAATGCACTTATGCAGCCCTTTATTTTGATACCAAACACGATAATTCTACCACATTATTTTTTAATTAAATTATGTTATAAAATTCACCACATTGGATTTAACATAATTCCGTATAGCCTTTGACAAGCGGAGTGTGAAGACGCATCGATAGACACATTTCCAGTCAAAATCTGATGAGCGGTTAAGAACATTAGAAGGACATTATGAACTTACTAACATACCTACATAGACTGTCAAACTCATAACCCTCCTTTTTTTTCGTAGTCGGGTAATAAACACGAAATGACATGTCAACTGTATGGATTTGAGACTTTTTGCCTTTTACATTAACCCACATAGTAACCACTTTGCTGGGGCATGACTTGGACTTGACCGTGACTTGCTTTGATAATATTTAACAAAACTTGAAAATATATAAGGATACTTGACACTGGCAAATGCATAAGACGTGCGACGCCAAAATCCTCTTAGGAGGAAAGAGAAAAAAAAAGTTTTTATTGCTTAAAATTTTCTCTTTCTGCTTGTATCTTTCATGTCATTACAATTAGTATTTTTTTAATTATTTGCAAAATTGAGTAACACACTCGTACAAATGCAATCGTTAAAGAGGAGAAAACTTAACGATCTCGCCAAAATGAAAGTAAAATTAACTCTATTTTTAAAAAAATACTTACGTGATGTTCTTTTTTAAAAAAACGCACTTCGTTGTAACCAATCGTATTGTATTGTGTTTCCGCTGAAGTATCTAGTACAATTATTATTGGGACAATTTTATTTTTTCCATTGCTTTAAAAAGATTATTATAGTAAAAAGAAATGAATAATAAACTGAAAAACAAGTTTTTATTTACTATAAACTGGCCATTTCTTTGAATACTTAGTTTTAATGAAAATATTGTTTCGAGTTACTTAAAGACCTTTCATAGTTTTCATCCTGTTGCTGCCCTATTTTCAGCCAATGGCAAACAAAATACATATAAAGCATGTCATTATAATCACACTAATATTATAAATATGAAACTTTGTGTGTCGGCTGAACGGATTTGGTATGGTGGTAGCTACACACTGGATTAACACATAGGCTACGTTCTATCCTGTAAAAATATTCGGTTTCTGTAGAATAGCGGGTGGAACCGCGAGCCGCAGCTAGTTTAACGTAAATGTCTGACATCGTATTTTAAACCGACTTCCAAAAAAAGGAGGAGGTTCTCAACTCGACTGAATTTTTGTTAATATTTTTAAACAATTTTCCCGACGAAATTTTTTTCTGTCGTTTCCCATCCCTAGCAGCCACAATAAATGTCTGTTGAAGAATCTCGCGGTGTGGCGTGAAGTGCTCGCCGAACACACACAAAAACGTACAAAAATCGGCCCGTCCGTCTGTGTGGCCAGTACCAGTACTACTAGACAATTGGCTACTGTAGGAATATTATGAATTATAGTTTTTTTTTTTTTTTTTAGCTTACCCCGGGTTAATCCGCTATCCGGACCATACATTTTGCTGGTACACCAAGTTTTATCTAAAACCGTCCAGCCATTACGGATTTATCTTTTGATATAAATATCTATCAATCAGTGACGCTACCATTATCATTCTCGCTTCCTTATTATATTTACGTCCGAGCTTAAGAGAAAGCTTTTCTCAAAAGCGCGCACGAGACAGCATCTTTCGCGAATTTTCAATATTTTTGAAGATACATCTTACAAAAAAAAATGAATGAAAGAATGCCAAAAAAACAAAAAAATAAGTCATGTACTATAAAAACATCGGAGATGAAAAACTTTTTTTTTTAAATTCCCATTCATTGATTTTGAATCTCCAAAAGTGTTGAATTGTTTTAAAAGAGTTCCTAAAAACAAAGCATGTAGTCAAATTCCGCACCGAATCAAATCTTTAAATATTTTATTATCAAAATGCAAATTATTGTTTAACCAACATGGACTAAATACCAATCAATGAATCCCAGCAATATAATAATAAATAAATGACGTCACACATGACGTAAAGAGTGAAAACTGGATATTACAGATGGCTGGCATACACTCCATACACATCATCATCAACAGCCTGAACACGTTCAACGCTGAACAAAGGTTCAAACACAGCCCTTAGCGAACTAAGGGCATGTGAACATTGCCCTTAGACCGCCACACTGATGGACACTTTGCAACTTGCATCCACCGGTTACCCGACCTTCAAAATGTCCTCAGTCTACCTAATAGAAGGCCTACCTACGCTGCGTCTTTCAGCTCGTGGTACACATCCGTCCATACACGTGTCATATTGTCGCAAAATAATCCACAGACGCATACTCATTTAGTTAAGTTTAGTTAGTTTAGTTTTTGTAGTGGTAGGGCTCTCTTGCAGAGTCCGCCTGGGGAAGTACCACACCTTTGCCAGTTATTCAACCGCCAAGCAGTAGTGCAAGCATTACTGTGTTCCGGATTGAAGGGCAATGTTACCAGCGTAATTACTGGGCATACAGAGATTAAACATCTAACATCTCAGGGTGACGAGCGCAATGCATTGCCGCGCATTGTTTTGAACTGTTGAAGTTCAAAATTCTGGGTGGCACTGAACTGTTATGGGCAAGCGTGACGCTTAACATCAGGTGAGCGACTTGCTCGTCTCGTCACCAAGTAATATAAAAAAAAAAAAAAAAAAAAAAAAAGTGTGGAAAGTACACTGACAGAAAACTCTAATCAAAGTGGTTCTTGCTATTCATACTGGCTACCTACATAGTACAAGTACAGAAGTGAACTAGCCCAGGGCTCCATTTTTAATTCGCTCGTATGTGTATCGCACGAAAATATCACGTTTGCTATTCATACTGGCTACCTACATAGTACAAGTACAGAAGTGAACTAGCCCAGGGCTCCATTTTTAATTCGCTCGTATGTGTATCGCACGAAAATATCACGTGAAGTGATTTCCTATTGATAGAAGCGAATTCGAACGGCTCAAACCACTCGCTGCATTAGCGAGTGATAATTACTTTTGCTTGGGATTTGTTTCGAAAGTCTGTAATTTTGCATGATGTATGAAGGAGCTCGTATAAACGAGCGATTAAAAAATGGAGCCCTTGGGGATTGGATAGAACTGTCACGTACAAGACAAATTTAAAATGTATCACATAAACAAGTGTTAGCCGCAGAATTGCTTGTACGCGGATGTTGCTTAATACAAGGATTTGTATGAACCACAACACACCAAATATAAGTGCAGTCGCATGACAAGATTTACCGTTTCGACAAGAAAGGTAACAAACAGAAAAAGAGACAAAGAGTTACTGGCAGTATTTTTTTTGCAGCTTTACTATAATTATCATCAGCCGAAAGACTTCCATTACTGAACAAAGGCCTCCCTCTTGAAGCGCCAGCAGACAACCTGTCACTTGCATCCACCGGTTGCCCGCAACTTTCACAATGTCGTAAGTCCACATAGGTGCGAGGCATGCCTACGCTGAATCTACCGATCGAGGCCGCCAGTCAAGAACCTTTCTTCCCCATTAGCTATTCTAGCGATATGACTTGCCAATTGCCACTTCAGCTTGCAAACCCTGAAAGTTGTCGGTGACTTTGGTCCATCGGCGAGTATCCTCATTCCTGACCTTATCGCGCAAAGGAACTCCGAGCATAGCTGTGTGACTCTGAGTTTATCCAAAAGACCAGAGTTAAAGACCACATTTCAGTTCCATATGTCATCACTGGCAATACGCATTGGTTGAAGACCCTTGTCTTCAGGCACTGCAGAATTTTGGACGAGGAGATATCACGCAAATTTCCGAACGCGAATATGAGTTGCGTGAGTGCTACCATACCCATGGCTTATTAAAATTTCACACTCACATTAATTCTTTTGCTAAAAAATAAAATAAAACATTATTCCAAGTCCCAACCCCGGACTGAATCCTTTAATTATTAAAATACGTAGTGCACTAGTGACGGGATATGCCCTTGCCCATTTCGTGACGTATCGACATAAAAAAAAATGATCTTTTTTTGTGATGGATTTGTTCCACTGTTTGGTTGTTTTAATATGTTATCTTTTCTAATAGACAACTAAACTAGAAATAACAAACGACCAAAGGGCTGGTGCTTACCTCGGCCAGAAAATTAGCATTGCTATTCAACGAGGTAACGTCACCAGCCTTTTGGGTACCTTGCCCGCGGATACTGACCTGAGCTCTGTTTTTTTATCTATAATTCATTTATAATAATTTTGGTTGTAATTTTAGCTCTTTTATTTAAGTTTAGATTTTATTTAGAATAGTCTTAGTATAAAGTGTCTGTGTTTCGTTAGATAATAAAAGTATAAACCCACAGTTTCAAAAAATAGACAACTTGAAAATGTGTATAAATCCTCCAAATACAAAATTCATCTTGCATCGTCACTTATAATACTGAACATCTCATTATCAATTCGATGCGGTTACACGGTTTTTTTTCTATCATCATTTATTCCGCATGCTTCCGTTTATTTCGGTAGTTCAGACTGTTTTTTGTTAAATGCTGAAAATAAACGTGTGACCACTGTCCAATCTGTACATCGAGAAGTTGTTTTGTTATGTTTGGTGGATTGAAAGAGAATATTTGTATTGTTTTATCTAGTTCGTTTTACGTCGCACCCATGATGGAACTGAGTATGCATAATGTTTGGTGAAAATCTGTTCACATATCACATCACATATATCACCTTTAAACATCCCACTGCTGGGATATCAGCCTACCCTCGAAAGGTGATTAGGCCATATCCACCACGCTGGCCCAGTGCGGGTTGGCGGATTCACATACGCCATCGTATTTCTTCTCCGGAAATATGCAGGTTTCCTCACGTTTTCCTTCACCGTACAGCAAGTGGTATATCCGTACGTAAAATCTGTTAAATTGTTTGAAAATAATGAACTATTTTCTACATTTTAGAAGCTGTTTTCTGTTCGAAAACTCGTTCGATATTAGCTTTATTAGTTCAACTAAAAGAAGCTTAACTATTCTGTTATGATAGTTTATTACGAACCCTATAATCAACCCTATAAATCTATTTCAAACGAGTTTTAGAACAGGAAACAGCTTTTCGTCATGTCTCGCTCAATTCCTTTTAAATAATAATTTTGTGCAAAAAAGGTTGGTTTCGCAAAGTTTCGCAGAGCTACCAGTAATTATAACATTTTTGATAACTCGTATTCGACGCATCTAATGAGCTAATGTAGCGAACCATTTATTGCTATCCACACCAATGCCGCTTTCAATGTTTAATTTCTCCGCACTGCGACCTCATCACATCGTGTGGCCGGGTCGTAAGGCGACTTGATCAATGATCATTGTTCGCCCCTACAATATTAGGGCATATTAGCATGCCGCTGAGGCCGTATTAAGATTTATGGGTCAATATGTTGGGGGTGATGTATGCCAAAGACCATCGAGATATTATAGCAACTATCACACCGTATTTAGAGTTATAAGTCGCAATGTACCTTGTAAATTGTGCTTGGTTTCTTGACCAAAAAGAGCTTATAAGCTGCTAACTGTTGTTTGCGGCTTCACGTGAGCTTTGAACAAATATGAGTGGAGCTTTATATATCGAAATAATTTTCAGAACCGGTTCAGTAGTTTCAAAGATGACCTTTGTGCCTCTTACAAACAAAATTACGAATTGGTCATTAAGACAATTCGTAATTTTGTTATATAATTATTTATTATTATAATTATTATTATCACTAGCTTAATCTCAATCAATCAATCTCAATCTCAATCTTCCACCTTCCATATCAATCATCAGATCAGTTCGCTGTTATAATAATGTATTGTCATCGGAACTTGACAGGCATACAAAATTTCAACTCAATTGAAGAAGGTGAACTAGTCTAAAATTAAGTTGCAAGATTTGCAAGTTATATAAAAGCTTGTAAAAATATAATAATATAAGACAATAATCATAAATCAAAATTGTTTCATCAAGTTTCATGTTGATAAATTTTACGAATGTTTTTATTGTGAAAACGATCAAGACTGATGGACTTGACAGAACTTGACAAAAAAAAACATATTTTTTTGGTAATTTTAGTACGGAACCTATTGTGTGCGAATCGGACTCGAACTTCTCTTCAATATCTTTTATAAGTATTAAAATAACTGTTAACACCTGGTTGACCCCTGCCACAAACAGTAGGTTAACCAGTATTGACCGACAGGTGTTAGTTATCGATATTAGATAGATAGATAGAAACTCTTTATTGTGTACACCAAAATAAAAAATAACACACATACAGAACTATCTTATAAGCTAGTGCCACAAGTGACGGCCTTGTCGCTAAAAGCGATCTCTTCCAGGCAACCATGGAAAGAAATTCACATGATGGAACAAGTGAGGAACACTTTTTATAATATAAATTGATAAACACTAAGTATATAATAAATATATATTGTTACTTCTTCATCATCATCATCATCATCATCATTATTTGTATAAAATCTGTGGAACAATTACAAACGATTTATTGGTATTTATAAAGAAAAGTTATTCCGTTACGTCTGTGCCTTTTTCAATAAAAATCATAAAAATTGTGCATCAAAAAAATTATTAAAACTTAAATAATAATAATTGGCGCTTACCTCGGTCAAAGGGTGAGCTTGGCAATTCAACGGGCTAATGTCGCCAGCTTTTTGGGCACCTTACCCGCAGACAGCGACCTAAATGCCGTTTTTTATTTGTAGATATTTTAGATTTAATTTATTTAAGTACTTATTTAGTTTAGTATAGTTTATCGTTTTAGTTTGTACATTTAAGTTTAGATTATTTTAGTAAAAATGAAATATACTCTTTTCAAATAATAATTGTAATAATAATAACTTAATTTTTAGACAACAAAGATCCATAGCTATGTTCTTCTGCACATTTCAATGAAATTAAAATTAATGATGATAAACATTTCTCACATATTGCTAACATTGTTTATATTTATATTAGCTGTGAGAAGTACTTAAAAATAATCAAGAGAATGCCGAATTTAGAAAATCTAACTTCAAACACTTTATTTCTATTAAAGTCGACTGAATTTTATTTAGAGGGAACATATCAACATACATACATAGACTGTTAAACTCATAACTATCCTTTTTCGTAGTCGGGTAAAAATAATAAAAATTGTGCGTCAAAAAATTTATTAATTAATAGTCTGCTAATTTAAGGTAACCATAAAAATAATTAAAAATATATGTATGTCGTTATATGGTAATAATCCTAATATGAAAACTGTGAGATCTCTTTCTCTCATTTTTGTCTGTTTGTAACCTTTCCACAAATAAATAGTTGAACCTATTGTGATTAAATTTGGATAGCAACTCTTTATAGATAACCACAAAAAAACACTTCCCTCTTTCTTGGGTAGCCGGTTAATATTGTTTCCCGGATTGGATAAGCTGGAGCGTCACACGTAAACACCGACCGTATTTCTCATTAAAATTTCTGTCCATACTAAGGTTGCCTGGAAGAAATCGCCTTAGGCGATAAGGCCGCCCATTATACTGCCGGATATTTAATTATTGTTTAATTTTAATTGTATTTTCGGTGTTTAATAAAGTTATATTGTATTGTAAAAAGCAATTCTTACCACACCTTTTACAACAACCAAATACAAATATGGTAATAACATTATCCAAATCCTTTTCTTCTTCCTTTACTTTAATCCTTTACTTCTTATTATATCTTTGTCATAATAACATGTAATTATTATTTATTCATAGCATTATCCCATCTCATAAACACTTATCACAATAAAAGATAATGTTGCCAGGAAAAAAATGTACCAGAATATTGCCCTAACCCATTATAGGGATTTAGGTGTGATTTAGCATTATTCGCTGCCATTTGCAATAAAATTGTATTGAGGATCAGGGAGCAAGTTAATTTGGCTGGCAATGCTGGGGTAAAACGGACAACACTGGGGTAAAACGGGAAATAGTAGATAAGGTGATTTCACGCGGTAGATGTTTATTCTATCCTTATATTATAAAAATGCGAAAATAACTGTAGTTTGTTCTATAAGCGATAGCCTCCGTTGGAATAGGTGTTCTTATTATCCTATTGTTTAAATTTTTTTGTATGAAGGATGTTTGGTTACCCACTAAAAAAAAAAAATTGCGATCTACTTAAAAGGTTACCCTGTACTTTTTGAAAATTCACACATATCTTCATTGACGTGAAAATGCCCCAGCGAGACAAATGTGGACGCGACAAAGGCCTTAATGATGTGTTAGGGGCAAGAAAATTCTTGTTAGGGGTCAACTTGGTGTGTAGCCGGTTCTATTCCCGCGAGATTCGAAGACGGATCGGTAATGAGGTGGTCGTCTTGGTCATTTGTTTGAGGAAGGGTCATAGAATGAAATGTTCTCCCGTCGTTCAATCTTACTTAGTAAAGTGTAGAATTGTAAGACCGGCGGGGAAAGTAATGCTTTAATATATTGTGACGTCATTTGTGATTTAGACCCAAAAATAATATTTTTGATCTCCCTTTTTATGACTAAATGGGCTAGCGTTTGACCATAACTCACTTGAAAAGCGACGATGCCCTCGAAAAGGATGGTTTTTGGTACGTAAAAAACTCTATTTTGCCCAGTCGTGAGTAAAAGTTTTGCGTTTTGAATTTAAAGCGCTAAAAAATTATGGCATTTTCTTATAAAACCTCCGAAAACACGCGACCTGGGTGGACCAGGACCTGGATATTCGGAGAAATTACATTTTTATCTCTCTCTCACTCACTCCCATTAAATTTTAAATTAGAGAGACAGTCACCGAGATAATCTCGAGCGCACAGGAATAGGGTCCCTGAGCGAGCGAAACAAGCGTGCGGCGGCAGCAGCCGGCGGAGCGCTAAAGAGTAACTGTCATAATTGTATCATTTGTAATTGTATCATCATTTTAATATTATTATTACACTTTTTATCTTTTTTGAGGAAAAATAATGGCAAAACCATTAAATAGTCAAAAATTTAATAAAAAAATATTTCCTATTAGATAAAGAATGATTGGGACAATCCTCAATGTAATAAGTAAGTAGCATAGTGACAGATAAAGTGGCTCCTGAACCAAAACTAGAAATAGTAAGAAGAGGTCCCGAATATATGATGATCAAAATATTTAACCACCTACCAACACAGATAAGAGACGAGATAAACCCTAGAAAATTCCAAAAGAAGCTAAAACATTTATTAATAAAAAAATGCTACTATAATATTTTGACTGCCCCGGTGGCTCGGTACCAACTTGTAGTGAAACTAAGTTCTGTGCTTGGGGGCGTGGGTTCGATTCCCATCTAGGACAAACATTTATGTGATGAATATTTGTGTTTGTTCTATGTCTGGGTGTTAATATCTATATAAGTGTGTATTTAAAAAATATCTATGTACGTATATCAGTCTCTGGCAGCCATATTACAAGCTTTGCTTAGTTTGGGGTCAGATGACCGTGTGTGCAATAATGTCCCAGATATTTATTTAATATAGAAGAATTTTTGGAGGACAAAAATTTATAAATTTTTGTTATAAGTCGTATAAGTTTTCTGTACTATTCTGTATTTCTATATTTAGTAATAGGTAGTTTTACTTTTTTAGTATGTAGGCAACAATACTGTTTGCAAATTTGAAATGTGTAATTTAGTACATTCTGAAAAATGTTACCATTACGCATTATGTGGCAATGTATACTTAAATAAATAAATAAATGTTGTCAATCTAAAGAAATTTAAAAACATTCTTTATTTATAAGACAAGCATGTAGATTTTTTGTAACACTGGAAGTAAAAAACTTTTTTTTTTCTAAAATTCTTTTAAAATTGACTTTAAAAACTAGGCAGCAAAATTATCTTTACAAACTCCCAACACACGGCCCTGACTCTACATTGTAACAGATCCCTAAATTGAATTTTAAAACTAGGCAGCAAAATTTTCTTAACAAACTCCCAACACAAGGCCCTGACTGCACATTGTAAGAGATACCTAAAATTGACGTTTAAAACTAGGCAGCAAAATTTTTTTAACAAACTCCCAACACACGGCCCTGACTGCACATTGTAACAGATCCCTAAAATTGACTTTTAAAACTAGGCAGCAAAATTTTCTTAACAAACTCCCAACACACGGCCCTGACTCCACATTGTAACAGATCCCTAAAATTGACTTTTAAAAGGCAGCAACATTTTCTTTAACAAACTCCCAACACACGGCCCTGACTCCACATTGTAATAGATCCCTAAAATTGACTTTTAAAAGACAGCAAAATTTTCTTAACAACCATCACACGGCCCTGACTCCACAATGTAACAGATCCCTAAAAGTGACTTTTAAATCTGTACAATCACGGCTCGTATCGCCCACAGCCCACAGAGCGGGGGTGGCAGATGTTTCATTATTAAATTCGGATTACGACTCGATTAGCGAGGGTTTGAATAATTTAACTGGTTTTTATATTGGTAGAGCGTGATATTGGTATATTGTTGGGCTTAAATGCAAAACACTGGATTAAAGTTAAAACAAACAAACACGAATCATCATACTAATATTATAAATGCGAAAAGGTTTGTGTGTAAGTGTTTTTTCCCAGTCAACTGCGCTGAACGGATTGGGATGAAATTTTGGTATGGAGGTAGCTTATTAGATACCACACTGATAGCCACTACGGACCGCTGACTCTCTCTCTCTCTCTCTCGTTTGTTGATAGGCGGTCGGCGCCAACCAAGTTGATATGGTACGTGTGTTATCCAAGATACGATATTTAGATACAACGCATACACACAACACACATTACACACATTATTTGACATTTTTAATTAGGACTAGCCATTCATCTGATCCAGGTTTGATTCTCCGAACGTCCATTATTACCTCCACGTCTAATTTCCCGAAAGACAAATTGCCTAAACGTCCAATTCCCCGAACGTCCGTTTCCCTTCCTAGCAAGCAAGGAAGCAAAAAAGAAACCAAATAACACCACTGCATTCAGAAGTCATGCATTAACAAAACACAGTTACCCGTTTTGCGGTACTTCGTTAGCGTAGACAGCTCTACATGCAAAGAGAATTAACCATCTCTAGGGAGCTCTGCGTGTTTATGGACGCCTAGTACTTACAGATGAGTAATGTTGTGCAGTTTTCTTTTCTATTTAAAAGCTGCTAAGTATTACCCACTAAAACCGAGTATTTATATTCATCATCAACAGTCAGAATACGTCCACTGCTCGACAAAGGCCTCCCCCATAGAGGCCTTTGAGCCCATAGACCGTGGTGCTCAACACGCTGAACGACAATTTGCAATTACATCCCCAATTGCCCACGACTTTCACAATGTCGTCACTTACTTTCACCTAGCGGGAGGCCTACTTAAGCTGCGTTTTTATATTGCAACAAATTAACTAAACCAAACGGTCATCTAATGTCGTCGTTTAAAGTCGGTTGTAACGTCTGAGATCTCTTCGTTCTGAGATCACGTCATTCTGCCAATTTGTCATCCTACGTTTTTTTTTAAATATTTTTTTTTTACGATCTCTTCATTCTGAGTTCTAGGTATTTTGAGACGAACTCAAAAAATATGCTTGACGAGTGCGTGTTGAGGCGACCCCGAGGCATCGATCTCTAATTTAATTTATTTTTGTACGTAACTAGAAAAAAAAAAACTTTCCACCAAAGCTCACATACTATTTTTCTTGAACATGGTAATATGGACACACTAGAGTGAAATATCGAGTATGTAGTATATGAAAAACTAATATTTACATTAGTAGGTAGATTGTGGGGAAATATGGCTTAATGAGCAGTATTTTACTTTTTGAAATCATTTCCGAGGTTCATCCGTTTAATTTTAGGATCTTTTCTGAGGAAGTTTCAAACTTTGAATTAAATTAAATATACGTTATTATGTAAATAACAGATCTAATATCTGACTTTGTTGAGAAAACGTATAATTTACATTTTGAGGTAGATTGCGACGAAATGCATAACTGTGTGAATATAAAATGTTGAAAATCTTACAAAGTTTCAAAACCTTTTCAAAACATTTTCGGGTTCAGTTTAATTGCACGGTCTCCTCCGAGGAAGTTCCAGACTTTGAATTGAATTAAATATTCGTAATTATGTAAATAAACCCCGGAAGATATGACGGGACGAGCAGAATTTAATCCAAGATTGTGTGAAGAAACAGATTTCCTTTGTCTAAAAATTATAATCACAAAATATGCGTTAGGTATATTTTGGCGCGTGTAGTACCGCATAATGGCAATCCTGGATAGCACTGCAATGAGGCGTTTTCCAAAGAAAAAGAAATCCTGGTAATAAAAGTACCCAATAGATGGCGTTAGATGTACCTTGAGGTTTTTGCTGTCACTCTCAAGACATGAAAGACAAAAAAATGGACATGTGCCTTTTTTTTTCTCGTGTTTTTTGACTCCACATGGGTATTTAGACAATTTCAAGTAATGTAACTATGTATTTGACTTCATTTGAAATATTACAAATTTACGATTTAAAAAATAAACAAAAAATATTTCGACAGCAATGACAATGACAGGTAAAACGATAGGACTTTTTTTTTTCTTTCCTCCTAAGAGGATTTTGGCGTCGCACGTCTTATGCATTTGCTAGTGTCAAGTATACATATATATTTTCAAGTTTTGTTAGATATTATCGAACAAGTCATAGTCACGGTCAAAAGCGAGCAAAGCAAGTCACGGTCAAGTCCAAGTCATGCCTCAGTAAAGTGGTGAAAACTTTACTAGAGCCTTCTATGGAGTTTTGGAAACAACACGAAAATTCACGTTTCACGACATTATACCATTCACCAACACTCGTGCATGTACACGAACACTTAACGGGTAAAAATTCACCGTTCTTACACATTAACACTCGAAATAACACAAGTTTTGGAAAATAATAAAATGACGCGACATGATTTCTTCACGTTCCCGCCAAAAACTTGATAGGACTATTACGCCATCTAGTATGTATTTTAGAACTTTTTTTTTTTTTTGGAAAACGCCTCTTTGTTTTAGAGACGCATTTCGCTTTTTTTTCCTCGAATGTTTTGGCTCATTGTGTATTTCGCCGATGTCAAGGATTGTAATATTTCATGTGAAGTTAAATATTTCATAATTATAAAAAGTCTCAGTTTTAGTCTAAGTCAAGTAAAGTAGTCAAAGTCAAGTCAACGTCATGCCCCGGTAAAGGGGTCGAGACTTTACTAGAGGTTTCTATGGAGTTTTGGAAACAACACGAAGAGTCACGTTTCACAACATTACACTATCCAACACTCGCGCACGTTCACGAACACTTAGGCAATTAATAAAAATCCGCCGTTATTCTCAAAAAAACACAAATTTTGGAAAATAGTACAATGCCGCGAAATGACTTTCTCACGTTCCATAAAAAATAAAAAAATAATTGTTTTAGTACTTACCTGAGTACTTACATACTTACACACAAACTTTCGCATGATGATGATGAAATGAATGCTTACCTGAGTAATGAAGTGATCGGAAAAATCAACTTCCTAAACAATTTTCAGGCGCTAGTGAAATCAAACATCGATTTAAAGGTGGTATAAAAATAAAGCTATATAAAGCAATATAAAGCGATGAATGCAATATAAATACGGTACATAGCTTTGGGCGCAGCGGACCGGAAGCGCGGGGATTGGGCGGGCGAGAATTCGTAGGGCTGTCGGAACGATCTTTGGACCAAATAGTACATGTTGCACCGCGCGTTTTATGCGATCCTCTTTGAAAATTAAAAAGTTTTATTGGTGGTAACAAACGTTAAATATCAATAAACAGTAATCATCGCTTAGTTCCATATTTATAAACCAGATTGATACGCATTGTTACCCAAGTTAAATAAACCTGTGTTATGATGTAACAATACCCTCCGCCGGACAGTACGTACCAAATAATGTTGGTTTACAGTGTAAGTAGAAGAAAAAAAAAACTAGGATATAAAAACATGCAAAACTAACGACTTTGCCTCACACTTGCAAATTGTGGAATGAGCTTCCACCTGCGGTAGATGTAATTAGCAATTATCTAGGGACATTCTGTTCTTTGTAAACCGAGACATTATATTAACCTCACTATTAGTGTAATAATCATTTGAATATACACTAGGTTACCAGCGAAAAATGTATTTAAATCGAGGTCTTTTCAATAAAAATAAATATCGAGACAATGTCACGTAATCATGTTTTCATGCCATTCAATCCCAAATGAAAGAACCGAAAAAACATATATCCCAAAATAGGAATTTTAATTTACATAACTAATGAGGGGCACTAAATAGTAAAATCACATTTTTTAATGTTAATGATTTCAATTAAAAATGTAATTTATATAAAAAAAAGAGTCCTACAGCACATCCCTAATCCGCGATGTCGATTACGCGTGCGCGTGTGTGTATCGAGCGAGACGCCGCGTTCTATCTACTTCTACCTGTATATAAAGACAATGACTTACATTATCTTTTGTTTGTACATTATGTACTGTGTTTGAGGAACAATTGGAACTATTTGGTGATAATTATGAACGAAAGAATTATTATAAAAATACAGAAGTTTTGTAGTGGAAGGACTCTTGCAGAGTCCGCATGGGGAAGTATCACGCCTTTGCCAGTTAAAAAACCGCAAAGAAGTAGTGTGCAAACATTACTGTGTTCCGTATTGAAGGGCAATGTTCCCAGTGAAACTATTGGTCATTAAGAAAAATCTCAGGGTCAGAGGGCGGTACATGTCCGTACAAGGTTTTCAACTGCGCTGGAATTCAAACTAAATCGAATTTCTAATCAAACGGAGTAAACTGACACATAGAACTGTCACTTGTCAAAATAATGCTGCCAACTTTCAAGTCGTAGTGATGTTCTACTTTTTTTTTTTTCTATTTAGAACTGTACAATAAATGAACATTACATTAATTGAACTGTCGTGCTCGTCTCTCCGTGTCATAAAAAAAACAATGACGTTTTTTTTCTGTGTCTATCAAAATAAAAGTAAAGTATTTTATTTATCAAAATGTTAATTACCTGATTCTGCTGCTGTGAATTACTTTTAGTGTGTGTATCTATCCCTTGCTATTATGCTTCTAGTCTAGTACAATATATGATTTGTTTATTTTTGCTGCCTTCGCATTTTTGCTGAGTATAACTTACATACTTACATATTATTTATTAATTTATAGTATAGTTGCTGTCATAATGTGAGGGTACTCTATAGATTAATATATTATACACACATATATATTTATATTTATTATATAGCATTTATCAATTTGAATTATTAAAAGTGTTCGTCATACCGTCCACCTGTACTTGTGAATTTCTTTCCATGCAATGGCTGCCTAGAAGAGATCGCTTTAAGCGATAAGGCTGCCACTAGTGGCACTCGCCTATAAGAGAGTTCTGTGCGTATGTTATTATCATTTTGGTGTACACAATAAAGAGTTTCTATCTATCTATCTATCAAAGTTTAAAAAACTATAAAATCCACGATAACCGTATTTATCCTGAAATACCTATCTATGCATCACAGTAAAATAATAATTTTACTATCATTCTAAAACCACAAATTCCAAACCAAATAGGTAATAAACCGCTTCCATTTCGCCAGATCGCGGTTCGATCGTGCCTCGCAAATTGAAATTTATCGCGTCTACGTTTCCAGAATACGTATGTTTATGTTACCACTGTATTGAGGTATATGTTGTTTGCTGCTTGTGTTGGTAAATATGCAATAAATAGACTTTAATATATTTATTTATTTTAACTTGTATATCTTGGATTTTGTTGTAACATCATTACAATACAATACAATACAATATAGCTTCATTTTACACCAAAAAGACAAACTTAAAAATTAATGAACAATAATATTTTAAAAACCGTAGTATAATGGGTGGCCTTATCGCCTAAAGCGATTTCTTCCAGATAACCTTTGCATGGACTGAATAATGAGTTAAAAACTACGGTCGGTGGTGTAGATACATAAAAATCATCGTCATCATTATCATTATGTCCGTAGAAACTTTTTGAAAACAGGATTCCTCGATACAGGCTTTGCCGAGGGAGGAAACTGGTAGTAATGTACTTCTAAATTGTAGAAAAACTTCTCTTCAATTTATGTACTATCGGACTTTATTTTCTTGTGTATTTTATCATTATTTTTTTTGTTTATCCTATATATGGTATATGGTTTGGTTTTTTGTTTGTTTGGTTATATATGGTTTGTATATTTGCAGTAAATATATTAATATAATAATATAATATAATTATATTATTTGTATTTTGTAGTAAAAAATCAAGTTCGATTATGAGCTGTACATGTCCAGAGGTCGCGAGACCACGTTTCGGCGCGATAATATATAATAATAATAAATATTAAAAAAAAAATATATATATAAATAATAATATATATGGCATATAATTTATTAGCAAGCCCCTTTATGTAATAGTAATAGTAGTATGCTAAGCCCCTTTCGGCTTAGCACACCCTTTCCTTATAACCTTGTACATATATTTTTAATAATTTTGATGATTGATAAAATACCGACCTTGCAAGAGTGGCAAGTAGGCACAACCTTCGGGTGATATGTACTAACTGTATGTGTAGGTAGTGTTCACACACACGGAGCATGTTTCATGTGTAAGGAGCCAGTTGATCCAGTGGCAATGGTTACAGCTACCGTGAACTAGTGTTTGTTTTACGCATTTACACTAGCAATGTGTGTGGGATAGGTCACAAGCGAAGTAACAAATAATGATTACGTTTATAACGCGGGGAGTTAAGACCTTGCGACTCCTTTAATTTCACAAACTTTGGACCAATTCTGCTCATATGGGGTCCTGTAGTATTGCTAACCTCGGGATTCTGAAACGTTTGTTAACTTTGACAACATATTTTAAGTCTATTGCTGCCTTTGTCATTTTCTTAGTGCCAGGCAAAGGCAGCATTAGAATTAATCTGTTGTCAAAGTGAACAAACAGTTCAGAATCCCGAAGTTAAATATCGTGCACTTTGTATCGCACCAAGCGTGACGTCACTTGCCGGTCTCAACTGAAAACCAGCGCTGGTTGTCTACAACCAGTATTACGGTGAGTTGGGATCGGTTTCGTAACAAACCATAGGTATTGATTTTGTAATTATAAATTCATTTTTTTTATGTTCTTTTTTTTTTGTCTTGAATACAATTTCTGTATTTCATATTCAAATTTAAAAATTGTATTGAAATTAACTAAGTACGTGCCTACAAAATTTCATGGAGATCGTATCAACGGTTCGCAAGTTATCTTCGAACAAACATACATAAAACGTCGACTTGTTCCAGTAGACTCTGAGACCTTCGCTTCGCTCGATCAAATATTAGAAGCTAAACAAAAAACCCGAATACGAAATCTGCGGCATTTTCAAGGATTCTTCTACAAGGTTATGAAAGGTCGGCCACGCATCTGTTATCGCTTTCCATCAGGCCTGTCTGCTTTTTTGCCACTTAATCACATCACACTAATATTATAAATGTGAAAGTTTGTGTGTAAGTGTGTAAATATGTAAGTAGGAAAATATGTAAGTGTGTTTGTTCCCGTTCAACTCTGTAACGACTGAACATGCACAAACAATGCACATAAATGGATCAACGCCACCTAGCGAAATAGTAACTTTGTCTCTCTGTCTGGATGTTTTTCGCGTTATCACGGCTAAGCGGCTGAACGTATATTGGTAAAATCTGATAAGAAGTTACTGTATATCACAAAGACGGATATAGGATACTTTTTTATGTTCACGCGAATGAAGTCGCGGGTAACAACAATTTATTTATACTATGATAAAACGCTATCTCTTATGCCACAAACCGCCTCGGCCGCTACTCGCACGACGCACAAACACGTCTAACGAACGAATCACGCGCATCGTGGCGCTGTAATTGGACGCTTTCAACGGTGCATTACTGTTCATATCTAGTTAGATACCTATATGGTAGGTAGGTCAACTTTCCAAATAAAGTTTATAAAGCAAGAGACTACGCCAAAATTACGCTTTCAGTTACACCGAATAATCTGTTTTATCCCAGAGACCATATTTCATTTTATTTTATTTTTTACTTTTTTTTTGGGTTTATATTTTATGTATCGCTGTCGCTTTTATGGGCGTGGAAGCTTAAAATAAAATGAATATTAATATTTTTATCATAAACCTTTTGCCAGACAACTATGGACGCGGGTAACGATATGCAGATGCTTCAGCGCTGCGTTAGAAATCCTACAAGTCCTAGCTAATTGACTCGTTTTTAAAAGATTAAAAAATATTTTTATATTTTATTATTATAATATTTGTACATAACAAATTGATTAGTGTTCTGAAAAAATGTTAAGATCCACCACTTTACTGGGGTATGACTTGGACTTGACCGTGACTTACTTTACTTGACTTAGACTATGACTGAGACTTGTTTTAATTGTGAAATACTTTATTTCACTTCAATTATTACAAAACTTGACACTGGCTAAATACACAACGTGTGAAGCCAATTTTAAGAGAAAAGAAAAATGTTAAGAAATAGAAGTTCTGCAGAATCATAATACAAAGACAAATAACTTTACGAAAACTGATTTTACCCAAATCTATTACGTGCCTCTAAAAATAATTTCCGACAACAAAACTCCACACCAATTTATTCGCGAAGTTGGTCAATGAAAGATAAATAAAAAAACAAGGAAACCTTTCGGTTATAGAAAATTTGATAGTAGGTTCTTACAAAAAAACCTAACTTGCCACTTTGTGCATCACATAAACAGGATCTGCCAAAAATTATAGAAATATTTGGTCTGAATCCAGGGGCGCTATAGTCTCGACTTTTCGCTACAGCACTTTGCGACCGAATTCGGCCGCTATGACGCAAAAATTCGACAACGAACACGAATTGCTAACGAAAAAACGCAAACATAGCATTGAATTTTCGCAAAATGCAAAAAAAAATAGTTTTGCAAAAAAATGCAAAAAGTCGAGATTAGCGCTGGGCATTCAAATAGTAAATAGCGATAGTTCGAAAATGATACTTATTTCACGCAAAATAAGCAGAAATTGTGTATCTCCTCAAATTCCAACTCAATGTTGGTCGGAGTGTAAAGATAACTTGGTCGCTTTGTCCCGAGCTTGGCACCCCATAAATAATAGATCTCTGAAGCTGACAGTTACCAAATGAATATACCTATCCCTCTCGTGCCCTCCCGCTCACACACTGCCTCCTGAATTTTTAATCTGTTTCGTCGCGTAAACAAGTATTTTCGTTTTTCGCAACGGTTTTTTTCGTTTTCAAAAGTTTTGCCGTGTTCGTGTCATGTTTTCGAAAGTTTGTTTTTTCCGATCGAGTTTTCGAAGTTTGCGTGAGATAAAAAGAATTAAAGATTTATTTTTGCAACAGATAAGCTATTATTAATAGTATCTTTTTAAAACTTTTTTTTGGAGTGGCTCTTCTGCAGAGTCCGCCTGGGGAAGTACCACACCTTTGCCAGTTATTCAACCGCCAAGCAGTAGTGTGCAAACATTACTGTGTTCCGGATTGAAGGGCAATGTTTCCAGCGTAATTACTGGGCATAAAGAGATTTTACATCTAATATCTCACAGAGCGAGTGCAGTGCATTGCCGGGAATGGTATTAATATTTTAAAATCAAAATTCTGAAAAGAATGACGCGTAACATCAGGTGAGCGACCTGCTAATCTAGTCACCAAGCAAAAAAAAAAAATACTATGAAGAGATGCCAATAATTATAGTGCTGTCAGTTTAGTGTACACGTAGTTGAGAATAATAATCTTAAAACATAATCGAGAGATTGGTAATAGTAATTGGCAATATTAATCACAGTATTTGCAACATTTACAAAAGGCTCTAAATCCGGTCACAAATGAGAAGGAAGGCTGAACCTCGGTCGGAGCTTAGCTCCGTGTGACTTTGACTTCTGGTTAATTCCTTTTTGACATTCAATAATATATTTTGACATTGTTTTATATTGTATTTGTATATTGTGTATTTGTATTTTGACATTGATAATAATTTTTAATTTACTTTGAACTGTTTATATTTTTAATTTTTTATTTCTAATAACTGTGTATTTTTAATTCTATTTCTGATTTGATTAGTTAATGATAGTTTTACCGTGTTAGTTATATAAATAATTAAATAAGACACTGACTCTTGCAATTATAGAAGCTAAAAAAAATTTTTGGCAAACGATTATTTTTTTCTGTTGCATGTATTTAACTTTTGTGCAGTCTTCCTAACTATTATTATAAATGCGAAAATAACTCTGTCTCTCTGTCTGGGTGTTTGTCGCGTTATCACGCTACGGCTAAACGGATCAACATGAATTTTTGCATGGAGACGGATAGGCTACCTTTTTTTTATTGCAGGTTCACGCGAACGCAGGCGCGGGTAACAGCTAGTAGAACATAATTTCTTAAGTTTTTGATTTTTACTTTAAAGTGCAACGTTTCTCTCAGCGCGGCAAATTCAAATTTTCTTGCGTTTTTTTGACAATTACAGCTTAATTACTCATATTGGGTTCATGAAAACGAATTTTGCGACAATAAATAGGTTGTATCAAGAAATTGCGGCTAAAATGATCACCTAGTTAATATTGGTTTAGCTACGAATCTCAAATAGCTGATTTTTATCTTGGTTTTTGGTTTAGTAAGATGTGTACTTATACTAGCTTTCAACTTGATTTTTTGGTTGGTATAATTTCTTTGATACAACCTATTTATTAGCGCAAAATTCATTTTCATGAACCCGCGATGAGTCATTAAGCTGTAATTGACAAAAAACGCAAGAAAATTTGAATTTGCCGCGGTGAACGAAACGTTGCACCTAAACCTTTTACATAGAAGTATAGAAGAATCATAGAAATTCATAGAAGAATAGAAATTCGTATAGAAGTTCATGTAATGTAAGAATCATTAATATCAATACTGATTCCATTTCATAACCCATCCCTTGCAGAATCCGAATCAATATCCCCTCAGTCTGACAAATGAACCGCGATTCGGGACCGATCTCTCTGGTTTAACAGATTTGCCAGCTTTACGTACAGGATGATAAATAGAGTAACTTGGCAGGGGTGATCGTGCTGACGTCTTCGGATTTGTGTTGTGATATTGCGTTTTTGGTCTCGGCTTTCAATCAAATAATTTTTTCACGTTAGAAGTCTTGATGTGCTAGATGACTGAATGGTTCCAGCGTAATTACTGGATTAGTTTTTTTTTTTGTTTTTGACTAGCCTTGTGGGCGAATTTCCACCTTCTGAGCTGAAGGTTGTGGGTTCGATTCCCACCCAGGACAAACGTTTGTTTTATGTGCAAGGATGTTTGTTCTTTGACTGGGTGTTTCTATGTATTCTATGTATGTATTTACAAAAAAAAAGTATTTATGTATTCTATCAGTCATCTGGTTCTCATAGTACAATCTTGCTTAGTTTGAGGCTAGATGGCGCTGTGTGAATAACGTCCGCCAATATTTATTATTATTTATCTTAAGATATCAGGGAGAAAAGAGCAGTGCATTACCGTGCATTGGTTTTGAATTGTTGAAGCTACCCTTAAACACCCGACAATTACATCTTCCTTATAAATCCTCTCCGTGCTAAGGTTGCCTGGAAGAGATCGCTTTAAACGATAAGGCCGCACATTGTTACACTAGTTTTAAGTAGATTTTTGTATTGTGTATGTAATTTCTGGTGTGAACAATAGAGAGTTATCTATCTATCTATCTATAAGTTCAAATCGTGCTTGGCATAGTTGGCAATCCTGGCGGTTCCCATCAGGCGAGCGACTTGCTTGTGTCATCACTCAGTACTTAGTCTAAAGAAGAAACATATTCGTTGCTTGCTTAAATCTCAATGGTTTTACAGAATATGTGCCGTCCCAATAAACACATTCCTTACTGACACAAGAAAATCTCTCTCTGAACTGATAAATGCCCCTAAAAATTGAACTGTAACAGTTTTACGATGGCGGTTGTTATCCTCAGGTGTGGTTCCAAAACCGTCGTGCCAAGTGGAAGAAACGCAAGAAGAGCACGAACGTGTTCCGTTCTCCGGGGGCTCTGCTCCCCTCCCACGGCCTGCCGCCTTTTGGGGGCGACGTCTGCAGCCCGGGGGTCTTCGGAGACAGGCCCTGGTCTATGCCAGCTGGTGAGACATATTATTTTTTATCGAGCATGTTTAACCAGCTTTCGTGCTTTCTCGTTGAATTCTTCCAAATAAGTGTCTGAAACATTTTGATTCATTGTAGCATTGATCAGTTTGCGATCTATTTTCCAAGTTGGTAATAGAAACAACAACAAGTATATGGAATTTAGACACATCAACCCCGAATCGAACCCAAATTATTATTAGAGTGAAAAAATTGCTAGGTATTTATAGAGCAACACAGGCCTCCGGCCGTCTGGGCCATTTGGGCCGGTACCGAGTTGCTCAATGCTAGATATTAATATAGCATTTTTTTTTTCCAAAAAAAGCATAAGCAACAATAGTGGCAACAGTACTAAAAATAATATGACAGTTTTTTTTTAATTCGTTCTTAGTATATTTTTAGCATCGAAAAATTACGAAAGTGCGCGAACGAGATACTCTATGAGGAAAGTGGGCACTTAAAGCTATGTGTTATATCATCCATCCAGGTCTGGGCCAGCTATCGCAAGGAGGCGTCTCCATGTCGGGTTTTGGTGCAAGCGGTCTTCCCCAGCTCGCAGCAGACCTCAACCCCTCGCTGCCGATCAGCTCTGTTGCTTCCTCGCAGCCCTACCAAGGCCATTACCCACTCAACTCGCTCGGTACGTTAATTCTCTTTCAGGGAGTCTTATTTTATTTATTTATTTATTTTATTTATATAAAGATAATCTTAAACAAAAATATAGTACAGCCAATAAAAGGTCTAAACATATTACTTAAGTAGGTAGAAACAAATCGTATTATTATTATGTGTATATATAGGTACTATAAAGAAATAGACTAAATGATGTGTTACAAATAATATTAGTGTATATATATATGAAATAAAAAAATAAAAAATTGTATAATAAAAATATATATATAAACATTAACAGAAAAATACATGCGCATTTTAAGAATTAGTGGAATACAATGAATTATATCATATTAGAATAGAATTATAGCCTGTTTATGTACTTATATGAACTTATCCATAAATATATATATATTCTTATGCAATATTGGTTATACAAATGCATACTTAACACAAAATGATCAAAATTATCAAACATGCTTCTGCAAACACACACGACGTCAAACACCTGTGGTTCAAATTATAATTAATAGGATAACATCATGTTATCCATTAATTAATGTCAAGTTTTCGTAGATCCTATGTTTAAACACATTTTTAGCTGTGTTGAAAAGGTCTAGATGAGAGAATTTCTTATTAAAAGTTGTGCACAAACGAGCGGTAGGGGCGATAGGGTCTTACATTAGGTACAGATGCACGGACTACGTGTTAGAGGCGATACCGCAGTTCAATGTCTCCATTAAATGTGGTCACTATTCCAAACTTCAGTCAGTCTTAGAGATGCCTAATTGTGACGGTGTCAGAACACTACTCAACAAAGGCCTTCTTAAGAATAGTGTTGCCATAATCACCACGCTTGGCAAGCGGCTTGGCATTGCCGAACGCCATTTCCTAAGAGGACGCTGCTTCCCATCCTCCCGTGGTTATCTGTTTACCCATGTCTAAACTCCAAAGCCATATACTAACGTTTGCTGACCGGTGACGCCGTCAACATCAGAGTCCATCAGTTTTAAAAATAAGATCAGTACAGCAAATTTAAAAAAAAAATTATGATCAGAATAATAAAATTCATTCAACGTATGAACAACAATTGCAACTAAATCATACTACATACCAAAACACTAAAAAAAAAACAGATCAGATTCCAGATGTGCTGTTTAGTTGCAAGTTTGATCTTCCTTTTTTTCTCGCATTCAGGCCTCATTAATACAAATACAAATACTTTATTTGGGTACAAATGGATATAAAATAAAATAAAAATTTTTGATTGAATCCGCTGGCTCCGAACAAATAAAAACTGTGTTTCGGGAACCAGAGGCTTCTCCCATTGGTTGATATAAATACTATGGTTACCCTATAACATAAAAAAGAATTTTATTTCATTAAATTTTATATAATCTAGTAACGGTACAATTTACTTATGGAATTAGAAAGTATATAAACTTGTTATTATTTATTAGAGATAGCTATGAAACATCATAGTTATATCTAGTTGTTCCATGTTCTGGGTTTCCGTCTGATTTACTAACTTGAATCGTTTGTTGTAGGCGACACCATGATGTCGTATTGCAACAGCCAGCTGGGCGGGCAGCAGGTGGAAGGCTCGCCGACGCCACCGCACATGCAGCATTGCAACAACGCCTCGCCCAACTCCGGTAACTATTACAACACCTTTTCCTCCTTATCCTAGGACCCTTATTGGGCTACTTTTTCTGTTAATCCCTTTCAGACTGGGATTCATGAAACTCAGCTTGGCTTTCTTCCATCATTGTAGAAAAAAACTTCACTTGCGCGATTCAGAACTACATTACAACTGTCAGTCCATAAAAAACGTCAAAAATACACAAAAATAGATCAACTCCATCTAGCGAACTATAAGAAGTAACTTTGTCTTTCTATCTGGATGTTTCTCGAGTTATCACGGCTAAACGGTTGAACAGATCTTGATAAAATTTGATAAGGACTGTATACTTGATAATTACTGTATATTTTACTATGAAAAATGACGTACTTTTGACACATTTTGTTTTACTAAAACGGGAATACTCACGTTAAATCGACAAATTAATTGGTTTCACTTTAAATTGATTGTGCAAGGCAAGACGAGGCCGCCTAGAATTCCTTGATAAAGGTCACCGAATGTGCTCGAAACTATACCCGGAATAACCGATTTAATTTAACGTGAGTATTCCCGTTTTATTAAAACAAAAAGTTACTGTATATCACAAAGACGGACATAGGATACATTTTTATGTCCACGCGAACGAAGTCGCGGGTGACAACTAGTACTAAATAGTAGGGACTTTAGGACTACTCCAGGTTTTGACATCCTCTTACAGGTAACGGTGGCGAGCATGCAGAAGACGAAGTATGGCGCGGGCACAGCATCGCAGCGCTCCGCAGACGGGCGTCAGAACTGTCCGCCGCCATCCCCCCGTACCTGCAGCTCAACTACGACGCCCATAGTCCCGTCTACTGACCTCCTGGTGCTGCATATGACACCTCTATGCAGTACAAATGGCAGTTCAAGTGTGAGATGGAACAACCATACCAGTAAACTCTACCGCAAAATGCACAGATTTATAAATACAGCATTATGAGATCGTTGTTCGTGTCACCTAAGTTGGAGGAAAGCGCGGGTTGCGGGGACTGCGACTAAGCGTTCTCAATGGCTATCTCAAGGTTGCGTCTTCTCGCGCCTAGCAATGAAGCAATGGGAGTCATTTTTTTATAGGTGTATTATGACTAATGCGCGCTTCGATCGTCCTGAGTGCGGAATCTAGGTGCGATCTGTGGCAAAATGTAACCTATAAAAATGATTAAGACTGTAAGAGGTTACATAGGAAACAAATATACACCAAAAAACTTTACCACCCTTCTGGGTTGTCGGGTAAAAATTAACATTAAATCCGATGTCATCAGGCCTAGCGGACATCGGAACACGACAAAATTTTCTCTACTCTTTTTGTCTTCTTTTGTCTACAGGACACAGCTACGACTATGTATACGTTTGACGCATTTTTGCATGACATCCCTGATACAGTTATCGCACTTTTCAATTTTTTTTAAATAAAAAATTTAAAGATGCAATTTAAAATAAATCTATTTAATATCTTTAGAATTTCTATTGTTTTATAGTGATTATTATTATTATTATTTTAATTTGGCGAAGGAGAAGGAAAAATACTCGAAAAATAGTTATTTTCCTTCTCCTTCGCCAAAATAAAAAATAATTACTGGAAAATTGCTATAAAACATAGATGTTAAATGATGTTAAACAACTACAGATGCTAAATGTTTTTTTTTAATTTCCCCTCCGAAATTTTTTATATTAAAAATGTCGAAAAAGTGCGAACGAGATAGCTAGAGCCAGAGGAGATTTTTTTCGCGGTGCGCATGATAGTCTGCTGATCAGGCCTTCTAGAGTTCTTTCGATATATCTAAGAGAAAATGGTTATTATTTGACAAAAAACCCAAAAATACAGTTTTCAGGGTGACTTTTAATATAGGAACAATCCTGAAATTGAGAACCAAACACTTTTTTTTTGTTAAAAAAAATATCGTTCACACTCAAAGAAAAGCAGCTGTCTCGCTCTCACATTTAATATCTTTTAAAAGTATCAAATTATTACGTGTATTTTTTTAAATATATGCTTCGATAATTTTACGAGCTTTAGTGAGTATATTCCAAACCGCGTTCACAGATTACAAAATATTTAGATATATTTATTAAGTTTTCGATTTGATATTTTTTCATAATGACTATAAAAATTTAATAAGTAAATATTTTCCCATTTATTTTGGTCAATATAAAAAATACCACAAAACAAAAAAAGTTACAAACTTTCAAGAATTTCAACCTCCCAAAATGTCCGAAGATAGTTTTTTACAAGTACACTCATTTTTATATCTTAAAAAACGTCAAATGCGTAAGCGACATAACTGCGACCAAAATTGTATACGCAAAAATATCATGAACATTCAACGAAATGTTTGGAACAGCTTTTTTCGCGATTTCATTGTTGGTCCCAAGAAAACCATATATAATAACCAAAACATCAAACAACAAAGTACAATAACACAGGAACAAATCCCGGCTTAGTAAGTACGCATAATACTTTCTATAACCCGTTTTCTGTGGTTAAAATCACTACATACCTACACGTACTTGTGAATATGAATGTTTTTCAATAAATAGCGTGACACCAGTCTTGTAACCAAACGCAAGCCAGTTGGCTTACAAGTCATGTTCAGCATGCGCATGCTAGCCTGCTGCACGGCTAGCATGCGCACCGCGACAAAATCTTCTCTATTCTTCATGTCATGAAAAATGAGACAAAGGTATACAAAATCGTAGTCGTGTCCTGTTCTTGCTTAACAAAAAGATTTTGTCGCGGTGCGCATGCTAGCCCTACAGATCTGTCTGCCAGATAAGTGAACGGGCAAGTGAGGTTAAACTTATGCCAGTCTGCACTAAACTTTGACAGCTCCTACTTAGGAGCTAGAGAGCGTGCTAGAGAATTAAGTATGAACTTTCATATACTTAACTCTCTAGCACGTAGCTTAGTATGAACTTTCATACTTAACTCTCTAGCACGTACGTAACAATGAAAAATGCGTCGCACCAAACTTAGGAGGTTGCTTAAATGCCTATGACATATCCTTTCCTATAACATGCCTAAGTCCGACTTAATTTAGGTCATGCTAAGCTAAGTTTTATGCTGGTTGACTTTAGTGCAGACGGGAATTAGTTCGACTCAGTTAAGGTGATGCTAAGCTAAGTTTTATCTTGGTTGACTTTAGTGCAGAAGGGCATTACTGTATTGTCGCCGGTAAATTTTAGTTTGTTTGGCGATACTGTACAGTGACAATCTTATCGTGAATTCGAGGACATTTCCAGTGCTAATCATTATACGACTAGTTTTTAAGTAAATTAATAAAAATTGTGAGCTGTATTCCTGAAAATACATGTATACGCGTTCGTACAATAATAATATAATTATAGTAATTTTTAAGAATATTTATTATAAGTAATTATTGTATTAATTAATTAGTGTCTAAAATAAGCAGTTGTATTGATGTATTTACGCAGAATCGTTGTATTAATAGCCGAATAGATATTGGTTATAAGCATTCCGAAAAACTCAATAAAAGTAGAATAATCTGATAAAATAGAAGAATATAAAATAAAATATTCATGGGCTATTTAATTTATATTATAATAGAGCTTAAAAAACTTCAGTCCACTTAAGTGTATACTTGCATTTATAGCTTAGTAAAACATCAGTAATTCATATAATTATAAAAGTTAATGTGATAATGGTGCCATCAAATCAAGTGTAAATGTTGCAAATGCTGTTTATAAAGCTTTTGTGACGTTATAACGAAGCAAATAAGGTATGTTTTTGTCTAACGTACGTTTACATCTTTGTTGTCACATGGAAAGTCCGAGTGAAATTCTGTATACGCGAATGTATTAAAACGTAAAAATATTATTATTTTTGTGAGTGTATGTAAATTTTATAGATTAAGAGAGGAAAATAATTGGCCACTTTACCGAGTAAATATTTTATTTTTCTCTGTATTCATATTAGTTTAAAGTGGTTGATAGTTCCTACTAAGTTTTTAGGATCAATATGAAATTTTGATTGTCGTTTTATTTTAGTTATTATTCTCCGTCCATTTTTTATTTACTTTTGGAATATTAAAACTGTTCTAAAATTACGTAACACTTTTTGCAATAGAGATGTTTATACTCTGTTTCATTGAAATTATTGTGACCCTACTTTTATTACACGATGTCTCAAGAAATCGACTGAATGTGACTACGAATTGTGACATAAAAAAAAAACGAAATATCTGTTCTTTCTTGTAAAAAATATATTTTTGCCCAGAAATGTATAGCCATCATGTTAGTGTAAGTTATTAATTATGTAAGAAGCTATTATTAAATCCTTACATACAATAAATAGATACAATGTTCTATCTGGAGTTTTATTTGTACCCAAGTAGGTTTTTTGTGAGAGGTTCGTTTACCATAGAATAAGAATAAGAATAAAAATATATTTATTACCACAAACAAAACAAAAAAAATATAAAACAACATAAATAATTCTTAATTTACATTTTTTTTTTAAAACTGTCGACTTGAGAACTTCTCCCTTTTTTTTTGGTAACCGGTTAAAAATTGGCTGAACGCGGCGTTTGCGTATTCCTAGCGGAAGTGTCGAATTTCATAGCATGATTTGAGTTTAGTAGATATTTAGAGCATGACGTCTTCTAATGGTAAACATTTTCGGCTAGGGAAACGTTCTCCCGGACCTTTTTTTCGTGAATATCGCATGAAATTCTACACTTTTCCGCTGGGAGTACGCAAATGAACGCCACTGATCTGTCGGAGAGCCCTCATTCTGAACCCAGACAGAAATGATTTGATTCGAAATGTACAATGTCTGTAATTTAAAGACATTTATTTCGAATCACCAGCTGTCCCAGGGGTGATTCGCTACGGGGCTGAATAATTATTGAATAAATAAAATTCTAGAATTTAATGAGATTCTCGCGGGAGCGCGATGGCTGACGTAAGCTGTCACAATCAAATAACTAATGGACATTTCTGTTGTGGAAGTCCGTTTTTTTTGAGAAATTGTATTGTATAATGGAATTACAATTCTATGGCCTTGAAATCTATCACGAGTGTTGCTTAGAAAACGCTTGATATGACTATGAAGCTGGCAATAGCGCCATCTATTATAATTTTATGATATTTGATAAATAAGAAACTTTAAAAGTTTTCGCGTTTAGAGCTATTGCTACTCGACACTAGATGACTCTGTAAATGAATGATTTGGGTAGTAACATTTTTACATTAACATATTTAGTCAAATTAATTATCGAATTAAACGACTGCAAAAGTTTTGATTTGACACATAAAGATAATAACAATAATATATTATTACTACCATGGATTTACTACACTAAAGTTAGGTTTAGTAGTTAAAATAAAACACAAGTAGTATAGAATAATGCCGTCAGATGTCACTAAAATAAACTTCTTTGTAACAATTCCAAAGGTTCTAAAAATTCTCGTGTTTTTTGTGATTTCGCGCCCATAATTTATTGACAAAACAAAAACTAGGCAACCAAAAAGTTTCTATCGAAAATTTATCGGTCACAAAAATGTCTCTAAAATCGCTAAAATCGTTGAATGATGAGTGTTCGGCTTCAGAGATTGGTGATAAAAGTTACTCTGTCACTAGGAGCGCATCAGAAGAGAGCTTATCCGGGTAAGAATCACCTACCCTGAGGTAGGTACACGGTACACAAATATGAAGTAAGTACCTATCTAAGGTACTTACTTCATATTTTATTGCATAGAAAAATTATTTTCTTTGGTTTATGTAAATAAGTGATTTACTAATATTATCGTATATAATAGTAGGTATGTTACTCTATTTTATTTTGTATAACTAGCTAACTACATCACCAAAATAAATAAAAATTAAAAATATTTTTTGTTTGTTATTTTTTATACACTTTTTTTTTTTTTTTACATTATTGCTCCACAGACTCCGGGGTCCGTGCCATTTATCAAATTTTAAAAATATTTTGTCAACTAAAACAAATTAAATTACACTTCATTACTATACTATAAGTAATACTTAAGTAGTGTAAGTAGTGTCATATAAGTAGTTATACCTGCCTGTGTTACATCGAGAGTGCAGTTTTTCTTTGTTGTATCAGTGATGACGACGAGCACCTTGCGAAGGAGCTGATGAACGTGATGACTCCGGCGTTCCTCTGCAAACTGCGGCGATGCTTCAAGAAGTACAAGGAGAGGGCCTCCGCTAAGGACATCGAGAGGTAATTTTAGTGTTGATAAAACTCCTGGTTTGAGCCCTCTTCCATAGGCCATCTCGTTCGCGCATGTCCAACAGTTTTGTACTCGAATAATATAATATACTGGACGTCACACACACATACGCGTGTCATCGCTGTGAACCGTGACTCTTACGAGGACTTGTGTAACGCAGTGATGATACATACACTCATTCTCCCACCCTCTCTTACTCGCACAACCCCCACACAAAATCCACAAACATATACATAACAGATTACTGTCTTAGAAATAATTATCAACTTGTTTTAATAAAACGGGAATACTCACGTTAAATTGAGTCGGTTATTCCGACTATAGTTTCGATCACATTCGGTGACCTTTATCAAGGAATGCTTAGCGAGACACGCGCGCGACCTCGTCTTGCCTTGCAACTCGCGTGTCTCGCTAAGCATTCCTTGATAAAGGTCACCGAATGTGATCGAAACTATAGTCGGAATAACCGACTCAATTTAACGTGAGTATTCCCGTTTTATTAAAACAAAATGTATCAAAACCACGTCAGTTTTCATAGTAAAATTATCAACTTATTTACATAAAAAACATAATAATATGTTTGGTAACAATTAAATTATGTTTATGAAATATTAAATTATGAAATTTACCTATACCTCCATCAAAATGTTACGGAATGGATATGGCAGATTTTTTTTAATATTTAAATAATTTTTTTTGTATTTAAAAATCTATGTGTAGATTGACAATTAAATTTTCTGGTTAGACGAAGGAAAACAAGTTTTTTTTTCTTTCTATTATTGCCTTCTCTTTTTAACTGTAAATTACTTTAAGAGATTCGAAATATTATTATAAATATATCCGAGTGTAGTTTACATAAATTATTATCACTACCTAGGTGTTTTTTTACCGACAAAAATATTGAAAATATTTCGGCGAGTGGCTCTGGCCGGGAACACCTCCTCAAGGACTACCTCTCAAGCTCTTAAAACCAAATCTCAGCCTAGGTCACATATAATATATTATAATGGTAGTTACAGACATCATCATCATCATCATCACCAACAGCCCGAAGACGTCCACTGCTGAACAAAGGCCCCCTTAGACCGCCACAATTAACAACAATTTGCAACCCGCATCCACCGGTTACCCCCGACCTTCAAATTGTCGTCAGTCCACCTAGCGGGAGGCTTACCTACGCCTTTCTTACCTTTCTTACCCATCGGTTATCGGTTTTTCGAGCGATGTGGCCTGCCCATTACCACTTCAGCTTGCAAACCCTGAGAGCTATGTCGATGACTTTGACAGACATAAATTATGTAAATAGATAACCGTTAATTCCACACACACCCCCGAATACTGAAACGTTTGTTAACTTTGACAACAGATTAATACTAATACTGCCTTTGTCTGGCACTAAGCAAATGACAGAGACAGAAATAGACTTAATCTGTCGTCAAAGTTAACAAACGTTTCAGTATTCGGGGGTAAGTATTCCTTATGGATACTGATTCGCAATAACATGTCAACCTACAAAAAAAAAAGTTAATGATATAGAACGCTTCATTCGCTGACAAAGAAGCGTTCTGTATTACCTCAATTATTTTTTGTGGGTTGTCATGTTATTGCTTATCAGTATCCATATATGGTTTATTCAGTAAAGTGGAAGAAGTAATGCGTCGGGCGGCGGCAGAAGAAGGCATCGAGTTCCCGATGACTGGCGCCACACAAGACGCGCTCAGCTTGGACGAGAGGACCTTTGTCGCTGCCATCAACAATATTTTCGGTAAAAAACCAAACTTAGTGCTATTGCTAACTAGTAGTTCGCGGCGAACTGAGACCTCGCGACCCCTATATCTTCACAACTCTTGGACCGATTCAGCTCATATTCGAACTTAAAAATCGTATTGAAATAAACTACTTGTGTGTGTATATTTGTCCGACGATAACTTGCGAACCGTTGATCCGATCTTCATGAAATTTTGTAGGCAAGTAGTTCATTTCAATACAATTTTTAAGTTCGAATATGAGCTGAATCGGTGATGGGGTTGTGAAGATATAGGGTCGCGCGGTCTCAGTTCGGCGCGAACTACTTAGTTTAATGTAATAGCTAGTTTTTAATATTACCCAGGTCACCATAAATACGCGACCCACGCCCAAAAGCTATTCCGAGTGTTGGACCCGTACAACGCTGGGCGAGCCAAGTGGCGGCTGCTAGTCGCAAAGTTAGAACAAGTGGGTGCAAAGAAAACTGGCTCCAAGAAAGACCAATGGAATAGAATCACTTGTGGAGATATTATCAAGTTGGAGCATTGTAAGGTAAGCGTTTTGTACTACTTATGTAGTTTTTGTTCTATAAGTAATTTTTACAAAAAGTCGTCAAAAACGAAGTCAAAAAGTCTACGCGAAGCAAACTGTCTAAAATAAAAGATATCGTCCTGTTATCAAATTGGAGCATAACATAAGTTTAAATGTTATGTTTTTAAGATATTCCATATTTATATCTTGCCAACATTAAAATTTAAAATAGTTTCAGACCCTTTGACGGGCCACGCTGCCAAATCAAGAATAACCCGCTATTCTTTTTGTAAAGTTCAAATTTTGTTTCCTTTGGTTATATTTCCTACATACCAAGTAATTAAAAAAACAATTATAATATGTAGATTCAAAATATCACATTATTTATTTATTAATACTAAAATAAAGTATTATATACATATTTACAATAATATTTATATTTATTTATTTTTGTTTATAATTTGTTTTAATTTTAAGTAGGCAAGTAGGTAGGTTATATTTTATTGTAAATATGTATATAATTTATGAAGTAATTGAATAAGCTAAATTGTAAAACTAAAGCTTAATTGTCACACAAATTGAAATAAACCTTTACAATAAAATTTAGCCTAATTGACCGAGCGAAGCGAAGGTCTCAGAGTTTACTCGGACAAATCGGCTTTTGTATGTATGTTTGTATGTTTGTCCGACGATAACTTGCGAACCGTTGATCTGATCTTCATGAAATTTTGTGGGCAAGTAGTTCATTTTAAAACAATTTTTGAGTTTGAATATGAGCTGAATCGGTCCAGGGATTGTGATGATATAGGTGTCGCGAGGTCTCGGTTCGGCGCGAACTACTAGTTAAATTTAAAACAACTTAAAACAAAAATAAGTAAAATACAAAACCTAATCTACCAGAATGCTGGCAGCATTGCCACGCTGGATGGCAATGCTAAGTTTTTGCCCAAAATAGGCCCCAGCATCCGGTCATCAGTCACCTCCACCAAACGTTTGGCCAGGTCAATATCAAAATCAATATATAATTTCTTCTTTTACAGAGAGAAACCATTGTAAAACTGGTGAACATTGAAAGAGAAGATGCTTTTTGCTACGTAGCTGTGTCCAAAGGAGGGAGGATTGGCATTTATTGCGATAATTTAAATTTACTGCACTCATATGAGGTAAGTTTTTTTGGGCAATTCGGAGACAAAATAATATCTAGTCAAACGGTTAGTCTAAATTCAATCAAATTGACAAAAAACGCAAGAAAGTTTGAATTTCGCGCTCTTAGCGAAACGTTGCACCTTAGAAGAGAAAGTGCCTATCTCACTTCGAATGCGAAGCGTACATCGTGAAGAAAAAATATTGCTAGTATGAGCAATTTTCCATTGGGTTTTTCAGCTTAGTTCTTTCATCGTCAAGAGATGGCGTTCGCGTAACTTTTGGTGTTTTTTTTTTTTTTTTAATAATATCTCCACGGACTCCGAGGTCCATGCCCTTTGTCAACTTTTACATTTTTTGTTAACTATTACTGATAATATAAGACTAACAACATAACAAGAGGAGAATCTACTATACTTATTACTATGTTGCGTGTATACTCCGAGCAGTCCAGCTCCCGCAAGCAGCACCCGTACACGAGTTGACGCATGTGCCAGCCATCGCTCTCCTCAACCATATTTGAGGGAAGAGGGCGACCCGACACACGACGCCGCCGCAAGAAGAAGCCTTTATGTGAACTTTTGGTGTTTACTTTTTAAACTGTATCATAGCAGTGAGAAGAGAACGTTGGAGAACTTCGTTCAGCCAACGTTAATAGTTAAAAAAAATACAAAACCTTGTATTCATATTTCATATTCATATTCATATTTATGTAAAATTATGGTAATAATTATGTTTTAAATTAATATCTTTGTAACAGTTACGTATTTCGAAATATTTACGGTATATTCATTTCCATCCAACCAAACTTTTAATTCACTCGTGTATAACAAAAAAACAACAAATGACACACGTTTGTCTGTTATGTCACGTCATGGAAAGTTTTAAAAGAAGTTACCAAAATTGTCACCAACGCCATCTAGCGAGAGATAAATAATGCTAAAAAGACCTGGAAAATTACTTGGAAAACCGGTCATTGCTGTGAAAATACCTAAACTGTTTTAGTTACCTACTTCTCGCTAGATGACAGGTTAAAAAATATAAATAGAATTGAACTTGGAACAACTTGTCTATTAAAAAAAAAGATTATTTTCTGATTCTTATGGCTTTGACTGTTGAATTATAATTACTTTTTATGTTTAAGTGAATAAAATAGAACATTATTGTTTCAGGTGTTCTATCACAGGACCGGACTTCGTAGGCGAGTCAAGAACTGTTGGATTACGGATGCTATTTACCTAAGTGTAAGAACCCATCTATTCGCCATATAAAGATTCAACATCGACGAACCAAAACACGGCAAAAAATGAAGTGCTTTTATAATAATAAATATTGGTGGACGTTTTTCACACACAGCGTCATCTAGCCCCAAACTAAGCAAGCTTGTACTATAGGAACCAGATAACTGATAGAATACATAAAATACAGTTTTTTTTAGACACGAAGCACATCATTACACGATTGCCTATGAAAAATCTATCGAATTTCATAGATTGCTATGGCTGGTTTTTGGATAGGATCGTTCTTTTACAAATTGTTTACATGAAATCTAGTACAGTTTTACTGGTATAGATTCTAGTAGAGTTTAAAGATTTTTTGGGCTAATTATGCTAGCTGCTCGGTCTATACAAACTTAACTTACCTTACATACGGGCATTATAACTACCGTATTTATTATTTATTCTACTCACTAAACTAGAAAGCTGGAAACTAACATTGGGCTTTTATGTTAGACTAACTGTTACCCGCCACTTCGTTCGCGTGGTCATAAAAAAGTAACTTAGGTCTGTCTTTGTGATATACAGTAACTCATTATCAAATCCAGCCGTTTAGCCGTGATTACGCGACAAATATACGAGATAATACTTCATATAGTTCGCTAGATGGCGTTGATCAATATTTTTTTGCATTTTTTTACTTTCTGTATGGACTGTCAGTTGTAATGTAGGGAGTTCTGAATCGCGCAAGCGAAGTTTTTTCCTCGAGACGAACGTTTTTATTTTTCGAAGCTTTATTAGTCCGGCGATACGACTGTGGCTATATTCCTCTGAATTATAATATTTCTTAAGGATAACTGCTTACTAGCTCAGGTCCGGCAGCCCATGTTTCAGGATGTACAGTACCTGATGTACGCAGCGTCAGACAGAAGCTTAACCATTTACGATGCTACAACTTTATCACACACTGCCATGTACTGCATCACGGGAATGCCTAATATACCAACGGTGAGCAAGCAAAGTTTTTTACCCATAAAGCCACCATTTTTGACCGAGCGAAGCGAAGGTCTTAGAGTCTACGGGAGCAAATCGGCAGTTGTATGTATGTTTATATGTTTGTATTTGTGAAATTTGGTAGGCAAGTTCATTTCAATACCATTTTTAAGTTAATACTAGTAGTTCGCGCCGAACTGAGACCTCGCGACCCTTATATCTTCACAATCTCTGGACCGATTCAGCTCATATTCGAACTTAAAAATTGTATTGAAATGAACTACTTGCCTACAAAATTTTATGAAGATCGGAGCAATGGTTCGCAAGTTATCATCGGACAAAACATACAAACATACATACAAATGCCGATTTGTCCCAGTAAACTCTGAGACTTTCGCTTCGCTCGGTCAATGAGCTCAATCGGTCCAGGGGTTGTGAAGTTATAGTAGTCGCGAAGTCTTAGTTCGGCTCGAACTACTATTATAGTATTCGGACTGTTTTTCAGAGTCCGCCTTGGGAATCTTTGCCAGTTATTCAACCGCCAACCAGTAGCAATATCATCCGAATTGAATAGCAAAGTTTCCAGTGAAATACTCGGCATAAAGCCTGGTTGCTCATGTGATTTCTTTGAAAGTTACGTACGGATATACCGTACGGACATATCGTAGTACGTACGTAGGCACTACCTGAAGGAAAACATCTTGAGATTGCATTATTTGCGGAGAAGAAATTCTTTTTGTTATGCAAGAACAGGACACGGCTACGATTATGTATTCTTGTGTCTTATTTTTTACGACATGAAGAGAACAGAAGATTTTGTCACGGTGCGCATGCTAGCCCCAGGCACAAAACAGGGACGATTGGCGAAAGATGGATGAGTTTATGCTCTGTAGCGGGCGTAATAAGCTGTTATTGATGATGATGGTAATTTTTAAAGACTGGTGTATGCCGTAGAGCCTCGCGTACTGCCCCTCGCTGCACTCGGGCGCCGGGTCTGAGCTGGCGATCGGCACGGAGCGCGGACAAGTGCTGCGGCTTCGATTCCACTCGCCGAGGATACAGCTGTTTTACACCAAGTCACCCGACTCTATCAACTATTACTTTTGGATGGTAAGTACTTCCCTGATGATGTCCTCTCGTATAGTAGAAGCGATATATTCGATAACTATCATCTCGATGGTTTTATGAGACTCCTTTAGATCATTTTTTAAGTTACTAAGTGACAAGGAAGGGGCTCACCTGATGGATTTATCATGCTTTAGGTTTCCTATGTGGATCCTAGTCGCACTTTGGCGTGCTTCAACAATCCGCTATCTGTGTCCGCCGCCATTCAATGCATTCCTTTCCGTCAACACTGATATGGGAAAACTCTAACAAAAATATTTTGTTATATTGTGACCAACTGACAAGATTGTGTGTGTGTTACTGACCAATGAACCAGGGGCAAAAAACCTATATAGCAAAACCATATATAGCTCAATAATAATTGTTGACTATGATGATAATATTATTATATTATACTAGCTGTTACACGCAACTTCGTTCGCGTGGATTCCAAAAAATAATTTTGCCTATATCCTTTATATGTATGCAAAAATTCAGGTCGATCCGTTCAGCCGTTAAGCCGTGATACAAACACCCAGACAGAGAGACAGAGTTACTTTGACATTTTATAATATTAGTTAGGATTAGGATTATTTTTATATTTACTTTTGAATTTGAAATTGTAATTTATTGTATTTATTACTTTAGTTTTTGCATTTTTTATTCTTATTTGTATTAGAAAATTAGTTTATTGTTAAATAGTTCAGAGTTCAGTTCTGTTCAGTTCAGAGCTATGGCGAAGTCTGCAAAAAACCACTACAAAATAACGATATCCATATATTTTTTTCCAAAATAAAAAGCAGTTTAACCTAGGACAAACATCTGCCATATATGTGCCTAAAAAGCAATGACAAAAATGAAATGAATGAATGAAATGCGTTTTATCTGCACAAAAGATATCGTATAAAATCTGATTAGCGATTACGGAGCCTTATCAAATGGCTGTTTTCGAATCTGGCTGTCATTATTAATATAGGAGCTCCAAGACATTTCTGCAAACCAAAAAAAGAAGAAATTAATTATTGTACATTGTAATACTTAGTCTGTTTACATGGTACAAATAAAACCACTGGTATAGCCATAATACACTTAGTTACTACGCTTAGTTTTAAAGTTAAAGCCAACGAAAACTTTTAATATTTATCTCTATCGAAGATTAATTTAGGTTTATTTTTCTTTTAATTTTTTCTCCACACTTTGTATATTGAGCCAGTGTCAAGTATTGTAATGTTTCAAGTGAAGTCAAACATTTCACATTTAAAACATTACTATCCAAAATTTCAGGAGCTCTCCACTCCTCCTCACACTTCCCTCTTCACTATCACAAAATGGCGACGCGTACATTCTCGCTCTATACGCCGTCTTGCCCATGCACGTGGCGGAGATATATTGGTGTCCTGTTCGCACGACTCCAACGCTAGTGTTAGAGCGAGACATGTGCCAGGGAAGCTGGATGATTACGTGTTTAAAGTGCAAAGGGTAAGGTCATAAGAACGCAAAACTACTTTTTTTCGTCTTGGTATGATGTGGTGTAAGTATTTTGTCGAAGATTAAAGTAAAGTATTACCTTTGCTAAAGGATTGGAAATTCTTTTAACAATTGCAGAATTACCTAGCTTCCGAATGAAACGAATTGGCCATTCCAGTAAACTACACTGCTAGAGAACTGTGCAACAGCATTGAAATTGATGTTTTATTCAAAATAACTTGTTTAAAATAAAATCTTGATCCTGATCTGATTATACCAGAAAGAAGTACGTGCTAGGAAATGTATGGAAATCTTTAAAAACATTATTATCTATTTAGTTTAAAAATTATGTGCTAAATATTTTATCACAAAGAAAATTCATGACCTAAAAATTTCCGAGTCAATGTTCCCGGGGCTTTCAACCAACGTCCTTTCACCAAACCATTATTTTGCAATTCCAGGGAGTATCCTGTTTCCACGTAGTCTATCCTCTTCACCTACTGGCCACAGGCAGTATAGACGGTGCGGTCAGACTGTGGGAGACATCTCAATCAACTCCTTTCGCAGTTTTACATGCACCGAGTTTACCAGCTGTACTGGATGTAGCTATAGTGCCGGGGAGAGAAGTGGTGGTGGCTTTTTGTAATAACTGTGTAAGTGGGTTATATTTATATTTTTACGGTTGATGTCATGATTAAAACTCGCCTCATAATTATAGGCAAAGGTTTAAGAAAGGCGACTATATAACACTAGCTGCAACCCGCAGTTTTACCCGCTATTCTACAGGACCGGTTAAAATTTTCAGGATAAAAAGTAGCCTGCGTATTATTCCAGGGAATAAGCTACCTCCTCACCAAATTTTATCCAAATCGGTTCAGCCGTTACAGCGCTGAATGGGAACAACACACTTACATACTTACCTACTTAAATACTTAAACACTTACAAACTTTCGCATTTATAATATTAGTGTGATGTATATTTTTGAATCAATATTTTTAAATGGTAAAACTGATAATTATCTTACCTGGCCAGATAATCTAATAGGGAAAACTTCCAGTGGCATTTTTCTTAGCTATGGAGGTAAGAAAAGCGTTTTGGAAAGTGTAGATGTATCACAATGATGAAAAAATGTTAGATTAAAAAGTGAATCAACTTAATTATTAGCATTTGTTAATAAAAGAAGGAAAAAAACTGTGGTAGGTATTGGAATTCCATTCTATTATAACATTTAACTCTGTTCTTTATCTATTTCTGTAAATTTTTGAAATCGCACGATTTCAACAATTTACAGAAATATATTGTCGATGGCATTTTTGTAGTGTTGTTTAATGTCTTGGTCGCATAGAAATATGATTTTGTTTCAGACTGTTCATATTTGGGATATTTACGAGGAGTGTCTACTTCAGAGCATCAAAATCAAATTTCCTTTCCTGGGAGTCCTCGGACACAAAGTTGAGTTTGGAGCATATTGCATACATCCTGGTAAGAAATCTATGCCATCTTAATTTTCTTTCAATACACTCGCTTTCTGTTCTTGTATTATAATATGTCTTATTATGTTTTCTTTTCGTATGAATGGCCTGCCCTAACGCATATCAAAGGCATCAACAATTTCAACAGAACATTTTAGAAAGTGAGTATCATGGCAAATTCTATCAAAGTGATTTGATTTCGCAGGTCCAATTTACAAAACAGTTGACGAAGACCTAACAGACGCAAAACCTTCGAGTTCTCGCAGACCGTCCAGCGTAGTTCAAGCATCAACTGGGGGCTTGATGCTGCAACCTGAGTCAGAATTATGGCAGAAACCTGGACCCCAGCATCCGTATGTAGCTTTATTTCATTATTGTGAAACAATCATTAATCTTAGAACTAGAACGGGTAGAACGTAGAGGTCATTGAGGCATTACTATTATTTTTGCATGATACAAGACTAAAACAGCAATGGGTTGACATCATTCCACATACCCTACTCACAGAAGAGGAAAATAACTTATCTTTCTCTTTTCTGTGACTCTACTTCACTTAGATCGATGACACTTAATATAACTCTATAAAATAGAGTGGGCTGAATGAGACTTCAATAACTCATTCAATCTACATATCATTTCTGATAGTTATCAAAGTATACTATCAGTATAATCAATTTACATCAGTCTACCGCTATTTTAATCCTTTATCAAAACATGCCAGTCAGCCGAACGTCAGCTTCCTTGCCTATTGCTTTGCATATAATAATTATTAATCAATTGAGCTACAAAGGATCCTTTGCTATGTTTGTCGTCAGCCCTAACGGTAATCTGATCTGCAATCATTGTCATTGTCTTTACTAAAGCGTTGAGTTATGTAGGTAATTCTAGTTCTGAACACGTCACACAATTAAGTTATTGTTCTTCCAGTGAATACGTCCGGTTCAACCGTAGCTCGCTGCTAGTGTCTTGCTGCTCGCACGTGTGCGTGCTGTCTCTATCAGAACGACGAGGACACGCCCCTCCACCACCGGGGGATACACTCGCGCCGCGCCGACCTTCCGCATGGGACCTGCCGCAACTGCACCACCTGGGTACCTGTACCTTAGCAATATCTCTTCTGAGGTATCTTGCCTCTTACCTCTCCAATGTATTTCTTCTCCAGAACTGTATTGCAGGTGCTCTAAGGGTGTGCTCCGTAACTACATGAACTGCACTCTTATATACGTTCGTGATTCTGATTGTGATCAATTGCTATCCCGCTTGTACCAACTTATTTGCACCATGTGCGCTCACGCTTTCATACGACCACTATCACAATCAGAGACATAGATAATAAGGAAACTGATTATATGATCCCCTTTCCGCTATATGACTTGAAAGGACTGAGTTGCTTCTTGAGTGCTTCCTCAAAATAAAGCATTTCATAGCATATTAGTCACTAACCCTGAACCTATTAAAGACCATATAAAAACACATTAAAACAAACTGAACTGCTGGTGCAGGAAAACATCTCGAGGAAACAATTGGATGGTGGTGGTATTTACTACTACTGTTCTCGGCTGGAGACGCTACCCACCACATGAGAATTGAACAATCTGTCACCAAGCTCCTAACAGTATGTTTGTATGGCAGCCTCACTCGAGAGTCCCATTCCATATTAGGTAAATATGAGCCATTTTCAAGAAAACGCTTATTTAGTCTACCATAAAAAAAAACTTTAAATCACAAGTTCCAGGTAAACAATCACCCTTACCGACCCCCACACCGTCACTGCCATCGTTGCCATCACTCCCGTCTCCCTCTCCAGGGCTACTGGCACCGTCTGCAGCGGAATATTCCACTTACGACTTGGAAACTTTGCTGGATAGTGCTGGTATGGTTATAACTCATCTAGAGCAGCTATCCTAACTAATATTATAAATGCGAAAGTAACTTTGTCTACCTGTCTCTTTGACTGGGTGTTTGTCGCGTTTTCACTACTAAACGGCTGAACGGATCAATCTGTTTTTTTTCATAGATATAGTATAAGGGTCGGAGACGGACATAGGCTACTTTTTTTTTTGGTCCACGCGAACGTAGTTGCGGGTAACAGTTAGTATATCATATCTAGTATACATAATGTCATCTAAGAGTACGGTATATAAATCATTTAAGATACTCGCAATCACAGATAATCTCCTCACAATTAACACTTATTTGTGCAATAAAACTTATTAACTGACCGAGCGAAGCGAAGGTCTCAGAGTTTACTGGGACAAATCGGCATTTGTTTGTATGTTTGTATGTTGGTGTGTATTTTTGTCCGATGATAACTTGCGAACTGTTGATCCGATCTTCATGAAATTTTATAGGCAAGTAGATAATTTCAATAAAAAAATTAAGTTCGAATAAGCGGTTGTAAAGATATAGAGGTCGCGAGGTCTCAGTTCGCCGCGAACTACTAGTTAACTGTTAATTTTACCCTCAGAGTTAATTGAGTGCTTGTTATATTTTACATCAAATTCATATGCCAAGTAATAATAATAATTTGTGTTTCAGGACTCCATAGTATTCTCGAGAAAGATTTTGTCCTCATGCAAGGTCTTAAACACGATTTGAACAAAAAACTGGCTGACTTGGAGTCTAACAAAGAAGCGGTAAGTGCCTATCTATATTTTATAATAGTAATATTAACATATACAATGTGAATATAAGCATCAATTAAAAAGGCCACCTCTCTGGTTTGGCATTTGAGCATCCCACTGCTGTGATCTGCCTTCCCTCGAAGGGTGATTAGGCCATATCCCCCACGCTGGCCCAGTGCGTGTTGGCGCATTCACATACGCCATCAAATTTCTTCTACGGAAATATGCAGGTTTCCTCACGATGTTTTTACTTCACAGAAAGGCCAGTGGTATATCCGTACGTAAGTTCCAAAGAACTCATTGGTAGCCTTATCAAAGGCTTGTGCTTTATCTAGAAATACAGTAGAACACATTTTTTTATGTTCGAGTCAGTAAGAAGTTTATTTCTTACTTGTCAATCCATTTTTCAAGCTGCTTAAATATAGGGTACTACTATATCAGCCTTTAAACATCCCACTGCTGGGATATCAGCCTACCCTAGAAGGGTGATTAGGCCATATCCACCACGCTGGCTCAGTGCGGGTTGGTGGATTCACATACTCCATCGAATTTCTTCTCCGGAGATATGCAGGTTTCCTCACGATGTTTTTCCCTCACCGTAAAGCCAGTGGTATATCCGTACGTAAGTTACAAAGAAGTCATTGGTACGGGCCCGCCCGGGTTCGAACCAGCTACCTCAGGAATGTGAGGCGAGCGTTCTCCCACTGAGCTACCACGACTTAATATAGGGTACTAAATATAATTTCCAGATGCGATCTGCAGTAAGCATGGGTGCTCCGTACTTGTCTCTGAAGACCCACCCGCCTGTACAGATCAACCCCGTCGATGAAATGATGGATAAATACAAAAGGATTATGAGGTATTTATATTGTAATAAATTGCATCCCTTATACATGTAAATTTGATTTTGAATAGGCACAGAACTTACTTATATACATCATCAATATAAAATTTAAAAAAAAAACATAAATACACATATTGAAATACACTGTTAATGGCGACGATTCTGTTGTACCATTTTCTAAACTAAACTAATTTGCCAGCACTAAAATCATTTGCGCCGTTTTGTGTTAATATGCAAGAAAGGGAAGCCAATTTACAAATTGACAATTTTAGAGCTGTCAAATTTATTTTACCTTAGAAAATTGTACAACAGAACCGACGTCACTATGTCATTGACTAAGTCCAACTGCAACTTTGATTACAGATTATTCCCTGGATCCAGTATAGCAGGAACTCCTACTAACAGCGAATTATCTACTCCAAGAAATAACAAAAATCATAGATAAAAAATATAGTCACAAAGATTATAGTGTCGTATTCCTATTATTTCAAACATTATTATCGATATTGGTTGTAAATATTGACATTAAACAATCAGAGAGTGTAATAATGAAAACAGAAGTAAACATAAAGTGATTTTTATTCTGTTAATAATTTGATGTGTGGGGATTTTTAATCTAAAGTGGCAAGAAATAATAAAATGCGTTTCAGATTACACCTCATTGCCTTATTAGTCTGGAATATTTATAATGTAAGTCTTAAGGTTATCTTAAGGAATATTAACTTTTTCGCAGATTTTAATGTCACAAATTTTGTGACCCATTATGACCAAATTTGTGTTTTTTAGTAGGTAATGATTTACGTACATTGTGTGACTACTATTTTATACATATATTATATAGTTATTATCTTTCACCCAAAGATGCAAAATTTTACATAATTAATTTGATATAACTGGGTATGTATACTTATCATCATCATCAGCCATAAGACGTCCACTGCTGAACATAGGCCTCCCCCTTAGAGCGCCACACCGACCAACAACGTGCCACTTGCATCCACCGGTTGCCCGCGACTTTCACAATGTCGTCGGTCCACCTAGTGGGTGGACTACCTACGCTTCGTCTTCCAGTTCGTGGTCGCCACTCAAGAACCTTTCTTCCCCATCGGTTATCGGTTCCTCGAGTGATGTGGCCTGCCCATTGCCACTTTCAGCTTGCAAACCCTGATAGCTATATCGGTGACTTTGGCTCTTCTACGAATATCCTCGTTCCGGATTTTATCGCGCAAAGAAACTCCGAGCACAGCTTTCTCCATTGCCCGCTGTGCGACTCTGATCTGCAAAAGGCCAGTGGTCAAGGACCTGTATACTTATCAATCAATAATATTTATGTTTTGTTAAATAAACAGTGACTGTGCATAATATTATCCTCGGTTCAAGTGATGACACAGTATAGGTGCCTAATAAAGCAAACTTTGAAGCACTTCAGATTTATACTTTTTTTTTATTTATATTATGTTTGGATACCGTAAACGGAAAAACTCTTTTCATGCTAAGCCAATGAAACTCGGTTTCTGTCCTATCATAAAAAGTAAGGAAATGCATATCTCAGGACTTTTCGAAAATAAACCTCTAAAGAGGTAAAATGGAGTGTTTCATTTACTCTGCGAGCGAAGCCGTACGGGCAAACTAATCATAAATATAATTTAAATCCAACAAAACATATTTATTTCAATCATACTGACGTATATAATTAGCAGGTCCACACAAATTGTTGATTTATTCTTATCTTTTGAATTAAAACATTCGTATTATCGCGAATTAAAACCGATAAGCTGTCAAAAGAAACTGTGATTTATATTTGGCATAACGTGTTTTCATTTTCTTTATAAAGTATCTTTTAAATACATCTTACCTATACACATTTTAATTGATTAATAACACTTTATACGGGACTAAGATGGCAGTGACTGCAAACGCCGCTAAAGTTAACAATGATATTTTCAAAAGAATCTTCGATATGAGACCGATGTTCACGATTTTAAGAAGAAAATATTCCCAAAATGAAGAATTAGTAAAGTTTTTTAAGTTTTACAGTGACAGTGGAAAAATTGATCCAAAGTTTAGACCGCTGAGTGATAATGACTACCATAGATTTGTGAGTCTTAGGTCATCAAAGAGGGAACCCGCTCTTACGAGGCAGATAAGTAAGTAAAGATTACCTTAGTATTTGATAAACTTATGTAACTTACTTATAACGTGTACACAGGTACAAAAAAAGACACCGTCTTGTGGTGGAAACACCGTTCAAACGCACTAAGCGTTTCCAATCTTTCTAGTAAGAACAGCAGAGGTAGGGAGCTCATTACCTCATCATCCGCAGCTGTTCAAGAAAAAAGTGAATAGATACCTCCTAGGCACGCGTGCTACATCTTCGGCCACATCGTTGCTTTCCATCAGGTGAGATTATGGTCGAACGCTTGCGTGCAAACATAAAAGTTTAAAATAAATATGTTCAGAATAAATAAATTTGTAATTAACTTAGTGATCAACAACATAGTTATTTCGAAGCAAATGTTCACCGAAATATGACAAACGATTAAATATTTTATCGCCTCTTAGGTCGTCAGCGACAAATATGACTGTCCCATTTTAAAACATTGGGTTAAAACAATAATACCAAATAGTAATAGCACGCTTTATTTAAGACTAGCAATCCGCCCCGGCTTCGCTCGGGTATTTAACAAAAAAAATAAAAATTATAATACACACACGAAAACCCTTCTATTTGCGTCAAGTTACAAAAAAAAAAGATAATTATAAAGATAGCTAAAAAGCTACCCAACAGCGAATGAATTTTTCAAATCGGTTCAGTAGTTTCGGAGCCTATTCAATGCAAACAAACAAACAATCAAATCTTTCCTCTTCATTATATTGGTATAGGTTATTCTATCATCATCAATAGTTTTCGCAGCGCACGCAATGAAAGAATATTTTAGGTATTTTTTTTACATCTTGGGTTACATTATTGGAGTTTTAGTAAGGATCCCTAATTTTTTTGAAAATATAATATAGCCTATGTCACCCGGGGATAGTGTAGCTTCCCAACAGCGAAAGAATTTTTCAAATCGGTTCAGTAGTTTCGGAGCCTATTCAATGCAAACAAACAAACAATCAAACAATCAAATCTTTCCTCTTTATTATATTGGTATAGATAGAGTTTATGTTAGTTTGTTTTGTTTTAGCCTATTTTGTAACAAATTTGAATTTTGTGGCTATGGATCTTTGTAATCCGAAATAAAGTTTTATTATTATTATTTGACAGATTTTCCATGAGATAAATGACAAAAATAGGCGAATGTTCAGTGGAATCAATAATTATGAATAACAAACTTTATAGATTTTAAGTTTATGTATTTTGACCATACGATATTTTAAAATTATTGTTTACAAACTTATTTATTCTGAACACTAATGTATTTTGATATGTACCCGTTAAATATGTCATCGTTTGAAGTTTCGGTGAACTACCTAAGACAACTTAACTTTCTACCTAAAGGTGCAATTTACATAATAAAATTGTATGATTATTGATTTTTGAATGAAAGTGCGATTATTTAATTTCATTATAGTTTATAACGTTGGTTGATACAATTTCAAATTTAAGTTTTATTCACAAGATCAGTCTGAATATATACAAGTCATAAAAGACGTGGTTACAATTGTGTCTTATGTTATAGATTTCACAAAAAACTTTGTTAAAATTGTGTCTTATGTTATAGATTTCACAAAAAACTTTGTTAAAATTGTGTCTTATGTTATAGATTTCACAAAAAACTTTGTTAAAATTGTGTCTTATGTTATAGATTTCACAAAAAACTTTGTTAATATTGTGTCTTAGGTTATAGATATCAGAATAAAAAACATGAATTGTATATATGTTTATGTTCTTGTCTGATCCTGAATACTCTGCATTTACAATGTTTTTATATAACTTATTTTGACAAATTATTAATAAAATATACCAGATAAGGGCTGGAACCGGGTATGTTCTAAAATTGCGTCCAGAACTACCGGAGGACGGGCAGCAGCGTCCTCTTAGTAAACGATGAACATACTGCTATCTCCAAGCCGCCTGCCAACTGTGGAAATTATGGCAACCAGTAGGCTTCGTCCAATTAGTAATGGCATGGCAGCTGTTTACTTTTTAACCGTTAACTGTTTAACTAAAACAAACTAACTAAAACCTACTGCTAACAAACACATTAAATAAAATTTAATATGTTTTTGTTACTTTTTGAAATTGACGTCATCAAAACACCGACACGATTTTTGATAATAACGATTTAATCGTTCAATGAAATCAGTGCTATCAGATAACTGTTATGGATTTACATCGTGGTAAATATAGATACAATTTGGTACGCCTCTTTATTTACGATAAGTTAATAAATTAGCCTTGACCATCTGAAATATCAGAAGCGATTTTTAAAAAAAGAGAATTTATAAAAAGCTTCAGGAATGGTTTTACAAGTTACACCAAACTCGTAGAAATAAAAGGAATACATATAATAATTATATTTATACTAGCTGCGTCCCGCGGTTTCAGTCGCTGTCCTACAGAAACCGAATATTTTTCCGTGATAAAAGTATACTATGTGTATCCAGTATATAAACTACCCCATACAAAATATCATCCAAGTCCGTTCAGCCGTTATAGAGTTAAACGAGAACAAACACACATACATACTTACCAAAAACTTTCGCATTTATAATATTATGATTATTATTTTTAATAAGAATAATAATTATGTTTAAAAAGATAACTGATATAAAAAAACAACAAACAAACAATAAATTATGGGACTAACTATACCTGTTTATTTCAGCAAATCTCTCCTACAAGGTGGGAAAGCAAGTCCTCTCATTAGCGGAAGGCATGCCGAATGAACAAGCGTTCCCCTACACAAAATTGACTATGGAGATGACGAATGGAAAGATACTAGAGTTGGAAGGGCCAGAGTTGGGAAAAGCATTGCAATATGTCCCTTCACAGGGGTAAGTTCATCTCACGAGATGATGCATCCATATCACACTAATATTATAAAAGAGCTGCGACCCGCGGTCCACCTGCGACCCCACCTCTAACCACCACCGAGCCCAGAGGTACCCTTTCAGTAGGCTCTTACTACAGATAGGTGATATCGATGCCGTATCTAGTACCTCGGCATCAGGGTAAACAGTATCTAGCACCTACCAACGGCTTTTCGGCTCTTACGGCAACTGAACCCGCTCGAACCGAATCCGCGGCATCAGTTGACATAAAGCTAGTAGCGAACATCAAAAACTTTCTATTAAGCTATGTTTTTCTTCTCATATTGTTCTTTTTTCCGACTTCACTTGAATTTGAAGGCTTTATCCCACACCAAAGAGAAATATATTATCTCTCTTATAAGGATTTCACATAAATACTACCATTTTGATTACAACGTAATTTAATATTTGGCGAGCATCGGTGGGAATGCAAAGCTTCCAATCTATTAAACCAAATTACGAAGATTACCTGTTTCAGCCTACCTTCCCTCCTCACAGAGCTCAAGCAGTTCCAAGAGGACCTCCACAGGCCCCCACCCCTGCCCCGAGACATCCTCGTTACCAATGGCGGCCAGCACGGCATATACCAGTGCATAGAACTATTACTGGAGCCTGGAGACACGATCTTGACCACACAATATGCGTATACCGGGTTGCACAGCACTGTAAGTATAGGATGTACTTATGAAACTTAATATTAGTTATATGTATTTCTGAAAACAATAATCACAAAATGCATATTATGGACAATACTTACAGTTCAATCTGCTTCGTAGGTTTTGAATTTGGGCCTGTCTGCATTTTTTCTTCCTTTTAGGGCAATTTAGTTATGGAGTCAGCTGTATATACATACAGCGGCATTACAGCTTTGTTATCCTCATGGTATGTCATATAAGATCAGATTATAAAATTGACCATTTTAAATTTTCAGCTAAAGCCCTACAGTCCAGAAGTTTTAGGCATACCCGAAGATGACAATGGTCTGATCCCAGAGGCTCTAGATAATGTTCTCGGAGACCGTTTGAAAAGAGGCCTCAAAATGCCCAAAGTTCTCTACATAATACCCACTGGAAGTAACCCTACTGGTACAGTGCTGCCTGAAAACAGAAGGAGAGAAGTCTATGAACTGGCTTGCAAATACGACTTCTTGATTCTGGAGGATGATCCTTACATGTTTTTGAATTACAGTGAGGTATGATTATGTCATAATTATCATCATTGTCTTAATTATCATCCCAAGCCTTTCTTGTTTAGGTATAGGGCTCTGTTTATTGCTATGTCAACTGCCTCGGTAATTTTCTAAGCAGATCCAGGCTCAACCCACTTTATCTATGGCACTATTTTGCTCTCGGCCTGGAACTACCAAGTACTCCAAGAATGATTGATCCACCCGACCATGATAATAGGCCGGTAGTTACGGTTAAAAAATCCTTGCGCATCTTCCGCAGACCACTTCGTCCAGGGGTTCACAGGCTAAGAGCTTTTCCTCCTCCTACCATTCCGCGGCTTTTTTTTTTGTAACATGTAATATCATAATTGGCTGGATCATGGGCTTATCCCGTAACTCTGAAAGCGATAGCGAGAGTTGTGCGAGCGGGACCGCGCATAGTGCGACTAAATTGGTACGAGCGAGATGGCATGCTCTCGCAATCAGAATCACGAACATTTCAAAGTTAGAGGATAAGCCCGCTGATCTCTATAAAGTCCGTAGGCAGTACTGCTTAATGTTACCTATCGCACACCGCTGTCCATATTTTGTGTGTTTATATGGACAGATTTTGTGTGTTTTATACTAGATAAATTCCAAGGCTATTATTCCTAGTTATTAAGTTCTAGGTTATCTGTTGTGTGTGTGACTTGTGTGTGAAGTAGTTTTAAAATTAACAATGCAACATTACTTAACATTGAATTATCTAACCTACAATATAAACATGACGGCGAGTTCGCCACCTTGCGGCAACCTTTGCGAGAACACTCGCAAATAAAATAAAATATTTAATTTAATATAGAAAAATAGTTTCACAAATAATTTAAAAGCTATTTTAGAATCCTAATGTTATTATCTAAGTTATGGAAATATATCTTTTTTGTATACAAAAAATATATAACCTAGAAGCATTTTTCAATGATAATTGACAGGTTTTAATAGTAAGTATTTATAATATTATCGTGTGTTCTTTGTTTTAGATTCAAGTACCATCCTTCCTCTCTTTAGACACATGCGGTCGCGTCATCCGACTGGACTCCATCTCGAAGGTCGTCTCAGCTGGACTGCGAGGCGGTTGGGTCACAGCTCCCAAGGTCTTACTGGATCGACTTGAGCTGCACTCACAAGCTGAGATATTACATAGCTGTACTCTTGCACAGGTAGATACATCTGTTCATCATATCAAAGTCTATGAGTGAGTTAGTTCCACAAATTATACGATTAATTTTGACGACGGTAGAGGTGGTTGGGTTGCATCATCTAAGACGTTGCTGGATCATCTCAAGCTGCATTGGCAGATTGAGCTGTTACATAGCTGTACATTTGCACAGGTAAGTATCTACATCTCTCAATTTATTAATGAGTATAGCCATAGCTTCTGGGTCGATAATTGTGGATTAAAAGATGGTTGGTTACAAAATTTAAAGCGTTGCTGTATCGATTCGAGCTGCATCAGCAGGTTGAGATGTTACACATCTGTCTTTGCACTGTATACAAAGTTAAACATTATCTCTCTTTTAATTCAAAGTTGGGGTATAATTTCGTGTGGATAGAATCAATTAATGGGTTCTATGAGCAAAGTCATGGAAACTGTTCTCAATTATATCTTAGTTATAGTATTCCAGAATGCTGGATTGACTTGAGCTGCAATTATGGGGATGAGTTTACTTTAATCTAGATTGAAGGGAGTTAATAGGACGTTCCAATCTAAGTTATTTCTAAAACAAATCAATCGAAAATTTAGCATTTCACCCCCGAATATTGAAACGTTTGTTAACTTTATTTATTTATTTATTTATTTATTTATTTATTTAGGTTCACCTACACTGTGCACACCAATACAATGTCAAAAATATACACAAATAAAATAGAACTAAATGTCACAATACTTACAGGTGAAGACAGCATGCAATAATAAAGAGCAAGGTACTATAATTATAAATAGAATTAAGTCATTACATAAAAGTCAAAAATTTAAATTTAAAAGTCATTATATGAATTATCATCATTGGTCAGATAGTCAGAGACCTCAAAGTCTTCCTAAATATATTAATATGGTCACCAAATATGTCAACATCGGCTGTCTTAGACAGAGTATTATAGATACGCACCATTCTAGCCATGGGTACATTTAATCCCACGTTAGAGTGAGACATCGCAGTGGAAAAAATATTAAAGCGCGATACTCTAGGCAGTGTTCGAGGATTCGTTAGAGATAATTCGAAGAGCAAATCCGGGGTATCCAAAATTCCATTAGCGAGTTTGTAAAGAAATAAAAGGTCAAGTGAACGCCTACGATGTGTGAGCGATTCTATCTTAAAGTACTTAAGTCTAGTATCATAGCTCATAAGCTCATTCCCGAGATAACACGAGTAGGTCAAATGCCACATAAACCTTTTTTGGACGCCCTCCAATCTTCTATTGTGAACGTCATAAAAAGGATTCCAGACAACGCTACAATACTCCAAACCGCTACGCACTAAGGAGTTGTAGAGCATGATTTTGGTGCTGGCTGATTTAAAATCCCTACAATTTCGCAGAACAAAGCCAAGACACTTAAACCCTCTAGAAACAATATTGTCGACATGAATGTGAAAACGCAGCTTACTATCTAGTGTTACGCCTAGGTCCCTAATTTGTTCCACGTTAGAAATTGCCATATTTTTGATCAAGAAGGTAGGGCGGTCCATAGGTTTTATTTTCCTACTAAAGCGAATAGCGAAACATTTGGACACATTCAGGCTCATGCAATTCTCGTCACACCAGGCGTCTAACCGACAGATGTATTGCTGCAACATGTCTACGTCGCTGCTGGAATCCATGGTACGGAAAATTTTTAAGTCGTCAGCAAATAAAAGAAATTTGGAGTGTCTGAAGCATTGACCTATGTCATTAATGAAAACGTTAAAAAATTCAGGGCCAAAATGTGAACCCTGTGGCACACCCGAGCAAACCTCAAATGGGTCAGATGAATCTCCATTAACAACCACGACTGAAGCTCTGTCACGAAGATATGATCCACACCAGGCTAGCAAAGGATCCGCAAGTCCGTACTCGGCGAGCTTGCGAAGGAGAATCTGGTGGTTGACTCTGTCGAACGCCTTACTGAAGTCAGTATAAATAGCTCCCACCGTGGAGCATTGATCGAGGATGCGAGACACTTCGTTAGTGAATGAAACAAGATTTGTTGCCGTAGACCTCGATTTTGTGAACCCGTGTTGCTCTGTAATTATTATATTCCTGAAGTGACAGGACAGAATGGGGAGTAATGCTTTTTCGAAAACTTTGGCGAACACTGACAGAACTGATATGGGCCTGTAATTGTTAATGACGTTCTTGTCTCCGTTTTTGTACAGTGGTACAACCAAGGCTTTCTTCCACATCAAAGGGAACGCTCCAGAGGTCAGAGATTTGTTGAAGATTAGACGTAAGGGATGAGCCAGAGCAGGGGCGCATTCAACAACAAATCTAGAGGGAATACCATCTGTACCAGCTCCCTTAGAAGGGTCCAGTCTTTTTAATATTTTTAAAACTTGGTCGTCCCTGAACATGATGGTTGTAAGAAAATTACTAGTAAGAGCCGGAGTACGGCAAGTGGTGTGAGACAAGGTAGAGTTGTCACCTTTAATATACATTGAGGCAAAGTTTTCAGCGAAAAGGTTGCATATTTCTTTGCTGCCCACGGCTGACTTATCACGCAAGAACATCTGAGCAGGATAGTTACTACTGTTATTACGCTTATTCTTTACAAAAGACCAAAACAACTTTGGATTGGAACGTAAATTGCACTCCAGTCGAACCAAATATTTTTTGTAACAGAGGGTCTTCAGTTTGTCTGAGCGGGATTTAGCTAGGTCGAATGCCAACTTATCACGAAGATTATTATTAAATTTACGTAGTTTCTGATGATATTTGTATTTTTCTCGCAATAGGCTTATGAGATCTCTAGAGAACCATACTGGATATTTTTGTGATCGAGGCTTTGATTTGGGGACATGTCTTGCAATAGCTTCACGTAGCAGCGAATAAAAAATAGAAACCATATCATCCACCGTAGTACAACAAGAAAATTCCTTGTCCCAGTCCACATCATTCAACTCGCGAATTATATTTATATAGTCGGCTTTGTAGAAACAAAAGCGTGCTTGGTTATTGGCAGGCAGAGTCGTGTTCGCGACGAAAGAAAAGGAGAATTCCAATGGAGGATGAAATTGGTCAACCTTTGACAGTGGAGAGGGACATTCTGCAACATTAATAACCGGTTGCGAGCATAGCACCAAGTCCAAGATCCTGCCCTGAAAATTCGGAATACAATTATATTGCTTCAAATCATTTAATAGAGCGAATTCTGTAAGCTTGTTAGCCATGTCGCTATTGGGCTCGGTCTGCGTTTGACAATACTCTTCCAGAGAGTCCCAAGGTATAGATCCCAGATTAAAATCACCCAGAAAGGCGACGTTTTCAATGCCATTCCTTTCGATGACTTCATTAGAGTTTCTAATAAACTCGAGAAGTACATGTTTTTTTAATGGGGATGGAAGATAAGCAACGCAGATATACAGCTTACGTAGTTTTCCCTCAGAATTCCTAACATCCAGACTGATCCATAAGTCTTCACATCTAGACTCGAACGATGACAGCCGCATCGAATAAAAGTGTTTAGAAACGGCTACAAGAACTCCTCCCCCAGTTTTTTTATGCGTATGAAAACCGGAGCCACTGCCACTTGCCACTTGACGACAGATTAAGTTTATTGCTGTCTTTGGCTGTGTTTAGTGCCAGACAAAGGCAGTATTAGAATTAATCTGTTGTCAAAGTTAACAAACTTTTCAGTATTCGGGGGTCAGTCACATTAAGCCCAAGTCATCTCCCAGTAGTGGAGATTTTTACTACAGTCGTCAATGGATTTATGCTCAACTCAAACAACAAAAAATCTTATTTGTCTTAGTCTGCAGACAAATGGTACGCATACCGAAAAAAAAAAAGAAAATAGAAAGTAATGTATATTCCGGGTTGTTCCGTCTTCGTCCCAGCGTGTCTCATCCCATTGTGTCATCCCAAACACGAATTACCAACCAGCTCAACCCACCACAAAAATGATATATTTTTTTCTGAAATCGCCCCAAGTGCTATTCTTGGCTCATCCCACGGCAAAAGTGGCTAAAAAAGTATGGATAGCATAAAAATGCAAGTTATATTTTTACATAATTGTGTAGATTTAAGTATAGAGTACCTAGGTAAACCTTGATACGTATTTGAGCTCCGGCTATTTATTTATCTTGTTGGTCCGTAGTTTTCAGGTATGTTCACTATGTTAGGTACGTTGTTGAACATGATGTCAGAAAAAGTAGATATTTTTGAGTGCAATCTGGCAGAATTCACAGAAGCCGCTTATAGGCTGTGTGAAAATATAAATCGGTAGTTAGATTAATATAATTAAATAAAATTAACTGTTACATCGTATTGGTCCTGGACTGTAAGGGTGTTGTCACGTTTGTTTTTAATAAATAAATAAATAACATGAAGGGCACCTTGCGAGCAAGAGAAGCGGCTTGCCTGTGAACACATAACGTTGAAACAAAGAATTTGAGTAAATTCAAGCTCTGTTTTAGAATCTTCACCGTTTTCTGTTCCAGGCCATAATCTTGAACCTGATCTCTGACCGGGCCTACTTCCACCAGCATTTGTTGTCAGCTCGCGAGCTGTACCGGAAGCGCAGAGACGCGTTGTATAGCGCACTGAGTGAAGTGCGGGATCTGTCGCACTGCCCTGTGCCTGACGCAGGTCTTTTCTTCTGGATGAAGGTGCACGGTGTCGAGGACGTTTATAATATGGTGAGTAAGGTTAATTCCCAGATCATCAAGTTCCTCGAATGTCGAATTCCGCGAACGTCAAATTCTCTTTATGCTATTTTCCTGATAACATAAGAAAAATAAAATTAGAGGAAAGGAAGAGACACCTTAGCAGCAGTGGGACGACAGTTAAAAAAATTAAATATGTACTGAATAAAAAATATTTATTACTAGCTGTGCCCCGCGGTTTCATCCACAGAAACCGCATATTTTTCCGGAATAAAAAATAGCCTATGTGTTAATCCAGAGAATAACCTACCTCCATACCAAATTTCATCCATATTCGTTTAGCCGTTACAGAGTTGAACGGGAAGAAAAACACTTACATAGTCACACACTTACACACAAACTTTCAGATTTATAATATTAGTGTGATACAGTCAAACAACAAAAGTGGGATTTGCTTTATCCTCAAATCTCTAATTTTTCGGTTAGCTGCTTTTAGAGACACGAATGGTATATATATGATATATTTGTGCTTGCTTGCAATCAGTGGAATCAAAGAACAATCCTTTAATTCATCTACGGTCCGAGCTATAATTAAACACATTCCATTTCTCATTGGTATCTAAATACGAAAATTGTATTTCAGTCTTCGCTTCCCATTCCACAAAAAAAACCTACACCATAAAATTGCTTTTTATGTTGAATAACAAATATTGTATTGTTGAGTCCCGAGTCCCGACTCCCAAGCGCGACGCGCCGTCTATCCAATGGTTTGTAACGTGACGCTATGGACTGCGGGATTATCCTCTTACTTTGAAATGTACGTGATTCTGATTGCGAGAGCATGCCATCTCGCTCGTACCAACTTAGTCGCACTATGAGCGGTCCCGCTCGCGCAACTCTCGCTATCGCTTTTATTTACGGGATAAGCCCACTGGTCGTACTAAGCCCAGCAACTGAATGACCAAAATCTTTTCCCCAGGTCTTCCAAACGGCTTTTCAACGCGGCCTCATGCTGATCCCAGGACAAGCGTTCACATATGACACCAGCTCCCCCTCTCAATACCTCCGACTAACATTCAGCAAGATACGCTACGAAGACATGAACACAGCTATCGGCCATCTAGCGGAGATAATTAGAGATGAGCAGAGAAGGGTGGCGGAGAAACGAGCGAAGGTCCAAGCGTAGCTCAACTACTCAATGGTAGATGGCACTTATTATTAATTTATTACCTACTAGCATTTAAATTTTACTTTTATTGTGATAATTTTATACATAAATTATTATTGATAATTGTCTACATTGTTGTTAAGTACCTATAATTAACAAAATTGGTAGATAATGAAATTGGTCGAATTGTTTTTCGAATAGAAATACGATATACTATAATTATTATCTGTCTTTAGTAAGTATACCTTGTAATAAAAATAGAATAGGGATAGAATAGGATAATTTCATCTAAAATAATTAGTGGTTTAAAGTACACAGAGTAAAAGACCTTAGGTTTTAGTTAAAATTAAAGTAAATTAAAAAGGTAGACAGTCAATTGACCTAGTGAATTAAAAACAATTACTAATGCGAACGAAGCGACATTACTGAATGGAATAAATCCACCCCACCAAAACGAGCAAATTAAATGTATATTTGATACGGAAGAGTCCGGACAGTGAAGGATAGAGGGCGTTTGATCACACTACCGAAATTTCGAAAGCACAGTCATTTTGCTACTCCCCAATAGATGGCGTAAGAAGTCTTTTAGATCTTTTGCATCATACTAAAGAAGGTCAAGATGGCGCGTCATAATGTTTGGTTAAATATAAAAAAACACACAAATTAAGAATACCCTGCAACTCTACAGCGACACTCTTCCGAACTACAATTACCTCGTAGTTGTGGTACGTATTTATCAGCTCTGGTTACGATCTCAGACCGGGAGCGGCAGCTTGGCGTGGTGCCGAGGGCAGCTTATCATTGAACTGGGTGTTCGGGGGTCTTCGGTTAACTTTTATTATGGGACCAGACCTGAAACCGAGAGTAAAAAAACAATGTTCTACACATTTAGTTATATAGTTACTACTATATATATATATATATATAAAAAGGCAAGACTGGGAAGCTCTGGCGGAGGCCTTCAGCCGAAGAGAGGTTCTACAACCCTAATCAATAAATAAATAATGTTAAAATATAATGTAATAATACAAATCTAATATATACTAATCTAGTAACTACTAATATCAATTTAAAATCTAAAATAAAAATGAAAAATGGAAAAACAGTATATAAAAATAATTAAGTGTAATACTAGTAAACTTAACTACTAGAATTAATAATACTAAATAAGATTAAATGAATGTTAATATAAAAATATATGTATAAAATTATAAACTAATATTAATATAATGAAGTTGAAGTGAGATATTTTATTAACAAAAATTATATACATATTTACAATAAAAAAATAACCTACCTACTACTACTAACCTACTTAAAATTAAAACAAATTATAAACAAAAATAAATAAATACAAAAAACCTAATCTACGAGCCCCTTGGTGGAAGGGAGTGTGGCCAGAATGCTGGCAGCATTGCCACGCTGGATGGCAATGCTGAGTTTTTGCCCAAAGTAGGCCCCAGCATTCCGGTCACTCGTCACCTCCACCAAACGTTTGGCCAGGTCCCTATATAGTTCGTGAGCGGCCGGCCCCCATGGACCTAAAGTCTCAACCCCAAACGGCACAAACATATACGACCGGTCTAAATAACTATATTTGTGCCGTTTGAGGTTTTCTGCTTTAGTCGCGGCAGCGCCAGCCTGACCTGTTGCCGGAAGATGGGACGGCGCCAGTGTGTCAACACATGTAGCGTCCCAAACTAGCGGCCGCCCCATCTTCCATGGGATGAGGGTCATCCCGTCGGGTCTCTTGCCGTCATCCCGCATCAGCCCATTAGGTTCTAAAATAGACGGGACGCCGGCACTAACAAAGGCCCGACGGATAATATCATTTAAGCTGGCGTGCCGCGGTATTCGCCCTGCGCTCTTAAGGCATGACAATCCATGGTGGCCGAAACGATCTGCCATTTCAGTGCACACACAACGATGAGGAACCTGACAAGGGGCACCTACGCGTAGGGAAACAGCTAACCGGAAGGTATTATTATCTAAAAGATTACCAATGTTTTTGGATGGCAGAGCATGCAGCCAAAGCCCCGACTCCCATTGAGTGACAGCAAGTAGGCGAGCACGCTCTTTAGGAGAACTTGAAGTATTAATTAGAGTTTTAAGTTCTAACTCACAGAGCGGCCCATCCCACTGCCTCTGAGAAGCGGGAGTTTTGGGAAAAGTTTGGCTTGGACAGGATATTTTCCAGCTTTCTACAGCCTCAGCTAGATAACTCATTTGAAAATTTGGAAGGGACGTTGATAAAATTGCGTTAACTAATTTTTGAGTGCTGAAGACTGACGATATGAAAGCTGGCAAAGAAACACTGGAAATTTTGCGTATACCGAGACCTCCAAACCTGACAGGTAGTGAAGCCTGACGCCAAGTACGATCGTCAAAAGGTGTGTTAAGTATGGTGGTGAGTGTATCCCTTTGAATGTTGTCAAGCTGTTGTAAAGGTACACTGTGATTCCAAAGCTGACAACATCTAAGAGAATACATAAATTTTGGAACAAAAAGGCAATATCGAATGATAAAATAAGCCATGTGAGCATTTATTTTTTGAAGGCGGTCCGAAACAGAGTAAAAATTTTGAATTTTGTCGTCCACAAAATCTTCTATTGACTCAATGAAGTTTATGTTTTGTAAGGGAATGAAATTAAAAGGCTATTTTTTATATTTATATATATATATTATTATTATTTTAGATTTTTTATTTAGGTTTAATAATTAATTCAGTTAAATAGGACTTAAAATTACACAGTAATAATAAACAAAATAAACTAATCTAAAAGACCGCTATCAGTGGGAATTGTTCCCAAAATGCTGGCCCCATTACCACGTTGTATTGCAATATTTATATATGTATAATATTATAACAACAATAACAATTAACAATTTAAATTGTATGATATATCTATGTGAATGATTTAATACCTTCTTGCGACTTTTAATCAGAAAATTGGAAAGGCAAAAAAAGAGAAAATAAAATTAAGGTAAAATTTGTTTGGCTACATTCCGAAAGTAGTGTGTTATTGTGGTTTGAGCTAAGAAAATAAATAAATAAATAAGCAATTTTTATCGTGTTTTACTGCGTTTTTCTGGCCACCTCCTCGCTGCCCGCAGAGTCCGCCTTGAACCATTTCAAACCGAACGGTTCCATCTTTTCTCTAATCTCATTTAGATAAGGTACGTCCTTCACAAAAAAGAGTGAAGTGCGATAATAAATGTACAGAAGCTATCGACAGAGAGACCTGCATTAATTTCCCTTCGCGACGAGTGTGCGAAGTGGAAACATTAGCGTATCTTATTGGAACCTAATCACTCGTGATGGAGGCAATGCCGCACGGAATTGGTCTATTTAAAGTTCGTTATGTTTTATATTTTTAGTTTTTACTGAATAAAGGATCATAAGGAATCTTATAAGCTCGTTCTCTGGGGAATTTAAAACAAAACGACTGTTTGCTTTTGATAATATTTTCGGTTTCTACCGTAGACAACTTTTATGGCTCAACGCGGTCAATGCATTTATCTGTAATAGTGCTTGTATTCGTTTTAGTACTACTAAGCTACGCTACGCGCTAGGCGTTGAGCTGTAGCCTACGCTACGCAATGAGCTGGACTTTCTACGCTACGTTATGAGCTGTATGCTACGCTATTGGTGCTACGCTTTGCAATGCGATGTATTCTACGCTGAGGTGCTACGCTACGCAATGACCTGGAGGCTATGCTACGTTACGTTATGAGCTGTATGCTACGCTAGGGGCGCTACGCTATGCAATGTGATGTACGCTACGCTGAGGTGCTACGCTACGCAATGAGCTGGACGCTACGTTATGAGCTGTATGAGATGTATGCTACGCTACGGGCGCAACGCTATGTAAATTGATGTATACTACGCAATGGGATGTATGCTACGATACGGGCGCTACGGTATGCTACGAGCGCTGCGCTACGCAATGAGCTGTAAGCCACGAGCGCTTAGCAGGTTTATATGCTAACAGCGGCCGATGCTCGTCGCCCGATCAAAGCGCATCCGCAATAGTTTAGTTACTGCGCGTTTATGTATTATGTATTCCTTCCTGGCTACCGATGTAGCATAGTTTTGTTACAGAGACATAATGATATTAATAATTATAAGTAAAAATGAGCTGATGAAAAATGAAAAGCATAGCAAATTTTTTTATGGCATTTATGTAGATAGCATATAAATAATCTACCTACACGAGCCTGGGGACGACGACAGCGTCGAGTGGCTGACGCTGTCGTAAGCTTAGGCGTCTCACGACAGCTTCTAGCTGTCCCAGGAGGAGCTGAAGCGTGGTGCCGAGGGCTCCGGTGCGTTCCCTTGGAGATCCCGAAGCTCTCGGTCAAGAACCAAGACAGGCCACCGGGGGGTTTTAGTGGGTATAATCCCACATAACCCGGCTGCACCCCATAGTAGTCGGGGATAAGAGATTTTGCGAAAGCCCTGCAAAAGAGATTTTCAGTCGTGTTGTCCAACAATCCCCTTACCCTCCCATTTGAAGTTGGACAAAACATTCAGAAATCCCAATAATTCCCATAAAATAAATGGTTATTTTATGGGAATTATTGGCTGTAAAATCTAGAAGTCCCTTTTAACCATTTATTTTTGGACAAAAAATCGAGAAAGTGCCTTAGCCATTTATTTTATTTTAGGCACAAGGGGATTATTGGACAAAAAATCTAGAAACCCCCTTAACCATTTTCTTTTATTTTGGTAATCTCTATCTCACTCCTATTCTATACATTCTTCCTCATTATTAGCGCACAGAGTTGTTTTATTCCCAACGACAGCGAGTTAGCTCACAATTTCCCATTTACCTCGTCTCATCATCCATCTTCACACGAAAACGCACCTTAACTCCACTACCTAACTCTCATTTCATCATAACAGTGAGAATTTTTCCAACTACCGTCATTTTTCAAGCTCAAGTGTTCCTAAAGTTTTGGAAATAGAGTGGGATTTGGTTTAGCAGTTTAAACGTTGAAATGAAAGCCTATTTAGCGACCGATTGGTCTGAATTAAGGAAATAAGCAGTTTTAATTGGTAGATGATTATTCCGGAGCGATTCACGTTTCTGTTTTCGTTTTGAAGCGAAGTTAGTGCCCGAGTGTCCGAACTTCATTTTCTACGTTGATTAGTAATTTGGAGCATTGCCCGTCTGTTTTAGATCAGCTTTCGTCTGCTTAGTTCTTGAACGAAAATTAGCTTAATTTAGTTCAAGAAATTATGTTCATTGTCTTCAGACTCATCATCATCATCAGCCAGAAGTCGCAGCGATGGTAAACCTCCCACTAAATGGACTGACGACATCGTTAAAGTCACGCGCAACCACTGGATGCAAATGGCAGATTGTCGATCGCTGTAAGAGGGAGGCCTGGACTGATGATGATGATGATGAATATCGTGTCGGGCAACTGATGAGTGTCACAATGTCGTCGGTCCAACTTGTGCGAGGCCTGCCTGCCTGCCTGTTTGTGTGACGACCACGAATTGCAAGACGTCCAATTCGTGGTCGCCACACAAAAACCTTGCTTCCCCGTCAGTTATCGGTTCTTAGGACTATGTGGCCTGCCCATTGCCACTTCAGCTATGAAACCCTGAGAGCTATGTCGGTGACTTTAGTTCTTCGGCGAATATCTTCGTTCCGCAAAGAAATTCCGAGCATAAGGTCTCTACGTTGCTCGTTGTGCGACTCTGACGTCCGAATACTGAAACGTTTGTTAACTTTGACGACAGATTAAGTCTATTGCTGCCTTTGTCATTTGCTTAGTGCTAGACAAAGGCAGTATTAGAATTAATCTGTCGTCAAAGTTAACGAACGTTTCAGTATTCGGGGGTAAGTTTCTCCAAAAGGCCAGCAGTTAAGGACCACGCTTCAGTTCCATATGTAAAACTATGCTTATGTTTGATTTTTTTAAATTTCGCTATTTCTGCGTTGTTATGGGCACTTGAAGTGACAATTTTTTTGCGTCCAAAATACGACCCAGAAAAGTAGTTGTTATAAGAACACCATAAACTTTTTTGTAATAATAAAACATATATAGCATAGATTATAGTTTATACAAGCCATTGACACCAAAAACAAAACTTCTACTAGAAATTATTGTACGCTCGTAAAGGGCAGACTGTTGAAACTTTGGAATATGTACCCTACCATCTATTATGTACACAGTTAAACAATAAATTATTTCTGATTCTGATTCTGAAAAGATTATGTTAAGATTTAGGGGGCGATAACAGACTAATTTCATCAAAGCTAATTTCCGGTAATTTAATCAAAAGTTGGGAAAATTCACTAAATCCCTATCGCATGCACGAGAAACAGAGCGACAGCTATACAATTTGAAATATCAAATGCACTGGCAACACACATTGGTTGAAGACTCTAGTCTTAAGGCACTGCGGGATTTTGGACGAAAAAATATCACGCCGAACGTTGCCCATCCGAGTTGGATGGAGTTGGTTAGTTGATGAATATCACTAAGTATGAATTTCGAAAAGTATTGTGTTCATAAAGCATCCCACGAATGAAATCGGTGGCATATCACAAGGACATTATCTGGGCGCATGTTTTCAAAGCATTATCTTGCTTTGCAAGAAACCCTTGCGGTTCCTATGATTTCTTTTGTAACATATCCGCTTTGGGATCTCTTTATTATTTCACACTTCGTGGAACGTATTATATCTGTTGCGCAACACTTCAAAATAAAGAAACCAACTTTAGAGTTCAATTTTATAAACGCTTTTTCTCAAAATATCTGTATTTCTAAGATCGTAAAGATCAATTTCAAAATGCTGTGAATGATGACAACGGCATATGTGCGTTTGTGAGTTGTGTAATCCGCAAAAATTCGTCAAAAAGTTCATTTGTGCAAGTCTGCCTCAGATTAGCCAACTTGATTTTGCGTTTTATAAAATTTATTTCTTTTCGGTTTATAGAAAAAGTACTACTTATGAAGTGTTTTTGAAATTTGGTAATTTAGTACGTATTATAGAGTAAGACCCATTGTAAAAAGGCGTTAAGTTTGTTACACAGCAATTTTTTGTGTGTTTTCGAGTGTTTAAAATCTTCGAGTGCGAATGCTAAAGTTTTTTAATGAATTGAGCACATGTGTTGGGTATTAATGTTTTTTTCTATTTCTCTGACAATAGAACCTTTTACCACAAAGAGTATGTAAGAGATAATTAAGTTTGTCAAAAAATTGCAAGTCAATAATTAGAATTCCAAGATTTAATTTGGACGACCGGTGGATGCAAGTGGCACGTTGTCGATCGGTTTGGCGCTCTAAGGCTGATGATGATGATGGAGCAAAAGTTGTTAGGAGCCTACGATGAAGGGAAGCTGCCTATGAAAGGTTTTTGGCTAGTTACCAATTATCCTGTATAATTAAAACTTATAGTTAAAAAAAAACCAGTGAGCTATTTATCATGGAACATAAACAGTAATTCGCTGTGAAACGATAGCTAATTGCGATGGAGCAGAGCGGCGACAGGCGTCGCTGGAAATGGAAAATATAACGCGATTAACGATACTCATTCATTGTGCAAGGTATGGTATAATATGTAAGAGAATATTTGTTAGATAGGACCAGTCTGTGCAATTGAACCCCGCCCTTTAACCTCCATGGTTCCCTACCATGTATAAGAATAATTTCAAAATTGATATTCCTCTTGAAGCCAGTCATAGTAAATAATGTAAAGAAAATTTGACTGTATTTTTTTTTTACAAAAACATTGGACATAACTGCATTTTTAATCAATATTTATGGGAAGTATTTTGAGCTCAGCGCACAATTATATGAATTTATTGCGCTAGCTGTGGAAAAAATCGATATTTTTCAAAGCGCTTAGTAACGTGACAATTGTGGGGATTTTGTATATTTCATTTACATGCCCAATAACAACGTGTATCCGTGGATCCCTCAGGGGGTCCAAATGTTAAAGTGAGAATCCGTGGCTATCCAGGGCGTTTAATCAGGGGTTCAAATGTAAATAATGATTTCGTAACATTAGGTTTTTCGTAACGTCCTTACGAAGTCTCGATGAAACACCGAAAAATCCTTGTGGTTTTAGTAAGTTCTCCATAAAAATAAACCGCTATGCTCGTAATCTTGGGCTTCCTCCTAATTGCATAAGAGGGAATGCATTTTCTTTACTATTCCCCTGCAATTGGCACTCTTCCTCCGTTCTTATAAAATTGAAATAAAGTGTATGTATGTGTGTATGAGTTTTTTTTTTGTGTAAGACTTTTTAATTTACTAAGTGACTCGTAATTTTCATACTTTTGTGTTGAATTGTGTACCGATAGGGGGCTTACTTCAAAAATCTCGGGGTCCACTGTTGAAACTCTTAACTTTAAGAACATCTATTGTTCTCAATCTGTGTCTTATCTGTGTTTGTAATCTTTTGTTAACATCTACACATAATCTAAACACAATAACATTGTAACCAACTGGAGGACAGGCGGTAGCGTATACATAGTAAACAGTGAACGTTCTGCGATCCCCAAGCCGCCTGCCAAGCGTGGAGATTATGGCACGCCTCCGTAAGGCCTTTGTTCAACAGTGGAAGTATTCTGGCTGATGATGATGATAATGATGAGGCCTGTCGTACGTCTCCATCAGCATTTGAACATCCCACTGCTGGGATATCGGCCTACCCTCGAAGAGTGATCAGCCATATACACTACGCTCGCCCAGTGCGGGTTGGCGGATTCACATTCGCCATCGAATTTCTTCTCCGGAAATATGCAGGTTTCCTCACGGTGTTTTCCGTCACCGAAAAGCCAGTAATATATCCATTCGTAAGTTCCAAAGAACTCATTGGTACGGGCTCGCCCGGGTTCGAATCCACGACCCGTGTGAGGCGCGCGTGCTCGTACTGAGCTACCACTGACCTAGTATGGCTGTCGTACGTATTACTTACTTATTTCAGTTTTTTTTTTTTTATGTTACTCGGTGACGAGACGAGCAAGTCGGTCACCTGATTAAGCGTCACGCTTGCCCATAACAGTTCAGTGCCACCCAGAATTTTGAATTTCAACAGTTCAAAACTATGCGCGGCAATGCACTGCGCTCGCCACCCTGAGATGTTAGATGTTAAATCTCTGTATGCCCAGTAATTACGCTGGAAACACTGCCCTTCAATCCGGAACACAGTAATGCTTGCACACTACTGCTTGGCGGTTGAATAACTGGCAAAGGTGTGGTACTTCCCCAGGCGGACTCTGCAAGAGAGCCCTACCAAGACAAGATACTTTTTTTTCAAATACATTACTTGTTTTCAGTTATTCCAACTATCATTATTATTCCTCAATACCCACAACAGAAGAACTCAAATTACGGACCCAACATAAAGGACTAAAGGTGTTAATGTGTTCTTAATCCCGCTATTAGGGCCCCTGCACACCGGGGCGCCGCGGACGCGCCAATTACACGCTGCGGCCATTGTGCACGCATCTTAACACTGTTACAGGGTGTTTTTGAGTCATTTTACGCACACTTAATATAATTATGACGAGCGAAATTTCTGTGTGTAAATGTGTGTATTTAAATAACGTGTGAAATAGTTTTAAAGTGAGAGATGATTGTAAGCAAATACCGTTCAATGCTTGTCACACTTACAGCAACGCCAAGGCGTATGACGAGCCAGCAAGATTCTTCAAAATCATACCCAATTAAAATTATTATAAATTCACAAATTCTTCATAATACAAATGCATTTTACATGTCAAATTTCAATATAATTGGTCCAATATATTAATTAGTTGTAAATTATAACTATAAAAATAATAAATGTACAAATTAAAAAAAAAAAAAAAAAAAAAAAAAATGTCAACTTATAAATCTAATGTACACATTCACAAACAAACATAGTTTAATTAAAAACACGTCAACGTCCGGTTGTTGAGCGATCAGGGCGTTCACTATTTCCAAGCCGCTATAGAATCTGATGAAATATTGTTAATATAGAAACATAGTATTAGTATATGTCCGCTATTTAAGCTTTTTTTTTATATTTTACAATACTGCTCCACGGACTCCGGGGTCCGTGCAATTTGTCAAATTTTACAAATATTTTATCAACTAAAACGGAATATAAAAACTAAAGACTTTACAAAAGGAATATACCAACGAATATACTAATAAAGAGCTAAGTGCTATTATAGATTTGCGTATATACTCCGAGCAGTCCAGCTCCCGCAAGCAGCACCCGTTCACGAGTTGACGCATGTGCCAGCCATCGCTCTCCTCAACCATGTTGCAGGGAAGAGGGCGACCCGCCACACGACGCCGCCGCAAGAAGAAGCTTTTTAGTGAGCGTGACTGCTCTGGGGTATACACACAAAACTTACAACATAGAAAACAAAATAAATAAATAAAGCTATTTAAGGTTTAGTTGAAATTAGATTGCAATATTCGACATAAAAAATAAGTTTCCAAAAATTATGTTTTCAACGCCATCTCTTGAGAACCTAGGGAGTTTTGCAAATAAAATATGAAATGAATAATTTTACTGATATTATTGTTTTTTTTTTATGCCATATGTGGCAAACAAGCAGACGGGCCGCATGATGGTAAGCGATCACCGTCGCCTATGGATACCTGTAACACCAGGGGCATGACAGATACGTTGCCGACCTCCTTTGAGTTCTGTACATTACCACGCTGAACGGCGAACAAATGTTACTAACTTACATATTAACATACACGTCAAAAATGTACTCATTTTTTTGGGCAGTCCGTTAAAAACATACATCATCATCATCAGCCATAAGACATCCACTGCTGAACATAGGTCTCCCCCTTACAGCGCCATACACAACATATTAAAAACATACAACAAATAAAATCATCCTGTTAATACTATTATTAACACCATATTCTGAAAGCGCAGAGCACCGTGAAGCTTAACTATTTATAATAATATAATACTCTATAACATAACCGCGTTATGCGTTATAAATAACATAATGCTGGACATTATTTGTACTCAAAGTGTTATATTCGTTATTGGTTATAATCCGAGTATTGTAAGCTGTTTATCTCTTTAGGTGCTACAATTAAATAATGTTTAGCCGTGGGTGGGCAGGATTTCGGTTTGAGTGGGTAGCCAAAAAAAAAAAAGAGCGTTGTGTTTTTGACCTGTAATGTATGTGCGTATTTTTGTATGTTCATCTGTTAACTAACTACAGAAAAGAAAAGAAACATAATTTAAATAAAATAAACTAGTAGTTCACGCCGAACTGAGACCTCGCGACCTATATCTGCACAACCCCTTGACCGATTCAGCTCATATTCGAACTTAAAAATCGTATTGAAATTAACTACTTGCCTACAAAATTTCATGAAGATCGGATTAACGGTTCGCAAGTTATCATCGGACAAATATACACACAAACATACAAACATACATACACATGCCGATTTGTCCCAGTAAACTCTGAGACCTTCGCTTCGCTCGGTCAACTAATCTAAATACCGCTACCAGTGGGAATTGTTCCCTAAATGCTGGCCCAAAGCTAATATAATGCATAAGATTAAACGTATATTATACTTATAAACGTATGTTATAAAAATAAAAAAACTTGTAAGCTAATTATGATAATTTGACAAATGAGTTATTGTTGGAAGCGTCTGGATCGTGCTCTGGTTATGGTTATTTCACAAACATGTTCATAACAGTCGTGTTTTTCTCCGTACCATTACGACTGAGTTAGCTTGGGTTCCTATTTCAAGTCAAACAGAAATCGTGACGATCATGTCGCAGCTTAAAGCACTAGCGACATCTTACGTCCTTATCAGTACTACAATCGACTTGCGCATCTTTCTATGGACATTAGAACTCTTAGTATAATTTCTCTATGTTCCTACTGTTCTCCTAATAATGCAGTGTAATAGGTAAGGTTAGTTAGTATTGTAAACCATTACTACTATCACTGTTACGAATATTTAATACAAAACGATTTGGCAACACGTTTCTTTTTATAATATTTAAAATTTAATATAAATATAAATAATATAATAATAATAATTTTGTAAAAATTGTAGCAAGTAGTCCATAATGGAAGCATTCTTTACTTTTTTATATTATGTAATTGTTAAGAACGCAACTGTATGACAATAAAGAATATTCATTCATTCATATAAATAGACTAACAGCCCGCTCCGGCTTCGCACGGGTATTTAACAAAAAAATAAAAATTATAATACACACACGAAAACCCTTCTATTTGCTTCAAGTTACAAAAAAAAAAGAAAATTATAAAGAAAGCTAAAAAGCTACCCAACAGCGAATTAATTTTTCAAATCGGTTCAGTAGTTTCGGAGCCTATTCAATGCAAACAAACAAACAATCAAATCTTTCCTCTTTATTATATTGGTATAGATTATTCTATCATCATCAATAGTTTTCGCAGCGCACGCGATGTAAAGAATATTTTTGGTACTTTTTTTACATCTTGGGTTACATTATTGGAGTTTTAGTAAGGATCCCTAATTTTTTTGAAAATATAATATAGCCTATGTCACCCGTGGATAGTGTAGCTTCCCAACAACGAAAGAATTTTTCAAATCGGTTCAGTATTTTCGGAGCCTATTCAACGCAAACAAACAAACATGATGATGATGATGATGATGATGATGGTATAGAAAAAAAAAAGCCACATCGGTCTGACAGTTCTCAAGGTCACTCTTATAGGTATGTTCCTTACATACGTATATATACATAACAGCTTTTGTTTCACGACTCTTGAAAATTCGTAACTTATTCTCCCAAAAAAAAAAATATTACGGCTCCAGATGACAATATCATTAAGCGGTTTTAAATGAGGAGGTACGTAACTGACATTTACACCAAAAAAATACAAGGATGTTTTTTGGACTATTTTTAGGAATTATGTAGGGAAATATATAAATAAATTAATTAATAAACATGCCTACGAGAGATTGTGAGTTAGTAACCAATAACTCTGTAGATATAATTAATAATCAATCTCACTTAATATTGTATAGTGCTAACAGAACACGAAAATAAGTGTCTATCCCTTAAATAGAGACAATAAGAACAGTGTTAGTGGATACGTTCCTAGATTTTACTCTACATGACTCAAAACTAGACTGTACTACTAATGAGGCACTATATAAAAATAGCTGCGCGCCGCGGTATCACTCGTGGTATCACCAATTATTCTACAGGAACGGTTACATTTTTCGGGATAGCAAGTAGTCTGTGTTAATCCAGGGAATAAGCTAGCAAAGTTTATCCAAATCAGAGTTGAACGGGAACTCACACACTTACATACTTACACACGCACAAACGTTGGCATTTATAACACTAGTGGTGATGGTACGTAAATACTAACATACTAACAAACCTTCGTAGTCATTTTTATAACTTGATTATTAAAAGACTAGAAACTTTTAATAGGCTCTGAAATGGTTTCAGTAAACGAAATAATTCGGTTCACGGAGTTGTGCCATTTTTAAGTAGTTACTGAAAAGAAAATTACTTGTAAATCTGATTATTTTTCGCTAACTCTCTTTGATTATATTCTAATGAACTCGAGCAAGTAATTTATTTTTAACATTTACAAAAAAAAAAAAAAAATTGCCTTGGTTATTTTTGACCGAGTGAAGCGAAGGTCTCAAAGTTTACTGGGACAAATTGGCATTTGTATGTATGTTTGTATGTTTATGTGTATATTTGTCCGATGATAACTTGCGAACCGTTGATCCGATCTTCATGAAATTTTGTAGGCAAGTAGTTCATTTCAATACAATTTTTAAGTTCGAATATGAGCTGCATCGGTCCGGGGGATGTGAAGATATAGGGGTCGCAAGGTCGCAGTTCGGTGCGAACTACTAGTTATAATACTGACTGAGATGAGCTAGTCGCTCGCCTAATGGTAAGCCTCAAAATTAAAGTCAAAGTCAAAGTGATTTATTGGTAAATATTCATCTACAAGTCTAAAATAATAACCTTTTGTATACAATAGTATGCAAATTACGTAGAGGCTATTCATTGAATACAATGATCATTTAAATGCGTTATACAATGTTAATAACATTCAATGAGGCGTTTTCCAAAAAAAAAAAAGTAGTTCTAAAATACTTACTAGATGGCGTAACAGACCTATCGTATTACCTGTCATTGTCATTTCTGTCGAAATATTTTGTTTATTTTTTAAATCGTAAATTTTGGCTCCACACGTGTATTTAGCCAGTGTCAACTATTGTAATATTTCAAATGAAGTCAAATACATAGTTACGTTACTTGAAATTGTCGAGCCATATGTCTACATATGTCGAGCCAGGAAACACGAGAAAAAAAAGGCACACGTACATTTTTTTGTCTTTCATGTCTTGACAGTGACAGAAAAACTCAAGGTACATCTAGCGCCATCTATTGGGTACTTTTATAACCAGGATTTCTTTTTTTTTGGAAAACGTATCATTATAATAATTATTACGCTCACGCTTGCCCATAAGTGCTAGCTAGAATTTTGAGCATCAACAGAATCATATTATAATTTATTTAATAATAATTTATTTATAATTTATTACCAATCATGCGTGAATCATCAGTGCTGAGCACAGATCACAGCCTAGATTCTGCATTCAGGACGCTCGAAGCGCACCACAGATCAGTCTAAATACACTTATAAGAAATTACTTTGATTGGTTGATTGTTAGGCCCGAGTAGGCGTAACATTGAGATAGCCAATGAAAACGCTTGGTCGCACTCTCCGCGACCCGCGCCTTCCTCAAACTTTGGTGGCTTTTTGTAGGAACAACGAACCTCGTAATGCGGTATCTAGTGTGATCTGTGGTGCTGAGTAATATCACTTCATCCTAATCGAAACTCTTAACTAACATTATAATTCAGAGGAATAAAGCAGCAGTCGTATTAGGACCAATAAAGTTTCAAAGTATGTAAGTGAATACGTTCCTCTCGAGGAAAAAACTTCGCTTGCGCGATTCAGAACTCCCTACATTACAACTGTCAGTCCATACAAAACGTCAAAAAATTCACAAAAATGGATCAACGACGTCTAGCGAACCATAGGAATTAACTCTGTATCTCTGTCTGGATGTTTGTCGCGTAATCATGGCTAAAAAGCTGAAAAATTAAAAAATATATATGATAAGTTTAAATTTGATAAGGAGTATATCAGAAAGACGGACATCGGGTACTTTTTTATGTCCACGCGAACGAAGTCGCGGGTAACAACTAGTCTTCAATGCGAAGTTATGTTTGCACACTACTACTTGACAGTTGAATAGCTGACAATGGCAAGGTAATTCCCCTGGGGGACGCTGTACGACTGTTACCACTACAATATAGGTGAGTACATTACGGTACCTACCGTAGGTGTTATATCTGCCGTAGTAAAGTGCCAACGTAAAGGCGCAAGATTGAATTTGCCGTAATAACGACGAAAATGATCTCTTGATCCAGCGCCCGAGAAATACTTTAATGTTTTAAGATGTAGGGATGGGAAAAGACGAAAATGGTACGACAGAAACCGTTTTTGTTGCGATCTTTTTTTTTCTTCTATTTAGCCACAAATCTCTTTCTTCATATTTTTTTTTTTTTTTTTGAATATTCAATCGAGTGTTTGTTAGTACATTCTTCAAAGACCTCGGATTTAGATTATGAGTCGGGTGCAGCGGAATTACTATCGAAATTCTCGAATGCGTCGCATTTTTCTTTATTAGTTACCCATGAACCGCGTGATTTACCTAGCATAAAACGGGCATTGACATTGACATTATGACACTAGTCGCTGAAGCCATACACCTAAAACGTGACTCTTCGTGTTGTTTCCAAAACTCCATAGAAACCTCTAGTAAAATCTCCACCAGGTTACTAGGGCATGACTTGGACTTGAACGCGCTTTGCTTAACTTAGATTATGACTCTTTTTTTGTTGTAAAATATTGTACAGTTCACTTGAAATATTAAAAATTTTGATACTGCCTAAATACAGAACGTGTGGAGCCAAAATTGAAAACAATAAAAAAACCTAAAACATCAAGTCAAACATAGTCGAAAATACCACTCACCTCTCGTTAGAGAGCAAAGAGTAATATAATTTATGTTAGACAGTATTATGTTCCTTGATCCAAGGAGTGACCGAACGTTGCTGGATAGCATTAATCCGCCAACAAATATAAGAAAAATAAAGCCATCCCTTCACTAAATGGGCGGGGGCGAGAACGCGAAATTGGAGGAAAACTTTCGTAAGGGGAAATGAAATGGGATTGATAAAAATTGGAACCAAGCCGCCCGCACAGGGACGGACCAAAGAGCGACACATTCAAGAGATATACATTTTGTACACTTAAGAAGTAACGTAAAGATCCAAACATGCATTTTGCAGAATTCTGATATTATTCTCAATATTTCTGAAGATGAAGTGAAATCAAGAGATTTATTTTCTTGATCTTGATATTATACTGAATCATACCAGCATATCTTGCCAGCAGAGGGGCTGGCAGCCAAGCTTAGTGCAAAAGTTTTGCATAGTAATATACCGAACAGTCGTTGATTGAATAATCTTACATAATGATGATTCTGTGCCATGAAAAAATTATTAATTCAGATCTGTCCGAATAAAACGAAAAACTATAAAATCCTGATGATTTATCGGGAATACATGAAAGTAACGAACATTTATGTTTAAGTTAAAAGATAAATCATAGTATTCGAGAATAATGTATGTCACCATGAAACTTGTCCCCAAAATTAACTTCAGTGAGAGATCGAACTTATTCGAGGACAGTTAGAACCTGTAAATTCATATCTGTCCCCATTTAGGGATAGACAGTAGGAACAGATCGAAGTGAACCGAAAAATCATGTTAGCTTGTTTGTTGATAGTTGAGTTCTGTGGCTATATAACGGCTAGTATATTTAGTTGCCCATCTGCCTTATGTAATAGGTCGGGTTCGATTCCTTGTCATGTGTAGATATTTAAAAGATGAATTTATAATTATATCATCTCTGGGTTTGGGTCCACGGTATCGACAACACAGGGAATCCTAGAAGAGGGCTTAGAGTGTGAAGTGGTTATAAATAAATCAACTGGGACCTAGCCATGCGAGCCAAACACCGCAACAAACAGACGAACAGATAGACAAATAGCAACATACAAAAAAACTTTTAAGAAAATATAAAAAAACGATCCCTGAAAAAAAAAGATCCAGGATGTTACGTGTCTCACTTGGCTTCCCCCAGCATCCCCAATCCGACCCTGCATTTTCCGAGGGCACGAAATTCACTTAGCTTCGTTTGTCGAAGCTTTTCGCCTCTTGAAACTTTTCAATAGCCGGGAATCGAATTCGCCACCCCGTTACCTCCCATCCACCCAGACACCTAGCCGTGTATGCAGAGTTTATTGTGTTTTGTATGGGAGAGGTTAGGTTACTGGGTTTAGCTTTGGACTGGATTTATGAGAAGCGTAGGTACACGTACTGAGTATTGGTCGTAAGAGGGTATTTCCAAAGTAAGATGGCGCTATGCATTTTCGCGCGCAGAAAAGAGCTGACATGAGCGCGCGCTAGTCAAAGACCAGATAATTGCTATTTACATCCAAACCAGGAAATCGATCGAAATTCTGTGCCATGCAAACCTAGAAATTATTATCCTCACTATTAGTGTAATAATCATTTTAATGTAAGATATCAAGAATTATCAAGAAAGTGTCATGTAATCATGTTTTCGTTCTTATCTCTATAGATTTAAAAAACATATATCTTACAAAAAATCTCTAATATACATTGCGAATATTTCATTTACAGAATATAAAACCTTTTTTGTTTTGTTAAGCTTCAGTCTTTATTTTGAGGAATGTGCTGCCATCTGCGGCATTTCCAAGGATTCTTCTAGAAGGCTATGAAAGGTCGGCCACGCATCTGTTATCGCTTTTCATCAGGCCCGTCTGCTTTGGTACCACATCACACTAGTATTATAAATGCGAAAGTTTGTGTGCAAGTATGTAACTATGTGAGTGTGTTCCCGTTCAACTCTGTAGAGGCTGAATTTGGTATGGAGGTAGCTTACAACCTGGATTAACACATAGGCTACGAAAAATATTCGGTTTTGTAAAATAGCTGATGGAACCGCAGGGCGTAGCTAGTTATGACATAAAATACTAATAAAAATAGTTGCGACCGAGAGCAATATTCGCCATTGAAGTAACAAGTTTTTTTTAAAACCGTGGTAGCGGTTGACGCCGCGCGCTCACCAGGGACTATTCAGCCACTAAAATGTTTCTAAGTGCACAAATCCGCTAGCCACAAAGACGCCAAAATAGTATGTACTCATACATTTAAAAAGAAATGTTCAATGAACACAAACTTGCTACAAAAGCGCACAATGTGTTCACTCCATGTATAATCCTAATAATGGTCATTTTGGACACATATTGTGAAGATACTCGAGATGGTTGAAATTTTACACCCGAGCCGAATCTAACACAAACTTGGACTGGGTTACACGATCCCTGGTCAGAGGAAATATTGGTTGGACTATCAGTTACCCGCCTAAAGTATAATAGACATAACATAGATTTATTTATAACTAGCTACGCCTCGCGGTTTCACCCGCTATTCTACAGAAACTACGGGATAACAAGCCTGTGTTAATGAAGGGAATAACCTACCTCCATACCAAGTTTCATTTGAATCCGTGCAGCCGTTACACATTTGAGCGGGAACAAACATACTTACCTACTAACATACTTACACACAAACTTTCGCATTTATAATATTAGTATATAGCATATGATTTACACTGTCTGGCAATTCTGTGTAATTGTTTTAATGCAAAGCCCTATTGTGTCAGGGTACTCATATAGTTTATAATTCGTTTTAAGTTTAATTCCTAATTGTATGTGTAGTTTCGCATAAATAAATAAATAACTACCTATAGTAAGCCTATTTTATTCTGGTATTCATTCGATAAATATCGAATTTAGTAGATTTTTGGATGATTTAAACGTCTTACCTAGCCCTACTTTAGATGCAAGTTTATACTATATGCAACTTACTTTGGAATTATAACTGCTAATTATGTTTTTTTTTTCAATTACATATTTATTATTTAGACCGCCACACCGACCGACAACGGGCCACTTGCATCCACCGGTTGCCCGCGACTATTATGTCCGGGTGCTCTATACTAATCCCGTAACTTGACTGGACTATACGGCTTGTACAACTCGGCATTTCTTCTTGTCACACAGTGGTCAGCTACTCGATAACGCGTGGACTTGAAAGTTCTTAGAAATTTTGCGGTTTCGTTAGTGGTTTATTTTTTTGCTGGATTTAAAAGGATTTCAAGAGTTTATTCGGTTTTCGTAAAGAGGCTTGTTTGGAGGCGTTCGTGGTAAAAGGTTTTGTTGTGGTTTTAATTGTTGGATAGGTATTGAGCGTTGATTCATCGAGTATTAAAGCTTGAAAATTAAGTTCTTGTGATTTTAGTTGTTATATCTAAGTTAGTTATAAGTATCTAAGATACTTCTAAAGTTTATTTGGTTGTTATATATATTTCGGTAGGTTATTCAGCAGTTTGTATTTAATTAATAAATAATTATTAACAAAAAGGTCGTCGTTTACAAAATGTAAAGGCTTCAATGAACATGATACAATGAAAACTGACGTGGTTATGACACGTTGTGTTTTAATAAAACGGGAATACTCTCGTTAAACGGAGTCGGTTATTCCGACTATACGATATTCCGATGAGGTCGTGCGCACGTCACGCTTGATAAAGGTCGCCGAATGTGATCGAAACTGTAGTCGGAATAATCGACTCGATTTAACGTGGGCATTCCTGTTTTATTAAAACACAATGACTTTACTGGTGTGTGAAACTAGGGGATAAAATGTGTAATACATTTAGGTGCTAAGTAGGTACTCGTTATCTAAAGTGCTCTAGTTCCTACCTTGAACGTCATACAGACATCATAATTATAATAACTTATGATTATAATTAAGGCTTATTTTATTTATTTTTTTGATTATATCGTTATATCCGACAACTGCTAAAAAAGAATTGTCAAAAAAATGTCAGTCAATAATTTGTGTGTAAAATGTCAAAGTTATTATACGATATAAATTTATACAAGAAAAAATGTAATTTAATGTTAATCTTATTTTTATCAGTTATGAACATGTCCATAATATAGAAGGCTTTTTAACTAGCCAGTTATTCAGCAAGATTTTAATAGCATTTTCATATTTTAAGTCATAATAATTGGCAGATGCAGTTCATATTGAAACACGTTGAACAAGTCTAAAAATGAATTATTTAATTACGTATCATATTTTATTTCATCATCTATAAAAAACTATAGATTTAGTATTCTGATAACGTCTTGTTTATTTATTTTTTTAAATCAAATTATTCAAGAGTTTTGCTAAGTAAAAAAAAAGTTATGCTTATTTTTTTTTCTTCTAACTGTTACATTTCTCGTTATTATAGATTGCTATTTATTGAGGCGTCCCACTAGGAGAAACTGACGACATTTTGTTACTGATGATGATGATGATGATTTATTGAGTAAGATATCTACTTTTTATTGAAATATACGATTGCGGCTCACGCATCCGCTCTTTGTGACAATCTCGAAACATCTTAATATCAAATCCTCGATTCCAAACAAAGATTACCATTGCACAAAGATTTCCGAAGTATTTCTGTAGATTTAAAATCTTTGTATTTGCCGAAACATTTCAATGCCAAAGTAACATTATACTTGCTTTTCATAAAAAGTTTATATGTATAAGTGAATGTTTTGAGTGTCATACGAAACTAGGTCATTACATCTTTTTGGAATACAAATATTCGTGTTTGTTTAAAAAAAGGTTTCGTAATTTTGTCCAAGTCATTCAATATAAAGGATGCGTTTATTGGCGTTTAAAAATTGTTTATATTTATTTATTTCCCTATTTTTGGGGAATATTTCGTTAGAAACAAACTAAGCTTATGGAGCTAAATATGTTTGCGGCGAAATAAATACATGTTCTAAAATAACAATATAAAAAATCGTTTAAAATAATTTGTTTTTGTACTCGTCCCCTCAAACTACAATTTGTCCCAATTAAAAATAGAAAAATACAATTTTATTCCCCACTACATATTGGGTGAACGCCTCAAACAAATGTTACTGGTTCGCATATTATACTACGTTAAATTTGTGAACAGCTTATCAAAACTAAGCTTTATTTTTATCATATTAAAAGCGTCCAAGATTGCATTGCAATGTTTGTAAAAATCAATGGTCGTTTTTTTGCACTTATTTTCTGTTTTATTGTGTTAAGAGTATTTAGTTCGCTAACGAGTCCGCGGGGAGCCTGAGCGGGTGAGGTAGCGCATTAGAGCGAGACGGTAGAGTGTAATATGATTTTGTTTTGTTGCATTTTGGTTTTGCTTGACATCGATTGTTAAACTTTTGGTCCGCATTTTTTTGCATTTGCACCATTGGGCTTGTTTGTTAGTTTCATTTACATTTTAAGCGATTTATTTTGTAGCACTAAAAGTAAATGATGATAGTTAAGTTATTGTAGTATAAATGTGGAAGTTTATGGCTTGACGAATTTGTAAAAATACCAGGAAAAGACTGGATAAATAAGGCGAAAAACAGAATAAGGTGGAAAAAAATGGAGGCCTTCACTCGTCGAGAGGTCCTTAATATTGCACAATCAATATATACAAAGAGAATGCATGCAAATTAGTTTAGATTAAGATTCTTTTCATTTTTGTTACCTTATTTTAAGGAAAATAAAAAGGCTTTATTATTATTATTAATACAACAATTATATTATTGTAAATTTGCGTTACTCTTACATACAGGGCCTTTGTTTACACAGTAGTATTGTAGTATTTTGTATTGCCCCGGTGGCTCAGTTGGTAGTGAACGTACCTTCTGTGTTTGGGGGCGTGGGTTCGATTCCCGTGTAGGACAAACATTCATGTGATCAATATTTGTGTTTGTTCTATGTCTGGGTGTTAATATCTATATTGTATTTAAAAATATCTATGTACGTATATCAGTCTCTGTCAGCCATATTACAAGCTTTGCTTAGTTTGGGGTCAGATGACCGTGTGTGCAATAATGTCCCAGATATTTATTTATTTATTTTAGTTTTTACTCGGATCAATAAAATACTGAATACTGTGTTTATTGATTTGTTTGTTCCTCTCACACCAACAGAGCAAAAGATTGACTTTAATTTTGGCATGGATAGGGAAATTAATAAAGGTTTGCGATTGACTAACAGATTTTCAACGTGGGTGAAAGCGTGAGGTGAAGCTTGTTAAAAATAAGTGTGAATAGGGTAATTCATGAACAAAAGTTGTTCTACTTAAGTTTTTTTTTTGTAATATTTTTCGCTTTACTAAATCAGCTCTCCAATGGAAAGAAATTGGGACAAAGTAACGGTACTTTGGCCCAATTTTTACCTTAAGCCCTCACATCCTTAAGGTGCAACGTTTCACTCATCGCACGAAATTCAAATTTTCTTGCGTTTTTTGTCAATTACAGCTTAATTACTCATTGTGGATTTATCGAAACCAATTTTGCGCCAATAAATAAGTTGTTTTAAAACATTACGGGTAAAATGAATTCCTAGATAACATTGGACTAGCTACAAATTTCAATAAGCTGATTTTCATCTTGGTTTTTGGTTTATTTAGAAATATACTTATACTAGCTTTCAACTTGAATTTTTGGTTGGTGTAATTTCTTGAAACAATCGCAAAACTAGTTTCATTAACCTACGATGAGTAATTAAGCTGTAATTGACAAAAAACGCAAGAAAATTTGAATTTCGCGCGCCGAGCGAAACGTTGCACCTTAATCTACTTTATTCCCCAAAAACCATCTCCCCAGCTGCTCGTAAAGTAACATCAAACCGTTTGCGAATAATCGATTATTTCCGAATAATTTCTCGCGAACAACGTGTTTGTATCGATTCAATCGCTAATCGTTTGTTGATAACATCTCCGCGGTCCCATGGTGTGGGTTAATGTTGGAAATTGTAATGCTTCGTAGCCTTGATAGGTTGTGAGAGAATATGTGACAAAAAAAAAATAAAAAAACTCTTGAGTCTAGTGCCTGGTGTTTTTAAAGAAGTATGTTTGGTACACTGCCAATTGGTAGTAGGTAGGCTTGAGCAATTTTTTTCTCAGTATCCAATTATTATTCAATCTACAGGAGGCCATTACAAATACACTACATTTAAGTTTCTAACATAACTCATTAAATTATTCTATAATATAAATCGTAATCACAACGTCCCGTCTGTTTGCGCAGACCTGCCCCGGGGTATGGTATCAGTAACATTATTAAATACTACCTACAGGAATCGAACCCCCGCCGGGTAGTCTGTTATAAGATTGTGGGTGAGCGGTTGAATTGAGTAAATGGTTCCGTAGCTAATTAAGATCCTTAGTCACGTCCACAGTTGTCTTTCTCGCGTCTTGTCACGTTATTGAAAGTATATAATTACTTTTAAACTTTCGCGATTAAACACATAATTTAATGTTTCTTATCAGGACTTAACCACGCTAAAACTATTTTATTCACATGCCTCGACGTTTCGGCCATGTTTCAATGGCCGTGGTCACGAGCTGACTGAAGAATGCGGGTCGTCTCGGTGCGAAATGAAAGTGTTGAGATCTACCCTCATTTATTTTGGTCTTGAAAAAACGTAGATACAATTGTTTTAGCGTGGTTAAGTCCTGATAAGAAGCATTTAATTATATGAAATTACTTATTACTAATTTTATTGTACTTTAATAACTATGTTAAGTGATGTAATAACAATTCTTATTGTTTTTTAATATTATCCAGAACTAATTGTCTAGATAAACCTAATATAGGTTTTAAGGCAAAAAAAATAATATTATTATTATTTATATTTTGAAAAATGTATTGCAATTTTCGGTATTAATAAATAAATTTAATTTAATTAATTAATTCAGGACAAGCTCATCTGATTCAGATATCTCGTGCGCACTTTTTCAACATTTTTTTTGATACAAAAAAAGTAACGAGTGGAAATTGAAAAAAAAATTAAACCTTAATTTATATTTACTATACCGTTCCCATGTTTTATAGCAACTTTTATGTAAAATAAATTAGATTTTAATGAAAAAGAAAGAAAAAAACATTTTTTAGAGTCTATTTTCGATCTCTTTAATAATACAAAAATCGCTATAAAATATTGGCACAGTTATTATAAATATAAATTAATGTTGAATTTTTTTAATTTCAACTCCGTAACTTTTATTGTAAAAAATATTGAAAAACTGCGAACGAGATAGCGAGAAGCAGAGGGGCGGGCCCTTAATGCTATGATTATTATTCCATATATATTAATTTAAATATTATAAAGTATTTTAAACCTACGGAAAACTGAATACTATGTGTAATTTTTTGGTTAATGCATCTCATAACATTTCTATAGAGTTAGATAAACAAATAAATAGATGCTTTTACCCGCACAATTACCTAACTAGTAACTAGCCATGTGGCCCAGTGGAAAGATTTTCGCCTTCAGAATTATAGGTTGTGGGTTCGATTTCCACCCAGGACAAACATTTGTGTGATGAACATGGACGTTTGTTCTTTGTCTGGGTGCTTCTAAGTATTCTACATTTACAACAAAAAAAAGTATATATGTATTCTATCAGTTATCTGGTTCCCATAGTATTAGCTCACTTAGCTCGCCAATATTTATTAAAATCGTTGGTTTCGATTTCTCTGCGACGGAACCCCAACCCCGCCCATCGCAGATCGCGAGATTGTCACCGCGGCGTCCCGCAGCGCTAACATCCACGTTGAACCCTAATTACAAGCTACGTAACGCGAGTGTTCCGCACAAATCGACTGAAATGATACGCTGTTATTGTATCTCAACGGATTTTCTGGTTTTGAGATCAATATTAACTGTTATATTTTTTAAAGATGGCCGCATTTAAGGACCTATATGAAGTTTATGCGAAAAAACTATATCTTGGTTTGGATTTGGACGGAAGGAGAAAATATAGTAGTCCAGTCCAATCCAGTCCAGTGTGGCTCTTCTCCAGAATCCGCCTGGGGAAGTACCACACCTTTGCTAGCTATTCAACCGCCAAGTAGTAGTGTGCAAGCATTACTGTGTTCCGGATTGACGGGCAATAATTACAGCGTAATTACTGGGCATAAAGAGATTTAACATATAATTTAACATCACCAAGTTCTATAAAAAAACAAAAAAAAACTAAGCGCTTTACAAAAGTTACCGATGCAATGAAAGATTAATTGTTAAAAAAACCGTATAAATAATTAGGAATGTTTTTTTTAGGGTCTAGGACGAGAGTACGAGACGTGAATGAGATTGGACAGGACTGATTAAATATGTGCTAAAAAGTTTTTTGTAAAAACATGGAGCTACTAAAAACTAAAACTCAGAGCCGCACAGCGGGCAATGGAGAGAGCTAAGCTCGGAGTTTCTTTGCGCGATCAAATCCGGAACGAGGATATTCGTTGACGGACCAAAATCACCGGCATAGCTTTCAGGGTTTACAAGCTGAAGTGGCAATGGGCAGGCCACGTCGCTCGAAGAACTGATAACAGATGGGGAAGAAAGGTTCTCGAGGGACCACGAACTTTAGGACGGAGCGTAGGTAAGCCTCTCACTAGGTGGACTGACGACATTGTGAAAGTTGCGGGCAACCGGTGGATGCAAAGTGCATTTGTCCAGCAGTTGACGTCTTCAGGCTGTGTTGATGATGATGATTATGTACTACGTACTATAGGAGACGTCACACTGCATTGCGATGTTCTATGTTGTGGATACTGTGTCACACTCCACTTAGTCATTTATGAAAAAACAATACTTTTTCGCATAGATATGCGAATGAGTTGTAGTTATCACACTAATATGACAAATGCGAAAGTTTGTGTGTAAGCTGCGCCCCGCGGTGTCATCCGCTATTCTACAGAAACCGAATATTTTTCCGGGATAAAAAGCAGCCTAAAAATCCAGGGTTTATTTCATTCAAATGCGTTCAGCCGTTACAGAGTTCAGCGGGAACAAACACACTTAGATACTTACACAAAAACTTTCGTGTTTATAATATTACTAGGTGCGCCCCGCTGTTTCACCCGCTAGTCTACTGAAACGGTTAAGTTTTTTAGGATAAAAAGTAGCCTATGTGTTATTCCAGGGCTACCCTACCGTACCCTACCAAATTGCATCCAAATTAGCTCAGCCGTTAGAGTTGAACGGGAACAAACACACTTACACACTTACAAACTTACCTACTTACACACTGACATACTTACATACGTACAATCTTACACACGTACATACTTACAACTTTCGCATTTATAATATTTGTGTGATATAGTGTGATTATATTATAATTTTGTTTTAATAAAACGGGAATACTCACGTTAAATTGAGTCGGTTATTCCGACTATAGTTTCGATCACATTTGACCTATATCAAGGAATGCTCAGCGAGAATCAGCGTGAGTATTCCCGTTTTATTAAAACAAAATGTATCAAAACCACGTCAGTTTTCATATTAAAAGATTATATTATAATTTATATTTATAACAACAAACACCGTCGAGACGGCGGGATCGTGGGGCTCCGACGCCAAGAAGTTCGTGACCGACCTAGGGCGTCGCTTGAGGGAGAGGGGGCGGGATCCTCGTTTGGGACATTTTCTTGCCCAGCACATCTCCCTGGCCATCCAGCGCGGTAACGCTGCCAGTTTGATGGGGACGTTTGGTAGGGGGGCTGATCCTGACGGACATTCTTAGGTATAATTTGACTTTTGTGTTTTGTTTTGTTCGTGACATTACTTTTATTTGAATACTTTAAACCTATTATATTAATTTACAACAAACAAATATCTCTAAAACTTTCCCCAGCTAAGTGATCGTAAAACGGTAAAAATTGCTCAACAAATCACCAGCGTTTTTAATAATTGTTTTATGCTCTAACAAATGAATCTGAAATTGAATTGGGCTCGAAGCGCTTACAAAAATGGATGCTTAACATGATTAGCGTGAAAGAGATGACGCTTTACGAGGGAAAGAGTCGTCAACATTCGTAGTTCAGTTTTTGTTCTCTTTGATAGCGTTTTGTTATTATTTAGTTAGGTGCGTAGTTCTGATTATTAAGATTCAATTTGACGCTCAATTTGAAAGGGTCTTTGTCACAGAATATGGAATATTTCTCCTTAATTATCCGCGTCTTTGTGTTTGTTTATGATAAGGTATTTTAGAATTCGATTTTCGAAGTAAGAAAAAAAGAAAATATGTTGTTTTTGGAATCACCTAAAATAGGGGAGAAAAACAGTCAGAATAGGCTAACTAAGGATTAACAGTTATTTGACGATTGAAGAATCGTCAGGTAAGTGTTATCTAAGGAATAATATGGCGGCTTGAAATATTTTACATACAAAATCTGTGAATAATAAACATATGTAAGTATGTACGTATGTAAGTATGTAAGCAGGTAAGTGTTTAAGTATGTAATAGTGTTTGTTCCTGTTCAACTGTAACAGCTGAACGGATTTGATTGAATTTGTTATGGAAGTAGCTTATACCCTGGATTAACACACAGATAAACAATTAAACATATTTGGTTTCTGTCCAATACCGGGTGAAACCGCGGGCGCAGCTTGTGTATAATAAGCTCTTATATTGACAAGCTTTTGTCAATTTTATGAATAAGTGTTTTTTTTAAACATCCACCTACAATAGCCGCTAAATGTTTGTCATTACAGGATTAATCTTTTGAAATCCACTACAATATGAAAATGTATGAATAATATATTGCAACCCTTTTTTTGCTTGAATTGCTCTTTTGCTGTATGAAGAGTATACTTAAATATACAACTTAAAAAAACTTTATCAGGGGCAAACGGCACTTGGTAGCCTTTAAATTAAGTGATTATTTAAAATGGCTCAACGTTGTACTTCTCGTTAACGTGTTGTTTAAAAAAATTAAGACGCTAAACTATAAACATATACTAAAATATAAATAAATAAATAACAAAGTTTTTTGCACTTCATTCTACTGTATAGATATTATTACTAATATTTTTCTCAATAAAAAAGGCATTAAATAAACCTCCATTTACAAACATTTTCGCTAGATCTCCTAACCACTAGTGTTTATTAAAGTGATTATTACACTATAATATTATCTAGGATAGCATCGAACAGAATTTAGATTGATTTCCTGGTTTAGTTGTAATTAGCAATTATCTGTGTTTTTGACTTACGCTCGCATTTTTTTTTATCTGCTAGTGAAACTTTATTATGCTATCCGTTCTCGAATTAGCTTTACTATGACAAAAACAGAAATAAAATTACATTACTTAAACTGTTAAACTGCTATTCAGTTAGGCAGAATTAGAAAAAATGCTATGTATGTTTAATTATGGAAAAATAAATTAAAAAAAAACTCATAGGCTACTTTTTATCCCGGAAAAATATTCAGTTTCTGTACAATAGAGACAGCTGGTTTTTCATGAAGAGTTATCTATCTTTTCGCGTATATATGCGCTATACCCGCAGGCTAGGCTATAGGATGTAGGTTATACCGGTTCTGAAACTTAGTTAGTCTGGTTCTGGAGTATTGCAGCGGTCAGTTAGTTACTTGTTCACGTCTTGTCATTACCTGGAGGACTGGGCGGTGTAGAGTAGAGAAGCTTAGAGGTAACCAGTAGCAGTTTAAACTTCGCGCCGAAATGAGACCGTGCGACTCCGATAACTTCACAACCCCTTGACTGATTTAGCTCATATTTTAAATGTAATGTTACATTGAAATTAACTACTTGTTTACAAAATTTAATGATGATCGGATTATCGGTTGTCAAGGTATCGTCGGAAAAAAAAATATTATTAAATATTTTTGTAGTGGTAGGGCTCTCTTGCAGAGCCCGCCTGGGGAGGTACCACACCTTTGCCAGTTATTCAACCGCCAAGCAGTAGTGTGCAAGCATTACTGTGTTCCGGATTGAAGGGCAATGTTTCCAGCGTAATTACTGGGCAAACAGAGATTTAACATCTAATATCTCAGGTGACGAGCGAAATGCATTGCCACGCAGGGTTATGAACAGTTAAAGTTCTAAATTCTGAGTGGCTCTGAATTGTTATGGGCAAGCGTGACGCTTGACATCAGGTGAGCGACTTGCTCGTCTCATCACCAAGTACCATAAGAAAAAAACACTTAATATACAACTGCCGATATGCTGCCCTAAACTCTTAGAACTTCATTTTGCTCGGTCCATAAATGGCTATCATCAGCATCATCAACCAGAAGACGTGACGTGACAAACTGCTGGACAAAAGCCTCCCCTTTAGAGTTCCACACTGAATGACAACCTTCCATTCGCATCCACCGGAAAATAGCATATTACAAATAGCTAAGCAGCCGACACAGCTTTCAGGGCTTGCAAGCCGAGTTGGCAAAGGACATGTCACATCACTCGTAGAACTTGTAAAAGATGGCGAAAAAAGTTCCTCGAATGGCGACCATGTACCCGAAGACGCAGCGTAGTAACGCCAATGTGGACCGAAGACAATATGAAAGTCGCTGGCTACCGGTGGACGCAAATGGCAGATTATCGTGCAAGCGCTTTCTTCAGCAGTGGATGTCTTCTGGCTGATGATGATGTTGATTATGAAATAACTAGTAGTTCTGAGACCTCGCTTGCCCTATATAATCACAGCCCCTGGCCCGATTAAGTTCATATTCGAACTTAATAATTGTATTGAAATGAACTACTTGCCTACAAAATTTCACGAAGAACGGATCAACGGTTCGCAAGTTATCATCGGACAAATATACACACAAACATACAAACATACATACAAATGCCGATTTGTCCCAGTAAACTCTGAGACCTTCGCTTCGCTCGGTCAACTATCATTGGTTCTTAATTTGGCTTGAAGTCTGTAAGTCCAGGCTACTCTACGCAGTGACCAAGAGAGTAGAACGCGCGGTGACCACACGTAACTCGATTCCGCAGCGAGATGGCCGACTGATTGGGCGTTTGTGCTGCTCGTACATTTGTGATGTTCAGGTAACAACCTGTTATACGGCTCTTGAAATTGTCTGTGAAACAGTTTGATTATTCGACAATGTTATTTAGCTCATACGAGCAAAATTACTGGGTACATATAAGATTTAACAGCCCCCATTATTAATAAACGCGGATAAACTTTGGAGCAGTTTTTTTTTAAATGTTATGGGTGACGAGACAAGCATGTCGCTCACCTGATGTTAAGCGTCACGCTTGCATAACAGTTCAGTGCCACCCAGAATTTTGAACTTCAACAGTTCAAAACAATGCGCGACAATGCACGGCGCTCGTCACCCTGAGATGTTAGATGTTAAATCTCTATATGCCCAGTAATTATGCTGGAAACATTGCCCTTCAATCCGGAACACAGTAATGCTTGCACACTACTGCGTTGTGGTTGAATCACTGGCAAAGGTTTAGTACTTCCCCAGGTGGACTCTGCAAGACAACCCTACCACTACAACTCAGTCAGCTCACTGCTCAGTCTTCTGTCTTTTTCAATCGAGTTCTAATTTTCGAAAGAGCGAAAAGGACTGACTTTTAGTAACTAATCCAACGACACTCCACGGTGATTAATATGGGCGACAGAAATATTCAGTTTTTCAACACAAAATAATACTAAAAGCTTACCGTAAACTATGACTAGGCTATTTTTAACCAGGGCCTTATCCCGTAAATCTGGTGGCGATGGTCTTCGTTTGCTTTCCTGCTCGCTCGCATTGTGCGAGTAAGTTGGCGTGAAAGGGACGGCACGTGATGACCATTGCCACCAGAGTTACGGGATAAGGCCCCAGATCTGTGGCAAAAACGAACGCTCGTGCCGTCGCTTCTGACTTTTTTGTGCAAATAATCTTGAGTGAGCTTAAGTATTCTGAAAAGTGGCTACAAATAGTAATTTCGATACAGATCTCAGTATAATCTATCTATCTCGGTTTTGTGTCGTTTGAAATTACTGAGTCATTCAATGATTTGCACAAATTGCGGTTGTTTTTATTAATTTACAACTTAAAAGTTGTCTAGTCTCGTATTTACTTGGGCTTTTGGTGTATATTTTTTTAAACGACTGTTTGTTGACCGAGCGAAGCGAAGGTCCCAGATTTTACTGGGACAAATCGGCATTTTTATGTATGTTTGTATGTTTGTGTGTATATTGATCCGATTTTCATGACATTTTGTAGGCAAGTAGTTCATTTTAATACAATTTTTAAGTTCAAATATGAGCTGAATCGGTCCAGGGGTTGTGAAGATATTGGGGTCGCGAGGTCTCAGTTCGGCGCGAACCACTAGTTTAATTTTTAAGTTCAAAAACTAAAACCCGCCCAAGTAAAAGTATGAAACAAGAAAATAATATTTGAAATTCAAAATGGAATGATCCATAAAAAGTGTATTATTAACACTTAAAGAAACACAAACACTTTATACTTACACTATTCTAAATGTAATCTAATCTTAAATAAAAGAGCTAAAATTACAACTAAAATTAATTACAGATAAAAAACAGTAAAAGTACAGTCCACAAAAAGAACATTCTATTTTTCCAATGAGTTTTAAAGTCCCCTTATCCACAGTTTTAATGCCTTACCCCCGAATACTGAAACGTTTGTTAACATTGACGACAGATTAAGTCTATTGCTGGCTTTGTCATTTGCTTAGTGCCAAACAAAGGCAGTATTAGAATTAATCTGCTGTCAAAGTTAACAAACGTTTCAGTATTCGGGGGTTAGTGACTTAACCGGCAAATTATTTGAACACTTCATAAAACATTGTTCGACTAAGGGCTGATTTATTAATCGTCAGATAACTGTTATCTGAGGGTTTTATTTTAAGTCACAGTTTTGTATAAAATAAATATGTCTTCTACCGCTATATTATTCCTCAGATAAATAACAGTTATCTCACGATTTAAAAATCAGCCTAAGTAAAATTTAACAATACAACTCATTTTAAAACTTGGTAGATCATTCTCATTTTTTATTAAGCCAAACCTTAATCTCGAGCCAAAAGTAACCACAGAAACAAAAACCACTAAACTATTAAATCCAACAAATTGTCATCAAATTACTGCCAATCTAACACTTACGGAGATCCAGCGATAATGGAGTTCTCTTCTAATGGACCAAACATTTTGATCCAAAATGTCCAAAACAAATACTTGCCGAGTCATCCAATCCATCACAATGGATCATAATAACACTCACTCAAATTAATACCTGCCTGCTCAAAAATAAAAATGAAAAATTACCGACCACTTTTCGTAGAGCTCTAAAATGTCTGAAGCCAGTACAGACGCAACACAAAATGCAAAGGAACGAGCAAAGCACCTTCTCTCGAAAATTATGCACGCAATAGTTTTTTATCGCGATAGCTAGCAAATATTAAATGAAGCAATACACGTTGCCTGTGTTTTGTAAGTGTTGAGATACGCACAGTGCCCATTGTCTGTTCATACTCCTAGCTTAACGCTGGTACTTTGGATTTGAAGTTGAACCACTTGTTTGGAGTTGAAGGAGATTAATAAATTTTATCAAAATTATTATTGATTTTAACTTTTAATTTAAACTACGCACAATAAATACGTAAATTGTTGAACAGTTCAACTTTTTTTCCTTAGACAAGAGCTTTTTTAATGCCTTAACATCACGGGTCTTTTAATTCTGGTCACCGCGTAATTCGTTCTTATTAGGGATGCTAATTTTTAGGTTATTCCGAATGAAAAAAGTCCCGAATGGTATTTAGAGTGCTTTTAGAAATGCCACCGATATATTTACGGACAAACCGCCTTTTTGTTTTATTTCAATTATGGTTATTTTATTGCGTAATTTGACAAGAAAATTGATGAGGACCGATCTTTGCGCATAATTTGATACTTTTGTGGTTTTAGATTTTATACGAGATTAATTTAGGTTATGTAAATTAATTATTTTATCACATTGCATCAAGGTATCGAGCCATAAATGAATTTTATAAAAATTTATATTTACAACTTTTTTTGTTTTTTTGTCCAATTCACTACTTGCATATGTATTTCTTAAAATATAACAATAGACAGATTATTACACAATAATTTAATAAAAATGATTATTTTTTTCGCCGTTTTTTTATTGGTTGAAATAAATAAAGTCGTAACAGTAAATTAATAAACCGCACTGGCTTACTTATCTCCTCAGATTTTCTTATAATTTTTGTGATGATGATGGTGATCATCGGACGTTTTAGGTGGCTTAAAAAATCTACTTCCACGTCAACCCCTTAGTATTATATGCCTACTGGGTACTGTGTAGGGATTTTTGCATGTATACCATAAATGCTTATTATTTTTATGTAAGTGTAAACACCTAAGAGGGTAGTCCAGTCTTGGCGCATTCGGTATTTGAAATTGTATTGATATCGCTCTGTTTCTAGTCCGTGCGATAGAGTTAGTGAATTTTCCTAACTTTTTGATGAAGTTTGCGCCTCGGGGGTGGTCTGTTATCACCCCCTAAATCTTAACAAAATCTTTTGTTTTTGGTGGAATGGATTGGATAAACCATAATCTATGCTGCTATGTTATATTTTTTCCAAAAAAAAGGATTCTAATAACATCTACTTTTCTTCGTCGTATGTTCGACGCAAAAAATGTGTCACTTTAGGTATATACATACGTTATGTGTATTAATGTGTGTAATGTGTAAGTTGTCTCCATACCAAATTTCATTCAAATCCGTTCAGTCGTTACAGAGTTGAATGAGAACAACACGCTTACACTCTTACCTACTTACACACAAACTTTCGCATTTATAATATTAGTACGATGAATCACGAATGTTGAATAGAGTAATTATTCAAAATAAACTAGTAGTTCGCGGCGAACTCGGACCTCGCGACCCCTATATCTTCACAACCTCTGGACCGATTCAGCTCATATTCGAACTTAACAATTGTATTGAAATGAACTACTTGCCTATTAAAAGATTCGTGAAGATCGGTTCGCAAGTTATCATCGGACAAATATACACGCAAACATACATACAAATGCCGATTTGTCCCAAAAAACTCTCATTCCTTCGCTTCGCTTCGTTTCGGCAATAAAAATCCTTATAGTAACACGCGCACAGGTACCTTATTCCTGTGCTCTCGAGATTATCTCGGTCACTGTCTCTCTAATTTAGAATTTAATGGGAGTGAGAGTGACCGAGATAATCTCGAGCGCACGGGAATAGGGTCCCAGGTAAGTTTAGTATAGGAATGACAAATAGAGCGAGGATGTAAGAGACGCACCCTTTCCTTAATTGATAGAGCTCGGCCGATCCATTAAGTTGGACACAGCGGGCGGTAAGTAGGGTGTCCCTCATATTCAGGTTAACTTTTTTCAGGACATTTATTTGTTATACAGAAATACAGAAAATTTTATTTATGACAAAAATACATGTTAAAATATTTTTTTAAAAACACGCAGTGAAAATAATTTACCCGACCGACTATACCGATAGGGTGGCATAGACTACTTTTACCCGACAGCCACAGAAGATGGGTAATGGGTGCAGGGTATTTGTATTTAATGTTTCGTCATCAAAACATTACATACAAATACCCTAGTACCTAGTGCAGTGACATATTTATGCTAAGCATACATATATTCTAAACACTGGAAATTTTGACAATGTCGTGTGAACGTGATACAAAAAAGTATGTAGCATACAGGACTCATCCAGGTGAAGTCTATAATCAAACATGTTTATGTCCTGGAGTTCCTGAATCACAGTGGATTGGTCACCCTACCTCACCTGAAGTTGTCACGCTTTGATCCCAGAATTATCCTTTATCTATCCGCTAACAACCCTATTTTATTAGCCTTCGGATAACGTGATTGTTAACCTTAAATATAATGCTGTTATAGCAGTAAGGACACTTTCATACTGAAAATTAATAAATTAATGAGTTATTAGCTCAGGAAATGTTATATAATTATAATAAAGTATTTTATATAATACTAGCTGATGCCCGCAAAGCTCGGCCTATTGTCTCGCTAAACTCACCAATCAAACCTTGTCCTTATAATTACGAACACAACAAAAAGTCTCCCGTGAACATGGCGTATGCAACTGTGCCGAAATATCGGGAACTCAACAAAAATAAGAATCGTGGGTAGTAATATAGTAAACCACCACGAAAGTCTAAAACAGTTGAAATGTATCCGTTTTTTTTCTCAAATTTTGATCTTCATTCTATAACGCAGTAATGGTTGCTCAATACCGGTTGGCACTCGAATAACCGGTGAGAGTGGGTTACGTCAAACTGCAAAAGAGTAATATTATTTCAAAGATTTGCTTAACAGAAAGAAAGAAGAGGAAAGAAAATAATTTTATTTTGCAACAACAGTAGCATTAATTATATTGAAGTGCAGGCAGATGAACAATATCATATAACTATAGCAAATCAATGTTAGGTGTTACAAAAATGGCCTCAACTCAGCGTAATGCTGCTCAGCAAACAGCGCCGATCTTCCGTTGAAGCCGTTCAGTGAATTCTATTCTTTATTTACAAAAATAAGCAACTTAACAGTACCTTTATTTTCACCAAAACGTTACTTACTCTACATTAAAACATTTTAAATAAAAACAGAAAATCAACAATATAAAATTTTGACAATAACAAAAAAATAAGAATAATAATAATAAGGCTCACGAGGTTACCGCCATGTGGGATGTAGACTCGACGATCATTGTCCCGATAGTCGTTTCGGCGAACGGCCTTATAGCGAAGAGCCTCGACCAAAATCTCAAGAGGCTCTCGCTAGACGGTTGGGTGAAGGGCCAGATACAGAGGGCAGCCATCCTTGACACGGCGCGCATTGTCAGGAGGTTCCTCACTCTGCAGCCATAACCGCCGGTGGCTTGGGCCATGCCTCGCTGTCGGCGGCACTCTAGATTTAGGTTTTTATAGCATTTTTTATTTTTTTATATGAATTTTATAAAAAACCTAAATTTAAGAAATACAATAAATAAATGGAATAATAATAACAAAGGCGCGAAACAATAAAATAAAACTATACTTATTATGTAAAAATACAATGAATATTTATTTATTTGTGGAGAAAAAACATATTATGTACACAAAATAATTAATAATATTACTGATAAATTATAATTTTAATAATATTACTGAGACGAACAAATTAATTCAGTTAAATAGGACTTAAATTACATAGTAATAAAAAACAAAATAAACTAATCTAAAAGACCGCTATCAGTGGGAATTCTTCCCAAAATGGTAAAAATTGTGTATTCCTCACTAAGCTTTAGGGAGCTTTTCAAAAACTCGGACCATTTGTCTGCAAAAGTGAAGTCAAAAGTGAAGTCACGAAAGGCTCAAAAAAGTAGTGCAACGTAGAATCAAGAGTCACTAATTACAATATTAATATTAAATAAAAGTCCAACCTGGTTATGGTTAGTTATTATTATTATTAATTTTCTTTAATGCTTATAAGTCTGCGTTTGACCTCAACTCGCTTGTTGGTAAGCGACGATATGGCCGAAGATGAAGCACGCAGACTTAGAAGATACCTATTCACTCTGACCTTGAAAAGCTCTAGATTATAAGTCCCAGGAAACAAGGAAGCAGGCAGTTTATTCCACTCCTTGGCTGTACGGATTAAAAACGTTGTTTCGAACCATTTTGTACGTATCCAAGGGAAATCAACAGTGTTACCCCCGAATACTGAAACGTTCATTAACTTTGATTAATTCTAATACTGCCTTTGTCTGGCCCTAAGCAAATGACAAAGGCAGCAATGGAAATAATCTGTCGTCAAAGTTAACAAACGTTTCAGTATTCGGGGGTAAGGATGGTAGTGGGGCGTCTTTATACTTTCCTGTAGTAAGAGGATCTGCTGTTATAACCAACAGCAGATTATACGCCATTGTCCATACCGCTGCACCGTTTGTAAGGAACTAATCAGCGCTCCTGGATACTTGCTTAGCGATCGTAATGGGTTTTAAGGGTAGTTAATTTCAGAGTCGCAACTTTGTCGTGTTTTAATAAAATCGAGACATCCTCCTGGTATTCAAATACTTATCAGATTTTGATATTGAATGGTTTTACCGAAAATCATTATGGATTAACTACGAGCTGGAAGACGCAGGCCTCCCACCAGGTACACTGACGACATTTTAAGGTCACGGGTAACCGGTGGAAGCAAGTTGTAAATTGTCGTTCAGTGTGTCGGTCTAAGGGGGAGGCTTTTGTTCAGCAGTGGACGTATTCAGGCTGTTGATGATGATGATGTACAATTAATATTCGTTGAACAGTTTAAAACATGTCGATAAGTGAACCTAACTCTATCGTCAAAATACATCACTAATAACCTAAAATGGGCGAACGTTGACGCAATAACGAGTTTGAATATAATAATGAATGTTTAATCACAAATCGATGGGTGAATTAACCGAGTTTGCGTTAGGGATTGATTGGGATAAGTGGGGGGAGGGGGTGTTCTAATCCAGCGGCTATATAGCAATTTGGTGATAGAGATGGGATAGCAATATCGATATATCGACAAGTAGCAAAAGGTTCTAAAAAGGTGCATAAATAAGTAAAATAAATAAATATTGGTGAATGTTTTTCCAACAGCGCCATCTAGTCCCAAACTAAGCAAGCTTATACTATGGGAGCCAGATAACTGATAGAATACATTTATACTTTTTCTTTGCACATACATACATAGAATACATAGAAACACCCAGACAAAGAACAAACTTCCATGCACATCAAACAAATGTTTGTCTTGGGTGGGAAACGAATCCACAACCTACAGCTCAGAAGGTGGAAATCTGCCCACTGAGTCACAAGGGTACTCAAATGGCATGTATGGTATGTCCGCCTGTTTTACTAAATTTGGTTTTTGTTTACAAGTTAATTAACAATTGTACTAATATATATATATATATATATATTATTAGTACAATTATATATATATATATATATATATAAAAAAAACGTAAATACATTTGTTAGAATATATGTACAGTATAAATAAAATAAAATAGTAGCTTCATTAACTACTTGTCCAAATACAAGCTTTTCAATATTTTTAGATGACATTTAACTGGTGATGAAAAATTAAAGAGTGGTAAGCTATCCTGGTACGGACATATCATGAGAAAAGAGGATAGTCATGTAGCCAGGAGGTGCCTTGATATGATGGTAAGAGGTAGCACCGGGAGAGGGTGACTGAAAAAACTGGATGAACTGTGAAAGAGTATATGAGTTGATGATTTAATTGAATTTCTTTGAATATCTGATCATCGTCATCAGACAGAAGACGTCCACGCTGAAAATAGACCTCCCACTTAGACCGACCGACAACTCCCACACCAACCGACAACATGCCACTTGCATCCACCGGTTGCCGCCGACTTAAAACCTAAAAACTTAAACTTAAAATTTCGTTAAGTTTTCGTTGGTAGGTATATTCCTTTTGTAGTCTTTAGTTTTTATATTCCGTTTTAGTTGACAAAATATTTGTATAACTTGATAAATGGCACGGACTGGTCAATATTGGAAAAAAAAAACTTTGATTTGGTTGTACTATCTAATAAATAATTAAAACTCACAAAAACAGAGTTTTTATGAGTATTAATGAATGACACGCGCTATGCTATGTAGGACGTAAACTGAAGAGAAAATTACACGTCAATAAAGTAAATATTGTACAGTCTATTTATATTTTTATCGATATTGTCGATATTTCTCGCCCTAGCCTCCTAGGTTGACAGCAGCCTCCATAATTGTTGAATGAGGCAGCATTAAAGCGCCAATTAACCGACATTGATTGGTTTTGAGCCCCCCCTTCCCCTCCCTGTGTACCGCCTTCACCCCTCTTTCAACTTAGGGCCCATTCGGTAAAGGGCTAACAGAAAACAAATAGGAGGGTAGGTATACATTTATTTATATCAGAAAGGTACGAGGTTTGATAAAAAATTTAGGGTTTTCAATATTTATTTTGAGTAAAGAGGTGAGTTAAATATCACGCCATGGTGTATTTTCGGTGCGGTGTACAAAGGAGTGTTAACTAACTCAGAGGTGTAGTGGTAAGCTTATCCGTAAAAGTTGTTATTAAAAGTGAAAGCATAAATGGAAGCGGATAAGAATCAAAATGAAATAAAAAATTTGTTTGTCGTAAGAAATTAATATACATTTGTTGGTGTCCTGTATTTACTCGTACATAATAAAAAAACATTGGTAAAAGCTAACCAATGTGGCAACATCGTAGCCATCTTGAAACGATCGAGGATTTCAATACAAAAAAAAAAATTGTAATGGGATCCATGATGAATTGAGAGAACTCAATGCCTGTGATGCCCCTGGTGTTACAGGCATCCATAGGCGACGATGATCGCTTACCATCAGGCGGCCCGTCTGCTTGTTTGTCACTTATGGCATACAAAAAAACTCAAATATTATAGGCATCATCATCAGTCAGAGGACGTTCTCTGCTGGCCAAAGGCCTCCCCCTTAGACCGCTACACCGACAGAAAACGTGTCAAGAAAACAAAACAAGTCAAACATTTGCATTCACAAATTATCATTCGGTGAAGTGGAATTGACCACAAATGGCCACTAAGAAAGTAAGGTAAGGTCAATGATAAGTATTTCACAGGTGGTGGTCCACAACACATCAATAATGATTTTTTTCAGACTATTTTGCTGACGTCGATTTTTTTTTGTTAAATGATTATGCCCAGATAGAACATTTGCAAATTTAAATTACGAAAGTCAATTTACAGTATAACAAAAATTGTAAACTGAGAAAATCTCAAAACAAACTCAATTCAATGTAAAAGTTTCATCATAATCCGTTTATCGACTAAAAATAAAGTAGCTTGTTATCCCAAAGTTAACCCTATAACAGCCGGGCGCAAACACCCGCGCGGCCGGACAAAAGAAACGCATCAACAATACGAGTCGCGGGAAGAAAAAAAAACAAATACTGCACGGTGATTGGTCGATCGATGGGTGACGTCACCAGTAGACGCCCCCTGGCAACCGTCGCTACACCTGAGATGAGAGCAAGCGAGATGTTCCTGCGTGTGAACAAGATAGAATCATATTGACGGTCTATATGGCCGTTTCCAAACGCCTTAAATACAATCAACTTTCTAAGCAATTTTATGTCATATTACTATTATATTTAAATGCAACTTTGAATGAAATGTTTTGGATTTATGACTGATGATAGTTTATGTGTTGGTCAGTTGGAAAAGCTGTTATTGTTTGGTTAGAGGTTAACCGATTTGGTTAAATTTGAGCTAACAGGCAGATGTCCTGTTCTCTCTCCGTCTTAAGAGTAGAGACGGGTAGCATCTGATTGGTTGTATTGATTAGCGTTGATTAATTAATATTGGCTTATTAGCATGCAGATAATTGGTAGATAGTACACTGATGCTTTTTGCTCGTTGAGAGCGATTGTAATTAACGTAAGTAAGTGCTAAGTATTAGATATGTAATTTGAGTAATTTTGTTAACGATTTAGATGTAATTTAGAAAAAAGTGTTTTTGTAAGTAAATGTAACTAGCTAAATAGCTATCTATTAGACGATCTAATCTATGTTCTACATCTAGATAAATAAAAGCACTTATCCGGCTTAAGCTAGTCAGAAATAGGAAGCTGTCAATCATGTCTAAATGTCAAAGATTGGCGCTGTAAGAAGCTTTTCTAACAATAGATTACCCGTCGACATCCCAAACTTTTAACACCTCAACAAAACATGCAAAGCAGCAGCAAAATCCCCGAACCCTCAAAGAAATCGCTAACAAACTCCGAACTAACACCTCGCACAATCGACCCAATCAAACAGAAAGAAAACTATTCAACCATCCCACAAAGAAACTCCAGGGGGAAAATGCTAATACGCCGCTTCTTGCTTCTTACCAAACAAAATCACTTCGCGACCCCAAATTCGCACTTTCAATGGGCAATTTCGCTCGTCCCCCTCCCCCCTTCAATAAGCTCCGCCTATTCTTTCCCCACGCGTCTACGAGGCTCTCGTCGCGTCAGTGACGTACGGGTTAAGCTCCGCGATGGACGCGTCTGAGGACCGATTTTTCGGTAATTCGACGCCGGATCGTTCCGAGACGAACAGCCCGCGATCTCACATGAGTAGTCCTAATTCTACGTCATCGATAAACGTGACAGATCAATCGATATCTTTATCACAGCATCAGCAGAATTTAGAGACTTTGAACAGGATGGGAATGTTTTTTCACGCGCAGCAGATGCATTTGAACCATAGTTTTGACGCGGTGAAGTCTAGATTGGGCTTGACGCAAGTGCCTGGTGGAGTGAGTCAGGGCCCGCGGCATACGATAGACGCTATTCTAGGGTTAAACGGACAGAGACAAGTGAGCAGAGTGAGTGAGTTTGAGCAGAGAAGAGACGATAGAGAGTGTGAGACTGTGCCTGTGTCGCCGGGGGCGGCCGAGAGCGCTGGTAAGGATTTATTTTTCGTTTATGCAATAGTTTCGTTTAAGACATTCACTGTATTAATTATTCCCTTAACAAAGTCAAAGTCAAATATCTTTATTCCATAGGAATTTACATTCGCTTTAATATATCGACATTTACATTTCAATTCTCTGTAGTTTCAGTATCTGTTTGTATGGGCAGGTTCCAGACCTTAGTGTCTTTCAGATAATCACCTACTTTATAATATTTAATTTATTAGTTGAGGTAGGTAAAATAACTATAAACGAAGTCAAAGTTAAACTTTTAATCTAAGAACCAGCGTAAAATTATAAATATGAATTATTAATTAATATTATTATTATTAATTATTATTAAATATAAAAATGTAATTAGTCGTGCCGTGTCCAGGCAGTCATTCTTGACACGGCTCTGATTATCAGAATATCCCTACTCTGCAGCCCTAGACTCGGGCCCTGCCTCGCTGCCGACGGCAGTTTAGGTTCATGGTTTTATAAAGTATTATGTTTATACATTTATATTAATAAAAATCTAAACTTAAGACAGAAAATAAATACATAAATAATAAAATAATATTACTATGAAAACGGCCGTTATTTTGATTTTTTATTTTTATAAAACTAGATTACTAACTTTACTTTTTAAATTGAATCGGTTATTCCATCTATAGTTTGAATTTAATAAAATAAAAATCATAATAAAGTTTTATTAAAAATAAATAAATATTATGATGGAAAATAGGCTATGGCTTTGACACAATCGATTTTGATTTGATATTACATACATGATGTTAACATGAAATAACATTTTAGTGTAGTTAAAAATAAACCAAACACTTCTAAATTTTCACGCGAAAACTAATCAAAGCAAATTATACTCCGAGACCACAAAATATTCATAGCTTTAGCTAGGAACTTACGTTTATAGAGAAACTAGCTGTGCCCCGCGTCATCACCGGCTATTCTACAGGAACGGTCTAAATTTTCGGCATGAAAAGTAGGAATAATCTACCTCCACACCAAATTTCATCTAAACCCGTTCAGCCGTTACAGAGTTGAACGGGAACAAACTTTCGCATTTATAATATTAGTTACTATATAATAGTAATAATACATTATATACTTGGTGCTTACCTCGGTCAAAGGGTGAGCTTGGAAATTCAACGGGGTAATGTCGCCAGCTTTTTGGGCACCGTACCCGTAGACACCGACCTAAATGCGGTTTTTTATTTGTAGATATTTTAGGTTAAATTTATTTAAGTATTTATTTTAATTTTGTTTGTAGTTGACGGAACGAAGCGAAGGTCTCAAAGTTTACTGGGACAAATCGGCATTTGTATGTATGTATGTTTGTATGTTTGCGTGTATATTTGTCCGACGATAACTTGCGAACCGTTGATCCGATCTTCATGAAATTTTGTAGGCAAGTAGTTTAATTCAATACAATTTTTAAGTTCGAATATGAGCTGAATCGGTCCAGGAGTTGTGAAGATATAGGGATCGCGAGGTCTCAGTTCGCCGCGGTTAAGGTTTAGTTTTAGTTTGTATATTTAAGTTTATACTATAATTTATATAATAATATAGTTTACCTTAGAGAAATATTTGTTAGTATATGATCTTAAAAAGTTCAAAGAATCCACTCGCGGCAATAGCTACAATTGCATGCAAAAAATTGCAAATAGAGGCGTTGCAATAATACCGCCCGCCCTAACGCGAATCGCCCGCCTCGCCGTCGGCATCGCCTAGCGGGTGACGCAGAGCAACGCAACGCGCGCTACCCGTCGGAAAATTAACCGTGATATCCGTTGTCTATAAAGTGAAAAAAGCTAATAATGCTTTCATTTTTTTTTCATCCCATAAGCTCGGATAGGTTCTGTTTATTTAACCGGTAGTGTAGAAAGAGTTTTTAAAATTTGACGCTTCATCAATAATTTTCTATACCGCCATTCCAATGAAAATGCAATAATACTTATTTCATATCAGTGCGCCAACTTTATTTTTAGAATAATCGCATCGCAGTGGCCAGCACGACGACAGCATGAAAAAAAACTTTTAAAATTTTTCATTCCATCTCTGAATAACAGTAGCGCTGTAGTCATTAAAAACGGACCGCTGTAGTCTTTCTAGTTTCTGAATAAACGGACCGCTGTAGTCATTATGTCTCTGAATAAAATAACCGCTAGTCTTTCTAGTCTCTGAATAAATGAACTGCTGTAGTCATTCTAGTTTCTGAATAAACGGACCGCTGTAGTCATTATGTATCTAAATAAAATAACCACTGTAGTCTTTTTAGTCTCTGAAAAAATTAACAGCTGTATCATTCTAGTCTCTGAATAGAATAACCACTGTAGTCTTTCTAGCCTCTCAATAAAAAGACTGCTGTTGGCTTTCTAGTCTCTGAATAAAAGAACTGCTGTAGTAATTCTAGTCTCTGAATAAAAGTAGCTCTGTGGTCATGCTAGTCTCTGAATAAAAGGAAGCTGTAGTCATTTTAGTCTCTGAATAAATGGACCACTGTAGTCATTCTCTGAATAAAAGGACCGCTATAGTCCTTTTAGTCTCTGAATATAAAAAAACCACCATATTATTTCTATTCTGTGAATAAAATTACCGTGATTCCAATGGTAAGACTGTGAAATTAAAAAGGTTCCAAAGTTTGCTACGAAATCCTAAAAATTTGGTTAACCTAGGTGAGTGTTTAGTACCGGCAAGCAAAATTATATAAAAATTACTTTATATAATATAATAACTAGCAATGTTATAAGACCAATAAATGAAAAAAAAAAGTATTGAAATTACGACTCAATTATTTTAAAACTAACTATACGTATATCTAATGAAATCACATTATGTTCCAAACTACTACAATCTTTTTATAGTATTTCAATCCACAAATACATTAGCCTTATAACTGAGCACAAAAAGATAAGATCTCTTTAATTTAACATTTAATAAAAAGCAACGGTATTATTCGACTAGTTTTTTGAAGGTTGAAATTAGCCTGTTTTATGTTGGCATAGTAGCTCGTAGTTTTGATGAGCGAAGTGAATGCTTTCATTGAAATATTTGATGAGTGAGCGAAGCGAAGCAAAGCGAAGCGAAGCTATTTGATAATATTTTGCACAAACATTCGGCACTCAATTCTTAGGGAGGCTCTACATAGCCTGACCTGACATCATGTGAAACCTCTAGACTTGAATTTCACGGGAGCAAAAGAAACAAACTAAGCTTCTCCCTTTCGCTCCCCGAGAAATTTATATAGCCATCTCTTTCAAACGATGTCAGGTCAAGCCATGTAGCGAGGCCGTTAATAATAATTTCGAATAGGAACAAAATCGGTTGTGAACAGTCTGGCGCAACTGCTTAGTAAAAAAATGGGTCTTGAACATGTATGAAACGTGTACTAAAAATAATGGCGGCTATCGCTCTCATGCTCTATCGATGGCTCAACTCTATCGCACTATCTCTATTGGTATTCAGTTATTGATATAGGCAAGCGTGGCGCTTACCATCAAGTGATTGGTCACGTTACTCATATCTATGAAGAAATAAGTATGTTGTTTTATGTAGACAGGTCAATACCCAACTGTCCAAGAAAGGGGATATATGCAAATATTTTTTCAATTTGTACTATAGAAGAAATTGGTCAAGAGATTGTGAAGATATAAGTCACGAGGTCATGGTACGGGGCAAACAACTAGTTACCTATATTTTCATCATATTGCATTTATTTTTCTTCAACTCATAACACGATTCGTGTAATAAGCCAGCTATTACTGATTTTTTATATATACCAACCGTGGGTAAAAAAATAAAGCCTACCGTCAATTTGTTTCATAACCGGACGCACGAACTATCGACCGATTTATCGCCTGATCGATCGTATCTCGCGCTAATGCGTTGATTTCAATTGGTTTGTGAAACATTAGATTGCACAATGAGTTTATAAGCTACCGTTGACAGATTACGTTCGGTGGTTTAAAGTGGTCGTAACGTTTTAGGAACAAGGCTTATTATGTAAGGTCACCAACAATTTACAAAAATGTTCAGTAGGACTATCTTGGCTAAAATATGGTTCTATTTAATTTTTGTGCGTGACGATCCTTTCACCGCGTAGCTTAGATAGCTTTTTAAATTAGCATTAGCTTAATAAATATTATTGGTCTCTGTGCCCCTTTTTTTACATCGACCTAGGCATTATTTTAACTACAAACTCACCTGAAAGCGACGATGTGGCCGAAGATGTAGCAAGCTTGCCTAGTGTTAGACTAATCGCCATGTTTTTAATCCGTATCCTACGATGTTGCATAATTTTCAAATGGCAACATCGAAGGAAAACTTGAAACGTCAATGTCAAAAAATATAAATGGATTCAGTTGAAACACACGTTGTTATATAATAATAATACCCTTAAGGGGGCTTATACCCTGGTTCTCGCTGTCTCGTTCGCACTATATCAACATTTTTGTATATAAAAATAACAGAGAAGAGATTTAAAAAAAATTTAAGCATTTAGTTAAGAATACCATTGCCAATGTTTTATAACAATTTTCATGTTATCGATATCGATATTTTTGCATAAAGTGCGTGGTAGTCATATCTATCCAGGGATCCTGCAGATGCCAACCAATTTGAGCCCGGCGAACCCGGTAGATTTCCGCCAGCCCGCACTGGACGAGCGTGGTGGATATGGCCTAATCACCCTTCGAGAGTAGGCCGATATCCAAGCAGTGGGATGTTAGAAAAATCTTTCTATAGAGTCTATCGAGTATCGAGTTTCTTTTTTTTTCCGCCTTTTTCTTGTAACATGTTCGAGGAGGTTCAAAGACATTGTGAAAGTCGCGGGCAAGTGGTGGATGCAAATGGCAGTTTGTCATTCATTATGACGCTCTAAAGGCGAGGCTTTTTTTCAGCAGTAGACGTCTTCTGGCTGATCATAAAATCGATAAACCCATAGCATTTCTAGCACCTACGTTTTGGCGATTACCAGCAATCGAATGATCATTTAGCCGCGGTCAGCCCTCGTCGATAATCGAATATCGGCAGTAATAGCGCGAATCGATTGTAAGCCGCAATCGAGTTGCCGACGGTGTGTTGTGATTGGTTGATTACTGCGTCTCTTGCGATGCTGTTATTGGTCAATTTGTGACTATTCGATGTTTGATTTGAGGTTTTCGTTCTTGGGTCGTTAGAGAAAAAAAAACGAGTCTATAAAGACACGCGCACAAACGCACACAATACTAGTGAGGAGACATAGGTTTGAAGCGTTGTTTTTTTTATCTATTCTGTATAGGTCAGTAACTGACCACGTCCTGTCTGATGTCAAATAATATTTCACATACTTAATCGTATCATATTAGATAAATTAGTTAAGGAAAAATACTTTTCATGAAAGACATCCAAACCGGAACTCGTGTTACAACCTATACAGAACAATATACATGCTAAGTTTTGATAATCGATAATTAACATAATCTCATTAAAAACAGTTTCCAAAACGTAAGTAAAAAAAACTACGTCATTAACCATCTAGCCTTACAAATAAATTTTCATTAGTGGAAAAGCCGACATTTCAAGCCATATCACGCTACCACGGAATGTCGATTTTAACTCGATAAGGACCTAACTCGATTAGCTAATTATGAATTTCACACAAATTATAACGACCTCCAAATGTTATTTGACCTCGTTTATTTAAAAATGTATTTATATTGTAGCTGGCAATTCGAAGAATTTTAATGCTCGAAATTCGAATGAAATAGAATTATAGAATTCTTGGGACAGAATTTCATGAATTTATTCGTATTTTGTGTTTGGATTCGTGAACTGATTTAATATGAAAATAGGAATTATTATATTGTATTAAGTTAGTAGTATTATTAAGTCGTGGTAGCTCAATGGGAGAACGCTTGCTTTACATTCGTGAGGTAGCGGGTTCGAACCCGGGCGGGCCCGTACCAATGAGTTCTTTGGAACTTACGTACGGATATACCACTGGCTTTACGGTGAAGGAAAACATCGTGAGGAAACCTGCATATTTCCGGAGAAGTAATTCAATGGCGTATGTGAATCCGCCAACACGCACTGGGCCAGCGTGGTGGATATGGCCTAATCACCCTTCGAGGGTAGGCTGATATCCCAGCAGTGGGATGTTTAAAAGGCTGATATGGATATAGATTAAGTTAGTACAAACAATCTCGATGGAAGAATTTTAAATAGACAATTGGTACTACGAAAAACAAAAGTTTTGAAGGCAGATTTTGGCATAAATAATATTAATAGATAAGAATTAAGTAATCTTATGAATATTCTTTTGTAGTTAAAATCGGTTTAATGAAATGTTACTTATACGATGTATGTACGTACACGTACATACCTTCTATTATTTAAAAGTAAGTGTTGAAAATTAACACGCTAAACCACGCTATAGAAAAGAGATTTATTAAATTGGTACTATTTTGTGAGTTCCGTAACAAAGAGGTGAAACAAACCCAATGGTGAGAGACTGGCTTCTAGCTCTGTATAAAAATGTCACGAACTTAAATGGCATAATTTTGGGCACAGCTATCTCGCTCAAGCATTTAAAGTTTTTTTTAAAAATAAAATATGCTTCGGTCATTTTGGAAGTTAGCATTTTTGGTTAAGATATTTTTTATAACGAACAAAATAAATAGAAAAAACTGTTAATCCCATTTATATAGAATTAAAACATTCTTAAAATATAAAATTGAAAACTTATTCTAAATACTTTAAAATATTAAGCTGGTATTATTATTAAAAATAAATTATTAATACATTTTTCAAAACTACACGTCATAATTTTATATCTTTAAATAAAAACACATAAAATTCGCGAGCGAGATAACTGCGCCCATTATTGCAGTGTATACCACAAAGCAGACACTACCATAACAAGAGTAGAGGAAAAACAACTGTGAAATTAAAACTACCATAATTAACCGTCGTCGATTATTACTAATTATTCTAGGCACAAATTTCGCATCTCTAAAACTAAAATACAGTTTGTAAAATTTATCAATTAATATCAACTAAAAAACTATGATTAACATTATTCAATTCATTAAGCTATCACATTTGATTCAATAAAAAATACACTTACCTACATAAGGATTAAGAGATAATTTAAAGCTTTTGGCGTTGCTCACGAGTATATGAAAAAAAAATTTATATGAATTCATTTTGTTGAACGGAAGGTTGAGAGCTAACGAAAACAAGTCAGCGTTTGTATGTGTTTATGGGTTTGTGTGTATATTTGTCAGAGAATAGCTCGTTGATCCGATCTTTCTGAGAGTTTGTAGGCAAGTAGGTAATTTAAATGCCATTTTTAAGTACAAATATGAGCAAAATTGGTCCAACGGTTTTTAAGTTATAGGTGTCGCGAAGTCATATTTCGGCGCGAAGTGATGATGTGTTGATTTTTCAATTATTTGTGGTAATTCACACTCCTGCATGGCTAGCATGCGCATCGCGACAAAATCTTTTTGTTATGCAAGAACACATGGCTACGATTATGAATACGTTTATCTCATTTTTCACGACATGAAGAGTAGAGATTTTATCGTGGTGCGCATGCTAGGAGCTCCCGGGGTTAACTGTAGCTGTAGACAGATAAAGAAATAGACGGCTGGACACATGTTTCTTTCCCACAGAAAAAATGATGGAAACTTAAGTCACGAAGAGAAAGGACAAATTTATAATATTTCTGCCCCGTAGCATATGTTAAGTTTTGTTGAAATTGGTTTCGGCTATCATTACTGAATCCTGATTGGTCGAAAATTGGTAATGGTAATCAAGATTGGTTGATATAATATGTGATGTTTTGTCTCATGTGCGATCACGCCAACTGACGTTCTATATATATACATTTTCTAAGACTGTAGCTACTATTTCATCTTTGCTACTAGTATGCAGGTTTTTTTTTCTTCTATGTTTTGCCTCCACACATAGTGTATTTAGTGTCATGTATTGTAATATTTCAAGTGAAGTTAAATATTTCACATTTAATCAAGTCTCAGTCATAGTCTGAGTCAAGCAAAGTAAATCACGGTCACGTCCACGTCATGCCCCAGTAAGGACGTAGACTTTATTAGAAGTTTATATGGAATTTTTTAATTAACACGAACAGTCACGTTTCATAACATTATACTATTCACCAACACTCGTGCACGTTCACGAATACTTAATGAAGAAATCCACAAGCTTAGAAAATAAATACGCGACATGAATTCTTCAAGTTCCCGCCAAAACTCTAGTGTGTAACTCTAGTGTGTAACTCTAGTGTGTAACTCTAGTGTGTAACTCTAGTGTGTAACTCTAGTGTGTAACTCTAGTGTGTAACTCTAGTGTGTAACTCTAGTGTGTGTGTGTTCAAATCCTGTAAAAATTGTTGCCACTTTTTCCCGGCACTAACGATGATGAAGTAATACGACTATAAATTTAAACGACGCGACATCTGTTAATTAAATGCGGAACCTTAAAAGCGAAAATAATTCAATAAAAGCATCATTAAATACGAGCCTTAACACGGCCCAACAGCAAATCTGACACATGATTAGGGTTGCCACAACGAAAAAACAACGAGACAATCCATTATTGAGCGAGTGTTACCAGATTATCGATAATAATTATTACAAAAGAAAAAGCGAGATGCGTATCGTGATAAGTGTAAAACGTCTTAATGCGTTGTCCATAATGTTTTTATTTGTTTTGTATACCGCAACCAACTTATCCGTAGAAGTAGTCACATGTAGGAACTAAAATTTTCAACGCACGGCCTTTAAATTTGTTCAGCAAAAACGATAGTGGCTCTACCACATTCAAGTCTAAAACGAGTTGGTCGAGGTATGGCTTGTAATCTGTTTCGATGATCTTAATGCGACATCGCTGTCTCATTTTACTCACCGTTAAATTAAAAAGGGTGAAAGAGATGATGTGATAGTAGTTAGTCTGTTTTGACTTGATCGCTCAATCTTCTTGTAAAATATATTTTGTCAGTTTGTCTGTAACGTTTGATGTTTTAATCGTTGATACAAATGACAAGTGAAGTTTGATTCCTTGAATTGATATATTAGACTCACAGAATTCTCCTTATAAATAAGGATTACACTATATTAACCATGAAAGGGTTTAAAATTAGTTGCATAGATATACTTAATAACAAATTGGTTTGGTACAATTTTAAGGTCTCTCTCTTCCAATATAGCTATCTCGTTCGCAATTTTCAACCTTTTTTTATATAAAAATTTCCAAAACTCCATAGAAGCTCTAGTAAATTTTTACAGGGGCATGCCATGGACTTAACCGAGACTTACTTTGCTTGACTTACCTCGAGATTCTGAAACGTTTGTTACCTTTGAAAACAGATAAAGTCTATTGCTGTCTTTGTCATTTGCTTAGTGCCAGACAAAGGCAGCATTGGAAGTAATCTGTTGTCAACGTTAACAAACGTTTCAGAATCCCGAGGTTAGACTTAAAGTATCTAATTGTGAAATGTTTGACTTCACTTGAAATATTACAATACTTGACACTGGCTAAATACACAACAAGTGGAGCCCAAACATAGGAGAAAGAAAAATTACCACAGCTGTTGTATCCGTCGGACTGTAGTAAGCACTGCACAGTGGGGTAATCAATCAGCCAGCGCGGACAAAATAATGGAGCCGATGAATGTAGCGCTTCCGCAAACAATTACCATTTCTACCCTCACTGCGGGATGGGGTGCTACTTTATTAATTCTGGTTTTTGTTGTTTTAACATGGTTCAGTAGTTGCAGATCATAATTATAATTTATCTATTTATTTAGGTACACAAAACAGATATCAATCATTTGCTTAATTAGTATACAAAATTTTAAGTAAAAATCTGAACTGGATTGTAATCCAAAATATGTGTACACAGAAAAGTAAAATAATGAGACGAACGTGATGAAAGTACCCATCCGTAAAGCAACTAGCTTACAGACTAATTAAATTAATGATTTGTTCAATCAATAAATTCTATTCTAATGCTAACCTAATCTAATCTAAGTAATCTAACTAACTAATAATATAATTCAGAGTAATACAGCCGCAGTCGTATAAGGACCAATAATGCTTCGAGGTATAAAAATGAACACGTTCGTCTCGAGGAAAAAACTTCGCTTGATCAATTCAGAACTCCCTACATTACTACTATCAGTCCATACAAAACGTCAAAAAATGCACAAAAATGGATCAACGCCATCTAGCGAACTATACGAAGTAACATTGTCTCACTGTCTGGATGTTTGTCGCGTTATCACGGCTAAAGGGATGAACGGATCTTGATAAGATTTTATACGGAGTTTCTGTATATCACAAAGACGGATATAGGATACTATCTTTGCGTCCATGCGAAAGAAGTCGCGTAGTTGATCCTAAGCAAAGTAAAATCACAGACTTTGAGCAAAAAAAAAAACTTATCTGAAGTAGTTGATTGATTCAGACGTAACTTTGCGGAAGTTCTTTTTGAAACGGATGTATTTTTTTTCTATTTATATTGTGTCATAATTATAACCAATTTTATTTAGAACAAATTATTTCTTACAACGCTACGCTACGGTTACAAGTATCATAATAGGCTAGTTGTTTTTAATTTTTTTGCATCAGGTACAGCACAACACGGTACGGCCCACCCAGGCCCACCCAAATCTGCTCTAGGTCTGGGTGTTAGTTCTCCATGTGCTTGTATGTTCCATGGCGTCCCCGATATTCCGATTTCCCCGAAATTTCGTCAACTATGAGTGTAAAGCGTTTGAAAGTTTTAATGACTTGTCTCTAAAAATCTACTGACACGAGAATCAATTATTTGGGCCTCTTTTTCTTTCAAGGATAAAAAGACACGATCACAACTAGACAAGGAACGGAGCGCTGGCAGTCCGGCAGCGAGATGGGTCGATGGGTCAACGATATTGTTAAAGTTACGCGTCAAACCTGGACCAGATTGGCACAGAACTGTGACAGATTACACAGCAAGCGAGAGATGCCTATACCTAGCACCAGTTGTTACCCGTGACTTCGTTCGCGTGGACATGAAAAAAGTATCCTATGTCCGTCTTTGTTATATACAATAACTCCTTATCATATTCTATCAAGATCCGTTCAGCGCGACAAACATCTAGACAGATACAAAGTTAGTTCCTTTAATTCGCTAGATAGCGCTAGTTAACCATTTATGTGCAATTTTTGACGTTTTTAATAGACTGACAGTTGTAATGTAAGGAAATCTAAATCGCGCAAGCAAAGTATTTCTCTCGAGACAAACGTATTCATTTTTATACATGAAGTTTTATTGGTCCTGATACGACTGCGGCTATATTCTTCTGAATTATAATATTAGTTAGGATTAAGATAAATAATTTCAACATAGCTACTATTGTAAAGCTAAAAGCTTTTACAAAAAAAAACCGTCCTCATTTAAATTTTCCATGCTATTAATACATATTTACGTATTTATACATTAATACATGTATAAATACAGAACGAAAATGTACAAGTTTTCAAAATAATGTCTGCGGAAGCTCTACAGCAGGTATCATTTTGGTATGATTAGCTGATGTAAGGCGATACGAATGATAAATGATACACATTTCACGATATTTATTGTCCAGTTTTGAATACGCTCGCTCCACTGTGCGATTGCATCACTACTAATGTTTGTTTAGATAATATGAGTGGAAAATTGCCGGATTGCAGGTTGTTATACTAACTTTCTGACTGTGGTTTAATTTAGATTAATGGTTACAAAGGTTTAGGACAAATGACACCTGCAGTACAATCCTTCCTAACCAATATTACTAGTAGTTCGCGGCGAACTGAGACCTCGCGACCCTTATATCTTCACAACCCCTGAACCGATTCAGCTCATATTCGAATTTAAAATTTGTATTGAAATAAACTACTTGTCTACTAAATTTCATGAAGATCGTATCAACGGTTCGCAAGTTATCATCGGACAAATATATACACAAACATACAAACATACATACAAATGCCGATTTGTCCCAGTAAACTCTGAGACCTTCGCTTCGCTCGGCCAAAAAAACAAACATTCCTGTTTTGTTTTGTCAGTAAACTGCGGATTATTTCGACCATGTTACATAGATATAAAGCCCATAATTACAGTGACAGGCTTGACTGATAAATCAAAGCAATTTGCGTGTTTGTTCATGATAATGGAGCGCTGTATGCAACGCGAGTAATGCAATTATATTCAAATTTGTTGGCTGGCACTGAAAACAATGATATATTATACTAGGAGTCCTGGGAACAATAGACCTCGCGAGAACAAACTTTTTGGCACAACCTCAATTCTACAATTTCGGTTTTTTTGTCGTCAAAGATTTATGATTGCAGGGTTTTTTTTTTTTTTTTTTAGTTTTACTTTACTTGGTGACGAGACGACCAAGTCGCTCACCTGCAAATGTAGGCAAGTAGTTCATTTCAATACAATTTTTAAGTTCGAATATGAGCTGAATCGGTCCAGGGGTTGTAAAGATATAGGGGTCGCGAGGTCTCAGTTCGGCGCGAACTACTAGTTAATATCTATTGGCACTTTTATTATGTACTAACAGATGCTATGTTTGTGGTAGTGGTAGGGCTCTTCTGCAGAGTCCGCCTGGGGAAGTACCACACCTTTGCCAGTTATGCAACCGCGAAGCAGTAGTGTGCAAACATTACTGTGTTCCGGATTGAAGGGCAATGTTTCCAGCGCAATTGCTGTGCACATAGAGATTTAACATCTAATATCTCAGGGGGACGAGCGCAGTGCATTGCCGAGCATGGTTTTGAACTGTTGAGGTACAAAATTCTGGCTGGCACTGAACTGTTATGGGCAAGTGTGAAGCTTAACATCAGGTGAGCGATATGCTTGTCTCGTAACCAAATAACATAAAAAAAATATGCTCGCAACTCTGCTCGGCCTATACGAAAATCATCATCATTGTCAGCTTATTCAGCCCACTGCAGAGCATAAGCCTCCTCCTTCTTTCGCCAATCTACCCTGTTTTGTGCCAAACTCGTCCAGGTGTTGCCGCAAAACTTTTGGATGTCGTCACGCCATCGCTATATCGGTCTACCAGGGCTACGCTTACCATCACGTGGCTCCATTCCGTCAGAGATTTACTCCACCTACCGTCACCACATCTAGCCAAGTGTCCTGCCCACCGCCACTTGAATTTTACTATACGGGATCCAATATCTGTAATTTAAAGGAAAAATAATGGGCTTACTTGATAATGTTCATCCTTTTATACCAATTAGGGAAAAACAATTAAAAAAAACAACTGTTATACATAAAATGGCTTAATACGTTGTCACCATGTTTTCACTCCTTGTTCCAGGTGAAGGGTCATGCAATAGCAACGACGGCTACAGTCAGCGGACACTACCGGACGACAAGTCACCCCCTGGCAGTGACGACGAGACCCCCCGCCCTGGATCCGCCGCTGATAATAAGAAGAAACACAGGTTTGTTACTGGGACTCTGCTTTTCGGGTACATAACGATGGCATCCTTGACAGAAGAAAACTAGCGAAGATTGATAAAAATTTTGTTCTTTTTAACCGACTGCCCAAGAAGGAGGGTAATGTTTTTGGGTAGTGTGTAAGTATATAAGTACGAAAGGGGCTCATAGTACTCATGATTGTGAGCAACTTTTACTATGGGACCAACCATGAAAACGAGAAAAAAAACAGTTGTCCCATACATTTTGACATTTTTCTATAGAACATTTGTATTTTTTTTCCCGATTTCACGGTTTGTGTCGTATTAAAAGTTGTTCATAATGATGAGTAACTGTGAGCCCTTTTCGGCTTAGCATACTCTTTCCTTATAACCCTGTATTATCTCCTTATTCGATTCGATTTCGATTCCATTCGATTTTGACGGGTGAGGTGTCGTTGGATTCTTCTTTACGCCCGGAGTGTCATAGGCCACATTTTGCAGTCGGGTATTTGTACTCTTGGACATAAGTGATTTCGTATTGCAGACGGAACCGCACCACCTTCACAACGTACCAGTTACACGAGCTCGAGCGGGCGTTCGAGAAGAGCCACTACCCCGACGTGTACTCCAGGGAGGAGCTGGCCATGAAGGTCAACTTGCCTGAAGTCAGAGTGCAGGTCAGTACTTAAATCCGCTGGTTTGCGTTTGACCCACAGATGAACCAGATACCTCGTCACGCGGGTTTTGGTCCGATCAAAAGTCACCACAGTTTGAGGAAAGCACGGGGTGCGCGGAGCGTGACAAATAATTCCCATTGGCTATCATCAAGGTTACGCCCACCACTGTACCGAGTTAGTACGTTCCGTAGTGATGGGGTAAGCACACAGAGTTCTATTCATCTGTGGTTTGACCGCACCCTGCCTGGGTAGGCAATAAAGCGGTCGAGGATAAAGCACAGTTACTTATAAGGTCTCCGCTTACTCCAAATTTAAAGATAGTATTTATTTTAAGTCCGCGTTCGACCACCAACTCGCCTGTTGGCAAGAGACGACATGGCCGAATATGAAGCACGCAGACTTAGACAGTTCTATCTCTTTTACTCTGTGTCTTATGTTCTAGTGTGAGCCAGAAATTATGTACGGCCTTATCGCTTAAAGCGATATCTTTTAGGCAACCTATATAATATACACATATTTTACTTTTTGGGAAACAAAGAATCTGCGGTAGAGAGTCCCACTTCCACATCCTGCGACAGAGATTAAAACGTCATCAGTCCCATGTCCAAGTCACTTAGAATATGAAACTTATTTTAAGTGAGAAATATTTGATTTCACTTGAAATATTACAATACTTGACACTAGCTAAATACACATGTCGAGCCAAAACATAAAAGAGAGAAAAAAGTAGAATATGTTGTCCGTCCATTCAAAACGTAAATAAATGCAACGGTGGGATCAACGCCATCTATCTTTTAAAAGACGGAGGTAGTTTAGTTACCATTTTCAATCAAGCTGGACGTCTCAATATTTTGCCGCTCTTTGTAAAAAAAAGTTGAAAGATGATAATAGGCTACTTAAGGCGCGAAAAAAAGTATGCGGGACACAGCTAGCGTCGTCGTATGTATTTAATTCTAAGGTAATGAGGCGTATTCCAAAAAAAAAAAAAATCTAAAATACTTACTATACGGCGTAATAGTCCTATCTCTTTACCTGTCATTGTCAATTCTGTCAAAATATTTTATGTTTATTTTTTAAATCTTAAATTTTGGCTCCACATGTTGTGTATTTAGCCAGTGTCAACTATTGTAATATTTCAAATTAAGTCAAATACATGGTTACATTACTTTTAATTGTCTAAATACACATGTGGAGCCAAAAAATACGAGAAAAAAAGGCACACGTACATTTTTTTGTCTTTCATGTCCTGACAGTGACAGAAAAAGTTGAAGTTACATCTAAAGCCATCTATTGGGTACTTTTTTTGGAAAATGCCTCATTGGTATTATTTTTATAACAGTCACTCTCCTGGAGATGGGCACGAGAGAAACGGGAAAAGAAACAATGTCGATTGCTCGCGAATAACCGCCATTAATTAATTTAGAATTATACGTAAATACATTTCATAATTCCATTACTGTTGCAAATAACTAAAACCCAAACATGAGGTGGCTTAGTTTAGAACTGCGGGCACAGAATACTACAAAAACCACATAACATTACCATCAGAGGCATCCTTATCACCATAACTTTAAAAACCATATTTGCGTAAACGAAACCGTTTACACACAGCAATTAAGAAGCGGCCAATTCAATAAGATCTATCAAATCGTTTAAGTTGGAATAAACGGGCTTGAAAAAGAGGGTTGGTGGGTTTTTTCAAGGCTGGTCGGGAAGAATAAGGCTGACATATGCTCGAAGGAGCAAAGCCAAAGGGGATTGAGTGGCATAAGCCCTTGGGTTCATTATTGGCCCTTTACCCTTTTCTCGAGGGTTCTCCGATGTTTGCACTGTGTACGCGTTTCACTTCATATTGAGTGAAGTTTGATTTAGAAACTTTAATATTGACTTGAGTGGACGTTTTGCAATCTGATTGGACTAAGAAAGTCACTATCTAATGTATTACTTGTATAAGTAGTTATCCATTTTATTTTCAATACAGGAATACTTCAAATTGACACCGATAGTGCGACTTTAGTTTCGATCATATACGGATCTTTATCATGGATACTTTTTTAAGTTAAATAAAAAAACGGTCAGTTATCTTTAGAATAACATTGAACAAAGCTTTGAAGCATGGTTTATGTTGATTATCTATTTTGACAACTGACAAAAACTTTTTTTTTTTAGTTTTTCTCGTTTGCCAAAATAGAAAATCATAATTATGAAAATCGATTTCAAATATTGCCAAAGTTATTTTAAAGGATAAATGCTACTCAATGGTTTTTTAAACTGCCAGGACCACCGGATGACGGGCAGCTGAATCCGTTTAGTAAACGGTGAGAGTTCTGCGATGCCCATAAGCCTTCTAGGAAGGGTGGGGATTATGTGGTTGTTCACCACAACTTGTTCATATCATGCTATACGTGCTTGATGTAGAATTTTATCCGAGGTGTCGCAGCACATCACCGGCGCTAGTTTTAACCCAATTACCGGGTGCCGGCGCCGTCGGCCGCACCGACAACTCCATACACCATCCATACATCTATCCGATGACATACGAGTATCGCTAATCATATAAAGTTAGCAGCTAAGATACGGTGATTACTTTACCTACACACTACTGAACCAAGGCCTCACTCTTTGGAGCGTCACACTCAACGACAATCTGCCATTTGTATTCAACGGTTGCCAGCTTCTTTCACAATGTCGTCGGTACACCGAATGGGGGGCCTACGCGTCTTCCGGTTCGAGGTTGCCACTTGGGAGCCTTTCTTCCCCATAGGTTCTTCGAGCGATGTGGCCTACTTCAGCTTCCAAACCCTGAAAGCCACGTCAGACTTTGGTTCTTCGGCGAATATCCTCGTTTGGGAATCAGGTTTTATCACACAAAGAAACTCCGAGCAATAAATAGCTTTCTCCATTTCCTGCTGTGCAGCTTTGAGTTTCGTAAAGCCAGTAGTTAAGGACCACGTCTCAGTTCCTTAACACATATAAATAATACGATTTTCATGAAATTCGTAGTACGCACTAGATTGAGACATCGCGAACCCTAAAACGTTACAACCCCTGCGTCGATTCCGCTCAATTTTGAACTCAACAATTTTATTGAAATGAATGAAAAATTAAATGAATACTTGAATGCAAAATTTCAAGAAGATTGAATCTTAAGTTATCTTCGGTCAAATATAAACACAAAGACAAACAGACGTCTTGTTCTAATAATAGACTCTGAGACCTTTAATCGGACAATTATATATATACCTTAGTACATTCTCGTACTACAAAATTAAGTGAACCAATTAAGTAGGGCGATGGTATCTAAACAAACCCTCATACTTTCTTCACAACTCGCTAAATCCATTAAGAGCAACAAAAGCTTATCATTTAACATCTCATGTTAACAAAAGCTTATCATTTAACATATCATCTCTTAACAAAACTGTACAAATTACTTCTTTATAAAGTCAGTCACACATAAACACTTACACTATCGAATAAACACCAGCATAAAATGAGCCATTCAATGAAACAATCACCTTGCTACGAGAGCTCTTCAAATGTTGGACATGTAAAACCATGCTAGATAGAACTGCGTATGTATCGAAACAGTACAGCTTGGTAGCTCTACGATATTAGGATCGTGTTGACCAATTTAGATAGACCCATATATTCATTCAATTTTAAAATGAAAGCGGTTTTTTTTGCTTGGTTACTCAACTTCCAGATTAGATAGAACTCCGTGTGAGATGTGTTAGTATAGCGTTGCAGCTTTATATTATTTTGTTCATAATAATAACCAAATTAGAAACACCCGTGTAACAGTAGAAATAGTATAGAGAGAGAGGGGTCTTTTTTGTTTGGTTAGGCAATGCGTTTAGAGTGCATTAGCGAGAAACAGACAACAATGAGAGCGATGGTAATTGAATTCGCTGCGCTGGGCACAATGTTGCGAGTAGAGTGACCATGATTTTGTAAAGTGATGGGATATTCACGGGTGTCGCCAAGAGCATTCGATACTTTGGAAAAATCTTTTTCAATTTGAAAGGAGATACTTCCAGATTAGTCCAATTTTTATCAAAATCCAGGTCTGATAACTGAATCCATGAGGGATTGAGGAAACTCCTCAAATATTATAGGCATGCATACTATTGTCAATTGTTTTTAGCTGTTTTTCTGACAAACTCATTGTTAATTAAATGTTTTTGCAAGAAAAAATGCGCCGTGACCGTGATAGGTAGTCGGGTTTTTGTTTTGAAGCCTATATCTTGTTTAAACTGCTATTTTATTTTCTAACTTGCGAACGTACAGTCACCCTAACCATCTCAATAGGTTGTCACTTATCACGGACACGCTCGACTTCGTCCGAAATGTGCTAATAAACCTTTTTATACTCCATTTGTGGCAGCCCTAACCATTCCAATCATTCTATCTTCAACCTAATTCTTACCATGTTGAAAGCTATTTTTCGTTGATAATATTTAAAACGATTTTTTTTTCCTTAAGTTTTGGACTTTATGGTTGCAACATTAGAGTCTAATTGAGACCAAACTTTTTTTTTTACTCTAAAAGGGTGTTTGCAAATGAGTTTTAGTGTTTGTTTAGAGGTAGTATATTGTTTTGTTGGAACATTTATATTAGATGAATATTAACAAAGAATGTTCTAACATAGCTTAAAAACGCTTGCCGCTTATGCTGTCTCATTCGTGCACTTTTTTGAAGATAAAAATAACTGATTTGGTAATTACCAAAAACTAGTAAGTCTAATATATATAATCTTTAAAATACCGTTGAAAATTTTTAACATATTATTTTTTAACATATTACATTTACGAAGGAGAAGGTAAAGATTGTTTTTCCCATCTTCTTCGTAGAATTAAATATAAAATGTTAAAATAACATTGTCATTATTATTTCCATACCATTTTTATCTTTAAAAATATTGAAAATAAGTTTGCGCGACATACCCTGAAGGAAGCTCGTAAGAGGGTATTCCGAGAGAAAGATAGCGCTACACACTTTCGCTAGCTGATGAAAAGAAATGGCTTTTGCGCGCGCTAGTCAAAAAATCTAGATAATTTCTAAATACATCTAAACAAGGAAATCAATCGAAAATCTGGTCCATGAAAACCTAGATATTATTATTACCTCACTATTAGTATAATAACCACTTCAATATACACTAGGGGTTCCGAGTGCCTGCGAAAAATTGTGTAAATCGAGGTCTTTTCAATAATTATTTTTATCGAGAAAATGTCATGTAATCAAGCTTTCCCGCCATCAAGCTGGTGCAATTCCAGCTTACTATTAAGAAAAATCGCGTAAGTGGTGTTAAAAAGCAAAGCCTCCAATGCCATCCATTACCGCTATAGTAATGTAATAGAACCGGTAATTTCCCCAATAATTAGAGGTGGGTGAGTCAGTAAGAAAGGGTTAGAGGATGCTATTAGCGGAACTTTCCGGTTTTCGTAACGTCACTCGCCTCGTAAGAGTCGTTAGCGTAAACGGTGGATGCTAGAGAAAGTGTTTCTGTTTAAGGAAACTACAATAATTAGGATTGGTTGGACATTGAAATGGCCTTTTTAACCAAATTCCCAAAACAAGAGGGGGTTCTCAATTCGTTTGGTTTTTGTTATGTTTGTTCGCTCATAACTTTGTTATTTATAAACAGATTTGTTTTTTTTTTTTAAGTATGGATGATCAGACTCTTCGCTGGCGGTGTGCAGTAATGGAAAACTCCTTCTTGTCTTGAAATCCTTTATTTCTTTTTACAATTTTAATAATGTTTTTGAGTTATATTATGTGACGTGTTGTAAGTATCTTGGTTGAATCTCTCTGAAGTTGCTGCGGTTGAAGCGTTCTGACGTTGGCTTATCACTGCTGTGGTGTTGCCATTGTGCGCTCGATGTTCTATGCTGCATGTCAAGTTGATCAAGCCGTAGGAGCGTGTGTGGATGTCTAAGTGCAAATCACATATGCTCGGCTTCAACATGTTGCCACACCCGGAAGACTGGCTGATTCACAGGTACATGGGGTTACCGCTGACTTCTGACTGATGTTGACTGGATTAAATGGAGACTGGTTGGCCTGCTGGTTCATCAGGTTGACAGACTGGAACTGTTGACTGCTGGTCGGCCTGCTCTGGTTCATGTATTACTGGCAGTGGGCATAATCGGTTGAACGCTCGTCGTATGGTACCGGATTGCGTCCTCACATCTACCACTCTTGCCACACCATCGGATGATCCTGGGAAGACTGCTGTCACTCGTCCGAGTAGCCATTTATTTGGAGGCAATCGGTCATCCTTCACGAGTACCATCTCTCCAACCTTGAGGTCATCTCCCTTTGTGCGCCATTTCTGCCTTTTTTGGAGTTCTGAAATATATTCTTGGTAAAATCTGTCCCAGAAATGCGCCTTGAGCTGCTGCGTTCTCATATATCGTGAGAAAGTACTGATCTTAGAGGCACTTTGTACCGGAGGAGAAGGCAATACCGTTAGCGTTCGTCCAATTAGAAAATGTGCAGGGGTAAGTGCTGTCAGATCTGAAGGATCTGACGACATGGGAGTTAAAGGGCGAGAATTCAAGATCGCCTCGATTTGAGCAAGTACTGTATTCATTTCTTCATAAGTAAGATTTGCGAGACCTAGTACTCTTTTAAGAATATGCTTAGTTGATTTTACTGCACTCTCTACGAGTCCATTAAAGTGAGGGCTGTACACCGGGGCGAATTGGAACTTTATGGATAAATTTGTTGCATATGATTGTAAGTATTCTGAATTTGACCTTAAAAACCTTGCTAATTCGTTTCGAGCCCCAGTAAAACATGTTGCATTGTTAGAATAAATGCTGACCGGTTTTCCTCGTCGGGCAATAAATCTGCTTAAGGCAGCAATGTATGTTTGGCAACTCAGGTCGCCTGCAAGCTGTATGTCAACCGCTCTGGTTGCGGCGCACACAAAAATCACAACATAAGACTTTATTAACCTGCTGCCTCTGCCTTTGCGGTTCAATATCATAATCGGTCCAGCATAATCGACAAAGGAATTCTCAAATGGATAATCAGCATGCAACCGTTGTTCAGGAAGGTTGCCCATGATGGGCTGTTTGGATCGTCCTGAAAAACGACAACATGTGATACAATTGTGTACAGTTTTCCGAGCTAGATTTCTCCCATTAAGAGCCCAAAACTTGTGACGGGTGTTTGCGAGTATTAATTGTGGACCAGCATGCATGAGTTGTTTGTGATAGTACCTAAAGATGAGTACTGTAAGGTGATGAGAAGCGTGCAGTAGAATTGGATGCTTAATGTCATAATCGTAATGTGAGTTAAACAATCTGCCACCGACCCTCATGACTTGATCATCATCTAAGAACGGAGTCAGATTGAGCAGTTTGTTACTTGAAGGCAACTGCATTTTGTTTTTTAATAGTTTGTATTCCTTTGGGAATGTTTCTAGTTGTGAGATTTTACATAAAACATTTATTGATGAATTTAATTCATTTAAAGTTAACGCACCAATGTGTTTGATCTGTGGATGACGGGAATTATGTATAAATCTGAGTATGTATGCTGTGACTCGTTGGAGTTGACTGAAGTTTGAAAACCGTGTAATGAACTCGACTGATTGAGGTTCTGAAACATTGAAATGGGTTTGAATTTTAAATTCTGGCAACTCGCTTTCTTTTAATTGTGCTGGTTGACTTGGCCATTCCGATACCGGCTTGCTTAAGAATTCAGGGCCTGACCACCACAAACTGTTGCGTTCAAGCTGTTGGGCGTCGGCACCTCTCGACCCGATATCGGCAGGATTCAAATTAGTTTTACAAAACATCCAGCTATTAGGATCAGTGAGTGTGTTGATTTCATGAATTCGATTATAGACAAACGGTTTTAAAAGTTCAGTCTTGTTTGACCTAATCCAACTTAGGACGACCATCGAATCGCACCAGTATGTTGAGCTGTCGATTTTCATTCGCAGTGCGGATTTGACCTTGTCGGCTAAACGCGATGCTAGAAGAGCTCCACACAGTTCTAGGCGTGGCACGGTCATTGGCTTGATAGGCGCTACGCGACACTTCGCGGTGAGCAGTCGGACTGAAACAGTATCGGTCCCAACAGAGCGAATGAAAACACAGGCACTGTAGGCGGACAGTGACGCGTCACTGAACGTGTGTATGTCACATGTAATGGGAAAGTCACATGTTACATGTCTAGGTATTCTTATGTTGTTGATGTATTTTAATGATTCAATGAATTTGCACCAGGATTTCTGAATTTCGATTGGGACAATTTCATCCCATGAGATTTGGGACGACCATAATTTTTGTAAAATTACTCTTGCTGACAAGAGGCATGGACAAATCAGACCAATCGGATCGAAAACCTGTGCTATGCTTGAGAGAATGGTACGCTTTGTTATGTGTTCATGTCGAGGAATGTTGGTGGAAAATAGCAGTTGATCAGCTTTACATGCCCATCGTAGGCCCAATGTTTTGGAATATTCATTGTTACTTAAATTAAGTAGCTCGTCACTGCTATTTTCGCCAACTAATTCTTGTATAATGCGAGAGTTGTTAGAGTTCCATTTTCTCAAGTTGAATTGACCGCTCTTGAGTTGGTTCATCACACCTCTGCAGATGTCCACCAGCTGAGCGGCATTGTCTGACCCCCAGCTGTAATCATCTACATAAAATCCGTGCAAGATGGCATCTGACACGGGTTTGGAGTTACATTCCCTACCCAACTGGACTAAGCATCTAGTGGTTAAGTATGGTGCGGATGCCGTTCCATAAGTCACAGTGTTGAGTTTATATTGCTTTATTTGTTCATCAGGTTCGAAACGCCACAGTATTTGCTGCAGTGCACGCTGGCTTTCAATTATTGAAACCATACGATAGGCCATCTGAATATCAGCAGTGACTACATACTTGTGCAAACGAAATCTGAGCAGAATGCTAATGAGGTCACTCTGTACCGTAGGACCGACTCTTTGAATACTGTTTAATGAATATCCTGATGAACTTTCAACGTTAGCTTCAAACACAACTCTGCACTTGGTAGATAGGCTAGACTCACGGATCACTCCATGATGTGGCATGATGTATGCATGTTTATCTTCACCTGGTGTTGTGTTTTCTGTCATATGACCTAATGTAATGTATTCCTTAATGAATTCTGTGTATTGTGTTTTAAATTTAGGTTCACGGTTGAATTTTCGTTCTAATGATATGAACCTAGCTAATGCTTGATTATATGAATTTCCAATCTTCTCTGGAGATTCCTTTAAGGGCATGGTAACTACAAGTCGCCCATCAGAGTTGCGAGATGTAGTTTGTATAAAGTTGCGTTCACATTCCTCCTCATCTCTAGAAACAGGCTTATGAGTAGCGACTGTTTCTAGCTCGAAGAGCTGTGTGAGTTGATCATGAAGCTGATCATCATTGTATTGTGTAGTTGCATGATTGCAGTGGACTGTATTTTTATAATGTGATGCTTGTATAGGTCCGGATATCAACCATCCGAACTTTGTATCGCTTAAAGTAGGCTTGCGTTTGCCTAGAGATATGTTGTTGGATAACAATACGCTCCAAAATAAGTCCGCTCCAATTAGCATGTCAACTGGAGACGGGGTGTGGAATGAAGGATCCGCTAATGTAATATTTTGAGGTATGTTCAGTGTTGTGTAGTCGACTCGTGTAGTCGGCAACATTTGCGTTATACGTGGAACAATGAAGCACTTAATGACTTCTGAATATGAATTGACACATGATGAGACTGTGATTTCGCATTGTTTCGATACGCATGAAGACTGATGATTTAAACCTTCAATGAAGGCTGAAGTGGATGTGGTTGGCAGCTTGAGTTTAGCTTGCAAGCTTTCTGTTAAGAAACTCGAAGTGCTCCCATTGTCCATCAGGGCGCGCACTCTGTGTTTATAACCATGATGGTCAGTGACATGAATCAGTGCAGTAGCTAACAGTACTACACATTGATTGCTCGTGGCAGACAAGGCCACATTGTCTGGAGATGTGAATTGTGGGTGAATGATTGGTTCCGCTGCGCACAACACAACATTGTTGGCGCTAGAAGTTGATGGGACTGATGCGGTGGATGTTTCTGGTCTCTCAGGATGTTTAATGTTAGATGGATCATTACAAAGTAATGTGTTGTGTGACTTTTTGCAAACCCGGCATGAGCCCAGCTTGCAATTGTTTGTGAAATGCCCTTGTCTTAGGCAGTTCAAGCAAAGCTTGAGAGATTTAGCTCTTTGAATGCGTGTATCGACAGGAAGTGACTTAAATTTGGTGCATTGGTAGATAGCATGGCTATTTTTGCATAATGGACATGCGAATGAACGCTGCTCTGAAGGAGGTGACTGAGATACAATGAATGATTTTTGTCTGTAATGTGTGGTGTCACTATGTCTGCGATAGATGTTATTATTGTGTGCTTGCTCCATAGTTTCCAACAAATCTGCTCTACCCTTAAGAAATTTGTTAAGCTCTTCAAGTGTGGGTAGATCTTCAAGTTTGTTACGGTGAGTTTCCCACTCACGGCTGGTAACTGAATCTAATTTGCTTGAAACAATATGAATTATGAGAGCATCCCAACCATCAATCGGCAACTCAAGTGTTTTTAAAGCCCTTAGATTGCGATTGATTGTGTCTATCAGACTTCTTATAGGTTTTGCAGATTCTTTAGGTATTTTTTCAATATTAAAGATAGCTTGAATGTGATTATTTACCAAAAGCCTTTTGTTATTGAAGCGAGAACACAATAAATCCCATGCTGTGTCATAGTTGTCAGCAGAGAAATCGAGTGATGCAATAATGACTGCAGCAGATTCCTTTAATGCTGCACGGAGATAATGAAACTTGTTAATTTTAGGAATTGTTGTATCATTGTGTATTAGCGATGTGAACGTGTCCCGGAATTCTAACCAATTCTGAGTTTGACCCGCAAAGACAGGGAGATGTATAGTAGGTAGCTTTAGGTGTGCCCCACCTTTATGTCCAGAGCCAGTACAAACCGCACTTGCAGCCGACCCGTCGCTCGCTGAGGTGTTCTGCTTAGACAGCACTTCTCGACCCGCAGCGATCGCTCTGAAGTACTGAGTCTCGAAGTTGTCGCGTTCGCTGTACTGCTCGTCTGGAATGTCGCAAGCGTTTTCTATGTCACTTTGGATGCAATCAAAGTCAGAATACAAATCCTCTAGTTTTGTCAGTCTGAACATAAGTTCATTGATTTGCAATGAACTCAGTTTGGGACAACTTTGTACAATGTCTAAATAAGCTTTGAACTGCGTTAATCTCGCTTTGTAGCTTCCCCGCTTTTTAGTAAGCGTCTTGAGATCCATGATTGAATGTTTTTGTTCTGAAATTTAACTTTTAGTTTGGATGACAAAGTGCAAATGAAGAGATTTGTTAATGAATGTGCAAAATAATACTTAATTTCGCTTTAATGGAGGCGTGGAGGTGCCGCAAATGAAACGTGATGCGAGCAAGCAAGCTTGTAGGTTGCGCATGCACACACGAAGTATCACAACGTGGCACTAAATGACCGACCGCGATGCGCTGGAATGCGAAAATAAACAAAATTAAGCTAGCAAATTGCAATAAATACAGCTTTTGCGCAATATCCGGCAGTTTAGAACGCTCAGCACCTGAATGCAAGGCAGATGGCATATGTATTTGCATGAAACAAAATGCGATGCAATATGCGTCGTAGAAAATGCGTGACTTGGTAACTAGGTATTGTAACCTGAAAAAGGCACGAAATGCACTGGAAACTGTTATTAAAAGGAACCAAATTGGAACGAACTCACGGTGAATTCTTGCTCTGGATATCTCGGTACTTTGCCACATTTGGATTTCGGAATATTTTCCGTTTACACGTAATGGCCGCCGCTCCGTGTTTTCTGGTTTCGACGTGGACTGCGTGCCGGCTCGTGTTTTCGAGCATACGGTTCGAAGGAAATGGATGATCAGACTCTTCGCTGGCGGTGTGCAGTAATGGAAAACTCCTTCTTGTCTTGAAATCCTTTATTTCTTTTTACAATTTTAATAATGTTTTTGAGTTATATTATGTGACGTGTTGTAAGTATCTTGGTTGAATCTCTCTGAAGTTGCTGCGGTTGAAGCGTTCTGACGTTGGCTTATCACTGCTGTGGTGTTGCCATTGTGCGCTCGATGTTCTATGCTGCATGTCAAGTTGATCAAGCCGTAGGAGCGTGTGTGGATGTCTAAGTGCAAATCACATATGCTCGGCTTCAACAAAGTATATATTTCCAGATTGCTCCCATGTTTATCTGAATCCAGTTCTGTAAAAGAGATCCATGAGGAATTGAGGGAATTTCCTCGAATGTTAAAGCCATACATATAGCGATTTTGGTATTTTTATCAACAAGTCAAGCTTTTGCCTTCAGATAGTATTATTTGGTGAAATGGAACTGATGAATAAGAACCCACAGGTGGCGCCAAGATAACCTCAAATATAATAGTAAGCTATGACGAAGCAAATTTAAATAAGTTTTTTTTTTTAATTATTAATGATTTTACTAAACTTGAGTAGAGAATTTGAGTGGGACTCTTTTTTTTTTTTTTTTAATTTATTTCTCAATAGTTAAACATACATAGCATTTTTCCTGATTCTGCCAAACTGCATAAAGTTTGTAGGCAGAGTGTACCTCTCATTGTAAACATTGTCTTAATAGCTAAGTGAATAACTAAGTAGATACCAATACTAGGAAACCTAGATATTAATATACCTAATATTAATATCTAGGTTAGGTAGGACATGTCTGGTTTATGTCCTAGAATAGCGACCGGAACCACCGGAGGACGGTCAGCAGCGTCCTCTTAGTCAACGATGAGTGTTCTGCTATCACCAAGCCGGCTGCCAAGCGTGGAGAAGATGGCAACGGCCCCGTCTTCTTACCTAAGGGGGAGGCCTTTGTTCACCAGTGAACGTGTTCTGGCTGATGATGATGATGATGATGCAGATAGGAGGACGAAGCTAGTAGTTATCTTTATATTATTTAGCACAGCTGCATACACGTACACGCGAGCTAGGGTGATCATAATCCGCCATAATGTGGAACATTACTCGAATCAGTCACGGATTACCATTACAGATGTATCATTATAGACCAGGTCATAGAGAAATTATTGACCGAGCGAAGCGAAGGTCTCAGAGTTTACTGGGACAAATCGGCATTTGTATGTATGTTTGTATGTTTGAGTGTATATTTGTCCGATGATAACTTGCGAACTATTGATCCGATCTTCATGAAATTTTGTAGGCAAGTATTTCATTTCGATACAATTTTTAAGTTCAAATGGGAGCTGAATCGGTTCAGGGGTTGTGAAGATATAGGGGTCGCGAGGTCTCAGTTCGCCGCGAACTACTAGTTTAATCAAAGTTAAAACAGTCACAAATAACGCAAGTCGAACAAAACCATCCCAAAGACAGTCCATCCCGATCAGCCCCCTGCCAAACGTCCCCATCAAGCTGGCAGTGTTACTACGCTGGATGTCCAGCGAGATGCACTGCGCAAGGAAATGGCCCAATCGAGGATCCCGCCCTGGCACCCATACCAATACTATGTTTCTATATTACTCATATTTTCATCGGCTTTTATAGCGGTCTGAACATTAGCTGACTGTACGCTAGCGCCATCTAGTTTTATGCTGTTTTTTCTCGGGTATACTTTTTTGTATAGGATTCTCATTCTTTTCGTATAACTTTAGACTAAATAGAAGAAATAACCGGAAAGGAGTATTAGGTATTTAGTTTACAATAAGTTTTTTTTTTAAGTTTAGGTAGGGGCCTTCTCAATGACATTTTTTAAGCCTAAACCAAAAATCTAAAGGCCCAGCTCGCCCAAAATAAACCTTAAGCTTAGTCAGGCTATCATGTAACACCCTAAAGTAAACCTTAGAAATTCCACAATATACATTATTTTCTACTGATTCGTTCTTATTTATAAATTATTTTATTAATTTTATTTTTTTATTTATTAATATTTTATTTTCCAATGCAGTTATATAATACAAGTTGTTACCCGCAACTTCGTTCGTGCGGACTTACAAAAAAAAGCCTATGTCCGTCTCCTACCCTTAAGCTATACCTATGCATAAATTCAGCTCGATCCGTTCAGCCGTGATAGCTTGACAAACACCCTGACAAAAAAACAGACAGGGAGACAGAGTTACATTCGCATTTATAATATTAGTTAGGATTAACATTATATACATTACATTGTCAGCCAGAAGACGTTCACTGCTGAACATAGGCCTCCCCCTTAGACCGCCACACCGAACGACAATGTGCCACTTGCATCCACCGGTTGCCCGCGACTTTCACAATGTCATCGGTCCACCTAGTGGGAGGCCTGCCTACGTTTCGTCTTCCGGTTCATGGTCGCCACTCAAGAACCTTTCTTCCCAACGGTTATCGGTTCTTCGAGTGTTGTGGCCTACCCATTGCCACTTCAGCATTAACATTTAATTTAGAATTTAGGATTAACATTTTTTTTCAATTAGTTATTTCGGGTAAGTCTGCAATCAAAAAGTCCTGAGGCGAACGGAAGTATCAAGTTTAGAGTTCCGCCGGCAACCCTGGTAATCCACACCGACATGATATGTAAGGAACCCACTATTAACTCTCTTTTATCCAATTCTTTGTTAAAAATCCAGCTATTCTTGACCCATCGCTTTTGAACAAATATTTTAATTTGCTAAACCCATGAGAGGTCTTAACAAAATGGGTGGTATATTATAGCCAATAATTGAATTAGGGTACCCATAAGTTTAGTTGTTTCCGGCTTTTTACAAACAGGATGGAGCTGTCAAATTTTAATCAAATTATTTCACAATGGCAAGTTATGATTAAGATTTGAATAGATTTTTTAAAATTGATTATGGGTTTGAATGAAAGGAGTTCAATAATTCGGTTGGTAAAAGGCTTTTTTAGAGGAAAAAGATGCTGAGTTTTGCTTTGGTAAGAAATTGAATCATCATAATAATTAAAATTTCATCATAATTGTATGTCTCATTACTATACGAACAATAGTTTGTCACCCAAAATAAAGTTAAGTTAGGCCGCCAGTTGTTGCTCTAGTTTTAAGCCCTCTAGCTTTAGTTTTAGTTTTTTGTAGTGGTAGGGCTCTCTTGCAGAGTCCGCCTGGGGAAGTACCACACCTTTGCCAGTTATTCAACCGCCAAGCAGTAGTGTGCAAGCATTACTGTGTTCCGGATTGAAGGGCAATGTTTCCAGCGTAATTACTGGGCACAGAGATTTATCATCTAACATGTCAGGGTGACGAGCGCAGTGCATTGCCGCGCATAGTTTTGAACTGTTGAAGTTCAACATTCTGGGTGGCATTGAACTGTTATGGGCAAGCGTGACGCTTAATATAAGGTGAGCGACTTGCTCGTCTCGTCACCGAGTAACATAAAAAAAAAAAAGCCTTTTTTTGAAAAATCTGGTGTGAATTTTAAAGAGTTAATCTATCTATCTATCAACCGCCGTAGTAGTAAGCAGTAGTGTGCATAAATCACTGGGTTCTGGATTGAAGGACAGAACTCTATTTTTTGATGAAGTAATTTTCAAGGAGTAAACTTACTCTATTTGAAATCTCTTACCAGATCTTACCAGTGAAATAGAAGGACTCGTTTGCAAAGCCCGCCTGGGGAAGTACCACTCCTTTGCCAGGTATTGAACCGCCAAGCAGTAGTGTGCAAATATTACTGCGTTCCGGATTGAAGGACAAGTTACCAGTGAAATTACTGACTAAATAACATCTAATATTTCCGCCTCTCGAGCACCTATCAATACTCAGTAGCATTCAGCAAATAACTTTAGGTGCACCACACAAATGTCGTACATCATACATTTATCACACATATTTATAATAATTTATAATTTATACATATTTATCGTAGACCTACATTTAAATGCGAGTGCGCTAATATACAACTCACCACATTCCGGTCCAAAAGGCGTGCGACGTTACACAAATTTCTTACTGCCAACAAAACAAGGCAAGACAAGACAAGACGAGGTCGCGCGCGTTTTTCGCTTAGCATTCCTTGATAAAGGTCACCGAACGTGATCGAAACTATAGTCGGAATAACCGACTCAATTTAACGTGAGTATTCCCGTTTTATTAAAACAAATGTGTCTGTACAGTGCGCCTAAGTCGGGTAGTATCAAATTTCTAAATTGCGGATATTCTTTATCCTATTCTAAATTCAAACAGCGTTATCGACCGGAAACACCTCCCTCCGAGACGAAATAAACGAGTGCAAATGATGTGATCGCGATAAACACAATTTCCCGGGTCGTGTCGAATCGGCGGCACGTTGCCGTTCCCACGGGTTTTGTGCTAAGAAAAACCATGTGTTCTGTGGTATCCACTACCTACAGGAATTGTATCATGTACTATTCTTTATTCTGTGTCTATATTCTTAATACATTAGTGCGTATAAAATAAAATCAACAAGCAAGAGCTCAAGAGCAACTTCTTAAAATTCTTGTCCTCAAGAGCTTCAAGAATTCTTCTCGCAAGAACTTCTTTCTGCAAGAGCTAGAATACAAATTAAAAAAAATGTGTCCCTGTAAAGTGCGGCAAACAAGCTGACAGTTCGCCTGATGGTAAGCCATCCGCCGCGCCGCCTACGGATACCTGCAACACTAATGGTGTTGTGGATGCGTCGTCAGCCCTGAAAGGTGTTTGAAAACGCTCTTTCTAAAGCACTGCATATACTCTTATCTCTGCGGAAAGACCTAACAATTATTTACCTATTTATGTTCATCTAGCATTTTCACTACATAATAATATCTGAATCAATTTATTACAGAACTATCATTATACAGGGTTAGTACGGTAACTAACGCAAAACTCTCGTAGGCATGTACCCTACATCATACCTAACAACTATTGTTCAATTGTAATAATTTGTAATTTTTTAGAATAAAAACATACTTTTTTAAATCGGGCTCCAAATGACAAAAAAAAACGAGGATAATTTTGTTTTATTGAAAATTTAAGTGAATTGAAAAAATCCTAACCAACTCAAACATTCGTTTTTATGTGAAGTTATTAAGTTTTGTGAAAAGTCATAGAACAAAATTTGTTATTTATTTATTTAGGTACACAAAACAGATATCAATCATTTTCTTAATTAGTATACAAAATTTTAAGTAAAAATCTGAACTGGCTTGTAATCCAAAATATGTGTACACAGAAGACCGGAAGACCGGAAGACGCAGCGTAGGTAGGCCTCCCACTAGGTGGACCGACGACATTGTGAGGGTCGCGGGCAACCGGTGGATGCAAGTGGTCCGTTGTCGGTCGGTGTGGCGCTCTAAGGGGGAGGCCTATGTTCAGCAGTGGACGTCTTATGGCTGATGATGATGATGATGATGATGATGTACACAGAAAAGTAAAATAATGAGACGTAACGTTCGTCTCATTATTTTACTTTTCTGAAAGGACCCATCCGTAAAACAACTAGCTTACAGATAGGAATGATGTAGGGAACATGCCTACAGAGGTTTTGAGTTAGTTACCAATAACTGTATAAGTAAGTGTCATGTATATAACCTATCCGAAAAACAACATAATACTGATCATAAATATATAACAGCTTTCAAAGCAGGTGAAACCTAGCATGTACATAATTAACGTCCCGTTATATAAAGCTCGTGTACACTAGCGAATCGAGCGGCGCGGCGAGACGCTAATTAATTTATTGTGACAGCGGCGAGAGGGTTAGTGTGGAGATGGCTCAAGTCGTGGTACCTAGCTAAAGTGGCTACTTCAACAACGATTCGATAAAATTATTGAATCGGTTATTCCGACTTAGTTTCGATCACATTCGGTGACCTTTATCAAGGAATGCTCAGCGAGACACGCGCGCAACCTTGTCTTGCCTTGCACTGCGGGCTGCGGGCACGCGCGCGTGACGTCAACGGCTGCACTGCAGGTGCGGGGCCGGGGGCGGGTAGAGTATTGTGCTGCCCCGGCGCACAGTAAAATGTATCAAACAAAATGTATCAAAACCACGTCAGTTTTCATAGTAAAATTATTGAAGTTATATTTTGGTTACCAATTTGTTAAATTTTGAAAAAAATCAAAAAACTGTATTTTTTTATTTGACAACCAAAAACACAATACACAATTACTAAGAAAATTCTCGTTTATTAAAGTTTATTATTTCTCTTTTATTAAATAAATATTTTAAAAACTATTTTTGAATATCAATACAAAACTTCCTTACGTTACTTTAGGCAAAGTAACGCCTGCATGTAATGCTTTGTTATGTGTTTGTTATAGATACAGTCTTCCGCCCTCATGATTAATACCTAAGTCCTAAATTTTATTTCTGAAACACAAAGTAACACCTATAAGTAACGATTTGTTTTATGTTTATTATAGAAACAGGTTCCACGCTCATGGTTCATACTTACCAAGTCCTAGATATTATTTCTGGAATACAAAGTAACACCTGTAAGTAATGATTTGTTTCGTGTTTATTATAGAAACAGGTTCCACCCTCATGGTTCATACTTACCAAGTCCTAGATATTATTTCTGGAATACAAAGTAACACCTGTAAGTAATGATTTGTTTCGTGTTTATTATAGAAACAGGTTCCACCCTCATGGTTCATACTTACCAAGTCCTAGATATTATTTCTGGAATACAAAGTAACACCTGTAAGTAACGATTTGTTTCGTGTTTATTTTAGAAAAACAGGTTCCGCCCTCATGATTCATACTTACCAAGTCCTAGATATTATTTCTGGAATACAAATTAACACCTGTAAGTAATGATTTGTTTCGTGTTTAGTATATAGAACCAGGTCCCACCCTCATGATTCATACTTACCAAGTCCTAGATATTATTTCTGGAATACAAAGTAACACCTGTAAGTAATGATTTGTTTCGTGTTTATTATAGAAACAGGTTCCGCCCTCATGATTTATACTTACCAAGTCCTAGATTTTATTTCAGGAATACAAAGTAACACCTGTAAGTAACGATTTTTTAGTGTTTATTATAGAAACAGGTTCCGCCCTCATGATTCATACTTACCAAGTCCTAGATATTATTTCTGGAATACAAAGTAACACCTGGAAGTAACGATTTGTTTCGTGTTTATTATAGAACCAGGTCCCACCCTCATGATTCATACTTACCAAGTCCTAGATATTATTTCTGGAATACAAAGTAACACCTGTAAGTAATGATTTGTTTCGTGTTTATTATAGAAACAGGTTCCGCCCTCATGATTCATACTTACCAAGTCCTAGATATTACTTCTGGAATACAAAGTAACACCTGTAAGTAATGATTTGTTTCGTGTTTAGTATATAGAACCAGGTCCCACCCTCATGATTCATACTTACCAAGTCCTAGATTTTATTTCTGGAACACAAAGTAACTCCTGTAAGATACTGTTTTCCGTCCTCATGATTCATACCTAAGTCCTAGATTTTATTGCTGGAACTCAAAGTAACACCTGTAAGTAATGTTTTGTTTTTTGTTTATTAATCAAAGGTACAGATTCCGCCCTCATGATTCATACCAAGTCTTAGATTTTAATTCTGGAACACAAAGTAATACCTGTAAGTAACGCTTCGTTTTGTGTTTGTTAACACATTATCCATCCTCGTGATACATACGTATGCCTAACCTTTTATTCCTTACTGTTTAGTACTTATAGGTGTCAATAAAGAATTTATTTGTTCTAGAACGCTCTCCAAAGCGTTTACTTCACGTGACGGGACTTTTAAAAGGAGCCATTTCCACCCAAACCCAGCACGAATACCGAAATCCTTGATTAAATTTCGCACCAACACCAACTCACCCGCCGTACTTGCTTGGCTAAAAGGTTAATTTAGTATTTGTCAGCTTTCAAGACTCTCTTCAAAACGGTCACAACTTTCACGACCTCTTTGGAGAAACTGCAATTTTAACTTCGAAACAATAAGAGTGAGATTCCAATGTTAGAGTTAAATTCTTGGAAGTATATAGAGTTTGCAGAATCTTTCGTCGCCTATATTTTATTAGTCTTCATTAAGATCCTTTGAGAGCGGCGAATTGCTAATTAATTCTTGAGCTTTGGCTTAATTGAAGTAATTATGTAATTAAGGGAGGATTTTGCGTTAATTTGGTATTGTAGCTGTCGGAGTTTCTTATTCTTAAAATACGGTCTTAAAATATATTCCAACGTCTATTATGTCCGATGTCTAACCGAACACCAAGTAAACATGATCACAACTAAACATTCCCAGTATTTCAATCCGGTGGACGGGTAGTGTATCAGAGTGAGTGTGGCTGCGGCGCGTGGCGGTCGCGTGGCCACGCCTAATTACAGCGCAACGGCGCGTCACACACAAACCGGCCAATTTGAACAACGATATTTGTACAGTATCCTATTACACATTACGAGGGTGGAATTATTAAATCTGTCTGATCTTGAAAAAGATTATGCAAGTTGGTATAATGTAAGTAACTACTGCGTGCGAGTTTTTCTAATTGCGTTTACCTATTCGATCGCGTTTAAGTTAATTATGATTTGTATGAAGTAAGAGCAGTGCCACATATATGACGCTAGATGGCACTATTACTTCATACAAATTATAGTTAACGTTAACGCGATCGAGTAAGTAAACGTATTTGGATAAACTCGCACTAGGCACTCAGGTCCTCAAACAAGGGATATGGGGTTTTTAACCGGCTGCACAAGAAGAAGGGTTCAGAGTGTCGAGTTAGTTGTTAAAAATGCGTTTACTTACTCGATCGCGTTACGTTAACTATGATTTGTATGAAGTAAGAGCAGTGCCATCTAGATGACGTTAGTTGGCGCTGCTCTTATCTCACACTGGGCACTCTGTTTTTGGGGTTTGTATGTGAGTATGTAAGTATTTATGTAACTACTAGGTTGCTCTATGTGCGAGTGAAGGTGCACGCCTTCACATAGGCTTCTAACGATAAATGAAACACCTCATTTCACCTCTTTACAATACAATATAACTATTATACACCAAAAGACAATTAAACTTAAATATAAACAGTAATAGAAAACCGGTAGTATAATGGGCGGCCTTATCGCGTAAAGCGATTTCTTCCAGACAATTTTTCGTTAGACTGACTGCTTTTTCTTTTTGGGTTGATTTTAGAAAAAAACTGTAATATGTCTTTCTTTATTTTTTTGCTTAGTACACTAACCGAGTTTCAATGTATTAGCACGAAAAACAAATGTTTTCCATACAAATTTTGGGGGTCCATTTTACCCTTTTGGTGATGGAATTTTGCAAAATACGCTTTTAATGTTCATCTAGATCATATGAAGAGTATTGGGTTCAAATTTCACGTCTCTATCATATGCGGGTTGGTCTGTGCGTTGATTCCTATAAAATGGCTTGTTCTTATATACAGGTTGCTCCAAACTATGCCGTCAGGCCGAAAAAATTAGATTCCTCATACCAAGGGCTTCACGAAAGTACCCCAAGCATGTTCTACGATTTTTCGTACTATAATAAAAAAAAACTTATGGATTTGCCAAACGAGTAGCTTAAATAAAATTCAAACTTTTTATGGGTGGTTTTTTCGATGGTGTTTTTCGGATGATGTTTTTTTTTTTCATTTTTCAATTGTTTTATTTATTTATTTTAATAATATCACTTGTTCAGCAAGTGACTATGGTACCATACTATGTTATTATACTGTGACTATCCTACTAAATTATAAGCTATAGTTATAACTATGTAGTGTAGAGGGCGCAAGTTTAACACGTTAGCCGGCGAAGTAACTGAATTATACACGAGCTTACGCGTCGTAAACGATCTGGACGTGACAAAAGAGCGTATCCATTGTCCTTATTAATTTTGAACATATCTATCATATCTATCTATAAATAATTAATATTGTAATTCAGAGGAATATAGCCGCAGTCCTATTAGGACCAATATAGCTTATAGGTATAAAAATGAATACGTAAGACTCGAGGAAAAAACTTCGCTGACGCGATTCAGAACTTCCTACATTACAACTGTCTGTCCATACAGAATGTCAAAAAATGGTCCAACGCCATCTAGCGCTTTGTCTGTCCGTCTGGATGTTTGTCGCGTTTTCACGGCTAAACGGCTGAACGTATCTTGATAAGGAGTTACTGGATATCACAAAGACGGACATATAGGATACTTTTTTTATGTCTACGCGAAGGAAGTCGCGGGTAACAGCTAGTAAGAAATTCATTGATTAATTGATCTGAAACAATTAATTGTAATAAAAACTATGTATATACATACTATAATACTATATATATACTATAATAATAATTATAATACTATTTTTGTTACATGTAATAAGAATTATTTTTTTCGGCTTAGGCTAGACTTGCCGTATTAAAATACAAGTTGTCAGGTAAAAGACAAACAATATGCCTATTGTACTAGACGCGATATTGGATATGGGGTTACTATTTTTAATTTACTACTACATTGTAACTATAAGAATTTGGCACTACAAGTAAATCACACCAAAGTAATCGAACTTCATATTAGGTAAGTTCTATTGATTAGGAAAATGAAAGCATATCTTTCTAACGTTCTAGTCTCTTCCAGTTTCCAGAGAACTAACCCGGCGTTAGATGAAGTTATAATGGTTAGTAATTGCAAGCTAACACGATCCTCGCTTCACTAACTGAATGTCGTGAGCAAAGTTTCTATAGAGTTAGTCGCTAAATATTTTCGTATTTGAGAATAGAGTATAACACCGAATTGTCCATACAAAAAGCGTAGTCTGATACCCACCCTTACATATTATCGGTTTTTATTTTTTTTATGTATTCTGCATCGTGAAAAACTATGCTTAAATGTTTGTTTTTTTTTTTAATTCGTAATATCTATGTTGTTATAGGCACTGTGGCAAAGTAACAAATATTTTTGCAAAAATACACTGAAGAAAAATAGTTGTTATTAAAATACCATAAATATTTTTTGAAAAAACGAAACTTAGCGGCATAGATTATGGACCCAAGCCATTGTCAAACCAAGCCACACCAAAAACAAAAGATTTTGTTAAGATTTCGGGGGTGATAACCAAGGATCTTGTATCACACTGGATAGAGTGATTGCTTTGGCAGCGTGTCCACTTTCTGTTGTGACGTTTAGTGAGTAGGGAAGTGAAAACTAGTGCAGAATCTATCGATAAAAATGTACACAGTGTACAAAACTAAGAATTTGTAAATTAAGAACACAATGTTTGCAAAAATATGTACTTTATTGAACATCGAAACTCGTAATTGCCATGTAAATAGTACGAATATATATAGTATATATAGTAACTATGAAAGTTAATAAGTATCTACACCGTCTCCTAGTTTCTTTTATTCTTCCTAGTTTTTTAATTGACAGCCCAGTCATTAAACTAGATTTTTCAAAACGTTTTCAACAAAGTCGAGAGTATTTAGGTGGCTCCCAGTTTTCGCGCCTCCCAGCCTTTATCCACTGATTTCTGATTTCCGGACATTTTGGAAACCTATAACAAAATGTTTTATTTTAATTAATTGTTTAACCATGACACAACATTGGTACAAATTATCATACATTTCAAGCCGCTAAAGCTTCAAAAAGATTAAAATTAATTATCCATAGAATACGTATCAAGCCGATTAAACGCGGAAAGGAATTAACGGTTCATGTTTCACTTAATGTAGTATATGTAGGATATTACAAGAATATTATTAGATAAACATCGACCAAATATCGACAAAGTTTGAAACGTGCAGTGGTACTTCACTAGCAGGAACACGTAAAACAATGCATTTATTTATCTTAAATTAATGCTTAAATTCATTACTAAATAACACTGCGTGATAGTTGTATGACTTCAAACATGTATATTCTTTAAGTGAAACGAATATTTAGCTTTGATTCTGGTTATTTTAGGTAAAAAACGCTACAAAAGACTTACGTGTGAAATGATAATTCTGGATCTATTACTCCCCCTTTCGTTGTTCTCGATGCACAATACACAGCACAACACGCCATAATGCCACTATGTATAACAATATTAAGTATTCACAGCGATATTTTGATCCAATTTGGTTTTTTAGTAAGACCGATCGCAATGTTGTGACCGACTAGTCGGTCACAAAATGGACACAGAGTGCGAGGTTGCCAATCTTACAATAGCTCTCTCGCTTACTCTATGCGACGACCCGTGAAATAAAAAGAGAAACATGACAATGTGAACGTCGGAGCGGCAACGTCTCATGGGTCTGTCCAGTATGATGCTTCGTCTAAGGTGATAACAGACCGCCCGCGCTAATTTCATCAAAAAGTTAGGAAAATTCACTATCTCTATCGGACGCGCGAGAAACAGAGGGACAGCTATAGAATTTCAAATGTAGGATGCACCAAAAGCTCGCGGAAGGACTATCCTCTTAAGACCTACAAATAGACTTAATGAATACTTGATAAGTTGCTAGTTGGGTTGTCCAGGCGCCTAGTCGAAATTACAGGTAACCAAAGAGCTGGCGCTTACCTCGGTCAAAGGGTGAGCTTGGCAATTCAACGGGGTAATGTCGCCAGCTTTTTGGGCACCTTACCCGTAGACAGCAACCTAAATGCGGTTTTTTATTTGTAGATATTTTAGATTTAATTTTTTTAAGTATTTATTTTAATTATGTTTCTAGTTTTAGTTTGTACATTTAGTTTAGATTATAATATATTTTTCTTTTAAGTTGCTAATTGTAGAAGTAGACAAGGGTCTTCAAACAGTGATGATAACATTGTTGTTGGCGTCTACTGGCAACTACAACATTATCGGACTTTGTTAACAACATTAAAACTACGGACAACGGACTAAGAAGAGGAAATCGGTATATATCTTTCTCTTTTGTCGGTTTGTCGTACCCATCCGCAGGTCTGTTAACACTGAAATCAGTAAATTTATAAAACTCAGTTAATCTTCGATTAAACGATTTGTAAGATGCTTTTCAACAGTGTACTTCACCTAATGATTTTAAGTTCTTTACATTACATTACATTACATTATCAGCCAGAAGACGTCCACTGCTGAACATAGGCCTCCCCCTTAGACCGCCACACCGACCGACAGTGTGCCACTTGCATCCACCGATTGCCCGCGACTTTCACAATGTCGTCGGTTCACCTAGTGGGAGGCCTGCCTACGCTTCGTCTTCCGGTTCGTGGTCGCCACTCAAGAACCTTTCTTCCCCATCGGTTAAGTTTAAGTTCTTTACTAGAATTCTATTGTATTCAATAAAATATTCCCCTAACAACAGACTTGTTCTTCCATTGAACTTAACAATGAAAGTGTCTCAATTTCGCGCCAAAACAAGCCGCCATTTTGTGACGCAACAATGAGTTGGCGGCTTGCGCAAGGACAGATTATCCGTCCAATTTCACAATTCAATACGAATTGAAAAACTATTGAATTCGGCTACGACTATCGGCGTTAATAAAGACGGTTTACAACTTTTAAATCGGATGGAATTTCACTTTTACTTATTACAAGATAAGGTCGTTTTCTACTGTGGGCACTAGATGGCGTGGACATGTTATACTGTCATTGAGACTCGGGATTTCTTTACAAATTCTTGAGTATCAAGTTTTGGGACCCTTGATTCATTGAAAGAGGATTATGAGCGGCTAATTTGAAAGATTTGTTTGGATGTTTTGCTTTTAAATGGTTCAATCGAGGGAGTGTGAAGCCGCCTCTGAACTCATGTAATTTCATGGAATAGACTTATCTACTTCTATTTTACGTCTTTTACCAGTCTCTCTTTTTTCGGAGAAATGACAAATCGATGTCGATTTCGAGATTCAAATCTCGGCTGTCTCTCGTCTCGATTGCCTCCGACTATATCTCGCACGCTCACCATCGTGAATATCTCGAAATATGGCATTGAGAAAAATAAATCTCGAGTTTCGAGTTTTTTTAGAGTCGAGATTGAATCTCAGCTTTTGAGAATCGGGGTCCAGATCTTACCAGTGAAGTGGTAGGATTCTTTTGCAGTTCCACCTGTGGAAGTGCCACAACTTTGCCAGTTATTCAACCGCCAAGCAGTAGTGTGCAAACATTACTGCGTTCTGCATTGAAACGCAATGTTTCCAGCGAACTCACTGGGCATAAAGAGATATAGCATCTAATTATTTATCTCAGGGTGACTTTTAACTGTTGCATTTCTGGCTGCGTGACGCTTAACTTCAGACGAGTGATTTGCTTGCCTCATTACTCAGTATGATAAAAAAGAGATGGAGATATTTTTGACAATCATACTACTGCTTTTCATGATTGTGAAACAGAATATCTATTTACATATATTGCAATCCACAAACAGATGCATCACCTTTCTCCTGATCGCTTGTAGCTCTTGGAGGCCTGCATATTTAATACAGGCGTACCACTGTCTACCAAACGAGAGAGAAAAGGATAGAACTATTTTTTTTGTCTTATTTTCTCTCGTTGTTGTCCGTTGTTTTCAGCAGTGGGAGTCTTCTGGCTGTTGATTATTATGAACATTTGCAAGTACATTCCTACTGATAATTTCACTTCAAGGTTTTTAAAGTATTTTTTAGGTTTTGAATAAAAAATAAATAATTCCGTTTAGCCTATGACACGCGGAGTGTGAAGACGCATCGATAGACACATATCTTGTCAGGGGGTTAAGAGATTAGAGGAAACATATGAACTTACATACATACATACTGTCAAACTCAACCCTCCTTTTTCGTAGTCGGGTAAAAAAAAACACGTAGCTCTTAAAAGCCATTAGCAGTGTATCAAAATCTCTTTAAGGGTAAAACGGGCCAAATCGAACAAGTAATTGCGATGCGATGCGACCCCTCATAACTGTTGTGCCATTGTGTTTTTTATACAAAGGGGATATAATCGACAGTGCTGTATTTTCTATGCGGTGAGAACAGAGCTACAACGGGGTATTAGCTAAATGGAGTCATGTTATTGTCACGCGTTTCGATTAGAATTACATTTTAATTTTTCGCCCGTGAATGATTTAAATTAACATGATTTTTGTTTTCTGAATGTTAAATAATCAAATTAATGTGAATAGTTCTCTCTGCTATGCTTGGAGTAGCTCTGCGCGATAAATTCCGCAACGAAGATATTCGCCGAAAAACCAAAGTCACAGATTAGTATTAAGTAGTATTTTATAATAATAGGATGGCACAAAAAGTGGGGATAAAAAAAAAACGCATGCCCCCCATATATGGGGTAACATTAAATAGGTCTTTTAAAATGAAGTTAAGGTTTCCTACATCATTTTTTTATCAGACGAACCGTTTTCGAAATATGGGCCGACAGAAGTTGCTTGCAATCATCATCATCATCATCATCATCATCAGCCATAAGATGTCCACTGCTGAACACAGGCCTCCCCCTTAGAGCGCCACACCGACCGACAACGGGCCACTTGCTTACCTTACTAGAGCCTTCTATGGAGTTTTGGAAACAACACGAAAATTCACGTTTCACGACATTATACCATTCACCAACACTCGTGCATGTTCACGAACACTTAACGGGTAAAAATTTACCGATTTTACACATTAATACTCGAAACACAAGTTTTGGATAATAATAAAACGACGCGACATGATTTCTTCACGTTCCCGCCAAAACTCCCGCTACACATCTTTCAATGGACATTGGCACTCTTTACTACGTAGTACATTAAAATACAATGCATAAATCTCACGTATGTATTTGTTTCTACGTAGTACATTAAAATACAATGCATAAATCTCACGTATTTATTTGTTTCTACGTAGTACATTAAAATACAATGCATAAATCTCCCGTATTTATTTGTTTCTACGTAGTACATTAAAATACAATGCATAAATCTCACGTATTTATTTGTTTCTACGTAGTACATTAAAATACAATGCTTAAATCTCCCGTATTTATTTGTTTCTACGTAGTACATTAAAATACAATGCATAAATCTCACGTATTTATTTTTTTCTACGTAGTACATTATAATACAATGCATAAATCTCACGTATTTATTTGTTTTAAGCCCACAAACAAAACGTTTAAAAGGTAAACATTGGGGAAAATCTCACACAATTCTGTTTCATTAAAAACTCCGTATAAAAACCCGTTTCCCGTGCAAATAAACTGCACATCGTCCGCAAAGTAATTAATTTTCCTCTACAAAGTTGATTCGATTGTTCCAACTCGTTTATTTTTATGGCCAACAATGTTACTAACGATTCAATTTTATATGGTATCGTAAGTAATTTGTTCTCGATTGAGTTCTTTATTGAAAAACACCGCATTGTTGTGAATGCTTGGGTTTGACAAATTACGGCGAATTTTGTAGTGTCATTCTGTGACTCAATTATCGAAATTAATTTAAATTTAGTCGTCGAAAATGACATGGTTAATCAAAGTGAGCGTTCAATCACACTTATATTACAAATGCGAATGTGTGTGTGAGTATGTAAGTGTGTTTGTTCCCGTTCAACTCTGTAGCGGCTGAGCGGATTTGGATGACATTTGGAATGGAGATAGCGTATTCTGTGGCAACTAACACATAGGCTAATTTTATTCTGAATTTAATCGATCCCGTATAATAACGGGTGAAGCCGCGAGGCGCAGCTAGTCTGATAATAAATAGCTTATTGGTTGTAGTTTTGTTGTAAGGTTATGATGATAATTCAAAATATAGTTTTGTCAGTGACATTATTCTGTAAATCATTTTCGAGGAAACTTCTAGACGAATTATTAGCTAGTTCAATCGAACTTCACATAATTATGTTTTAAGGTGCAACGTTTCGCTCGTCGCGCGAAATTCAAATTTTCTTGCGTTTTTTGTCAATTACAGCTTAATTACATTAGGTTCATGAAAACTAATTTTGCGATAATTAATAGATTGTTTCAAAAAATTACACCAACCAAAAATGTATGTTGAAAGCTAGTATAAGTATATCTCTCACTAAACCAAAAACCAAGATGAAAATCAGCTTATTGAAATTTGTAGCTAAACCAATGTTATCCAGGTGATCATTTTACCCGTAATTTCTTAAAACAACTTATTTATTGGCGCAAAATTGATTTCGATAAATCCACGATCAGTAATTAAGCTGTAATTGACAAAAAACGCAAGAAAATTTGAATTTCGCGCGATGAGTGAAACGTTGCACCTTAAACGCACAAAACATACTAATAAAACATGTATAATGATATATTATCTTTTAAGTAGCTTTTTAAAGGATTTTTTGTAAAGTAAAGCCACTATCTGTGTCGAAGATGCTAAGGAACGTTGAAGGGTGTAAACAAACACTGGTAATAGAACTATGGAACTCCTGGGCCTCTATTCGGAGAAATGACATTTTATCTCGGTCACTCTCACTCCCATTAAATTCTAAATTAGAGAGACAGTGACCGAGATAATCTCGAGCGCACAGGAATAGGGTCCCTGCTCGTAATCGTAAGGCTCTACCTACCCACTAAGCCAGGAGGACGACAACGACCATAAACTCTGTCATAATAATAATTATGTTCTAGTCAGCAGCGTATTTTTTTCGCGTATAGCTCCGCTAATTTAAATTTTTTTGCTTATACCCATATTAGCCAATTTATACAGGGTTATAAGCAAAGGGTATGCTGAGCCGAAAGGGACTCATAGTACTCATGATTGTGAACAACTTTTACCATGAAATCGAGAAAAAAAACAGCTATAAAGACGTAAAGAGGAATCCAACGACAGCTCATTCTTCGAAATCGGTCAAGCCGTTTTGGTTACCGAAGGTAATATAGTAGCACACAAACATACATATTTACATATACCCCAAAAATATGACCCTCCTTCTTAGGCAGGTAAAAAAGTAAAACGATTCGGAGGTTTATAAAAGAAAGGGTGGGGCGCGTCTTCGTAGATTGACATGTCAAATATTAACGCAATAAGAAATATCTTCAACCATTTTAAATATGCTGTCGATGTCGAAACTATTAAATCAAATTCAATAAAGCGCTGTACAAAGACAAGGTTATTGCATCACGCACTAAACGCGGGTAAACGCACCAGTTGCGGCTGTAGGCTGACTATGGTGTCATTAAATCAAGGATTCTCTAGTACAGCGGATGGGCCACGAAGTATTGTTTGCTCACGTCACTTGGGACCGACTTGCGGCACTTCGGCCATGTTTTGTATCCCAGCCAAGCTAGTATGTTAGCTGTCAAAACTGTCAAATGTATTTGTAGAGTTAGGAAAACACTAGTGAAAGGGTGGAGCTGACGCCATATTGTGTATTCAAAGTGCAAATGGCGTGACTTGTAACAGGTCCTCTTTTTTTTTCGTCATTGCATTAAATTGATGGAATAAACTTATACGCTTGCAACACTAATAGTGTTGTCAATGCATTGCAGCCCGGAGAGATTTTTGAAGACGCCTTTCTTATTAGAGCACTCCATGTGAATCTGCACAGAAAGACCCTGAGGGATTCACATCTTTCAAGTGCGCAGGAGAAATGATCAACATATGTAGTCTTTGTTTTTCATAATAACTTGCTGGGTAAAAAAATTGGAAAGACAAGTCGAGGGAGCTTGCTGGCCACACATTTGCTGGGTCGAGGGTTCAATCCCAGGCGAGCCCATACAACTGAGTTCTTTGGAACTTACGTACGGATATACCACTGGCTTTTCGATGAAGGAAAATATCGTGAGGAAACATATTTCCGGAGAAGAAATTTGATGGCATCTGAATCCGCCAACTGGCACAGTGCCAGCGTGGTGGATAAAGCCTTATCACCCTTCGAGGATAGGCCGATATCTCAAAGGATGATGCAGTAAATAAAATACAGAAATGATAACAATAAATTGTGAGTTTTATCAAGCTCGTCCTAATACTGGAGCTAGTCTAACTAACCTTACAACTGTGGAAACTTAGCAACAACGTAGGAAAGACTGTCCTTAAAATTTCAAACGCATGGTCTTCCTATTTGGAGGGTGGTGCCCTCTATTTATTGAGAGACTACTTAATAACGACTTATTTATTTGCACAAAGGATCGGGCTAGTAATTGCGAACGGATAATATGAGAACTATTAACTTGTGTGAGATGTTTGCGGAGGGGATGAATTGTAATGTAGTTTTGATGACTTCGGCTAACAATTTGTTAACATTTTGTCTGAAATATTTTTCAAAAAGTAGCTTTTATTTTTAACTCCTTGTATGCTGACGCAGGTGTTGCCGCAAAACCTGGACGAGATTGGCACAAAACAGGGTAGATTGGCGAAAGAGGGAGGAGGGTTATGCTCTGCAGTGGGCTGCATAAGCTGCCAATGATGATGATGATGATGTATGCTGACAAAGCCGGGCCTGGAGAACTTGTACCTCTTACTTATATACCAACTGTGTAAATAAATACAGGCTAAATAAAATGAATTTGTATTGAATTTGAATTTGAACTTTCTCAAACAAAGTATACAAATTGGATAAATTAAAACAAATTTCAAATGTGTGTGTTGCGATGGATGTCGTTCAGTGTGGCGGTCTATGGAGGAGGTCTTTGTTCAGCAGTGGGTCTTATCAGTCAGTCTTATCAGTCTTCAGGTACTGATGATGACGATGAATAAAACAAAATCAAGTACAACGAAATGTAGAAAAGTTACTACAATCTAAAACAAAAGTAACTTTAATAAAATTACCATAATTATAAAGATTTGATGTAAAATTCATTTATAAAAGTTTTTTTTGTAGATAAGTAAAAACGTAGTGTAATTTGATACTCATATATTTTTTGCCAATTTTTAATTTATAAAATATTTAATTACACATTCAAAATTAGCTTCCGCAACGTACGAACTTACCTTGTAAGTTTCTATTCTACGCAATGATTTATGATTGAACTTCGTTTTATGTAAGTTTGTGTAGTTATTCTTACAGTCAATCTGACTTAATTTGTAGAATAATCTTATTTTGATGGAATTATGTCAACTAGTTTTAGTTTTCGAAATTGACACTTTGAGTTATGATGTCTACGAATAAGACCCACACGAACCTAGCAAATCCCACACTAATTTATTTTTGTACACCTGTTATAACAACAAGCACCATATCAAAGAAACGCTTATTTAAACCATAATAGCATAGCTTTAAAAATACCCTAATGAATGGGATAAAAACCAACCCATCCGCAAGTCTTCATCTTAAGACCACAAACCATTGTTACTCTACACACCTTGTAATAAAGTCGAAATTAACTTGAAATTTTAGTCACAAGTTTGATCTCTATACTACAAGGTATTTAGTACCTATCTGCTTGAATAATAAGATCTAAGTTGGCGTGAAAATATACAGCAAGTTACGTAGAATAGTCTAAAGTAAAGGCTGTTCTTAGCTCTAACTGCAAATGATAAAGTCTAAATTGGCTTGTAGCTTGATGTATTATAAACAGGGTGACTATTAAGGGCCATTTTTACGGACGCTTTGCGCGGGGTGAAGCGTCACGGCAATTGGAAATTAATGAACTTTACAGTTAAACTGGATGTTGAGGAAGGGTAGTTTAGGGATGAGGACTCTGTAATATTTGATAAAAATTGTTTTCTGTTTGTTTCTGTTTTGTGTTACTATTGACATGTAGGACAAAATATAATATAATTTAATTTTGTGTTCTAATTGTAATTGAATTTCTTTTTATGTGGAATATGGAACTTTGTAGTCTGAATTAAATGATTTGAATTTGAATATACAGGTTGTTTGATTAGTCGACGAACACACAGATGCAGATTGCTTTTTAATAAATTATAAAATTTACAGGTCAAGAAATTATCAAATAAATTCATATTAGGTACGTACTAAGATTATGGTTACAAAATATAATTTATGTACTCCTTACTCGAGTAATAGGCTTTACTGAGTAGTAAACAGAGTTGAGAATCCAATACTCATCATTATTAGCCTCCGACTAGCCTTTTGACGAAATTTGTTCTTTGGCTGGGTGTTTCTATGTACTCTATGTATGTATTTACAAAAAAAGTATTTATGTATTCTATCAGTTGTCTGGCTCCCATAGTACAAGCTTAAAAATAAAAGCAAATAAATATTTGGGCGATTCACACCGCGGGTCAAATGGACACAGAATTTGAATAACTGTATTCGAAAGGCCTTATTAAATTAGAATTAAATCAGCGATTCGCACCGTGGTCCGAGCTACATGTGGTGTGATGCCGCAGTACCCAAAATAAATACGAAACAAATTTAAAAACAAGACATTGAAAACCATTCGTATTAAGCTTTATTATTAAGTTGCAAATTGCCTTATCATGGTTCTATTATTCGAGCTTTAAAAAAATAACACAAAGATTTATATATTTTTTATCCTTACACAAGGTAAAGCCACAGGACGTATCTAGTTTTAGTTAAAATGTGGTATTTGCTTAGTTGCATTCGTATGACACCCGAGAATAGCTTCGTTTTATCCAATAGCACCTGAATCATATCAAAAATAAAAATCAAACAAGTTTTATCCTTATCACTAAAGTGTCAAAGCTTAAATCACCAATGCTCTTTTTTCCTTCCAAACGATTTAAATAAAAATGAACCTTCAGTATAATGAATAGTGCTGTTATTCCGTTGTTGAATGTCATACTTAAGGGGAGGCTGATCGAGAGTTAATTTAGTTGTGGATTAACTCAGTTTGAGTGATTGATGTTTGGGGATGGATCGGATGCGCAGTGTTTAGTGTTTAGTGGCATTTGAAGGGACGATTTTCACGGCGATTTAGGTGGAACATACTATGGTTTTATCTATGGTTTTAGTGCGTTAAGGATATATTGTTTTGTGGTGGATTTGCTATGCTTCGCAGTCTTTAGTGTAACATTTTGATCGAGAGTTTTGGCGGGAACGTGAAGAAATCATGTCGCGTCATTTTATTATTTTCCGAAACTTGTGTTATTTCGAATGTTAATGTGTAAAAACAGTGAATTTTTACCCGTTAAGTGTTCGTGAACATGCACGAGTATTGGTGAATGGTATAATGTCGTGAAACGTGAATTTTCGTGTTGTTTCTAAACTCCATAGAAGGCTCTAGTAAATTTTCACCACTTTACTGGGCCATGACTTGGACTTGACCGTGACTTGCTTTGCTCGCCTTTGACTGTGACTTTGACTTATTTGACAATATTCACCAAAACTTGAAAAAAATATGAGTTTACTTGACACTGGCAAATGCATAAGACGTGCGACGCCATTAATCCTCTTAGGAGGAAAGAAAAAAAAAAAACATTTTGATCGTCTTAAGTTAGGGTAATGGTTAAACATCTGTAAAAAGTTGTGTTCCAATTCCTAAAAGCGTCACCAAAAATTTATTCATTAGTCAAAAATGTGTACAGCTTTGGCGTTAGGTTTTCAAACGTCACTTTTGTTTTCTGTGGTTATTTGAGAATTCGATAGACTACCCATGATTATGATCACTTACTACAGACTTTTTAGATTAATTTTACCTCATTGAGATTAAAAGTTTGAAGTGACCCAGCATCATTGTGTATTGTATATTTCTGGCATCGAAACAATTCGAAGACATTGGAAAATATCACTGTGTTTAAGGGAATTATATATTTAACTAGTAGTTCGCGGCGAACTGAGACCTCGCGGTCCTTATATCTTCAGAACCCCTGGACCGATTCAGCTCATATTTGAACTTAAAATTTTTATTGAAATGAACTACTTGCCTACAAAATTTCACGAAGATCGGATCAACGGTTCGCAAGTTATCGTCGGACAAATATACACACTAACATACAAACATACGTACAAAAGCCGATTTGTCCCAGTAAACTCTGAGACTTTCGCTTCGCTCGGTCAATAAAGCATTATGTTAGATTCGTCAATTTCACAAAATATCCAAGCTCTGTGATAGTCCTCACAAAGCGAGTTCTACCCATCTTTTTTTTTTTCAGGGTAATGACTTATCCTATTCGAGTGACTTATCCTTTTTTAATTGCCATTATACATGTTTCATTGTTTAGTTAATGAGGCGTTTTCCAAAAAAAAAAAGTAGTTCTAAAATACTTACTAGATGGCGTAACAGACCTATCGTTTTACCTGTCATTGTCATTTCTGTCGAAATATTTTATGTTTAGCCAGTGTCAACTATTGTAATATTTCAAATGAAGTCAAATACAAAGTTACGTTACTTGAAATTGTCTAAATACACATGTGGAGCCAAAAACACGAGAAAAAAAAAGGCACACGTACATTTTTTTGACTTTCATGTCTTGACAGTGACAGAAAAACTCAAGGTACATCTAACGCCATCTATTGGGTACTTTTATAAACAGGATTTCTTTTTTTTTGGAAAACGCTTCATTATACCAAGATTTATTCAGTAGTTTTGATATGAAGTATGTTAGTACCGAACATACCAATACTGGTTGACAAAAATATCCAGAGTTATCTTTCATGCTATTTTCAATAGGCTATCGGTACTACCTTTTAAGTCTTAGTACTTTTTCGTTCCTGAAAAAACTCGTGTTTTAGTACAGTTTTTATTTTTTTGTTTTACTTAGATCTTAGCCGCTAACAAACAAATTTCCAACCTAACTTTTATAGGTATTTTGAAATCTATAATGTCTATAACAAGCAAAGCCGGTGGATGCAAGTGGCCCGTTATCGGTCGGTGTGGCGCTCTAAGGGGGAGGCCCATGTTCAGCAGTGGACGTCTTATGGCTGATGATGGTGATGATGATGATGATGATGATGATGATGATGATGATGATGATGATTGCAAGCAACTTTGTCGGCCCATATTTCGAAAACGGTTCGTCTGATAAAAAAATGGTGTAGGAAACCTTAACTTCATTTTAAAAGACCTAAAAGATGATGATGGTGATGATGAATGTCTATAATGTGAACAACAATTTAAAACAACATTATTGGGATTTTGTTTTTATATTTACTTATCTAAAAAACTTATTTTAGTTTTGTTTTTCAACAAAATAAGAGTAGGTACCTACTTATAAATAGCTATACAATTTATTGTAGGTACCAAAGCAGAAACCATTTTTAAACAAACATCACATTAATATTTTAAATGCGAAAGTTTGTGTGTAAGTATTTAGCTAGGTAAGTATGTTAGTGTGTTTGTTCCCGTTCAACTCTGTAGCGGCTGAACGGATTTGAATGAAATTTGTTATGGACCCCTGGATTAACACATAGGCTACTTTTTATCACAGAAATAGTTAGGTTTCTGTAGAATAACGGGTGAAACCACGGAGCGCAGCTAGTAAATCATATTTTCTATTATTCAAATTGCCTCAACGATGCAAAAATCAGCCATTACAAATTAAAAACATGTTTCATTGTTACCTTCGACCCCAAAAAACTCGTCACAAACAAAACCACGCCAACTAATAGGCCTCATTATTAAAGACCGCTTCATAACCAGACCTCCGTCACAATGCCTCTATCACAAACAGTATATCATTACAGTTCAAGTCGTCCCTCCCCTTAAGTATCCCTAAACGTTATTATTAATTTTACCTCAACCACTCACAAGTGAAAATCGACTTAACTCAATAAAGGATAAGGCACAAATTGGTCCGCCAATTCTCTTTCTTAAGAGCCCTTTCGAAGTTACTTATTGGCTAAGTTGGTCCACGGCCTGCATCTAAGATGGCGTTTGATCTTCTCTCTTTCTTTCGTAAAAGTGTTGGTATCTTACATCTCTGTTGTTTTCTTGTGTAATAGAAAGAAGGCGAAATACTTTTTGCTCTTGTTTGTACAGGGGATCAGAGTGAGAGAGTGAATTAAAGTCAATTGCGTTTGTTGAGCAAATAGGTTCGGGCGATCGATGGAAGTGTTTTAAATTGAATTTTTTTCACCCTTGATCTTTACTTTGTTTTCTTTTTCAGCTTTTATTGGAAACGGCGGAATCGTTACATCTGAGTTACATAGTAACTATTCGTTTATCTATGGACTTTACTTCTTTAGGTAAAAAAGTAGTTTTATATAAATAATAATAATAAATAAATATTGGTGGACGTTTTTCACACAGCGCCATCTAGCCCCAAACTAAGCAAGCTTGTACTATGGGAACCAGATAACTGATAGAATACATAAATACTTTTTTTTCGTAAATACATACATAGAAACACCCAGACAAAGAACAAACATCCAAGTTCATCACACAAATGTTTGTCCTGGGTGGGAATCGAACCCACAACCTATAGATCAGAAGGCGGAAATCCACCCACTGAGCCACAAGTCTAGTGACTATTGTTATTAGTTGTTAATTGTTGACATAAAACAATATCCTACGTCCATCTTTGTGATATACAGTAAAAGAGACACAAAGTTATTTCCTATAGTTCGCTAGATGGCGTGTGATCAATTTTTGTGCTATTTTTATCGTTTTGTATGGACTGACAGTTGTAATGTAGAGAGTTGTGAATCACGCGACCGAAGTCTGTTCCTCGAGACGAAAATATTCATTTTCATAGCTAGAAGTTTTATTGGTCCTGATACGACTGCGGCTATATTCCTCTGAATTATAATATTACTTAGGATTATGATATTACAGAGACTGCTGAGTTTACGTGGAGCACACATTTTATATCTGCGTTTTGTAGTCTCTTGGCCTTGACACAAGTTTTTGTAATAATTTGACATGTGTCATGTGTCATTTATTGACATACTGGTATTCGGTTAGATAAGCAGTAGTAGTGTAGTAAGAAATAATAAAATTTCAAGGTTTTTACGTCGAAATTCCGGGTGGCATTGACCTACTATTGGCAACCATGGTGCTTACCATCAGGTGAGTGACTTGCTCGTCTCGTCAGTCAGATGCACAAATTTTCCAAGCCAGACAAAGAAACAGCGACTTATACTTAACAAAATTATAATGAACATTATAATATTAATAAAATTATAATTTTATTTTCTCAACTTTTTATAATTTATAATAAGCTATACAGGGTTATAAGGAAAGGTGCTGAGCAGAAAGGGCCTCATATCACTAAAGATTGTGAACAACTTTTACTATATGGGATCAACACTGATATCGAGAAAAAAATCAGCTGTTCCATACATTTTGTCGAGCACTTTTAATGAGTTTTATGAAAATGATTATAGCCATTTAGAGCCTATGTACTGATTAATTGTATTGTAACAGCCTCTATACAGCTGAATTTTATTTTATAATTAGTTTAAAGTAAATGACGAGATATGGTGAGATGCCCAACTCTTACTATTTCATATAATAAGTTGTTGTAATTCGACCTATTAATAAATGGTATTCTATTCTATTCTATTAACATTTTTCTATGGAATAGCTGTTTTTTTCTTTATTTAAGGGTTGGTTCCATAGTAAAAGTTGTTCATAATAATGAGTACCATGAGCTTTTTTCGGCTTAGCAGACCCTTTCCTTATAACCCTGTATTTAGAATGTGGATCTTTGTGTCGGAAAATAACATTAGGTAAGTATGTTATTTTTTTTTTTAAAGAAATCATCTGTGACTCAGAACCTATAAATTCGTCCGTTTTCAAACTGTTTCCTAGTTTTGTTGCTTTGACCACATCCCTAGGCCGTCTGTCCGATGTTCTTTTGTTTTCCTTTTTGACAAGCCCACTTGTTATTGGTTGTGACAAGTGAGGTGGACAGACGAAATGTGAGGTCTGACCAGTCTAGGAGTTTATTGGTCTGTGCATTGGATAGTCTATAGGTAGGAATTCGTAGGAGCTTAGAATAGATATCATGGTCTAGCATGTTAGCAATTTCTTTGCATGGTCATTTAAACAAACTTCTACTATATAATCACGTAATAATTTAAGGATTCAAACCAACTGCTTAATAATTAAATTACATGAACACATAAAAACCCAAAACCAACATCCATCTTCTCAAGCTCCAGCAAAAGTCAAAAGCCATACGTTACTGATTCCAAGCATTCCAGTATTGCTCAGACTGCAGGCTTTCTTGGTGTTGCAAACAAGTAGGAGCTGAGACGCTACGAGCAGGCGAGACGCCACCGGTCGGACAGCACTGGCATAGGTCACTCGCCCCACCAATATCCATGAGGGCTGTGTCCCTCAGGTCCTAGCCTCGTAATACCAATGAAGTATTACCTCGCTGCCGTTTTTTTTTTTTACCTTTTTAAGGAAAATTTACAGCCTTACTTAATAAGTAACAGTATAACTAGAAGAAAGCTGCGCCAGTTACAAGTTTCCGCCAATAGATACAATATAACAGAAAGAAAAAATATGTTTTGCATAGCAACAAGTAAAGCGTAGATACTCAAATAAAAATAAATTATTGCATTAGGTTCCAAAGAATTCTGATGAAAAAAGGGAGCGTATTAAGCGCACGCCTTCAAAAAATATATCTACTTTGTTATTTAACAAATACTTGTTCATAAATGAAGAGGTCATGTGAAGGAAGGTACTTTTTTTTTGTAATTTCCTACCTCTCCCCACTGGGTGAGGCAGAGGAACCCGGGATGATGGTCTATTAGGGCTTGCGATTTGCACGGGATCCACTAAGTTTTAGTATTTTCTGGGTAGGTAGTACAACACAACTTTATATCCTCCATGCTCCTGACAGCATAATATGAATATGGATCGAAACCTAAAAGGCAGTTGGCTAAATACGCTTTAATATTATCAATTTAGCTAACAGAGCGCCTGGATGACGCGACGCGTGACCAAAATGCTCTCGTTTATTTGGTTCAACGTATAAGCATTGCCATTCAGCGTGGTAATGCTGCCAGCATGCTGGGTACGCTGCCAACTGGTAGTGGGCTTGAACATTTGATAATTCAACTGTTATTTTTATATAGTAGGCTAAGTAGTTTCGGTAGTTGGAGTTTGTATGTATTTTGCTTAGTTAATAAAGGCACTTGCCCGTTAAAAATTTTAGCTACCAAATTAGTCGAGGATTTTTTTTATGTTAAGAATGGACGCAGAACGTCGAAATATAAGGTTCCTTTGACATTTCACATTTGAGCATCTTAGCTCGGGATTCTGAAACATTTGTTTACTTTGACAACAGATTAAGTCTATTGCTGCCTTTGTCATTTGCTTAGTGCCAGACAAAGGCAGCATTAGAATTAATCTGTTGTCAAAGTTACAGTGTCAGAATCCCGAGGTAAATTTACTTGATAAGTCAGGTATCTTAGACCTAACAAACGAAGTCAGCCGATCGGTAATTGAACGGAAGGGAAGCGCGATTCACATCTGATTTCCATGCCATTCCGATCTCATCCTGATACACCTTATTGATATCGGAAACAATTGCCGTTCGAAACATCCCATCTTCAACTATACCGTGAAAAACAACAAAAGACAGTGACCATTTAAAATCATCATCATCATTGGCAGCTTATATTCAGCCCACTGCAAAGCATAAGCCTCCTCTCTCTTTCGCCAATCTACCCTGTTTTGTGCCAATCTCGTCCAGGGACCCTATTCCTGTGTGCTCGAGATTATCTCGGTCACTCTCACTCCCATTAAATTCTTAATTAGAGAGACAGTGACCGAGATACGCGGCTATTCCAAAAGAGCTGAACTGATTTTCATCAAACAATCTGAAAATCACTACAATAAAACTAGCTTTCAAATTAAAAACCGCTTCTAAATTTATCCAACCATGTGGGAGAAAAACATTAACAGACAAAGAAAAACGCATATATATCTAACTATGGACTTCAAACACACAGGTATATCTTCTCCATGGAGAATTACGAAATATGTAAAAAATCTCTTTAACGTGCCTATTCTAATTATTATAATATTCTATAAATTTAAATTATTTATTTGTCCTTTAAAACGTATCCTGCCTTAGGCTACTTATTTATTTCTGTTATACTGGTCTGTTATACTGTTATATATTCTGTTATTTATTTCTGTTAAAAATAAAATTGATAAATCCTCCTAAGATTGTCGTTTTTCGAGGGAGACAACGAATACCTAATATAATTATACAGTGATATAATAATATAAATAATATAATAATAATAATATTGTAAAAATTGTAGCAAGTTGACGAGTTCATAATGGAAGCATTCTTAACTTTTTTATATTATGTAATTGTTAAGAACGCAACTGTATGACAATAAAGAATATTCATTCATTCATTCTGGCCACTGAAATCTAGATACGATAACACCAATGGTGAACGAAAAGATCCATTTGTACCTTATTGTCCACTGGTATAATTATGTAGTACATTTAAAAACACATATTTATTTATATAAGATAGTTATTAATATACGGTATAATATACTTTCTGCCATTTCGATCAAAACGTTTCGTTTTTTACAAAACAAAGGTAGTGGTGGAAATACCCACAGAAAAGCCAGACAGGATACCTAAAAACCTAAAAAATTAATACCAGAGCTCACACTCCAGTTCACTATTTCAGTTCTTGTTTACGTCGCTCTCAAATATAATTTCAGTGACGTATTACCAAAAAAAGCGAGCGACACGCTTTTTAAAAACTAAAAACTTTTTGAAACATATCTTTATAGAGCTACACGAACTATTAATTATTACAAAAGCCTTATATGTTTTTCACGGGTTTGACTCATGTGATACACCACCTAACCCCGAGAGACGATGTGCTGGTCCAACGTCGTAACTACTTAATTATTTTGCATAACTAACGCGTCTTTCAGATCTGGGTCCTGCGATGATTGGTAGGATCAGCCGCCGAGCGGCGCGAAAAATCAAAGAAAGACACGTCTTACATAAATACACACAATTGCACATAAACATTGAATTAGAGAGCGTCAAATAAAGACAAAAATTATCGGACATACCAGTTTAAATTAAGCCAACCACACCGCGAGCAGCTCTTTAAAATCCCTAATCCCAGCAGGCCGCGTGCGTTGGGACCAATTAGCCAACAATTTCGAACACGAAATGTTTAACCACTTTTATTTCACCCCAATAACACGTTAATTTCACCCTCCTCACTCCTTAAAGATAAGAAAATCGAAAAATTAAATTTGAATGCTTAAGTCTAATTTAAGCAAGATTAGATGGCCCTCGTTACCTTTGGCCTTTTCAATTTTCAGATACGAAATAACTGGGGAAAAAAGTTTATCGCATTTTTATAGTGTATCACATTATCACACTTACATTATAAACGCGAAAGTTTGTGTGTAAATGTGTAAGTATGTAAGTGTGTTTGTTCCCGTTCAACTCTGTAACGGCTGAACGGATTTGAATGAAATGGTACGGAGGTAGCTTACACCCTCGATTAACACATAGGAAAAATCCTTTTTCCCGGAAAAATATTGGGTTCGGTAGAATAGCGGATAAAACCGCGGGGCGCAGCTGGTATTTTATAAATTCAAGCAATATTGTGCAAACATTACTGTGTTCCGGATTAAGGACAATGTTTCAGGCGTAATTACTGGGCCTAAAGAGATTTAACGTCTAATGCCTCAGGGTGACAAGCGCAGTGCATTGCCGCGCATGATTTTGAACGGTTCAAGTTCTAAATTCTGGGTGGCACTGAACTGCAGTGCGTGGCGACTTGCACGACTCGTCGCCGAATAGATTTAAAAAAACCCTATTTGCATTCTAAAACAGAAAAACTTGCAATCTAAAAAATAATAATTATAATAATACTTATAAAAAAATAACAGACTTGAAACCCCATGTTTCTATATTTCAAAACGTTTATGTGATATAAGTTTTAAAGCTATACCAGAATTTAATTTGTAACATTATTCAATTATACAACAAATTGAAGCGCAAACTGTCAAAAAAAAAACTAACACATGTCACGCTAAAGTCAATTTAGTACTCGATTAACGCAAAAGACTCCGTACAATCGCAAAATAATTTAATTACAACCAATCCAATGTAACAAACAGCGGGATCGAATCATATTTAAATCAACAACCAATCACCAAAAGCGATTTGAATTCAGAATACTGAGTAGAAAAACAACAGAGATATATATAGCCTATTTGTGGGCTCACTTTTCTACATAAGCTTTTACATTTGAGTGTATTTTCAGTAACCTTCACAGATCATACACTTGAACAGTAACTCGTTGTTGCATAAGTTGCAAAAAAGTAGTAGTTAGAATATATTTACCTGGTTTGATAATTAGTTTGCCTGATGGTAGTTTGTATCTAAAAGATGTTCGGTAACTGCATCATATTTAATCTATACCTTTAAATGCCATAAAAGATCTGGAAATTATGTAGAAAGTTACAAGGCAGTTCGAAACTTGAAACCAAAAGATTTTTGCTCTCTGAAATCAGTTTCTCTGTTTGATTTCCTACTCGTGGTTCAAACCGCGCAAATCTGACAGATGTCATATTTGGGCGCCATTGTTAGTGTTTTGACGTTCGCTTTTTGAAAGGTGACAGTTGGCGCGGGCGGTTCGCGTTTTGTTTCGTTTTATTCAATCTTCGGCGAGTGAAAACATGACGTTTATTGGAACGAGTGCTTTCTCCCTAGTTTTTCTGTACGTAGACTGATAATCCTGTGGGGTACGTCTCTTTCTTTATTAGATCATGTTTCATTTAGTTTACGCTTTAGTTAGAGTTATTAGGGAATCAGTAAGCAGTCACTTTTTATCTGTTTCATATCTTGTTACAACTGCTCTGAATTTCATAATTAACGTTTAGCAATTGACCATAAACATATAAATAACGCTTCATGCGAATAGCTCTGAACTAGGATTCCCTGTACAAGGGATGCCATGGAAAACAGACATGGACAACTCACACCCAGACACAAGATATTAAAATTCAGGGGATCCTCCTGGTCCTAAGGTAGATCAACAGTACTTCTCCAGGATAGTCACAAATACTGTAAAAATATAGTACTAAATCCACAATGTAGCTAAAGTGTTGTACTATAGGTGCCATACTTTTTAACACGTTAAGTTCCAATACACAAAACTACACTAAAGCCTGCCAGTAATAAAATGAATAAAGGCATTGTTTCCTTAATTAGTTGAAACGAGAACGCCCGCTCTGAGCATAAAATGACTAATTCACGATCATTAATAAGTGTTTCCGACGCACGCGAACTAACTTTACTTTAAGTTTGTTGCTAGTGATGGGATAGTGCTAGAAACTTATCGATGTTTTTAACAAAAAAATATATGTATATAACGAAGACTTTTAAGTTATCGACTTATAAGTTAACCCCCGAATACTGAAACGTTTGTTAACTTTGACGACAGATTAAGTCTATTGCTGTCTTTGTCATTTGCTTAGTGCCAGACAAAGGCAGTATTAGAATTAATCTGTTGTCAAAGTTAACAATAGTTTCAGTATTTGGGGGTAAGAAAGGCAAATTAACAATTACTATTAAAGAAAAACATGTTTTTTTTATACTTTCTATTCGTGATACACTCAAAATAAAATTAGTAAAAAGATACCCATCATCTCTTCATTTATCTTCGCATACCCATTAAAAAGTTGAGGAGATTGTTTGATGAAAAAATAATAAAAAGAAGACGTAAAAACTGAAGGAAATCTAAACAATTTAAAATTAAAATCTATTTACAAAAACAAAAATAAAAATCAAGCTTTTAAATCTGGAGATCATGTTTCGTATCTACGCACTAAATCTTCACAAAAAAACTCCAGAAGCTTAATAAGTATCATGGTACCTAAATCTAAATTGAAAGAAATCTGTTTTCCTTAACATAAAACCTCGCAATTTGTCGCATCTAGAACGCACTTTAGTTATACAGATATAAATTGAACTAAATTTGACATCGCTAAAATTGTTGCCATATTTTACCTACATTACATTACACTATCACCCAGATGACGTCTACTGCTGAACATAGGCCTTCCCCTTAGAGCGCCACACCGATCGACAATGTGCCACTTGCATCCACCGGTTGCCCACGACTTTCACAATGTAGTCGGTCCATCTAGTGGGAGGCCTGCCTACGCTTCATCTTCCGGTTCGTCGTCTCCACTCAAGAACCTTTCTTCCCCGTCGGTTTTCGGTTCTTCGGGTGATATGGCCTGCCCATTGCCACTTCAGCTTGCAAACTCTGAGAGCTATATCGATGACTTTGCGTACATAGAAATGAAAAAAGACACAGATGATTTTAGTTCTGTCAGATTGGTTTATTTTAGCGTATTCCTTTATTTTTTTAGGATCTCAATCTCTTCCCATCTCTAGTCTTAAATCCGCCCTATCAGCAATAAAAATTAAATAAACGATCGCGTCGGCCCGTTACGAGCTCAAATTGTTTGTTCCACGATACTTACGGTTTGTCACGACTCTGTCAAATCAAATCAAAGACTGTTTGTTTTTCTAATAAATAGCACTACAGAACTTCTTTAAGCCAAGTAATATAGTACCCAGTGTACTGGATTTTCATCTCAGTCGTCTTTGGTAAAAATGTTAACCAAATATCTTAATGGGAGGCATAGCCTAAAAGTTCTTTATTTAATGAATACAATGTCACCCATCGGCAAGTGACTGGGCTTATAGTACTCATCATTATGAACAACTTTTACTATGGCAGCAACCCTGAAATCGAGAAAAAAAAATCTTCTGTTCCATACATTTTGTCGAGTGTCATTGACATTTTTCTATGGAACAGCAGATTTTTTTTCTCGATTTCAGGGTCAGTGTGGAGGGGCGACATTGTATAGTAGACACTATAATGCTTCATGGGGACGCTGCTGCCTGTCCTCTGGTGGTTCTGGTCTCAGTTATAGAACATACTCAAGAACTGCATAGACTAGACTTTTATCCACTCAAAAAACGTTAACACACGAACTTGTACAAAAAGTTTTTGCATTTCCACATACATTTCTATATTTTATTCCCTTAATATTCGTTCGATAAGCTTGGATTATGGACTGGAGCGATACATTTGTTAAGTGAACGTGTCGTGCCGCGCACGTCGTTGGCACCGACCGACACCATACTTCATACGTCGTTGTCTGTAGGGTTGGCAGAGGTTACCTTCTATAGATAACTATGCGAGGTCTTCTTTTTGACCAATGTGCACCAAAGTTGAAGAAAACAACTCGCGGAAACTGATACAAAACGATTGGCTATCTCAAGTTTAAGTCTACTCGCGCCTGGCAATGAAAGAATGAGAGTAATTTTTTACTCGACTGCCCAAGAAAGATGGTAATGTTTTAGGGTGTATGTAAGTATGTGTGTGTGTAAGTATATGAGTATGTTTGTGTGTTCCTATGTTTCGTCCTGTAGCTTAAACAGCTGAACCGATTTCGACGAATGAGATGTCGTTGGATTCCTCTATACGTCCGGAATGACAAAGGCTACAATTTGCAGTCGGGTATTTTATTTTTCTTTTATTTGTGTGCTCTCTTCTCTTTTATGTGCATTTTGAAAAAGGCGTGGTGTGATACCATCGTCCGACATAATACGATCAGTGTTAAACAAAAATAAAAATTAACAACTTTGCCAGTGAAAAACTAAATTAAAGTACTTTAGCCTACACTAAACTTTCCTTACAAAATAAAGATATAACCCATAAAAGAAGATTCGAATAATTATTCTGTGCTCAAACAATGAATTATAAATAAAAAAATATATAATAATTATTATATTTTTGCCTCTATCAAAATCCATTATTAATAGCACACCCCGTCCCTTACCTAATATATACAAATCCTCTCCATGCTAAGGTTGCCTGGAAGAGATCGCTTTAAGCGGTAAAGCCGCCAGTTGTTACACTAGTTTTAAGTTGTTTTTTTGTGTTATGTATGGTATGTCATTTATGGAGTGAACAATAAAAAGTTATCTATATATCTATCAATGTTGGATGTTGAAGCAAGCACCAAAGAGTTCCTTTGATTGTTTAAATAGCTTTGTTCCTTAAATTTTCACCTTATAAATAAAAAGCCTGACAACCATATTCTCAAAGTTAAGCAATAAACAACGGTCGGAGTCGATGTCTGTTCTGCTCCTGCCACAGTGGCGCCACAGTAGAACAACTTGTCGTGTTTACTTCTAATACTTTTATTGTATAGTTTAACTTTGCCCTTTGTGATGTGGTTCGGGTTGAGACGTGTTAAACTGGTGTAAAATTAACTTTTATCAAAAACCTTTGTAAATGTTACTTAAACTTCTGCTGAATTTTATCTGTGTTTTATGACTGCCTGTCCGAGTATTTTTTAGTAGAAAATTCTGCATATATAGATAGAATTTTCTACCTCGTATATACGAAGAAGCGCTCTCCGCATTATCTTAAGGCCTCGCTACGTGGCCTGACCTGACATCGTTTGAAAGAAATGGCTATATATAAGTTTCAGGGAGAGCAAAAGGGAGAAGCTTAATAGTTTGTTTCTTTTGCTCCCGTGAAATTCAAATCTAGCCGTCCCTTCCACACGATGTCAGGTCAGGCCATAGACACCCTAAATGTATAAAGAAAAATACATAAATATCAATTGATACATTTATCATCCAAATATTTGAGCAGCGGGCTTATCCTCTAACTTTGAAACGTTCGTGATTCTGATTGCGAGAGCATGCCATCTCGCTTGTACCAAGTTAGTCGCACTATGCACGGTCCCGCTCGCGCAACTCTCGCTATCGCTTTCAGAGTTACGGGATAAGCCCAAAGGTTTCAAGAATACTACCGTATTGTCAAAAACAGTTTACAGTTTTAGAAATAATTTTTCACTCAAAATGGCTATCTAATGGAGTTCCCAGGGAACTACCAGAAAAAAAAAATAGTTTAGTGTAATGCTAATTAGGAAGATTCTTTTAATACAATAGCAAATTTTTGGTAATTTAATATAAAATAAGTATAATATTGTCGTCAATTCTGTTGTGGCTTTTTCTAAACTAAATTAGAAAAATCTAAAATTATTGCCAACTTTGTCTCATGCATTGTAATGAAAAGAAATAAATAATTTTAGTCCTGTCAGTCGTTTAGTGAGTGAACAGAATCGACACCATTGAATAAACAAAGTTTTACTTAACAGTTTGGGTAAGATAATACTATTTTACCAAATTATATTTCCGATATTTCGGAGTTCATAATATTTTATGTAAATCGGATAAGTATCAAAAATCCGATAATTTGATATTTATTATGAGTACCAATTTTAATTTTAATTTATTTTTTAATTCGGTTTTACGTGCCCTACCTTATTTAAGTTTACGAGCCCTATCTTATTTTAAGAGTAAATACATAACCACCTACCAATATTTCCAAAACACTCAACTCAAGTATCAGTCAAGTTTACATCTAGTCTTTTAAAATCAACACTACACCGTAGACAAGTCATAAACGAGTCATGAAGTCGAAGCCATCGACGGCGCCCGCATATCGTCCCGCTTGTTCACTATTAAACAAATTTAATACTTTTGACAGGTATGCCATCAAACTTTGCATGGCACTATCTTCTGTCGCATGTGCCGACCAACGTTGATTCGATATTGCCATAGAACTATTTTACTGAATTCCGCGGAACCGAACATTTATATAAAGCCCTTTTCTTGGAATCAAAGCACAGACCAAGTCGCACATGATAGAGACGTGAAATTTGAACCTAATACTCCAAATGGTTTAGGTTTATAATAAGTTTGTTTTGAAATAAAATATTTGACCGAGCGAAGCGAAGGTCTCAGAGTTTACTGGGACAAATCGGCATTTGTATGTTTGTATGTTTGTGTGTATATTTGTCCGATGATAACTTGCGAACCGTTGATCCGATCTTCATGAAATTTTGTAGGCAAGTATTTCATTTCAATACAATTTTTAAGTTCGAATATGAGCTTAATCGATCGAGCGGTTGTGAAGATATAGGTCGCGAGGTCTCAGTTCGCCGCGAACTACTTGTTTTCATACTAAGCCAATGAAACTCGGTTTGTGTACTCATGCAGTATAAAAAATAAACAAAGGCATATCTCAGGATTTTTCGAAAAACAACCCATAAGAGATGAAATGGGGTGTGCGTTGATTCCTAGAAAAAGGTTTGTTCTTATATATATGTATATATATTTATTTATTTATGTATATTAAGTAAAAGGCTACAAAACACCAATTACATTAATTAATTAAAGGAATAATTCAATTTATAGTTGATTAGATTCAAGTCAAAGTTCAATTCAAGTCAACTTATACATAAACATTAGACACAGTCAGAAAAATAAAAAAAAGCATCTAAAGTGCATTCAAAATATAAAAATGTACATAATAATAAAAATCCAATCATCCGTCCCTTTTGCAATAATTCAAGCACACTGACATTATATTCGACCACCCATCTTCAAACAAATCACTGTCAAGATTGGCAGCCAAGAGAGCGTTGAACGCGGCTAGTGTACGCGGGATGGGTGAAAAAGATATAAATTACTAGCTGTTACCCGTGACTTCGTTCACGTGGACCTACAAAACCAACTAGCCTATGTTTCGTCTACGACCCTTAAGCGACATCTACGGAAAAATTCATCTTGATCCGTTCAGCCGTTTACCCGAGATAACGCGACAAACACAGATAATAGACAGAGACTGTCACTAGAAAGAGAGACAGAGAGACAGAATTACATTAATTTATAATACTCGTTAGGATTAGTATTACGACGTGCCGATAAGAGAGGACCTCGAGTGCCAAGCGTCTCTCTCATGATGTATAATTTTGACGACGGTTCTAGTCTGAGACAAGATTAACCCCACGTCTCGCTAGAAATCGAAGAGAGCACGCGAATGCCGTATATCCCTGCCTTTGCCCCTTGGAATATATCATTTGACACTGCTGTTTGACACCACATATCTATTCAAATAAAGGTAACCTCTATCGCAATGACTATAAAAGTTATTTTGTCTACACTTGGATGTATAGTATTTGATTGAGTTCGTGTTTCATAGTAACGTATATTACCAACTTTATGTTTGTCCTTCACGAACGCTTAGTACAGATTTATGGTGTAAACGAAACTCTTTTATGGGTTTTGGTATTGGCTTGGTTGGTTTTAGTATGATTTGGTAATGGGATAATAAGTTCCTTATTAATTGTTGACCCCTATTCCTGGCTTAGTTGGTAGCGCATCTGCCTTATGAGCAAGAGATCCTGGTTTCGATTCCCAGCCGGGCAGATGCTTACTATATCAGCCTTTAAACATCCCACTGCTGGGATATCAGCCTATATACCCTCGAAGGGTGATTAGGCATTATCCACCACGCTGGCCCAGTGCGGCTTGGCGGATTCACATACGCCATCGAATTTCTTCTCCGGAAATATGCAGGTTTCTTCACGCTGTTTTCCTTCACCAGAAAGCCAGTCACCTATATCCGTACGTAAGTTCCAAAGAACTCATTGGTACGGGCCCGCCCGGTTTCGAATCCACGACGCCACGAATGTGAGGCACGCGTGCTTGTACTGAGCTACCACTGACCTAGTATGGCTGTCGTACGTATTACTTACTTATTTCAGTTTTTTTTTCATAATTATCTGGCGTTAGCTGTCCACGCCTTTGTGTGTGTTCAATGGCATCCACTACACGGGGAATTAATATGGGACAACATCTGAAATCACGAAGAAAAATCAGCAGTTTCATTTCGAAGAGGTTGAATGGCATTTCTCTATGGAACAGTTTCTTATTTAGTGATTGCTGTGTTGGTCCCATACTGAAAGTTGTTTATAATGAGGAAGAACGGGACTTAAAATTACATAGTAATAATAAACAAAATAAACTAATCTAAAAGACCGCTACCAGTGGGAGTTGTTCCCAAAATGCTGACCCCATTACCTCGTTGTATTGCTGTGCTCAACCTTTGGGCGAAATAGAGGCCAGCATTTTGGTCACGTGTTGCTTCGACCAGACGAGAAGAGAGATCTTTAAATAATAAGGAAGAACTACAATGATATCATAGAACATGTCCATTGCCAAACGAACACAGTTTAAGCCATTGTGTTTCTTCATTTCTAAATTTGGCTTCATTCTGTTCCAGGTCTGGTTCCAAAACCGTAGAGCGAAATGGCGTCGCCAAGAAAAAATGGAAGCGGCTCGATTAGGGCTCTCGGAGTATGGGTGTGGAGGTGGCGGCATACCTCGACTCAGCGGGCTCGGGTTACCAGTTGACCCTTGGCTCGCACCGCCGCTGTTGACCGCTTTACCTGGTAAGCATTATTTACCTGTCGAGCTAAATAGAGTCACTTAAAACTTTGGGTACAAGCTTCGTTTCGCCGCGCGTACCTGCATGGTAACTTTGGTTTTAATAGTTATATTCGATGAGCATAACGACATTTACCTATTGAGCAACATTGCGTCGTCATTTCATCTGACTTCTGACCAATACCGTTGCTGCAAAACATATATTTCACTAGCGAATCCGATTTTAGAATCTGATCACAGGTATGTGAACGCGAAGCCACTTTTGTTTTGCAGATTTAACTTACCCATATTATTTGCTTTGCCGGTATGTTATGCTCATTAGGAGAATGCTCATCAAACTAACAAGTTAATTAAAAACTTATACCTTTTTTTCCACAGGGTTCTTAAGCCACCCTCCCTCTGGCTACCCTTCTTACCTAACGCCACCAGCCCCCGCGCCTGCGCCCCCTGCGCCTCCAGACCCGCGGTCTACATCCATCGCCGCGCTCCGGATGAAGGCGAAGGAACATGTCGAGAGCCTTTCCAAGGGCCTGCAGATGGTTTAGGGAGTAGATATAGAAGTACTTTAGTTACACTAGGAAGATTCTTGAGAGCTGCATTTTTAGGGTCTTGTCTAAGAATTTTGGAGCAACTCAGCACAAGTACACAGCTTTGAAAATTATGGGAGCATAAACCCTAATACAAACTACGTACACTGTTCATGTGATGTCCCATTTAATTTGAAGATTGAAGAATGAAAAAAAAAAAGATTTTTCCGGTTGAAATTTTAATTAAATTCTAATTATTTAAGAACAATTGTAATGACAAAATGCTTGTTAATTTTTTTCAGTTAGTGATTCTTTTTTTTTCTTAAGCAGATGTTGAGCTAGCTCTGGTTAGGAACGCAGCTTAAGTTTTTTTTAAATTAAATGTGTGGTAAACAAGAAAATGACCCGCCTGATGGTAAGCGTAAATAACTATGCTATATATAATTATTTGCTAGCCGAGCGTGGTGTTGACTCCCATAAAACACTTGATTTTTTATTGTGAAGTGGCGATAAAGTCTTTAATTAGCTTCTAACTACCATCTAATTTTGAACCCCTTACACTAAATTAATTCTTAGTTTTTTTGGCTTATTTCATTATTACTACTTTCACATAACCAAGCGCAAGCCAATAAATCAAATATATTTTTTTATGGGTTTGTATAACAAGACGTGAAAGTTGCTCAGTTGCCCATAACAGTTCAGAGCCATCCAAAACTTCCAAATGTTGAACTTTAACAGTTCAAAACCCTGCGCGGCAATACACTCTGAGATAATAGAAGTTAAATCTCTTTATACCCAGTTATTTCGCTGAAAATATTGCCCTTCAATCCGAAATGCAATAATGTTTGCACACTACTAAAAATAGTTATTAAGGTGTAACGTATTATGTATACTGTATAGCTTAAGTAGTATTTATTCGAGTCGACATGTTAAAGATAGTGTATCAAAGCAATAAGTAAATGTAAATACATTTAATTAAGTTTTTACATTTAAGGTAATAAAGTATGTACTTATAACGATAGATATACGTTCTATATTTATTTGTATTCTTGTAATCGAAAACTCATTTTCTGTTTATTTATTTACTTGTGATGTTAAGGCCGCTTTCACTCCGCTCTCGCTCGCTAGTACATTCGAAATTTTAGACATATTAGACATTTTAGACATTGAGTGAGTGTGAATTTAAAGTTAAAACACTAGTTATATTTGTTTATCGCAACATAGGATTATTGTTTTATAACCTCAACTTTGAACCACAAGATCGAAACCATGAACCCGCATCAGATTTGAAGACATTAAAAAAAAATGCTACCATGTAAAGAAAAAAAAATGTGAAGGCGAGTTTTTTTTTTTATAGAACTATTTTTTTTTTTATACAAGCGTTTGACCATAATCTCACCTGATGGAAAGCGATGATGTGGCCGAAGATGTAGCACGCTTGCCTAGGAGATACCTATTCAATTTTTTCTTAAACAGCCCCGGATTGTATCTGTTCGGAAAGACAGACGCAGGTAATGAGTTCCACACCTCATGCATGCATGTAAAGGGGCAGAACCGAAAATAATGTTGTGTTTAAGGCCTATATCCAGCACTTTATCGATAAGGGCGAAAATGGTGATGATAATAAATGTAAGTGCTAGCAAACACAATTTGAAGTTTCAGTTTTTTTTTAATACAATGTTGCTCTACGGACTCCGGGGTCCGTAACTGTTATCAAATTTTACAATTTTTATCAACTAAAACTGAATATAAAAACTAAAGGTTTTACCTACGAATCATACTATCACAGAGCTAAGTGCTTAACTTAGTTCCCGTTTTTTTATGTCATCAATAATGTGAAAATGAGCGAGCGAGATAATGAATTGCATTGTTCAAACGGTGCTCTCACACAGCAAGTTAAATACATATAAAAAAAAAATATACTTTGGATACAGAGATGGTTACACACAATTAAATCCGCTGACTCCGTAAAAAAACTGTGTTTCGGGAACTAGTGGTTTGTCCCATTGTTCATAAACTGTGGTACCCAAGACAACAACACAAAAAAAAGTCAAAAATAATAGATAGCAAATACTCGTTCACACATACATAACATAAACATTACAGTTTTTTTTATCCGTAATACAATCTAAACTTAAATAAAAGAGTTAAAATTACAACCAAAATTATTATAAATTAATTACAGATAAAAAACAGAGCTCAGGTCAGTATCCGCGGGCAGGGTACCTAAAAGGCTGGTGACGTTACCTCGTTGAATAGCAATGCTAATTCTCTGGCCGAGGTAATAACCAGCCCTGCGGTCGTTTGTTCTTTCTATCAGCCGCTTAGAAAGATCTTTAAAGAGTATCCATGCGCTTGGACTCTAAAGACCCAGTAGCCATGCGCTTGGACTCTAAAGACCCAGTAGCCATGCGCTTGGACTCTAAAGACCCAGCAGCCATGCGCTTGGACTCTAAAGACCCAGTAGCCATGCGCTTGGACTCTAAAGACCCAGTAGCCATGCGCTTGGACCCCATGCACCCGATGTTTCTACCCCAAAAGGCAGAAAAATGTACCCAGTGATTTAGGGATGTGTTTTTTTAAATCATTTAATATATTTTGAATACCATTGCCAATATTTTAAAGCAATATTTATGTTGAAAAAGTGCGAACGAGATAGCGAATCAGGGGAACCGGTTCTTAAATTGCTGTCACTATAATAAGGTCCCCTTAATCTTAGAAACCACAAAACGGTCGCTGTTGTAAGGCAGTATGGTACATTACTTTTAACCCCTTTCAATATCTCCAAGAAAGGTCCCAGGTTGCTCACTGGTTAAAGTGGCAAGTAACTGTAGTACTAGTTTCAAAATGTCGAAGTAGCGCTAACCATTACACAAACTGAACAAAAAACAACAGTAGCTTGGGGCTTTTACTCACCAATGAACACTATAGGAAAGTAGGTCATCAATTTTACGAAGAAAACTGACGTGGTCTTGACACATTTTGTTTTAATAAAACGGGAATGCTCACGTTAAATTAAGCCGGTTATTCCGACTATAGTTTCGATCACATTCGGTGACCTTTATCAAGGAATGCTATGAGCGTGTCAAGCGCGCGACCTCATCTTGCCTAGCTTTAACGTGAGTATTCCCGTTTTATTAAAACAAAAATGTAGCAAATCAATACTTTGAGATGTGGAAAGAAGCCTTTTTTTACAAGCTTTTATTCAACCTGCAATGTTTGTATGTATGTATGTATGTATGTTAAAGTCAAATTTGCAAATCAATTGCAGACCAGTGGACTTATCCCGTAACTCTGAAAGCGATAGGGAGAGTTGCGCGAGCGGGACCGCGCATAGTGCGACTAAGTTGGTACGAGCAAGATGGCATGCTCTCACGAACGTTTCAAAGTTAGAGGATAAGCCCGCTGCTCAAATATTTGGATGATAAATGTATCAATTGATATTTATGTATTTTTCTTTATACATTAATAGAATGCTGAGAGCGCTTCTTCGTAAATAAGAGATAGAAAATTCTATCTATCGGAACTTGACAGACATGCAAAATTTCAACTCAAACAATGGGAACAGGGACCTCCCTGTTCCCATTCATTCATTTGAGTTGAAATTTTGCATGTCTGTCAAGTTCTGATGTCAATACAATATTATGAGAGCGTGGTCATCTGATGACGGAGACGGACGGTGGAAAACGGAACTTCTCAGTAACTAAGTGGTGGATTGCTGGATTTGATAAGCTTGTAGTACCAATAACGGATTTTATTAAATCTCGTTTGGATTATTTTTTTCCACAAAAACTTGTTTAGTCATAGAATAATAATGAAATTAAATGAAATTTTTAATTTTAAGTAACATTCCTTTTAAAAGTTAAGATAAATTAGTAGTGTTTTTTATTCCCAGTGCTCTGTGATGTAAATAATATTTAAAAAAATTATGAAATTGTAAAAATTGTGTGTAGTAGAAAGCGTAGTAATTAAATAAAAGATTATCAAGTACTTATACATAATGAGAGATTAATAAATGTGTTCTTTCCTATAATTTGTTTTATTTCGACTTCGATAGCTTGCTATCGCTCTGCTCCCCGTTGGTTTTTTTTATGAAATTAGGGTTTCGAGGAAAACCGTTATCAGTTATCAGTTCGGAGGAATGTAGCCGCAGTAGTACCAGAACCAATAAAACTTCGAGGTATAAAAACGAATACGTTCGTCTCAAGGAAACAATTTCGCTTGCGCGATTCAGAACTCCCTACATTGCAACTGTCAGATACAAAACGTCAAAAAATGCACGAAATCGAATCAATGCCATCTAGCGAACTATGTGAAGTAACTCTGTCTATCTGTCTGGGTATTTGTCGAGTTATCACGGCTAAACGGCTGAACGGAACGACCAGAACTTTTGCATAGATATAGATGGCTAGGAGACGGACATAGGCTACTTTTATTTTTATTGGTCCACGCGAACGAAGTCTCAGGCAACAGTTAGTAAGTTAGGTAAGTTTCCGAGGAGAAAGATAAGGACCGCACGCGACTCGCGCGTGATGTCGCGCCGAAACTTCGCCCTCGTGTGAAGTCCAATCGCAAAACAACAAAAAGTAGCATTTTTCAGCGCTTTGTTCGAAGTGACGAGATTACTTAATCAGGTGCTAAAAATACTGCAGATAGAAAATAAAATTAAAATTACGTTTAACCAAATATAATTACGAAAATCTGTCTTAGTTAGAAAATAAAAAATCGCAAAATGACTCCCTGAAAAACCCTTCTGAAATCAAATGCTCTGAATTTTCAGCAGTAACTACAAATTTTCTTTTACAAATTAAATATCCAGGCTAGTGGTTTATACGGCGAACCAGGTAGTTTTTTTATTTGATTTGTATATTTCCGATAATCGGCAAAAAAGCAATGAAAAACTACAATTTCCCGTTTTCTCATCAAGTATGATATGCGATTTTCAACTTTAAGCCTTAGAACTTTCAGCGGGACAATAGTCATGTCAAATCACGATCAGTCCTCGCCTTGCGCCTATATATTATGAAACTAATATTATAAATGCGAAAGTTTGTTTGAAGTGTGTAAGTAGGTAATTAGCTACGTAAGTGTGTTTGTTCCCGTTGAACGGCTGAACGGGTTTGACTGTAATTTGGTATGGAGATAGATTACACCTTGGATTAACACATAGGGTTCGGGAAAATATATATTCGGTTTCTGTAGAATAGCGGGTGAAACCGCGGCCCGCAGCTAGTATGCTAACACTTGAAATGTAATATATATATTTTTTTTGGTGTTCTCCAAACATTGGATAATAATTATTTTAGTATGTAGCCTTCATTCTAGAATAACAAAAAAGCTACTTTTAATTCCGCAAAAAATAATATTTTTTTATGTTTGATTGGCTGGGCGTTTGACCTCAACTCATCTGATGCTAAGAGACAGTGTGAACTAGTATAATACAAAAATGGTTCTCTTTCGCTTACCTCTGGTTATTACACCGGTACAACACACAAACATACACACCATACATACATTACAACACATTACATTTACATACACATTACACACATACACATGCATACACAACATTACATTTACATTTACTACAAACTACTACTGCTATCTCAAAAGTCATAACTTAGCTAACTTTGACTTACCTATGCTAAGTTTGTTCCCTGACTTGGGATTAATGGTGACAATTAATAACTCCTTTTGATATAAAAAAAAAAAAACTATTTTAAATTCAAAATTCCGCAACGGGCGCGTGAAGCAATTGGGCAGCTCAAAATTAATTAACTAATTAACTGGGACTAGTAATGGTCGGCTTGAGTAGTGGCCAGTCATATACGGTCTAATTGGCGAGCTTATGCTATTTTGAGCGTAATGTTTTGTAAGTGGAAAAAAGTAGGAGCTGTCAACCGATTATATGGTTTGTGTATATCCTAAATGTACACAGATTGGTTATTTTAGACACAGTTTGAAAATGAACTTCCGCAAACTTACGGCTAAATCAATCAACTAAAAAATATTTTACTTACGGAACAGAGGGTAAAACCTTCACTAGGTTGACAAAAAATACACCAAACAAAATAGACCTGCCTAGTGCCTAGTTCATAAATCTGATGTAATGTTTAACAATATTACAGAGTTCATTTGCATACTGGAGCGTTTAGTTTAAACGAATCAGCGCTAATTAATGCGTCGCTTAATGGACACAGTTATAATAAATTTAGGTGAGGAGTTGCTGGGAGTTTTGGTCACGAGTGCAATAACAGTAATTTAAGAAGTTAAGATATTCCACCCGCTATTCTACAGGAACGGTAAAATTATTTAGGATAAAAAGTAGCCTACGTGTTATTCCAGGGATTAAGCTAACTCCATACCAAATTTCATCTAAATCCATTCCGCCCTTAAAGAGTTGAACGGGAACAAACACACTTATATACTTACCTACTTACATACCTACACACTTAAGTACACACAAACTTTCGCATTTATAAAATTAGTATGATTAGCATAATTTTATTTTTTAGTCAATTTCAATGGATAAGCTAAGTTTAATTATCATCATCAAAACCAGCTTATTCAGCTCAACTTTTCAGAACATCATCCTCATCATCATCAGCTATAAGACGTCCACTGCTGAACATAGGCCTCCCTCTTAGAGCGCCACACCGACCGACAACGTGCCACTTTCATCCAGAGGTTGCTCGTGACTTTCACAATTTCGTCGGTCCACCTTGTCCCTGCCTACGCACCGTCTTCCGGTCAACTTTTCAGAACAAATTCTCAGAATTCTCATTGTTGTGTTTCTGTTATTATATCCATAGTATACATACATGGTACTTTTTAATCGGCGAGGGAGCGGTTGTGAGGGTGTTGTATAATGTATACAAGATAACGAACAACTTTTGATCTACATTTGAAAATTCACGGGAAAAACAGCTGTTACATTTTGCATTATAGATAGATAGATAGATAAATAAACTCTTTATTGTTCACACCTGATCGTACATAGCTAGGACAGAAACATCTTAAATAATTAAAATGGTCGTAATGTTTCGCAATATATTGTCTTATCTTGATAAAAATATATATTATTATAAAGTATGAATTATAATATATATTTTTATTTTTTGTTGTTTTTCCTTTTTATAATGTTTTATTCTATATATCTAGTAATTTCACTCGTTCTTAATAAGTAGTAGAAATTTTAATTTTCCATTTGTAATAATTTCCACCCCCATCTCCCAAACTAGGAAGGCGGGTCAAACAACAGATTAGCGCTAACCAGATGTAAACATTTACTTAAACACGAGAGCCGCGCATTAGCGCGAGTACAGTTATTAAATCAAGGATATTAACGGAGTTACGACTAACGTCGGGACACTCGTTAACTTCCTTGATGGGGATATTCGTCAGTGTAGTGGATATTTAAGAATGTATGAATAAAGCTGATAAATATTAAAGACCACAAAGGGTAAGAAAGCAGGCTTTAAATTACATAATTTTACATTACATTATCAGCCAGAAGACGTCCACTGCTGAACATAGGCCTCCCCCTTAGACCGCCACACCGACCGACAATGTGCCACTTGCATCCACCGGTTGCCCGCGACTTTCACAATGTCGTCGGTCCACCTAGTGGGAGGCCTGTCTACGCTTCGTCTTCCGGTTCGTGGTCGCCACTCAGGAACCTTTCTTCCCCATCGGTTATCGGTTCTTCGAGTGATATGGCCTGCCCATTGCCACTTCAGCTTGCAAACTCTGATAGCTATATCGGTGACATTGGTTCTTCGGCGAATATCCTCGGTTCGGATCTTATCGCGCAAAGAAACTCCGAGCATAGCTCTCTCCATTGCCCGCTGTGTGATTGGCTGTGTAATTTTATTCAGGCTTATTTGTAACTGTAATGTGGCAAGATTTGGTGAAGTTGATTAAGATTGGTGGTTCCATCTATCGGTGAGTAGCGTTAGTAAGTCACGTTTATCGCATGCAATATTTTTTAGGACTATTAATTTTCTCTTACTTACGATGATCCAATAAAGTAAAACAAATAATATTCAATACTTAGACTTGTTTAGGGAAGCGCGAGATGTTTTTTTAAAAACACGAAAATAATTAATTATTAATTATTTAATGAAATAAATGTGTTTCTTAAACAATAGCCAACTACTGAATGTTAAAACTAAGTCTTAATTCTACTGGGTGCCCGGAGAAGGAATGCACCGCCTCAGCATTATGCCAGGTGCGGCGATCGGATGATAGCGCGTGGGCGCTTCTAGCGAGAGGCGCTTAGGGGACAACAAACATAGCGTGTCCTGCGTGTCCGTCTGGTGCTGGTGGGGTAACTACTTACATTCAGCCGTATGCCTTGTTAGATTTTAATTTGACACTAGTCTAGTTTAAACCATAGGTTTGGGCAATTAAATTCCTCGTAGTCCCACTACTTTGACACAGTGAGGTCCTTCACTGTGTCAAAGTAGTGATCACGAAAAATAATGCACGATAAATAAAATATTTTTTATTTAATAAGTATACTCATATTTATTATTTGTATCAGCCTTTTTTTAAATATCCCACTGCTGGGATATCGGCCTGTCCTCGGAGAGTGATTAGGTCGAACCACCACGCTGGCCCAGTGCGGTTTGGTGGATATTTATCTACAATTATTATTTATTTATTAGATAATCATCATACAAATGTGTGTTTGTTAGTTTGTTTGTTCCTCCTTCACGCAGCAACAGAGCAAACGGATCGAACGAATTTTTGCATGGATATAGTTTAAGGGTCTGAGATAGGCTACTGTTTATCCCGGGAAAATGTACGGTTCCTGAGAAATTTTTTAAGCGGAAACCACGGGGCGCAGCTAGTATATATTCTAATCCTAACTAATATTATAACTTCTAAAGTAACTCTGTCTCTCTATCTCTATATCTGGGTGTTTGTCGCATTATAATGGCTAAACGGCTGAACGGATCGAGCTGAATTTTTTCATAAATATAGCATTAGCGTCGGAGACGGAGACAATATATTTTTTTGTAGGTTCACGCAAACGGAGTCGCTGGTAACAGCTTGTATTATATATATTTTAAATCTTGCTTATAGATGTTACGTTACACCATTTTGTTTTGTCAGTCTTGTAATAACCTATATATAGCTACATTTATACACCGTTATACACACGAAAGCCTAATTAAATACTTCCAAAACAATCACAATTTGAAAACCAGTTCTACCTAACTGATTCCTCGATTGGTAAAAGATCGCGTATTTTACAAAGACTTAAATAGGTGGTTACATCAAATTCTCTTTATAGACTCCAATAAGCAATCCAATAAAGCTTTGGGGCGGGGAAGGGCGAGAAGGGGTAAAAGAGGGGTGGAGGAGGGGTGAAGGAGGGGTAAGGGAGGGGTGGATTCAATATACCCTCATATCTCGTGCAATTACGGCAAAACAAATGAGCGCTAACGAAATTCACCTCCAGAGATAACGGGAAGGACTAAGAAATATGTGGAGTAGAATTATATGAACGAAAAAATACATTTTTGATGTTTTTACAACTGCCTACATAAAATAATTTAATTGACCGACTGAAGCGAAGGTCTCAGAGTTTACTGGGACAAATCGGCGTTTGACTGTATGTTTGTGTGTATATTTGTCCGATGATAACTTGCGAACCGTTAATCCGATCTTCATGAAATTTTGTAGGCAAGTAGTTCATTTCAATACAATTTTTAACTTCGAATATGAGCTGAATCGGTCCAAGGTTTGTGAAGATATAGGGATCGCGAGGTCTCAGTTCGCCACGAACTTCACGATAATGATTAAATAATATTTTACATATAAATCTCCCCACTAGGTTTCTCTGTGTCAAGAATGCCGTGGAATATCCGGGGCAGATATTTCAATCCATCATTGTAACTTCTGCCTGGCCGGGAATCGAACCCGAGACCGTGCTCATAAGGCAGGCGCGCTAACTTTGAGCCATACATGATGTCTAACTACGTATCAGACACTACAAGGGGAAAATTATTATTTAAAAATTAAATAAAGAAACTATAAATCGGCAATCTAATCATCTAATAGTATGATTACTTTGGTTACTATCTAATAAATATTTAGATTACAGAGCCAATGGTTAATTACATTACATTATCAGCCAGAAGACGTCCACTGCTGAACATAGGCCTCCCCCTTAGACCGCATCACCGACCGACAATGTGCCACTTGCATCCACCGGTTGCCCGCGACTTTCACAATGTCGTCGGTCCACCTAGTGGGAAGCCTGCCTACGCTTCGTCTTCCGGTTCGTGGTCGCCACTCAAGAACCTTTCTACCCCATCGGTTATTGGTTCTTCGAGTGATGTGGCCTGCCCATTGCCACTTCAGCTTGCAAACTCTGATAGCTATATCGGTAATGGTTAATTACCCATCACCCATTAATAATTAATTAATTTATTAATTAGTTAATTACCCATTACGTATAGGTACAATTATTTCTAAACCATCCTGCCAAAATCGAATTAAGAAAGAACTTTATTGAACACTTCTTGTTCTGAACTTTTTATCGTAAGCTTTACTAAACATGTCCCAGCCTTGCTCTGTTCTCCCGAGCGCCAAAGGGCTGTGTGTCGGGTGTTTTAGGTTTTTTCAGCGGCTTTGAATTGCAAATTTAACAGTCGCGAGTCGAAAACGCCCGCGGCGGCGGTTGTAATTAAAAATCAGACCGCGATCGCAGCGCTAGTGGTAGCGAGTAGCAGAACTACGGTATAGCGCCAATACGTTGGTTGGCCGAACTAATTGTGTAATTTAATTTTACCGATTTATTCATCAATCTTAGGCATTTAATATTTTTATAATCAAAACATTATAACCAAAAAAATTAAACTAACATTTTTAATGTTACTATTCATTCCTCAGAATTATTTATTACAGCGCCCTCTAGATGGGCATTCATACATCATAGGCAGCGCATAATCACTGTCACCTTTTGATGAGTAGCAGTAAAATTTTAGTGTGCTACAAGTATCAGAGAGGGCAGTAGCTGTCGAACAATATTGTAAAGCAGATATGTAAACGATTTATAAAAGAAATCTACCTACCTATATCGGCATGAAGTTCGGGCGTTCGTTGAAAAAATATTATATTATATTATATACGCTTACGTACGTACCTCGATACCTCACTACCCCGAAGTACCTTAGATTAAATTATATTTATAACTATGCAATTAGGGTAGAATTATTAGGTGGTACTTACCAAGGTTACGGATTCAATAGAATTCATTCTTTTTCGTAGTTTGTCGCTCACTAGCCTGACTCAAAGAATCAACGATCAGATCAGGTTTCAAAAGTAATTTATTATTTATAGTATTAACATTATCAGTTATTATTACGTAAATTCCTTTTCAATTCAGTTATCCTTTTGTAAATTTTCTTTTGACAGAATTTTCAGGCTGCTGAATCCAACCTGAATTTCAAGGAACACAACTATTATACCTACAGGTTACATAAGACTTGTACGTATCGTTGTTTGCCCATAAATCTTCGATAGAGGGCCTTGAAAATTTTGACACTAGGGGTAGCAACTTAGCTTTATTTTCTTCTTTCCCGCCATGGACCAATCTCATCACACTTTTTTTGGATTTTTATACAGTAGGGTTTGTTTATTCTAGGATACCTATCATTATAAGCACTTATCATTCTGAACAACTTCATCTGTTCTAGCAACGCCGAAGATACAAAAAAAAAGTATTTAAAATATTTATTTATTATTATTACAAAAACCCGTTTATGCCATAAAACTGCGACAAGAAACACCGGAGAACGGGCAACGTATTTTAGGAAACGGTGAACATTCTGCGATGTCCAAGCCGCCTGCCAAGCGTGGTGATTATGACGTCTAAGAGCTAATAAGAGAGAGAAAAAAATGCCGTTTCACAGAAAAATTTCTTAAACCCCTCAAGAAATTTTGAAAGAGAATATTTTTTTCGCTATTTCAGTTTTGGTCCCAAAGTTAAAGTTGTTCTTAATAATGAGTACAATGATATTTTAGATATGCCCGATAACCGATATATTTAGATAACACAAAGTACTTATAGTTTGTTAATAATTTTCATCGCTTTCACACAGTTTACGTTTTTTGAACACTCGCCAAAGTTAATATAGCTCAGTCTCTATGAGATTTGACATACACTATCTGGTGTAAAGATCTTTCATAAAGATTTTTTAATGGGTCAAAATAGTTTTTTTTTTTAAGTCTTTGAAAATTCCTGAAAAAAATATAGAATGTACCTTTTGGTTAAGGATAGTCCATACAAAAAGCGTAGTCTGATACCCACCCCTAAATAAAATCATTTTTTTATATGTTAAGTATCTACTCCATGAAAGACTATGCTTGTAACCCTCGAATACTGAAACGTTTGTTAACTTTGACAACAGATTAATTCTAATACTGCCTTTGTCTGGCACTAAACAAATGACAAAGGCAGCAATAGACTTAATCTGTCGTCAAAGTTAACAAAAGTTTCAGTATTCGGGGGTACGTTTGTTTGTTTTTTAAATTCACAATATCTTCGTAGTTCGACCTAAAGTGTCAATTTTTTTGTGTCGAAAATACGACGAAGGAATGTAGTTCTTGTTAGAATACCATAACCATTTTTTGAAAAAACAAAACTTTGGGTCCATAGATTATCATAGTTTATCCAAGCCATTGACACTAAAAAACAATAGATTTTGTTAAGATTTAGGGGGTGATATCACACTACTTACCCCCGAAACGCTAACTTCATCAAAAAGTTAGGAAAATTCATTAACTCTCTCTATCAAGCACGAGAAACAGAGCGACAGCTATACAATGTCGAATATCGAATGCGCCAAAATCTCGCGGAAGGACTATTCTCTAAATGTTTAGATAATTGACCGCGCAACTAAGGTCTTAGCATGTACGGGAACAATACAGGGTTATAAGGAAAGAGTACGCTAAGCCGAAAAGTGCTCATAGTACCCATCATTATGAATACCTTTTACTATGGGACAAACCCTGAAATCGAAAAAAAAAAATCAGCCGTTCTATACAAAAATGACAATGACTACAAAATGTATGTAACAGCTAATTTTTTTTTCTCGATTTCAGTGTTGGTCCCAAAGTAAAAGTAGTTCACAATCATGAGTACTATGAGCCCCTTTCGGCTTAGCATACCCTTTCAAAACCCTGTATAATGTTCTAATAATATAAATAATAAAGTTAATAAGAAAATATCATAACACATAAGTGCACACAAATTCGCTTCCCTCCCTCAATTATTTCATCGTAATTCAACCCAATAGAAACCTCGATTAAAACTCGTCATTCTTACAAGAAAAGCAAGCCTCCAGCTAAAGCAAACCTCAACCCAACTCAAAGAAACTCAAACATCCAAACACCAGCTATTTACACAAGTTTCCTTACAAATGTCCTCACCGAATGATAAAAAAATCCTCTCTCTTACAAAATGATAAAATCCAACCAAAACGATAGAACATTTCTCAGAAAACTTCCTTCAAATGACGAAAATCTGGAACCGCTAAGCGCCTAAATATTAAGTTTGTCTGAATGAAAGTCTAACTTGTTCAAACATATAATGTAATTTGAACAGAGTCGGAGTGAGGGTGGGGGTAGGGGGTTCAGAATTTAATATAGCCAGCGCGCGGGTTAAGGCGACGTGCAAATAAAACTCTATGAAACCGCACCCCTGAGATGTTAAGGGGATGCTTTGTTCTGTGGTGGTTGTCAATTCGTCATGTCTAAAAATAGTTTCGATCATGATAATTTTATGTTATTTTTTTAGTATGTACAGGGCAATAAGGTAAGGGTTCGCTAAGCCGGAGAGTCTCATAGTCATGATTGTGAAAAAAAATACTGTAGGACCAACACTGAAATCGAGATTGCGCGATTCAGAACTCAGTTCTTATAAAACGTCAACACCCTTTAAATAAATAAATATTGGTGTACGTTTTTCACACAGCGCCATCTAGCCCGAAACTAAGCAAGCTTGTATTATGGGGGTCAGATAGGTAATAGAATACATAAATACATTTTTTTTTTAAATTAATATCCATTTAATTTATTCTTTTATTTCATTTCAAAACTTATATTTAACATTCTTATAACCTAAGGTTATTTCTTAGTACAAAGTTTCATGTTATTAAAACCTGTCGGCTTCTCGTTAGCAGCCGTACTAGTAAACCCTGTGTTACAGCTGCTACGATATATGAATGAATATTTTCGGGTGCTACGAGGCAAAGCAATTGTCCTCCCCTTAACAGTGTGTCTGCGTATATTTTTACAAACGTTATTACTGTGGTGCAGGTTTCTTTATTAAATTGTCGACTGGCGAGGATTAACGAACTGACTGGCTCCGAGGGTTGGGCGCCGGGAAGGGGGGGTGAGATTTGGTTCGAGTGGTGCCAAATGTGGCCTCTCAGCTTGCCTTATGTCTTTTTAGCGAGTTCATTGAAACAGCGCTGATGGGTGAGCGATGTAGCCCAGCCAAGTTACGGAACTTAGTATGGAGGACCCGGACGATAAATATAAAATTGTGATTGGTATAATTTGCTGACGTAGAATCAATATTAAATTCAGTTAAGCAGTTTGGAAGTCAGTAACATAGAAAAAGCATTTTTGCTTGAGCCATACTGTACTTAGGTATGGCAAGTAATTGGGTAGATTCTATTACTCGCGTGGACAAAAAAGGCTGCGTAGATCCAAAATTGGGCCAGCGTGGTGGATATGGCCTAATCACCCTTCGAGGGTAGGCTGATATCCCAGCAGTGGGATGTTTAAAGGCGGATATAGTAGTAGTAGTAGATCCAAAATTAAAGAAAAAATGTGGTCCACGTTAAAGAAAACCTATTCACCGAAGATATTCAACACCGTCTGTTAAGAGGACAGTCATTCCGCGAGGTTTTGGCGCATTCGATATTTGAAATTGTATAGCTGTCGCTCTGTTTCTCGGGCTTGCACTAGAAAGAGATAGTGAATGTTCCTAACTTTTATTAGCGTTTCGGGGTTAGTTTGTTATCACCCCCTAAATCTTACCAAAATGATTTGTTTCTGGTGTCAATGGTTTGGATAAACTATAATCTATGTCGCAATGTGTTGTCTTTTCAAAAAAATGCTTATGGTATTCTAACAACTACGTTTGTTCGTAATATTTGCGACGCAAAAATATTGTCACTTTAAGTGCCTATAACAACGAAGAGATTGCGAAATTAAAAAAAAAAAAACAATCAAAGGTTTTCACGGTGAAGATAACATCGAAATCTGATAACGTATATGGGTGGGTATCAGAATACGCTTTTTATATGTACGAGACGGCGGCATACACTATTCTAGAAACAAACCGTTGTATTGCCAATACAAATACATTATATCCCTACATCTTTAAATTTATGAACGCTCGAAAATTTGATGCGCGACTTTCCAAAAGTTGTTTACATTTACTAAAAACAAAAAAAAGCACACAAAAGGCAGTTAGGTACTTGATGCTTTATTAGTTAGCTATTTCTGAAACTTCATGCACTAAAGTAACTAGTACTTGCTAATACAATTACATCACTAAATCCACGATATTGTGTAAAACATGTACCACCCCGTGTAAAATGAAAATTTAATAAACTCCAGTTATTACTTCAAAGTAAACATCAACAATAGCCAATTCCAAGTCAATGGATGCCAAAAAGAACAGAATTATTCCGAACACCTTTTGAACTCTGAACCTATTCAGTTTAACACAATAAGGTACATTCAAATCGAATCTGTTAGTTATTAGGCTGCCTGTTCACGGGCGAAGAAGTTGGAAATGTCCACGAGCATGTTGGATATCAATCTTTTAATATCCACACTCTTTGCATCAGCCTTTTTACATCCCACTGCTGAGATATCGGCCTTTCGATATAATTAATCCTTTTTGCCCCACACCTGCAAATTGTGGAATAAGCTTCCACCTGCGGTATTTCCGAGTAACTACAACATGCGCATCTTCAAAAAGGCTGTTAATAGAGTCTTAAAAGGTCGGCAACGTCTGTGATGCCCCTGGTGTTACAGATATCCATAGGCGTTGATAATCGCTTCCCATCAGGCGACATTCTGCTTGTTTGCCACCATGAAATGCATAAAAAAAAAAAAGCGAAACCTCGAGATCCTGAAACGATTTTTTAACTTTGATAACAGATTAATTCTAATGCTGCCTTTGTCGTTTGCTTAGTGCCAGACAAAGGCAGCAATAGACTTAATCTGTTGTCAAGGTTAACAAACGTTCCAGAATGCCAACGCATAGCATGTACAGACTGCACGTCTGTATATGCTATGCGTTGGAGTAGCGTCGTTGCTTATCGACAAAACTCCAGTAGGTATATAAAATATATTCAAATAAGGTCCGGCAGTGATTGTACGGTATGTTGTCAATCGACAAAATCAGTTAAAACGATTCTCAACGTCACATTAGTCATTTTCGTTCACAAAAAACAATTTTGTCTATTCTAAACGTCAAATTTCAACTATCGCGAAACAAATGCAACGATAATCGCGGTGCTGCACCTGAGATCTGAGAGAAAAATCTGGCGTTTGGATGCCATAAAAGTATATTTTGTTGATGAAAAATTACAAATACAACATGTAGAATAATTTTATTCGCATATTAGAATCGATAAAACTGATTTTCTCGACGACAAATGTCAAATATTTCGATCGAGCAAACGCTGTACTTGCACTGCTGGTTTATTAGCGCTAGTAGTCAGTCCGTGGATATCCAGCCTAAAGTGCAAAATTAATAAAAACCGATGAGCCTCGGTTGAGCGGCTCCGAAAGAGCATCGCGCGCGGGATATTAACCTTTATCGACAATTAAATCCTATGACGGATGCCGGCAGATTCGCACAATACTGCCCTGGATGTAGCTCTTTAAGTTAGGAGCTACTGGTCGAATTGGTTACTCGAGAACTCGTTGAACGTGAGAGCAAGCTTCCGTTCGACAACAAATCTATAACTGAACGTCCCTCTAGCACAAATGATTGTGTGAATGTGTGTGAAGAAATTACTTTTGTAAAATTTACTCTTCTACGTGTGGCAATGTTTACTACAAATACAAAAAATACAAATACAAAATAATTTTTTCAAGAAAAGGTACATTCACGTTTTTACAGTTACCGCCAAACTGGGTGTTAAAAACCCGTGCCTTGGTAGTTAGTTCCTTCCATTTATCTTATATAATAATTTTGGTGGTTGTACATCATAGATCTTTTTTTTTTTTTTTACTGTGAACTTGTAGTCGTCCGCGCATTTTATATGGCGTCTGTTACATAGACTGTTATTTATAACAGTCTTGGTACTGGCATAATTTAAAACTTCCACATTATCACAACCCTATAAAATCACATTTATTTACACTTTACTAACAGCGCCCCACGGTTACACGTGCTATGTAACAGACGCCATATATTTTTCCGAGACAAAAAAGTAGCCCGTGTTAATCCTGATTGTAAGTTGAGTTTTGGGTGGCATTGAACTGTTATGGGCTAGCGTGACGCTTTACATCAGTGATACTTTACACCGGTGAGTGACTTGCTCGTCCGTTCAGCCATTACGAAGTTGAGTGGGTACAATCAATCATGCATACAAACTTTTGCAGTTACAAATAAGTACTAACGGTGAATTTAAGACAATTTTTATAAAAAACAATAAGAAGAAAAAGAAAATAGAAGCAGAAACAAAAAGAAAAGACAAAAGAAGAATATCTAAAGCAGTGTTTTTGTTGTGATCAGTGTGATATCGTAAGTAACTAAACGTGCCAGGAGCTCCCAGCCTAACCTCTCAGCCTCCACCCTTTCCCCCCGGTAGCGGCGTTAATAATCATTTATTAATATAGTTTAGCATCGTAATGGAGCGACCGCATCAACTTATCTAATATTCGTAGATAGCAAATAATCGCGGTTGCTTCTAGACTAAGAGCTAGGGGAGTAGAAAGTAAGAAGACATTGCGACTATTTACGAGGCTATTTCATGATAAAGATAGCGCTATACACTTTTGCCCGCAGATGAATAGAGATGGCTTTAGCGCTAATCGAAAAATCAGATAATGAGGCGTTTTCAAAAAAAAAAACCTGGTAATAAAAGTACTCAATAGATGGCGTTAGATGTACCTTGAGGTTTTTCTGTCACTGTCAAGACATGAAAGACAAAAAAATGTACGTGTGCCTTTTTTTTCTCGTGTTTTTTGGCTCCAAATGTGTATTTAGACATTTTCAAGTAATGTAACTATGTATTTGACTTCATTTGAAATATTACAATAGTTGACACTGGCTAAATACACAACGTGTGGAGCCAAAATTTACGATTTAAATAATAAACAAAATATTTCGACAGAAATGACAATGACAGGTAAAACGATAGCACTATTACGCCATCTTGTAAGTATTTTAGAACAATTTTTTTTTTGAAAAAGCCTCATTGCTAGTTACAAACCAGGAAATCAATCAAAATTATGTTCGATGCAAGTCTAGATATTATGATTTACGATTACCTCACTATTAGTGTAATAAACACTTGAATATACGCCAGAGAAAAATGGTGTATAAATCTGTTCAATGTTTGTTTTTTTTATCGAGATAATGTCATGTAATCCCTTTTTCATGTGCTCCCTTTAAGCAATAGATGACAGAACCAAAAGAACATAATTATATCTCAAAACTAGTTGTTTAAAGGCTTCAAAATGACCAACATTTTATTTAGTAGTAGTTGTTACCCGCGAGTTCGTTCGCGTGGACATAAAGACTATCTAATGTCCATCTTTGTGATATACAGTAACTCCTTATCAAACTTTATCAAGATCCGTTCAGCCGTTTAGCCGTGATAACGCAACAAACATCCAGAGAGACAAGGTTACCTCCTATAGTTCGCTAGATGGCGTTGATCCATTTTTGTCCATGTTTTGACGTTTTGTATGCACTGACCGTTTAGCCTAGTCAGTTACGGCACTTAATATGACGGAGCTGGACATAACTCATAACATAAATATTAAATTGTGTTTGGTATAATTTGCTGTCGTAGAATCAATATTAAATTAAATTAAACAGTCTGGAGGTACGGAAAATAGAAAAACCATTTATGTTTGAGCATTTATAACACATTATCGTCGCCGACGACTCACTGCCGTGATTACGATCGTCATCTGAAATAGACTCTAACGTACCGCAAATAGAGACGATTTTGCAAAATGTAAAATTTGATTCTGTTCTAGATACGCCTTTTCTTAAATTATTGTATACTAGCTGCTCCCCGCGGTTCCACCCGCTAACCTACAGGAACCGTTAAATTATTTGGGATAAAAAGTAGCCTATGTGTTATTCGAGTGTATAAGCTACCTACGTACCAAATTTCATTCAAATCCGTTCAGCCGTTACAGAGTTAAACGGGAACAAACATACTTACATACCTAACTACTTACACACAAACTTTCGCATTTATAATATTAGTGTGATTAATATGAGAAGTTGGTTCAACAATTATGTACCGAAAAACAAACTAAATTGACAGGGTATATGATATATGATGAGATGATAGGTAATATTGTAGTCTGAATCGCACAAGCTAAGTTTTTCCTCGAGACGAACTTATTCATTTTTGTACCTCAAAGCTTTATTAGTCCTAATACGACTGCGGCTACTAGTAGTTCGCGGCGAACTGAGACCTCGCGACCCCTATATCTTCACAACCCCTGGACCGATTCAGCTCATATTCGAACTTAAAAATTGTATTGAAATGAACTACTTGCCTACAAAATTTCATGAAGATCAGATCAACGGTTCGCAAGTTATCATCGGACAAATATACACGCAAACTTACAAACGTACATACAAATGCCGATTTGTCCCAGTAAACTCTGAGACTTTCGCTTCGCTCGGTCAATAAATAACAGAAATATAATTTACATGAAATAAATAAATATGAATATAAAATATGATTAGGATAGCTCCTGTTCTAAAATGAAGCATCGATGCACGATGTCGAATATTAGTTGCCTTTCGCAGCCGTCCCAATTACAGAACTGCTCATACGATACGAAATATTAATTGAATTCATGTCATTACATTACAGGGTTCAGCAGAAATACGAAAGTTAATTTATGTTTGTTTGCTTCAACCTAAGTCCGTGGCGGAAACATCTTAATTTATCGAAAAAATACTTTGACATAATTATATGTGAAGTTATTGAGGTAGTATTTTTAAATCTTTTGTAAAGTATGAACAATGTAACAGTTTCTTTATGTAAATATTCTTTGCACGTCAGAAATTACCGAAAGTAATGGAACATTTGACTGCCCCGGTGGCTCAGTTGGTAGTGAACCTACGTTCTGTGCCTGGGGGCGTGGGTTCGATTCCCATCTAGGACAAACATTTATGTGATGAATATTTGTGTTTGTTCTATGTCTGGGTGTTAATATCTATATAAGTATGTATTTAAAAAATATCTATGTACGTATATCAGTCTCTGGCAGCCATATTACAAGCTTTGCTTAGTTTGGGGTCAGATGACCGTGTGTGCAAAAATGTCCCAGATATTTATTATTTATTTATTATTATTTATTTCAAACGTCAACATCCTCACCTCATTTAATTTACTAAATACATTTCTACGATACGTGAAAGCCGCTGAACTATCCCTGATTTTAGACATTTTTATCTGCATCTCATTTACCAAAATCTGTTTGTGCGTTAAGGCTGTGAGTGGGAACATAAGCATAACACCGTCATTACAATACTCTGGTTTTAGCATCGCTGTTGTCATGTAAAAATAAATGAGACATATTGCATTCGGCAGCAAATAAAGCTTATTTATTGTCGTCTCACGTTTGCTGCCAACTAGGAGATGTAGAAGCTATTGCAGACCGATTTATTTGACGAGAGTGTTGCTTCAAATGTAGTTTGGCAACAACGCGTGTAAACAATAGAATACTAGTAGTTCGCCGCGAACTGAGATCTCGCGACCCATATATCTTCACAACCCCTGGACCGATTCAGCTTATATTCGAACTTAAAAATTGTATTGAAATGAACTACTTGCCTACAAAATTTCATGAAGATCGGATCAACGGTTCGCAAGTTATCGTCGGACAAATATACACACAAACACACAAACATACATACAAATGCCGATTTGTCCCAGTAAACTCTGAGACCTTCGCTTCGCTCGGTCAACGAGATGCGCCCCGCGATAATTCCCGGTATTCTACAGGAACCATTACATTTTTTAAAACAAACGTACAAGCATAGTTTTTCACGGTGTAGATAGCATAATAAAAAAATCATCGAAATTGAATAACATTCAGAGATGACTACGCTTTTTGTATCGACAAAACGGCGGTATACTCTATTCTTAACAAAGGCGATGATTCTCAATGCTCCTTGGTAATGGTAGAGTCGCCAGCCGACTACATGACAGTACCACCACCATGCTAAAGTTTCCTCACAAAGTTTTAATTTACCGGTAGCTTTAAGAGTTAGGTCGGGACTCCTTCAAGAATCTCAACACCAAGTCTCCAATATCATAACATCTGACGAAACAGGAGTGGAACAGTTGTGCCAGCGACCCAAGGCCGTGCTCCGTTACTTTAAGGAGCTAGGCTGGTTTGGGTAGGCTGGCAGCGGGGTAAATGCACAAAACACTCTTAGCGGGACGTCAGTGCAGGTCTTATCGCCCCAGATAGAATTAGAATTAGAATTAATTAGATTATGCAGCGTGACTGAGCGATCTACCATCGCTAATTATCATCGCTGATATATAATCATAATCACCACCTTGTAAGGTGGTGATGATGGCAGATTGTCGTTCAGTGTGTGCCAACCTGCCATTTGCATCTACCGGTTGCCCGCGACGTTCACAAATTCACAATGCCATCGGTTCACCTAGTGGCCTACGCTGCATCTTCCGGTTCGTGGATTTGGAGATACGTTGATACTAAGATTTAATTTTAATCAATACAACATTTAAAAACATACGTAACATAATCATTATTTTAAATTTACCCTTTAGTTTCTATTGCGTTGACTGTGCTAAGGTTGCCTGGAAGTTATCGCTTTAGGCCGACCAGTTGCTACGCTAGTTTTAGGTGGTTTTTTTTGGCGTATGTATGTAATTTCTGGTATGAACAATAAAAGTTATCTATCTATGTATGTTGTACCGTTTTTAGATTTTCAGGAAACGTTATTGATGTCATTCTACCTGTCTGTAAGTCGCAAATCCCGTTCTTTTATTAAGGAGATTAGCCGCGAAATCGCGAAAAAGACAGCTATTCCACAGAAAACATATCATTAACACTTAACTAAACACAGCTATGAAACAGCTGTTTTTTTTCCCGATCTCTTGTTTAGTTCCGTAAAATCTCATTATATGGTTGGTTTCAGAAAATGTTTCTCTCGAAAACCACGTGAAAATTTGGCTACGTCCATGGATGAATCAGCAACGTAGATGCGTCAGAATACTACAGCACAGTGCAGAAGAGTTCTTGAATGCGCGGCTTATTTCTAGCGTCTGCTTTTATAGAATTGTTGCGATTTGCCAAATAACGGTGAATCAGTTCGCTATTTTAAGATGAACTTAAGATGATTGTGCCAAATATAGAATCAGTTGGTATAGTTAGCTCAGTACAGATCCCTTGGATGCCGGAGCCCTCCGCCAAGCACCAAGGCAGACCACCGGAAGGAGGATCTAGCAGAATAGTCCCACGTAACTTGGCTACACCCCAAAGCAAAATTGTATCTTGTAAAGACTCCTCCTTGATAAAACGTATTCTTAGTTGGTAGAACTGTCCAACATTTTTTTTTTTTTTATATTATGTCAATAAGAAAGAACATAATTTTAACAAAAAAAACTTTTGATAACTTTTCAAAATTTGCTTCGTCATATTGAAGATTATCTTGGCGCCACTCGTGAAATACGTATCATTAACCCCCGAATACTGAAACGTTTGTTAACTTTGACGACAGATTAAGTCTGTTGCTGCCTTTGTCATTTGCCTAGTGCCAGACAAAGGCAGAATTAGAATTAATCTGTTGTCAAAGTTAACAAGCGTTTCAGTTTTCGGGAGTAAGGAGTTCCGGTGACCGTTTGCGCATCTAGCCTTCTTAATCAGTTCCTTGTCACCAAATGATCCTTCTGAGAGCAAATGCTTGACTTGTCGATGAAAATTCCAAAGTCGTTATAATTATGTATGCCTATAATATTTGAGAAGTTCTATCAATTCCTCATGGGTCCCATTATCAGAACTGGATTTGGATAAGCTTGGACTTCCAAAATTCGTATACGCATTGATCTGGGGCCTTATCCCGTAACTCTGGTGGCGATGGTCTTTGTTTGCTATCCTGTTCGCTCGCATGGTGCGAGTAAGTTGGCGTGAGTGGGACTACACTCGATGACCATTGCGACCAGAGTTACGGGATAAGGCCCCTGGTTCCACATTTTTGATTCATACTGTGCAAGTATGAAACTCCTTTTTTTCTTTTTTTTTACTGAGAACCATAATTTTCAATGCTAGATATCTTCTACATCGACGTGTTCGACGTAGAAGATGCCACATGCTAGGATTTCAAAATCAGGGATCATCACGATATACAGCAATAAGCCAACGACGAAAAGAGATGGAAATATAGCAGGGTTATAAGGAAAGAATATACTAAGCCGATAAGAACTCATAGTACTCATCATCATGAACAACTTGAAGTATGGCACCAAACCTGAAATCGAACAAAAAAAGAGCTGTTCCATAGAAAATTGTCAATGACACTCCATATAAAATGAACAGAAGCTGTTTTTTTCCCGGTATTTCAGGGTTGGTTCCTAAGTAAAGTTTTGCACAATCATGATCAATTAGTGCTCCTAACGGCTTAGCATATCCATTACTTACATATCCATTACTTACATATCCATTACTTACAACCTAGTATACAAAGCCGTCTTATACCTGCCACCGATATAACAGTTATGCAATACAACGTAATAGAATTTTTGTTTATATACGAAAATAAACAAGTCAAGAATCCACTAACACAGTCAAGAATCGTAGTCTAGACCAATAAGTACAGTCCGATCATACAAGTAAAAAATACTCAAACTAGATTTACTTTCATCAGTAGCGATCTGTATGAAAAGCTCAGCTGATATCTGCCTACACAAAACCAATATAGACGAATACGACGCCCGATTGCCATGTCACGCCGAACTCCTCATATCACATTACTGGGAAACCCCTTCAAATTCAAGACCAGAGGTTATACACCTCATAACCTCAAACTATCTGACAGTTTACTAAATTGATTATTAAACCAGTGAAATACGATCGAAGATTCATTCAGGAACAAAATTTAGATTGTGCCAAGATAACAACAACACAAAAGAGCAATAAAAATAGAAGTACTAGCAAAGATATTACAGATGAACAGAGTTGTTGTGAAAGAACGAAAGAGGAAACTAAGGAAATAGCTAACTCCAATGACAAAATTGCGTTGAAAGACTAAAATAAATTTAGTAATAACTCAGAGGTTGTAGTGAAAACAGAAGCGCGTTCGACCAGTGAACCAAGAAAGCAACGCTTCTCAGATTTCTGATTCAGCAAAACGTCCTAAAATTAACCTAGTAAACACACGTCACAACTACGCAGGAACACGCGAGCAGACATGAAAACTAGAAAACCAGAGCGCACGATCCGGGAGACCGGAATATTAATAGCTAAGTCGCCGGTAGATATTTACAGATATTTTAGGAAAGACCACGATGAAACATTAACTTATTATCGGTTGCTGAGTCCAGGCGCCTCAAGTTAAAATTAGAAGACTGTTTTGGACGCGGGATGCTGGTTTACTATTTATGGTAATGCTAGCGAGCGAGTGCGTGTGGGGTGCTATGGAATCTAAATTTGGAACGGTAACGTTGAAGGGAACCACGCGCGTGCCAGTTCACGACTTCAATTTTTTTGATGGAATGTTCAGTTTCTTAAGCGACTGTGTGACCTAGTTATAAACAGGTGATGCCTGTTAAAAGTTTTTGTCTTGTTGTCTAATATTAAACTTGTGTAATCTTATACGAGTAAAAAATAGTGACAGGAAGTAAGGTTAGGAAACTAAAATCAAATAACCAAAGTCAACGAATGTATAAAAAGAAATAATGTAATTAAAATAAATAAATTAACAGTTTATTTATTAATTACATTTGGCGTGAGATCCATAACGATCCCGTGTATAATAATAAAAATAAAAAAGAAAAATTAAATTTATATAAATTTTATACAATAAATTACATTATAGTAGATGGCGTTATATTAGATGTTCAGTTCTGTCAGGTATCACTAGGTACAACGTACAAATGCTTGCGTTCCGACTCGGACAATAGAACCACAACACACAGCACTAGACTCATGCAGCAGTAGCGCTCAGCGAACTGCTTAGAAGCACTTGCGGTGGACGATGCCGGGGCCGGACTCGTCGTACTCCTCCTTGGAGATCCACATCTGCTGGAAGGTGGAGAGGGAAGCCAGGATGGATCCACCGATCCATACGGAGTACTTCCTCTCGGGGGGAGCGATGATCTTGATCTTGATGGTGGAGGGAGCGAGGGCGGTGATCTCCTTCTGCATCCTGTCGGCGATACCGGGGTACATGGTGGTACCACCGGACATGACAGTGTTGGCGTACAGGTCCTTACGGATGTCAACGTCGCACTTCATGATGGAGTTGTACACGGTCTCGTGGATACCGCAAGATTCCATTCCCAGGAAGGAAGGCTGGAACAGAGCTTCGGGGCAACGGAACCTCTCGTTACCGATGGTGATGACCTGACCGTCGGGAAGCTCGTACGACTTCTCGAGGGAGGTGGAGGCGGCAGCGGTGGCCATCTCCTGCTCGAAGTCCAGGGCGACGTAGCACAGCTTCTCCTTGATGTCACGCACGATTTCCCTCTCAGCGGTGGTGGTGAAAGAGTAACCCCTCTCGGTGAGGATCTTCATGAGGTAGTCAGTCAAGTCGCGACCAGCCAAGTCCAGACGGAGGATGGCGTGGGGCAGAGCATAACCTTCGTAGATGGGGACGGTGTGGGAGACACCATCACCGGAGTCCAGCACGATACCGGTGGTACGACCAGAGGCGTACAGGGAGAGCACAGCCTGGATGGCGACGTACATGGCCGGGGAGTTGAAGGTCTCAAACATGATCTGGGTCATCTTTTCCCTGTTGGCCTTAGGGTTGAGGGGAGCCTCAGTCAGGAGGACGGGGTGCTCCTCAGGGGCGACGCGCAGCTCGTTGTAGAAGGTGTGGTGCCAGATCTTCTCCATATCGTCCCAGTTGGTGATGATACCGTGCTCGATGGGGTACTTCAGGGTGAGGATACCTCTCTTGCTCTGGGCCTCATCGCCTACATAGGAGTCCTTCTGGCCCATACCGACCATCACACCCTGGTGACGCGGGCGACCGACGATGGACGGGAAGACGGCGCGGGGCGCGTCGTCACCGGCGAAACCGGCCTTGCACATGCCGGAGCCATTGTCTACTACGAGCGCAGCAACATCGTCGTCGCACATTTTGGCGGTTGTGTGTGGTTTGGGACGCGATGGATATTGACTCTACGGCAGCGAGACTGCGAGTGCGGCTGACGGCGGCGCGGGACTCTTATATAGGCGACGCTCAGCGCGACGGCGCGCGCCTTACATGGCGAGCGCGCCGGCCCCCGCGCACGCATTCTCCCCCGGAATTAACCGCCATTCCATCACTTTACACTCCTATCTATCATCTCCACTCCACTTAACGACCCTCGGGTACTTTAATCTAAGGATATTCCCATCCCTCGATTGGTTATTTAGCCCCCGCGAGCCGTAACGGGCGCGCGGCGAACCGCCCGCCTTGCGCCATTTCAGGCGATGGGCGGACGCGGTAAAATCTAATTGTGATGGTTTATTTTCAAGATTAATTAATCTGGACAACTTTTTGGATGCATTATAGCACTTTCAGCTTCTGAATTATTTTTGGTTCGATTGAATAATTTACCAAACTTGAATTATTATTGTTATCACATTTAGTTCACGATAATTCATTCATGCTTCATTTCATTGCTCCATTCATCCTTTCTGGTCATAAATATTGACAATTGTCATTTATATCAGGCTAAACCTTTTTAACTTGGAGTTCTTAATGTCTGTTGCATAGAGTCTTGTTTTGCTCAGTACTTAGTTTGGTTGTTCTATACAATTTCTTGGAGTTTGTCGACCTAGCTAGCTTAGTAGGTCAGTAGTAGCTCCAGATCTATATCCAGGATCTGCGTATTATCTTGGGTAATCGTCTATTTTTCATAAAACTATTATCTGATGTTAGATAATTGATTGTTTTTGAAGTTAGAATCAGTTGCCTTTTAACTGGCACCAAGACGTAGTCTTAGCAGATTTTTTTGTATCAGTTTAACAAAAATTATCCGAGATAAAATGTATTCTAAGTCCATCCGCATGATGCATACTATATTCCTGCCAAATTTCATCATGATCGGTTTAGCCGATCTGTTATGAAAAAGTAACTTAAAAAATGAAAACTTTACTTACGTAGGTACTTACGTACTTGTAATTATTATAGTCATGCATTACAAAGACAACAACTGCACCACATAATATTTTCATTAGATATTTTTTTCCTAGCCAAGAAGAACGTTGAGCTAACTTTTTACAAGGTTGCCTAAGCATGAGGTATTTGGAGTGTTTGTACTCGTAAGTATGTATGTTTGTGTGTTTCTATATTATATATCCTATATCCTGTAGTCAAAACGGCTTGACCGATTTTGATGAGTGAGGTGTAGTTGGTTTCTCTGGCTACATTTTGCAAACGGGTTTTTGTTTTTCTATTTATAACAATACTTGTTTTTTATACGGAATGCATTCCAGGCCTTTACTTTCTAACTTAATTCCTGAATCATTCTCTCTTTTCAAAACATCTTATGAAAAAAATACAAAATAAATCAGTTCAATAGGAAAACGCGAACTCGAATTTAAAGTAAAAATCTGAAACAAGAATGATTATTAAAAGAAAGAAAAAAAACCCGACTGCAAAATGCAGCCTATGACACTCCGGAGAGAAAGGCGAACACCTGGTCGAGCTACGCCAGGCCATTCTCACTGCAAGCACAAAGCTTAAGCTTTCAAACCCGCAGACAAGGCCGCCTTACATCTAACCTAATGAACGCGAAAGTGACGGAGCGATCACTCTCGCCCTCTCGCATGCTTTGCACGCATATAGCCCTTAATCATAAGAAGTTATGCTCATCTGTGAGTGCTAAAAATATATTTTTTTATGTTTTTTGTGGACGAGGCTAGCAAGTCTCTCGCCTGTCCATAACAGTTCAGTGCCATCCAGAATTTTGAACTTCAATCCGGAACACAGTAATGTTTGCGCAATACTGCTTGGCGGTTGAATAACTGGTTAAGGTGTGGTACTGCCCCGGGCGGACTCTGCAGAAGAGCCCTACCACTACAAAAAAAAAAACTTTATTTCGACGTTTCAAACGTTTATTCAAGTGACATATCAGACTGAGTCCTCTGTACTTCTGTTTTTATTTATTCTGTGCTTACGCTACAGATGGCTTAACTGCAGAAATTAAACTACATCTAAATTAATCGCACACAAGACAAGATTTGTTCCAATGCATGTTCTATTAACGACCACAATAGCATACATAAATTAATTCCGTCACCATTCACTGATTGAACTGAATAGAATTCCAATACATTTATACCTACTAACATTTGTAAGTAGATATTAACAGTATTGGTTAAGTGACGGCTTTCTGCGTTGCGCTTGATACATTGCGTTTACAAGTTTACAAAGTTAAACTGGGAAAATAGGACCGACACGCAATGGAAACCACAGAAAACAGATATTTTTTTTCTCTTCTGCGGTGAACACAATTCTAATTTATTTCTAAGTGCAATCATAATTGTGTTCTTTTATTTTGTTGACAGGCTATAAACACAGCCATGAATGTTAAGTGAGATATGATGAAATGGAAGATGGTAATCACATCCAGCGTGGAATGGGAAGCAACGTTTTATTATAGGAATCGGTTGCTTATCTAAGATCTAAAAAAAACATGACGGAAGCCTTCAACGGGGCTAAAAAACTTCAACCGCACTTCTACAAAATTATTTAGGTGAAATAAAAAGGAACGATATTTTTTGACGTGGTCAGATATCAAATCTACACAAAAGTCCTCCTTTAATCGAATTTTACGATAGGCGGGCGGTATCCAGGCCATTTAAGTATTTTTTTAATATTCTTATTTACGAAAATGAATAACGAGCCGAGCAAGCTGCTCGCCTGGTGGTAAGCGTCGCGCTCGCCCATAATATTGAAATATAACAGTTTAAAATACTGCGAGGCAATGTCCTGCCTTCCTCACTCTGAGATAGTAGATGTGAGATCCCTTTATGCTCAGTAATTACGGTGGAAACATTTCCCTTCAATCAGGAACACAGCAGACTTAGCGGTTGAATAACTGGCAAAGGTGTGTTACATCTTCAGGCAGAATGGGTGTTCTCGGTCGGTATTCTTAGAGACCGGCTCCAGGCCCGAAGAAATATGCCCTGCGTACTCAATCATTACGTACTCTATTTTCCGCATTACCACCGGCGCTACAGACTGGCTGCAAAGCAAAGGAGATACGTCGCAATGCCATTCCCAGAAACCTTTGTATCCTCGGCTATTTCTATAAACAGATCTTAAAAGCCAAAACTGTATCATCCCAGAGAAAATCCTTAATATTGTCATTAATTAAAAAAAAGTATTTATGTAATCTATCAGTTATCTGGGATCTCTTTGGTAGTACAAGCTTGCTTACTTTGGAGCTAGATGGCGCTGAGTGTAAGAAAAAAAAGGTCAAAAAAAATTATGTTAAATTATGCGACCAGAAATGCACACCACTCAATCTTTACCTACATTCTTGTGTATTACCGCCATTACAGAATGGCTGCAATGCAATAAACTACGTCGGAGTGTATATTGCTATGATTTTATTGTTTTTCTCTGCTATAATTATTCGTTAACAGAATCAGTTGTTCCAATCCAATCTAACTCTAAGGACTAAGTCTAAGTCCAAGGACGTCCACCCACAAGGTGACATCATCCACAAGGTCCACAAGGTGGACAGACGACCTGATAAAGACCGCAGGGACGCGCTGGACGCGAGCCGCTTCCATCCGATCTTCGTGGAAATCTAAGGGGGAGGCCTATGTCCAGCAGTGGACGTCCTGTCGCTGAGATGATGATGATGAATTCTACAATAGAGAAAAACCTCCTATGTATGTGTCATTTGCCATTATACCTAAAAAAGTATCTTCTGTGATTATACCTGCACCTCTCGTTCATGCCTATTCAGAGTGGCTGCAATGGAAGTGCGTCGGAGTACTTTGCCTAGTTATTTCCTAGAGGGTGTTCCAAACTAAGACCGAAAAACTGTAATGATGTCATTTGATCAATAACAAGAAATATACAGTTCACGGTTGCACAATTCTCATTTTCCTACTGCAATGCGATGCAATGCATTGCCTAGCTATTTACTTAAAAATGTATTCTAAATTGGTGCAAAAAAAACTCCATTGTGTCGTTCATTGAATCAAGCGTTAGTTTGTTGTTACTTACAGTACCTCATATATAATCTTTATAACAAAGACAAAAAATAAAAAATGTGTAATTTAATCAGTAACCATAAATGTTCAGTTCTCAATCTTTACCTACATTCTTGCGCACAGAGTGGCTGCAACGCAATGCAAGTACGTCGGAGTGCGTTATCTAGCTATTTCAGTAAACAAACAAGGAAGACTAGTAGTTCGCGCCGAACTGAGACCTCGCGACCCCTATATCTTCACAACCCCTAGACCAAATCATTTCATATTCGAACTTAACAATTGTATTGAAATTAACTACCTACAAAACTTCATGTAGATCGGATCAACGGTTCGCAAGTTATCATCGGACAAATATACATACAAATGCCGATTTGTCCCAGTAAACTCTGAGACCTTCGCTTCGCTCGGTCAACAATAAAAAAAATTAAAGTGTAATTTAATCAATAACCAGAAATGTACAGCTCTCAATCTTTAGCTACATTCCTGCGCTGGCTGCAACGCAATGCAATTACGTCGGAGTGCGTTGCCCAGCTATTTCCGTAGCCAGGTGTGCCGCCTGTAAATTTCAGGAACACGCCGCTGAACTCTTATGGTGTTGTAAGTATTTTGGTGCTAGCGCAGTGTTGTAATGTGTGTGGTTTGATACTCGTAGTTGAGCGTTGTATGATTTGGAATGTTAGCACTCTGTTTTACCATTTGTTTAAAGTCTAGTTTTATTTTTGTGTATATTGGTGGTTAAAGATTTTTTAACTAGTGACGCAAGGAGGTTTTGTCCGCGATTCTCGATCGCAATTTTTTTTTTTTTTGTATAATTTTTGTGATGATACGAGCAAGTCGCTCACCTGATGCTAAGCTTCACGCTTGCTCATAACAGTTCAGTGCCACCTAGAATTTTGAACCTCAACAGTTCACAACCATGCGCGGCAATGCATTGCGCTCGTCACCCTGAGATAATAGATGTTAAATCTCTGTACCCAGTAATTAATTATAAGTAGGTCCATCCTTTCGTCCGTCCTTTTCTTCTTGGCTAAATTTTATCAAGACTGATTCAACCTAAAACATAAACTAATAGACAGACTGGCAAGGAACAGATAGAGAGGGTGTCGACAGGTACAGAGTTATTTTCACGATCTAATTTTATCAATGCGATAGTTTTTGTGTATTTATGTAAGGTTGTTAGTTCCCATTAACTCCGTAACAGCTGAACAGATACGGACGAATTTTGTATGGAGGTAGCTGATATCTTGGATTAACACATACACTGATTTTATCCCGGAAAAATATACGGAATAAAAATATAAAATTAAAGTCAGTAAATAATCCAGAAACAGCAAGTTTATTGTAACTTTTAAACTTTCGCGATTTCGACACTTAATTTAATTCTTTTTTTTTGTACCTACCAGATACAGGTAAGTAAATAAATAATTCCGGCTTACTCCAGAAATCCCCTTTGACAATCCCCTGCGAAGGGGATTTTTGAAATGTTTGTCCAAAAATCCCCTTACCACCAGAGCATGAGCGGTGCAGGGGATTATTGGCCAAACAATCCAGAAATTCCCTGAGCCATTTATCAATACAAATTTTAAGCTTGCATAATTATGATCAAAATCGAGTCAGGGTTATAAACCAAGGCGTCGCAAGGTCTCAGTTTCGCGAAAACTACCAGTTAATTTAACTATGTACGCTAAGAACAGGATCTAAAACTAGCTGAAGCGTTCAAACTATCCGAAGTGATAGTAAAAGCTCTCAATTACAAGCTACAAATGGTAGAAGGTCGGAGCAACAGATGTGAATCCGCGTTGGTAGCGCTACTGCGTCTGGTCAGTTGGCGGTGGGCCATAGCATCAGCGATTAAGTCATAAGCGTTCAAACGACCTATAATAGCGACCACATATCCCACCTAATATTATAAATGTGAAAGTAATTCTGTCTATATGTCTCCATGTCTGGGTGTTTGTCGCATTGTCACGGCTAAACGGCTGTACGGAACGACCTGATTTTTTGCGTAGCTTAAGGATCGGATATGGAGGTACACACGAACGAAGTCGCCGGTAACAGCTAGTTTTTTACAAGCGCAATGTGGTTTCGTGGGAATGATTTCAATCAGAATGAGTTTGTTATCTGTTTTGCAATTTCGAAATTCTGTTCACCTCAAAGTTGCCCTGAGCTTAAAGTGAGCCAGTCCAATGTATTAATTCAAAGTAATTTATCCGATCCTAACTCCGAGGGGCTAGAATAGTTTACGGACTGGCAATTTTGTTTCTCCAGACCGTAAAAGATCTTAGATCCACTCGTTTTCTTAGTTGGTTTATTATACAGTAATGTGCTATAGTATCCAATATATAACCGTAGTTTATAAGGATACTAGTTGTTAGCCGCTACTTCGTATATCCGTCAACTATCCTTAAGCTATATCTATGCAAAAAGTCTGCTCGATCCGTTCAGCCGTTTAGCCGTAATAACGCGATAAACATTTTTTTTTTCCCCGATCGTCAACACTGTAAACGAAAAAGGTGTTAGCGAGCGGGAAGTACGCGAAGAGTGTACGAGCGGGAAAAAATAGTAGTGTTCATCAACACTATGAACGAACAGAACTTTTTTTTCCCAATGTCCCAAAGTATCCCCTACACTGGCAAAGTAATAAGTGCAGGACTTAACGCCCCCATACCCCTACACTGACTCGCTAGTTTTCGTACCGTGAGCTCCGCATTTGAATCGCTACCTCTCGAAAGAATGAACGAAAATTGTCTCTGGCTCTGCTAATAGGAGAAACGGGATAACGCTATGGAAACGTATTGCTGACTCTCGAAAATAAACTGCGTTCCGAAATTCAAAGGTGCTCTTTACGGAAAGTAGCGGTTTTTGTGATTAGCTATAGCATGAACGTGTCATAAAAGAAATGACTTACTCCAGATACAGACCATCCCCTGTGAAGAGGATTTCTGGATTTTTCGTCCATTAATCCCCTTAGCATCTCATTTGAGATGTTAAAGGGTATTATCGGCAAAAAAACCAGAAATCCCCTTAGCATTTATTTAATTTTGGTGAAGGGGATTTTTTGACAAAAAGTCTAGAAATCCCCTTAAACATTTATTTTATTTCTACGGAAGTGGATTATTGTACAAAAATCCAGAAATCCCCTTAATCATTTATAAATCTGTTGAATTTTATGATGTAGCCAGTCAGTCACAAAAATGTAATCTCGCTTTTTCGTTTTATTTTTCTAATTGCTCGTCTTCTAGCCCAACAATTAACAACGCACATCGACAGTGAACTTGTCGTATATTTATAAGTCCCACCCCACAACAAAACGGTGCACTGTTACGTGATCTGTGACGGGCACAAATAGAATCGATCAGCACATTGGCAACGAAACAATCGATAGAAATGCAACGAGTTGACAACGGACAGTTAAATCAATCGGGCGGATGGTGATGAGAGGTCTCATTTCTTCTTAGCAGTTGCCACAAATGCCCAGAATAATCTTTATAGAGATGGACCAAAATTGAAGTGATTGATTTTACTATGAAAACTTATAAAGGTCACTGAATGTAATCGAAACTATAGTCGGAATAACCGACTCAAGCGAGTTTTATTAAAACAAAAGGTTTTTTTTTTTTTTTTTTTCGGTGTACGTAAAGTTCTTAGCTAGCTTACTAATGATATTATTTCTAAACACCATTTATTAGCTTCCGCATTTTGAGTTACATTTTGTATAACAAGTTTAGTTTAAAGTAACTATTAACTAACAAGTTATATACGTACTTGTTTGCTACAAAATGATAAGCGGCATAAATGGCCGTATTTTATTATTGAGTTGACTTAGAAGCTTGATTTTGTTACAGCTCCAAGGTACAATAAACGTTAGTGTTTGATATTATTTTCAACTAGATATAACCGCGCGTTCCTGAGAAAAACGGTCTGGTAGAAAGAACCAACGCTCGAAAGAAACGGTCGGTGGTAGAAAGAACGGTCTGGTCAGCGAAGTGATCCTATAAGGGTTCCTTTTCCTTTTGAAACACGGAACCCCAAAATAACTCTAAAAAGGTTTTTTTCCTTCTTCTTTGTCACAATACAGTCAATTAATTGTATGCCCTTTATAAGTTTATTGTCTTTAAAATATCGAATACATGCGAGGCAGCCCATATAAGTAGGTACGTATAGTATTCGTTAGTTTTCTGTGGTTCATAGGAGGCTCTTATAATAAGATAATACTGATAATTTACAGTATTCTTAATTTTCGTATAAAAAAAACAAATATAGTTAATCTTCATCGTGACTTGTGAAAATGATCACTAAATAGACAAATATTAAATATATTTATTTCAACACAAAATATTTCATCAATTCACATCATACGCCCCATAGAAATAGAAAAGCTAATAAAACCATAAAATAATTGTACAAATCAAGACTGAATAATTTTTTATCCTCCCTAATTGCCGTATAAATTGATACGGCAAAATTTAATCTGCCATATTATCTGCATGCCGTAGAGTGGTCACGCGCACGCACAACCCTTATCGCGGAATCTTTTTAAGCACCCCTATGATATGCTACCCCTTTATAAATGTGAAACTTTGTTAGGAAATTAGTGAAAATTGAGTGCATAGTGGCGCTTACTGTCAGACTTCTTAATTATCAAAAAGACACGTAGTAAAATATTTTAAAAAATCAAGTAGATACCAACTTAAATGCATTAAAAAGCTAATAAAAATAGTTAATAAATGCTCGTTTAAGCCATTTGAACGAATTGTTCGAACGAACGTTTGAACGATTTGATTTGTACTACAGTCTGAAAACTTCAAAAACCTTTCCAAATTCCACGACGCAATTCTATCAAAAAATTAAGCAGACATCTAATTTTAAAATAGAAAAAAATAATTAGCAGTTATCTACTAAAAAACTATATTATAATCTAAACTTAAATATAAAAACTAAAACTACAAACAAAATTAAAATAAATACTCAAATAAATTAAATCTAAGATGTCTACAAATAGAAAAACCGCATTTAGGTCGCTAATTAATTAATACATACAATGTTTATGGTATAAGGTCTTCATTAAATAAACAAAATATAATTTTATTATAATACTAAATTCAAAAATAATTAACAAGTAACAAATTAGTACAGCAAGATTTAAATAAAAAAAATCTTAAAAACCATCGTGACAAGAAATAAGAAAAGGTAAAATTAGGGATGATACATTTAATATAGTTATATCAATAGTAAGAGTAAATAGCCGTAATAAAAATTTAATTAGGTTCTGTGGACATGTACGGCTAAACAAATACGCAATGATGGCAAATTAAATCACAAATCTCACGCTCCTGTCATCAGCAAAGAATAATACGAATCGGTTCAGATGGGTCACTTCAACTGTTTATGTCCATAACGCCTACTTTTGCATCGATGTGTCATTGTATTCTGAATTCAATCGAGACGGATTAGAATCGCACTCTACACTCCATGTCTCCTCCATGTCACCTCTGTCTCCGTCATCCTGGCTGTATTTAACGAAGACAGAGATGATGGATCTCGAATCGAAAGCTTTTCAATCGGGTTCAAAATACGAGTTCAAATCGCTGTGTTGAAAACTTTTTTTGCGGTTTGGCGCTCCGTGGCTCTGTCACACATTTCCGGGTCAGGGCCCAATCAGTCTTCCGCGAGGGGCGGGGAAAATATGCTAGCTTTTTTTATAAGCCGTTTCACGCAGAATTCCGTGTCCTAGCCTGGTTGTGTAAGACACTGATCTGTATGAACAATATCATACAAAATGACTGTGTCGATATCACCTAACCTACGATAAGCTTTTCGCTTATCTATTTATTTGACTATGATTCTAATAACTTGACTGTAGTGTAAAATACTGTATGAATTATCTGCATCAGCCTTTAAACATCCCACTGCTAGGGTACAAGCCTAAAAGATCAACCGTTTGTCAAAAAATAAAAAGTAAATGTAAAAAAAAAAAAATAATGTAGTAGGATATGTAGTTGTAGTTTGTATATAGTATGTATTTTGTTTAATTAATAAAGGCAGTTGCCCGACTGCTCGTGCCAATAAAAAAAAAACAAAAAAAATCTTTACAGATTTCTATGTGTGAGACCGTTTCCACACGGATTATTTGGTTCCATGCCAAAATGTATCGGCAAGACAGTGAGGACGTAATTTTAGCGATTTGTTGTCATTTGATGACGCAACTTTCGTAATTTATTTCCTGTTAAATGACGTATTTGTGTTCTAAGCTTTAGTAGTCTGTCTAATAGTTTATAAGCAAAATAAAACATGTTACTACGACAAAAAGTTACCTAAATTTTGTCTAAAACAGAAAAATAAGAATTTTTAGGCGACGAATGTTTGTAATTTGACGTATATTTTTATCACTGTTCCGATTTTTATGAATTACCCAATATATTCTATCGCATTACACCCAACGTTTATTTAAGTTCGTTCTGTATCGATAATAATAATAATTAATTCCTTATAAATTTAAATCAGAAAGACAGTTTTTAAGGAGAAGATATTTTACAAGATATAATATAAAAAAACTAAACTATACAACGTAAACTAAACTATTAGTTCGGTTAGGATAGCCTTAAATGACGCGCGGATTTAAGGCGGACCAACGACAGAACATGGAAAAATATATTTCTTTCTCTTTATCTCTCGTTTGTTAGAAGGTCGGACGGCCGGACCAAATCCGCGCGTCTTTTAGAGCTAATCGGTATATTATACCACTTTTGTATGTAGGTAATTATTAAGAAATTTCATTAATTTGCTCAGCTGATCTTTTCTTGAATAGACATCGTAAAGTTGATAACCTAAAGGGGATAGAACATTTGTGGTATATCCACTCACCGCCATTTTGTTAAGGTTTCCGCGCACTATAGAAGTAGTATATATGGGTAGAAGAACTTAAACAAACAAAAGATGTTCCATATCATAGTGTCCGAAATTGTCACGTTCCCGAGATATTTAAAGGTAAAAATCGGTATATGAGTATAACAGTGAAGTCTTTACCTCCAAATATCTCGGGACCGTGACACTTTAGGACACCACGTTACAGAACATATTTTGTTCGTTTAAGTGTCCTCTTCCTATCATGCACGGAAACTTCTATAATAAAAAATAAATAGCGGCGGGTGGATATGCCAACTTTCATACAAAAATGTTCGAACCCCTTTAAAGATCTAATATTCCTTTCTGCATCTGCGTTAGTCTTTGCCCGCTTCGTGGGCTAAGGGGGCGTGCACAACTGCACACGTAAAGTGCACATCGCGGCGCACCGCCGGTCGCGTGCCGCGCGCCTGCAATCATGTAGCTAATTGACGATTTGATGTCCTCTTTACAGTGCGTGACAAAATACATTTTCCCATTCCAAGCTAGGTGTGTTTATCATCTTCGACCACACAATCCCACAATAGCAGCACTTCACGCTCACGCAACTTGTCGAGTTGTTGGATTTGGAAATCGTGCATATTTGAATTGATTGACATATTTTTACCTGCGTTGTCAGTATTTAGTTTAAAAAATATATGGTTGTTCTATGTTCCGTACACAGATCACAATAGATACCGCATTGCGAGATTCGTCATTCCTACAAAAAGTTACCAAAGTTTGAGGCGCGGGTCGCGGGGAGTGCGACCAAGCATTCTCATTGGCTATCTCAAGGTTACGCCTACTCGCGCCTAACAATCAACCAGAGTAATTTCTTATAAGTGTATTTAGACTGATGCGTGGTGTGCTTCTAGCTTCCATGAAGAATCTAGGATATGATCTATGGTTCCGTACCTCCAGACTTTAATTTAATATTGATTTTACGTCAGCAAAAAATACCAAACAATTTAATATTTATGTTAAAACTATTTCCGGTTCCTCCATACTAAGTCCCGTAACTTGAATGGGCTAAGTAGTGTTTTCACAACGTTATAAAACTAGTACAATTTTAGTTGATGCTGATTCTGCTCATGACCATACCCTCACCAACATTTGCCAACCACAACTCTGGCAAGGAGTGAACGTGAAGAAGTCATGTCACGTCATTCTATTATTTTCTAAAACTTGTGTTATATCGTGTGTTAATGTATAAAAATTGTGGATTTACATCCACTAAGTGTTCGTGAACGTGCACGAGTGTTGGTGAATAGTATAATGTTGTGCAACGTGACTCTTCGTGTTGTTTCCAAAACTCCATAGAAACTTCTAGTAAAGTCTCCACCACTTTACTGGGGCATGACGTGGACTTGACCGTGACTTACTTTGCTTGACTTAGACTATGACTGAGACTTATTTTTATTGTGAAATATTTGACATCACTGGAAATAATAGCCAAAACATAAGAGAGAGAAAAAAACTGGCAAGAGCAGCTGGTTATATTTTCTGGAGTTTCCCAATATTTGTCATGAAGTGTACACCAGTAAATCTAATCCTCCGGGACGATCGCCATTCGGAGGGCGTGTACTTAATTTGTCCAGCATTGTTGCTCATAGCGGCCCCTTAACGCGCGTCCGATCTAATAGTTGGGTAACGTACTGGCGTTACACTGACGCTGCATAAAAAAACAGTCTTCCGGCTTTTTTTTGGAAGTCGGTTAAAAAAGGTAATAAAAGATGCCGAATACATCTCGACTCCCGACTTTTACCCGACTGCCCACGAAGGAGGGTAATGTTTTCGAGGTGTATGTAAGTATGTTCCTATAAAACCTTCTGTAGCCTCACATGTAGCCTAAACGGCTTGACCAATTTTGGCGAGAGACAGGTGGCGTTGGATTCCTCTGTACGTCTGTAGTTATGTTTACGCGAAGGAAGTCGCTGGTAACAACTAGTAAGAAGGAGTTTTGGCGGGAAAGTGAAGAAATCATGTTGCGTCATTTTATTATTTTCTAAAACTTGTGTTGTTTCGAGTGTTAATGTGTAAAAACGGTGAATTTTTACCCGTTAAGTGTTCGTGAATATGCACGAGTGTTAGTGAATGGTATAATGTCGTGAAACGTGAATTTTCGTGTTGTTTTCAAAACTCCATAGAAGGCTCTAGTAAAGTTTTCACTACTTTAATGGGGTATAACTTGAACTTAACCGTGACTTGCTTTGCTCGCCTTTGACTGTGACTATGACTTGTTTGATAATATTAAAAAAAATATGAAAATATATAAATATACTTGACACTGGCAAATGCATAAGACGTGCGACGCCAAAATCCTCTTAGGAGGAAAGAGAAAAAAAAAACTAGTAAGGAATAAATAAATTAATTGATCTGAAACAATTAATTGTAATAAAAACTATGAATACAATATTTGTTACATGTAATAAGAATTATTTTTTAGTATGTCTTTGTGATATATATAAAAAAAAGATGTCCACGCGACCGAAGTCGCGAGTAACAACTTTACTAGTGGGTCATATTTGGCAGTCGCGTATTTTTTTTTTCTTTTTGTTTTTTAGCAGGTGTTATTGTGCTTGAGTACGGGTAGCTGCGGCGACCCCGCGCCAGTGTGAAATCCCCACACTACTAATACCCACACAATGCTACCCGTGCCCCGCTTACTCCATTAATTGGCCATTCTCCTCCGGGATTGCGCTAATATGTAGCTAATTGACGCTAGTTACGTTATTGGGGCACTGATTTATTTTATTACTGTGTTATCACAATTGATTTAGCATTTTTGCGTAATCGCCAACTCTAATAGATACCGAGAGACTTTTTTTTCGAAACACTCATCGACCGAAAGGGGAAAAAAAGCAAAAAACGCCGCGGTAATGTCAGTCACACTAATATTATAAATGCGTAAGTTTGTGTGTAAGTGTGTATGTAAGTGTGTTTGTTCCCGTTTAACTCTGTAACGGTTGCACGGATTTAAATGGTATGGAGGTAGCTTACACTCTGTATTAACACATAAGCTACTTTTTTCCCGGATAAATATTTTCTGTAGAATAGCGGGTTGAAACCGCGGGGCGCAGCTAGTTCGGACATAAAGGGAAATTTAATGACTCCTCACTAAAAATCAGACAAGCCGTTTAGGCTACAGAAGTTAACGTAAGAACACACGCATACATAAATAATTGTATACTTACTAACTTAAATATATACTTACTTATACTCAGTCACAGCCTAAAAACATTACTCTCCTTCTTGGGCAGTCGGGTAAAAATTACATTAAATTGGCATTGTTGTATTAAGGATAACTTTTGTACAAATCTATATGTTTGAAAGTCGCAAATAACGTATAGAGGAAGCTAGCGAATAATGACTGTGATAATTTAGTAGATACGATTTTAGCGCACTTAAAATGAAAAATATCAAAATCCTGCAAATCTGTCCTTTCGAAGAGATTACATTATAGCTTTCTTTTTTACTCTCCAGCTTTTCGCATCTTCTTGTATTAAAATTATTGCCAATTAAGAAATTTAGACATATATTACATAATTAGCTTAATGTTTTTTTTTAATAATTTGCAGGAATTCTTTAGACAATTAAAAATCCAATTAAAAATAATTCAATTTAATCAACTTCTTGACAATATAATTATTTTTTGGAACAATCTATTTATTGTCGCAAAATTAGTTTTCAAGAACCTACGATGAGTAATTAAGCTGTTATTGACAAAAAACTCAAGACAATTTGAATTTCGCGCGATGAGTGAAACGATGCACCTTAATAAGTAACATTATGACTAGAAGAAAACTGGGCCAGTTACAAGTTTCCGCCAATAGATACAAATGTAACAGAAAGAAAAAATATGTTTTGCATAGCAACAAGTAAAGCGTAGATACTCAAACAAAAATAAATTATTGCATTAGGTTCCAAAGAATTCTGAAGAAAAAAGGGAGCGTTTTAAGCGCACGCCTTCAAAAAATACATCTACTTTGTTATTTAACAAATACTTGTTCATAAATGAAGAGGTCATGTGAAGGAAGGTACTTTTTTTGTAAGTAAAAACCGACCTTATCATTGGTGTTAACAAAATCATTGTTCGTCACAAAGTCTCGTATTTCTCAGACGAACAACACGGTGTTCGAACCTAATTACACCAGTTTTGAATTCAGTGTGTTAGTGAGTCACACACCCACACACGAACCGTGGGAACATGCTAATTGTATAGCGCGGTGTGACGGCTTCTGTTGCATTGTTTTAAGTTCTCTACATTTTCTATGAAAAAACATCTGTAACAAGATACAGGCTACCAAATTATGAAAAAAAAAATATGTTGAGAAATGGAAAAAAAAACAGTCGACTTGAGAACTTCCTCCTTTTTTTGGAAGTGGGCTAAAAACCCGACTACGTCCTTACGTGAGCTTTGGTTTTATTGGGTGTATGCAAGCAAAGCCGCGAGCTTACAGCTAACAATATTTTGTATACATTTTTGAAATCTGTGTATTAAGCCCTTTCATTTGATACCTAACACGGCATCATTTAAATATATTTATTTATTTAAAATTATTACGAAGTCACAGGTAATTAAAATAATAAATCACACCAGTCAGCTATATAGCATTTTTTTTTAATTTTTTACGACCAGAACCACTGAAAGACGGGCAGCAGCGTCCTCTTAGTAAGCGGTGAGCGTTCTGCATGCAAGCGTGCTGAGTTCACGTCTCCTGACTGATGATGATGAGTAAGACCGGGTGACTGGGCTAGTCGGGCGCTAGCGAGTAACATAATGTAAGCCCCTCGCTCGTTGATATCAGTCCACAGATCACGACTAGAAACCGCATTACGAGATTAGTTGTTCCTATAAAAAGTCACCAAAGTTTGAGATAGGCGCGACTCGCTGGGAGTGCGACCAAACGTTCTCATTGGCTATTTTAAGGTTACTACTCGCACCTGATAATGAACCAATCAGACATTGACATTCCATATATACACCTTAAAAACGTTGTTTGATCATTTCGTGTAGGTAACGTAAGTTTGTATATATAGGCTGAAGGGAAGGCCTGGTAAAAGAGTTTTTCCCTGGTGTTATCGCCATTGGACAAAGAATCGGGACCTACAATTGAACCAATCAGAGTAATTTTTTTATAAGTGTAGTTAGACTGATGTGTGGTGCGCTTCGAGCGTCCTGAATGCAGAATCTAGGGTGTGATCTGTGTATCAGTCATAATCCTTTTGTGAATGTCGTAGTGTGCCAATAACAACATTATTGCAATGGCAAGAGCCATTGTTGGTATAGACCTGTGAGAATGGAATATTCACCATTATACATTGAACTTAGACTTACTCACTTACTTACTGAGATTATTAAAAGAAAAACAAAATACCCGACTGCAAAATGTAGCATAAGTCACTCCGGACATAAAGAGGAATCCAATGCCACCTCATTCGTCAAAGTTTAGACTACAGGAGGTACTATAGGAACTATATTTAAAAAAACACGAAGAACCCTAAAAACATTACCTTCCTTCTGGGGCAGTCGGGTAAAAAGAGCGTTTGGCACACTGCCAATTCGAGAATCACATTCACATCATCCTTATACAGATCTCAAAGCGCGCGTTATTTTAAGTTGATAAGGTAATATAATCTTGCTTCAAAGTCAAGCGCCACAGCCTTCCTCATGCCACTATTGGGTATAAGTCTCTCTCTTGTTATGCCATCTAATCTGGCTACCAATCTGTCCCAAGTCCAGCTGTCATCACTGAGCCTAGCCACGTGTCTTGCCCAGCTTCACTTAAGATTAATTACTATGAAAACTGACGTGGTTTTGATACATTTTAATAAAACGGGAATATTCAAGTTAAATTGAGTCGGTTATTCCGACTATAGTTTCGATCACATTCGGTGACCTTTATCAAGGAATGCTCAGCGAGACACGCGCGCGACCTCGTCAAGACCTCGTGAGTGCAAAGCAAGACGAGGTCGCGCGCGTGTCTCGCTCTCGTCTGTCTCGCATTAAAACAAAAAGATTAATTACCGCTATTTCGACGTCTCGAACCTTTGTTTTCTTTCGGATTTCGTTATTACGAACTTGGTCTCAGAGTTTGATGCCGAGCATGGACCTCTCCATGGCTCTCTGTGCTTCTCTGTGTTTATGTACAGCGTCATGGGTGAGCGTCCATGTCTTGGCAACATATGTAATGGTGGGCAGGAAACACTAGTTAAAACGGCGAGTTTTAAGGTACTGCAGGATATGACTGAAAGATAATAGATAATCCATAATGATTACTCATTAACACTCGAAAGGAAAGCATTGAAATAGTTCAAAGCAGTGACATGATTTTTCCACGTTGGTACCATAACTGAATGCCATTTATGAGGGCGCATCTTTATTTCTTAGAATATATAGGAATAGACCACGAGAAGTAGCTGCAGCGACAGGTGTGGTCTCAGTTGGCAGCACTCGGGCACGCAGCTTCTCGGGCCAACCTTTGGCAGCGCATTGACGCGATGGATTTATGGGATCAAGAGATTGACCCAGTGCATTCCGAGCTACCAGTAAATCTACAATCAAAAGCTTAGGAATATATAAACTAGTGAACAAACAAACAAAACTACTACACTTCTATAAACTGGTGTTGGTAGTGGTAGGGCACCTCTGCCAGTTACTCAACAGTCAAGCAGTAGTGTGCAAACATTACTGTGTTCCGAATTGAAGGGCAATGCTTCCAGCGTAATTACTAAAGAGATTTAACGTCTAATATCTCAGGGGGACGAGCGCAGTGCATTGCCGAGCATGGTTTTGAACTGTTGAAGTTCAAAATTCTGGATGGCACTGAACTGTTATGGGCAAGCGTGAAGCTTAACATCAGGTGAGCGACTTGCTCATCTCGTCACCAAATTAAATAAAAAATAAAAATAAAACAATGAAATAAATATTCAGATAAAAGTGAGATATTTTTTACTCGACTGCCCATGATGGACTGCCATTTTTGGGGTGTATGTAAGTGTATATTTTTGTGTTCCTATATTTCTTTCTGTATATTCTAAGCGGCAAGACCGATAAATATTTTTTTCTCGTATATCTGATCGCAGACCCTTAACAACCAAACAAAGATAATTCGTATAGCAACAACGGACAGCTGGTCATATTTGTCACTTGGCATCGACTAAGGCACGTGGACCACGCGCCAACCTTTGACTGCACATCGCAACCTAGTATGCCGTGCCTTCAAGATGTCTCCACACGAGTTTGATTTGATTTTTATGAAGAGGATATCTACACAGCTTGTACGAGCAAGAGAGTGCGTATTATCTCAAAGGTACATCAATAATCATAGAAAAATTGTACTTATGTAATTCTGTGGTTTTGAGCGTACTTTTCTGCAGAGTCCGCCTGGGGCAGTACCACACCTTTGCCAGTTATTCAACCGTCAATCAGTAGTGTGCAAATATTACTGTGTTCCAGATTTAAGGGCAATGTTTATATCAATGCAATGGTATCTCATGGTGACGAGCGCAGTGCATTGCCGCTCATGGTTTTGAAATAGTTCAAAAATCAGGCTTTCAGCCTGAAAGGTCAAAATTCTGGATGGCTCTGAACTGTTAATTTCGTAACAAAGTTCCATAAAAAAAAAAAAAAAAATTGTGTCTACGAACGTGGCGGCCTAATTGCTTAAAGCCAGTTACACTATTTATAAGTCATTTTGTCGTTTGTATGAAGTTTCTGTTGTGAAATGGCCGTGAACAATCAATCTATCTATACTAACGAAATTGAAATTTGGGAAGTTTTTACTTATGTATTTGGGCAAGAAAAGTAAAGCTGTTCTCATAATCAGTAACACCAAACTAAGTTTGGTGGTCTCTGCAAATAAACGTTCAGAACAAACTATACAAATAGTTATGAAAACGAGAGATAAATAAAATTATACAACACAAGGAAAGCATGATCATAAGAACGTAAACAAGACTCACTACGAAAATATTCTATTGACGAATACACTCACGTGGCGAAAACAGACAAAGACGGAGATACTCCTGAAGGAATTCCTCATACGAGAGAGCGGCACAGAAATACTGCATCGCCGACCATTTCAGGCGAAACTTTGATTCAATTCATAACTGAAATGACCGAAGGTCTAGCAATTTCGCTGTGCAAATACGAGCGTTAATGCAAAGACATAAAGAAGGTGTTGGTTAGCGTTTACGTAAGTTATTTCTAGGTTCACGCTGCGCACAACAAATTTCATTTTAACCTCCAAAAGTTTAGAGTACAATTTCAATATTGCAAAAAGAAACTACGAATAGCGTATTCGAAATTCAAATGTCTATATTGAAAACACAGTATATAAAAAATATCAAATTCGATAATAAATCTAAAAAGAATTGACTCAACATTTCAAATTGGAAGCCGAAAATAAGTAGAAACTATGCAGGTAAAAACAGCGTAATAGTAAAGATAATGAGCTCTATTGTTTATGACGTAAGGGAGATTTTCGAACGAGTACATAGATGTCGGATATTATTAGACTTCTTGCAGAATGCGACCGGCTTATTTGGTTAGAGAAGACGAACATGTTCGCAGTGTAGTTCAGCAGCTGATGATTTTTAATAATCAATTATGCTTTTTACAAATTGCTATATACAATATACATTACTGGACCTATGTTATGTTACCCTAATATTATAATTCAGAGGAATATAGCCGCAGTCGTATCAGGACCAATAAAGCTTCGAGGCATAAAAATGAATACGTTCGTCTCGAGGAAAAAACTTCGCTTGTGATCAGAGCTCCCTACATGATCGGTTTTTGGCGGGAACGTGAAGAATTCATGTCGCGTCATTTTATTATTTTCCAAAACTTGTGTTATTTCGAGTGTAAATGTGTAAAAACGGTCGTGAACATGCACGAGTGTTGGTGAATGGTATAATGTCGTGAAACGTGAATTTACATGTTGTTTCCAAAACTCCATAGAAGGCTCTAGTAAAGTTTTCACCACTTTACTGGTGCATGACTTGGACTTGACCGTGACTTGCTTTTGCTCGCCTTTGACCGTGACTATGACTTGTTTAATAATATCTAACAAAACTTTAGAATATATATGTATACTTTACATTGGCAAGTGCATAAGACATGCGACGCCAAAATCCTCTTAGGAAGAAAGAGAAAAAAAAAGAAAACTTCCTACATTACAACTGTCAGTCCATACAAAACGTCAAATGCACAAAAATGGATCAACGCCATCTAGTTATAAAAAATAACTGTCTTTCTCTCTGGATGTTTGTCGCGTTATCACGGCTAAACGGCTGAACGGATCTTGATAAAAATTGATAAGGAGTTACTGTATATCAAAAAGACGGAAATATACTATTTTTATGTCCACGCGAACAAAGACTTTTTTTTCTTATGTTATGACTCCACACGTTGTGTATATAGCCAGTGTCAAGTATTGTAATATTTCAAGTGAAGTAAAATAAGTCTCAGTCATAGTCTAACCCCCGAATACTGAAACGCTTGTTAACTTTGACAACAGATTAATTCTAATGCTGCCCTTGTCTGGCACTAAGCAAATGACAAAGACAGCAACAGTCTGAAGGACTCGCTACATGGCCTGGACCTGACATCGTTTGAAAGAGATGGCTATATATAAGTTTCTGGGGGAGCGAAAGGGAGAAGCTATAATCTTAATCGTTTGTTTCTTTGGCTCCCGTGAAATTCAAATCTAGCTGTCCCTTTCACACGATGTCAGGTCAGGCCATGTATAGACAACGTCAAAGTTAACAAACGTTTCAGTATTAGCCAAGCAAAGTAGCCTAATAACAATTATCTCTGGCCTCCTGTGTAAAAATATCTGATACTAACATCTCAGGAAAAGCTGCAGAATTAGTAGCGACATCTTTGATCTAAAGACGCCGTTTATTTGAATGATTTAGAACTGTGTATGGGAATTCGTCATTGGTTTTTCTGCTCATTAGAGTTTAAAGCTGAAAAAGTGTGGAGGAGACGGGGCTTACTGAAACCCCTCATAAACCCATATTGCCCGTAGTCTAACCGAACATCCTGTGAAGTTATGCAATTTTTTTTTAAATAATTTTGGAAACCTTGTATTCAAACTTAGTTAATCGTTTCGGCCACCATGTATGAACGCAGGGCGTATAGCGGCACGCCAGCTTTTGATATCATCCGTCGGGCCTTTGTTAGTGCCGGCGGCCCGCCTATTTTAGAACCTAAGGTGCTGATGCCAGACGACGACAAGAGACCCGACGGGATGACCCTCATTCCATGGAAGAAGGGGCGGCTGCTGGCTTGGGACGCTACATGTGTTGACACTCTGGCGCCGTCCCATCTCCCGGTAATAGCAGGCCAGGCTGGCGCTGCTGCGACTAAAGCAGAAAACCTCAAACGGCACAAATATGGTTATTCAGACTGGACGTAGAAGGAGTTGGAGTTGAGAATAGGTCCCCGGGGTCGGCCGCCCACGATTTATATAAGGACCTCGCCAACCGTTTGGTGCTGTGGGTGGAGGCGACGAATGACAAGAATGCTAGGGCCTATTTTGAGCAAAAACTTAGAATTGCAATCCAGCGTGGCAACGCATTCTGGCCATTTTTCCCTCCACCAATAGGCTTGTAGATTAGGTTTTTATATTTCTTTATTTTTGTTTTCAATTTAAGTTATTATAATTTTTAGTAGATAAACAGATATACAGGTGGTAGGCTGATATTTATTTATTTATTTATTTATTTCATTACAACTATTTTCATAGGATAGCACCTAATACAATAGTGTAGTTATGTCAACATTTTAAATATATAAGAAATTAGTCCAGAATATCCCATCAGTGGGATATTTAAAGGCTGATACAGATGTATATATAAAGTTAAATAATACATAGCAAAATTTTCAGTTAATTCACAACATTATATTTTTCTAGTACCTACATAGTTTTAATTGTTATATCCTCATGCTAATCATTTGCAAAAATCTTACTTTTTTATTTTTAACTGCACACTTAATTAACCAAAAACAATAGCATGAACTACTAGTATTCTCATTGTTCCACCCAGTGGTCCAGTGGTCGGTAGTAAAAACCATTCGTTGCAATAAAATACATATACATATAAAAATCTTTTTAACATATCAAATTTTACATTGCATTATTAAATACTTGACAGGTAAGTACTTGAGGTAATGCTATTATGGGCTGGTTATACTAGCAGTTCGCGGCGAACTGAGACCTCGCCACCCCTATATCTTCACAACCCCTGGACCGATTCAGCTCATATTCAAACTTAAAAATTGTATTCATATAAACTACTTGCTTACAAAATTTTATGAAGATCAGATCAACGGTTCGCAAGTTATCATCGGACAAATATACACACAAACATACATACAAATGCCGATTTGTCCCAGTAAACTCTGAGACCTTCGCTTCGCTCGGTCAAATATAATATAATATTATTATTCATTTATTTGCGTCACCGTCCTTACTCCATCGTGTAATTTATTAAATGTTTACTCATCAGAAGGTTGTCTGAAACAGATAGCTCTTAGCGATAAGCTGCCTTGTTGTATTGTTACATTGATGTTATTGTTTTAGTAATTTTCAAAGTTAAAGTCAGTGAATTTTCCTAATTTTCTGATGAAATTAGCGTTTCGGGGGTAGTCTGTTATCACCCCCTATATCATAATAAATTCTTCTTTTTTTTTTGTTTCAATGGCTCGGATAAACTATAATCTTTGCCACTATGTTTTTGTTTTAAAAAAAATGTTTGTGGTTTTATAATACAACTACTTTTCTTCATCGTATTTTCGACGCATTAACGATCTTAAAAATCTTAACGGTTTTGGATGAAATTTGGTACCTATTGAAGTATCTTATTCCCTGGATTACAGTACGGTTTTTGCCATCATTCTAGAAGTGAACCATTTTATAGACTAAGCGACCGATTCAAGAAGGTTGCGCCATTTTAATGAGGAGCTTTAAGCGCTGGTAAGATTTTATAAACCTCATGAACTTCTATGCGTGCTTCGAGTTCTATAGAAGTTTGCGGCATTTTCTATGCTGGCAGTGTAGGACGCAAAATAAATAAATAAATAATAAAATATAAATATCTGGGACATTAATGCACACACGATCATCTGACCCCAAACTAAGCAAAGCTTGTAATATGGCTGCCAGAGACTGATATACGTACATAGATATTTTTAAATACATACTTATATAGATATTAACACCCAGACATAGAACAAACACAAATATTCATCACATAAATGTTTGTCCTAGATGGGAATCGAACCCACGCCCCCAAGCACAGAAGGTAGGTTCACTACCAACTGTGCCACCGGCCACCGGCCTCTCACTTCGATACTAAGGTAATACCAGTGGCGGATATAAACATTTTCAAGGCATAGGCTCAGTTTTTGTCGCTCTTGCCTCTACAATTGTCATCTCCTACATTATTTTTACAATCCAAAAATTTCGTTGAAATTACACGTAAAATAATTTTTGGGTATATTTTTGAGCTGATCAAAGCTTAGTCATGTACGAGCGGTAATACAGTATGTATTGTATGTATGTATTTAAAAAAAAGTATTTATGTATTCTATCAGTTATCTGGTTCCCATAGTACAAGCTTGCTTAGTTTGGGGCTAGATGGCGCTGTGTGAAAAACTAGCACCAATATTAGTAAAAAGTTATAACTAAACTCAGTTTTCCTTCTGTACAGATGTTTCCTGCAGGCCAACACCCCATGTATCCTTATTCTGAGGAAGATAGACGTATTGTTCTGGAAAATGTGGGTATAAAGGAATCTCAGTTCAAAATTGACGCTGATATTATAAAAGATTGGGTTGAAAAACAACCGCATTTGGCTGAAGCTGGTATTGGTACGTATTCCAATTAAAATGTTATTTTTTCACCGGACTGCCTAAGAAAGAGGTCAACTTTTTTGTGGTGTATGTAAGTATGGACCCGGGTATGACTCAAAACGGTGACCAGAACAGAAAGAGGGCATTTTTTTGTGGTGTATGTAAGTATGGACTCGAATATGACCCAAAACTGATACCAGAACTACCAGAGGACAGGCAGCAGCATCCTAAAACTTAACTTTGACTTTATTATTATATGTTATTTTCTCTCATTTATTATTTCTTATGTTTATTTTTAGTTATCTACTGAATTATGTAAGATAATGGTTTACTTTAGTATCAGGGTAAAAAATTTCAGATTTACATGCGGCAGGATTTTATCTAATCATGGCTAAAGGCTCAGTTGAGAGGGCTAAGCAGAGAATCGACTTCTACTACAAAGAACGAGCAAGAATTCACGAGATAAATGACAGGATTAAATTATTAAAAGACCAAAATACGCCCATATGGCATACTCAGTGAGTGATTTACATATCTCGTATTTTTATTATTTCATTGGGTTAAATATATTTTTTTGTGTTCACACAAAATTTACAAAGAGTTCCGGGGCACAACGTCAAGAGGCGGAAACTTAAAATACTTTAGTCAATTTGCTGTGTAAGATGACACACCGCTTCTCGACGGGATGAAATTCGGGTGTTGGCTTGGCTTGGATGGCTTCATTATGTATAACTATTATTTATACTAGTAGTTCGAGCCGAACTGAGACCTCGCGACCACTATATCTTCACAACTCCTGAACCGATTCAGCTCATATTCGAACTTAAAAATTGTATTGAAATGAACTACTTCCCTACAAAATTTCATGAATATCCGATCAACGGTTCGCAAGTTATGATCGGACAAATATACACGCAAACATACAAACATACATACAAATGCCGATTTGTCCCAGTAAACTCTGAGACCTTCGCTTCGCTCGGTCAATAAATAAATAAATATTATGGTTTCGTTACCACTCTTCCCGGAAGCGAGAGTTGTCGTCCGAAGTCTAACTAAATACGTCTTTAATGCATATCTGTGTGTCTGTGGACCGGTTCGTTGGTCAACAAACTAAGTACTATCTATAAAATGTAGGAATCTTCATCATCATCAGCCAGAAGACGTCCACTGCTGAACATAGGCCTCCCCCTTAGAGCGCCACACTGACCGACAACGGCCACTTGCATCCACCGGTTGCCCGCGGCTTTCATAATGTTCATAACAACCTTTCCTTCTTAACGGTTCCTCGAGTGATGTGGCCTACCCGTTGCCACTTCAGCTTGCAAACTCTGAAAGCAATATCAGTGACTTTGGTTTTTGATGAATATCCACGTTCCGGATTGGGGAATGATTGAAATGGGTGACATTTTTTTTAAAACTATTTACTTTATGACTAATTGTTATGAATAAATACTATGAACTATATAAAAAAAAAGGATAAGATTTCATGAAATACTTCTTCTTTTTTTTGTTAAGAATCTGGTGCAAATACCATTTTGCACGCTGATAATACCTACTTGAACCCACAAGTAACTTTATTTTTAATCTTTGGTGGGCTAGGCATCATTAATTTTTAGTAATAATTTTTTAGTTTTCATTTATTTTCATCATGTCTGATCAGAATCTTATAATAAGTAATTTTTATGGATATTATTTCTCTTACTACCTTGTTTTACGTTTTTGGCATCAATAATTATGATTTCTTGTGTTACATTTGAGGGATTTATTTATTTTGTTTTTTTTAATGCTTGAATCTTATACTAAGTAATTTTTATGGGTATTATTTCTCTTACTATCTTGTTTTACGTTTTTGGCATCAATAATTTTGATTTCTTTTGTTACATTTGAGTGATTTATTTATTTTGTTTTTTTTAATGCTTGAATCTTATACTAAGTAATTTTTATGGGTATTATTTCTCTTACTATCTTGTTTTACGTTTTTGGCATCAATAATTTTGATTTCTTTTGTTACATTTGAGGGATTTATTTATTTTGTTTTTTTTTAATGCTTGAATCTTATACTAAGTAATTTTTATGGGTATTATTTCTCTTACTATCTTGCTTTACGTTTTTGGCATCAATAATTATGATTTCTTTTGTTACATTTAAGTGTTTTTTTTTTTGTAATGCTTGAATTTTATAACAAGTAATTATAACGGGTATTATTTCTTTTATCATCTTGTTTTACGTTTTTGGCATCAATAATTATGATTTCTTGTGTCACATTGGTGGGATTTATTTATTTTGTTTTTTTTTAATGCTTGAATCTTATACTAAGTAATTTTTATGGGTTTCTCTTACTATCTTGTTTTACGTTTTTGGCATCAATAATTTTGATTTCTTTTGTTACATTTGAGGGATTTATTTATTTTGTTTTTTTTTTTAATACGTGAATCTTATACTAAGTAATTTTTATGGTTATTATGTCTCTTACCATTTTGCTTTACGTTTTTGGCATCAATAATTATGTTTTTTTTTTGTTAAATTTGAGTGATTTATTTATTTTGTTTTTCTTATATTTGCTTGCTTTATTGTATCATTTAATGGGTATTATTACTTTTACTATCTTGTTTAACGTTTCTGGCATCAATAATTATGATTTCTTTTATTAAATTTGAGTGATTTATTTATTTTGTTTTTCTTAAATGCTTGTTCGTAGTATTATAGCTCCTGCTCCAAAACTGTACAAGGGATCACGCGTGTCATTTTTGAAAGTATTCGACTGGAAGAAATTTAAAATGGAAGATATCATTAGAAACATGGCCATGGTAAGTCTTAACGGCTGACCATTAGGCAGCCTTTACTGCCGATATAAGAAGGCAGTAGAATGTTATAATTCAATACATAACATCTTCGAATAACGAGCGCAAATGAAGGCAAAGTTTTTTGAAAATGTATCTGCTATGAATATGCTAAATATGCTTAAATGAAAAGAAAAAGATGAAAGTTTGAATGGTAATTTATCGTTTTTATGCCACTTATTTTTATCGCCACTTTACATGTATGACAACCACCCCATTAATATAAAGTTGTGATTTTTTTATTTTTTCAAAATTGTCACCTTACAAAGACCTGTAGTTAGTTTTTTATTTTTAAACTGTAGGTCTACACTTATACTATCGTTGTGCAAAATTTTATGCATGTAAGTTTATAACTTTGGAAGCTATAAGGCTGTAAAGGATTCAGACAGACGGACAAACGGGCATGACAAACTTATAAGGATTCCTTGTAGTAATACAAAACCATAAAAAGGCATTTAAAAAAAACTATTTTCGGGTAAGAGGCGCCAAAATACCTAAAATTTTATTTAGTACTAGTTGTTACCCGCGCGTTCGTTCGCGTGGACATAAAAAGTATTCTATGTCCGTCTTTGTGATATACTGTAATTCCTTATACAAATTTCATCAAGATCTGTTCAGCCGTTTAACCGCGACAAACATCCAGACAGAGAGACAAAGTTACTAGAGTTAAAGTTCGCTAGATGGCGTTGATCCATTTTTGAGCATATTTTGATGTTTTGTATTAACTAACAGATGTAATTTAAGGAGTTCTGAATCACGCAAGTGAAGTTTTTTCCTCAAGGCAAACGTATTCACTTTTATACCTCGAATCTTTATTGGTCCTGATACGATTGCGGCTATTCTGAATTATTCCTGAATTACTAGTAGTTCGCGCCGAACTGAGACCTTGCGATCCCTATATCTTCACAACCCCTGGACTGATTCAGCTCATATTCGAACTTAAAAATTGCATTGAAATGAACTACTTGCCTTCATGAAGATCGGATCAACGGTTCGCAAGTTATCATCGGACAAATATACATACAAACATACATACAAATGCCGATTTGTCCCACTAACCTTTGAGACCTTCGCTTCGCTCGGTCAATAATAGTTTTATTCTTATCATCTTATTTTATTACAGCAAGCAGACGTCCGATTGTCGAATGAATTCACGTCTGGTGAAACGTGGGTATTAGACTTAGAAAACGCCACATTAGGAGACATCTTGACACTCAACGTCATGGCGATTAATGTGGCATATCTGATCATGCGTGTGAGTATTTTTTTTTTCTTTCCTTTTGGCTACTATTTTGGCGTCGCACGTCTTATGCATTTGCCAGTGTCAAGTATACTTATATATTTTCAATTTTTGTTAAATATTATCAAAGACGTCATAGTCACAGTCAAAGGCGAGCAAAGCAAGTCACGGTCAAGTCCAAGTCATGCCCCAGTAAAGTGGTGAAACTTTACTAGAGCCTTCTATGGAGTTTTGGAAACAACATGAAAATTCACGCTTCACGACATTATACCATTCACCAACACTCCTGGATGTTCACAAACACTTAACGGGTAAAAATTCACCGTTTTTACACATTAACATTCGAAATAACACAAGTTTTGGAAAATGATAAAATGACGCGACATGAATTCTTCACGTTCTCGCCAAAACTCCCATTACGTATTTACTATTATTTATAGGATGGACTAGGCCTCAGGATATTTGCCATCCACATAATGATCGGTAAATCGTCCAGTACCATTCAGACTATTCTGAACATTTGCAAGCAGTTTCTAAGCAAGAAAGTTCTAGATCGGATAAAGTTCCATGAGTCGCCAGAATCACTACGTGAGTTCCTGCCAAATGAATACATAATTGAAGACTATGGTGGAGATCTATCTTCTATTCAAGTACTCAGAGGTAATTATTATTATATTATGATTCCTAGCCAACACGTCTTCAAATCCCATTAAATCATTTGTCATTCTGCACTCTACGACTAAGGAAGCCATATTGGCAAAATTCTTATACAGGTTTATTAAGAAATGGTATGCTAAGCCGAAAACGGCTCATAGTAAGTACTCGTCGTTATGAGCAACAATTAGTATAGGACCAAAAGTCAAACATCAGCTATGCAAAAAAAAAAAACATAAATTTAAAAAAAAAACATCAATTTCAATTTCGATTTCAAGATTGGTAGTTCTTCATAATGATGAGTACTATGAACCTATTTTGACTTAGCACCCTTATCACCCTGTATAAGGATTTTAATTTGAGGATTTTTATCTTAAAATGGCTTCCTTAATCATGGAGCGCAAAATTTCAAATTACAACCAATGCTATGAGGCCAATAACTATTTTTTTCTAAAATGGCTTCTATAATCATCGAGCGCAAAATGTCAAATTACTATGAATACTATGTGGACAAAAAAAAATCCTTCAATTCAATTTCATTTCAATTTAATTCCAAAATGGCTCCCTTAGTCATTGCGCGCAAAATGTCAATTTACTACCAATTGTATGTGGACCTTAAATGTTTCTATTCTAAAATGGCTTCCTTAGTCATAGAGCACAAAATGTCAAATTACTACCAACACTATTTGGAAAATAAATGTTCCTATTCTAAAACGGCTTCCTTATTATTTCTGTTACAGAACAAATTGAACAAATTATGACAGAGGAGAAAACTAAACAGTTTCTCCTTGACGCCTGTCGAATAGTCTCCGACGAGAGCAAGAGGCCAAAAACTGCGTACAATGAAGATTGTGTTCCAGGAAACTTCAAGAAACTCGAATTAGACTAAATTTTTAATTACTTTAGTGTAGGATCAACACTGAAATCGATTAAAAAAACATCTATTCCAAAAAAAATGACAATGACACTCGACAAGGCAGATTTTTTCCCGCGTTTTCAGGGTTGGTGCGTTAGTAAAACTTGTTCACTCACAAACACTCTTGTTGCCGCGAAAAAAGACAAAAAAGTCCGGCCATTAAAAACGCTATCAATTGGTTGCTAGGCTTCAACACTCCAAATTACAACACGAGACTTTTCAGAGTGTTGACTTGACACCGATAGATGTCGCTACTAATGCTCCACGGTTTCACCCGGGTGTATAAGCGCTCAGGAACTGTACATCTTCCCGGGATTAAAAGTAGCCTATGTCACTCTCCGGCCCTTAAACTATATTTATGCAAGTGCAAGTGATATAAATAATATTGTTAAAAGTTGTACCAAGTTGACGAGTCCATAATGGAAGCATTCTTAACTTTTTTTAAATTTTGTAATTGTTATGAATGCAACTGTATGACAATGAAGAATATTCATTCATTCATTTTGATCAGCTTACAGTACGGGCTATCCATTTACGACACATCCTGTATATTAGTCATAATTACCTACTTTGTACCTAATTTGTTGTTAAGTCAGATTTGCTTATATGAAATAAAATCTTAAGTAATACTGCGAGTTATTTTTAAAAAGAAATAAAAGTTTTTATTAATACAATGGAAAAAAAGTGCTATCACAAGAAAGCTAAAGTGATAGCACTTTTATATTTCTTGCTGCGCTACCTCACTGCGAACATCTGAAAGTTCACTCAAGACCGCTAAATAAGGTGCGTAGACCTACAATTAGCACATGCCAACAAAACAATCAACGCAAATTAAGCCCTATAACCTAGAATTTACAGTTCTTTATATTTTGAACATTTTCCATTACAATCCAGTCATAGAAGAACCTTTCAGTGGTACAACAAATAACGATTAAGAGGTCTAATGATTTTGGACGTCCATCGCACTGAATTCGGCAAGGAACGTTCGCGTGGGCATTCCCCCACGACGTACAATTATTATTTAATCTGTGCTCACGTTAAGTGTAACTATGATTCAATCTGTTCCCGCGTATAACGTAGTGACAAGTGTGTGGGTGTGTTTTATGAATGTGTGTGAGGAGCCGCTTTTACAAACTTAAACGAAGGTTAAATTTAAATCAGAATCTAAAAGGCCAAAAACATTTACTCACAAGAATATTTGTAGTAATTTAACAGATAACATAATTTAGGACTTGAGTACGCAGAGATGATATGCACTCACACCCTCTCACATCAACACTTACCTGACACTTGACATGACATAGACAAATTTCTCACTTTAAAATGTAATATTTCAACAGTACTGTATACCTTCAGTCTAATAATATATAATCTTTGTATAAAACCTAATCACTCTTAAGGCCTCGCTACATGACCTGACCTGACTTCGTTTGAAAGAGATGGCTATATATAAGTTTCTGGGGGAGCGAAATGGAGAAGCTATAACCTTAATAGTTTGTTTCTTTTGTTCCCGTGAAATTCAAATCTAGCTATCCTTTTCACACGATGTCAGGTCAGGCCATGTATAGACACCATTACCCACATACCATTGGAAGAAGCAACCTTTTGCAACACAGTTTTTAACTAACGCAAAAGGCAGAGCTATCAGTTATATTTAACCTTAGTTTTATGTTTTGCAATAAATTATGTTTATGTTTATGTTATGTTAATTTAAAAATTCATTTCTATACAAGGTAGCCCATAGATTAGTAAAGCCTTGTGCAAAAAGACATGGATCTTAAATTTAGGTGTTTTTTAAAAATCTGATGTATTTAATTAATCAATTATTTATCATCAGTATTATCGTATGAATAAATGACGCAGGCTACATTTTGCAGCGAGTTTTTTTTTCGTTCTGCTGTTTGAATCTTACGCAATATTTCAATCAATTACAGAACCGATTTTTAACGATGAATCGATGTGAAATTATTTGTAATATTTCTTTTACAAGGGCTCGTAGAGTTATCATCAAATAAAAGCTTTTTAGCGTGAAAACATCTTAAAAAAGGCTTCCAACTCACATAATTACATAAATCCCAAAAATATAATTACTTATCTTTTTTATCAACATTTAATTAAATGTGTACTGATTAAGTAAAAAAAAATTATTGCCGCCTTCTGGTTTTGCTGTGTCCAATGGGGCATTATTTATTTATTTAATAATTTGTATGCATGGAACCCATAAACCGATAGAACCCAAAAATGTTAATCAACCGTTTAATTGTAGCCTCCGGTTAGAGTATTGGTTTAATTGTATTCCCAAATGACGTCACATCAACTCCCGCGCACACTACAGTTTTCAGTTTCAGTGTAATCTTAGCACTGGCCCAGAACACACTTTTTATTGTTTTTTTCTTCACTACGTGCTTGGTTTGTAATTAGAAAAAAAATTAGCATCATCTGGGACAACTATAGAGATAGTTTTGTGACGAAAGTTTTTGTTACGTGACTTTGTTCATAATATTGTTTTTAATATTCCAAAATTATTTTAAAAGGGATTTTTGCGTAATTGCTTGGGGCGTAAAAAGTTTCATTCGCAAAGATTGGTGTCTGATAACAAGTGGAGAACGAGTGGCTGATTCGCCGCTTTGATACTATTTTAAGAATGTGGTTAGTCATTATGGTGTTAGTGTCGATATTATTGCGTAAACAAAGTTATTTAGTGAAAACGCGAACGATGTCGAAATTCCCACGTGTTTGATAAATGAAAAACGCTTCTCCGTATATCCACCTTATCCGCCTAAAAATACGATCGATAACACTGACACGACGTGAGAGAACCGCCTGCTTACACCCCGATATGGATATCCAACTTATTTATATAAACGCAATGTAATTCGGACAGCGTTCTTCATCAATCAAGTTCGTTTGAAGTTTGACAGGCATTGCAGTTCCATTGCCGATTCCCCGCGCTGTCAATGCAAAAATATCTCGAAAACGTCTGAGGCCCTATTGTGGCGCGCTCAAAATTATATCGGTCCTTGTCTCTCTAGTTACAAAAGTCATAAAAGGAGAAAGGCCAAGGTAATCTAAAGCGTGGCCCCGTGCTCATAGTTTCGTGTACTTTTTTTATATTGTGTATTTAAGATATAGGCCAGCGCTACAATGTTACTGCTCATAAAAAAATTCAAACACTTTCGTCTTTTCAGGAGTTGAAAAACGACATATAACTATACATGCCTACATAGGAACTATTTTTAACGTGTTATTACGTATCGGTACTCATTTCGCAGCTCATGTGGCATTTTCCTATTGATAAACATTACCGTACAGCAAAGCGTGTGGTTTAACGTGCTGGCGCTTAGTCTCTATTGCCATAACTAGCTTGTAACGCGCCATGTTAAGTTCACTCCGTGTTAGTCGCATGAAACGGTATTCTCTAAGTTTCTTAAATGCGCGATTCTTCACGATTAGGAGCCGCTTTTAAGTTAAGAACATGTTATGACATCACGCGTTATTGGAAAGTTATCTCATGTGCGATAGAGAATAAGGGGCCAGTTTATTCTAGCCAATTCCCGCGGGATCGGTATCTGCAGTTTTTGGAATTATTCCTACTTCATTATCTTCACAATTGCTACACAATCGTTAATAATCTCCTTTTGCATAGTCCTACGTTTCTTTAATTTTGCTCTCGGCAGGTACACGTTTGCACGCAAGTGCTGCTTGGTGCTGCTTGGCTTTCGGCCTCGCAAATTAGCCGTTTTCCTTTTGGACACTTTTTTTTTTCTTTCCTCCTAAGAGGATTTTGGCGTCGCACGTCTTATGCATTTGCCAATGTCAAGTATACATACATATTCTCAAGTTTTGTTAGATTTCAAACAAGTCATAGTCACGGTCAAAGTCGAGCACAGCAAGTCACGGTCAAGTCCAAGATATGCCCCAGTAAAATGGTGAAAACTTTACTAGAGCCTTCTATGGAGTTTTGGAAACAACAAGAAAATTCACGTTTCACAACATTATACCATTCACCAACACTCGTGCATGTTCACGAACACTTCACGGGTAGAAATTCACCGTTTTTACACATTAACGCTCGAAATAACACAAGTTTTGGAAAATAATAAAATGACGCGACATGAATTCTTCACGTTCCCGCCAAAACTCCTTGAACACTTTATGTCATTTGATTTGTTCCATCCAAAATAGATGGCGTCGGGAGTTTTGGCGGGAACGTGAAAAGTTAACAAACGTTTCAGTATTCGGGGGTTAGACAATAACAGAGAGTAAGAGTTGCTTTAATTGTCAAATTACTCCTCTTATCACTCTGTAGATTTTTATGAAGACCTAGAAAATGAGTTTTTTTCTAGCAAAAAAAAAAAAACATGGTTTTCTGGATTTTTTTACATAATTCAGTAACTTTTTTTCAGTATTTAGTTATAGTGTATAGTGTTCATTCCAGATATAAAGAGGTCACAAACTTTACGCAACAGAATGTATTATAATACATTTGGGTAACCACATACATACTTACCCCAAAAATAGCCCTCTTTCCTGGTCAGTCGGGTAAAAAAAAAACGAAACACTGATCGCTCTATATTTTGCCATTTATCAGTAAATATACCAGCAAAAAATTTAAGTGAATTGACCGACAATCGAGCAATATAACAAAAAATCTATCAACCGATCAGTATGACAAAGTTATATCCTCTCTATTGAGATCCCGCACATTTGCAACAAAATGTACGGATGAGTAACTTGATATAGGTTAATATAGTTTGTTGTAAGTATCCTAAGTACAGATGGAAGAAAAAGGTAATTTTTAAGCTACTTTGTGACAAGGCAAGCAAATCGCTCGCCTGATGGTACTCACCACGCTTGCTCATAGCAGCTCAATGCCATCTAGAATTATGAGCTTCAGTAGTTGCACTGCGCTCGTCACCCTGATATCATCATCATCAGCCGGAAGAGGTCCACTGCTGATCCAATGCCCCCAAAGTGGAAGGGTTCCACACTGAAATAAATTCTGCCATTTGCATCCACCGGTTGCCCGCGACTTACACAAGCTCGACTGGACTGACGTGAGAGGCCTACCTACCACGCTGAGATATTACAGGTTGAATCTTTTTATACTCAGTAATTTAACTGGAGCATTGCCCTTCAATCTGGAACACAGTAATATTTATAATGTTTGGACACTACGGTTTGGCGGTTGAATAACTGGCAAAAGTGTGGTCCCCCAGGCGGACCCAGTAAAAGAGTCCTACTTACTGTCATCGAAGATTAGCGCTGTACGCAGAATCCTAATCCTAGCTCCTAATATTATAATTCAGAGGAATATAGCCGCAGTCGTATCAGGACCAATAAAGGTTCGAGGTCGAGGTATGAAAATGAATACTTTCGTATACAGGACTCCCTATATTACAACTGTCAGTCCATACAAAACGTCAAAAAACGTACAAAACTGGATCAACGCCATCTAGGGAACTATAGGAAGTAACTATGTCTTTCTGTTTGGATGTTTGTCGCGATCACGGCTAAACGGCTCAACGGATCTTGATATAATTTGATAAGTAGTTACTGTATTTGTTATTTGTAGATATTTTAGATTTAATTTATAAATAATAATTATGTATCTAGTTTTAGTTTTAGTTTGTATTTTTAAGTTTAAATAATTATATAGCTATATCTTTCTACTAATTAATTAAATGTATTTAAGGTTGACTAATACAAAAACATAACTTTTGTTACTGTATATCACAAAGAAGGACAAACAATTTTTTTATGTCCACGCGAACGAAGTCGAACTAATATATAATATAGATACCACATTATGTGGTATCCACATTATTTTGTCATTGTATAAGACTATTTTCATTTTTACTATTTTATTTTGATTTTTTGACATGATTTTTATTTTATTATTTTCTGACTGATTTGATATGTAATTTGACTGACACGGGGATGAGTAATTTTATTTTATTGTTTTAGTTTTTGTTAGTTAGTTTGTTGTAGTGTTTAGTTTACATTTGGGTCTTATTATTTTTTATTTTAAAAGTTCTTTATTTAACATAATAATAAAATACATACAAACTAGACACAGTCTAAAATATTGTATACGCCAATATTGTGTGAATAACTTTTTCAGGCTGTCAACGCCTCTGTAAGTCTTTTAAAAACATAGTTTGATTTTAATTATATTTAAATCCATGAACTATAATAAAGCATTAGTGAAAACAAATTATTAATAGACTTAAATTTACGGTAAAAAGCCTATTGCACCAGGCTCATTTTTTTCTGTGGTTGCCTGAAATAAATGAATTTTAAATTACATTACGGGATCGTTTTTCGAACAGTTGCCGGTGCCGGTTGCTGGAGACGGAAGGGCGAAACGCTAAGAAGTGATTCATGAATCGGACTACTTTGTTGTATAACAACTATGAAACCTAATAATCGACTCGGATAATGGCAGGTTTCGTTTTTATTTTACTTAATAACTCAAAATCCCATTCGATCACAGAAATAGGTATCAGGGTCAGGGTTCTTCTACGACAGTCCGGAAACCCTTCTAGTAACGGATTTGAGTCATTTGAGATTTCCGCTACCGTTCCATTATTTCATCGTAGTTTTCATTCAAGGAAAAGCCAGTGCTATATCCGTACTCAAAATAACTTATTGGTACTAGCCCACCGGGTTCCCGGGTCGCGGGTTCCAACCCGCGACCTAACGAATATGAGGCGAGCGTGCTGAAACTGAGCTGCCATTTCAAAACTTAGATAATTTCAGTTTTTGTTTTAATTATGTTTATTTTATTATTTATGTAACACTTTCGAAATAGTATAGGTATTAGTATTAAAAATAGCTGTTGTGTTCTGCACTATGCTTGGAGTGCGGTTTAAAATGTGCACATAGTTACCATTTGCACTGTCAGCGTGCAAACAGTCGGTTTAAGATGCGCATATAAAGGCTCCTGTCAGACACATGACGTCATGAGTGACGTCATTTTAGTGTGCTCACGGTGCTCACAAGAATGAGGTAGTGTACTGTGTGCGCTAATGTCAAATTCAAATTGTCATCTGTGAATTCCGATATTCTCTGTTTTTTATAGAAAAACATGGATTGAATGCAGGCCACAGTCTTCTGTGAAAACAGAAATGAAACTGTGACCATCGAATTATGAGACACAGGCCGATAAACTGAAAAATTAAACTATCTGACATAAGCACGCTCATGATCGGTTTAATTTGTTGGCGCGCTGTGAGCGTACTAACAATTTAAACCGATCGTTAGCAGTGTATGTGGTGTTTGCACGGTGAGCGCATTTTAAACCGTACTCTTGTAAATAAACTATAGTAAGTTATAAATGTATCATATCGTAGCCTTTTAGGCCACTCTTATTATAATACATAGATATTGCATGTCCGATAGGATGAACTGTTGTATCTAAATTAATAATTTTGTAACACCTATGTACACAGTTCTGAGCAATAAACGGTATTACTATGAAAACTGACGTGGTTTTGATACATTTTGTTTTAATAAAACGGGAATACTCAGTGCAAGGCAAGACGATTTCGCGCGCGTGTCTCGCTGAGCATTCCTTGATAAAGGTCACCGAATGTGATCGAAACTATAGTCGGAATAACCGACTCAATATAACGTGAGTATTCCCGTTTTATTAAAACAAAATAAACGGTATCTTACCTTATCTTATTTTTAAATACTTTATTTTTCTGGCTGTACCGAGCGTTTTTGTCCTCAATATCGCAAATATCACCACAATTATGTCCATTTGTCACCAGTTGTCCTATTCAGTCTTTCTTCAAAGGCGCAGTGGGTGACATTGATATCCTTTTTGAGTTTGCTTTTTTGTAAGTTTTTTTGGGATTAGTGTACACGCGGTTTGAAGGTTATTAGGTTTGTGGGCGTTAGAACTTCCGATCTTTAAGACATTTTGAAAAATAAGAGTAAGGTTTAATGACAATTAATTGCCTTAAACCTATGGGTACGATCTCTTCCTTTTTAACCGACTTCCAAAAAAAAGAGGTTATCGAAAAAATCTTTTCGTATTAATTTGAGAGGAGATACTTCCAGATTAGTCCCATTTTTATCAAAATCCAGTTCTGATAATGGGATCTATGAGGAATCGAGGGAACTTCTCAAATATTATGGGCATACATATAGCGATTTCGGTATTTTCGTTGACTAATCAAGCATTTGCATTCAGAAAGTATCATTTGGTGAAGTGGAACTTATGAAGAAGACCACGGATGGCCACCGGAACTCCTCAATGATACGTATTTCACGGGTGGCGCCAAGATAATCTCGATTGTGATAGTTAGCGACTATGACGAAGCAAATTTAAATAAATGGTTCTGATGAAGTTGTTTTTTTATTTATTTAAAACTAACTGATGCCCGCGACTTCGTACGCAATGCAAGCTCGGCCTTCGGCCTCGCTAAACTCTTTGTTTTAATAGTTATTCTACTATTGGACAAATTCAACAATTCAAAGATCATGAAAATCGGTCCAGCCGATCTCGAGTTATAAGTGTTCAAACAAACCCGACTTTGTTTTATATTAAGATTATTAGATATTTTACTATGAAAACTGACGTGGTTTTGATACATTTTGTTTTAATAAAACGGGAATACTCACGTTAAATTGAGTCGGTTATTCCGACTATAGTTTCGATCACATTCGGTGACCTTTATCAAGGAATGCTTAGCGAGACACGCGCGCGACCTCGTCTTGCCTTGCACTGCGGGCTGCGGCGCGTCACCGAATGTGATCGAAACTATAGTCGGAATAACCGACTCAATTTAACGTGAGATTATTAGATATCTCTACGCAAACAAACATGGAGTTTTTACCCCGATGAGAAGTCTAAATTTCTTGCTTCATCATTCAATCATATGAAATGAGATCTGTCGCAACTCTGTTTGTTAGTTGTGTAGGTGTGTATTTTGTATATTCATTATTACAAATACAAATTTGGATAACTCTGTCTCTATGTATGTCTATCAACTTTAAATGATTATATGACTGAACCATTCTCGATGAAATGTTGCAAATAGGTATGAAACGTAAACTAAACATATTTATGCATACACTGAGAAAAATCTAAAGTCATCGGAACCGTAATGACGACCTATTTAGTTGGAAGTAAGGCGAAAAAACGACCAAACGTAAAACGAACAAAAACGCCTTCCTAAGTAGAAAGCGGTTTTCGCCTTACAGCGGAAGGCGATTTCAACGGGAGGTGATACCGCGAATTATGCTCTACAACCTGTTTTTTAGTCGTATGAGTAAACATATTAAACGTAATGAAATAGCGATAAACGTGGTAAGTCCGAAAGATATAATCGTACTGACGATGGTATTCACTTCACGTAAGGCGATTTTAACTATAAGTAGGATTGCTTTAGGCAATATTCGACGTATCTTAAGTCATTATTGGCTTATCAAAGGTTTCGTTACTGTCCATTCCACTTTAGGAACCAGAGTATGTGCCTTCTTGTAAGTTGATTTAGAACGTTCCAAACGCCGTTAAGGTTAATTTATATTTTCCTAACAAACAATAACGTTTTGTATGACCGTGCAATAAGCCTTCTGACGGCTAGTAACGCAGTTGCGGGAAGGATTGTTTAACTTGCTTACGGTTAAATTCAAAGTTCAGTAAAGCATATTAAGCTGTATTTACGAGCAATAACGTTTTGTAAGACCGGAGAATGAGCCTTATGACGGCTGGAAACGCAGTTGCGGGAAGGGTTGATTGACTTGCTTACGGTTAAATTAAACGTTCAGTAAAGTATATTAAGCTGTATTTACGAGCAATAACGTTTTGTAAGACCGGAGAATGAGCCTTATGACGGCTGGAAACGCAGTTGCGGGAAGGGTTGATTGACTTGCTTACGGTTAAATTAAACGTTCAGTAAAGTATATTAAGCTGTATTTACGAGCAATAACGTTTTGTAAGACCGGAGAATGAGCCTTATGACGGCTGGAAACGCAGTTGCGGGAAGGGTTGATTGACTTGCTTACGGTTAAATTAAACGTTCAGTAAAGTATATTAAGCTGTATTTACGAGCAATAACGTTTTGTAAGACAGGAGAATGAGCCTTATGACGGCTGGAAACGCAGTTGCGGGAAGGGTTGATTGACTTGCTTACGGTTAAATTACACGTTCAGTAAAGTATATTAAGCTGTATTTATGAATAATATCGTTTTGTAAGTCCAGAGAATACGCCTTCTGTCGGCTAGTAACGCAGTTTTCTGTAGGCGTGTTTAACTTACTTTACTATCATTCTTAAATTCATATTAGGAGCATTGGATCGCTTAGGTGGTGCCATCTGTAGGCAACAATGTGTGTAAATTAAATAATTCCATAATTACGAATGCTCTAGGGTTCTTTTACGAAATGAGAACACTTTAAGAGCATACATTAAAATATGTTTGCTCTAAAGGGTAAATGGTTTCCATACAAAAATCAACAGAAACATACTAGCTCTCGGATTTTAGGAACTCCAAAATATTATTTACTTATATATTTTTTTAAAGTGTGTTTGCGCAAAACCAATAAAAGTTATAATTTGCATAATAGCTATTGTAAAAATATATATCTATACAATACATATTTATTTTCTTCTAAGCGTCACATATTATAGCGCTTCTGGAAGTCCAGGGAGCTAGTTCTCTGTTAATTTTTGTATGAAAAACGTTGTATTGTTAAAAATAACTGCAAGGCATTCAATTTCGTAATTTCGGAAATATTTAACTTACGCGTATTGTCACGAGATAACACCGTACTAGCAGCCCAACATCCTTAAAATGAACTCGTATGATGGTAAAGCAGCTAACCATTTCTTCAGATAACAGCGTTCCCTGCTCGCAGAAAGCTATTTTTCAGTCCTTGTAATATTCTGCAATAAAGAGGAACAATTAACTTTGTCTTTTTTTTTAGTTTAGTTTAAAATTATGTATTTTAATCCTGTTTTATTTTAGGTTCAATTGCCACTGTATCCTAAAATCATTAATGTTTACGTAACTAACCAACCAAGTGTCTATTAAATTATATGTATATCTACTCTACTATATTATTCGTTCTGTCCTAGGAAATACACAAAATTGTTTTGTTACACAAAATGGTGTTATACAAAATAAAACAATATTTTATAGTTAAATTAAGATTTATTCCAAATTTTAGAAAGAAGTTTTATTATTTTAGAATCAATCACAATAGTTATCACATTGTTTTCAATAAACATAGTCTCTTTCGAAATTATTTATCTAATTATAAAAGTAAAAAACTATAATTATTAGTAGGCGCATTTTGTATTATTATACAACTCAACTAATTATTATACATGAGGTTTTTTAAGGCCTAGCTTCTCTGATTCTCGCTATAACGTTCGCTCTTTATTAACTATTTTAGTATAAAAATTACTGAGTGGATATGAAAAGAAATGCTCAGTTTCTTTAGAATAACAATGAAAATAATTGTTAATTATAAATTGAACGATATATCTGAGTTAAGGAAGCGGGCTCTTAAACAGTTAAATAAATATGAAATGATTATACAAATTATTAATTCTAAATAAAAATATTACAAAATAATTACCGATATACATAAGCACAACAAGACTTATCCATCATCATTACATAATTAGAACAATAATATTTACCATGTCTGGATTTTGTAAAATGCCAACTCGATATTGTCAGAATATGATCAAATCACAAGATTTGTTTAAGGGATTGATCAAATCATTAGATGTGTTTTTAGGGAAATGACAAAATCGAGCCGGCACTTTAACATTTCCTAAGAGCTTATCAAACCCCTAAGAAAATTGATAACTATTAAATATTTCACTGCGACATACTATTACAATATTTGTGTATGTGGTTAGCTAGCCCGCTACCTAACCCTACGACATATTATTATATTCGTCTCACAAAGTACTAGGCAGGCTGTACGATCGTGTATTTTATTAGATTAAGGGTTGGCTTCCCTGATTTTTGCTACCTCGCACTTACGCAACATTTTTAATTTAAAAATTACAGAAATTTTGGCGAAGGAGAAGGAAAAAACATTTTTTTCTGTTTTTTTTTCCTTCTTCTTCGCCAAAATATAAAATAATATCGTGAAAATTGCTGTAAGATACTGGCATTTGTATTCTAAAGATATTGTTTTATTTTTTCGTCAGTATATTTTATTTTTAAATTTTTTTGATTATATACGAACGAGATAGCAAGAATCAGGGAAACGTGTACCTATGATAATATAATTAATCAAGTTGCCAGCGCTGCATAACGCTCAAACTGCTATCCATTGCCACTGTCAGAGTGTTTGGGCACGGTGCAATAATGTTTTTTAAAGAATAACAGCGGGTCTCATTAGTGCGCTCTACCTCATAAGCATAGTTATGATCATCAAAGAGTATTGTGTCAAAAATCTGACAAGAAAAGAATATGTCATTGTTTTCCGTAAGGCGTATACTTTTATCAAAACAAAAACTGGCAAACATGTTTCATCACATATATCTATAGTGACCACATCCGAATTCTTCCACAAAATTCTTTTTCGCTTTACCCAGGGAACAGAAAATAACACCAAAGCATTGCAGCCTACATCAAAACCATGATCATTGGGTAAAGAACTTTTTTTACCAAAATTCGATGTTCGTTTCGATGTCATAAAAACCTTTTTGGATAAAAAGCCAAATATCACGGGCTAATGTGGGGTACTCAGCAGCAGTAGCTTGGAATATTTTGAAAGCAGTGTCAACGGCAGCAACCAGATTTGGTAATTCATAACGCGTCACAAAAGACAATCACAAAATATTTTTGGACTGATGTGGCAGACTCACCGATGTACACGACTAACGGTTGAAATGTCAACTTCCACGCTCTCAAAGTTTCTCTGTGCTCTGCTAAACGAGGCTCTAAATTAGCACTATCAGGTATTCGCAAAATGAAATTATCCCTTATCACGTCTTTGATGTCTTTTTTACGCCTTTTCCCCTTAAAGGCGTAATGTTCATCAGAAGAGGTAGGAGCAGCAGGGATACGTTTAATTTATTTTCTAGATCATCTGAAACAATGCAAAAGTAATAAAAATATAGTGACAGATCCAACCTAAATTGGTTCATATTGAAAACAGGGATGAACATATAAGCAATAAAAAGGTAAGATTTGAAACATACCTTCAATAGAAAAGCTTAATAATTCGCTTACAGCCAATTTGAGGAATTGGTCTTTGGTAGTCTTCTGCAATTCTTTTCCTTTATCAATGATTCTGTCTCCAATGTTCTGTAGTGAGGTGCGCAATATATCTGTGTCCGTAGTTGGGTAGAGTCGATCAAAGTCCGCTATGAGCAGTTTGTAACCGCTAGGACCTTTGAGAACTTGATACTCATTTAAATAATCTAGGAGAGTGCCTTTTTCATTATACAGTCTTTGAAGGCGTGCTTTCGTTGTGATTTCCCAATATCTATCGATATCTTTCCATGATGTACTTCCTTCTATAGCAACGGTAATTGCAAGCGAAGCTTCTTCAACGAGGTCACTCTCAGCTGAAATAATAAAAGTTCAGTTTAATATTTTTTGGACAAAAGAGCAATAATAGCAAAGAAGAGATTCTTGAACATATATATTTTATTTACATATTTAGTGTTAAGTAGGTACAGTGATACCTACAACCGCGCACGAGTTGAATACAGTCGCGGCCGTACATTATCGGGTCGTACATTATTGGGCTGTACATTATCGACATCCTCTGTTTTGTACAACGGCGCAATGCGTATAAAACCTCAAGCGCCGGTACCGAAGGGCGAACGCGGATGTACGGGGGGCGGGCGGCAGGGGCGCGCGGCTCACGCGATCTAGTCACTTATTACACGTTTGAACCTGTTTGCATCTAGTTTTATCCAACAGGGATTGGTTGGATCTAGTTGTAGCCAGCATGATATCGGCTAGACCTAGTATCAGCCACTAGGGTTTGGTTGGACCTAGTTCTAGCCGGAATCATAACGGCTAAACCTAGTTTTACCCTAAAACAATCAGCTAATACTAGATTTAACCAAGAGTAAGTGGCTACACCTAGTTCTAACCGGTTAAAATTAGGTGTAGCCGCACTTCGGGTTTTAGCCGTAGCAGATACACAAAATGTGAGTAGGAAGCATTTTATTAAATGCTTCCTGCGTATGCAAGCACTGGTCTTGTTGCAGTTTTTGTCGTGACGATGTTGAATCTATAGTTTCAAAGATCTTTGCAAGCAAGTTATTTGCATTATGTGATGAGGAATGATGCGATTATTAATGAGTGTTTGATAATAATAATAATAATAAATATCTGGGACATTTTTGCACACACGGTCATCTGACCTCAAACTAAGCAAAGCTTGTAATATGGCTGCCAGAGACTGATATACATACATAGATATTTTTAAATACATACTTATATAGATATTAATTATGGGTTTTTGTCTGAATAAATAAACATTTATTATTATTATTATTAACACCTAGACAGACAAACACAAATATTCATCGCATGAATGTTTGTCCTAGATGGGAATCGAACCCACGCCTCCAAACACAGAAGGTAAGTCCACTACCAACTGAGCCACCGTGGCAGTTGATACAGTTTCATTATAATTTAATTATGGTTTCATGGTTTGTAATGGCTACATTAACTCATACAGAGTTATACGAATCGGTTATACTAAGCTGAACGGAGCTCATTGTACCCACTATAAACAACTTTTACAATTGGAGTTATAGATCCAAAATTGAAATCTCAAAAAAATGAATATCTGTTCCGTACAGTTTGGTGAGTGTTTAGTGTTGTTTCCATAGAAAAAGTTGTTCATAATGACAATTAATATTGTACAATAATTAGTACCACACAGTTCCGATAGCGCAGTACATTTGCTATGTCTTCCTATTATGTGGACACCTGCGTGCTTGTTCTTGAATAAAATTGGTATTGGAATGTTACATTTCCAAAACTGGTTGATTGAAATTTTTTTCAAGAGCAAGCCCAGTGTTTTGTTTGTGAAATAAAGAAAACAAAAACCAACTTCTTCATTATCAGTCTTCCATATCGATAAATTAGCTTGGAATTTCACTCTATCACCGATGAATGGGACTAACAATGACAAATCACTATCTTTGATAAGCGCCAAAGCCACTGCATCAACTCTTGCATCTTAAAATATAGGAGAAACAAAGTAAATACATGCACCACACCAGGTTAGTACTTATTGAGTAGACCACTAATACCTGCTACAACTAGTAACAAAGGTGGAATTGCCCACAGCATACAAAATGTTCATAATATTATACATATTACATATCGAGACCAGTGACTGTCTCGGTAACTGTTTCTCTCTCATTAGGCATATCATGAGTGTGAGACTGAGATAATCTCCAGGGGCTTAAAATGAGGCCAGAGGAAATGTATTCTTGTCAATGGTAGGTAAGCACTTACTATCGTACCAGAAAAAAACATGACTGCTTTAAAAATTCTAATTGTTTTATAAAACTATGATGTTTTACGCTTACTTTTTGTTTCTATCATAATTTATAAATTAGTAATTTTAGGATAATAAAGAAATTAATTAATGACCCAAATTTTGATATTTACATTTCATTTTCAATTATTAGGTATATTCTTTGAATAATGATTTATTATATAGTGAATGAACTAATCAATTTGCAACAACTAAGTAATGTCCACTAAACTCTTTGTTAACTGTAAATATCCGATCCTGACAGCATAGTGAAATTCAACTTTGATCATAAATTATTTCACCATGGTGAATTATTTCAACTGTCAGTTAGAATTTCACTGTTGAAGGTTCACTGATCACCACTAGGTAGTAATAGGTAGTAGTGGTACTACATAGGTGCTTTAAGCTTAAACAAAAACACAAGCACGACATGATTGCATAATGCCCCCTGAGCCCGACTACAACGCAGTAATAACATTCAACAGATAGGTAGGTATCAACTTACCTCGAAACGCATCAATGAGATGGGTGCAGCCCCATTTCGTTAGTAAATCTACAGTATATTGATCTGCCATGTTCAGCCCATGAACTCGGGTGCATCTGCAAATTCACGCGAACGGTCAACTCGGGAAACTAAAAAAAAAATAGCAATAATTTCGATTATTCAAAAACTACCTAAAGTTTTAATAGATAAAATTCAGTCGACTTGAGAACCTCCGCCGCTGGCATGGCTGCTCTAGTGATTTAGATGGTGTTGACGATGATGATGAGACCAAGTCAAGCTGTCGGGATGACATGGATGATTGGATGATGTTGAAGCTGCCTCATGCAACCTAGTGGCGATTCTAGCTTCTTCTGTGGATGTACAGTGCCACAGCACATGTTCCACTGTTTCGTTCTGCTGCGTTCGTGAGTAGGTAGTTATTCTAAGCCTGCCTGTTCAATCTTTCGTCTTTCAAACAAGAATCTAATAAGAATCTACGATACTTTAGGGACGCATCGGCTCTGGCGAGATTTTGGCAATTAATATCTCGTATTTCGTAAAAAATGGTCGTAGAACAGAATAGATACCACAAAAAACCAATCACAAGTACTTATTACACCAAATTAAAGTGTGTATATTCATCTGTTTTTCCCAAACAAACCTTAGGTGTACAACTGTTGTTTGCGACCACGTGAATGGATTTAACCAAAAAACCAAATTCCCTACTGTGCTCTGATAACAGTTCCTTCAAACTTATCACCTAGTGGGTGCCGCTGAAATATTGTGCTTTCCGTTGTTTTTTTAATTTATTAACTACATAATTACCTATCGACATAATATATCTAAAATATCAGTATGAAGAAAGTTCACTTACCTAGTTTTGATCACAATCACTGATATGAATTTGTGTTCTTAAAGTCCTTAGGTCTATTTAATGTAATAAAAAGACAATAACCGACTAATGCAAATCTGTCGATAATTCCGCCGCCCACGTGCGTGCGAGTCGTCTGCGTTGTATAATCTGCTAAGCTTGTCGATCCGAGTGTTGCCAGCAGGCGAAAGCAAAATTTAACCAAAAAAGGGAAAATATTCAAAACCAACGAACGATTCGTAATATCCATATTACTTACCTTAAACATTTATTATTGTGATCAACTTAAATATTTAGAATTTTTCCTTTTTCTTTGAAAATTACTAAGTTTATAAAGAAAATCTGTCCGTTATCTATTAATACCATTGCAAATGTTTTGTAGCAATTAGCAAGTTGTAATTTTTATTTTGTCAAAGAAGAAAGAAAAAATTACCTTGGATTATCTTACTAATTATAATACTAGTAGTTTGCCCCAAACTGTGTGACTTCTATGTATATCTTCACTCAAAAATACTTAGTACATAATGTTTATTTTGTTTTTTGTTTATTGTTAAAGCTAGTTTTGAAATTAAAACAAAAGTTGGCAGTAAGCAATGTGGTGCTTTGTGTTCCTGTTCTAGAAATTAATATTATGATCTACAAACAGTAATTCGTGGGTTATCTATTTATTTGCTGACAAATTTTAAATACCGCTGGCAATGTTAAACTTTAATAATTGACCTAGCGAATCGTAAGTCTCGAGAGTTTACTGGAGCCAATCGTCATTTGTATCAACTGCCGATGTACGTATGTATTTATATTGTTTTATGTATGTGTATTGTTATGTTTGTATGTATAAATTTGTCCGACAATAACTTAAGAATTGCTAATCCGATCTTCATGAAATTTAGTAGACACGGAGTTTATTTCTTACAATTTTTAATATCGAAGATTAGCTGAATCGGTTCAGGGGTTGTGTAGTTATAGGGGTCACGAGGTCTCAGTTCAGCGCAAACTACTAGTTTTATTTTTATGTGTTCACAGTTCACAGACCAGACTAACGAACCAAACAAAAAAAAAACACAAAAAGGTCACCATGTAATCATTTTTAATATCCACAATTAAAAATTACGCCGTAGCTGGCAGCACTGTGGGATTAGTTGCGTTACGCGCCCGCCCTCTGTAGAGCTTTTATGCGATAATAAGGTAGGTACGTTTTGTTTTGACCGCTTTACGGCGATAAACGCTTTACTGCAGGTCGTTTCTTTAGTAAAATTGATTATAACAGACGGCTTAAAACCAATTAAACCAAAAAATGGTTTCAAAAACAGAGGGGATGAAGGGAGCGTCGAGGACGAGGTGGGGCTTTTTACTCGGCTGCTCATGAAGGAGGGTAATGTTTTTTGGGTTTATGGAAGTCACAGATGTAAGTGCACCCAAAAGTGTAAGTCATATATGCCTAGGTCATATATGCCTACAATACCTAGGTGGGATTTATTAATAAATTATATTAGGATAGTTGTGCTATACCTACTTGCTTGCTCACATGGCTTCGCATAGGCTAAAGTAAATGAAAAACCCAACTTCATCTCTTCAGGGGTTGATTTGCGAAAATTCCTGATTCATGCCTTTTGTTATTTTTATGCTTATTAGGTAGGTAGGTAGGCAGATACTTATACAAACTGAGTTTCATTGGCTTAGCATGAAAAAATATTTTATTTCCTTATAAATTTTGGGGGTCCGATTCCGTTTTACCCCTTTAGAGATGCAATTTTGCAAAATCCCTCCGGCGCCATATACCTACTTAACGGCCGATTTTGATAATATTTGGCAGAAATATTCGGTACTCAAAGAATTTCGAATAAGAGCAAAATCAGTCAAGAGGTTGTCTAGATATAAGGTCGTTGAGGTCTCAATTTGGGACGAACTATAACTACGTATCCAACCCTCACTCACCAAAGCAATTTCAACCTTAGCTTCGTCCTAATACGATACATCGCACAGACAAAAACTATGAAATTGAAGAATTGAGGTTTTGCAAAAAAGTTTGTTCTCGCGAGGTCTACTGTTCGCAGAACTACTAGTATAGTTATTGACCGAGCGAAGCAAAGGTCTCAGTGTCAACGGGAATAAATCGGCAGTTGGACGTACGTTTTGTATGTATATTTGTCCGACGATAACATAAGAATCATTAATGCGATCTCCATGAAATTCTGTAGGCAAGTAGTTCATTTCACTACAATTTTTAAGTTTGACTATGAACTGAATCGGTTCGGGGGTTGTGAAGTTATAGGGGTCGCGACGTCTCAGTTCGGCGCAAACTACTAGTATGGAATATATAGTCATGGACCCGGGTAAATCCTAAAACTGCGACCAGAAACACCAGACAGAGGACGGGCTTCAACGTCCTGTTATTACATGATGAACATTTTGCAATCTGCAAGCAGCCTGCCAAGCGTGGGGATTACGGACTCACCACCCAATTTTATAATACCCATGCAATAATTTCGTCCAGCGCGGACGTCTAAAAGATTATAGTAAGATACTTTATTAAACAGGCATATTGACCTACCATTATAACCACTCGACAATTTAAAAGTTTTCGCCACACTGGTAACGCTTTAACTATAGTATGGCATCTTAATGTAATCACCCTATTTGCGGCATTTTACACCTTGAATATGGACGAAAATGGCCTTGCTCGGTTAAATTTTACCATTTACGTACTTAGCTTTACGACTTAGGTTGACGTTTGTTTAGTTTTAATTTTGTGTCAGTTTTGTCTTACGTAATAATTAATTAACTGTTTCATAAGGCGAATATTGCCGTACTTACGGTGATATTAGCCGAATATTCTTTACCGTAAAAGTACAGTGCTTTTAATAGTCTATAAGGTTATTTTAACAGTCCGTACGGCTTTAATAACAAGAAAAAAAGCAACCGTACAGTAAGGTATTTTTGATATTACGAGTCGATTCTATTAGCGGTACCGTTTTAACGTTTTGGCTTAACTAAGTGAAAATTACCGTAAGCGTTACAAATTAATTATAATTTAACCTTCTAAGGTCAAAATCGCCTTAGGTCAGAAATCCATTTTTCTCAGTGTACTTTACGCGAAATATGCGTGTGAAAACATGAAATCAGTGAGGCGCAACTATTAACTAAAATATTCGTTCTGCCATCTTTTCACTCGTAGAAATTACCATGTGCGAAAACGGGACGAAGCAAGCTTTGGCTTCACGTAGACGAAACATTTGTGAGTTTGTAAGTAAAGCCCCCAACAGAATGAAGGTTACAATAATTCAATAAGATTCTTTCACTACCTACAAAATTATTATTGACCGAGCGAAGCGAAGGTCTCAGAGTTTACTGGGACAAATCGGCATTTGTATGTATGTTTGAATGTTTGTAGGTTTGTATGTTTGTGTATATATGTCCGATGATAACTTGCGAACCGTTGATCCGATCTTCATGAAATTTTGTTGCCTACAAAATTTCAATTCAATTCAATTCAATTCATTTCAATACAATTTTTAAGTTCGAATATGAGCTGAATCAGTCGAGCGGTTGTGAAGATATAGGTCGCGAGGTCTCAGTTCGCCGCGAACTACTAGTAAATAAAACATTTAAAAAGTATGTGTAATATCTTACACCATTATAACAGCCATTATTAAGTCCTTCAAATCCCATAAGCACCAAATTATCATCAAAAATCCGTACAAAGAATAAAACATAATAAAATAGAGTAGTTAAGTATAATCCTTCCCCAGCCCTAATATTGATATTTATTTTGCTACTACCGTGTTATTATAAAATATAATAACCGCAACATGCTCTAATGAGCTAGTGTTAGGGTTTTGTGAGTTTTAGGGGCCCGTCAGTAAGCAAACCTTTGTTATCGCAACACTGCACCGGATTTCCCCACTGCACTGTGATACAGACACGATACATTTTCTGAGATAAAACCTATCCTATATCCTAACAACCATTCCAGGCAGACAACCAGACAATTCCACAACCCTGACACCGCGCCGCCCGTATAACATTTTTTTAAACTAGCAAACAAACAAACACATAACCACACACACACTTTTGCATTTATAATACTAAAAGTACTTTTAATATTATAAATGCAAAAAGTGTGTTTCTTGGTTTGTTTGTTCCTCTGTCGCGCAGCAACAGAGCAACGGGTCGACCAGAATTTTTGCATGGATATAGTTTAAGGGTCGGAGTGTGACATGCTACTTTACAAAATGTAAGGTTCCTGAGGGATTTTCCTCTTGGACAAACCGCGGGGTGTAGCCAAGAAAGAAACAATTTAAAAAAAAAAAAGTTAACATAAAGCAATCAATAGCACAGACGGTTTGTCCATGAAAGATTTATGTATTAAAATTATATTGTAGTAAACAATTAGACAATAGCAATTGTTTATTTGCCACCAAACCAAAAAATAAAATCATAAGTTAAAAAGAAAATAAAAAAATACGAAAACCTACTATGTCGTTTTATTTTTGTACAAACTGGTCCACCACAGCATGATGCTCTAGTCTTTTCGTAAGTAGTTATGTTATATGCATTCTATATACCAAATAATTTATAAGGAGAATTCCGTTAAACTAGTTGTTACCCGCGAGTTCGTTCGCGTGGACATAAAAAAGTATCCTATGTCAGTCTTTGTGATATAAAGTAACTCATTATCAAAATGTATCAAGATCCGTTCAGCCGTTTAGCCGTTATAACGCGACAAACAACCAGACCTCTGTCTGGTTGTTTGTCGCAAAGTTACTACCTATAAGTTCGCTAGATGGCGCTAGTTGACCATTTTAGTGTATTTTTTGCCGTTTTGTGAGGCCTGACAGTTGTAATGTAGTTCTAAATCGCGCAAGCAAAGTTTGTTCCTCGAGACGAACGTATTCATTTTTATACCTCGACGCTTTATAGGTCCTGATACGACTGCGCTTATATTCCTCTGAAATATAATATTAGTTAGGATTTGGAGAAACCTACAGAACCAACTCATTTCAAATCAATCCCCGCTTCCCCAGTTATTTGTACGAAACTCATACAACAGCTCGACTGGGGGTCTTTGTGCGGCATAAAAGAGCGGGTCAATTCTGGTACTCCAACCACCATCAGTCACCACTCAACATTGCAGCCAGTCTACTGTATAATGCTATAAAGAACTGGAAGGGTTGATAAAAGTAATAATCAAGACAACATCGAACGGCGCTGTATTTAAAACTTTATTTCAATAGAATATAATAGAATATAATTTATTAATAGGTCTAATTGTTACAACAACTCATTATAATTAAATAGTAAAAGTTGGGCATTACACCATAACTCATCTTTTTTTTTTGTAGTAATTACTGCCAATGCCGGTGCCGTAAAATTTCATCAAGGTATTATTTATATTTTTTCTCGCTTATAATTTGGCACCACACTTGCGTGTATTTCGCCAGTATCAAGATTTGCAATATTTCAAGTGAAGTAAAATATTTCTCAATTAAAACAAATCTTAGACATAAGTCAAGCAGAGTAAGTCACAGTCAAGTTCAAGTCATGCACTAATAATTGGTGGGGACTTATGGAGTTTTGGGAACAACACGAAAAGACACGTCTCACAACATTATATTATTCAACAACACCAATTGTACTCGTTATTTCGTTTGCGAAATAACACAAGTTTGGAAAATAATAAATAAGGACGCGACATGACTTCTTCGTGTTCCCGCCAAAACTCCATTTGTGCCTAATACAGTCCGTTAGTGTTTTTTCTTATCAATTTTGGCTCCACACATTTTTTTATGCGACTGTGCAACGAGACGAGGAATTCGCTCACTTGATGTTAAACACCATTCACAGGCGCTTACCCAACGGTTCAGTGCTACCCAGAATTTTGGGCGACTTGCTCGTCTAATCTATATAGCATAGAGAAAAGGATAAAAAAATATACCTGACAGCAAATTGTAGCCTATTGTAACTACATTCCGGGCATAAAGAGGAATCCAAAGACTCTCACTCATCAAAACCAAAGACAACTCACTCATCAAAATTGGTCAAGACGTTTATGCTTCAGGGCTCTTATTCTCTATTGCCATAATTAGCTTGTTACGCGCCATGTTAAGTTCACTCCGTGTTAGTCGCATGAAACGATATTCTCTAAGTTTCTTAAACGCGCGATTCTTCACGATTAGGAGCCGCTTTTAAGTTTACAGCATGTTATGACGTCACGCGTTATTGGCAAGTTATCTCATGTGCGATAGAGAATAAGAGCCCAGGAGGTTGGAGCACAGAAACCTTCGTACGTAGCTACACCTCAAAATGATTAACATTCTTCTTGGGCAGTCGTTTGAAAAGAAGAATGACTGCATCTCCATAATTCTAAAGTGTTGTACAAATACAGGCAATTCCAGTATAACCTGAATTTTAAATCCGCGTTCGAACAAGATGTGGCATCAAAAGAATCAAAACCTCTTTCTTCACCCATCAAACCAAATCTAACCATGTTTAAATATGGTTTAAACCGCAGTTAAACTATTCACATTGTTGCTAAAATTGTCACTTCCGGGGACAACTTTTATTTATTTATTTCTAAAAAGTTTTTCGTTACGTTCTTTTGATTCATTCGTTGAGTTGTAAAGTTGTAATTTGAGATTTAAAATGCTATTTACACAGTAATTGATATGTTTAATGCTCCATGCGTGTAAAAAATTTAGGTCGCATAACAAAAGGGTTTTTTTTGCAATGATTTATTGCAATAATTAACGGGCCCGCCAATTTCATCGGAGTAGGCTGACTGGTTATAATAAAAAGATCCTTTTAATTATCGCATCATCATCATCAGCCAGAAGACGGCCACTGCTGAACATAGGCCCCCCCTTAGAGCGCCACATCGACCGACAACGGGCCACTTGCATCCACCGGTTGCCCGCGACTTTCACAATGTCGTCGGTCAACCTAGCAATTTTCGCATACATAAAATATTTTATTTACTTGATTAATTATTGGGCTTAAAAGGATATGCCTTCCGCAAAGTTTTGGCACATTCGATATTTGAAAATGTATAGCTGTCGCTGTTTCTCGTGCGTGCAATAGAGTTAGGGAATTTTCCTAACTATTTGATGAAATTAGCGTTTCGGGGATAGTCTATTATCACCTCCTATATCTTAACAGAATCTTTTGTTTATTGTCAATGGCTTGGATAAACTATAATCAAAGCTGCTATGTTTTGTTTTTTCAAAAAAAAAATGGTATTATACTTAATAACAATAATTTTCTTTGTCGTAATTTCAACGCAAAACACTTTGAGTGCCTATAACAACGCAGATATTACGAAATTTAAAAAACAAACACCGTTATCAAAAAAAGTATCGTGAAAAACTATGCTTGTAGCATAGTTTTAGCACGGTGTAGAAAACTTAAAAAAATCGTCGAAATCGGATAATATTTCGGGGTGGGTATCAGACTACGCTTTTTGTATGGACAAGACGGCTGTATGCTCTATTCCTAATTTATTTATTGGATATACGAAATCTTTATAAACCTATTTAATTCCTATTAAGTTACCTCGGCCTAATAGTAAAGTGAGTGATTCCATTCTCGTTCAAAATTTAACAAGAAATGTTGTTGTTCTTTTAATCAGTTCTATTCTTGGTAGCTATTAGGTATTTAAACTTCCATTATTCTGTTCTTAACCCATCAAATCTCATAACACCTTTAAAATGATTGGTGTTCCACAAATTTCATGACAAATCTTACGTAAGTAACTAATCTACTCTTAAATATACGGAAATAATGAATAAGCACTCAAAAATAACCATTCACTTTCCTTTGTTTAGATTTACAAAATAGTCTTTGTCATCATTTGTATCCAAATGACACTGTAATCCAAACTATCTATTATTTATCCTGTGTCGAAACTACAGATTATCCAACGGCTTACAATTCATAAATTAACAAAATAGATCCCACGGTAGCAAAATTATCAATAACAATATAACCAATCTACTGTAATCCTGTCTTTGACCACCCACCACGGTTTCACCACAACAAACCTTATTCCTTTGACTCTAAAGATCACGAAAAATGTATCAGATACAAGAATGAACTGAATGAACACATAGAAGGATACACGAATGAACGATTCAGTAGCTAAAATGGAAGTAAATATTTGTATGAATTTGTGTGTTGTATTGACACCTGTGCAGTTCCGGCTTCAGCATTGAAAGCGGCAAGATCTGTTGAATGGGTATAATCAAATCAATTTTAATTTCCTTTCACTTGAATAATTTTAATCATGATACAATAATAAGGGTATTGTAATTTCTAACAACGATTGTATGTTGACTTATTTTAATTATTACCCGACTTCATAAGAAGGAGGGATCTTGGTGTGTATGTAAGTATGTACGGTGTTGTCATATACATACTAGTTGCTACCCGCGACTACGTTCGCGTGGAACTACAAAAATAAGTAGCCTATTTCCGTCTCCTGCTCTAGAGCTATATATCTACGCAAAAATTCAGGTCGATCCGTTCAGCCATTTAGCCGTGATAACGCGACAAACTCCCAGACCGAGAGACAGATAGTTATACTTTCGCATTTATAATATTAGGATAGAGATATATATTTTTTTTTAGGCTTTGCGTTGATTACCAGTAAGTCAGCGGCTCAAGTTTAATATATTTAGATTAACAATACAGGGTTATAAGGAAAGTGAAACTAAGGCGAAAGGGACTTATTGTACTCATTATGAAATCGAGAATAAAATATCGGCTGTCTTTATCAGCTGAGTGACATCGACATTTTTGTATGGAACAGCTGACTTTTTGTTCTCGATTTCATGGTTGGTCCCATAGTAAAAGTTGTTCTGATGAGTACGATAAGCCCTTTTCGGCTTAGCATACCCTTTCCTTATAACCCTGTATAGTATAATAACTTATACTATTATTAATTTTTACCGTTATCTAAAATTAAGTGAAAGTACAGGTGAATTAAATAAAGGGGTTTCTACACAATCGAGCCGTTATCAAGCCACGTGCTGGATCTCATGGTGGAAATGCGACGTGTGGGGATGATAATAATTCCAATTATTTATTTACTAACTACAACTATCTAAACTTGTTAGCCTACTACAAAAAAATAACTATTGGATTACCCAGAGACCATTAAAGGTCCTATAGATAATCCAAATGTATTTACTTGTTGTTGACTTGACTAGCCTATGGTCTCCCACTGCTGGGCTAAGGCTCCCGTCGACTTTTCCGATTGATTTAATTCTTGCATAAATAACTTACGTATTTACTCTGGCTCTGCTAGTTATCCGTATCCTTGTGTGCATGTTCAATCATCCCGGACCGCAGATCATACTAGAGATACCGCATTACGAGATTCGTTGTTCCAACAAAAAGTCGCCAAAGTTTGAGCAAGGCGCGGGTCGCGGGGAGTGCGACCAAGTGTTCTCATTGGCTATTTTAATTTACGCCTACTCGCGCCTAACCATCAACCAATCAGAGTAAGTGTATTTAGACTGATGCGTCGTACGCTTTGAGCGTCCTGAATGTAGAACCCGACTGACTGACTGCCCCGGTGGCTCAGTTGGTAGTGAACCTACCTTCTGTGTTTGGGGGCGTGGGTTCGATTCCCATCTAGGACAAACATTTATGTGATGAATATTTGTGTTTGTTCTGTCTGGGTGTTAATATCTATATAAGTATGTATTTAAAAATATCTATGTACGTATATCAGTCTCTGGCAGCCATATTACAAGCTTTGCTTAGTTTGGGGTCAGATGACCGTGTGTGCAATAATGTCCCAGATATTTATTTATTTTTATTTAAAGAATCCTGGGTGTGATCTGCGTCACACCCTAGATTCTGCATTGGTTGGACACATGGAAACCTAGTGAAGAACTATGTGTGTAGAGATTATTATTATTATAAAAGTTCTTTATTGAACATAATAATAAAATACGTACAAACTAGACACAGTCTAAAATATTGTATACGCCAATATTGTGTGAATAACTTTTTCAGGCTGTCAACGCCTCTGTAAGTCTTTTAAAAAGTAAGTTTGATTTTGATTATATTTAAATCCATGAACTATACTAAAGTATTAGTGAAAAGAAACTATTAATAGATTTAAATTTACGGTTAAAAGCCGTAAATTTAAGTTTATGTCTGTAGAGAAAGTATATAAAAAAAAATGATATTTTCCAGTCACGTAATGCATTAGGTACGCATTTCCCGCCCATCTGTCATTTCCCAAACTAATCCTGATAGATGATTACCATTATTACCACCAATATAATGTATTACCAGATAATACATTAAATTCGTGTAACAAACCTACCAACTTATCTACATAGCTGGCCAAATAGTAGAACTTTAGAACTCATTAATTTTGGCTTTGAAAATACGGCGGTAGCTCCCTCATTCAACTCTGCATTCACTTTGGTAGTGATTTATCAATGACGTTAGTAAATTATCACGAAATAAGCTCTATTGGACTTTTATACCGATAAAATAGCTATTATTTAGTGATAAGTGATATCGGAATCAATTACTTTTATCCAACATTATGGGGTTAATCACAGCTGTTAAATACCTACTTACCTTTTAATACTTGTGCCCGGGTTTACTTTATTTCAAGCGTACCTAGACTAACTATGGGATTTCTAGCTTGTGACAGATTATCCCCCGAATACTGAAACGTTTATTAACTTTGACGACAGATTAAGTCTATTGCTGTCTTTGTCTAGTGCTAGACAAAGGCAGTATTAGAATTAACCTGTTGTCAAAGTTAACAAACGTTTCAGTATTCGGGGGTTAAACATTCATCACTTCATTCGCTTTAGGCGATAAGGCCGCCCATTATACTACCGTTTTTTAAATATTATTGTTATTTTTTTTTTAAGTTTGTCTGTTTTGGTGTATAATAACCAAAAGTAAAGTTATATTGTATTGTATTGTATCAACAGCCCTAAGGCGTCCACTGCTGAGCGAACCTCCCCCCAATTAGAAAAAGGGTGGAATGCCATATGCTTGGCAGGCGGCTTTGCAGAGTATAGTGTGTAGTGTGTGTTTGTTGTATGTTTTGTAGTGTAATTTTTTTAGACGATTTTGGTGACTTTGACAACCAATCATATTACATACAATATATTACAAATCATATTTCGCGTTTAAAAAGAGCAGAGTTGAGTATTTGGGTATCTAAATACCCAAAGTCTTTTACATAGTTTCAATAAACTAATCCTAATGCGGTTTCTCTGCTGCGCACCAGAAGTCATGGCCCCAGGGACCCTATTCCTGTGCGCTCGAGATTATCTCGATCACTGTCTCTCTAATTTAGAATTTAATGGGAGTGAGAGTGACCGAGATAATCTCTAGCACGCAGGACCCCAGGTGACCAACGCTACACCACTGGGCAATCAGAACGTTCAGAATTTTGATTCACTTGTTAAAAACAAACTATTTAATCTGCACGTAACGAATGCAATACAAAGTACATAAACTTTGGTTAATTGGACATTTTGTTTGTATACAGGATGCTGATTCAAATTGTTTGATGATTTACAAACGAATTAAACTTCGAGATTCTAATCTCAACTGTCTCTCGTCTTGATTGCCTCCGACCACTCGATGTATCTTGCACGCTAGCCATTGTGAATATCTTGAAATATAGCATTCTAGGTTGTTTTATTAGAAATTTCATTTGTTCCCTGTTCCATTCGGCCCCTATATCTTTGAAACTCTATGACCGATTATGCTCATACTCGAACTAGAAAATCGTATTGTCATGAAATACTTGCCTGCAAAATTTCATGAAGATCGGATCAACGGTACGCAATTTATCGTTGGACAAATATACACACAAACATACATACAAGTGCCGATTTGAATATAGAATATAAGAAATCTCGTAGTTCTACATTTTTTTCGAGACGAGATTGAATCTCAGCTTTTGAAAATAGGGGTTCCTATGTATCTTTAAGCGTAGGTAGCTTTGATCTGACTCTATACTGACTATTACAAAAAGTTATTCAGCCATTTTCGGCTGTAACACCCTGTACAAAAGCTGAACTAACCCAATCCTCGTAATTGGCAATCGGTCGTCAGCTGAATTTAGCCAAACCTGCTGTCGAAAAACTGACCCTTTGAGTAAAGTAATTTTTTTACAAATCTATCTTTTCAATGACCGAATTGTGACTTTATCTAGTGAGGACCGGATTTATCCGGACTGCTGGGGTTTTTAAATTTAAAAACAAGAGTGATAAATTTGGTTTTCGTTTTTAATTGAAAGTGATCATGATTACCAAGTTTCTTTTGTTAGCTTTTGTGGTACATGTAAGTGTTGCCGGATATGGAGACGGTAAGTACTTCATTTCTTTGTACTGAAGATAAAAACACTTGATAGCAAATGCATTAAAAATTAAAACAACTCGCCCACCTTTTGTGGGATAAACTCGGATTAGTCCCACTTGCAATTGCATGAATGACTTTTGTGCCGCCCAATCGAGGGCGTATTTTTAACATTTTTACCACCATCATTTACCATCTGCCCTGCACGGTGCCTTCGGTGGCCCTGCACCGGGGCAGATGTTAAAAAAAGTTCCAGCGGCCCCGGTCATTAATAACCCTAGATTGGGCAGCACAAAATTCATTCATGCAATTTGTACCTGTAATCGGCCGAATAGAAGAGCTAATCATTCTTTACGTTAATATTTTGGTGAGGGGAAAATTATGTACCTAAGAAAGTTCGACTTTTTTTAGCCTAGCGCTTAAATGATAAAATAAAGTTCGACTGTCCCTTTTTTTTAAAATTTATTTAATACCAAAAATTTACAATATTACAACATCACAAGTCGTCCTTCGTCGTTTCATGTGGGTTATATACCCACAATATCTACCATAACTTACAATAAGCAGTATATCCGGAGCATAACAGCGTATCAGTATCAGCACCGTCTTTGGTCCGCCTACTAAAATATTCAGAGCAATTTTCAGGAAACAAATGGGAAGCTACTGAAACTGCAGGGATGTGTAGTTCGTCCAAAACTAAAAAAAAAATGCGTTTACTAACATAAACATAAGCAAAAGGTACATTAAACCGCAAGATATTAAGATATTAAGATAATGCATATAGCAAGTAGGCTTATGTTTAAGAATGACAATATACAAAAACATATTAATACGGCGATTCCCACACTAGGTGGGCTCGGGGGTGGTTAGAGGTGGGGCTCTAACCACCATCTACCAAAGCGAGCCTGGGGAGGACAACAGCGTCGTGTGGCGGACGCTGTTGTAGGCTTAAACGTCTCACGACAGGTACTAGCTGTCCCGGGAGGAGCAGAAGCGTGGTGCTGAGGGCTCCGGTGCGTTCCCTTGGAGATCGCGGAGCCCTCGGTCAAGCACCAAGGCAGGCCACCGGGAGTGTTTTAGTGGGTATAATCCCACATAACCCGGCTGCACCCCAAAGCAGACGGGTATCTTGGTGAAGATTTCCCCCTCGCAAAAAAAAAAAAAAGTCTAAGCCTGTATCGGGGGGATCTGATACGGCTGATCGGATACACTGAGACATGGCTTTGCTAATATCCGTACAAACAAGATACATTCAAATGAACTATTTGCCTACGAAATTTCATGAATATCGTATCACTGGTTCGCAACGTTATCATCTGACAAATTTAATGTACATATATACAAAAAAAATACTGTAAGCTTCGCATCGCACGGTCATCGAAGGAGAGTGCTCAAAAATGTATAAGCGAAAATCATATAGAGCCGTAATTATTGTGGTAAAGGACATAAACTGAACAATAAATCACTTTATTTAAATTTACATATAATTTTAGAAATTAATTAATTTTATTCAACGCGGCAATTCGGCCAGCATTTTGGGCACGATGCCTGCCGGTAGCGGTTTATTAGATTAGGGTTAGTTTTAAGTTGTATATATATTTATGATTATTTATACTTAGAGTTTATTGTAATTTATTTACTATTTAATGTTATTTAAGTTATTGATATTGAATATAAATAAAGTTCGAATTATAAAAATGAAAAATGTATAAATGTATGTTTCCGTTCGTTTTAATCATTGAGCAACTCGGGACCAGCCCAAAAGCCGGACGGAGGCCAGTGTTGCTCTACGGTTTCAATATTACACAGAAAAAAAAAGTAAATGTAGTAGTCAAAATCAATCAGTTTTTTTTTATTGGACTGTGTGACGATACGAGCAAGTCACCCGCCTGATGTTAAGCGTCAGGTTTGCTCAAAAAAGTTTAGTGCCAGCCAGAATTTAAACCATGCTGGAAGCATTGGCCTTCAATCCGGAACATAGTAAACATTTGCACACTACTGCTTGGCAGCTTAATCACTGGAAAAGGTGTGGTACTTTCCCAGGAGGACAGTGCAAGAGTCCTACCACTACAATCATATGGGTTATGTATTTATAAAGTTATGGTAACAATTTTGTGAGAAACTAATTTCACATTAGATTTCCACTATGTATGCGCTGCTATCCAGTATGTATGATTATTCATCAACGCTGGGTTTTTCGGGTATTAATTTTCACAAAAGAATTTTATTCCAGATCCCCGAATGACCCGCATGCACGGCGCTCCCCTCCCCGGGACACTGAGTTCCATAGGAGGAGGAGGGGAGGAATCGCCTCCCATCTACAGACCAGGATCTCAGGCGTACGATCATTATTACATTATTATTTATTGGCCTTTTGGAAAACCTCAGAGTCAGAAAGTTCCCTAGCGGGAACCTTCCTTCCCTATATTTTAATATAATGTAATGGAAAATTGGAAAATGCTTTACTTTACATTCACTTTGCATATAAGGTGAAATAGAAGAATTCATTCGCTAAAAGTGAATCAGTTTAGATGAACAGTCTAATTCCCCCTATTGAGTTAGTTTGTTTTATTTTGCATTACGAGTCGACACGACACGACCACAACCAGACACAAACATCTCCAAAAACACGCCATTGAGCTTAAACAAATCTTCCGTATTGGCCAATAATATCAAAATATAATCACCAAATATTCCATAGCTATGTCGTCTCCCAATTCGTGAAGCCCAAACCACCCCATCAGTACTGGGAGGAGGAGACCTCCCTGACCCTAGTCCCTGAGAATAAGAACTGCCTGCTCTGCGAGACCCAGGACTCGGGCGCCTGTCGAGCCATGCCGTCTTGTGTCTTCTGCGAACCCACGGTCACTGCGTTATGTGAAAGAAGTACGCCATGCCTGAGATGCACGGGTAATCTTGATACTTATAGACTTTTTTTACTGAAACGACAGACCTAGAATGTTATCAGGCTCTATAGGATAGCGGGAGAATGCAGCAGCAAACTGGAAGGTGCTGTTGGTATCATATGAACCATATCGTTTGTGGGTTTATGCATAGAATTTGAGGCAAGCGATTTCATATTAATCGAGGATCCTACCTGGTGTATGCCGATCAGATCATACTGATGAGTGCCTACATGCTCGGTTTAGTTAGCCTCTATCGTACTGCTGCAGGACTCGAGTCCTGTAAACTTAGAAATCTCTGGCTGGTCCCTGAGGTAATACTGCATGCGTCTTCAGTTAGACGACAGATATATTTTGATTATGAACAATTTTTACAATACAATATAACTTTATTATACACCAAAACAAACTTTAAAAAAAATAAAATCTAAAAAAACCGGTAGTATAATGGGCGGCCTTATCGCCTAAAGCGATTTCTTCCAGACAACCTTTGGATGGCCAGAATTATGACTTATGAACTGCGGTCGGTGGTGTAGATACATAAAAAAAAATATATGAAAATACATACATAAACCTACTACCTACATAAAATACATACGATAAATACAAACTATAGAAATGTAAAATATATACTTTAAAACTAATAATACATCATTACTGTAGAGAAGAGAAATAATGAAAAAACTGATGTCCCATAAAAAAAACTAATTCACCCTGAACAGACTTAAGTGTATACAGGATTATAACGGTATACTTAGCCAAAAAGGGCTCATAGTACTCATCATTATGAACAGCTTTTAGTACGGGCCCAACCCTGAAATCGCGAAAAAAATATCAGCTGTTCCGTAGAAAAATGTCAATGACTCTCGACAAAATGTATGAACAGCGATATTTTTTTCGCGATTTCTGGTTTGGTCCCATAGTAAAAGTTGTTCATAATGATGAATACTACGCGCCCTTTTCAGGATAACATACCCCTACCTGATAACTATAATATACTATTATGTAGGTAGGTACTTACTTTTAAACGTTTGTACCACTTTTTTTTTTCAGTCATCAAGAACCCATTCTTCAAATGCGTCCCTGGTGAAAAGTACATGGACGAGTGCGACTCGTGCCGGTGCACGGACGGGCACGGTGGCTGGTGCACCAACCAGTTCTGCGAGTTCCGCTCGCTGCACCTCTACGCCATGAAGCTGTCCGATGGAGAGTTCTATTAAAAGACCATTGATACAATTATTGGTCTTACTTACTCTGAGTCATCTCCAGCGTTATACCAATCTGTGTGGTTTTAATGCAAATTTATTTTTATACTAGCTGTGACCCGCGACTTCGTTCGCAAAAAGTAGCCTAGGTGCGTGTCAGCCGCTTAGCCGTGATAACGCGACAATCTCCCAGACAGGGAGACAGAGAGACAGAGAGACAGAGCGACAAAGAGACAGAGAGACAGAGAAAAAGAGAGACAGAGAGGCAGAGAGACAAAGAAACAGAGAGACAGAGAGACAGAGAGACAAAGAAACAGAGAGACAGATAGACAGAGAGACGGAATTACATTCGAATTTATAATATTAGTTAGGAAGTTAGGATGGTTTCATTACTTTATAGATGAATAGTTTTAGGTTTATTCTCAAGTTACTTTGAATTTTGTTGTTTTCGGGTTAAAATTTTGTTGTGCTTTAAATGTAATTTCTGTACAAAAATAAAATTCTGTAGAAATAAAAAAATGGGTACACAATATTAAAAATACAACGAAAAAGTTCTATTCCATTCCTTGTTTTCGGAACACTAAAAACGTTCAAGTTTTCGATTATTTTAGATGTTATATAGGTCGTGTAAGAAGTAAGAGAATACAGGTTTATAAAGAAAGGGTATGCTAAGCCAAATAGGGCTCATAGAACTCATAATTATGAACAACCTTTACTATGGGACCAACCCTGAAATCGAGAAAAAAGAATCAGCTGTTCGACAGAAAAATGATAATGGCACTTGACAAAATGTATGGAACAGCTATTTTTTTTCTCGATTTCAGGTTTGGCCCCATAGTAAAAGTTGTTCACAATCATGAGTACTATGAGGCCGTTTCGGCTCAGCATATCCTTTTCTTATAACCCTGTATATGAACGCCTGCAGGCCAAACTTTGGTCTCACATTGCAACCCTATGATTAAACCCTATTTGCCAATTTAATCAGAGAATTGATTTCACACAATACGTTCATTGACAACTAAATTTGCAACGAAAACAATCCAGCCCCTCTCTTCCCACATAAATTTATTGTAAACCCAACTTTAGTTGGTCAATACAATTTTTGTTCACCATACAATACTTTTATTAGTTAAAAATAAGCTCTATTGCTATGGCTTGAAGACAACTCCGACTGAACTTAATTTTTGAAATTGAACTTTAATTCTTGCAACCGAAAGTTCAAATCTCAATATCAAAGTTTGGAAGGTAGTCCGAAATACTTTTTAAATTGGTAGTATTGAATGTCCGATTAACACGTTGCGTTCTTTTTGTCGTATTCACAGAAATTAGTTAACAAAATGCTCGTTGGATGGAAACATGTCGTTTATTATGGATTCAGTGAATATTGGCTGTTTGATTTGCGTGAGAAATTAAGTAATTTGCATTTAGCTTGTAATGTTGGTATTCAATAAGAAATGGGTCGCGAGATAGGGCGCAGAAATAAAAATAACGGTGGTGATTCCTGTTGCGGCTCGTTCTTGGTGCAAAGCCTTTGCCATTCAGCGTGGAAATGCTACCGGCGTAAGCGGAGACGAGCGGAGCGGAGCGGTAACATGTAGAAATCCTATTAAAAGCTGAGATTTAATCTCATCTCGAAAAAACTTCGAGATTTCTTATTCTCAACGCTATCTCCAAGATATTCACTATGGCCAGCGAGTGAGATACATCGAGTGGTCGGAGGAAATCGAGACGAAGACAGTCGAGATTGGAATAATCGTAATCGACATCAATTTTGAATACCTGCGAATAGGGACCCAAGAGTCGAACAATCACATTAGTGGAATTACACATCTCGTCTCCGCTCCGCTTCAATGGAAATAGGGAGTAGTGCAGCTGAGCGGGGCATAGCGGTGGGGAGCGCGCGATGTAGCAGAGCAGGACTCAATAAACGAATAACTAGTAGTTCGCGCCGAACTGAGACCTCGCGACCCCTATATCTTCACAACCCCTGGACCGATTCAGCTCATATTCGAACTTAATAATTGTATTGAAATGAACTACTTGCCTACAAACATTTTACAAACATACATACAAAAGCCAATTTGTCCCAGTAAACTCTGAGACCTTCGCTTCGCTCGGTCAATAAAAATGTATGGGGTCCTGTTCCACTTGCCGGGAACTCAAGACTGGACTTCAAAATATTTAGATCCCGGTAAAACTTAAATTTATTTTCAATTCGACACTCTCGACTCATAATTATGTGTTAATGTAAGCAAACACTTTTCAGGAATAAAATCGGAAAATATAAGAATAAAGAAGAAGATCAACAAAATAAATCTCATCAAAACATCTCCGATAGTGTTTCTTTTCATATTACATTATTATAATATAAATTAAAAAAAATAAAAGGAAAATAAAAATAAAAAACGATTTTCCTGCATCATCCCCAGTTCAGTTCCTTAATTTAAATCTTTGATATGTAGCGTCCTCGTAATTTCGCAATGCCCGAAATGGGCGAACAGTCTTTTTTTCTTTTTTTTTTTTTTTCTCTGTGACGAGACTGGCAAGTCGCTCACCTGATGTTAAGCGTCACGCTTGCCCATAACAGTTCAGTGCCACCCAGAATTTTGAACTTCAACAGTTCAAAACTAAGCGAGGCAAAGCACTGCGCTCGTCACCAAGAGATGTTAGCTGTTAAATCTCTGTATGCCCAGTAATTACGCTGGAACATTGCCCTTCAATCCGGAACACAGTAATGCTTGCACACTACTGCTTGGCGGTTGAATAACTGGCAAAGGTGTGGTACTTCCCCAGGCGCAAGAGAGCCCTACCACTACAAAATAATACTGTCTTAAGTGCATATATATATATTATAATAAGACCTTTGTACACTTAGTGGCAAATAAAGAATATGAATGGTATGAATATGAATATTTCTGGTGTGAACAAGGCATCGAGCAACACGGTATCGGCCCGAACGGCCTCCGGGTCGGCCGGAGGCCTATGTTGTTCAAATCTATTATTAAAAAAAAAGATTTTTCTATGACTCAAATTCAACAATAAAAAACTTCCTTCACAAATCACATAATTACTTGGAAAATAGAAGCAAAGGAAAACATGTAAAGCTACTTAGCGCCAGTTGACATGCTCGCTCGCTCGCTCGGGGCGGACTAATAATGTGGCAGAGGGTCAATTGACCCAATAATAACGCACCCTACTGTACGGGGCGGAACGACGCACATTCACGAAGATGTACGTCAACTTGACGTTGCCAATTAAAAAAAAAAAAAAAAATTAAAAAACCATTAAAAAGCAATTTAGGTATTAATACTTCAATAGATACTGTCGATTTTTATAGGGTAGTCAACTATACAACTAAGCACTGAAGTTGCAGTGACTAAACGAGCAAGTCGCTCGGCCGATGGTAAGTATCACCCATAGCAGTTAGTACCACCCGGAACTTTGAACTTCAACTATTCAAAATCCTGTTTATCTAATAAAGGACATACTTAGGCCTTTCCTAACATTTGTATCAATTATCTACCCACAGATCACACTCTATTCTGCATTCAGGACGCTCGAAGCGCACCACGCATCGGTCTAAATACACTTATACGAAATTACTCCTATTGGTTAATTGTTAGGCGCGAGTAGGCGTATAACCTTGAGATAGCCAATGAGAACGCTTGCGCGCACTCCCCGCGACCCGCGCTTTACTCAAACTTCGTTGACTTTTTGTAGGAACAACGAATCTCGTAATGCGGTATCTAGTGTGATCTGTGTATCTACCACACCAAATGTTATTTCACAGAGTTTTCGGCTCAGACACGTTTATTTTAGATTTCTGAGAATTACCTACTTATACCCTCCTGTAGTTTAGACAGATTGACCGATTTTTACATGTCGTTGTATTCCTCTTTATGATCAGGTTAAGTTCTTTTTCTACATTTTGAAGTAATCAAACTTTTGTTTATTTATTCCCTGCTACTACACCAAGGACCATATTCCTGTGCGCTCGAGATTGTCTCGGTCACTGTCTCTCTAATTTAGAATTTAATGGGAGTGAGAGTGACCGAGATAAAATGTCATTTCTCCGATAAGGAGCCCAGATACTAGAAGTACAGTTTTAAGTAGATTTTTGTATTATACATGTAATTTCTGGTGTGAACATTAAAGAGTTATCTATCTATCTATCTACTAGATTAGCTTCAAAATTCCCCAATATCTGACGTACCTTACCGTCGCTGTAAAGAAGGGTACTGTACCAAATCGCTGTATAAACTTAATATCGGGTAAATTGGCCCCTGCGGGGTTGGGATGGGCCGGGGGGGGGGGCGGAAAGGAGTGAACAAACATCTACAGCTTTTATTGCGATGATCGTCTATTGATTCCGGTTATAAGCCGATGTCACCGCGTAATTTCATTCGACGCTGCACTCCGGATTCTTATTAGATGGGGGGAGGACCGAGGTTTAGTCTGGCAATACCAGTAATTTGACTACGGCTAAAATAATTGACCGGGAAAAGTCGTCTCAAAGCTTCAAAAAGCAAGTAAGTTTGTTTGGTTGGGAAGTTTTTAAGTGAAGGTTTAATTTGGCAGTTAAATAAATAAATATCTGGGACATTATTGCACACACGGTCATCTGACCCACTAACTTAACTAAGCAAAGCTTGTAATATGGCTGCCAGAGACTGATATACGTACATAGATATTTTTTTTAAATACATACTTATATAGATATTAACACCCAGACATAGAACAAACACAAATATTCATCACATAAATGTTTGTCCTAGATGGGAATCGAACCCACGCCCTCAAGCACAGAACGTAGGTTCACTACCAACTGAGCCATCGGGGCAGTCAAGTAGTAAGTTGTATGTATATTTAAATTTGTTTGATGAAAACTTCTGAACCGGTAATTCGATTTTCATGAAATTTTGTAGTCGTCATTTCAATAATTTTTCCTAAGGTTGCCTGGAAGTGATCGCTTTCAGCGATAAGGCCGCCAGTTATTATTCTAGTTTTTAACCCTCTTTTTAAATTATGTAAAAAAAAAAACTATCTATCAATCAATAAAAAATTTAGGTTCAGTTTGAACATCCAGGGTTGTGAAGATGTAGGGGTAGCGAGGTCTTAGATCAGCGCGAACTGCTAGTTAGATAGGACTGGGGAGGCTTAGTCTGGCAATACTGGCTGTAGTGTATGCTCTACTAACATCGCTGTCTCGTGTGCTTCTGGGTGGTTAAAGTCTGTTCATCCTTACCGGACAAAAAAGGTAAACAAACTTCTCGTCGTTACAAAATCGTCGTTAATCATAGAAATCACACAACCTAGGCACGCACTATAGCCCCTGGTTACATAAAAAACACGAATGCAACTATTTACACACGGATATCAACGAAATCTATCATAATTACTCTATATTTTGCATAAAAACGAAAACAACACAAAATAATCTGTTCGTATTTCGCGGTTAGACTCCTCTACAGTCTATGGATTTTAGTTTTGTTTGTTTACCTTTTTTGTCAGGTAACGATGAACATACTATAGCTAAATGTTATTAAATATTGGTGGACTTTTTTCACACACAGCGCCATCTAGCCCCAAACTAAGAAAGCTTGTACTATGCGAACCACATAACTGATACATAATGTTTATTTAATTTTTTGTAAATACATACATTGAATACATAAACACCCAGACAAAGAACAAACATCCATGTTCATCACACAAATATTTGTCCTGGGTGGGAATCGAACCCACAACCTGTAGCTCGGAAGGCGGAAATCCACCTACTGAGCCACAAGGCCAGTCAACGTCACGATAGCCCCGGGCGAGTGCATGGCGGAGCTAGAACCAGATACGAGACTACGTGGACATTGTCAAGCCAGTGTACGAAGATAATGTAAATTTAGAAGTAGCACAATTCGATTTTATGACGTCTCTCAGTAATGGGCAAGAATAACGCAAGCTCACTTAGTCTACTCACTTCCGCGTACACTGTTGTTGCAGAATCAGAATATGCGTAGAAATAAACATACATATTTATACACTTACATAATATATGATGGCAACACCAAGAAAGCCTCCAGCTAAAGCCAAACTAAAGCTAAAGGTCTCGCTACATGGCCTGACCGGACATCGTTTGAAACAAATGGCTATATATAAGTTTCTGGGGGAGCGAAAGGGAGAAGCTATAACCTTAATAGTTTTTTTTCTTTTGCTCCCGTAAAATTCAAATCTAGTTGTCCCTTTCACACGACGTCAGGTCAGGCCATGTATAGACACCCTAAGCAATACTGGCCGGTTGACGGATAACGTTTTTAAAAACGAAGCTCTGTGTGATCGGAATCGGTGACGTATGGCTTTTGACTTCTGCTGGAGCTTCGGAAGTTGGAAGCTGGTTTTGCGTTTTATGTGTTCATGTAATTTAATTATTAAGCAGCTGTTTTGAATCCTCAAATTATTACGTGATTATATAGTTGAAGTTAATGTAAATGACCATATAAAGAAATTGCTAACACATATCTACACATATTCGTCGAAGAACCAAAATCACTGACAGCTCTCAGGGTTTGCAAGCTGAAGTAGTGGGTACAATGGGCTGGCCACGGCGCTAGAAGAACCGATAACCTATGGGGAAGGAAGGTTCTTGAGTGGCGACCACGAACCGGAAGACGCAGCGTAAGCAGGCCTCCCATTTGGTGGACTGACGAAATTGTAAGTCGCGAATATCTGGTGGATGCAAATGGCCAATCGTTCAGTGTGGCGCTCAAAGGGGGAGGCCTATGTTCAGCAGTGGACGTCTTACGGCTAATGATGATGATACTCATATACTTACATACACCCCTACTTTACCCAACTTCTTGGTCAGTCGGGTAAAAATTAGCAAAACAGCCAGACAGACAGCCGAACTGAAGATGTAATTAAAGTTCTTCTGTTTGCTCTCGCGGGATAATCAAAATAAAACTAATAAAGCGATGGGCGGGACAGCTGGAGTAGACGAGTTGACGAGCCTGGCGAAGTATATTAAACTGTAACATAGAACATTTAAAGGCAGGTTTACAATCTAAATGTTTTCAATCAGTTAATCGAAATGTACAGGAGAAAAAAAACACTTTTAAGATGACAAGAGCTATTTACTTACCAGCCATACCTATTACCTACTAGCACAGATAAAAGGTATCTGTGCCTACTAGCCATGTTGCCTATTACCTCTTCACCTCTGCTGCTCAATGGTAAATTGTAATGGTAAATTAAACTGTAACATAGAACATTTAAAGAAAGGTTTACAATCTAAATGTTTTCAATCAGTAAATCGAAATGTACAGGAGAAAAAAATACTTTTAATATGACAAGGGCTATCTACTTACTAGCTATACCTATTACCTACTAGCACAGATAATAGGTATCTGTGCCTACTAGCCATGTTGACTATAACCCCTTCACCTGTCATGCTTATTTTATTTATTTGGGACAATAAACAGTGACATAGTATATAGTAACTAAAACTAAAGCACTAAAGATTAATTGATCTATGCCACCCACAGCACTATCCACCAATTACTAAAAATAATCTTTGCTGGGGTAGTAGGTAAGTAGGTAAGTATTTAAAAGCATAATTAGTCTATTTATAATTTACACTGTCTGGCAATTCTTTGCCTTTGTTTTGCAATGCCCTACTGTGCCAGGGTACCCATATATTTTATAATTAGTCTTAAGTTTAAGTCACTAATTATTGTATGTGTGGTTAAGCATAAATAAATAAATAACCCAGAACCGGTACAAAATAATACATAATAACAATAAAAAAAAAAAAAACATATTATGTAATACAGATCTACATGTGCCCCAGGGAAGAGCAAACTAAACAAACGTTCGTCTTATGGCTTACTTACAAAAATAAACATTCAGATAAGCAATAAGAAACAATTTATTTCTTATAAGTATTATAAAATTCATGCTCTGATGGTAAATGTAAATTAAACTGTAACATAGAACATTTAAAGAAAGGTTTACAATCTAAATGTTTTCAATCAGTTAATCGAAATTTACAAGAGAAAAAAAACACTTTTAAGATGACAAGAGCTATTTACTTACCAGTCATACCTATTACCTACTAACACAGATAACAGATATCTGAGATTATTATTTCTCACTTACCGCAGATCGTATTTCAATAATCCAGTCATCGCGAGCGGTCACAATTAACAATAGATTCCATTTGGCAAACATTTGCAATTGACAGTGCAACTTACAAAAGAATCAGCGCCAGGTAGTGGAAGACAGTTGAAAATGTCACGACAATTTTCCGATAGAGTTGTTTTTTTAAAAATTTAACCTTTTTAATTCACTAGCCGCTAAATGGGACTTCTTTCGTGTTGATCTACAAAAAAAAAAGTAGCATATGTCTGTCTCCGACCCTTAAGCTATATCTATGCAAAAATTCAGCTCGATTTGTTCAGCCATTTAGCCGTGATAACGCGACAAACACCCAGACAGAGAAACAGATAGACATAGAGACAGCTACTTTCGAGTTTATAATATTAGTTACGATATTCAAAATTTAGTTTGTAGGTATATAAACTTAAACTGCGACCTTGTGTTTGTATTTAATTATTTTCAACCGACTTGCAAAACAAAGGAGAAGGTTGTGAAGGCTACGGTTTTTTTGTTTGTTTTTGTTTTGTGTTCCACATATATAGTTCTATTCTTCGCGTTTTGACATATTTGTAATTTGTTTTTTGTCTATATAGTTTTATAAAAACTGCACTGAATTCACAGTGGTAGTGGTTTTTTTTTAAAGAGTAGGGACGCAAAGAAGCGCGACCTGCGAAGTATGTAGTAGATGTAGCCCTTTTTGTTTTTTTTGTATCCGGCCTTTTTTGACCGAGCGAAGCGAAGGTCTAAGAGTACATACAAATGCCGATTTGTTCCTGTAATGTTTGTGTGTATATTTGTCCGATGATAACTCGCGAACCGTTGATCCGATTTTCATGAAACTTTGTAGGCAAGTAGTTCATTTCAATACAATTATTAAGTTCAAATATGAGCTGAATCGGTTTAAGGTTTGTGAAGATATAGGGATCGCGAGGTCTGAGTTCGTTTGTGTAGACCAGTCTCCGAACGATACCTAGCATTGGGGTGCTACCCAATGCTTGGTAACCCGTTAAGTGACATTATACCCACCAAAGTCCCTTCGGTGGTCTGCCTCTTTGCCTTATGGGGTGTACCAAGATCTCCACATTGACGCACCGATACCATCTTAGCACGTTACAGCAACACTAACAGGAAACGCTCCTACGGAATCCAAACCCAGCCATTGACTTCCACGGGCTCGTTGTAATATCAGATCCCCAAAACTAACCACCTACGAGCCCAAAATATCCACGCCTTAACTTGATCCCCACACTTGGTAGGCGACTTGGGGATCGCAAAATGCTTACCTTTTACTAAGAGGACGCGCTATGCTGTGGTGGTTCTGGTCGCAATTTGTACATACCCGGGTCATGAACCTACAATACTGTTATTCTATCCACTGTACCCCTTCACAATGGGTGTCCTGGCGCTGGCAGAGCGCTTGATATCTTTTGTTTAGCGCAATAATTACCGCTTTTAAGCGGATACCTATTCATTCCTGATTGGGATTTCATCTTGTAATGGATGCTTTCTAAATGAGTACACATTTTTTTTCCGAAGTATAAGTTTATGTATTTAATTTTTTTATTGGCACACAAACAGAATACAGTCAAGTAATTACAATAATTAGGATTTACAGTTTCGGTCTGGACTATATCCGTAAAGTATGTGTACACGATCTAAAATTAAAAGCAGAATTTAAGAAGGTAAAATAAACATATTAAAGAGGCTAATTAAATTTACGTCTTATATTGGGACGAAACATGGGCCGTGAAAATAATATTCCTGACATCTTTTTTAAACATTGGTAGTTTTTGATTAAAAATAAGCCGAATTGAGAACTACTTCATTGACTATTTATTTAATTGTGGCTTGTGGCTCAGTGGGCGGATTTCCACCTTCTGAGGGTGTGGGTTCGATTCCCACCCGGGACAAACATTTGTGTGATGAACATGGATGTTTGTTCTTTGTATGTATGTATTTACAAAAAAAAAATGTATTCTATCAGTCATCTGGTTCCCACAGTACAAGCTTGCTTAGTTTGGGGCTCTAGCGCCATCTATGGCGCTCTATGAAAAACGTCCACCAATATTTATTTATTTACTAGCTTTTCACGGAGTCCGTTAAAAACCGCTACAGCTTTACTTGAAGGGTACCTTCAACAATCCATAAATGAAAATCTCGTCTTTACGAGCTTAGAATATAATCTCCAGCGGAATAAAAGTATCAAGAAAGTCCACAAAAACATCGTTTTATTACTTCGCAAAGCTGCTTGGAAAAGTTAATTTAATAAGCCTTGAAACCACAGACTTATTAATATGTCCAATAGGTAGACACCGTTAGTGATCCCGTTGAACGTGGCTATTTTTCAGTACGATTTATGCATTTATGCAACGCAAGAAGCGCCTTCAGTACTAGTCAAACAATTTTTTTTTGTCTCTGGTTATTTTATTTGTTTTAACTACATATGAGTAACAAATTTTAAGAATTGCTGCTTTACTAATAAACACTTTTTAAAGTCTCCTTATTGTTCTTATAACTTTATAGTCCTTTTCTATCTCTTTTTTTTTTTTTGTGCCTCGTTAAGATCCCAATACAGTGCTAAGAATTGGCAAAGTAGCTCTTATTTATTTATTTATTTACATCAATTAGCACCGAACACGAATTACGCTAATGAGAATTAAAATTAAAAACATGCAAAACAAATGTCAAATATACTTAAATTACATAAAATCAAATTAAAATATGTCAAAATAAATTAAAACTAAAAAAAATATAATATGAAACGAACAAAAAACATGAAAACATGGCTCCACTATGTTACTTTTTACTCCGTTTATTAAACATCATCATCAGTCATAAGACGTCCACTGCTGAACATAGGCCGACCGACAACGGGCCATTTGCATCCACCGGTTGCCCGCGCCCTTCACAATGTCGTCGGTCCACCTAGTGGGACCCTACCTACGCTGCGTCTTCCGGTTCGTGGTCGCCACTCAACAACCTTTCTTCCCCACCGGTTATCGGTTTCTCGAGTGATGTGGCCTGCCCGACTCAGCGACTTTGGTTCTTCGACGAATATCCTCGTTCCGGATTTTCCTCCGAGCATAGCTCTCTCCATATCCATCATACCTACTCTATTTATCAAGTCTGTGGTCAAAACCTAGTAATCCGAAAGCCACGCTGGGCGGGTTATGGGCGTGGGCGGGCGGGATCTAATAAACTTAATAACATTATCTGCCGACCGCCCAGCTGGGCGTTGTGGCCGGGGCTGCCTACACGAACTTGAAATTTTATATCAGTAGAACAAATCACTCTAATATTATAAATGCGAAAGTTGTGTGTAAGTAGGTAAGTATGTAAGTGTGTTTGTTCCCGTATTAGGAATATTTTTAAGGCTATTAATATTATCACAATGCCATCATTATTTATATAATTATGTTAACATAAGGAATAAGAAATAAGGAAGGTATAAGGAAATATTTACATTCACTGGAAACACTTGGTGACAGGTATACAGGCAATACAAGGCATAGTCGTAGGCTAGCAGTTCCGTACATCGTTCTTAATCTGCAGTATTGATTTCTATAATAAAACTCCATGTGTAATACAAAATTTAAATTAAAAAAGGTTTAAGAAAATTGTAAAAGATACACTGACAAGGCGGGCATATTAAAAAGTAGGTGATTATCTGAAAGACACTAACCCCCGAATACTGAAACGCTTGTTAACTTTGACAACAGATTAATTCTAATGCTGCCTTTGTCTGGCACTAAGCAAATGGCAAAGGCAGCAACAGACTTAATCTGTCGTCAAAGTAAACAAACGTTTCAGTATTCGGGGGTAAGGTCTGGAACCTGCCCATACAAACAGATACTGAAACTACAGAGAACTGAAATGTAAATGTAGATATACTATATCTAATATTAAGGTGACTTGTCCAAGCGAATGTAAACTATGGAATAAAGATTTTTGACTTTGACTTTGTTCTACTCTGTATATAACGGCTGAACGGATTTGAATGAAAAGGTATGGAGGTAGCTTACACCCTTCCAGGGTAAACAAGTATTTGACAGATAAGGTCACAACTCACCTAATGTTAAATGACATGTTCGAAGATGGTAAAATCACATAGCTTGGATGGCTCTCAAGCGAGTCTATCGGAACATACCAAGATGCTTGGGGACAGAATTTTAACTTGAGGTTACACAAGGTTTTAACTTGAGTTAGCTAGCCACAGAAGGGACTAAAAAGTACCATGGTGGTGGTACTTTTTAGTACCACCACCATATAGGTATGATACTGTTGTATACATGATACCATTTTATAGTATGATACTATAGTTTCCTCGCGATGTTTTCGTTCACCGGTAGCTGAAGCTCATTGATGCGATTTGAACCCACGCACTGCAGCGTGCGATCCAAACGCGCTAACCACTGAGCTATAAGAAGTAAGCATCTTTGGAGGCCTAGCGCTCAGTAATACCTAAAAAGAATGCCATTAAAATCCTTCGGCTCTACAATAGCCCAGTCAATACGGCCGCAGCTTAAGATCCGGCTTTCCTGATTGTCGCTATCTCGTTCGCACTTTTTCCATTTTTTTTACATAAAAATGACAGAGAGGAGATAAATATCTTTAGAATACTATTGTCTTTGGTATTCGATTCAAGTACGATCTAAGATTGAGGATATATGTATACTAAAAGACTGAACTGTGGTCTGCTTATTAGTTGTCCAATTAAATTAGGACAGTACATAATAAAATAAAATAAAAATAAAATAAAATAGCCTTTATTGCCCATATTTGCTTACTTATGATTAGGATCTTATTTACTAATTAAAACTATTTGGGCACCCAATTTTGGTGGAAGGCCTCCTCCATACAATGCCATGCGCTGCGGTCTTGGGCTAGTCGAGTCCAGGTGGCGCCTGCCACCTCAACAACGTCATCGCACCATCTTCTCCTGGGCCGTCCTACTGGTCTCATTATACCTCTAGGATACCAATGGACAATTCGCTCGCTCCATCTTCCATCTGTAGCTCGAGCAAGGTGTCCTGCCCACTTCCATTTTAGCCTACAGAGCATCTTCACAGCGTCTACGACTTTGGTCTTTTGCCTTATTTCCACGTTTCGGATTCTATCATTTAGTGTGAGACCAAGCATAGAGCGCTCCGCCGCTCTTTGGAATGTCGCTATTTTCTTTATTATTTTTTAGTCAGGGCCCAAGTTTGACAACCGTACATAATAATTACATAATTACTATCTTAAAATACCTGCCAAAAGTATCTAAAATAAATTATTATTGAGCGAGCGAAGCGAAGGTCTCAGAATTTACTGGGACAAATCGGCTTTTGTATGCATGTTTGTGTGTATTGTCCGATGATAACTTGCGAACCGTTGATCCGATCTTCATGAAATTTTGTAGGCAAGTAGTTCATTTCAATAAAAAAATTAAGTTCGAATATGAGCTGAATCGGTCGTAATAATAGTAGATTATGATCCAAGGGGATAAAGCAGTGTCTTATGTCACGGGCGACATATTGAATCCCGAGCGGAATGAAGGATTCTAGAGGTAACTCCCGAGCGTGGTGAGGGAGTTTTTTAGTCCGAACGAAGCGAGGGATTTAAGACTACTGAATGCAGCGTGGGATTCGAGGTAAACCAAAACGAAGACAGCTTTCTCCCGGCGGAGTGTGCTCTACTTAATACACCTCCTGCGAGTAAATATAAGCAAGGTTAGTAATAATAATATATGTGCGTAATCAGTCCTTTTATTTCAATTTCAAATATTTCAAATTTCAAATCTGATATCTCATTTCTCAAATCTCAAATCCCTAATCTCTAATTTCATATTTCAAATTTCAATATCAATTGTAATTTTATCTTTGCTTATTAGAAGCTGGAGGCTTCCATAACTTCATGGGAGGCATTCATATGTGTGCCTTCGTATACAGACGTAAGCTTGCTTTATCTACTAAGGTGGTTCTAGCGTGCATAATGATACTGCTAAGAATTACCAAACACGAACATTAAAAAAACGCAGCGGATAATAATGAAATCCAGTACAATATTCTATACTATAATACTTTCGCCATCTACCGAAACCTATAGTTCCCTAACTTTGTCTCTCTATCTGGATGTTTGTCGCGATATCATGGCTAAACGGCTGAACGGATCTTGATAAAATTTGATAAGGAGTTACTGTATATTACAAAGACGGACATATGATACTTTTTTTGATGTCTATGCGAACGAAGTCACGGGTAACAACTAGTACTTACATAAATGAAGATATAATTTTTCTTATACGGATTATGAAGTCGGACTTCAGTCCTCGTACCCACAAGAACTATTGCTAAAAATATATTTGTATACATCTAAATATCTACAGATATAAAATCTGTGGCTAAACAGAATCGCCGTACTGCAAACGGCTTAGCCCCATCGACGCCCGAATTTTTCCCAAATTAATCTTTCTTCAAACACTCGAGTTCTTTGTAGAACAATCGACGGGTAAATTTAATCTTCCCGTTCCACTCTCGATTCTATACAAACGTGCTTGTAAATGCGTTGAAATTGTGGCGGTATTAATGTAAGTACTAACTGCTTTCCATGGCCATATTTAAAAAAAAACCTCTTAAACATTAACCTCCTTCTTACGTGTTTGTGGACCGAGAGCCCAAACTGGAATTTGCAAAATAAATAGCCAAGGTTTTAGTAAAAGTCTTAAAACTTGGGTAGTCTGGTAAAAATATACAATCGATGTTTTGACCTATCGATAGTAATATTAATACCATCGATAATATACTATCGATATATTCAAAGTCATACTTCGATCGGCAACACTAAACATACAATACAATACGATATAACTTTATTATACACCAGAACACACAAACTTAAAAAAAAATGAACAATAATATTTAAAGAAAACGGTAGTATAATGGGCGGCCTTATCGCCTAAAGCGATTTCTTCCAGACAACCTTTGGATGGACAGAATTATGACTTATAAACTACGGTCGGTGGTGTAGATACATAAAAATAATAATAATATGAAAATACATACATCAACCTACATAAAATACACACAATAAATACAAACTATATAAATGTAAAATATATACTTTAAACTAATAATACATAATTATACATACGTAAATTACGTACATATTAACATATACCTGGAATAGGAACTGGTTCTCAAGTGAGGCCGCAGGAGTACACCGGCGTGTTCCGGCAGCCTCATCTCATCTTGCTCATAACATACATACATACAAACATTATCAGCCAGAAGACGTCCCTCTTAGAAAAGGGGTGGATTGCCACTATCCCCACACTCTTGGCAGAACGCTCACCATTTACTACGACGCTGCTACCCGTCCTGCGGAACCTTGCTCGCAGAATTCTGACTCACCTTGTTTTTCTATTTGGCCTCTCCATGTACGGAACCTTTCAGTATAAAAATAGTAAAATCACCACACAATCCTTTGTACTTAACGCAGAGGGTGCAGTGACGCGGGGAGACTCACAAAACAGGGCATCAAATGCTTTTAAATACAAGGAATCGAGTTTTAAGCGTCTTATCACAATGAGGTTTCATCCAAAGATCTGGTCTGTAATCTTCTTTAGATTAAGGACCTTTTTTTATCCCAAGTAAACTATTAAGATAAGTTATGAAGAAGAACTTAAAATGACATTTTCAAAATACTATACAATTAGTATAGTATTTAGAAATTGTTGGTGTAACGCTAACTGTGACATAAACCTAACAGAAACCAGTTACTTGAGACTTGATCGCCAATTGAAATAAATCGGTTAAGTGGCTAATTAACACTACTTTACGTGATACAGATATACGCACAGATACTGACCACTTACCATCAGGCAATCAATACTCTTGTTTCCCACCGATCGCATAAAAAAATATGGGAAGACATTAGACACTACTTTCAGATGTTACAGCACTGTTACAGATATCCACAAGGTTACATGCAAACAAGCGTATGGTCTGCCTGATGGTAAGCACATACTATCCATCATCCATAAGCTTTTGTTTTAATAAAACGGGAATACTCACGTTAAATTGAGTCGGTTATTCCGACTATAGTTTCGATCACATTCGGTGACCTTTATCAAGGAATGCTCAGCGAGACATGCGCGCGACCTCGTCTTGCCTTGCACTGATTTATTAAAACTGATTTTATTAAAACAAAATGTATCAAAACCACGTCAGTTTTCATAGTAAAATCCATAAGCTTGTTTGGCACCGACCTCAAATAAAAAATGGGTAGGTATTTATAGAATAAAATTCTGAAAATTTTGCAGATAATTATTTATTTTTCTACACTAATCGATGCAAACTGTCTACTTTTCTACTTTCAATAAATTACATTTTTATTTAAATAGCTACACGATACGTATTAATTCTATTGTGATTGCCTAAAATACTACTGTGCGATTTATTATGATTTATTCCTAACATCCCCACTATCATCCCCCACCAGTGTATCTACGGTCAATGAAACCAGTTTAGTGGGAACGTTGGGAAATTAAAAATTACAAGCCTCCTCACTGATGGGGACGTTGGTGGGGACGTTGGGAATAAACCTTTATTATGCATACTTGGATACAATTATTATATACAAGCCAAGTAATAGTACTTTATTTACAATTTTCTTAACACAGAAATAGAGACAACTCGTGCCTCAGTTTTTAACGTTTTCAGAATATTTTTTGAATAAAAAAACCGAATTCATCCGAACCATTTATTTAAATTTGCTTCGTCATAGTTCGAGATTATCTTAGCGCCACCCGTGAAATACGTATCAATGTGGAGTTCCGGTGGCCAACTGTGGTCTTCTCCATAATTTCCATTTCACCAAATACTTTCTGAATGCAAATACTTGACATGATAATGAAAATACCAAAATTGCTATATAAGCCTATAATATGAGGAGTTCCCTCATTTCCTCATGGATCACAGCATCAGAACTGTATTTTGATAAAAATGGGGCCAATCTGGAAATATCTCATTTTAATTTATTTTTTTAAATATTCAAATCGGTTCTTAAATGACGGAGTTCTAAGGTAACAAACATAAAAAACAGTCGACTTGAAAACCTCCTCATTTGTTTGGTATTCGGTTAAAAATATTTTGAACTTAGTTAAGAATTTTTTTATTTAGACTAATGTCTTGCAGACAACGGAAAGCTCACTCTATATTTGATAACATTGAAACTTTCTACAAGTCGCTAATTTTAACAAGTAAAAACGAACACGATAGAATAATTAAAAAAAATATTTTTTAATGAGTTCAAAAGAATTATGTGTTATATTTCAAGTATATAATGCTCCAAAACCTCAGATCCAAATAAATCCAGTAATTTACATTAAATATTTTTAATCAAACGTTAAGGCACACGAATATTAAAAGTGTCCGTTTTTACAGGAGTTTACAATTGAATCCAATAATGTACAATATACCAGAATTTACATTAGACAAATTAAAAATAATAATTAATAACTTTAATGACTAGGAATATTTAAAAACTTACCTACAGCAGTGACATAGTCTATGTCATACCATAGAAAAATTATACGAGAAGAATGACAATCTCAAACAAAAAAGTGGACCCCCGAAATAGCAGCATAAACTAGACGGCGCTTACGTTTATACCTAATGTTCAAACCGTTATTAAAGCCGATGAAAATATAGTTAATATAGAAACAAAGTATTGGTATATTTCCGCAATTTAGTTAGGTTTGGTTCAAATTAGTTTACAATAATACGACGTAAAAATATTTTTCCTCAAATAATGTTTTCAACGCCATCTCTTGAGAACCTAGCGAGTTTTGCAAATAAAATAAAATAATAATAATTTTACTGACATTTTGTTTTAATAAAACGTGAATACTCACGTTAAATTGAATCGGTTATTCCGACTATAGTTTCGATCACATCAAACAAAACAAAATGTATCAAAACCACGTCAGTTTTCATAGTAAAATTTTACTGACATTGCATACAATTCATAACAAGCGTTTTTTCTCCATACCATTACGAATGAGTTAGCTTGGGTTTCTATTTCAAGTCAAGCAGAAATTGTGACGGTCATAAATATATTGGTGGAAGATGTCATGTCGCAGTTTAAAGCACTCTAGCGACACTACGTCCTTATCAGTACTAGAATCGGGTTATATGGCACTTCTTCATTCATTTCTCTATGATCATGCTGTGTTCTAGGTCCGGCCCCCGATCAGCGTTGTGCCCTATGACATTTCTACAGAGGACGGCCAATCAATCAATCACGGCCTTATTACGTAACTTCTTCGCTTTCTCGAATTCCAAACTGAGCTTCACGAAGCCCAGTCTGAGCTTCGTTAAGCCCTTTCTGGGTTTCTTGAAAGCTTAGACTATTACAAGAGAAATTGCATCGAAATTGCTTTGCATTGCATTGCAAAGCCGCTGATCCGAAAAAACTGTGTCTAACGACCCACTGCTTTACTCGAAACATCGCTGTCTCGCTCTCGCGAATATTCAACCGTATCACTCTACCCTTGTCATTCAAAGTGCGTTGAGCCAGCTTGGGTCCAATATGGGTCTTGATATATAGCAAGCGGCCAGGACGAGCGGATGGGGCGCTGCAAGACAAAAATGTACCGCCGCTGTTCCAGACATTTTTAAGCGCCATATATTTTTATGTCATAGCGCAACGTTCGCACGCCCGTGCGCTTGCTATAAGACCCTAAGAGCCCAAATTTTTTGACTAAATATTAGAACCGCAAAGGTCTCCTGTTTAAAACGTCATTAGTTATTGTTAAAAAATCAAAAAGAGTCAAAAAACATGACAGCACAACTGTTTAAATTGTTACACAGAAACACTAAGGCCGGGTTGCACCATCTAGGTTACCTTTAAACTACCGTCATAACTGCAGTTAAGACTCCCGTCCCGCAGAAAAATGTGTTGCACCATTTTAACTATGTGCAACATTGTATTTAGTCAAAATGACGGATAACACATGGTTGGATAAACTTCATGGTGAAGGTTAAAGTTATAGTTAATTTGACTATAACAGTAACTTTAACTGGGATTATGGTGCAACCCAGCCTAAGGCTGTTGACCACCCATTTTTATTTATTTATCATTAAATCTCCAAAGATTATAATCCTAGTTACGTATGAACCTTATTATTATGCTGCAACACTCTATCTTGTATCGCGTCGTGTGCTCTCAGCCGCAGTGTATCAGCACTGGCGATTCGTGCCAGGGCCGTACTCGGTGACGGGGGTGAGGGGGGTGACGGTTCTGGCTCGGGAGGTCGAAGTGCAGGCGGGGGGAGGGCTAGGACGTATCTGTGAAATAGTAAGCCTGGTTAGAAAATTTAATACCATACTATAGGCGAATATTAAGTTTCTATTCAGATTTTTCGTTTTATCAGCTCGATGACGTTGCAGCTGTAGAGTCGGGCCACAGATCACACGTAGATGGAACACTCAGGATGATCGAAGTGCACCATGCGTCGTTTTAAAAACACCTTTAAAAATTTACTCTCATTGTGTTCAGTGCAAGTTGTAAGTAGAGGCTACCTTAAAATAGTCTCCTCAAGTCTTCAATCCGCAATTTCCTCAAATCTTCGTGACTTTTTGTCGAAATGTGACACAAGTCTTTACGAATTTCATGTCAACAAGAGAGTGTGCAAAAACGGCACCGTTGACGATCCAGTGATTTTTGTGAACAGTTGAGTGTGATTTCCAAGTGGTTAAGGGTAACTTTGATGAACTCAATTACCTGTGTAATAGGGCCCGGAAAGCGGCAGCGGGCTCGTCGTGCCACAGCGGGGCGGGTACCCCCAGCGCCCCCAGTCCTGCACCCAGCCCTAAGGCCCACCACTCGCCTCCTGCTGGTGCTCCACTCCATTCGCCTACTACTGCAACAATAAGTATACGTTAGAATCTTGTTTTTTCCCACAGAAAAGAGAAAGATAAGTAATAATAAAATTATTCTTGTGTTTCATCCTGATTGATTAAGTTTTTATTTAGCCACTTCTCTACTATGGTCTCCTAGTAGCGCTTGTTACTGCAGGTGATCATTAACCTTCTAATTCATCAAATCATACAGGGTCGCATTTAGCGGAGCAAAATAAATGTTTACTTATCATAATATGTTTCTCTTTCCGAAACACGAGATAACAGTTTTGTTAAATTTTGATATAGTACCAATTTCATCACACTAATATAATAAATCTGAAAGTTTGTGTATAAGTATGTTTGTTCCCGTTAATCTCTGTAACGGAACTCAGTAACTAACAGTAGATTGATGGAGTTTGGACTCATTTTAATCAGGTCACAGTACCAATAAATGATTTTATAAAAGCTTGTCTGGAAAAATATTGTTTTCCACAAAGACTAATAAGTCTTTGTGGAAAACACTGATCTTAAGTCTCATGTCGAAGAAATCACGTTGTCGAATCATCAGCTTCTTTCACACCAAAGTCCATTAATTTAGAGACTATCTTGTCAACCAGTACCTACTGACACCTTAGGCAGATCGGTTCATCTCCGAAAGACGCGCCTACCTCAGCCTAGACCAGTCCGCGACCCCGACCGAATCAAAACGACCGGCTCGTGACCGAGTCAGTCACCGCTCTCCGAATCACTTGATCAATTTTGACCAACGGGTCGCGTCACTGTCGGATTAAATTAGACTTTACTTTACCATAGATTTACGGTAGATAAACGCTACTGCAATGTACTATGGTCATTTTTACCTTAGTCATAAGGATACTTTTTCTTGGCATACAGAAAGGTGTGAAGTTAAATGATGATGGAAACCAGTAGGAAGTTAGGAAGAAGCCGGCTCGCACTGGATCCAGTAGGTCATGGATTGAGTTGTAGTGATTCACTTGGGTTATCGATTAAGAGATAGATTGATGGACCGAATCATTTGACCGATTCACTTGGGTTATCCGTCTCGATCGAGTCGAGTTGCGGGAAACGACCGACCGACACAGGTCTACCTCAGCCACTTAATCTAAGTCCACAATGACGTGGAAAATTCGTCCACTTACGCACGGTATCATCCACAATTAGACGGCTTGCATCGTACTGTACATTGTCTCCGTCTAAATACCGATTATGGTACAAACGCCCCACTCCTTACAAAGAGCTTCCGTCACTTTGATCAGGGAACAGCCCCCACGGCATGATTAAGTGTAATTTTTCTTCTGGCATTCATTTAGCGTAATGGCAGCCTGAGATGAAACAGTAAGTAATGTATTGTGGAAAATAAGTCAGTGGCGTCGATTCGCTAAACTACACCAATCTGGCAGGACTAAAATTACTTGTAACTCTTTTTATTTCGAGGTATCATAAGAGGATGGCAATAATTTAATAGCTGTCAAATTTAGTTCAGAAAACCGTAACACAGAATCGGCGTCATTGCAGACTAAAAATATTTGAGGATTTTTCTAAGGAAAGAGTTCAACGCGCGCTTCGATCCAGTTTTTCAGTTATTAGGTAAATAGTAACTAGTTTTTCGCCCCAAACTGAGACCTCGTGACCCCAGTAACCTCTTGATCGGTATGCTCATATTCAAACTTAAAAATTGTATTTACATGAACTGAGTACTTGCCTTAAAAAAAATCTCGGAGATCGGATCAATAGTAATCAAGCTTTCGACGGACAAAATACATACACATGTACGTACCTTCTAGTGCTCGGCTAACTAACTAAATCCACATCATCATCATCATCATCAGCCGGAAGACGTCCACTGCTAAACAAATGCCTCCCCCTTAAACTGCAACACCAACCGACAACTTGCCACTTGTATCGACCGTTTGCCCGCGACTTTCACAACGCCGTCGGTCCACCTTGTGGGAGGCCTGCCTACGCCTACTATTTTCTTACCATTAGGAGGCCCGTCTATTTGTTTGTCACCAATGGCTTTAAAAAAACTATCGCCAAGCACATAACGGTGCATTCCGGCAGCCGTACTGCCGCCAGTTATATAAACCATATATGGATTACTAACCCCCGAATACCGAAACGTTTGTTAACTTTGACGACAGATTAAGTCTATTGCTGTCTTTGTCATTTGCTTAGTGCCAGACAAAGGCAGTATTAGATTTAATCTGTTGTCAAAGTTAACAAACGTTCCAGTATTCGGGGGAAAGCTTTTTAGTTTTACAAAAACACGCCATCTATTGTCACAACGTAAAACTGGATAATGGTCACATAATAAAACGTGTTAGCGTTTTTTTACAGCAAAAATAGATGCAAAAAATAGGTGCACGTTCTGGCAAAAAATCGAATGGAATGGTTGTATGGCCGAACGGACATACAGGCAGACAGACGAGGAAAGCGACTTTATTTTATCTATTAGAGATGTTAATTTTAGCCACCATTGTTAAACATAACATCCGTCTCAAAATCTCAAATATCATCTGCGCTAAAATACAAATAAACACAAAAGAACATCAAAACATACAACGACACTCATATAAAGCGTAACAAACAGACGTTTATCGTATAAAAATCTATAATAATTGCCTAAACCAGCTCTAACGTAAGCTATAATATCACACAAACGGTACCCAGGCGATAATTGCTAAGGAAGTGACGGAAAACGCATTTAGGGAACGGAACCTGCTATTTTTATAAATAGGTGGGTGGATTTATCGTTTGGCAGGAATAGGAATGCGCGCGGGAATACCGTGAAACAGTTTTGCGCGAGTAAAACGCTGGTACAAAAGTATATATACACTCGTTTGATTTAACTTTTAACATGCGTCTTTCTTTGACGTATGCTTAAAAAGTCTTAGAGAAAAATTAACAATAAGCGAGCTGTATTCGATCGCTAAAATTAGTCTAAAGCCGCTGACGCGTTTGCGGCGCTCATAAAAATTAAGCGTCATCACTCTCATGACACATAAGCAACATAAGTAGAGTTTTTAGGCATTTAATTATTGATTGCACTGGACGCAGGATGCAAAGGATCCGGCTCTTGAACTGTACACACGCAAACAATTATACCAAGAGATAGAGCACGCGAAAGAGAAACAAACAAACCAATAAACAAACTTTCAGATTTATAATACTTTAGTGATTAATATAGTATATTACTATTAGTTTATAGTGTACTAGCTGTTACACGCGACTTCGTTCACAGGGACCCACAAAAAGAAAGCCTATGTCCGTCTCCGACCCCTAAGCCATGAAAACAAACACCCAGACAGAGAGACAGAGCTAGTTTGGAATTTATAATATTATTAATTAGCATTAGTATTATAATATCGTATATTATTATGGATAGGGATTATTTAATTTTCCCGCACGAAAGCCCGTGCGTGTAGACTCGACCTACATGAGTTAATGCCCAAATAATGACGATACAGGATCGTGTTTACGCGACACCATTGCTACAATTAAGGGGTATCAGATTATATTCTGATTTATTATCGACGTATTTTGATATAAATAAACTGTTTGTATGGAAATCATATTCCAATTATTGATTTATTAATGTTATGGGGCCTGAATAGGTTGTCAGGTGTGTTATTAATTATCAATTATTTTAACAGCGTGAATTATGTGTAGGCTTTTGTTTGGTGTAACCATTAGCTATTATTACTATGTATAGAGAAGCTATCCCTAACAAAAATCACAGGGTTCGCCGATATATATCAGCGGATATATATCATGATATATATCAAGATATATATCGATTGATTTTTATCTTGATATGTATCAATTGATTTTTTCCTGTCTTCTGAACTAAACATTTTGGAGATTAATGTTTACTCTGGCAGCAAGTAGCGAAAAACTACAATTCAGAATAATTTAGATTGTTTCCCAAAATGGCAACCTCATTTAAAGTTGGGTAAATCCTCTTTTATTTTAACTTACCAGTACGGCTCGTTTTTTATTGAAATTTAAACCTTAACTTATCATTAACTTAACATATAAGGTTTATTTTACGAGGTAATCAAAAATGGGGATTCCCTGGTGCTCCTAGCGTTAATAATTTTCACTTTCTAGGGAAAATTTGCTTCTTTTTCTTAGCCTGGATATGTATCCGATGTATATCGGATATATATCCAGGCATATATATTATACGCTTTGTTGACCGAGCGAAGCGAAGGTCTCCGAGTCTATGTGAACAAGTTGACATTCATATGTATGTTTGTGTGTTTATTTGTCTGACGATAGATAACTTGCGAACCATTGATTAGATTTTTATGAAATTTTGTAGGCAAGTAGTTCAATTCAATGCAATTTTCACGTTCTAATATGAGCAGAATCGGTTTAGGCATAGTAAAGTTATAGAGGTCGCGAGGTCTCAGTTCGGCGCGAACTACTAGTTTTAAAATGATACCAAAATAAAAATGATACTGCCGCGTTCACACTATGTAAACAGCTAATCGAAGGGGTGTTAAAGGTGCGTACACACGCAGGTGGCAGTTCACAACGCGCTTATTGAAACACTATCAATTTGACAATATCGCCCCGTGCCGGTGTGATTTGACACCTGCTTAAACTGATTCTGATTGATTTTTAACCCGTCTACTGTTTGTGTTCATAGCCTAACTAAAATTGGTAGAAAAATATTCGCGACTTCAAACAATTTTTTTAATAGTTTCTGAGTTATTCTAAGTCTATACAATATGTAGTGTCTTTCCGCGGCAATATCACATCTAATACAATATCAACAAGGGATCTATTGTTATTGTTGTATCTTTAAAAAGAAATAACAAAACTAAATCAAACATTCTTATTAAATGAGTCCCCCTGGGGAAGTACCACACCTTTGCCAGTTATTCAACCGCCAAGAAGTAGTGGGCAAGCATTACTGTGTTCCGGATTTAAGGGCAATGTTTCCAGCGTAATTACGGGGCATACAGAGATTTAACATCTAACATCTCATGGTGAAGAGCGCAGTGCATTGCCGCGCATAGTTTTGAACTGTTGAAGTTCAAAATTCTGGGTGGCACTGAACTGTTATGGGCAAGCGTGACGCTTAACATCAGGTGAGCGACTTGCTCGTGCCGTCGAGAGTAAAAAAAAAAACACGTCTTTCTGAAACACGGAGTAGGGCTGGCACGGCGGCTCATTCAGCGGAGCAGTACAAGCTGCGCAAATATGTTAACCACGGTATACATATTTGAGCCGTTTGGAGTAGAAACGTTGGGCCCTTGGGGACCGGGAGCTCATCTTATTTTCAAAAACTTATCAGAGATCCTGGTTGACGCGACGCTTACCCAAAATGCTGGCGTTTATTTGGCTCAACACATAAGCATTGCCGTTCAGCGTGGTAATGCCGCCAGCATGCTAGATAAGCTGCCAACTATCAGGCTGAACGGATCTTGATAAAATTTGATAAGGAGTTACTGTATATCACAAAGTCGGACATAGGATACTTTTTTTAAGTTCACGCGAACGAAGTCGCTGGTAACAACTAGTACAATAAACAAGAAAACTGATAAAATGGTTTCTGTGCAAATTGTGTGTCTGTATGCCACCGAGCAACAAGGCATTTTATCAAAAATCTAACGAAGTGAATCCTTATCCAAGATAAGTTCGACTGAAAGCGAAGGCGTACCCTAAAAACTTACCCTCCTTCTTGGGCAGTCAGGCAAAACTATGACTCACCATGTTCATGATGCATGAAGGGTGCGTGATCTCTCCCCAGCGCCTTTTCTCGTTTGCGCCACTTCGCTCTGCGGTTCTGGAACCACACCTGTCAAAGGACAATTACAATTTAGTACAAATCTATTGTAAGTCAAAATTATAAGTTGAAAAAAAGGAATATTAAAACCATAGATATAATACAAAGTTTATTTGTTAAAACTAATCAATAAAAGTGAAAAACATTCAATACTTCAAATCCTAAAGTTATTTTCATTCACTCATTTTAATAATATTGAAGATAAACGATCACTTAGTATTAATTGACCGAGCGCAGCGAAGGTCTCAGAGTTTACTCGGACAAATCGGCATTTGTATGTATTTTTCTGTTTGTGTGTATATTTGTCCGATGATAACTTGTGAAACTTCATGAAATTGTAAATTGTAGGCAAGTAGTTCATTTCAATACAATTGTTAAGTTCGAATATGAGCTGAATCGGTCCAGGGGTTGTGAAGATATAGGGGTCGCGAGGTCTCAGTTCGCCGCGAACTACTAGTTTATAAAAAGTTAATATAGTGTCTGTTTGTAATAGGTACAGAATAATTAATTGTAATATTTGTTAATTTATTTAAGTATTTATTTTAAGTTTGTTTCTGATTTTAGTTTTAGTTTGTATATTTAAGTTTAGATTATAATTTTATATAGATTGTTAATAGAATGTAATAAAAAGTAAGATATGAAATTTCATACATGGTACAAGAATACCATTAAAAAAACGTACTTTTAAATCTCTTCTGTCATAAAAGATGTCAAAACGAAATATATAAATTAGGACATATTTAAAATGGTATTTAAATATTTCTGATGTATGTTGTCAAAAGTACTGATTATCAATCAGACAATTAGTCTGATAGACATTCTATACATACAATATAGGTAAAGTCAGTTATACAACTGGACTGTGACTGGAGTTTAATTTATCCACAGATGATCACTATCACTCAGGACGATCGAAGCGAACCACACATCGGTTAAATATTTACTCTCATTGCTACAGTGCAAGGTGCGAGAAGGCGTAACCTTAAGAAAGCCCACGAGAAAGCTTGATCGCGGTACCCGGAACCCGCGGTTTCCTCAAACTTTGGTGAGTCTTTGTCTGAGGGTGATTTATGGATTTGTCATTTGTATTATTATTATTTTTATGGTACACAGTGACGAGACGAGCAAGACGCTCATCTGATGTTTAGCGTCACGCTTGCCCATTACAATTGAGTGCCACCCAGAATTTTGAACTTCAACAGTTCATAACTATGCGCGGCAACGCACTGCGCTCGTCACCCTGAGGTATTCGATTTTAAATCTCTGTATGCCCAGTAATTACGCTGGAAACATTGCCCTTCAATCCAGAACACAGTAATGTTTGCACACGACTGCTTGGTTGTTGAATAACTGGCAAAGGTATGGTACTTCCCCAGGCGGACTTTGCAGAAGAACCCTACCGCTACTAAAGAGTTATGTATGATTTGTATGAAGAGAGTTATTCTCCCAGTATTTATTGTAAATCAGGGCTGTGAAAACGGCTACGTGATTCTCGCAATTGCGGATTGCGGCAATTTTTTAATTTTTTTATTGTGTAATTGTCGGCAATTTGCGTCTCCTCCCCACCTCTGGACCTCTCGACTACAATGGGAGAGTAATGGAAAGCAATTACTCATACGTGGTTTCCATTCCACCATCCACACTACTCAATCACAACTGTACCACGCAGAAATAGAGACTAATTTTCAATGTTAGCTGCCAGAGAATAGAAACAAATTGAGCTGTGAGCGACAAATTTACCGTAGAGTTGGCCTTTCGGTGCAACTAAATTGTTCCACGGCAAGCTGTCAGGTTTGTAACGAAAATTCGATAGTAGCGCTCGTTTAAGTTGACAGTTAAGTTGGTCGTAGTAGTCGAGTCGCGTTAATAAAAGACATTGTAAAAATTGGTGTAATTTCATAATTTTCAAATTTCTCTGACTGGTTGCGTTCACACAATGGCTCTTGGAATTATTTAGCCAATTACTTTCAAATTACCTTTCGTTTCTCCGATTCTGCTGAGATTTTCTTTCATGGTTTCATTAAATTATAAATCTGAAAACGTAGCCTTTGTCGCGTTTCTGAGTAATTATTTCGCTGATTTTTTTACACATCTGCTATTGCTGTCTATTTATTATTTAATTTATTAAATACTTTTCTTAATTTAAACATGTACGTTCAGATTCTATTGTTTGAAAAGCGTTTGACCACAAATTCGGATTCGGATTTTGCAGCTGATTTTTCAATCACTTTATAAAAAGTATAAGCCCCATTAAGTATAATAAAGTGATTAAAAAAAAACATTCATTCATTAATTATTATTATTCGTTATTTATTCATTCGTTCATTTATAAAGTGATTGAAAAATCAAATCAGCTTTAAAATTGTGCTGTCCCCTTGTATTGATATGAAAAAAAAATAACACAGATAGTCGACCGAGCGAAGCTAAAGAACATTATGGGAGCATTAGATGTAATATCGTCTTACATGTCAAATAGACAGCAGAGTGTATGTGTTTCGAATGTGAACTTTTCGGGATCTATAGTTAAAATGGGTGTGCCCCAGGGATCTATTGCGGGACCGTTTTTATTCTTGTCATATGTCAATGATCATCCATCCATGTTATGCGCCTAGCTCTTTAAGGAGTTTTACTTCGGGGTGCCTGCACATGGTCCACGACGGGCACAAAATAATCGCTGCGTGTTTCAACCTAATTACAGTAATATTATAAATGCGAAGGTTTATGTGTAAGTATGTAAGTATGTTTGTTCCCGTTCAACTCTGAACAGCTCAACGGATATGAATTAAATTTGGTATAGAGATAGCTTATAACCGACTCAACAAGTATTCGATTGGAATTGAGTCGGAGTAACCGACTCAATTTAACGTGAGTATTCCCGTTTTATTAAAACAAAAACGTAGCTTAAAATCTGAATTAACACAAGGCTACTTTTAATCCCGGTTTCTGTAAAGTAGCGGGTGAAACCTCGGGGCGCAGCTAGTTAAATTATAAGCAAATCTCATTCAATGCAATAGAGTTTACGGGTCACGGAATCTTTTCTCGGCATCTCAATTAGAGCCCGGATCAAAACGTACAATTAATTTGACGACTGCATCCAAGTGGCACTCGATGACTATAGAACGCGTGTCGATTACAACTGGCGATCTCTTGACATTTCAACTTCAAACTACCCGCATTTCACACAAATTCCAACCTTAACCCACTTAATTTAGAACTTGATATCGCAATTGTTTTCAGAAATTCCTAACTACCCGCGTTTCGATGAACTTTAAACTTTATTAGTGATATTTTAGAGTTGAAAATTATAAACGCACATTGCAAATTTACAAGTACCCGCACTTCAAACAGATTAAAACTCAAAGTCTTTGATTTAGAGTTGAGAATAGAGTTTTTCGTAAGTTGTAGGTGGGGGAGTCTTTTGTTGTAAGCGCCATCTATCGAGTGGATTAAAAGCAATTGGCGCGTTGAGTGTGATTTGGAAGTGCGGTGCACCCCTATTCGATGACTGTAGGGTTGCCACTATGTGGGGGAGTGGGAAGTTATCGCCAATTTAGAAGGTTTTAAGTTTTATGAAGTTTTTAAATTTTCAGGTGTCAGTATATCATTATCGATAATTGTCTTTATACTGAAATAATAAATATTGAAGCGATTTCTAAACAGGTTTTTCAATTTTTTTCTTTTTAGTAAGGTATTTTTTTTTATTTTTTTTTCTATGTTTCAGTTGAGTTCGGGAGAAGTTTGCCATAAGCTGTGAGCTTGGATACGCATTGATTTTGATTGGCATACCCCAAAATAACTTGACTGCAATTGAAAACAATGACTATTTTAAGGCCTTTCGTTATGGTTTTTTAAACTATGAAAATTAGTATCTTTGATAGACCCCGAAATAATAACATCAAAAGTAAAATATTATTAAAAGAAAAAATGCATTATGTCATTCCAGCCATTAAGCCATAAAGAGGAATCCAACGACATCAAAATTGGTCAAGCAGTTTAGGCTACAGGAGGTAATATAGACACAAGGTACATACTAACATAAAAATTATACACACCCTAAAAACATTACTCTCTTTCTTGTTAGGTATAAAAGGGTACATGGAAAAAAAGCGCTTTAAGCGGGTTTTTTTTTTAAGTGACGTTTGCTGCAAATTAAAATAAACCCTCCTAATATTCCCGTATAGGGAGACACCGACCTCCTTAAAATACCTATAATATTGTGAAACATTGTAGCAAGTTGAAGAGTCCATAATAGAAGCATGTTTATCCTAAATAATATTAAACATTCGAATGTAACTCCGTCTCTTTATCTGTCTCTGTCTGAGTGCTTGTCGCGTAGTCACAGCTAAACGGCTGAACGGATCAAGCTGAATTATTGCATAGACATAGCTTAAGGGTCGGAGACGGACATAGGCTTTTTTGTAGGCCCACGCGAACGAAGTCGCGAGTAACAGCTAGTATTTTATATGGTGTAATTGTTGTATATGTAACTGTATGACAATAAATAATATTCATTAATTAATTCATCAATATTTTAGAAATCAACGCCTCTTAAATACGTCTTTGTGCAAAATTAATATAATTTTGCATATTCGTAGTCCAAAGCGTAATTTCTAATAGGTCCTTCGGTCCCCTGCATCATACAGTCTACAGTGCACTGTGGAGTCGGTAATTACCAAATTGCATCTCCACTGCAGTAGAGCTCGTGAGCTAACCACGATTAATTTGCGCTATTGTTACTGCCTTTGTTGCCACTTATATCAGTCAATATATATCAGTCAATAAGGTTTATTATTAAGTATAGCAACTTTTAAAGTTACATGAGATACCGATTTACCATCACACTCGCATCTCACACACACAAATTAAGTACTCTAATATTAACAATTATATTATAAGTTGATATTGTAATACCTGCAGTCGCCTAATGCTCACCTTCCATCTTTTGAGCATAGGTGTACGCTGAAAGTCAGCCTGATCTAAGAACTTTCACGTGGTCCCCATTTTTATTTGATGCTTAGTTACAAGCGAGCAAGTCTCTTGCCTCATACGACGCGAAGACGCGTAAGTGTCACGCTTGCCCATAACAGTTCAATATCACCCAGAATTTTGAACTGTAGCAGTTTAAAACACTGCGTGGCATTGTCCTTTTCTCGTCACTCTAGTCTTAAATCTCATTATGCTCAGTAATAACGCTGAATACATTGCTCTTCAATCCGGAACACAGTACTGTTTGCACACTACTGCTTAGCGGTTGAATATCTGGTAAAGGTGTGGTACTTCTCCAAGCGGACACTGCAAGAGTCCTACCGCTACCATAACCATACTACAGTTCCTGTAGTTTATGATGTTCCAATGCAGGTAGGGTCGGAATCCGTATTCATTCATTGCATTCCGGTCCGGAGACGCGTTCATTTCAGATAATACAGCCAAAATTACCAAATTAAGCCTGTTAAACAAAGGCCGTGAATTTTAATCACACGTCAGTTGAATCCTCACTAATGAGAGACTTACTCAGTCTGGTTCGTCGAGTGCAAGGATTTAAAATACTAAATGCATTCAATGCGTTTTTGGGAATTATGTTTTTTAAACCAGAGATTAATATTTAATGCCAGACTATGTTGAGGTATTTTAAGTATTTAAGACTGGTTCATAAGTTGCATTTTCCTTTTCAAGACCTGACCAATAAGGCTATTTAATGACTAAAGGCCTCGCTACATTACCTGACCCAACATCGTGCGAAAGGGACAGCTAGACTTGAATTTCACGGAGAAAAGGGAAACAAACTTCTAAGATTAGAGCTTCTCCCTTTCGTTCCCCGGAAACTCTTATAAGCCATCTCTTTTACACGATGTCAGGTCATGTAAAGCCACATTAATGTGTGCAGTGTCATTGCAAGTACGACGCGTCATTTCAATACCAGTTCCAATGGCCCATCCAGATCTTAGAAAAAGTATAGGTAAAGAACGTAGGTAAGCGTGGCCATACATGAGACAACACATCAAATATATCAACCAATCACGATTTCTATTACCAATGTTCGACCAATCAGGACGCAATAATAATTAAAGACCCTTGAAAAAACTGATAATACGCTACTGGACAGGAATAATATAACTCTGTCCTTTTTCTTCACGTGTAATACTTAATTTTCCATCTTTTTTTGTGGGAAATAGAAATATATCCAGCCGTTTGAATAATTTTGGAATATTTAATTTGCATGCCTGATCTGAGGTTGTTATTGGCTGTTAAAACTTAATTTAAGATCCATGTTACCTATTAACGACCAAATAAAGAATTGAATTGAATTGAATGACATAACTGAAATAATCTGTATCTTTCGATATAATACGTGGGATAGGGATGGCAACAATTTTAGAGCTGTCAAAAAAGTTTTTTTTTTTTTCTCTTTCCTCCTAAGAGGATTTTGGCGTCGCACGTCTTATGCATTTGCCAGTGTCAAGTATACTATTTTCAAATTTTGTTAAATATTATCAAACAAGTCATAGTCACAGTCAAAGGCGAGCAAAGCAAGTCATGGTCGAGTCCAAGTCATGCCCCAGTAAAGTGGTGAAAACTTTACTAGAGCCTTCTATGGAGTTTTGGAAACAACACGAAAATTCACGTTTCACGACATTATACCATTCACCAACACTCGTGCATGTTTACGAACACTTAACGGGTAAAAATTCACCGCTTTTACACATTAACAATCGAAATAACACAAGTTTTGGAAAATAATAAAATGACGCGACATGAATTCTTCACGTTCCCGCCAAAACTCCCGTCAAAAAAGTTACAGCAGTATCGACGCCAGAAAACTAGCCATGCGCAGAATGTGTCACTGAAGTGAAAAGATTCAAATACTTCATTCCTTCACTTTGAAGTACTTCTATCTTTTACTTCAGTACTTCAATCTACTTCAGTTGTTCAATGAAGGAATTTTCGTTTGGCGTTCGTTTTCTTTCGCTACTTCATCGAACTATCGAATGGGTCGTTAAAGTTGCAGTTCATTCAAATTTCTTATCTAATGGATTTGAGGCGTGCGACAAAATAAAAACGACTCGCCTTCGACTCGCAGTTTTTTTTTAAATTTGTTTGTGTAGATACGTTTTTGTGTTTGTTTTACTTCCTCCTTACAATAAAGAGAAGACATACCTATTGCAATTATAATATTTAAAATTATGAAAATGTCGTTATAATCTACTAACAGTAATAATTGTGTTTTTTATTTACCTACATACCTATTTAAATAATTAAATAATATAGGTACAATATTTACACACAACTTAACACAGACAATTTATATACATACTAGTAGTTCGCGCTGAACTGAGACCTCGCGACCCCTATATCTTCACAACTCCTGGACCGATTCAGCTTATATTCAAACTTAAAAATTGTATTGAAATGAACTACTTGCCTACAAAATTTCAAGAAGATCGGATCAACGGTTCGCAAGTTATCATCGGACAAATATACACACGAACATACAAACATACATACAAATGCCTATTTGTCCCAGTAAACTCAGAGACCTTCGCTTCGCTCGGTCAAATATTAAAAGACTGCAATGAAAATAAATCAAACAAAAACTCTAGCAACGAAAGCCGCAATAATTTTCAAATCGAATGGAAGCGCGGGAAGAGATTTTTGTGTATGCTATTATTGTTATTAAAATGAAAGAGATGGAAACTAAATTATCAAACCAAAATGGCTCGTATTTTCTTGGCATAAAGCTGATATCTTGAAACTTTCGCATTCGAATACATTTGGCGCGAATCAAAAGTATTCAATTAAAATATTTCTTAATATTGCATATGTGTTTTTATTGTACATTGCTTAGTTACTTGAAAGTTCATTATGGCTCTTTGCATAGCGAGCAATGTACGATGAAAATTATTTATGGGTTAGATAAAATTGTTCTCAAGCGATCGTAACCGAGCCAAAGTTTGAGTGAAACACAAAATTACTTCAGTACAACAGAGCGGGGCAGCGTATAGTAGTGCCTTTGAGCGAATAAGTTCGGAGAGGTTCGGAGCGTCTCTGACGCTTCAGCGTCGTCGAATGACGATCGGCAGTGTTCGGCTTGTGCTCGGCTTTGAAGTACTTCAAATTTTGAAGTAGTTGAATTTTGACTGGACTAGAGTGAAAAGGACCGAACATACTTGAAGTACTTCGTTTGAAGGATTCCTTCGCGAACGACACATGGCTACAGAAAACAGGATGCCTGTTACACAGGATGCTACCGACAGGGTATACTCATTATGAACAACTTTTACTATAGAACCAACCCTGAAATCGGGAAAAAAACCAGCTGTTCCATACATTTTGTCGAGGGTCATTTTCTATGGGCCAGCTGTTTTTTTTTTCGCGATTTCAGGGTTGGTCCCATAGTGAAACTTTCATAATGACGAGTACATACAAACCTTACAATATTGTTGCACCTTTCAGTAACATCTTTTATAAACAAAATTTGACAGCACTAAAGTTGTTGGCATCATTTTCTCACAAATCAAAACGAAGAGTCGCAGATAATTTGCGTCCTGGGTATGTCCTAAAACTGGGACATACCCAGGTCCAAAAGCTGAGTTATTTTTCTGATTCTACGTATATTTGATGGACTCTCGCTTTATGTAGGTACATCGTTTTTGATCACAATCAAAATTAATTTATAATTTCTTTCTTTCATATTTAAAACTTAAAAGCTAGCTACTAAAAAACAAATTTAAAAATGGCGTCGCATAATCTGAATTGCAATCTTCTACACAATAGCAACACCGTAATTCGACTAATTAAGGCTGCGTTTAAGGCATTTAGCTAGCGTTTAAGGCCCTAGGGGTGTAATAAAAGGCTTTCTGCGTATCTACGACGATTTGTGAAGACGGAGCGGACGCTGCAAACATTAGCGCCCTCTAGCGGAGTGCATAATGACGCGGAATTACGCAGAATTAGCGGCCATTGTGGGTAGTCACTACCCGAATCTATGAAGTTGTAGTCAGCAATGAAAGTACTGTAACTTGGCTCATTATACAATAACTTGCAACACTAACATTTACATGCGAAAGTTTTGATTTCGTTTCGTTTTGACTCCATGCCTGTCTATATGAAAGGAAACAAACTCTATCTGATAATCGAAATATCTAATAATCCTTTTCGTAAAAAAAACGGACGACTTGGGAACCTCCTCCTTCTTTTTTTGATGTTTAAAAACAGATAAGTTCAGTGAGTGGGCAATTTAAAAAAAAATTACGCAATTAAAAAAAACTTATACTTCTGCTTATTATATTATATTTCTATTTGTCTTTTTGTTATTTTGTTACGAATAAAAGCAAATTTCCAACCTTGTTAATAGGAGCAGTCAATTTGCAAAAAATCTTATTAGATGTTAACGAATACAAAACCCAATAGACTCAAAAAAAAAGGAAACATGAAGACACATTGGACAGTCATCGTGTATAAAGAGTTTTTTTTTTTAAATATGCCGTTCGATCCTTTTTTACCGACTTCCAAAAAATAGAGGACGTTCTCAAGTCGACTGAATTTTAAAGGATCAAAAGTCTCTATGCGACCAGCTAAAGTAAAGGTAATAAATTATATTGTGTTTTTACTTTTGGACATTTTTATAATTAGACATTATATTTAGAGATTACTCGAAAAAATCATGAAAACTTCCCAACAAAAAAAAAGTAAAAATTAAACATATATTCAAAGGTTGTCTGGAAGAAATCGCTTTAGGCGATAAGGCCGTCCATTATACTACCGTTTTTAAAATATTATTGTTCATTAATTATTAAGTTTGTCTTTTTGGTGTATAATAAAGTTATATTGTATTGTATTGTATTGTATATATTTCAGTATAAATAAATGTTTGCAGAAATTCGAACATATTTTGGGGCAAACTAAATCTGTGCCTAAACTCGTGAATCTTCGTTGGATCTTTAACACTGTCTTCCACAAAGTAAAAGATGGTGCCAGGATTACTGCACTGATTTTTCGTACTCAAGCGCGATTAAACCGGCTAGATGGCTTGTTCTCACCTAGTTTTAGCGTTAATTAGCGCATCTATTCAACTAGACAAAGTTCGGTGTCCACCAAAGTTATTTGCGGAAAGATATTTCTCTACTTCTGGTCGAGTGTGTCCACACTCTATGAGTCTATGAGTCGCGAGTCTATGAGAGCACACATGTTGTGTGAGTATATTTTTTTTTCCTCCTAAGAGGATTTTGGCGTCGCACGTCTTATGCATTTGCCAGTGTCAAGTATAGTTATATATTTTCAAGTTTAGTTATATATTATCAAACAAGTCATAGTCACAGTCAAAGGCGAGCAAGGCAAGTCACGGTCAAGTCCAAGTCATGCCCCAGTAAAGTGGTGAAAACTTTACTAGAGCCTTCTATGGAGTTTTGAAAACAACATGAAAATTCACGTTTCACGACATTATACCATTCACCAACACTTGTGCATGTTCACGCACACTTAACGGGTAAAAATTCACCGTCTTTACACATTAACACTCGAAATAAAACAAGTTTTGGAAAACAATAAAATGACGCGACATGAATTCTTCACGTTCCCGCCTAAACTCCGTTGTGTGTGTATGGCATAAGCCCCCGAGATGTTGGCATGTTTCAAGGTCAGAGTTGCTAGATCAAGTTTCTAAAATTTCCCCAAATTCAAGTATTCTTTTTCCCAAACTTTTCCCCATTTTTTTTCATATAGGAAATAAAACAAATTAAATGATATCATCTAGACTTTATTTTAAAGAATTAAGAGTTTTTTAGATAAATAATGACAAAATATTAAGGAACATCCATAAAAATAAGGAACCATTGAAAAAATAATTATATTAATAAAGAAGTTATAGTGCAAGTCCAAGTGGAAAAAAAAAATCTCGGTCCTTGTATCCTTCGCTGCTTTCGGGATCCAACTTGGTCCCTCGAATTAAATTTCTTTTTTTTACACAAGTTTTACGCAAGAGCTTGTTGGTGTATTATCATGTCGCAATACTTGGTGTTTGGCAGGGTTGCTAGATCGACTTTCTAAAATTTCCCGTTATTCAAGTATTCTTTTCCCAAAAATGATGTGTTGCAACTTTTTTCCTATTTTTTTTTTCAAACATCTAGTTACTTATAAACGCCTCATAGTTAAGTTTAATTATTACCGCGATAAACGTTTGAGGTGCTTAGAAGTAAGGCTTAGTATTTACTTAACGTCTATTTACGTAGCATCGTATATATTTTTTAACAAAGCTGTTTTTAAAATAAGAATAATGTTGGTACTTTTTTATTTTTTATTTTTTTATTTTTTTTATTAGGACCTACACGTTTCTATACCGCAGGGAGGCAGGCCCGCTAGTTTGCGGCATTACAGCCCAGTGCCGCCTGTGCTACAATTTAGTGCCATTGTGCCACCTGGCGGAGAATAGTGCCTGATTTTAATTATGATTGCCTTTGCCTCTAGTTATAATATACATATTATAACATTACTAGCTGCGACCCGCGTTTTCACTCGCTACAGAAACCGGGATAAAAAATTAAAATTAAATTACTTTATGTCTTCTAGAGGGCGCCATATTCAATTTAATGTGACGTCATATAGCTTATAACCAGCGGACAATCAAGACGCTTCGTATATGTATATCTCACTAGCTGCGCCCCGCGATTTCACATGCTATTCTACAGAAACCGATTATTTTTCCGGGATAAAAAGCCTATGTGTTAATCCAGAGAATAAGCTACCTCCATACCAAATTTAATTCAAATCCGTCCAGGCATTACAAAGTTGAACAGGAACAAACACACATACACACAAACTTTCGCATTTATAATATTAGTGTGATATGTGAGACAATTTTATCAGCCCTTGGTCGCGTGCAAGTTCGGCCTCTTTACCTTTTTGCGAGGCCGAAGGCTGAACCCTGCCAAGGCCTAAGCCTATCTATTTTCATTTGCACGCGAAAGCGTATAGCGCTCTCGTTTTCTCGAATTAGTTCTTATACTACTTGCTTATAAGTTTAATAATTTTGTTGTAAACACAGAAAATAATTACAAAATATAGTGAATTCTGACAAATTAGTTTCCAAATGAAATTTATACGAGTCAACTCTCCAGACAAGTTAATTATTTTCATCTAACGACGGGAGTCGTCACCGCAAAATGTAGTTAATTAAATGTTATTAAATTAATGTTAATTACTAATGTAGTTATTAGCATCAATTCAAATTAATAATGAATTACGTAATACAATATTGAATTGGTGCGTAATACAATATTTAACTGAAGAACTATTGAAGTAGATACGGACAAAATACGATCCGTCAAAAAGTCAAAAAACGAATAGCCTCTCACAGACGATTCATCATTAAGGTGCAACGTTTCGCTCAGCGAGGCAAATTCGAATTTTCTTGCGTTTTTTGTCAATTACAACTTAATTACTCAGTGTGGGTTCATGAAAATGAATTTTACGCTAATAAATAGGTTGTATCAAGAAATTACACCAACCAAAAAATCAAGGTTAAAGCTAGTATAAGTACACTTCTTACTAAACCAAAAATCAAGATTAAAATCAGCTTATTGAGATTATTAGCTAAACCAATATTATCTACGTGATTATTTTAGCCGTAATATCTTGATACGACCTATTTATTGTCGCAAAATTCATTTTCATGAACCCACGATGAGTAATTAAGCTGTAATTGACAAAAAACGCAAGAAAATTTAAATTTGCCGCGCTGAGCGAAACGTTGCACCTTAACGGCTACGAATTTTTTGTCGTACCTATTCGAGATTTTTCACGATTCGTGAGCGTGTAATACGATATGTACTTTAGTAACACTAGAATAAGTGCCACTTGAAAAATAAATAAGAATCGTATTAAATTAAGATTCGTCGATTTGTGAAGAGCCTTTATATATTATACAACGGCTCTTTCACACGTCTTTATTATTCCTGGATGTTAGTTTAATATGATTCTTATTTATTTTTCTAGTGGCGCTTGTTCTCGTATTACTAAATTATTTACACGCTCACGAATATAAAATAATGCCGTTATATAATATATACTACTAAAGAAATTATACAAACAAGAATGCCAAAGTTCAAAATTCGCCAGAAAGATGCGTAACGCGATTGTCGTACTGATAAGGACGCAAGATGTCGCTAGTACTTTAAGCTGCGACATGATTGTCACAATTTCTGGTTGACTTGAGATAAAAACCCAAGCTAACTCATTCGTAATGGTACGGAGAAAAAAAGCTACTTGTTACGAATATTGCATTATTTATCCGTAAAATTAGTAATTCTATATTTTATTTGCAAAACACGCTAGGACATTCCTCGCTCAAACAATTTCTTTGGATATTCAACGCAGGAATGCAGCCAGCGTTCTTGGTACTTTGCCACACGGACACCAACTCTTTTAAGATTTTTAGTATGGAGTTTTAGCTTTAAATTTAATGAATAAGTATTTAAATTATTGTGTTATTAAGATGCTTATAATAAAAAGATCAAACGCTAGGACTGAAAAGATATTTTTGGAAAAATATTTTTTACGTCGCATTTGCAATATATTTTGAACTAAAGCTTAAATTTTCTATAATATATTTAACATATTTTCATCGGCTTTTATAGCGGTTTGAACATTATCCTACCACATACGTAGCGCCATCTAGTTTTATGCTGTTTTTTCGATGGTACAATTTTGTATGAGAGTGTCATTCTTCTCGTATAATTTTTCTATGATACTAACTACTGACCTGTACCCTAGCTTCGCTGAGGTCCAGCCTCATAGCTAGTTCTTCTCTTGTAAACACATCAGGATATTGGGTCTTGTCAAATGCTCTCTCCAGCTCGTGCAGCTGGTATGTGGTGAAGGTAGTTCGGCTGCGGCGCACCTGCTTGAAAAAGGACAACGCTATAGCTTAGAGTGAAACCCTTTATATGGTATATCTTAACTAATATTATAAATGCGATTATAACTCTGTCTCTCTATATCTACGTGTTTGTTGTGTTATCACGGCTAAACGGCTGAACGGATCGACCTGAATTTTTACATAGATGTAGCTTAAGGGTAGGAGACGGACATAGGCTAGATACTTGTTTTATTGATTCACGCGAACAAAGTCGCGGGTAACAGCTAGTTCATTATAAAGTTATACTTAAATCGTTTTAGCTCAGTGGTAGCACGCTCGCCTCATATTCATGGGATCGCGGGTTCGAACCCGGGTGGCTCCATACCAATGAGTTCTTTGGAAGTTACGTACGGATACCACTAGCTTTTCGGTGAAAACATCGTTAGGAAACTTGCATATTTCCGGTGAAGAAATCCCACTGAATTCAACCCGCACTGGGCCAGCGCAGTGGACATGGCTCAACCACCCTTCGAGAATAGGCCGATATCCCACCAGTGGGAAGTTAAAAAGGCAGATGCAGTAATTACTGACTCCATCTTTACAAGACAAGAAAAAAAATCTGCGTTACCTTTACCGCGCGACGTTTTTATCGAAACGGATAATAGAGTGTGACAGGTACATAAAGTAGAGAAGCGAAGCGAGAAGTTGTTTTACAAAATTATCAGTTTTCAAAATCCTCTGTTTCAGTACAAAAAAGCTATCAGAATCACGAACGTACATAATAAGGGTTCTTGGTGTTCAGTGCTCCCATTGCCTGCCAAGCCCCTTTTCATTATTGCGAAAATTTGCCTGGAAGAAATCGCTTTTAACGATAAACCCGCCGGTTACTAACACTAGAACTAGTTTAAAATAACAAGACATTTTCTAGGAATCAACACATAGACCAAATAGCTTACGATAGAGACGTGAAACTTGGATCTAATATTCCTCAAATGGCCTAGATGAACAACAAGAAAGGATTTTGCGAAACTTCAATACAAAAGGAGTGAAATGGACCTCCAAATTTTGTATGAAAATAAAATATTGCTACATGCTACGCCAATAAGTCTCGGTGTGTGTAATAAACATAAAAATAAAGGAAGATGTGGCTCAGGATTTTTCTGTATAAGTCAAATGGGGTTTTGAAATTACTGTTGCTTATGCGAGCGAAATGTGCGGGTGAATTAGTGTATCTATATAATATAACTAACGCCAAAAGTCCCGAAGAAAGCTAACAAGCCAACTTACGTGGCCAATGGGTATCAATCGCCTCCAAATGCTCGCCATGCCCATTAAGCTCTTTAAATTTTCTTTGAATCCCCCAAGAATTCTAACAAGCTACCTTACGTGGCCAATCTGTATCAATCGCCCCCAAATGCTCGCCATGCTATTATGATTATGCTCATTACATTTTCTAAGAATCGCCAAGAATTCTAACAAGCTACCTTACGTGGCCAATCTGTATCAATCGCTCCCAAATGCTCGCCATGCTATTATGATTATGCTCATTAAATTTTCTAAGAATCCCCAAGAATTCTAACAAGCTACCTTACGCGGCCATCTTGTGTCCATAGACTCCAAATGCTCGCCTTGCTCATTATGATTATGCTCATTAATTTTTCTAAGAATCCCCAAGAATTCTAACAAGCTACCTTACGCGGCCGGCCTGTGTCCATAGCCTCCAAATGCTCGCCATGCTCGTTTTGCTCGTTGTGATTATGCTCGTGCTCACTGTGTTCGGCTTGCTCGTGCTCTAACTCTGAGTCGGAGTGTGCGCCGCTTTCGCATTTCAGTTCAACTCGATCTGTAAAGAAAAAATATGAGACAATCAAAAAAACTCTCTGCAGAACAAAAGTAACATAACCTTATTACCATATTATGGTAATAAGCGTAAAAATTAATACAGTGTTGGTAGATTGGGGTTTTTTTCGCAATTGTGGGGAAAATTATGTTCATTGGGGAGTTTTTAGGGAACAGGAATCCTTGGGGAAATAAAAATAATACAGGGGAATTTTAGATTTTCTTTTCGCTTGTCGAAGAATGCTGATTTTGTCGTGTGCTCCGTTTTATTATACCATGGGAGTATTAATGTTCTGATGTCGCGCGTAAACGAATATACACATACAGACAAAACGTTATTATTGATCGAGTATTGATTGTACGAAAGGATTCTAGATTCAGTGAAGAATTCTAGAGTAGAATCCTGAGCGGAGCGAGGGATACAAGGACCGATATTTTTTATATCACTTGGATTTGCACTGTAAATTCTTTTTTTTATTTAATTTTTTCCTTGGTCCTTTATCTTTATGGATAGATTTTTTACGAAGCCATATAAATAATTTGTCTATTTTCATCCAATTTCGTTCCCACCATCCAACTTGTATCTTTTAATCCTACGACAAATAGTACAACGATTTAATAGTACCACCCCAATCACTACTAATTACATTCAAACACCATTAAAAATTAAATTTTATCAGGTAGGAAATTGGGTGTATTTTTGCATAACATTCGGGCTCAAATTTGACCCCTCGTTTCAAAAGTTATACCCAACCAACTTATTTGTAGAGTTGGGCAAATGAGAGAACTAACATTTTAAAGGCAGAGTTTCGGTTTTATTTAGAAAATACGACGGTGTCTCTCGCGCTGAGCTCGTGGTGTAAGTTGGTAGTTCTGTACAAAATAGTCTATTGTTGTACACTTAACGTCACTCTGTATTTTCGTTGAGCTATTTATTCATACTAATACTATTTTTACAGTACTTTTGTTATAATTGTATCCTGACAAGAGATTAGTGATGTTACGAATGATTTTGAAGAGTTTAATGTACTTTTTAAATAACACAAGGGCAATTATTTGGTAGTTATTTTTAGAGGTGAATCTTGTAGTGCGTTCGGGTCTTTGATTTCTTATAATAAGATACAATTATATTTGTAACATTGTAAAAGCGAAAGTTTGTTTGTAAGCGCGTCAGTGTTTGTTTTCATTCACTCCGTTACGGCTGAACAGATTTGGATGAAATTTGGAGTAGAGCTATTTTTGACGAGGGGAAAATCTTCACAAGATGCCCGACTGCTCTGGGGTGCAGCCGGGTTATTTCGGATTATACCCATAAATAAAAAAAAATAAAAATAAAAATGTCAAAAAAGCTCAAACTTTTTTTTAAATCTGAGATAATTGTCTGAAACTACGTCATTGATATTTAAGACAAATAATTTTTATTACTCCTTTTTGACCGAGCGAAGCGAAGATGTCAGAGTTTACTGGGACAAATCGGCATTTGTATGTATGTTTGTATGTTTGCGTGTATATTTATCCGTTGATAACTTGCCAACCGTTGATCCGATCTTCATGAAATTAGGCATGTAGGCAAGTAGTTCATTTCAAGGCAATTTTTAAGTTCAAATATGAGCTGAATCGGTCCAGGGGTTGCAAAGATAGAGGGATCGCGAGGTCTCAGTTCGCCGCGAACTACTAGTTAATTAAAATCTGATATTAATAACTTTACGAAATATGTACTTCGTTAATATTATTTTCTTATAATTTAACAAATAATTTGAAATATTATTAAAAGGAAACAAAATACACAACTGGAAAATTTAAGTAGCTTTTGTCACTCAGGACGTAAAGACAAATCCTACATCTCACCAACGACATTATCAAAATCGGTCAAGCCGTTTAGGCTACAGGACATCATATAGGAACACACAAACATACTTACACACATAATTACATATATACACACAAACATACATACACACACCGCAAAAACATTACCCTACTTCTTGGGCAGTCGGGTAAAAATAACGCAGCAGTAGCGAAGAAATACTATAGATATGTTATAGATAGGTACAAACTGAAAACATCATTAAAAACAGAAAATAAGACATGTTAAGAAAGTAACAGAGTCCATTGTCAAATAAATGTAATTGGTTCATCTAAACTTAACAAAACAGTAACTCGGCAGACGAAGTCACAGACAATACACTAACTTTTGATTAGGATAATTTGATAAAGAGCTTTTGATCGTAAACTTTATCTTTGCCATTCTCAGTCCCTCTACAATTTTGCAACAGAAAATTACGAAAGAGTTTTTTTGTTTTAACGTGAAATAAATTAAAAATACACATAACAAATACAAATAAATACCTCATCATCATCATCAAGCAGTAGTGTGCAAGCATTAGCGTGTTCCGGATTGAAGGGCAATGTTTCCAGCGTAATTACTGGGCATACAGAGATTTAACATCTAACATATCAGGGTGACCAGCGCAGTGCATTGCCGCGCAAAGTTTTGAACAGTTGAAGTTCAAAATTCTGGGTGGCACTGGACTGTTATGGGCAAGCGTGACGATTAACATCAGGTGAGCGACTTGCTCGTCTCATCACCGAGTAACATTAAAAAAAAACTTAGCCTTCCTTATCTCACTTATAGGCCTCTCTCTTGCTTCCCAACTGCCTCAGTCCTGTCCTAATCTAATCCAGATTCGACCCGCGATGACGATATCATCGACCCATCTCGCAGCTGGACGACCAACGCTAAGCACTCAAAAGTTCTGAGGGCGACATTTAAAAATTACTATTAGTACTTTTTGTTTTAATAAAACGGGAATACTCACGTTAAATTGAGTCGGTTATTCCGACTATAGTATTCTTGTCTTGCAAGGCAAGACGAGGTCGCGCGCGTGTCTCGCTGAGCATTCCTTGATAAAGGTCACCGAATGTGATCGAAACTATAGTCGGAATAACCGACTCAATTTAACGTGAGTATTCCCGTTTTATTAAAACAAAATGTATCAAAACCACGTCAGTTTTCATAGTACTATTAGTACTCACGGAATATTTACCACGGTTATTATTTTCGTTGAGTTCCCGATATTTCGGCACAGTTCCACGCGCCGTGTTCACGGGTAGACTGAAGATGCTTGTGGATGATAAAAAGTTACGAAATTTAGGAGCAGACAAACCGATCTACCCCCTTTCTAGTGGTAAATATCCCGTAGTACTAATAGTAATGTAGTAAACCACCGCGAAAGTCTAAAACAGTGTTTGACATTTAAAAGTGTTTTTAATACGTTCTTTATTAAAACCATCATCCCATCATTTGAAAATTACCTATTTACTACTCGTATAAAGTTAATCCTGTCAAATTGGTACTCAGCAGTCGTTGTGCTCTTCACTCGTTTGATGTTATCGGAACCGACAGGGAAGGTTTCAGGGATAAGATTTAACGGGGGTAATCGCAGTATTTCAATCTCGAAGTCGCGGCCCACGTATTTTCCGCATTGTTTACCGGCCAAGAGTGCACTGATTTTGCAACTGTGTTACTGTTATTGGACAAACTATATTTGTTTGTGAACTTAGTGTACAATGGCACATTAAGTATTATTACTATTATTACTGTAAACTTAGCATGTAAAGTTGTTTGTTCATTGTTTAGTCACAAGAACAAACCCTAAGTTTTAACAAGAAGGGGTAAACCCCTATGTATTAAAAACGATTCGCAAACGAAAACGATTTCTAACAGCCGCCCGAGGTAACATCCTGATTCCGGCCCTTGTATAAGCTCGGAAAGTAGACATAATAATATTGTCGTTATCCCAAAATGTTATTTGCAGTTCCTAATATTGTACAAATCCGCTTTGGAGCAGAATTGTTTTGAGCTCGTTTGAAATCTTACAGCAAGATTTTTTGTGATTTGATAGTTAGGTAGGCATTCAAAAGCTTTCTCATTTGATATGCGTTGATAGTGGTCAAAAAATACATTAGACACTAACCCCCGAATACTGAAACGTTCATTAACTTTGACAACAGATTAATTCTAATATTGCCTTTGGCACTAAGCAAATGACAAAGGCAGCAATAGACTTAATCTGTAGTCAAAGTTAACAAACGTTTCAGTATTCGGGGGTTAATCGTAAGGGGCGAGATATAGCTAGCGCCCCCGGCGCGCGGATGGGACGCTGTGATACAAAAATGTATGGCGCTCTATGGAACAGTGGCGGGCGCTTGGTGTATTTCGTTGCATAGAGCGCCATTTTTTTTTTGTAGCGCTCCGTCCGCATGCTCTTGCGCTTGCAAAATCAAGTCCCTAAGTCTATACAAATTTTAAAAGTAAATTTACAATTTTCTTTGCAAGTTCTGGTCCGGTTTTGAAAATTCTTTCACTAACAGAAAACTACACTACCTCTTAGTGTGTTTTATTGTGATCATAAATTGTTTTCTATACGAGCAAATCTCTTAATCTATCTTGCTCTCTCTCTCTCTGTCTGTCTTTTACGGATGTAACCTTAGACGAAGCATCATATACAAGATCCATGGATGTAACCTTAGACGAAGATACAAGATCCATGGATGTAACAGTTGAACCGATCTTGACAAAACATGTCAAGGAAATACATAGCACCAAGAAGAAGGTTATAACCGGAATATTTTTAAGCCAATGTGTAGAACACAAATTTTGCGCGGAAAGCCCCCGATGCATCGGTCAACACACACAAATTAAAAAAAAAAAAATTTTTTTTTCTTTGCATGGTGCGCGTAACCTCGGATAACCAATGGGAACCCTCGATCTCAACCTCCGCAAGCGCTTTCCTCTAACATTGGTGCGTTTTTGTCTGTACAAAGAACTCGCAATGCGATTTCTATAATAGGTAATCTGTGCTGCAAATCATGTCAAAACCTCGGACCAAATTCAATGTGAGAGCAAGAGTACAACAACCGTGAGAATTTTCTTGAGTGGATGTTGAGCTTATAATTATTTGAGTCAGATAAAACCCCTTTTAAAGACATTCCAAAAACCCAAAAAATCACACAAAGGAAAGTAAATCTAGCCCTCAACTTACGAGTAAAGAAGCTAACCCCCGAATACTGAAACGTCTGTTAACATTAACAACGGATTAATTCTAATACTGCCTTTGTCTGGCACTAAGCAAATGACAAAGACAGCAATAGACTTAATCTGTCGTCAAAGTTAACATACGTTTCAGTATTCGGTGGTCAGTGATAAAACTAAGATCATCTCTGATAAGTACATTGGCAATTTATTTTTTATCGTGGATAAGTAGGATTGTTAAAATGACTGTCCATTTTGTTTTCTTTGGATTATGAGTCCCACTTTATTTCCTCGGAAGCGATTAAAAACTTACGTCAAGGTTTAGGATCTGGAAGAATTATCAGATTATTGAAAGTAGTAAAGCGAGGGTTAGGATTTAGACAATAATTTGTTAAGTAAGTATTATTATAATGTTGTATTTCGGATAGCCACTGGTTTTAAAGTAGTTTTGGGAGTGTTAAAACTATTTTCGGATTAGTGACTGCCAGTTGCATGAAGGCGCTTAGTCACTTTTATTTATAAATGTAATTATTCTTATTTTTTTATTTTAATAATTATCAATTTTATTTATTTTTTAAGTACTTTTATGTAATCAATTTATTTTTTATTATTGAAATTTCTGTAATATGTCATGTAACTTATTCTGTTATCAATAAAAATCTGAATCTGAATCTGAATCACGTCCTGTTGTCTCGCTCGCGCATTTTTCTTTCGTATTATTGAACATTCCAAATAGTGTATACACATTGTGCCTGTAGTAAGATTACGAAACTTATAGAGACGATTTTTACTAGTTTGGGCTGCACATTTTATGAAAATGTATTAATAAGTAGCTGTTACCCGCGACTTCGCTCACGTGGACGTAAAAAAGTATCCTAGGTCCGTCTTTGTAATTTTATGAAGATCCTTTTAGCCGCCTTTTAACGCGACAATATTTACTAAAACTTGACAATATTTATACATTTGTCAGTGGCAAATGCAGAAGACGTGCGATGCCAAAATCCTCAAGGGAGGAAAAAAGAAAAAAAAACTTCTCTATACGAAGCGAAGCCCTCGAGAGTTATTTACACACAAATCTCGAGGGCTTCGCTTCGAAAAATGGTTGCAAAAACGGGTGACCATCGGGTGATTTTTGTTATCCCACAGGAAAACTATTTTTTTCCGGGGTAAAATTAGCCAGCCTATGTGTTAATCCAGGGTATTAGCAACCTCCATAGCAAATTTAATTAAAATCCGTTCAGCCGTCATAGAGTTGGACGGGAACAAACACACTTACATACCTTACACACTAACATACAAAGTCCCGGACATCGTTCGCGGGACGTACAAAATGTGTAGTTTATGTCCGTCTCCGACCTTTAAGCTATATCTATGCAAAAAATCAACTTATTCCGTTCAGCCGTTTAGCCGTGATAACGCGACAAACACCCAGAAAGAGAGACAGACAGACAGAGAGACAGAGCTACTTTCGAATGTATAATATTAGTTACAATGCTTATTATACACACCGTTCACAAGTGTCATTGGCATTCAAAGGTGGAATTTCGCAAAATCCGTTCTTATTGTCCACCTAGATAGACCATTAGACCACCAACCATCCTAATTTCACGCCTCCTTCATGGCGGTTAGGTCTGTGCGTTGATTCTTAGAAAATGCTTGTTCTTATATATATATATATAGATTAGTACATATTCACGGTAAGTGTACTACGACTATGAAAACTGACGTGGTTTTGACACATTTTGTTTTAATAAAGCGGGAATACTCACGTTAAATCCAGTTATTTCGACTATAGTTTCGATCACATTTGGTGACTGTTATCCAGGCATGCTAAGCGTGACAAGCGCACGACCTGTCAAGCAAGCAACAAGACGAGGTCGCGCGCGTGTCACACTTAGCATTCCTTGATAAAGGTCACCGAATGTGATCGAAACTATAGTCGGAATAACCGACACAATTTAACGTGAGTATTCCCGTTTTATTAAAACAAAAACTACTACTTACGACTATATTATTTTTTGAGTTGCCAGTATATGTTGGCGCAATAGCATGCGCCATGTTCACGGCTAAATAATATAATTACTTAATTAATTAGGTAAATAGGTATATGCAAATTTCATTAAAATACCTAATTTAAATGTAATTAACTGATTATTTATGTCAACGCTATTTAAGATGTTTTTAACAGTTCTGAAAGTACTTTAAAAATAGTGTTATGTAATTATTTTGTGGTTGTAATGGTTTTTAAATTTTTTAATAGCAAATGACGTAATTTGGTACTAGGAATTGTCAATCAATTATATTATTATTGTATAAAAAGTGTTAACATGACTTTAAATATATTTATAACTATATAACTTTGCTGCGGCTTCTCCCGCGCAGTGAACAAAACATACGTTACTTACCCAATTAGAGTGTAGGTAGCTTTCTTTTTTTATGTAGAAGTCTGGATAGTTTTCGTAGTATACAGAGTGGCCCATTGTCAAGTGACCGCCCGAAAAGGCCTACACTACTTATCATTGTGAAAAACTTTTACTATGAGACCAACCCTGAAATCGAGAAAAAAATATCTGCAAAATGTCAAGGATACTCGACAAAATGTATGGAACAGCAGATTTTTTTTTCTCGATTTCAGGGTTGGTCCCATAGCAAAAGTTCTTCATAATGATGAGTACTATAAGCCCTTTTCGGGCTGTCACTTGCCGATGGGCCACCCTGTATTTATTTGTATTTTGGTAAGGTGTATGTACAAGAAAATTCAAAAGATATTTTGTATCCCGAAAATACGTATAATAATATATATAGTAATAAATTGAATGTGCAGATGAAATCGCGGAATAAAAATGTATATAAACATTTTCACATGATTTAAAATAAATAAATTAATTAAAATATTTAACCAATGTTTGGTGTAACTGACTTACCATGTTGTCTGTCCGTGTGTCCTAAAATATTGTCGATAGTATACGCTGTCCCTCTTCGGCTACTTTCGGACATTTTTGTTCAAAATTCACTTCACAACACGCCACGAATTTAAAGAAATAAGTTTCTAAACACACTCAACTCTTAAACTTTAACATTTTTCATCTTAAATTACTGATAATAATTAATAAATAAAATTAAAGCTCGACAAAGTCAAAGTCGACGTTAATAAATAAAATTAAAACTCGATAAAGTCAAAGTCGACGCAAACTAAAAAAGCTCGAACGTCGCGACTTGAACGTGTCGATAACAAACATTGACTGTGGCTTACGAAATCTTTGCTTCCGTGCAACCCTAGGTATTCATCGAACCTGTATTCCCCATCCCTTTCCTTTACCAACGTTTCGACATATTTCTATCTCGATCTCAAGCCCCGCCCCTCGTCGTTGATTGGTGGATGCGGTGGTAGGGCTGTAATAGATACAAGGTCTCTGTAAGCTGACGAAATGGTCTTCGAAATATGCTGTGATTAATATAATTGTTTGTAAATTGTGGAAATTAAGATGATACGGATTTAATCACGATGTACAGCGATTTCGTGCGTAGATTTATGAATTACTTATGAAATGGTATAAAAAAATGTTATTTTTTCATTTCATTTTATTTGTCAAGACAGTTCGCAATATAATAATCAGAAGCAACAAAAAAATCATAATTGGAAGATAAAAATTATGTCAAAATCTAAGTAAAAAATACTGTCAATAACAATGCGAAGCCAAAATCTCAAAAAATAAATAAAAAAATTACAAACACCTAACTACTTAAAAAACTATCTAAATTCATCCATATACTACGTAGAGTATGAAAATCAAATTTTGACACAAAAAAAGGGACTAAGGTATGTTAAAAACCCCTTTTTATGTCGGTCGCTTCTACGTATTTTTACTGAGATATTAAAATGTTTTTAACACTACATTTATACCTACTTAATTATGTAAGTACGCCAGTTTTTAGCTAATTTTTGTCGGTTAATTTAGACTGTAATCATATTTTTATTTATTTTATTCAATTATACTTTGAGTACCTACCATCTCTACGTTTAAATTACGCAATGGATACTCCACTTTTATTCATAATTCATAACAAGTAAAAACTACTGCTGTAATATATTCATTTATTACATTTTATATTTAATAAAAAAATAATTTACTGATATACTTTACTTAATTCGAAAAATACTGGAAAACAAATTCAAACCTAATAAAAACCAAAAAGAAACAATATTGAAATTATTAATTTAATGTCTAATAATGATGGATTACAAGTAAAAATTACTGTATAATATAATTACTATGGACCTTTGTCCATAGTGTTGTTGTGTGTCGCGTGTGAAAATTCAATCTATTTAAAAAAGGTACGCTCTTAAACTACACATTAATGTGTTTCCGTGTAAACGCGCGAGTGTTTAAAAAAACCCTTTAGGCACACAAGGTGGGTAAAGTAACCACATGAGTGGTTAAAACCATTCGCGTACGAACGATTATAACGCTTAGTGGTTGATGGCTTCGATTGCTGCGCCATTTTCGATACGACTCAAGCTGGCAACGTAGTGAGAGCTAGGCGATAAACAGTATGAAAACTGTGGACCGAATATTAGACCTTAACGTAATTTAAGACGGTCGTACTGCCGCGAAGTTTTGGCGCATTCGATATTTGAATTTGTATTGCTGTCGCTCTGTTCCCCATGCGTGTAATAGAGTTAGTGAATTTACGTATCTTTTTGATGAAATTAATGTTTCGGGGGGAAACTGTTATGACCGCCTAAATCTTATCAAAAAATATATATTTTTTTTGGTTTCAATAACTTGGATAAATAATAATTTAGGCCGATAGGTTTTGTTTAAAAAAAATAATAGTTTTGGTATTCTCATAAAACTTTCCAGCGTAATTACTGGCGTAATTAATTCCGCCAATTGTTACACTAGTTTTAAGTAGATTTTTGTATTATGCATGTAATTTCTGGTGTGAACAATAAATAGTTATCTATCTATCTACTGGGCATACAGAGATTTAACATCTAACATCTCAGGGTGACGAGCGCAGTGCATTGCCGCGCATAGTTTTGAACTATTGAAGTCCAAAATTCTGGGTGGCACTGAACTGCTATGGGCAAGCGTGACGTTTAACATCAGTTGAGCGACTTGCTCGTCTCGTCATCGAGGAAAAAAAAAAATACCTGCTTGTCTTGTCATAATTTCAATGCGAGAAATTCGCCACTTTAGATTCCTATAACTACGAAGATGTTACGAAATTTAGAAAAAAAACAAACCTAAAGCATAATTTTTCGCGGTGTAGATAACATATAAAAACATTGATGTTTGGTAAAAGTCGGGCTTCTACCGCTAGTTTTTGACGTGAATTCTAAGACGAAAAGAAACAACAAAATCAATCTCGAACAGAGAATATCAGTACTTGTTGCGCGATTAATATTTCAAATTCAAAATTCAAATTCAAACTTCTTTATTATGGATCAAAAACTTAGTGAATAATACAAATAGAACGATGCTTCCCGCAGTAGTTAATGAACTGTGTCGCGGGTAGCAACGCCCACCTCCGAAACACCCATTAAACGGGAGCTCCAAAAAGAAGAGAGTAAGTATTTACTTTTGTTTTTACAGTTAAAAAAAGTTTATATAATAAAGTTTTTAGTGTTAAAAGATATTAAAGTTATTCTAAAGCGACTCAGGGTGTGTGTGCGCGCGCGCAAGTGCGACCGTCTCCGACCCTTAAGCTATATCTATGCAAAAAAACAGGTCGATGCGTTCAGCCGCATAGCCGTGATAACTGTCGCATTTATAATATTAGTTAGGATTAGGATTTAGGTGCCATAGCAGGCGTAGCATTTACTACGCGCTACGAGCGTACAATTTACGCTCTCGGTCTACGCTCGTAGCGCGTAGCAAGTCCAAACCAAGTAGCTATCACGCAAACCTTAAATACCATGTTCATCATCATCATCATCCAGAAGACGCCGACTGCTAAATATACCCCCCCCCCCCTTATCCATCCAAATAAACATGTTGCAGGAGTTTTGGCGGGAATGTGAAGACGTCATCTCGCGTCGTTGTTTTGACTCAATTTAACGTGAATATTCGCGTTTTATTAAAACAAAAAGGAGTAATGGTTTTCTGTGATTGTAGCAACTCGCAAGTTCAGTGGAGCCCTGCCCTATTCTCACATTGATGGAGTTATAGAAAGCGAGTATTGTCGCGGATCGCGAGTGTCGCCGATCCGATGAGAGTCGTCGAGTGTAATGCGAAACCACTTCGGAACAAACCCGCGCCGATTGCTGCTAGAGATGAGACGGACCTGGATTGGCCGGAGTACTAAATGGCCGGATGATAACTTGTATATTATTGGTGATTGTAAGTATTGTTGATTCGGCGAGAGCCTTCGGAGCAAACCCGCGCCGATTGCTGCTGGAGATTACGGGCCTGGGTTGGACGGAATGGCCGGAGTAGAAAATTGCCGGACGATAACTTGAATATTATTAACTTAATTGTAATTTTTGTTGATTCTGCGAGAGTCGTCGATTGTAATGCGAACCCATTCGGAGCAAACCCGCGCCGATTGTTAGTATAGATGGGTTAACGTCTATTTTGGCACAATTATTAAATGCCGAGTTTTGCTGTATCTTCAGAACTGCGGCGTAGCTACCGCCGTACCAGCCGTATCAAGGATACGGCGCCCCTGGGCTACAGGGGCCCCGAACGTTGTTCATTTTGTGAAAAATCTTCTCATTTGGTCCCTCCAACAAATTTGGATACAGGACCCGTCTAAGGCGAGCTACTGCAGTGCTTCAGAACTTGGTTTGTATGAGATTTTCTCCGTAATAATGTATTTTACTTGTTACATGCTGTAACAATTTATAAAATAGTATTCGAATTTCTTGCAGAAACCAATAATTTTATATCTGCACCATTCGAAGCAAGAATCAAGTTTCTTTTGTTCCTCTTTTTAGCGCTGAAATCCTTGTGGTTCCAGTTCTACTTCTACTACTGCAAGAATTAAATACAAAAGCGATACTGAGGCTTTAAAAAAACTTTTGTTCGACTCTAAAATAAAACTGATGACCTGGCCGAATTATTGAAATAGTGACTGGACTTGCCGGATAGCGACTACACTCGTAACACAATAGTCAGAATGTGACCGGACTTGCCGGATAGTCTCTGAAATGGTCAGTGGCCGGAATGGCCGGATAACAGCCGGAAACACCCACCCCTAAATTATAAGTCTTTTGAGACATCGATTTTGAATGAATAAGGTTTTAAACGTTCCATTAAGGACGGATTGAAGCATTAATGTGGAGTTGAAACCGATTTACGAGTATTTAAGTGTTTGAGAAAAGAATGTAATCAGGGTCTACCTACAGAGGTTTGTCGGGAAAGATTTTACCCTTTCCAACGTTTTGTACTAAAGACTTTTAAATAATACTGGATATTTCTCTAGCTGATTATAAAAGTCTATTCATGGATATAATGTCATCCGGCATATTTGGTAGCGAGTCAGCCTTATGGCCGCGGCCGGTTGTCCTCGGTTCGAATCCCGGGCACAGAGATGTTTAAATACATAATTTAAATATCTGCTCTGGGTCTGGCATCTCTGTCACAGGAAAACATACTGGAGAGCTATAAAGGTTAATTGCTATCAAGCGTGGATCAACAGTTGTGGGCAGGATGGGCATGCCCACAACCCTAATAAACTTATGACGTCACACTTTTACGTTTAGAGTCTAAATGTGACACTGTGCAAACAAACTCATATTTACTTTTGTAATTTTCGCGAACGAACTAACATTTTACAGGTTTATTTATTTACTAGTGTTGGCCCCACTGCTTTGCCCGTGCACGTGGAACTATCGCTATACAAATCTTGGTCTGCGGTGAGCGAGCGTTTCATCTCGCCTCAGTTTGACCGAAGCTTTATAGTGCTTCCTAAGAAATTGCTGTCTTAAAAAAATCGTCATATTGAATTCAAATACTGATGTTTTTTAAACGATGGACATACTCTGGGATTTCGTTATACTCATCAAACTTTACAATGGGACCAATACTGAAATCTTTACAAAATTAGCTGTTTTTCTTTGCTAAGAAAAGCAGTAGCCGCGCCGCCCCGTGCCGTTTGAAAGTTTGTTGCAAAGGCAACCCTTCTTGGCTGGCACCGACTTCAAAAATACTGATTATAAATAGGTATATAAGTATCAATAATTTCTTTTATTATCATTTAATGCTCTTTGCTTTGAAGTAATTAAACTTTTATTTTCTACTTTTCTTGACGTCTGTTTTTGTTTTATTTCTAAAAAAAAAACTAGTAGTTCTCGCCGAACTGAGACCTCTCGATCCCTATATCTTCACAACCCCTGGACCGATTCAGCTCATTTTCGAACTTAAAAAATGTATTGAAATGAACTACTTGCCTACAAAATTTCATGAAGATCGGATCAACGGTTCGCAAGTTATCATCGGACAAATATACACACAAACATACATACAAATGCCGATTTGTCCCAGTAAACTCTGAGACCTTCGCTTCGCTCGGTCAATTATGTTAAAGTCGGTTTTAAAAATATATTAAAAAATCTAACTTTATATCTAAGCGAAAATTTTCTTCAGTAGTAGTACAGCGGCCTTGTCAATCAAACAAAATCAAATAACTTCATACAATTGAACAACTCCGCCTTATTCAAAGTACTTACGAGAAGATTCTTTGGGCTACGATTAAATTAAGGCAATTTTCTGAACGCGCCGGAAAATAAAATAATAGCTCACCATTAACGAGCTCTCTACCCTCGTTGATGCGAAATATAACCAGAGAACAGTAGCACAAGTTCACACAAAAAAAAGTTACAACCCAAGATGCCCTCAAAATCATACACGGCGCCATGCACTTGAGATCCTTATAACATGTAATACGCTCCCGATGCCGAAACGCTACCAACAACAATTTTTTTTTTGTTATCTCGAACTTGTCATGCCTTTGACCGCAATCTCACCAGATGGAACGCGACGATGTGGCCGAAGAAGTAGCACGCTTGCCTATGAGATACCTATTCACTTTTTTCTTGAACAGCCCCGGATTGTATCTGCCATTTTTTTATACTTGTTTTAGTGTAGTCTTTATGGTTTAGAATTGTGCTAATCAGCAACGTAAAGCGAACAGTGTGGACGCGGCGCAGGTTTTCCGTTGACCTCTAGCGTCAGCTTTGCATTACACTGCGAACATGGAATTTAAAAAAAGTATCGTGTCAGCCATCACCAGCACTGTCTTTGTTTTCCGGAGCGTTTCTCTAACATCCTGTATTATAACTTAGTAAATCCTAAGAATTTTAAGAAAAACATCCCATAAGTTAAATACAAAGCAAAAATAGCGACCTACCATTACAAATTTTCATCCCCAATTTAAATATTTTATGGGTTTTTTTTTTTTTAGGTTAGGCTGTGCATTTCCTGTCATTCTCATTCATAGTCTAAGCAGGCCAAGTAAGTCACGGTCAAGTCCAACTCATGCCCCAGTAAAGTGGTGGAGACTAGAGGTTTCTATAGAGTTTTGGAAACAACACGAAGTCACGATACCCGACATGCCTTCATCGCGTTTCCCGCCAAAACTCCATAATGAGTTATCAACATTTCATACGCTTACCAATCATAAAGCCACGCTCTGACGCCCAAGGCCTCGCTAAATTACCCGACCTGACATCGTATGAAAGAGATGGCTATATACGAGTTTCTGGGGAGCGAAAGGGCAAAGCTATAACCTTAGTAGTATGTTTATTTTGCTCCCGTGAAATATGAATTAGCTGTCACATTAGCACGATGTCAGGTCAGGCAATGTATACCCACTTTCAGTCACAGTAGCGTACCTCGTATCGTGTTACCTGCGCAGAGCAAAGCTGAATTATTATTTCCAATGAAAAAAAACCATTTCGCTCAGTTTGTGTGAACTTCAGCTACTGTACCACGAGTGTATTGAGTCAAAGACACTCGCTAATCGTCGGAAATAAATTGAGGAGTCTCGGAGCACGCCACTTTGTGTTCTTCCGACTCATTTAACGCGATGGGATCAATCCGAACGGATAGTAGTAGGGATTGCGACTGACGAGATTTTCACTCATTTCCGCTTCACAAAGTTGGGTGTTGCTCTTCGTGCCATCATCAATGTAACCCAATATTCGTCCACCGCTGAGCATAGGCATCTCTTGAAACCACTCACCCCAGTCCTGGCGCAATCTTGACCAGGGCCTTATCATGTAACTCTCATGGCGATGGTCATCGCGTGCCGTTCCACTCGCGCCAACTTATTCGCACCATACGAGCGAGTGGGATAGCTAAAGGCCATCGCCACCAGAGTTACATGATAAGGCCTCAGGTTCGGTCCGCGATTTTTACATTATTGTCGACCGAACGAGCTGCAGGCCTACCATGAGCGCCCCGATAAACTTCTCTTCTCTTTTTGTGTAAAACACGGCTACGATGATTTACTATGAAAGTGACGTGGTTTTGACACATTCTGTGCATCTTCACAGCAGCCGATGACAAGCGCGCGACGCGCCGCGGCCTGCAGTTGACAAGTACTCTTATAGCATTCCTTGATAAAGATCACGGAATCTGATGGAAAGTATCATCGGATTATTATTCCCGTATTATTTAAATTAAACTTGGTTAAATATTAACCTACTCATGTTAAGGATTCCTTATCCAAAGACTTCCAACGTCACTATTACTTAGTTTCTGTTTTTGAGAAAAACAAATGAAAGTTTACATAAAACAATAATATATTTATGTAATCATATTCATAAAATTCCAATAAATACTTACTTACATAACTAGATAGATTTATATGCCTTTTACAAAAAATAATCTTAGAGCATGTTATCACAAACTTATTTTCTGTCACTGTTTTGTTCCAAAACAAAATACTAAACAGATTTTACGAAAAAATATTCTATACCGCTAATCCGCATTTAAGGTGCAACGTTTCACACAGCGCGGCAAATTCAAATTATCTTGCCGTTTTTGTCAATTACAGCTTTACTCATCGTGGGTTCATGAAAATGAATTTTGCGACAATAAATACGTCGTATCAAGATATTACGGCTAAAATGATCACCTAGATAATATTGGTTTAGCTAATAATCTCAATAAGCTGATTTTTATCTTGATTTTTGGTTTAGTGAGAAGTGTACTTATACTAGCTTTAACATTGATTTTTTGGTTGGTGTAATTTCTTGATACAACCTATTTAATAGCGCAAAATTCATTTGATGAAAGAAAATACGAATTTGCCGTGCTGAGCGAAACGTTGCACCTTAAGATTTGGTTATTTTCAAATTTAAAAACGTTTTCGCTCGTTTCGCTCGCACTACAAATTTCGACAGTAATCGACGGATATTCTTCTTAGTATCAAGGTACATTAACTTAAATGGAAACAAAGCCATTGAAAAAGCCATTTAGTTTTCATCAGTGAGCGTGACGTCACAAAAATTAATCTATAAATGCTAAATGCTTGTTATAAAATTGCTGGACATTTTAAAGTTGACTGTTCGAAGGTCATCTAACATCGTATTCATTTAATGATTATAATAATTTTATTATCCCCCACTCCATTTCGCTATCCAAAGAAAAATATTTTTACTCGCTTTGCTCAAACTACAAATTTTGACAATAATCGCCGAGGGTCACCAGCCCGTTTTGGCTGACAACCTTAGTGTGGAATCCCGAGACATTATCATTAATGTATGCGTTGTGTAACTCTGATATCTGAGTGGAACAAGCCGCGGCCGGGTCGCCTGACGAGCCCAGCTTGCCTATCCTGTAGGGGAAACAAATTGGCATTTTATTTTTAAGAGCCTGTCCCCCGAATACTGAAACGTTTGTTAACTTTGACGACAGATTAACTCTATTGCTGTCTTTGTCATTTGCTTAGTACCAGACAAAGGCTGTTGTCAAAGTTAACAAACGTTTCAGTATTCGGGGGTTAATCTCCTTTTTAAAATAGTGTGTGAGAAAGATGGAAGAAATTTTAGAACTGTATTTTGAAAACAGCCAATTTGTATTATTTAGATGGGTAGAACATTAGCGAGTGATGTTGCTAGATTACGAGTATCGTGTGTTTGTGTAATGTAATTTTTAATGTTCCTGTGGCTGCTGATTAGTTAATAGCAGTTTTAAGGACCTCATTAAAATGAAGAGTAATATCATTAGACTACGCAAAACGAATACACATTACGCATCGTTTTAGACTATATATTAAGCGGTGCATTGCTTGGTGAATGCAGGCTTAATATTTTTGGTTGAAGTGAGCAAAGCAAAGCGAGCGAAAATGACAATGCTTAAAATCAACATAAATAATTTTATTCATCCTTTAGTATAACACAAAAATATAATAAATTCGCGATAGATACAAAATTCTTTGTCACTTTCGCTCGCTTCGCTCATACAAAAAAAAAATTATAAATGTTTTACCAAAACTCGTTCCCGGGATGTGCGTTTCCGTCCCAGGGGTACTGCATCACTAATAGTTTGCCCGCGTGTTTGTCCGCCAGTTTGGACGACGGCTCACGGTCTTCCAAGTACAAATAAATACCTCCTGAAACGAACGGATTAGTACGAACGAAGAATAAATATTTTGTATAAATTTGAGATCTGCTTTGCTTTTTTCTATATTCTGTTTCTCTGTGTAGTATTTTTTTCTGTTTTTCCTGTTTGTGATTTTTAAGACGTATGTATTTTATTTTTCTGTATTTAGTCAAACACCGATTTTGACCAATCTAACATTTATTTTTTTAAATTAATTTTGTTTGCTAAAATGCTTTTCATAAGTGTCAAATGCTATCTCGTTTTCGCGCGTGACATTTCTCGTCCGCGTAATGTAGACAGAGCAAAGTAAAGCACAAATTTTGGTGATGGAAATTGATAAATTCGTGCAATTTCTTACCATTTGGATGTTCTTTACTCGGTATGAAACTCTCCAAGACTCCGTCTTTGTTAGTGCCAAAATATGCTGAAAACATATAAATAACGAGCTGTTACCCGCGACTTTGTTCGCGTGGACCTACATAAGAAAAAGTGGCATATGTTAGTCTCTGACCCTTAAGAATAGAGTAGTGTAGAATACTAGAGTTCGGACCGCACTGTTGGTGTAATTCAGACCGCATTGTTAGCGTAATCCAAACCGCACTGTTGGCGTAACTTGGACCGAACACAAAGAGTGTAGGCCTCGTTACATGGTCTGACTTGGACGAAACAATGATGCTAAATCCATGTGGCCTGACCTGACACCGTGTGAAAGGGACAGCTAGACTTAAATTTCACGGAAGCAAAAGCAACAAACTATTAAGGTTATAGCTTCTCCCTTTCGTTCCCTCAGAAATCTCTATCACACGATGTCAGGTCAGGCCATTTATAGACACGTTGAGGGTCACCACACGTACGGCCTCCGCGGTTTTCTCACTCTCTCCCACAAACAGTAACTCCCGCAGAATAAAAAGCATATATTTCATTTCTCTCAATCTCGCAGTGTTTTTTTTTTTATTTACTGACTAAGCGCTTGTATGCGGATGCCTAAGTCGCCTTCTGAGCTGTAGGATGTGATGAACATGGACGTTTGTTCTTTGTCTGGGTGTTTCTACGTATTCTATATATGTATTTACAAAAAAAAAACACTTAAAAATAAACATTGTTATTTTTTTATAAGGTTTTGCTTAGTATAGGGCTAGATGGCTCAGTGTTTGAACATCGACCACCGATATTTATTGACCGAGCGAAGCGAAGGTCTCAGAGTTTACTGGGACAAATCGGCATTTATATGTATGTTTGTATGTTTGTGTGTATATTTGTCCGATGATAACTTGCGAACCGTCGATCCGAGCTTCATGAAATTTTGTAGGCAAGTAGTTCCTTTCAATACAATTGTTAAGTTCGAATATGAGCCGAATCGGTCCAGGGGTTGTGAAGATATAGGGGTCGCGAGGTCTCAGTTCGCCGCGAACTAATAGTTTATGTCTAATCTGATAGTAAATGTAGTAGTAGTACTTTTTTTTTTTTATCCGCGAGTGCCTTTATTAACTAAGCAAAATACATACAAATTACAACTACCTAAACTACCTAGCCTACTACATAAAAATTAAAATAACAGTTGAATCTTACTATGAAAACTGACGTGGTTTTGATACATTTTGTTTTAATAAAACGGGAATACTCATGTTAAATTGAGTCGGTTATTCCGACTATAGTTTGACAAGTGCAAGGCAAGACGATTGCCAGGCAAGACGAGGTCGCGCGCATGTCTCGCTGAGCATTCCTTGATAAAGGTCACCGAATGTGATCGAAACTATAGTCGGAATAACCGACTCAATTTAACGTGAGTATTCCCGTTTTATTAAAACAAAACAGTTGAATTATCCAGCGACCATTAAAGGTCTATAGATAATAATAATTTATTTCATAAAGAATGCACAATATTACATTAATAATTAGTGGTATAGATATCTATAGATATGTAGTATTACTTACATTTCAAGCTCTTCGAAGCCTTGATGTACGCGAAATTGACGTCGGTGACGTGGGACATGACGTCACACTGCAGTAACGCGCGGACTCGCTCCACGAACGAAAGAACGTACACGTCGTTCTGGTGCGGAGATATTTTCCATACACCAAGACCTTTGGGGGCATTTGGGGGCGTGGGTTCGATTCCCATCTAGGACAAACATTTGTGTTTGTTCTATGTCTGGGTTTTTTTTTTTTTTTTTAAGTACTTTATTTCACATAATAATTTACAAATCGAATGTACAATCACCAGTGTTTATTATTCCTGGTGGTACAAAAACAGAGGACAGAAAAATGTTTAGCAAGCGCATAGGCTTATATAAAACTTAAGAAATGAAGGTACATGATTATATAAAATGGTGTTTAAAATTCTATGTCTGGGTGTTAATATCTATATAAGTATGTATTAAAAAATATCTATGTACGTATATCAGTCTCTGGCAGCCATATTACAAGCTTTGCTTAGTTTGGGGTCACATGACCGTGTGTGCAATAATGTCCGTTTTTTTTTTACGTCGGCCTAGCCATTCATTTGATCACCATCTCACCTGATGGAAAGCGACGATGTGGTCGAAGATGTAGCACGCTTGCCTAGGAAGTACCTATTCACTCTTTTTTTGAACAGCCCCGGATTGTATTTGTTCGGAAAGACAGACGCAAATAAACTATTCAACCAAAAAATAATGGCCATCGCTCACGACAAACATAGTTTTTCCGACAAATAAGTATTTCCACACATATTATGTTTACTTATCCGAAGGTTGTCTAGAATAGATCGCTCTAAGCGATAAGAACGCCTTGTTTTACCTATCTCTTATGTTTGGTAATTATATCCTTTTGCGGTGTCAATAAAGTGTAATTGTATTGCACTTTATGGTTAAGTTTTTTTTTTTATTAAAACAAGTCTCAGTCATAATCTAAGTCAAGCAGAGTAAGTCACAGTCAAATCCAAGTCGTGCCCTAATAAATTTATGGAGACTTTACTCGAGGTGTCTATAGAATTTTGAAGAAAAAAAACGCGAAATGTCACGTTTTACAATATTATACTATTCACCAACACTCGTGCAAGTACAATGAATAAAAAGGCCACCGTTTTTACACAAAAAAACACAAGTTTTGTTAAATAATGTAAAGACGCAACGTGTAGGTACTTGAAACTTTATTCCTAGTAACCAAGGATCTTGTATGCTTCGTCTAAGCTAGTAACTATAATCCGTTGGTGTCATTTTCGTCGTTATTGTAGTTTTGCTACTCCTCGCTAGATGGTAGTTTTGTAAATCGAAAAAAACCCACTAAAACTGACAAAGTATTTGATACGAATGCGGGTTTAGTTCGGCATATTTCCGATAGATGGCATTTTTAACAATAAAGCTAATTACTGATTATAACAATAAAATATGAATAAGTTCTTACCACAACCAATAACATTGAGAAATACACTCTTTCCCTCTTCCACGCCTCTCGCCTCTGCCTCTAAAAGGGTACTGTCGGTAATTATATTCATCCGCTTGTGATAAGTGCAGTTATCGAAAACAGCGCCATCTTTCCCAACCGAGACGAAAGTGTCCGTGTACAGTTTTTCGTCCTTTTTTAGTTTTTTCTTATCGCTTGGTTGTTGGGACAGTCTGCCGGTCGCCTCCTCGTACGTGTAGCTTTTTCTCTGAAATGTAGTATCTACCAATTATATTTTACCCGACTGCCCAATAAGATGTAGATAGGACCAAAGAAAATCTACACGAGAAGAATAACAATCTCATATAAAAAAGAACCCCCCGAAGTAAGTTAGTGTACCCCCGAAAAATCTGTTTAAGACTAGATAACTAGATGGCGCTTAAGTATTTAGTCAGCTAATGTCCATACACAAACAAATATATATACAAACAAACTTACATAAAACTGTCGATTTGCTCCCGTAGACAAGAGATCTGCGCTTCGCTCGGTCAATTAATATTACTGATATTATTAATGCAAAAATCTTCATAACAAGTCGAGTTTTTTCTCCATACCATTACGAATGAGTTAGCTTGGGTTTTTATTTCAAGTCAAGCAGAAATTGTGACGATCACGTCGCGGATTAAGCACTAGCGTCATCTTACGTCTTACGTAAATACACTTATAAAAATGAGAGCCAATGAGGACGCCTGGTCGCAGTCCCCGCAACCCGCACTTTCCTCCAACTTTGGCAACTTTTAGTCGGAACAACGATTCATAACGCGGTATCCATTATCTGTGGTATTTATTCACCTCATAAAATTCCGCCCAAAGTTTTCTCCACAAAGCTTTCTTGTTGTTTTCGTCGACTCTTCCAAATCCGTTTTCAGCTTGATTCTGTTTTTTAGTTATAAGGATATCTTCGTTGTCCATGCGAGCTTCGCGTTGAAACCGCGGACCTATTACACCTGAAAATATAAATAAACATTTATTTAAAAAAAAAAAAAAAAAAAAAAAATGCAAAATGTTGTCTATGACACTAGAAATAAAGACGAAATTAACTATACCTCGCACTCACAAATGGCATTCTTCTCGTGTAGATTTTCATTGGTATTATGTATGTCATGAAATACATAGAAAATATTATATTTTCCTGAGACCACGCCACCTAATTGTATAGTTACTTTTTCTGTATATGTACACGGTTTGTATAAAAGATGCTGCTAGAAAAAACAAATAAGCTGAAAACGAGAGTATTGAAGAAAATGCCGTTAGTTTGATTATGATGAAACTAGATGGCGCTAGTGTCGCCTATTTATTACAAAAGTGACGCTTACGCCTTCTGGTTTTGTTCATCGAGCCGTCTTTTGTTTCTCCGTCTACGACTCAAATGCTACACTAGCGATATCTAGTTTCGTTTTAAGTAAACTCACTAATAATAACAGCATTTTCTTTAATATTACCATCGTTGTCTAGTCCCACGTTTTTAGAACGATCGATGATACAAACATCGACCACGGCAAACAGTTTGGATTCTATGCACAAAAGCTAACGCCATCTAGTTCTATTTCAAGGTAACTCACCAATAATTACAGCATTTTCTTCAATATTCTCGTCTTTTACTACACCCAGGTTTTTTCTAGCACCATCGTTGATACAGACTGTGTGTGAACTGACGTACACCATGGCGGATAGTTTGAGTTCGTCATAACTTAGACAGTTTTCTAGCGTTAGAGGGGGTTTCTGTTTTGATGTACCAATTTCTTCCCAGCCATTGTTTCTGAAAAAAAATGTGAGACCAACTTATACCAACCAACTATACAATTGAATGAGGGCACACCATTGTTTTTTTGGGACAGTTTCCAGTGAGAAATTTTAGTTCTCTCTTTTGGCCATCTCTACAGATTAGTGCTGTCATAAACTAGTAGTTCGCGGCGAACTGAGACCTCGCGACCTCTATATCTTAACAACCACTCGACCGATTCAGCTCATATTCGAACTTAAACATTGTATTGAAATGAACTACTTGCCTACAAAATTTCATGAAGATCGGATCAACGGTTCGCAAGTTATAATCGGACAAATATACACACAAACATACAAATGCCGATTTGTCCCAGTAAACTCTGTAACCTTCGCTTCGCTCGGTCAACAATCCAAATTAAATGCTGCCGTTTCAATAACGACATTAATATGTTGTCTACTCTGTTGTATCACATTGTAAAGGAAACTAATTTGAAAAGTCTAAAATTTTCTGTCTCTTTTCATGTCAGTGTATGAGAAAAGGATGACCTTTAGGTAGTAGGGTGAACTTTAGCTAGTATAGGGTGAGAACTGAGAACTTATAGCTCGTAGGTTAAGAACTATAGCTAGTAGAGTGAGAACATTAGCTAATAGAGAAAGAAATTTAGCTAGGATTGTGATAACTTTAGCTACCAGGGAGAACTTTAGCTAGTAGGGTGAGGAATTTAGCTAGTAGGGTGATATAGCCAGTCGGGTGAGAACTATAGCTAGTAGGGTGAGGAATTTAGCTAATATGGTGAGACCATTAGCTAGTAGTGTGAGACCTTTAGTTAGTAGGGTGAGGAAATTAGCTAGTAGGGTGATATAGCTAGTCGGGTGAGAACTATAGCTAGTAGGGTGAGGAATTTAGCTAATATGGTGAGACCATTAGCTAGTAGTGTGAGACCTTTAGCTAGTAGGGTGAGGAAATTAGCTAGTAGGGTGATATAGCTAGTCGGGTGAGAACTATAGCTAGTAGGGTGAGAACTTGAGCTAATAGAATGATGAAAGGATGAACTTACCTAAGTATATATAAGTAGACTTACCCTCTTTCGCCTGTGATAAGCAAGTATTTATCAAAACGGCTCATAAAAGTCATGGCCCGTTTCTTCAGTATCCTGTCGATCAGGTCTGGAATAGTCATGCTCTTGTAAAACTCTTTTTCTATACTGCTACCGTGTTCCCTGCAATAACAACGATTATTGTAGGCTTAGTGTTGCAAGAAAACGGTTTTGTTCTGTCTTGAAAAAATCCGTTTTTTTTTTCTTCGTGTTTTTTTTCCATTAGTACTGAATCTCAAATTTGTATGCAGTTATCGTTGTTTTAGTGTTTATCCTAACGAATATTATAAATGCGAATTTAAGTCTGTCTCTCTGTCTCTTTGTCTGGGGGTTTTCGCGTTTTCACGGATAATCGGCTGAACGGATCGACCTGAGTTTTTGCACAGATAAGGGTAGGATTTTGGTCCACGCGACAAAGTCGCGGGTAACCGCTAGTGTTAAATGAATAGTAATCTTAAATTTTAAAACTACTATGTTTTCTGTTTCAGTCGAATAAAAAATCATGAAAATATTGGCAACAATGACTGAAGTTTTCGTTTACGAACGGGGACTTCCCGAACAGGATAGGTTGCGAGAGAGGGAATCCCCGTCGTCCGTTGTTAGATTTAATCCTCACTATTGAACGAGTTCAGCCATACATGTGAGAGCGAAAGTTTATTTCTTACCAGATTATTCCGTTATATTCGAAAAAATAAATAATAAGTTTGATTAATAAAAAAAATATTTACTTACATAAAAAAAAAAGTTTTTTCCACTTTTTTTCTTCTTCAAAAACATGAAAAAATGCTTTTTGTTTTTTACTACACACCTTTTGTAAACTAGAAACTCTGCCATAAGCCTTAATACTCTCTCATGGACCACTGGATATGTAGATAAGACGTTTTTCTTCAAAATGTCTGCGGACTTCTTGTTTTTCAGCTTCTTTAGCCTGTAAATTAGATACATGGAATC